>OX439439.1:11163973-12613943 GCA_949319885.1 Mecyna flavalis
ATAACAAAACAACGCACCCGCATCTGAGCGACGTACAGAAGCGACGACATGACGGGCAATTCATCAAAACGTCGCTGCATATTAGTTGAAGCGTAGCCGGTAACCGAGACCCGCTTATCTGATCAATCTCGCTAAGTAGCTGGTTCCCACAAGTGTACTAACTATCGATAAACACTGTTGCACAATTATGTAGCTTCCTTGTGTTTAATTTTATTTTACATGTCGTTTTCTTTACATTTGTTTGTACTTTAGTACGTTGCTGTGCACGACAGTGTACACGTTTTACAGTAGTTTAAAATATTAGCTTTGTACCAAACATAAGCCATGTGTTAGTGTAAAAGAAAAAGATAAGAGGCAACTTAGAAGAGAAAGCCTTAGTGATATCTGGTGATATGTACGCTTTTATACTGGGTGTGACAGCAAAATCAAGAGTTGAAAATGATTACACAATATATGTAGAGATGTAAAATGACAATCGATGTAATTGTTAGCTTTGGTCCTAAACTACATTTTGACTACATTATTAGCCAATGTAACATAAAAACATTTGTAGTTCTGATGCTATAGATAGAACACATTGCAGATATGTACCTACATTCGTGCTTATGAACATTGTAGCTTTGACGTAGTTTAGTGCCAAGCATAAGTTCGTTTCTTTTGAAAGTACCTTATACATATACCTACATATTTATTTCCCAGTAAGTTTATGAGCGTCTAATGTAATAAAAGTCCTTTAACTTTTCGATTTGCGAGTCTTCCTCGACTAACTCCGCTGCTTCGTCAACTTTACCTACAAGATAAAGCAGTCAGTCAAAACGAGGCTCCATATTATTTACAAAGTTACTAACTCCTTTACCTACTTACCT
Source organism: Mecyna flavalis (assembly GCA_949319885.1). Taxonomy (NCBI): domain Eukaryota; kingdom Metazoa; phylum Arthropoda; class Insecta; order Lepidoptera; family Crambidae; genus Mecyna; species Mecyna flavalis. Next base: position 11,164,840 of record OX439439.1, read on the forward strand.
GCCTTCATCCAAAGTTCCGAGGCCTCTTTATTAGTCCGCGTGAGGCAGCAACAAATCTAATTGGTTGTTTTTCTTTTTGTTCGTCGAAAATCACGAAGGGCCGAGTCCTCAATGAAGAACAAAGGAAGAAAGCAATTTTGTATCCCGCTTGATGGATAAGGGCGATTTGACCTGGACATGTGTAATCCTAAGGTATTTTATATAGATGCGTCTGTCTATGGCATTGTTTGCCTCCATTAGGGGAGCAAAATGTACAGTAATGAGAGTACTTCATAGCTACCTATACCGACGAATGTATATTAAAAAAGAGGGTGAAAAGACTGATCCCTGCGAGAGACGGCGCGCTGAGGGGATGAGCCGGGATCGCAAAAAGTATTCGGATCTCCGTTAGTCGCTAAATTGTGGGATTTCAAAAGGTTTTTCCTTAAACTCGATGCTTTTTTGCAGATATTTTCTGTATTCCGTTACGTGTTTGCCTGTAGCGTGTAGTTTGCTATCGTATGCAGTAAGTAGTGATAGAGTGTAGATAAAAAGCTACAGAGTTTCTATTTTTATCAATAATATCAGCTGTACCTCGTAAATAGAATTTATCACGATATAAAAGCGGTATTAAACGTGTAGATTACACGTCTCATGATCGAAGTCATTAATATGTATAGGCTATATCAAATGTGAGAAAACGATTACATTATTGAGTCGTGGATGGCAATTCAATACACTTATTCTCACTTTCTACGCCTCTCTTCATCAAATTGAATTTACCATTTACGAGGTTGCTTATAGAATTATTTTTATTCAACAGTTAACGTTTGAAATTAGGCACGAGGATATAAAGTGTTTATTTTACTCGAATGTTAAACTTAAGGTTCTATTGCTTGAAACTTAAGTTTAACCTTCAAATTATTGTCAAATGCAAGCAAATAGTACATAAAAGTATAAAGTCGCATCGTACATGATATAGCTTAGGGGTCATTTACATTCCCCCTTATATTTTTTGGTGATTTGGGTGCGTTTGATATTACATTTTTATGCTTTTCTAATTCAATTTCGCATGCAATAAACTATGTCAAGGATCTAAGAGGGGTGAGATAGTTTTGCATTTTTTGTATTACTCTGTATATTGAATCTTATCCAATGTTTCCTTAAGTTTTACCCGTCATATGATGGCTAAGTGGGGATTCGATTCTTAGATCCAAACCTTTGGGTTTTGTATTTGGAAATTTGTCAGATATGATTCGAAGATATTTTATGACTGTCTTCGATAAGCTAAGTGCTTGTCAAAGTTTGAGCCAATGCGTGTTGTTTGTTTGGTTTTAAAGTTTTAATCAGCAACTTATTTTTTATTATAAATAGGTGAAAATTTCGGCACACGATTACAAAGGTCGGGTACTCCTTTAGGTCATAGGTTAATTTGGAAGTATTTTCTGTCTGTGTCATGACTATTTTTGTGAGATTTGTGACTTGCTAACATGCAGCGGCTAGTCGGATTGTCACGGACTGCAACTGTGCTGGCCTCCTTTTAATAAGTATTTTTATCTCTATGTCTGAGCCCGTAGTTTATTATCACATGTGTTTTGCTTCTCTTGATGTTGACATGTCTAATGATCTAAAAGTATTACAACAGACGAATACAAATACAAAAGTGCAATAAAAGAGTTCATCTTCTGGTATAAAATGCTAATGATTCTGATTTATATCATCCAGTACGGCACTATAACTTCATTTTATTTAGCATTAGAAAGAACGAAATTTAGGTATTTTATTATAGGCACCAATTTGTGTCAAGCGAAAATATAACTTTAAAATGTCAAATTATTTTATATACACACTTCCGATTCTAATTATAGCCATTATTGTGATCGTTGATTATTATTTTCAATATTTAAATACTTAATTTTCGATTTGTACAACAAAACGAATAATTTAACAGAAATAAACTAATCATCGTAAAAAGTTTGCACTTTAAAAGACCTCAAGAAGCAGCGATTGTAAACATGAAACGCAAAGATTGACGAAGAAGATACGCGCGCCCCTAGCGGCGATATTTAGAAGTTGTCTAAGAAAGTTGTAAATGTGCTTGTTTAACAATAATTTTTAAATGTATATAAATAAGCGATTCGGTTGTTATTACATTTATTTACGCTCTATTTGTCTCTTCTCGCCTCTTCAGGTTCATTCAATCATACGAAAAACTTACTCCGTGAAAGTGATTATACATTGTTTCCATCATCGGTTTAACTTTTAAGTCATCATTTCAGCCGAAAAACGTCCACTACTGGACATAGGCCTCCCCCAAGGATCTCCAAACCGATCGATCCTGCGCCACCCGCATCCTGTGGATTCCGGCGACCTTTATAAGATCATCGGTCCACATCGGTCGGTGTTTATTGTTCCAAATAAATATTATTATTATTATTACCTTGTGGGAGGCCTACCACGGCTGCGTTTTCCACTACGTGGCCACTACTCGAGGACAGTCCTTGCAATGTGCCCTGCCCACTGCCAAGTAAGGCTCGCAATTCTTAGGGCAATTTCGGTGACCTTGATCCTTCTGCGGATCTCACCATTTGTGATGCGATCACGCACGGAGACTCCAAGCATAGCCCTCTTCATTACCCTCTGCGCGATTTTAAGTTTTTGAGTTTGTCTGTGGCACATTGTAAGTGGCCACGTTTCAATTCCATAGCTCATCGCTGGCAACTCACACGTATTAAAAATTTTTGTCTTGAGATACTGCGGTAAACGGGCCGAGAATACACTGCGAAGCTTTCCGAACGCTGCCCAGCCGAGTTGGATTCGTCAATCGATCTCTTTCTGGAAGTTGGATTTACCAAGTTAGACTTTTTGGCCCAGGTAAATGTACTCGTCTACAACTTCCAGTGTTGAGTTCCCAACTTTTTATTCAGGAGTGGGTACGACATGGGAGTTCAAAATAATTTTCGTCTTTTTCATTTTCATTGTAAGACCCACTTATAATAATAATAAATTTATTTATTTCTAGAACACTTAACATTTAGAAACAATTATCTAGCGGCTTTTGCACTAAGCATATAATATATGTATTATAAGCTTGTATTGCAATATCCAGACTATAATTAACAAAACAATGAACAGATGGACGCAACTCAACAGTTTTCAGTCTCAATCTTTTTCCTTTTCAAAAAAAGGGAAAAGATAACAGCATTAAGTACGTGTGGGCATGTATGTGTGTGTGTGGAAATGGGTGTGTACATTAACTTGTTGAGACACTACTGAGATCGTTGAGCATTGTGCCTAGGTCTTCCAAGGTCTTGCCATGACTACGATATCATCAGCGAAGCGAAGGTGCGTCTTTTATTGATGCCAAGTCTTTCCAGTCCAGAAGCTTAAACACTTCCTCCAAAAGAGTAGTGAACAGTTTCGGCGATATAACATCGTCCTGCCTCACACTACGCTGGAGCCAAATGGGTTTTGTTTTCTGGTCCTGGAGGCGGACTGACATGGTGGCGTTTTTGTACAGCGACTGACCACTAACTTGTATGTATCGGTAGTCTATTTGGCACCTTTGGAATGACCGAAGCACGGCTCTTGTCTCGACAGAATCAAAGGCTTTTTCATATTCCACAAACGCTTAGCATAATGGTAGATTATATTCCTCGGACTTTTGTGTTACCTGCCGCAGCGTGGCTTGTTCGGGAGGCAGGAAGTCATCAAACTTACGTACGAGACGATTCGTTATAACTTTAGAGAACGGCTTGTAAACATGACTCAGTAGTATGATGGGTCTGTAGTTCTTCAGCTGCGTCCTATCGCCGTTTTTGAAGAACAACTTCACCATGCCCCTCTGCCATGATGTTGGCGTTTGACACTCGAGAATAACGGAGTCGAATAGCCTCTGAAGAGCTTTCAGGATCGTCGACCGGTCTGCCTTCAGAACCTCCGCTGTTACTCCGTCATCCGCCAGCGCCTTGTTGTTTTTAAACTGTTTCAGAACTACACTTACTAATACAAAGGCTGACGACGTCCGGGATATCTTCTGTGTGGTGTCGGGTCAATTTGGCTCTACTTTACGACTTTTAAGTACCGTTAAATAATTAAGTTTTAAACGAAGTTTTACTTCATTTCGAGTACTTAAGTTAGACCCACGTTAGTCCGCCGATGCCCCTAGTTTTACAATGGACTAACTTTCACACGTCAAAACGATAACACTTTTAAAATTTTGCTCCGTTTTACGTATAGAAAGACAATTTTTGAAAAGAAGAACTTAATTTGTGAACTGAAAATTAAAAATATATGTTACTTTTCCTTACATTACTAAAACACATTAATTAACGATTATTTAACGATTTTAAAACATGCCATAAAACAAAGTCTTGTAAAATGAAACACACTGAACGAGTTAGTACCAGTAAATTATTCTTAAGTTCGTATTTGTTTTGTAATAAGGAAGGTTTTAAATTATAGTTCGGACTTGGTACCTGTACTAGTTAGTACAGTTTTAAACCTGTTCTAGCGTATTTTTTTGTAATAAGAGGGAATAAAGATTTTAAAATGGCTACAATAAAAAAGTTAGTTCCAGAAGCCTTCTGTCGTATTTCAGCAAGTAATTGGATGTCATCCATCCAGCAATTCCAGCATGTTATTAAAGAGCAAGAAAAGATGCTCCGCTTAGATACATCAATAGATAATACTGTGGAAAAGTTTGCTATCGTTGTAGGGGTAATCTGATTCTTCAGATTCCTCTGAAGATGAATAAAGTTTTCAAATTAAATCTAGTTTGTTTTATTTATCTGATGCACTACATATTTCAAATAGCTTAAATTTGCTCTCAACTCAATATCATCCTCTTCGTTAGATATTTTTTTAAATACTGAGACCGTCTATACGGAACCTTAGTGACGTTTGATGTGGTGATGTAGTCACAAACAATCAATATCTAGATCCAGAGTAATATAAATCGTTTGAATCCTCTTAACCATATGATCAATACTTGATCAATATTTGATCAATATTTGCTTGTAGAAAATGTTTACGACCACTGCTTCTTAGGTGACCAAATTTCTAATGCTAAATAAAACGGGGTATAGCGCTTCTTAATTAAATATCGTACTTCATAAACTTCGTTACTTATTAGCACAAGAAGTAACCCTACACCGCCTGTGTCTACATTATCCCAAGGGAGACATCCGTCGCCAGTGCGGCTTGAAGTTTGCCTGTAGGAGACAACTCACTTGTTAGAAAACTTACTATCTCTTTGTCTTCCGGCACTGATTACAAGTGTTCAGAATGGAAGCTTTCATACTTAGATAACCGGAGTAACTAATTTCAGAGACATTTCTGAATTATACATACATATACCTATAGAACGGTACTAACGCTTCTTAATTAAATATCGCACTCATAAAGTTCGTTACTTATTAGCACAAGAAGGAACCTTACACCGCCTGTGTCTACATTATCCCACGGGATACAGCCGTCGCCAGCACAGTTCAAAGTTTGCCAGTAGGAGACAACTCACAAGCAATTTTTACCAAAACCTATTGGTTAATGAATAAGTACTAAACATGTTCAATCTCTAGAACCCGAAGATTTTACTCAAAAAATGCAAATGAAATGCTTTACTTTGCTCATCATTCAAGAGACAAAGCAGTTACGCATAATTCAAGCACATATTCAGGTAACATAAATGCATATTGCATGTGATGCATAGCACCATGTTTGAGAAGCGATGTCCCGCTCACTGCACCGACTGTCATGTAATGCATAAACTAGCACCATCCCGCCGTTTTGCTTAATTTATGCCATGGTTACCCACCCAATTAAATATTACATTATCTCAAACACTGTTACTTACTAAGTTGATGTAACGACTTTAATGCAATTAAATTCATTAATACTAGGTACTAACTAAAGATGAGTGTTTTGGTGTTTTGTGTAAAGCAGGTAGGTATTTTTTTAACGCTGCTATCTGGTTGCATAAATTTTTGGTCGTGGTCTTATTAATGTAGTTGGAAAAATGTAGTTACATAAATTGGACCTAAAAACATTTCTAGGTGTGACATGTATGTATTTACAAAACCAGTGTTTCTACAATCAGACCGATATAAAAAGACATGTTCATGCACACAAGTGGACCGTGTGGGTATCGAACGCGCGACCCTCTAGTGTATAATAGTCGACTCCGCACTAATTACACCAAATCGGTCGTCAATTAATGTCCCAATATGGTGTGACCATTTTAATTAAGTTATCGTTGTTCAAAGTGTACTTTATTCCCAATCCGTAATTTAATCCACGGCCCAATACTTAACCGAGAGCCCAACCAACGAACCATCAAATTGGATTTTACGAAATATGAAATTGAAGTTTTATGTAAAAAGATTGATGAGATTCACTCATCATTCTCCTGTCCTGTACTCAATCTATTGGATTTGTTGCAGTATGATTATGTTGTTACCAAAATATACACGAAAGACGATTCTTGAACTATCAATACCCAACCCAAACCGACTTATTATTGTTGATAACATAAATGTGTATCATTTATGTGGGCGTCTAACTTACAAATACTGGTGTATAAAGCATATTTAAATATTTACTAAATGTGCCGCCGAAACAGCTATTTAGACGACCCAATAGTCGAGAAAGCTACAGATTTAATCCATTGAAACAATAGAAAAATAACATTAAATGTAATAAAAAATTCTATGAATCCTCCCGAGACAAATAAAGCAATACGGGTAGGTTAAATCAGCGGCGGCGCACCCTGGTTGAGTGCAGTTGTTCATCAGACGAACTGTTTGAAGCCGCCTCGAGTGCGCGCCCTATAACTAGTCGCTACAGACGGAAACGGGGATTGACAACCATTAGCGTGAATAATTTGTAACAAAATAAAAAGTTTCAGGCAATAGAGTAGAGGCTGCATTATTTACCATGGGAAACTGTAAAATTACGATGCTTAAAAATTTGAGAAGCCTTCAATATAAAGTCTATGAGCTTCCTGGTCTTTAAATGAAGATGGTCCCTTACCCATTGCAAAGAAGGTGTTCACCATTCATTGATATAAAAATGATGACCTTATAACGACGCTTGCTAAAGGACGATTAAATATTCAAATTATGTTCGAAAAAAGAAAGAAAATTCTGCCTTGGGCCTCGAAGTGATGTTTAAAGCATTAAAACTAAGAAAAATACTAAATACAGTGAAATCAAAATGAGCCTATGCGGGACAAATAAAGCAATCCAGACGAGGCGACGACGTTGGGTTTAATCAGCGGCGGTGCTCGCTACTCGAGAGTCGAGTGTAGTTGTGCATCGGACGAAGCTGTTTGAAGCCGCTTCGAGTGCGCCTGTAACTACTACTAGCTACACGAGATGCAAACGAGGAGCGACTAATGCTGGATAATCGAGTAAGCTGGGCAAAGTACTTACATTTATAATTCATAATGCAATCGTCTATGAACACAAAGGTTTGGGGATTAAGATTTGCATCGGATGAAGCTGTTTGAAGCTTCACAAAGCTTGTAACTACTGGCTTCAGCAGACGCAGACGTACGATAACCACTGGTTAATCGAGCGAGCTAGTTTGACTGAATTAAACTTTAAATTATTTTTTGATACACTACTAAAAGAAACGATTTCATAAATAAAAATAAAGGTTAGGGGATGTATGTGAAGACCTTAAATTATACCTTAGCTAACAAAGTATTGTACACGTTTACGTTGTACGTTTTATTAAAATCGACAGCCAATTTTTTGGTTTTAGGAGCTTTTTACTACTTTAGATTGCATTTACAAAGTGAACTATAGTGATTCCTATAACTGAACTGTGTATTAACAGCTTAGCTAGCTAGTTGATATCATTACTTAGTTATAATTTTTAAATTAAAACTGTTTGTTACCCCTGTGGTGCACTATTCATAGACAGGGCGCAACATTCGCCACGCGGGCGGAGCCGGTCGATCACGCAACGCGACGTGCCTTATCGTCATCAGCTACGCATGGTGCAAGAATTCTCGATAGCATGCTGTCTCGCACAGGTTACTATTGGACTTGTTATTACCTGGCTGAATACGTGTAGGATTTTAGGAGAAGTCGTTTGTTTTTTTGTTTAATGGCCCATAGAACGTCATGTTCTTCTCAACAACGTAACATAATTCGTGATTACGGACTGACTTTCTCGCACCATATTCCAATTGCACCTATTAGGCTTTGTCCAGAAAAGCGAATACGTCGCGGATCTTTGCGCGCGAACACGAGGCGATGTTGGCGAGGTACTGGGGCTTAATACATTACGTACGTTCACAAGCATCGAGTTAAAGACGCAAATCGCGGCGAATTTGCCCCTTTATGGACAAGGTCTTTGGCTTTACGAAGACGCAAGACGAGTTTGCAAAGGCGATTTTCGTAAATCTTACACAAAATCATATCAACGAATGATCATCCAAAATTCTAGAGATCACATTCAAGTCCAAGGACAAGTGCATAAAAAAACGACGGGTTGCACTCCGGGAGTGCCGGCAGAAGTGAAAACCTGAATATTAACGTTGTGCATTTTTGATATGTATTTTTGAATGGTTAGGGATTTAATTGATTGGTAGAGGTATAAAAGTACTATCATTTATGTGGTAAAATACAATATTTATTTATTGCGCTATCGTACACAAACATGACAATTTATATTACATTAAAAAGTTTATCTCTCAAATGTAATCAGAAACTTTTTAAGACTTATCAGAAACTCCTTGCTGTGACACTGAAACGCCATGTAATAAACGATGATAAAATGATTGACAACCGTCAATGTCATACTTTTTTGATTGACAACTATTTATTTTCTAAACAACGAAAACAAAGTTTGGAATTTACAACTAATTGCATACTGGAATCTGCGGATAAACTTTTGAATTTGGAGCAATCGGCCAAGAAATGATTCCCTTTACAGAATCCGCAGACTCCCGAATCGTTAATAACACGAGTGGTGTTACAGTAATCAACATGTCGCTTTCGAGGATGTGCACTGGGAATTTGGGGTAACAAGCCAAACTGTGTGTGAGAACGAGCCTCTTGTCGCAGGAAATCGGACAGCATTTCCAACTTCATACGACCTGATGCATGCTCCGCAGCATAGCGGATCCAAAGACTGCGGAGAAGTGGTGTTAATTTCCACAAAATACTGTTATATAATTCCGGCGAATAAAGATATTCCAAACTTTTTAAATGTTTTATTACGGCAATTAAATTTTGAATTTTGCAGGATATCAAATTAAGGTCTTTGTGGTCACTTTGTAGCATAGGAAGCATATAGGAAGCGACCGCACTGCGGCTATAATAGTAGAAGAGGTCACACTTGACAGTTCATTTATGCAAAGAAAAATATACCTTACGCCATTGATAGTGTATTTAAAAAAGAGGTAGATACGGCACTAGCGCTCGAAAAATGCTCCGCGACACAATTTATTTTAGACGCATAATGTCAACGGTTGGTGAAGCACCATAGATTTAGTATATCTCGACCTGAGATCTCGACGGATCAAATTCTAATCGCCGTGCGTCAAAGGATGGCATATCTACCTCTTTTTTAAATACACTATCAATGCCTTACGCTAAAGGAATAAAACTCAAGAAAACAACATCAGTTCTTATTAATACAATTATTTACTCTACTCCTGATGTACATAAGAAGCACTTTTCTTTGCATAAATGAGCTGTCAAATTGAACAAAAAACCATTATTGTCTATAGACCGACAAACTATCTGTTCCGGTGGCGGCGTCGCTACTGTCTATTTAAAACTGTCATTAAATATCGTTTTTGCATTGCATTTCACGTAGTTCCAATTTTGGCCACCGGAACAGATAAGTTTGTAGAAAACACGTGTCCGGACTTCAAATTTTATATGGATTTTCGATCAGGTCACGTGACACATAAATCCTGACGCGAGTTTAACATTTTTTCCCCATACAAAAAAAGTGCACAACGCCGCTAAAGAAGTTTTCACTTCAAAATTCCAGTTTTCTTGAAGAACCTAAAAAGATGTTTCCTCACTAAGTGATACACTTTAACCTAACGATACAAAAAATACAAATGACAACTAAATCTGACAATGTTGTTTACAATGACATTTAAATTTTGTTCCCAGAAATTGAGACAAGTGCTCCAGATAAAATATCAAATGGAACATCTTGTTGACTTGATAATCAATCTCGTGTGTTGCCTACAAGCATTTGAACATACAAAGCTCTATTATTATCGTCTGAGTTACATGTTGTACATGTATTAGGTACATTAGCACCAGATGTCCAGACCTATTTTTCAAGTGCATTAATGTGCAGGTCGTGATGCTTTGTAAGCATATGGACGACGCCTTGATGTTAAAGAGTAAATCGATCGCATAGATGCGGGTCATAAGAATTTAGATGTTTCTCCATGCAACTGAGTATACTTTTAATAAATTCTGCGCCCCTGATGAATAAAACCACAGTTTATATACAGAGATGTTTAAATTTGGTAATTGTTAACCATATTTGCATAATTTATGAGGGTATTGTTTATGCAAAGTATCATTTTCATAAGCCGGTACTAAATATATTTTTTTATCTTGTCTTGGCTAAATCGTAAATATCTGAATTAGGAAACGATGCATGTGAATTAATTTTAGAACCCTACTTCTATCGTTACATGCATTTTATGTGGGTGTATTGTCAATCCGCGCCGACATTTCTCTAAAATTGTTATCCACATTAACCTATTTTAATGACCGATTCTCATTAGTGTAAGTTTTGAAATATTTAAGACCTCGATTAATGATGTCTTGAGTTTTTATTTTGTTAATGTATTCATTAAAAGTTTAAGGTCTGCTTTCGTCGGCATATTCTCAACTCAGACATCCTTTCATTTACCATTCTATTCATAGAACTTTACTTCTTTTAAGTTTTATCTGCTTAAAAAGGTCCCCTTTCTTATTTATAATTTTGCACAGTTTTATTGAATAAAAGCTGTTGGAACCTTTGAATGTTTTCTGAATCCAACAACTTTCGGCTTTGTACAACTAAAACTGTGCTGATGAATTTTGGAACATGTTTGGCGAAACGGCTGGCTTGTGACATGTAAAGTTCCTTCACAAATAGATACATTTATAACTACAATCGAGTACCCCGAACCTCTCCGTAGTTTGGTGAATGCAAATGTGCCAGTTGCGCCGGATGATTGTCTGGTCTAGACAATATAAATATTAAAGGTTTCTCTAGCACTGCACAAGATGTGCTTGACTATTCATTCAGCAAAAAACTTGTCCTTTATAAAAAAAGAGTAAAGGATTTTTACTTACGTAATGGATAAAAACAGTGCTGTGTATTGTTGTATACATTTTGGAAAATTTAACATTATTGGTATTGGTCCAGACCAATTTACTGTACTGGTGTACTATTATGTAGTACCCGCGTCATTTTATTTTAGTGCTACCATCCTTAAAATAGGTGGAACACTAGAATTTTTGTGACATGGGAGCCTAATAAATTACGAAACAATGACCTGTAAGACCTTGCGAGACTTTTCCAATAAAGTGGCGGCCTTGACCAGAACTCGGTGACAATAAATTAATGCCATTGGGAACATAATTAATGAGAGTGCCGGGGTAGGTCGATATTAGCAGCGGCAATCTAACTTTGAGCCCGATGAGAAAATTAAGCAGAAAATAATGACGATGGAGTAGAAACTAAGTAACGAAGCTTATTCTAATGGCGTCAACAGATTTGCCGAAGAAACCTATTGACCTCCAAATAAGCCGATAATCCTTAATAAAAGTTAATCGATGGACGTTTAAGACGTCATTGCACAATTATCCGAAGGCGTACGCGGCGCTAAGCAGCACATTAATTACGATTTTGCATATTAATTGTTATAATTTGCCTCGAAAACTTCGTCTGCATTCGAGGCACGTCGCTTAGTTGCGTCGTGAATTGTGTCGCGGAATACGAGTATAACTTGGACGCCAGCCAAATCAGCGCAGTTGACACAAGCTACAAGTGTCAAGATTGAGCTTGGCTTGGCATCGCTCTCCCTTGCGACAGATACGTAATTGGGTAACGGAAATGAGGACGCTCGCGACATTAATTACGACGGTGTTCAGAGAAAAATTGTAACAATTTTTCCCGTCTAGACGCTGCCAAAGGCTTGTTTTTCGCTTCAAGTATTTGAAGCTGGTCCTGGAATTGTTAAAATCTATTTTTCGCCTGGGCACTACAATGTGGTTGTAAAATTGTAAATTGCGTCGTCAAGACTCTCCGACCCTCTTGACAGGAGGGAACTGAGGGAACTCTTCACAATTTGTCCCCTCGTACACAACCGACATCTACACTGGTTCATGTGGCGATGTCGCATTCAATTCCCGTGATAAATAGCATTAGTTACGAGTATCTGACTGATTTAAATTTTTAATTAAGCTCAACATGCAGGGGTTGGAATGTAACTCCTTTATAGTAAGATACAACTTGGAAGTTACTGGGTATGCCTGATTTCAGTATCTCACGCCCCATCTTGACTTTAGAAATGTGTCTTGCTTTAATGTATCTAAATAGAGATAAGAGATAATAATTATAAATTCCAAATATGTTAGATGACTAAACATTTGCCTTTCTGAAGCTATAATTTGGAAGTTACGTAAAGCACTGAAGCGCCTTTTGAGTTGTGGACAGCAATAAATAAGTAGTCATATGCAATAAAATGAATTGTGTTCATATTTGAATGAGCATATTGACATGCCATTGCTCGTGGCTTGTCAAGTAACAGCAAATCTTGTATGCTACTCACGTATCACTTATGACGCAAATACGATATAATAAAAAGTATATACAGTGGTGGACATATAATTAAAGACACTGAGGAGATATTAAGTTTTCAGAGTTTACCTACCCTTTATACTTTCATTGTATTACATTTATTATCTTGCAATATTACTTAAATTGTTCTTAGGGTTATCGTAAAATGTTTGAAGTAAAATAAAGATACTTAAGATGTTCTATAAATTTTTTTTGTTGGTAAAGTTTATTGCACGCAGTACGAACGAATACAAAGACCTAGCCAACTAATTAAAGACAGACTCATTAAGTAACTATAAAAAAATCAACTTAGTAAATTTTGAAACGAACTTGATTTTAATACATTTTGGACGTATTTTAAAAACATAAAAACACGACATTAATATTTTGTCGCATGTCCTTTAGCAGCAATAAAAGTCCAACCCCGCCTAGGCATTGATGCCTTCAAATTATTGCAGGTTTGAATCGAAATCTGCACCCATGCCGTTTAAAACGTCGCGTAAAGTTGATGAACATTACTTGTATGTTTTTTTCCTTTAATTTTCTTCACATTAGATCACAATGTTTTCGATCGGGTTAGTGTCGGGACAGTACGGTGGCCAATCTAAAACTGTTACTTATTGGCTCCTTAGCAATTCTTTGACTCATGCTGAAGTGTTTATGGGATCGTTATCGTGTTAAAAAGTCTATATCACCGGCAAATGTTCATTGGCGTAAGGAACAAGACTTTTTCTAAAATACTCCTTTATTAAATTTATTCCTGCTACCTTGTATTTTTTTTTATTAGGTCCCACATCTTTATCAGGAAAACATCCTCAAATTTTTGTATTACCCCCTCAACGTTCGACTGTTATCTTTGTGTACTTCGGATGCATTTTTTTCTTTGGGGGACGCCTAACGTAAACTTTTCCTTTAGAGTTAACCATATTAATTAAAGTTCTTCGGAAATAAACACATTTTTTCTCAGTCTTTCTGTCCCGATGTGAATATTTTTGGGCAAATCGTAATTTTGCTCCTATTTTTTCAAACGAAGGATCTTAGAAAAAATCTTTCAAAAAAGGGTGACTTCCATAATTTCCTTCTAATCGTTCTGTTAGATACTTCTTTAGACCCCTCTACACCAAATACTTCATAACGCATGACTTTTGAGCCATTTGATGGGTCTTTTTTAATCAAATGATGCTATTTTTGAGGTGGTTGTTTTTCTCGGTCAAAATTTCCTAGGCATGTGAACCGTATAAAACTTCTTAAAATTCCGGATATCGTCTATAACCATATTTTAGAGCATCTTTAGTGATCTTTTAATGTACTGTCCGACCAACCTTTGACATAATTTTTTTTTTCTTCCTTTTCTAGGGAGATCGCAACTTTTTTCCTTTCCCATACTAATTCATTTTTATCACAATAAACACTTAAAGCAAGTTTAAAACTAAGCTAGTTTTTGCTTGTCAGGATAAAATCTGCATAATAGAAAAAGTTAAAGTGCTCCTTTTATGGTTAAGATAACTTTAGAACATGAAATACGAACTGTCTTTAATTAGCTGACCAGCGAAAAATGTAACGACAAAGTTTGTGTTACATTTAAAAAAGGAAATAAGACTAAAATATTGCTTTAATATCTTTTTTTCTGTCCGCATTTTAAAAATACGACAACAGTATACGTATGAAAACCAATAAATATGGAATTAATACTTATCTGGGTCTCTAAATACCGTTTATTTTGTTGTACGTAGTCAACATCAAGAGTGTCTTTAATTATATGTCCACCACTGTAAGTATTACTCGATTGGTTTCAATGTTCACTTTGGCGCTTTGACTGAAAGTGAAAATTTGTTAAAAATTATCACATAAATGTCTTAGCCATTCTTTAGGTAGGTAGGCATCTGTCTGAAGAGATGAAGTTAGAAAGGTGTGCAATGTGCATGAGGTGAGGAAATTAAAGAAGCTCATGAACTACGGGCTCTCTTTGGGTATATGAACAACGGGGTAATATTCCATATTGGTGAAAGCAAATATAAAAAAAAAACAGAATCAAATTCCTCTACGCAACGATTTATAACAATCTACATCGACTGCATCATAGATCATTCGAGCATGTACCTATTAGAATAACAATTTTGTAAATGAACATGGAAAGCATGCATAACAGTCATTAAGTTATATCATAAACATTGATACCCTCTTTATAGTTTTGTTAAAGGTCTAATTATCATATTATTACAAGGAACAGGTTGTAAACGATGCATAGCAATGGGTGCGGAACCATTAAAAAAGTTGGTAAACGATGGTGGTGCGTCTTCGTTTTGTTACATTTAGTTTTGGTAAGTTTATTTCGTTGTTTTATGAATTTTAAATTAGTTAGGACTAATATTATTGTCCTTCCCGAAAGTGTTTTATGGGGTTGGGATATCTGGTCTATGGATGTTTTTTTTATAGTTTCACCCTACTAGTGATATCTGTGCATATTAGTTTCGGATCTGTTTCAATAGTATCGGTCCAGTATTCAGGGAACCTTGCAAAATGCATATTTTCACTAACGAAGTGAATCTCACTTTAATGCAATGATGATGATGAGCGACACTGCCTTGCATTGTCTTTTTGTCCAAAATTCAAAGTTAGAGGTGAAATCGGCCATCATTTTACGAATGATGCGCAAATAAAATAACCAGAAACTTAAAAAACCACAAACTACTCACGTCAATATCCATACATACAGAAAAACAAGCCGCAGATTTCTCCCTCAATGTTTATTGTGGTGCGATTTGAAGGGCGAGTGCGCATCCAATACGTGAATACGCCATCACAAACCTAATTTCCTCTGGCCCGCTATCACTCGTGTGTCGTGTCACACATGTGTTCGTCAAACGATGTTTGCCGACATAAAGGCTCTTCTGGCGATGGGAACATGCTTACACCTAAGTTATTAAATTGGTAACTGATCCTTGGTTAGAAGTTTTTACGTTCTATTTGATTAGATGATAACTTATTTAGGCTCTCTGATGGAAAGTTGTTGTTGCAAGACCTAAATTACTAATCTTGGCGCGCACCTAAGATTTTTTCTGACTTAGGAAACATATTTAATATTTATTCACTTAACGTCTTAGTTACCGCAATTAGATTGATTGCCCAGTCAACAACATCAGTGATATAGAGTGCCATAGCTCTTACAATTTATGAAGGTTTTCCTTCGGTCTATGCATAGAATAAGTCTATGTTGTCCTCGTTTGGTCGTCGTTCAATATCTGAATAGTTTTTTTTTACCGTCATTTCTTATGTGTAAAAGAAAAACTTGAGATGGTACAATTTTAAACAAAAATTTCCTACTTCTTAGCAAACAATTTCCACTTTATTCAAAATACGACATTAATTACTAATAGCTTATATTATAGCCTTTGAAAAATCTCTCTCATGTATCTGTTACCAAAAATAAGTACTCCAAAAACCAAGGATAAGTTTGAAACTGAACTGCTTAAACAATAAAATCGAGCTTCACAGGTATATATTTCTATGTGTCTATCTACTATACGTCTCGTCTGCCACTTACTGTTTATTGACTTCACCAATTTATAGCGTCTACGTGAGACTGGAACGCGCCGAAGATAAATTTCACTTTTTACCTAAGGTTTACATTTTACGGGAAAATATATCCTCCGTACAAAGTTAAATATATCGTTCTTCTTGCGAAGATATGTCGCAGGTATATTGTCAAAGAAGTGATAGTGATTAACTAAGTGAAATTATCTCCATCTATGAACATTATCCGGACTATTTTCTTGTTCATGTAATTTTTTATAATTAATAGTCAAGGAAAACAATAAAACTAACGTTTGGTGAAAGTTAACTAGTTTAAACAGTAAACATTTTAATATACTACAATCATAAAGTATGGATTTAGTAAAATCATGCTTTTTCTATTTGTAACATTTCTTTTAGAAAAAGTAATTATATCAACAGCATTCTTGAACCGCAACTTAAATTTCGCGTCCTAGTAACTCTATTCTATATTTTTAAATTCGTGGAGTGCAAAAACAGATATTATTCTTTTCGTTTTCTCTTTTAATTACCTATAATCTTTCTTACTAAGAGAATTGCTAGTGTTATTAATTTAAATAACGATTTAACGATATCATTCACGTTGAATCCGGTGGTAGAGTCACTCTGTAATATGCTAATGACGATTGATAAGAGTATATTCAAAGCATATGTGAATAACGAATATTTTGATATGATTGATTTTGCAATGAGAAAGCCGTGTTTATTTGTCTAAACTAATTTAAGAGCATCGTTCTTGTCGGTGGAGCTATTTTTTCCACTTCTTTCTGGACTCTGCCAGCACCTTAAAGTTGTGTATGCGTTCTAACATTAACTTTTTATCTTGAGCGTCAATTCCCGGATAGGTGGCAAGTTGGCTACATATTTGGCAGCTGTTTCCCTTTTGCGCTTTAAATTCGAATTTTGTCAAAAATAAAAATAATAAAAAACCTTCAATGTTAGCTAGGTCATTAACATTGCATTTCTTAAAACTCTTATGAATGTCATACCTAAGTACTTCTTCAAGTACAGTCATCAACACAATTAAATATAACCACAAGATAGGTAAATCCTATTTACGCGTAAAGTGCATTCATTAGAAAAGAGAAAAGTAGGGTAGCTGATTTATGCAACCTCTTTGAATATAATGAGGATATACAGCATTTTAATAGGAATTAACTCACAAACAAAGTAGGTAAATGCTGGCTAAGTAGACTTTAATTATTATTTCCTGTTTATGTTTATTTTATACAATAAAACGTAAATTAAGGAGCTTTTACAAATTTCTTATTCAGCACGCGCTTTTATAATGAAACCTTATTTATGTACGTACTTTTTTAAGAATGTATAGGTACAACATGGTTTTTGAACAATTAAACAATAACTGTTTTGAGCTATACTTAAAACAAAGTTTTGGTAGACGACGACTCAAAATAACAGATGTAGCAGGACACATATTTCTATTTAGATGCATATTTTATATTTTAGTCACGTTCAAATATTACTACTAAGTGATTCCCTACGCTTAATAAACACATTTCTAAGATCTAGAGCCTTAATGCTCTAAGTAAAGAGCGTATAATCTGACATCTATATTTAAATAGTGATCAAAGCCCTAAAATATTCAGCCTGTTTGCGTTCAATATTTACTTTCCCTAACGCGTAAATATTATTACATGGATTTACGCGTGGGAGGGTTATCTGGGATGGGTCGTTGACTGCTCGGCATCGATCGAATATCCGACCGGAGGATATTCAGTATTCAGTAATTTCATTTCTAGAAATGAATAATTTATAACATTATTAGATCAATAGACTGCGCGCCGCAGCAAGATAAACTCCTTCAAATATATCTATGAATATTTAAAAAGTTTCATTGGGAGGACTTTTCTCTGAGCGGTATTGAGAAACCGATAATTCGAAACTACAACTGTTATTATCATTTGGTAGCGTAGGTCGCATTATTGATGCAGGGCAGATACTGATATGATATGGTATAAAGAAAAAAATACAACTGTCGAAAGATTTAAAAGTTTCAAAATAGGCGCATGAGTGCCATATCGTTTTATAAAAGTTTTAAGTGCTTCTTTTTTTTTTTTTTTTTTTTTTTAATTTATTAGGAACAACAAACAATTACACTTAGTGAATACATTAAATAGTATTATACAGAATACGGCTATTTAACAGTGCAATCAACCCCGTTGTCCACGTATTGAAGTTGTATACATAATAGGGGCCATTAACGAAAAATAATTAGTGCATGCAAATACATTTACATACAGGAGAAAAAAGAGCCAACATACAGAACAATTTAAGGAATAATAACTTAAATAAGGCAAGAACACAATAAATTAAAGGGTCCTAATAACCTGAACAAGATTTCTCTTGAACAAGGCAGGTGAGCTTGCAAATATATCAATTTCTGAAAATCGGAGGTTATATAATTTAGTGATTTTATGTAAAGGTGCACGCTCACCTGCGTTCGTTTTACAAGGAAGAACATTAATTAAGAATAGTTAAATTATTGAAAATAATTTCCCAGCAGTGCATAGTTTATGCTAATAAATATTATAAGGTTTGCTAATCTGTTAGAGATTTTCCCCACACTGACATCCACTATCTGGCCTCGGCTACTAATGAGGCCTTAATTAACTTGAAATTCATATAACATTATTAGCTCGTCCACACATTCTAACAAATATTATTCTTGGTACGGGCGGGAGTGCATTCACCCGTTTATTATGCAGAACTCGTTACGCATTTCTAAATGGTGAGACCACTTTACCGGTCTATTTACTTGTCAAAAAAACTGCGACGTCTCCATTTTGCATACACGGCGGTTATTATCTTGGGCAATAATCGCGCACACTGGATTCCTTGCGGCTGATGCTGAGACGATCCATAGTGTACAAAGCTACGGCAGTAACATTGATTTTACCACAATTAAATTAATGTTGTTGGTCTTAACTTAGCCTACGAATTTTTTATAGAAAATTAAAAAAATATATATTTTTAGCCGTCATTTGCACAATAATATTATATCTCCTGCATAACTATGTCTCCTGCATAGATGTTTTGTCGATCACATTTGGTCTACAGTGAGTTATATTATATTATAGTAAGACGCCAATAAAGGGTTTCCGCCAAATCCCATAGAAAAAAACCCCAGTCCCGGCGCAAAAGAATTGTATCTCAGATTTTAGATAATTATTAGTAGAAACAATATCAAGTGTCACTCACATTTCCTGATTCGGTGGCTAACATGGTTATTTTGCCCAGAGAAGTTTCATAGGAGCTACATGCAAACACGACACTTTTTAGGAAAAACTTCATGTTACTGTACTAATTGACATTGAATTGGCAAAAAATGAATAAAACACGCACATATACCCTCGTACATAATGTTGTTATTGAGTTTATTGTTGTTATGTTGTGTTTCTGTCAACATATTTATATTGAATGTAATTTATATAAAAATACAAAAAATAATAAATCCTGCTAGTTTATCATCTTCTTATGTAATTGTGTAAGGTATATATAGGTCCTAATGGTGTACCAAGTATTTCAAGTATTTTAATGTATATAATTATGATGCAGGCTATACATACCAGTGTGTACCTATTATAATCCTTTTTTGCAATTACCCACACGTTTGTGTTGTTAATGAGTGAATTAATACAGTAAAATGAAGTTTTTCAAAAAAATGGCATATGTATAGGTACATTATATTACATATGTGATAATGTGTTTATATGATGTGTTTTATTCATTTTTTGCCAATTCAATGTCGAATAGTACAGTAAAATGAAGTTTTTCCTAAAAAGTGTCATGTTTGCATGTAGCGCCTATGTAACTTCTCTGGGCAAAAAAAACATGTTAGCCACCGAATTAGGAAATAGCGACACCGGATATTGTTTCAACTAATTAATTATCTAAAATCTGAGATACAATTCTTTTGCGCCGGGACTGGGGCAATTTTGGCGGATACCCTTTCACGAATCCAGCATACTAGCACATTCTTATTACTTAGGTACTACTTCTTGTTTTATACTAATGATGTTCGATCTTTTCATTTAATTTGTTTTATTTTTATATAATTTTTTACTACCACATTTAAAACTATTTTTAATGTAAAAACATAAACACACGTTTAAAGCATTTCCTCAATTTATTTTTATGTGAATGCGTTTCCGTGTAGTATTTATTTTACGTTTCGATTTATATAATTTGTATCACTGTGTACACTGTGACACTATTTTCTACATAATTTTCTCGTTTATGTGAAAAGTTCAAACGTTCAATTTGTTAATTAAAGAGTTTCTGAGTTCTACGCGGTACTGTGACAGTGTCTCAAGTCTGGAAGCACTTACGTGGCGTTCGTAACCACATCTTGTTCTATCTGCGACACTGATTGCCATCTACTCCACTTCTGTGCACTTGAAAATGCAAATAGCAAATGTGAGCGGTGCTACTGAGGTTTTTGCCACTTTTAAAAGCTGTTTCGAGCTTATTAAGAGGTCGTTTAGGGTCTGCACTCTGGTGATTTAGATAACGAAGCAATAAGTGGCGAAGGTAATTTTTTTCTTTTACATAAGATGAGGCAAAAGAGCATAGTAAGATGCTATCTGGTCGACTATTGTATGCCTTCGTACGTATCTCCAAAATAAAAGCTAAACCGTTTGCTTTATTAGAGATATATCAAAATAAACAGTACATCGATACAGAACTTATGTAAATTCTGTTTAACCTAACTGAATTATGTTTTATTGGTATAACGACTAAGACACAATTAAATCAATTAATAGAGATCATTAATGTAAATTATCTTGTAATTGCAGTAAATAAAAGAACTTCATTATTTATATTTATTAGAAACATAAATGTAAGTATGGGTTTCCTTTTCGCTTTCTTTTCTAATAACGCAATCTCACTTCAAGCCAGCCCATCCTTTTTATTATAGAAAGTTTGTATTAAGTTATTATTAAATAAGTTTTTTATTATAGCTAATCGTAATTATTTTAACCTTTTTATTATAGTTGATAAAATAAATTTATTAGGTATATTATGTTGTAGATAAGTTTGTTGTATGAGTTATTATCTAATAAACCGATTTTATATTCCTTTTTAACAACTATTTTACAGTCATTAACCAAAGTAACCAAGCCTTTCAAATAATCAAAATGCCTTATTGACGTTGTAAAATAAGTGTAGCCAAAGAACTTTACCATGTAGTTACATTTGTTACCACTGTATTGGCTAAGGTGTTCCAAGGTACGATACAGATATGGGCAGTCTCAATGCGCAAAAAAATAACTAAAGAGTTTTTACGTCTTGAGCTTTAATTGGGCTGACCATTAAATCATGATCGATGTACATAAGCGTTTAATTATAAAAAAGAAAAACACGAGACTAGACGCGTGGCGCCAGACCGAGATCTGAATGTAGGGATGGCGACTAACGTCACGTCAGTTAGCTGTTGGTTAAATACGGCCACTTTTCTCGAATCTGAATAAATATTAGAATACTTTACAGTGTGTCAAAGATCACCACTTTAATCCCCCAGTAATAAGCATAAACATATTATAATATTATTGTCACTGTTTAAATTGACCCAGGTAAAAACAAATATCCGTACTAAAATGTGTTTTGATCTGTTGTTTGATCTTCTCATCCCATTATACATAATTAGAAGATTTTCTATTTACTACGTTAAGCACTGTACTGTACTCGTATATGCTTAATATTCTGAAAGGAGACCTTTCAGGTGTTTAATGGAGTCATGTGTTATAGATTTTAAGTTTTTGTATAATATCAGTTTCTGAACAGATTTCATTGTTTAGTTAGTGTGTGTAGGTACACTCAATGTGTATGTAGCCTCCTGCCTAATTTTCGAACCCTATTGCAACAATATAAGAAAGGAAACAGATGAAATGATAAAATCCAGGACTGGGACTATCTGCTTATGTTTACATGACATTATGAGGCAGCCCTACGTTAATGCCTCTTTATTAAAACTGCATCTCTGCGGTTACGACTATTTTAAGTGCGCGAGTCGTTTCCTGGTCCATTCGTTTGTTGTTGTCGCGCAGATTGCCGGCGCTCACAACTCGAAACGCATCCGTGTATGAATAACGAAAAATGGATTGCATGGTTGAAATTCGGTAAAGAATGAAAAATACCTCATTCCCGGCGCATTTCGTAGGTTCACATATGAATAGGTACGTACTATCATCGTTAGGTATATAAATGGCCTCGTCTGTTATTGGAGACTCAGATTCTGTTGATAAATATTGTATACTAGCCTTCCGCACGCGGCTTCGCCCGCGTGATCTACCTATAGGACATTATCCCCCGGCACATCTTTATAAATTGTAGCCTATGTGTTATTCTGATGTTTAAGCTATATTATTGTTAAGTTTTATTAAAATCCATTCAGTACTTTTTACGTAAAAGAGTAACAAACATCCATCTATACATTCGATACAAACTGTCGCGTTTATAATACATTAATTTAATTGAAGCTTGTATTGGACATTAAGGACCAAGAATATGTACAATAATAAAGTAAAAAAAAAATATTATAATATTAGTAGGATAAAAATTGTCCATTAAAAAGAGCAAATATTGAGTCTTTTACCCGTTCTTCTCATAGAGTAACAATTACACAGAAGGATTCTATCAAGAAGAATGGTGACTCTTTAAAACGTAAAAATTAACTACTTATAATTTATACAAGTAACATAGCCACATCACGATATTCACGATACGTTTATGACTGTGCCGTTGTAGTGATAGCAAGATAAATGCATGGAAGTAATTTATTTACATTTGATTATGCGCTTCGAATGTTCATAAGAACAACTCATAAGTAATTGAAGTGTGATAAATTATTTTCAAAGCATCAATACCTTACCAAGTACCTACGAGTACCTACTATTTATAGAAGCCTCTTTATTTTAAAATTCAATTGAACATAATAAACGCAGCTTTATATTTGAATGCTTACAATCGAACATCCAATCACAATCAGGTAAATTAATGGGTGTGGAATTCATTTTATTATCGCAACAGGATTTCTGGGATGGTCCGTTCTGCGCATGCTCGTTAACCCTTCGCGTACTACGCGAGTGAACTGCGACCTTCGGAGGTCGCCCCTCCATTCAGTCCCCTGGCGACTCTCATTGATTTTCAACCCACTACCATATGGTGGGCCAAATCGGGTGAAAAAGCCGGCCACGGTTGACTTGCCTGGCATTGCACGTGACAAAGTGCATTCGGGTATGGGATGCAGGAATACTGACACCAAATTGACAAACTTTACATTTATTGGTATAGTACCCGTGCTACGCCGATCGATTTTTTAAACTACCGGTTTTTGTAAAGTGTTAGTAGTGATGTTTAAACTCTAAAATGTTTAACAGTTGTAATGTGAAGTGCGGTTATGTGTCTCTATTATAATACTTCGAGTGTTGTGTGCAAAATTGTGGAAAATGTGCTGCATTTTTGGCCTAACTCGGCAGGTTGACACGCCGAAACAGGTGAAATACTAGGTTGTTAGTTATTATTCATAGTTACTGTGAAGTGGCATTGTAATGGACTGTATTGTGTACGGAGCTTTTGTCGTCGGATTGAAGGAAAAGATGTAGAAAATGGCTTGCTTGTACTGATTAGGTTAAATTCTGAAAAGAAAGAGAAAAATAAATACAATGCTATGTAACACTTCAATGTTAAAAAAAGAAAAAGAATTATTATGTTGTAGTCTAACCTATACCTTTAATACCGGTCATTGAACTTAGTTTTTAGCTGTCTGAAACTCCAAACATAATTCAGAGTTTAAAGTTAAACACACTTAATTTTATGATTGTGTAAATTAAACCAAGTCCCAAGTGCGTGTCTTGCAGTAAGTACACAATAAACAAAAACATGTCAATCTCAATATTAATTATATTGCTTCACTGCCTTTTTGTTGTAAGGTAAAACACATTGAAAACAACTAAGTAAAAAGGCACGTATTTATTATGTTATATTGCTATTAATGTATGTAGGTAAAATTATATTACTTCATCTAGGTAACTATAGGTATCTTTTATACAAATAACCTTAACTTATTTAATTTTAGAACTTTTATTGAGTTTGGTACTTGGGGGTCGAATAACAGTAAGAGAAACATTATTCATTGTTATTTGTACCTAAATGATGACATTGTATTGTGGTTATAGTAATTCTGGCGCCTTCAAATTAGGTACCGAGAATTTGAAATACTACAATATAAATATCTATTTAATAAATTCTAACTCAATTAAATATGTTTTGCAGCTTTATGAATGACGATTTAACCGCAGTCATAACAAGACAAAGGCTTAGTATAAGTGTACCTACCTACGAGTACATCTTTCTGCACATAAATAACCCTTTGCGGTTTTTACGAGAGCGTTGAGATGTTTTCAAATGTTTTGGGACTTGTTCCAATAGGAAAAAACATTGTATTTACAAAGTCTTTTAGTCCTTGTAATGTGTTTATTTCTTTTGTACTTTACAAGATGTCATCACTTACTCTTCATTTCATGTAGTGGGGATATCGCAACCTAAAAGGGTTTTATGCCAAGAAGCGGACTACCGAAATAGAGTGAGGTCGCGAAATAATATTTCAGTGAACTTGTGGAAGTTTCATATTTTTCAGTTGATAACAACCATCCATCCATCCATACTCACAAGCTTTCGCATATTTGTATTTATGAATGATAAATTAAGATGAATGTAAGGGGTGAAAAAATCAACAGATCATTATTGCTAAATGCCCTATGATGATTTAAATTTTACAAATACAATAAGTATACAAAAATGAGTTGTTGTGGGGTTTTCAATGGAGTTATCATGTGTTTGTGCTATACTCGCATTATTTAATGAATTAATATTATTGAACAAATATTTTATTGATATTATTTCATTAGTTACATAAATGGAAATAATTATGAAATGGGCGTTCTAACCTTAAGTTATCAAAATGTAAATAAACCCACGAGTCACCAAGAAGCCAGCAATACTTAGGTATTTTTGATTCTCATGCGCACGTACGCACAATGTTCTATTGTAAATCAAGACATTAAGTAGATCGGAAAACTTGAATGAGAAGGTTTTTCTGATTTCGATTGGGAACGCGCTTTGGCTCTAATGTCCCGAGTTCATAGGTGAATAATATTGGCATATCCGTACTAATGTTATCTATAAATACGAAAGTAACTGTTTGTTTTTCTTATCCTTTCATGTCAAAGATCTGAACCGATCATGTTCACCTCAGAGAAGGGATACAGGCTGTTTTTTAACCATACAAGTTCTACCTACAATTTCTTATTTTAAAACAAATCAACTACAACATCTCACAATAATATATGGTTGAACATAATAAACCTTGTCTCTCATTATCCTCTATTTCGGGTTCAATGAGTAAGGGAAAACGAGTGCTTCTCGTTGTCCACTAATCACTAAAAGGTCAGACAATGACCTCACCGCATAGATGTACGCGTCGTGCGCCCGCGCACAATGCCAGGCTATTCCGCGAATGTTGGCGCCGTGATTCACGCATCCGGTCGCACCTTCGTCATCTGACGGAGATAACACAACCCCATAAGACTGAGAAAGTGGATCAAGATCAAATGATGACCAATAATTTTCAGAGAAAGTTATTTGAGTACCACTTTTGGAACTTCTTAAGCAACTTTGATCCCAAGATAAAGTATCATTATTAGTCTAGGTTCTCCAGGTATTACTGCTTACTATCAGAAGGCGACATGTTTTACGTAAAATTCGTATAATAAAGCTGCAGGTTTTGCTAGTCAGCGGTTATGGAGGGTTAACACATTCTACCCGAAAAAACTATGGCCTTGTTTCTATCAGTTATTATATTATTCTGTGCAAGTAAAGCTGAGTCTGACAATGGAAATCAAATATTGACTTATATTACGCCAAAACAAATAAGATTTGTACATCTTCTGCTCAAGCAGGAGTCATGACGTCATTAAAGTCTGATAAAGATGACACACGTCCAATAAGTTCTAATATAATTACAATAATTAATATTGTTGTTGTTGATTGTAGGTAATATTGAATCTGCAACTTTAGTAATATCGTTGACGCCGCGGAGAACACACGTGGTGTTGTTAAATTAAAATTAATTATAACAAATTGTTAATTATCGATAAAGAGCGACTGTTGTCGCAGTGAAGTTCTAAATGGAAGTTATGAAAGTGATTGTGTTTCAAACGAGAACGACTGTGGTGAACATGTGTAGGAGAGTTCCTCACAGAAGTAGCGTGAAAAAAAAAGCTTCTGAAAAATGGGTATATGCAAAAAAAAAATATTTTTTCGACAATCATTGTGACTTGACTGTTGTACCGTACCTATTTAACATTTCTTACAAATTTTAATAAAGATTATTATACATGAGACAATGAAACATTTATAATTTGGTCTAACATTAAAACTTGTAAGGTAAATATATAGATTAAAAATAACGTTAAGCAGAACGAACCACCGGACATTGAGATTCTATACTAAGCAAAAAAACAAATTCATACAGTCAGAATATTTTAGATCATATCTGACATTGGAATTAGTAAAATCGGTTAGATTAGGATATTAAGATAAGACAAAAGCGCATTGTTTGTGGGTATTCTGCCTACGCAAGCTTAGGCGTGCAGCGTTAACTATTAGTGTCTGGTTGCAATTCGCTTCGGAAACGGACATGGCCTGCCTCAACAAGCTAAGTCAGCCCTTGCACAATGCAATCTGCCATTATCGACTGATTTGAGACGCGTAAGTTGCAGCTGCGCGGGCGCTGGGGTCAAAGATTAGCAGATGAGCCACTCCGTTAACGGATTTTTAAACTAAGCACTTATCGATCTTAATTGTTTCGTGGTAGACCGTATTGTTAAAATATAAGATAAGGGAGGTACATGTTACAAGAAATATATTTAGTGATTGTGACGAAACGCAATATTGATTATATTGATTATTTTTTCGTTTGGTTCGGTTACCAGTGGTACAGAAAATCAGGCTTCTACAGTGGTGTTTGTATAGTAGCTAAAACTGAAGGAGAGAAGGAGTAGTAAGTCCTTACCTAAGTATGTATTTGGACTCCATTCCATTTTATTAGTCTAAATTACAAACTTGAAATGAAGTGGTCACTAGAAGGGTATATCTAGTGCTTTGGGACCATTTTTAACCGCGAAAACAACCATCACTTAAAAGTCACCCTCTGTACATTGCATAGCTTGTATGCGCTTGCACCGAATGTGGGCGCGCCGGTGTCGAATGCTAATAGGCGCATATAACGAGACGGCGCACGCGTTTACCTCACGATTCCAAACCTTTGGCGCTGATCATCCGGTCTATTCATGTCCCTCAAATTAATGAACCCCAACGTAGGTAAGTACTCGTAATTTTAGACATTGAAATGAAATATAATATTTTTGGAAGGGTTCGCCAAATGATCTCGTGTTTAGTGTAAGAACAGGAACACCCCTAAGCTCTAGTGTATTTTCGACTTTCAAACCCTCTTTTTTCATAGAAAAATTCCCTTATTCATATGTAGTCGTGCACTGTACGAGTATCTGAGACATAGGTTTCTATCTTCTTCTTAAAAAAGACCTCCTACAAGTAGTATCACTCTTTGCATTTATAGTTTAATTTAAATCTTTGTCTACTGCTTATATTCTGTATTTATAATCTTAATTTTATATTTTAATATCCTTATTGTGATTTCACGGTCCTCTTTTAAAATTACGGAGCCCAAATTTAGGTAAACTACCACCTTTGGTTTGCAATTTTCATTGAGTCATTGACGCTAGTCATGCGTGAACTGTGAAGTATCAAACGAGATTT
The DNA here is from genome assembly GCA_949319885.1 of Mecyna flavalis. Classification (NCBI taxonomy): domain Eukaryota; kingdom Metazoa; phylum Arthropoda; class Insecta; order Lepidoptera; family Crambidae; genus Mecyna; species Mecyna flavalis. Next base: position 11,193,046 of record OX439439.1, read on the forward strand.
TACTACTGTTTTTTTTTATGAATATCTCACACTTAAGATTGAGATAAGTCCTGTGTTCCTCCAGCAGTGGGACGTATACATACATATAGGCTGATGATGACTGTTTTTTAAAATCCTTGCTTATAAAACGTTTTTCTTGTTACAGTGCATGGCGCGCGCTCTATACGACAACATAGCCGAGTCGCCGGACGAGCTGGCGTTCCGGCGCGGCGACCTGCTCACCGTCCTCGAGCAGAACACTGGCGGCAGCGAGGGGTGGTGGCTGTGCTCGTTGAGGGGGCGACAGGTACTGCATACCTTATGTCTCTTACACGTATTTTTGGGATCGGCAGCTGGGGAAGATGAGTGCCCAGTAGGACGCTTGTTTGGAGTCCCACACAGCACTGCAGGTCTCGCTAGCATACTCTTCCGTAAAAAAAACTATTTAATTACATTGGAAGCATCTTAATTTTGACGACCGATTTGGTGTACCTAATGGCTGAGAAACTTGAGAAATCGGCTATTATACCAGAAGTCGCGAGATTAATCTCCGTTCAATCATGTATTTCCAAAAGAAGTACCCATTTGTACCTATTGCACTAGCTAGTGCTTAAATTGAGGCTAAATGGCTTTATGTGAACAATGTCCAAAGATAAATAGTCTAAGTTAATAGTATAACAACTTAACAACATAAGTATTTTTCTCTGAAATAATATCTAGATTTGTACTCGGAGATAGTTAGGTATGTCTGAATAGTTTGAGCAACTATTTACCTCTAACTCTCTTAGCATGCATCATGGCTCAAAGCACAGACAATACAATACTAGCTCAAGACAATAACTAAGCTTAGCCTGAGACAGGCGTCTGGCAGACGGTGATAACTTCGATGTGCAACGATCCTTCTACCGCATACATGTAGCAAATCCTTAGATGTACTTTGGAATTGTCTACCCAGATATTATAAAAAGTTTGTCACTAGTTTCTTATAGGCAATCCTAAGGGAAGCTACTGCGTGTGAATACGCCGCTCAAGGATCACTTGGTGTGACTACGAGTCGGTTTGGCTCTATTGTTACTTATTTTTATTTATCGTTACTTATCTCTATGAGTTCAATTCCCGGATCGGGCAAAAATTTTCAGACTTTTCAAACACAGCTCGGGTTTGTGATGACCAATCCGCATTTGGCAACCGTGTGATTAAAACAGTACCCATTATTGTCAAAATGCCTTAAATTAAATGATAGTGGTCTTTGTCCTGCAGTGGGACATTAATTAAGCTGATACATTCTTATACTAAACTTCTATTTATGATACGCGTATTTATTTGTCATCTTGTGAATATTTTGGTATCACATGTTACGGTTCAATGAACTCAAGTTACCTTCTGGACCTTCCCGCCAATGTGCCGCCATCGTCATCTGATAAAAGCAAAAACGGCGCCATTGATTAGAATACCAATCTATACTGACGCCTTCGAGTCATTTCTCAAATCAGAATAACAAAGTTAAACCTATTTTTGTTTATGTCTCAATGACTAATTAATGACCAGAACAATTGCAGGAACGTACTCATATAGTACGATGACGCAGCTCACGTAGGCACTAATTTTAAACGTCATTTTGAACTGATAAAAGTTCATGGGTACTATGATTTATTTATTTACTCCATTGACAATAGCCATGTGACGAGACGTTAACTCATAAATGTATCGTAGAATTGGGAGGTAGGTCATCGATCGACATCTTGAATTTACAAGTGCATTCAGAAATCTTGCCGATCTGTCAGAAAAAAAAGTCTCTTTTTATAAATAGAACTAAGATGAGTCCCCCTAGTTGGGGCAGACGGAACCTAATTTAGTTTCGACTGCCCCCACTGGTGATCTATCCCTAAGATTTGGCAGTTCAGATTTAGATTTAGATAGGTAGATACGGAGGCTTTTCGGGGCCCATGCAAAGGTGTGTACCTACCTAACACTGAAATACTGATATAAGTTGTATATAGGTGTAATACGATGTATAGAGTAGTTCCAATATGTAGGAAGTCGTTGCAATACTGACGTAGGGAGGAGTTCCAATACTGATGGGAATAGTTGCAATATTGATAGGCATACTTTATCTTTCCTCGGGAGGCATGACTAAATTCACGTTTTGTTTCCAGGGAATATGTCCAGGCAACAGGCTGCGGATAGTGGCGGGCGTGTTCGACGGCAGCGGCATGCAGCGGCGGCGGCCGCGTGCGCCCGCGCCGGTCGCGCACCAGCCCTTGCCGGCGCAGCAGTCACCTGCATTCACTAAAGTAAGTAATAGATACGGAGAGATATGGTGCCACTTTTAAAAGTTAAGCCACTTTTGCTTGGTCAGAATTTTGGATGGGTGACCAAAAACTAGACACTTAGTTTTCTGTGTTTTCGGAAGGACAGCCTCAAAAGTTTGGTTAAATAAATGGTATTCCTAAAAAATTACAAAGAGAATTAAAGATAACGTTAAAGATATTATAGTTCATCAGGAGTAGGAACCTTGGAACATTGGAAGTCTGGGTCTCCCCAGGACGAGAGGCTGCTGAGCTTATTCATGTTCGTGAAGTAAACGTAGATTTTTTATTGATCATGGTCCCCATGGTCCAAATGGAAAAAATAGTGGCAGTTTTAATTTTATATTTCCTTCCTGAACTCAAGATTTAAAAGACTTTTCTTGAAAGATGTTAAAAATCCGTAATCATATTTCAGATTGAAGAATGTTCACACTACGATGTGCCTCGAGCGCCAATGCCGGTGCAGCGCATAGGCACATACGACTGCCCCCGGCCGCTCACCGACTGGTACGACGCGCCCCGCGCCCCTCGGCCGGCCAGCGCCGATTCGGCCTGCAGTGGCACCGGCAGCCTAACATCGGCAACGTCCAGTGCGTCGGCCAACTCTGGCAGCTCAGTGCATTCGGCCGCGTCGGCTTCCAGTACTTATGACGTGCCGAGGTCACGCGCGCTGCCCTTACCGTGTGATGCGGCGTTGGAAGCTTTAGAGAGATTACAAGTGAGTATCTTGCCGTCATCCGTTTTAAAATGAGAGACTGCTCATATAGTTATTCTTGGACAGGCTGCTGATAATATATGTAGCTTAAGTTGTCAATATGAAGGGATACCTAAAGTATAAGCTATTTTACATCGCTTTTTCCACTTTCTATCTATTTAAAATCTCCAGAAATTAATCTGTCGAATATCGGTATCTGATTGAAAAATTATACCTTATGCAAAACCAAACGTGTGCAATTTGAATCGTTAAGGTTCATTATGTCTCTTTTCCATAATGTCCTTCGGTTCCAAGCGGTCCCTTTCTCAATATTATTATGTTTATTTCCCAAAATAACCCTTACTATCAATACTAATAATTTTAATAGATTGCATTGAAGATAATATACTATAGGTATGTAACTATATAGAAAATAAAACCATACTATAATAGTAGAGCTAGAACTTTTACGGGTAATAGTTAAATTAAGTTGTATAGATTAAATTAATTATTCGCTATTCTGTCGTAACGAAAGTTGCTCCTATTCCAGGAGGAAGCGTCAGCAGCAGTATCCCGCTTACTCTCGTACGTGACGCCGGGCTGGCGGCGGCGCGGGGCGCTGCGCGCGCGCGTGCTGGACGTGCGCGTGGCGGGCGCCCGCCTGCGCGCCGCGCTGCACGACCTCGCCGTCTTCGCCGACGCCACGCTGGCGAACGCGCACGATGCGCAAGATAAAGGTAAGAACACCAGACAAAAAGTATTTTGCTACTAGGCTTCATTTACTCCGTTTTATCCGGAGGACAATGTGTTTAACCACTCAAACGTCCGCGCGCGTTTCGCTAGGTTGTCAGGACAGTCCGCGAGTCACGTGATACGCGCAAAATAAAATCGATAGGAGACGTATGCTGAATAAATGCTTATTACTCAGTAAATAACTCAAATATCGCAAAATGAAAAATACTAATGAAAGGCTCATTAGTTGACGATTTTTAGGCAATAGTTATGTTTGATTTTAACATTATATTCTATTAATGATGTTACAGTGAACTTTAAGAAATGCTAATTTTGTCCTAGTTTTCAATTTCAATATTTTTTTTTATTAGATATTTTTGACGTTTACAATATTAAAACAATTTTGGGTTTTAGGTAATTTAATGGCCTTTCATTTGGAACCAAAATCCCATTATAAATCATCTTAAAAATATTACAAATAAAATAAAAACTAAAGCTATGTACATGATCTGTGAAATCGAAGTTCACGTATGGTAAATTGTCTAATCCAGAATGAAATATGGAATATTTCAAGAAAGTATGGTAATAACCAGGCTATAATATTAATAAGTTTTCATATTTAAACATTTAATTACGATATAATATAAGAACTTTTTTAGATGTTCCAATTATTCATTAATAAAAACACAGAGTCACCGACCTATTTTTAATCCAAATTTTTACTTAAAAACTGACTGGAATCGCACATAATGTTATAAAATATGAAAATATGTAAGATTATAAATATTTTGATATACAAAACAATAATATTTTATTACTTACGGCATGATTTCTCGAATAAAATAGCTGGAGTCACTCGCGCACTGATCCACAAAAACAACAAGCAACTTGACAATTTATTTTTTTTGTAGCCATGAGCCGAAGTTATGTTCCACTTGAAATAAGGTGTGGTACATATCATAGAGCGTCAAAAACCAGCAACACTACAGACTATAAACATCCACAGCGATAAGAAAAAGAAAAAAAAATCGGCGGGCGCGAATTCTTAAAAATGTAACTGTAGTTACACGGACTGTCCTGAGGTATATGGTCTCTGTAACTGTGGTTACAGTGGACGTATGAGTGGTTAAGCACCTTAACCGCAAACGGCTAACGAGACCTGCGGCTGTTTGTGGAACTCGGGACAAAAGAGTACCCTAAACTCCCCCGGTGCCCCTTCACACCCAAAGAGGAGGATTGATTTCCTCTTATGCTGACGTCCGTCGCTCACGTAGGTCTAGCGTACGAACAATCATGAGCATCAGATAATTGACATATGAAATCATAAAATTTTTGTGTCCACTTAATTACATACAAATGCAACAATGAGTGTCTTCGTCTGCGAAGCGCCTTAAGTAAGGTAGAGCCATAGTTCAGACAGGTTCTGACAGTCGTTATGGGCCAGTTAAACCGGGGAAGTACCTACTCTCACAGAAAATCAACGTACGAGTAGTAGATTTGCTATTGCGCTCCGACTAGTGAGTGAGTGCCGGAGGCCCAAACGTCTTCTTAGAACAGTCGTCATCTCCAAGCACCTTTGTAAACATCTAAAAACTTATTTCCAGGTATCGCAGTAAAATTAAGACCGCTAGTGAAAGCGTTGAAAGACGCGGAGAGGATAACGCACGAGGCGACGAGCGCGCTGGACGCCGGCGACTGGGCGCCCGAGCGGCTGGAGCGCGACCGGGAGCCCACGGACGGCACCCAAGACGCGCTCGATCAGTTGGTGGCCTGCGCGCGGTCGCTCACCGAGGACGTGCGGAGAGCCGCCTCCTTCATCAACGGCAATGCGTCGCTACTATTCAGGTAACCATACAGCAAGTGCAGCTGGACTGGATAGGACTAGTCAAATAATAAGCGTGCTAGATGCAGGGTTCTCTTTACCACTGGGTATTCTGGGCATTTGCCCAGGGTCCCACGATTGATTACGGGCGTGGGCGTTTGGTCGGTATATTATTTAGGCATGGGGTCGCTCCTGCATTAGAGATAGGGGGTTCTTCTTAATCTGTAAGATAATGTAATTTTCTATTACTGATTTTATACCTTAGCTCCGAATGCCATCATATGTACCTTTAGTTTCCCCGGTTTTTTGACCATTTAAACAGCACATTGAGCGACTCTTTCTAGGTAAACGTCCCTCAATAGAATACGCCGCAGAGGCCCCTTATTAGCTTGTAAAATTATGCAGAAACCATTATAGCAGGATCTTCTCTAAAAGTAGGAAGCTTTGCCTTCAAATGCCCTACTCTTAGTTTCTCTGATCTTCTACAGTTATCATTAAATGTTCTATTAACTTCCACAGACGATCAGCAACGGTGTCAGTACCGGAGCACGAATGGACCGAGGAGTACGATTACGTGCGGTTGGAGTCGCGCGCTGCCGTCGGTCGGAGGAATGCGGAGATCAGAGCCGCGTTGCCTGACAAGCTAAGAGCTTCCTTCGACGCTCTCGTTAGAGACGCTGACCATGCCGGAGAGGTGAGGTTTACAAGATCACTTTCCATATTTATTATGTCTTAAACGACAAAAATGTTAAGAGACCATTGAGGTTACAACGGTGGCCGAACTCTTGACAACTACATACTCGTATATATCTTATCTTAAAATTATATTTGTTTCCAATCTACGAGTATGTAATAATTATGAGTATTAGTAGTTTGTTTTCCACATTATGAAATGTTAAGGCTTAAAGCTTGAAACGAAATTAGTAGGTTGATGGTTGAGCAACCTTGAAAAGGTGATGGCTCACTGATTGATAAATTTTACAATCTCCGTGAGAAGCATGGTGATCCTCATTATTTCAATCTTGTATCAACAAAGGACATTAAAAATTAAATAATTGTGTTAAGATCCATATGGACTAGTCTGAGGCCCCACATAATCCAATTTGAGATTATTTAACCCATTCAGTGCCTTAGACGCATTCTCGTCCTAGCAAACTTTTTTTCTGGTGCCATAGATGCACATTCGCGTTTAGTACAAGGCATTTTCATAGTATCAGTTAAGGCAAGTAATGTTTCTTCAGGTGAGCGCAGTAGCAGAAGCGACACGACTGCCTCCAGACGACAGACAGCTGGCCGCGTTCTACGCCGCACAAACCGCCACGTACGGGGCGCACCTCGCGACCGCCGTGGAGGCCTTCCTGCGCACCATCGAGATGGGCCAGCCGCCCGACGTGTTCCTAGCTCACGGAAAGTTCGTCGTACTGAGTGCGCACAGAATAGTGCATGTTGGCGATATGGTGCACAAGTAAGTACTTTATATTTGGTACATGAAAGTAGACAATATATTGTGATGAAGATAATTATATCTTCATCTCAATATGATAAGATATTTAAAGTATGAGCCGATTGGAATAAAGGTTTATCTTTGCATAAAACATTTGATAGGCGTTCTGCACTTCCATTCTTCAGTAATACTGTTTATTGTAGGAACGTCAAGATGGTCGATTTAGGGTGGAATCAAAACTGACAGACGTGCTCTAGTGCATAAGGCCTTACGTTAACTTTTATAGCCTGACATAACAACCTATTGTAATTTAAATAAGAGTAAGCTTTTCTTCACTAGTCTAAAATAATGTATCCTTTGCCCTCAGGAGCGCTCAACACGCCAGTCTAAAAACGAGAGCAGTGAGATGTTCGGATGCGCTTTCCGACGCCCTGGCCGCCACAGTCGCTAAGACGAAGGCGGCTGCACAACAATTCCCCTGCGCAAGCGCCGTAGCAGAAATGGCTGAAGCCGCGCGGACATTAGCTGCCCGCGCGCAGGACTTGCGCAGGGTACTAGTACGCGCAGCGGACCCGCCCCCTACACACGCAGACACGCCCCTCACGCCCGCCACAGCCGTCGCCCCATCAGTGCCCACCACACCCCTCACCCCCCTCACGCCCCACAACAACTCCGGCACGCCCTCTCTCGCCGCTTTGCAAATATAAAACCGGCGCGGCGAATTATGAAATTAAGAGGATGGGCTCCACCCGACGTAACTACCAGTGCTTCCGTAATCAGGGCTACTATTAGATTAGTCGAGTGGCTGCAGTCCGGTCGTACCGGTAGACATCTCGCTAATAAGTAGGTACAGGGATATGACACCTGGTCGATTCAGAGACCGATATTTCCTCTGAACAATGACTCAAATGCCTCTATTACTTTTTGGAGAGCTATGGACCGTTTTCATTTCAGTATAGAAGACTTTGATATGAAAACGGGGAGTCGGAAGATGTTTACAGAGTTCTGGAAGGACTGCTATGTGAAGACAAAACGAGTGTGCGCTGATGGACTTTTGATTGTCACTATTTATACGATAGTTTAACAATGTGACGTACGAATGGGCCGAAAAGGGGGTGGTCTCATCAATACAAGTGAAAGACAGCGAAATTGTTTGTGTACTTAAGTTTAATGTATGCGCCCCTGAGTATTTCGATAAATAGCGAACGTTCGCTAAATTACCAAAGAAATTGTCAAGATAAGAGTACAATACGACTACGTAGACTGCCAACACGAAGACGAATAACCAAGTTTCTACTTAGACTTAGCATATTAATATACTTACGGTAAACGAAGGCTGCCATTAGAACATTTCTTTAGTTTACGTAATTCGCACCGGAGAAAGGCGAGTTTTTAATAGCTGGATGCTCATTTTGCCGTAGTGAGTTGAGTTGTCCGTCCAGTTTTATACAATTTTGCAACAATATCGTAACTTTTGTAGAACGTGTATGTGAATTTTTGCGACTTTATTTGGTCGCTAACAAATAGCTGATTATTGAAAACGAGTAACTTATTTTAGCGACGCATCGCATCGCTTACATTGATTTAGTACTTAGTACATAAAGGAATTTGTACCAGTTTACTGTTTGTACTTATGCTGTGAGCATTAACACACGCCTAACGACATAAGAATTAGTTATTTACTAATATTTCAATGTTTGTTAACTCTATGTGCTCAGTTTTAAGACTTTTTAATAGTAATTTGCAAGTAAAATTTTTACTTACAATTTATTAGTAAATTGAATGTTTGAATATGATGAGTCCACACCAGAAACATTTTTCATGAGACTTGAGTATGACACAAATCTGTATTTTATGGGCCATTGTCAAACCATTACCCAAAGTATTAACTCTTTGACAGCCGGCCAAAAGCAAGACGCATGCCACCCGTACCCAGAACGTGATCGGCTGTCAAAGTGTTAACAGCTGCAACAACTTACAAACTTTCAAATTACCTACTAATTAAAGTAAAAAAATACCAAGGGCCACTGTCATCACTCTCAAATAAGTTTTTTATAATTATCAGTCAGATATTATTGATATATATTTTTTTTAAATATAAAAAAAATGCGTCAATGCTACCTGACGGATAGATTATTCTAAACTTCTCTCACAGCAAAGAAACTATCCCTAAGATTGTAATGTGAAAATAGATTACAATGGCCTACATTCCTAATATGGAAAGATTTGTATTTAACTGCACATCAAAAAATAATGAAATGAACATCAAAAAAATTTAATTGCTAACCTAACCTATCCTTTGGTGGTTCAATCAGTTATTTTGATGTACATTTCAGTATGTATTTTTTTTTAATATTTCCCATATGTAAATAATGAAGATTTTTATCATAGCCAAGAGTTACACATACAGACTTGTCATAGTAGAATTGTATCTACTTAAAGTGAAAAGATAAAAAGCGAAAAAATTAAAAAGACCATTAAATTTATTCACTTCAAGTGTTATTTATTGACAACGCGACAGACGCTTAATCACTAAGCGATATACCAAACAAGTAAAGATCGCTTCAGACAATAAATCATCGAAATTACAGTATTTAACTGTTTTAAAATAATTATACTGATACGAGATACAGTTCCTTGATTAATGTTAACAGCTGTGCGGTTCCAACGTTACATCCTGACACAATTGATTCCTAAAATTAAAAAGATTTCTGATACGCCATAGTACTGCGATTTGCAGTTGCCAGTAAAAAAAAGGATTAAAGTAACCTAATCGACTACTTATAAAAAATTCCACATTCCAGATCAGAAAATACCGAGCCGAAATAAAAAAAAAGAGTCACATTCTATTAGACTGGCAAACTCGAATTCAAATCGAATGATCAATGACGTTTAATTAAAAATCTAGACTCCCAATCACGCTCAAATATTGTCCGAAGCAAAAGTCTGTCCACCCGACCATTGGGCAGAGTTTTCGTTTAGTTGTATACAATTGACATTGAACACTAAGCCACGAGATAAGGTGTTAATTTGAACGAATGTGTTAATGTCATCTGTGTCAACGCCGCTCGGACGTTTTTTGAGGAATTTTTCTTAGAGATTGGGTGTCTAGTTGTATATTGAACGTCATTGCGAATGATAGACATTTTCCAATAACGCATTATTAATTGCGAATTAACGTAAATCGTATGACTGTGGCGTTTCATGGTCTTACATCAAAATATGTTGAAACAACACGACTGACTCAACCATTAGCTATCAATGCTCAATTATTGTACTAAATTATTTTAAAGCTCATCTTTTATATTACCTGTGGCTTGTCTTTACTTAACGTTTATCTACTACAATAGCGTTAACGAATGTATGTATGTACGTACCTACATTTTGTACTTTACATAATTATGGCGTAAGTAGATAGATGTAGGATATGATATCAGTGTAAAAACATGTTGTATATTAGTGATGTGTAATATATTTCTTAGACGTTGTAGCTTAGTTAGGTATAGAGAAATTGTACAAATGCATATTAAAAATAATAATTTTTATTGAATTGTAATTTAATCATCTTGTAAAACGCAATCAAGTAAAATATACAAATTTTCGTATCTACATAGTTGGACTTTGTTTTATTTTCTCAATATCTTTACCGCAGAATATTAATCCAACTATAAAATTTGTTCTTACAAGATACAAGCTTTGGCCTTTCAAAGACTCTATGATGTAATTACCTAAAACAGGTGTGTTTACCTTTTCAATTTCACTGACTAGAAATCTACATTGAGCCTACCAATTTTTTTTTTTTTGGATTCACAATAAATTTTTCCAACTACAGTACAATACATCTAGTAGATTACAAAGGTGAGATGGAAATAGTCATATCAGTGTTGCCGATGGTTTGGGTGTCCTTGGAAGGGTTACCGTACGCAAAAGATGAAATTGCTGTATTAAAACAAAAATTGCCGTACTACATGTATTATTTGAATATTTACATGAAAGAAGAAGAAAAATATACTTAAACATGAAAGAAACGCTATTACTGCATTTCGTAAATATCATAGCTAGTGGTACCTCTATACCCCAAAACTTCCTTATGGTATATATATACGCATACGCTATTGCCTGATTGCTGTATTTTAGAGTACGGCAATGACCTCTCTGCCGTATACCGTACAATTCGTCTAAAAAGAGCCCGATTGTCGTACAAACGGCAACGCAGAGTCATATACTGTTTAATCTGTGGGTAGCCCCCATCGATTCCCTACCTGATAATCTCTCAGTTGGTATGGAACTGTTCAATATAGTGTTGCGCGCGCGTTTCTCCGGGCGTGTAGCGCAGCGCGGGGTGCGCGGGCGGCAGGCGCGCGGCCGCGGCCTCGCACTCGAGGCGGGCGGCGCGCAGGCGTAGTGCCGTCACCATGGCCTCGGCATGAGAGGCATCTTCTATCCTTTTCCTTTCTAACTGTAAAAAAATATTTACTTAAGTACGGACGGCAGCAGATCAAATTACCCTAATCTGTCAAAAAATCTCAATTGAAAGAGAACTCTATGTGAAAAGAATAAAGCTGAAAATTGGTTGTAGAAATTTGATAGAATATGGTAGTCTGATGAGCTGTCGACTGTACGGTCAACAGCACATCACGGTATACACTTGCAGTTTGATAATAGCGCTTATGCCCCCGACATAAGAGCGGTACAAAGTCCAAAGTGTTACGTCTGACGTGCTTTTGACTGTACTTTAACATCTGAATTTTTTAATTGTATGGAAACAATTTAGATTAGAACTTTAAGTTTATGACCTTGGGGTGAAAATGGAACAAAATCTGAGGAATCAAAAACCGTTTTGACAAACGAACAGATCAGTGTTCATTGCATGCTAACGTACAGCAGTAGCAGATCAGTCTACCCCAATATGTCAAAGTCTCAATGGAAATACAACTCTACGTGATTGACATTAAGCTGAAAATAGGTCGTAGGAATTTGACAGATTAGGGCAGGTTAATGTCAACAGCCTATCAGCCTACCCTAATCTGTCAAATTCCTACACAAGTGATTTTTTTATCAATATTCATTCATGCACACAAATCTTAGTACCGTGCGAGTATCGAACTTCTTAGATAAAGATAAGAATGATATATTTTTCTCAGTTTAGATTTCAAACATTATGTATGACATTGAAACGAAAACGAAACTAAATCTGAATAAACCATTTTGACTAACCTTTGCATTTTCCAACTGATATTTTAATAATTCCAATTTTAATTTCGTGACTTCACTATTCTCCGAATTAAATGGCTCCATATTTATTGAACCTGTAATATAAAAGAAGTAAGTACTCAAGTACATTTACGCACAACGCTATTTCCTCACTCTTATCACATGGTAGGACAACAGTATAATACGACCGAAGGTAGTCCACAGGCAGGATCAGCGGGGGTGTTTTACACTGCAAACTTCCAGATTCTGGACTTTGACTGAGTATTTTTCGATCATAAAACATTTTTTTTTCAATCCCATACCGAATATAAACACCTGGTGCTGCCGTCGCTTTAAAATGCGTTTTACTACCTATTCGCTGCACATGTACGGTCAACAGCACATCACGGTCAACACTTGCAGTTCGATAATAGCACTTATGCCCCCGACATAAGAGTGGTACAAAGTCCAAAATGGTCTGACGTGCTTTTGACTGTACAATAATATGATGGGCAACAAGTATTCTATGTGATTGTGTGATAGGAACTTTATACCTATTCCTGAATCTCCATTAAGTATAATACTAAGCGGATCAGGCTCGATATTGGCACGAAAGTTGTCTTCCTCCTGGCGAAGTCCGTCAAAGCTGTCAGCAATTTGATCACTGTTACTGGCCATGTTATCGTCAGGACTGTCAGACTCCGCATCATGCTCTATCTCGTCATCCAAAGCATATACTGGTTCCGATTTTACCTTAAAATGTCATAATATTGTGAGTATGAATAAAATACAGCCATTAATGATGACCTCCCCAATGAACTTAAATTTTAGATTAACTATTTATTTTCAGGGACTGAATAATCCGCTATACGGCCGAAGCGGTATCGATACAAACCGTTTATCTTTTAACATTCATATATACTGTTTTCAATTTTGCGTTTGTCTTAAGCAGTATTAAACCGTTTAATCCTGCGGCGATTATAAACGAAAGAGACAACAAATTTAGTAGGTGGGGCCTGGATTAAAGGCATGAGATGCAGTGTATTTCATCTGCACTTAAAGACGGCACGGCCAAATACTGAGCGGAGACCATTTTGGTACCAACAACCTTGTTTTTATTGTAATTTTAAATACGTTACTGATTTTTTGTTTTGATATTGATACTTTTGTTTTGTTTGTTCTGTGATTTCTTTTTTGTTTTTTAGCAACTTTACTGTGTCTGTACTGTTTAGTTAAAGTTTTATTGGTACCAAAGAAAGATTTATTCTATTTATAATTTTGTTTTATGACCCCGTAAAATAACATAGGGCGGAGGCACCAAATATCGGCCATGTCAACTTTTTTTGACCTTTCACTGCTTGTAATTTTTACATTAATTGCTTTGACTTTCTTTCAATTACTGTTTTGTGTAGAGGAATAATGAAACTCCATTATTACATTCGCCAAATAACGAATTCTTTGTTAGATTTCAAAATATAGATGTTTGTTTCCAAACTTGCCGATTTTCCCTAATATCGGCCTCTAGCACCCAAATATCCGCCGCCTATAACCCTAATATCGGCATACCTTTTCAAAAAGTACGAATGTATTACAATAATTCGACATTCTTAATACACACAAAGAAAAGAACCCCAAAAAATATATAAAAAATATTACTGACTTTTTTTTATATATTTATTTACTATGCCAGCACTTGACCTTAAAGTTGCCTGATGTTAAACAACTATGCGGTTTACGATGGAGCGCGCTTGCTTAGAAAAAGCCCGTTAATTCTCGCCTTGAAGAGCACAAAGTTATATAATGGTGAGGAAAGATGGACCCAGGTATAGAGTTCCACACCTGCACAGTCCGTATCAAAAAAAAATGAAGCAAATCATTTAGTTTGTACGCGCAGCATTTTCACTGTATACGGATGAAGTCTCTGACCAAGTCAAGTCGTTCGGTAATGGAACGGAGCTGGTATAACCAAATCGTACAGTCGAGCAGCACATTCACCAACGTGAAGACGAAAAAAAAAAAAAAACGGAGAACGTCCTGTAAAAGACGGAGAGCCCAGCAATCTTCCAACGATGATCGAGACTTTGCAGTTCTCGACCAAAGCATCATCGCCGATAAGCCTCTTCGCAAGCCGCTCAATAGAGTCAAAGGCCAGCTGAGCACAGCAGAACCACCTCCAAAGATGGTAGCAAAACTATTTGCAGGAACGGACTTGAGCTATGTAAAGTTTAAGGAGCTGTTACGCAATCAAGTAGCGTATGATTCTGGAAAGGATGCCAATCTCTTTAAAAACAGTTACTGCTACGGACTCTATAGCTCCCGAAGTTAACCCTAGAGTGCTCGTGCTATGAGCATTTTGTCGCCCGCGGCGAAAAAATCGTATTATTTTATACACGATGCATTTGACGAGGTCAAGCGTTCTAGTAGCTGCTACCCCGTTCCTCACCGTCTTGTTTTGGAAATTAGAAGAAATTCAGTTCACGAGTGACCAAATCAGGAACCGATTATTGACGGGGTGTCGCGTTTGGCGGCAAATTGGTCACCGCGCGACTACTCACGTAATTAAAATTCGTGTGTCAGGTTTTCTAGATTAGTGGAAATATGAATAGTTGTAGTCGTATATCATGTTGTTTTAGTCTAAATAGCGTAATAGCATACATTATAAATCAGTTTTGTGACATTTTTTTCTAAAAAAAATATAAGTAAGCGACAGGGGCGTACGATGCAGAAAATGCGCCTTGTTAAAATTAAAAAATTATTACATTATATATTCAAAAGCTTTTTTTTCATAAATACTTAGCTCAAAACTTTAATAAATGTTATTTACTGAAAGTTTATGATATATTCTATCATTTAAAAATTAATTTAAATACAATTATCAAAATAAAGCTTGTTAGAGTATGGGCGGCAAAATGCTCCCTGCGCGATCACTCACGTTACACGGAAAGGCGCGACTACTCTAGGGTTAAGGTTGGAAGATAATTTCATACGGCTAAAAGCTGTAGTCGGTCAGATAGAACTCAAAAAATCACTCTTTTTGTGGAAAAAATACAAGCCTGCGTTTTACTGGGGTAACTGGGGTTGAGTCTGAGACAATTTGAAGGGTCTGACTCAATTTGTCCACCATGTTAGATCCTTCAATTTAAATACTTCTCAACGCAATGAGTCGGCCGGAAGACAATTCTGCCGCCCTTTTTTTTTTTTTTTGCTCCTCCACTTGACAAACAGACACGCGGCGGGGGGGCGGGCGGAAGACAATTCTGTCTGGCGACCTTTTTTTTTTTTTTTTGCTCCTCCATTTGGCAAACAGACACGCAGCGGGGGGCCCGGAAGACAATTCTGCCGCTCTTTTGTGAAATTTTGCCGCCCCCCTTAAAAGTGCCGCCCGGGGCGGACCGCCCCCCCCGCCCCCCCCACGCTACGCTACTGCTGAAAATGCCGCCAAACGACGCACGTCCGTACCTCCCGCACTCTTTTGCATAAAAACAATTATTATTTTAGGTAATTTTTTTAAGTTGTGGCGCATTTTTTCTAGACGGCCGATATTAGGAGGGGGCCGATATAAGGAGCCTTCACCCTAAATTGATTTAAACCTTTTTGTAGACAAAGCAATTTTCTACAACTTTTGCCTTAATTTTTTTTTCATATTTCAGTAAGTTTTCGAGATGTTTAGGAAAAAGTAATTTTTTCACCCTTTTCCATTTTTTTTTTCGTATAACCCCGGTGACTCACGACCCTGCATTTTTAGTATGTCATAATATAATACGGGGTCATAAAAAAAAATTGGCACTAGTTTCAGCTTTTCAGCTAAAATGGCAAAGTTAGAGCTTCGTTGACTGGACTCAATATTACCACTCAATATTCATGACAACTAAAAACGTAAACAACAAGAATAACACAACATGCGAAGATCAACGCGAGAATCATTGCAAAAGTTATTTAATGTCTACGCAGTAAAGATTATTTTAGAGCATTGAAGCCTTATGTAGCCAACACGTTGTGACACGATTCTATCGCATCCAATGACGGTACGCTCATCGGACTGTCCTTTTCTAAGATCAAAAAATGAACGAAAATGAACTTTATTAACAAAACTGTTTCTGTTCGGGTTTATTCAGCCGTATATACTGCTGAATCCCATGTTAAGGTTTTTCAAAGAATCGTAAAAATTAAACAGTTTAATACACCAAAAAGGGTAACCCTTTCGGTCCCTGTTTATTTTTAAAATTAACTAATACTATAAAATGCATTTCTATGTTGATGCCCATTCGGTCTGAAAGGTGAATCTGCTTGAAATCAGCAAAATGAACAATTAAGTAGATTTACTTAAATAGTATTCATTCAATTGTTCATTCATTGATATATTTATTTCTATCTTGTCTTTAACCCTTTCAACGCCAATGTCTGATATATCAGACAAACCATTTTCGTGCCCACCACGCCAATGTCTGATATATCAGACAAAAAAACAGGATCAAGAAACGTTGTATTTTTACTTGCCTGAATGAGTTGAGTATAATTTAATAATTTTTTGGAATTTGTTTTTTTAATGGTCGTGGCGTGTGGGGCACCATTTTCGGAAAAAAGCGTGGCGGGGAAAAGGTTAAAGATCCTTCTTATATGGTGACTCCTTTTTCCCTAAGTTGCCAAAACAGGTAAATGTTTTGGCAACTAAGAGAAAAAGGAGTCACCATACATGTTTATACCTGATCTCCTTTCTGTAGTTTAGGATACTCATCAAAATGTTCTTGGTTATTGCTTCTTGGAAGGAAACCATCCCACTTTGCTGATTTCTTCATATTTCTAAACTTGTTCCACAGGTTTTTTTTTGATCTTATATGAGAACTTTGTCTATTGAAGTTGGCAGTTATCTGGAAATTACAATATTCATCATCGTCATCAGCCTCTCTCAGTCCACTGCTGGACATAAGCCTTACAATGTTATGATAGAATTGTTACTATAAAAAAATAGTTTTCAACACGCCTTATAAATCATCAAGAGAAATAATGGCTAATTATTGTAATAATAGTAAAATTTTCTTACTTAACTTTATTTTTAAGGATGATGGATATTACGTGCTACTTGCAAGTCTATTAAATAGGTCTTTTAGCTTACTAACTAATAAATCGGACATTCCGGATGTACATTTCTACCATCAGTTCATAGGAACTGATGGTAGAAATATGCATACTTCTACCACCAGTTAAATTTTAATAAAAAATATAAGACAATATACTGACCCTTGACCAAGCTCTGTGTTTTAACATAAGACCTCTGGCACTAGTATCTTTACTAAACACATACTTCTTTTCTGGTTTCACACACTGAAGTAGAAGTCTGGACTCTTGCAGTGTAAAGTTCATCGAGCGGATTGTTCTACAACCAGTAACATTGATCCATTAATTAAAATTGCTACTAAACAATAGCATGTATTTGATTTATATGTAGCAAACTCTTGGTACAATAGAAAAGAATGTTAACCATAATAAATATCTTATGGATTACTTTGTTGTAAAATCTCATTGTAACTTAATATTTAATTATTTAACTATCTTTTTTCCTACCTTTTTCTGTATCTAGTAAAAGTTCCCTTTTGTCTTAAATTGGAATCATCTGTAAAACAAAATGTATGGCATTTTTTTAAACTGTTATATTGACTTGATTGATTGATACTGTTATACATTTTTAAATTTATTTATGGTACATACTCACTTGGATTATTTTCTTCTTTTTCGCCATTTTCATCCCAATATTTTACAGCATCATCTTTTACTTCCTTAAGTTCATCTGAATGTAATTCTGAAATACATATTCATAAAATTTACATTTGGCCATCCATTTTGATATTACATATTATATGACTTAAAAAAGTACTCAAGGAATATATTGGTATTAAAATAATACAAGGCAACTATTAACTTAGACACAAATTTTTATTACATAAAATAAAGAAATTATGTAAACAATATCTTTACCATTGAATTCATCTTCTAATTCTTTAGGCACAGTTATTTCATTAGTATTCTTTTCTGCCTCGCATACCAATTCTATTACCTGGCTTGTGAGTTCATTTAAATCACCATGACCATCCTCCAAATTTCTAGAAACTTTCTTGGCTGCCTTTTTCATGTTATTGTATTTAAGCTTTAGACAATGAACATTCCTGTGGTGTGTAAAACCTTTCGAGTTAAATACTTTCGCAATTGTTGCCCAAGCCAATTCCTTTGCATGCAATGAAACATTACTAGCACATTTATTGGTTATTATATTTTTGTGCTTAGCAATCAAATCAATAAGAGTTTGAATTTCCTCTTTACTAAATGTTGGGCTACGGTGTCTCCTAAAAGAAATGTTGCTTTATACATTCTTATTGTTTGAAAATATTAAAATAACAATAAAATGTAATTATTATTAATACTAACAAAAAACGAGAACGAATAGGTTTTTCATCTTGATCATCCGAATCCATTTTTATTTGTGATATTACTTTAAAATTTCACTATGTAATTATGTTATCGCTTTCATTTGCATGAAAGTTACGGAAAATTAATCAATCAACAAAGATCTCAGTAGTTTAGGCAAAGTTAAATTAAAAGACAAACAAAAGAAAACAAATAAAAGTAACGTCTGTCAAGTGTCAAGTCAAGTAGAGCTGTGCTGTGTAACTCTTTACTGAAACGACTCAGTGATTCGAATCTTGTAAATGATCTACTGATAGATTCGGATCAGCGCACGGTGGTCCCGTTTCTTAAGAAGGGCGGTCATTCGCGTTTCGGGTCGGATTAAAACTAAAAGAGTTACTTTTTACCCAATAACTTCTTGGTTTAAGGTTCTTGGACTATTAACAAGTAAAAATATATATATAATTTCAATATAAAAGATAGATATTTTTAAAAAATAAGCATTTATCTAAAACTTAAAAATGTAGGTATATGGGTAACAAAAAAGAAATAGTTTTATTTATTTATTTCTTAAAATAATAGTTTAATTGACATATAAATAATAAAAAAACACTAGATAATACATAGCTGAATACATTATTTTATAAAAAACACAGGCTTTTTACATAGTAGGAAAACATAGTAATTAATAATATTTACATTATTGAAAATTGCAATATCGTCCAAATACATAATAAATACAATACTTATATTGCTAATGTTGACTTCTTCTTACTCGTTAACGTCCTCATACTAGAAATAAGTAGGTCTGAATCAAGAGAAAGCAAGTCTATTTAAAAAAAATCAATGTAAGTCACTTCTTGGGAAAATTTTCTAGTGTTACAGCCTCCAGATAATTAAACTAATGTATTACAAGATCAGGCGGCCTCTTCAGACAATATAGAACTTTCAATCACCTTTTATCCGTTTATTAAAACCTTGTATGTATGTATGAAGGAAATTTATACCAAGGATTTTCCTCAGTAAGAATTTTGGCCTTATCAATAGCATGTATCTTATGTTTGTGAATTTTTATTTTGTACCCTGTCACTCTGATGATAAGGTCGGCAGAAAATGACGACACCTGTCTATTAAGTATTTTCTAATACCTGTAATTTCATCAGAAAATTCAGAACTAAGGCGAAATTTTCATGTAAAGTTTCTTTCATTGAATCAACCACTACCGCTACATCGGGGCTTATATTTCGAGGTTTTTGACCTCCCTGGTTTCTTCTTAGCCCTTAACTGGTATTTTAAGTTAAATATCTCAAGTAATTGATCTGGATATTTTCAGTATCCGGTTGAGAGTCTGCCAGGTGCCAAACACTTCACCGAGATCTATCTACCTCATTTTTTCAATCTTCACAGATAATCAGGTGTTAAGAACAATCATTCGAAGAAAATAACACTTGATGGTGGCCCCTGCAGCATAAAAAAGAAGCAAAATTACAAAAATACCTGAAGTATCAAATTTGCTTACATATGACCTAGTCTTTTCTATGACCTATGGCAGTCCTCGGCGCACTTTGGCGCACCTAGACATTACAGATTTTGAAACTAGACAAACTAGAGATTATTTTGATATATGTTTCAACTGTGGCGATTCGTTCCTTCCTAAGTAAAAGTCTAATTGAAAATAGAAAAGCGGCAAAAAACAAATAAATCGGTAGGTCCTCCTTGATGGCACTGGTTTCCGATAGTGACAGGGATAAAATTAACAAAACATGACTTCAAATATTGTATACACCTTCCTTTCAAATATACAGGGCACAACAATATCCTAAACAATCGATTTCATAGAAAAACTACACTTTGAAAATAATGAAAATTTATGCCGAACGATAACGCCAATGAGCACAAATGAAATGTTTCCACTTCGGGTGCACAAAATTAAATGTTCGTTGTATGTTATTGCAATTTATGTTATACCTGTGGGTAGAAGGGTTATTTGTCTATCCTGTAAGTGACCAATAACATAATAATGTGACCATCGACATTTCAACTCTATGACCTACGGCGGGACCACCGTGCAGCGCCGCATCAAATGAATCTTTGAATCAATTGGATCTCCGTCTCTTTCGGTACGCGTCGATCAATGCGCTCACTGAGTCGCTGATACGAATGATCGCAAGATCCACTGATCGGAATACTTCGGAAAGATTCGGGCGGACGGAATCGGATCATTTGAATCAATTGGATCTCGATCTCAGTTCGGTACGCGTCGATCAATGCGCTCACTGAGCCGCTGATATGAATGATCGAAAGAGTCACTGTTTGGAACGATTCGGAAAAAACTCGGATTAGTTTAATGATTGTTTTTTTACATTTTATTGATGTTAATAAAATTTTACGAATTATGTAACGAATATCAATCGAAAGCAATATTTACTGGTATTGTATGTTATATATTAATTATATTATTAATATTATTTCTTTATTTTTTCTCCGTTGTTTTTTGTTTATTAGCACTACCTACTAGCCTATTCTGCTTAGCCCTAGGGCTGACTGGTAGTGAATGTCATGTAGCATTGAGTCTGTCTTTTGTACCGTTTGTTGTAGAATAAATAAATAAATAAAAGCGATTATTGAAAATTATTTTCTTAATAAATATGCTCTCTGATCTAGTTGAGAATCGATGATCCAAATGATTCAAAAGATGCGTTTCACTGATTCGAATCTTTGGACTGATTCAGATGCAAATGATCCAATCTTAAACAAGATACGTTTTTTCCACGCCTAAGTCAAGTCAAGATGTCAAGCAGACATAATAGGAAGGGATTGAAAGCAAGCAAGCAACTCAGATTATTGTTCTGAGGCAAGCAAGCAAGATCAAAACGCATTAAACGCAGCTCATAGGTGACATTTTGCGTTTCGTTTTGGTTTCGTTCGACACATTTTTTTAGAGTATTCAGCGGAGGTGTTATTGAAATATCCATTAATTTATCTTAAATTAACGTCTATTAGATTATTTTTTAGGTATTTGTGGTTTAAATAAATTAACTTCAGATTTAAGATTTTATATTACAAACTCCCATTATAAGATCTTTGCAAAATTGTCAAAAAACATCGAGCAGAAAGCTAAACAAATTGTCACTGTCAAGATCATGGACCTCAATGCCTCAATGGGCGATTTTCTGACAGGCCATTTAAAAAAAAGAAAGCCTTCCAAAAGCTTCACTAGATGGCGTTGAACGAAGTATGTACTATACTTGTTTAAATCTTTGATGATCTCTGCGACAGCTGTCATCGATTTGACAGCTGTTAAATTTCACAATTTTTGTCTGACAAATGTATGAAGAGAAATAACGTTCATGATTGTGGGTTCCCGCCCACTTAGAGATGTTCATTGCTTTTATCATTCGCTTACACGTAATAATCGATTATGAAATTTTAAAACATCGGAAATTTTTCATTTTGTTTATCTCATATAGCGTACAATTTTATAATAAAAAATCAATTAATTTGATTAGAAGTAAGTCGGTTTGGATAAAATAATTTGAATATGATCGAAGTCCGAAATTCGAAAATAATAATTTAAGATTCTCCGACAAACAACCAAACTTTGGGTCCATAACAGTAATCTTTCCTTTATTTATGTTGTCATTTTCCCTTTCACTGATAACACAATCTTTCTACCACCACTCTGAATCCTTTTTGGCACGATGAAAGTTATGAATTTAATTTTAATCACTTTTAAACAGAAGAATGCGAGGAACTTCGTCAAACGAGAAAAACATTAATGACATGTGTTACGAGCTTGTTTTAATCTAAGGTTACGAGTATCAAAAATAACGAAGTTACATACCACAAATTGGTACTTAATTACATATTAATATTATTAACATCCAGACACAGGACAAACACAATTCTTTATCACCTAAATGTTTTCGCATAGTCAAAGAGCATGCCATGTGTGCATGTGTCCTTTGTTTAAAATTACTTTTATTAGAGGTCCTCAATCGTTCAGTGTAGATCGATAGAAGAATCGATTACTTACGAATCGAAATTTTAACATTCGTTCATGGTAAGACTACGCCTCTAGAAATGTCACTGCGACACCTGTCGCAGAGATCATCAAAGATTTAATAAAGTATATGTACAGTCGCCAGCACAGACTTCCCCAATCTGTCAAATTTCTACAACCAATTTTCAGCTTTATTCACTTCACATAGAGTTCCCTTTCAATTGGGATTTTTTGACAGATTAGGGTAGGTTGATGTGCTGGCGACTGGCGTCCGTACATCTATTGTTACCTCTGGTTTTGTATCTAGGAGCCATAATCTCGACTCATTCTTCTTCTTCTTCATAATGAATGACTGACTGTGTTTTTTATTAACAATTCCGCCAATTGTAATTTTTTCGGGAATAAAAATGACATCTGAGTCATCTGACAAACAAAACGTGCATAGGTGGAATGGCGCCATCTATTGAAAACTAACAAAACAGGCTGTCAGAAAATTTCCCATTAAATTATTATTTAAATTGGACCTTTTAATTATAAACCGGACTGTGTAGTGTACTCGTGCGTGATAACGAGCCAAGCGAGCGAGATAATGGGCGATTTTCTGACAGCCCGTTTTGTTAGTTCTCAATAGATGGCGCCATTCCACCTATGCAGTCACAAGGATCGGAACGTTATAAAGTTTACTTCGACATAACTTTTATTTCATTAAACGGAACGTTTTGTTTATGTCATTTTTTGTAGGTTCATGCAGTTACGGATAATTTTTTATATGAAAATAAATAAAGCTAAAGAATAAAAAGGTCATTAACTTTACTCACTTCCAAATGTTTTTATTGCGAACATGACAGATGCTTACACTAAGCGATATACCAAACAAGTAAAGATTGACGCTTCAGACAATAAAACATCTAAATTACAATAGTTACATAAATGTTTTACAATAAAACTCATACATGACAAGTGTTTTCCTGGGCGGTTACATTGATACAATAAAACTGATTCTTAAAATTAAAAAGATTTCTGATACGCCATAGTACTGTGATTTGCAGTTGCCAGTAAAAAAAAAGTTAAATTATAATAACCTAATTTATTATAAATGGATCCACATTCCAGGTCAGCAAATGTACCAAGCTGAAACAAAAAAAAAAGAGTCAGGACTCTAGACTGGCAAATTCAAATCGAGTGACAATAAGGCTAAGTTCAGATGAACGCGCGGTTGGGAGCGTTCACATGGACGGCATGTACGCGCGGCAATCTGGCATCACCATTGCTTGACAATGAACGTAGAGGAGGCAATTTGCTTGTGGATTTTATACCGAAGGCTGAGACGTCGCAGAAGAAGACAAAGACGATACTGGGTGCATCCTATTTTAATTGAAAGACTTTCTTCAAGCATGTTTATCACTTTATACCCCAACCTGAGACTTCATGATGAAATTTTCTAAACTATTTCAGGATGTCGGTTGCATCTTTTGTTTTTTGTATATGATTCCATATGGCATCCCTTTTTTCAATTTTGTCGATAAGCAAATCGATGGATACGACGTCGTCTTCGATACTCATTTTTCTTACATCTATGTGTCTGTCCGTCTCTACTCGCGCGGATCAACTGAACAGGGTCGGTATAGATACTTAGAAAGAACTTGAACCGCGCGGAGGCTCGCGCGCGGTTCAAGATCTTGAGCGCTGGTCGGAACGCGCCGTGCGAAGACGCGCGGTACCGCGCCGTAATGTAGACGATATTATACCGTTTACTTTGGTCTTGTACCGCGCGGGTAGCAGTTCCGCGCGGTCATCTGAACTTAGCCTAATACCTATATACATTCATTCTTTTGCTTTACTGAAATCATATTTACTTTTATATCTTTTATTTGGTTATAACTGACTGGAATATTTCCAACACAGAGATAACAAAATAAAAAATATGTCATTCCTATATGAAATACATATCATATACAGTCGTGGTCAACTAATTAGGGACGCTATGTGACTAAAACACAAGATCGTCCCTCAAGTCCGAAAAAGAAATCTCTATGGTGCTTTGAAGCTTATAGTAATTCATAACAAGTAATTTGGCTAGTTTTCCAAATATTTAAAGGCCAGGAAAGCTGATAGCTAGTTGAGATCAAAACTATTTAAATAAATAAATCCTTGTCACTTACACATCATTGACTTTATGAATGGACAACTAATTAGGGACACGTAAAATTTTAACTATAAATATAAATAAATTGGTAATTATTTAAGTGTTTAGGACATAAAAAGTTTTCAATAATCAAAATAGAATATAAAACAAATCATTAAACCTATTTTTAATACCCAGTATGGTTGTTTTTGTTGGTTATAACCATTTGACATCAACGCAGCATCAATGCAATCAAATTATTACAGGTTTCCAAAGAAATATTATTCCAAACACCTTGAAATGTCCCGTAAAGCTTATTTTTAGTTCCAGTACGTTGAGCTGCACTTTCTTCTTCGTTTCATACCATAAGTGCTCTATCGGGTTTAGGTCTGGGCTGTTTGCGGGCCATTCTACTACCAACACTGACTGTTGCGCTAGGCACGATTTAACAGAGTGCGCGGTATGTTTTCGGTCGTTGTCGTGATTAAACCGTCCAATAGACTGGTAAGACTTCTTCAGCATACTATTGCATCGTTTCCTTCAATATTCCTTTGCATTGGAAATGATCAAGTTTACTTTCAATTATTTTTATAGGCCCCACTCTATGTCTAGAAAAACAGCCCCAGAATTGAATATGGTCGCCTCCATGTTTCACCTGCTTTTTCGTGTACTTTGGATTAATTTCGGACTTTATAAGTCATTGCACGTATTGTCTGTATTGTCTGCCATCGAATGAAATAAGATTCATACTGGTCTCGTCAGAAAACCGCGAATTTCTCCATTGAGCAACAGTCCTATGTCCATACTTTCTTGCAAACGCCAACGGGCTGTTTTTTTGGGATCTATTAAAATAATTGAAAGTAAACTTGATCAATTCCAATGGATTGAATATTGAAGGAAACGATGCTATAGTATGTTGAAGAAGTCTTACCAGTCTAATGGACGGTTTAAACACGAGAACTACCGAAAATATACCGCGCACTCTGTGAAATCGTGCCTAGCGCAACAGTCAGTGACTATACTAGATTGGCCCGCAAGCAGCCCAGACCCAAACCCGATACAGCACTTATGGTATAAAGCGAAGAAACCAGTTGCAGCTCAACATACTGCCAGTAAAAGTCAGCTTTACGGGACATTTCAAGGTGTTTGGAATAATATTTCTTTAGACACCTGTAATAATTTGATTGCATCGAAGCCACGCCGATGTCAAATGGTTATAGCTAATAAAGACAACCATACTGATTATAAAAAATACGTTTAATGATATGTTTTGTATTCTATTTTTATGAATGAAGACTTTATATGTAATAAATACTTAAATAGTTACCAGCTTATTCATATTTACAGTTAAAGTTTAACGTGTCCCTAATTAGTTGTCCATCCCTAATTCAATTGTGTAAAAGTAGCAATGATTTTTTTATTAAAAAAAAATGATTGGCACCTGCTATTTTCTTTCCTGACCCTAAAATATTTAGAATACTAGTCAAATTACTTGTTATCAATAGGTACAAGCTTCAAAGCCTCGTAGAATATTTTTTTCGCACTGAAGGTACGATCTTATGTTTAAGTGATATAGTGTCCCTAATTAGTTGACCACGACTGTATGTTATATTATATAATATGATTTTCCTTAATCCTATAGGCGATTATTTAGATGAGATGGAAATGGACCATATACTATTTAACTAGTTCTATAATCTGTGGGTGGGTAGCAACCATCAATTATTGAGACAGAATAGCGCATTCCTTTATACCTGTAATCTCTCAGTTGGTATGGAACTGTTCAATATAGTGTTGCGCGCGCGTTTCTCCGGGCCTGTAGCGCAGCGCGGGGTGCGCGGGCGGCAGGCGCGCGGCCGCGGCCTCGCACTCGAGGCGGGCGGCGCGCAGGCGTAGTGCCGTCTCCGTCGCACGCGTCTCGTTCAGCTTAGCCTCGGCATGCGAGGCATTTTCTATCCTTTTTCTTTCTAACTGTAAGAAATTAAAACGTTAACACATCTTTTTTGTTTATTTTTTTTTTAGTGCAAGCCCACAAATTAGGTACAGAATAATATACAATACAAGATATTGGGTTAAAATCGAAATAAAATCTGAGGATTTAAAAACCATTTTGCCAAACAGACATGTTTAATGTTCACTCATCCACTTCTTAATTTATATAATACTATATATAAATTAGGATAATAATTAATTAGATAGAATATTATGTATGACCTTGAAGTTAAATTAAAATGAAACAAAATTAAATACATTAAGACTCACCTTTGCATTTTCCAATTGATATTTTAATAATTCTAATTTTAATTTTGTGACGTCACTATTCTCGGAATAAAAAGGCTCTATACTTATTGAACCTGTCAGATAAAAGAAGTTATTATTAAATAGTAAGATAGTAGTTTTTTGTATTCCGTACTATGACTGAGTACTTTTTGAAAAAAAAACCCCAATCACATTTTTTCCAGTCCTGTCCAGAAATTAAATAGGGTGACTGATCCAAATGCTAGCACTGCACCAAATAATCAGCACTCCGAATAAATAGTAAAATTATAAGGTTTTACCTAAGTAATTTGGGTTAACACTTTTACAAATAAATAAATTGATGTTTTTGGAATCCTACTACTCGCAATACTATACTTTCTGACTTTAAAATGGCGAAATTTTTGTAAACAAAAGAATATGTCCTGCAGTCCATCCTATTTTTTCCTGTGCTTAGTGATCGAAGGTAAGATCATGTGTTTACATTTTATGCTATATCAGATCTTGTAGATATTTTCTACTGAACCTTTTGATTTATCTGAATTCTTAGATAGTTTACGAGGTTAATTTAAAAGTCAGAGTTGAGGTTAAGGTGATATATTGTTAAAACATGTGGTGCTGATATATGGATCTAATATTTTGCAAATTCCAAATTATCAGCACTGGTGCTGAGAAAGATATACTCTAATGAAAATCTATTAAAAGCCTTCGATGCAGTAGATAAGGGTATGTCCTAAAAACTGGCCTCGAAAACCTTCAAGAGGAACTATCCAGTCGCGATTAAAAAAGCCACGCAAGAAGCTCCCAGGCCCTGATCCAATGTTGTTGAAAAAAGAAGAGGAAGTTTAGGTGAAGTGGGTTTTAGATTGCTGTCGTTAGGATTCCCAAAAAGAAAGATGTTACACTTTGTTAAGTTTATAAATACTATTAAGTAGATTATAAGTAAAATATTTTTTTATCCTTAGTACATATTACCTTCCTATTAAAGTCAATAAAAGAGATTATAGGTACAAATAACCATTAATTTCATAAATTCAATACCACTATCACAGTGCTGATAATTGGCTCACTCTATGCTAATAATTGGTGGTGTTGGTGCTAGTAAATGGTGCAATGGTCAATTTTTACTCTTGCCTATGTAAAAAAAATTGGATAAAGATAAACATATTTTTTTTCAATAATCATCTTACTGATTGAATATTGATACTAAAAAACTCGTCATAACGGGTGAAACAGTATTTTTCAATGTGATAAACGGGCTTAAGTTAGGACTAACTCTTAAAGTGCTGATAATTGGATCAGTTACCCTACCTGGCCAAAACCAAATATTTCTGTTATTCAGGACATTGACCCATCTTAAGTTGGACTTTCGGTCGACTCGACCACTAATATTTTTCAAAAGTTGGCCGTTTGATCAACAGCCGAGATTTGTGCGGTCGAGTAGCCGACCTGACCACTACTATTTATAGAAAATGGGTAACTCGACCAGTGGTCGTGATTTTTATGGTCCAGTTGCCCCCTAAGCCTATTGGTCGTGCGCAATTTCCCCCACTCCGTCGACCGAGCGTCAAGAAGTTTGCCAGTAGTGATACATAAATTATGGGCAACAAGTTTTCTATGTGATTGTGTGATAACAACTTCATACCTATTCCTGAATCTCCATTATGTGTACTAAGTGGATCATGCTCGATATTGGCGCTAATATTGTCTTCCTCCTGGCGAGATCTCTCGAAGATGTCATTATTCTGGTTACTGTTACTGGCCATGTTATCTTCAGGACTGTCAGACTCCACGCCATGCTCTGTCTCATCATCCAAAGCATATTCTGGTTCTGATTTTACCTTAAAATGTCATAATAATGTGTATGATTAAAATATGGCCATTAATGATGAAACCTCTCCAAGGAACTAAAATCTTTAAAAACTATTTTTAAAAATTTCTATGTTGAAGACCATTCTGCCTGAAAGCTGAACCTACTTGAATATAGATAGATAGATATTAAATTAATCATTCAATAGTACATTCATTGATTACTATCATGTTTTTATTCATAATATCAGGTGTCGAATTGATCCTACTTATTTGTTTACCTGAATTGGCAACTAAGAGAAAAAGGAGTAACCATAAAATGTTTATACCTAGAGTTGTAAAGAACTCAAGTTTAGTCTTAAATTTAGAGCTCGGCTCGCAAATTGCACTCAAGACTCGAGAGAACACATGAGCTCTTGACCGCAACATGAGACTCGAGTCTTGTTTAGCGCTCGAGTCGTTTTTAAGCGGCGAGTCGCACTCGAGTTCTTTTCCGTTTGGAGTCTTCCTTTTTTTAAGCAGGCATTAAACTGTTAATGTATATTCAAGAAATAATATTGCTGTTATATTGTGGTTTTATAACTGTATTCTAAATCTAGATGAATCACTGCATGGTACACAGCACTTTATAGACCAATAGTTTGAAAAAGAATCGAGTTATTTTTAAAGGTGAGTATAGACTACATTTCCTCGAGCGTTTTGGTGTAATGTAACGTTCGTGCGAATGGTACACCGTACAATACAGGTAAAAGCTCGGTTAGTCTTAACATTTCCATGTAATGTAACGTTCGGGCGAATGCTCGGCGTTTTGTTACGGGTAAATGCTTACAGCGAGTGAGCATTTACCCGTAACATTTTGTTGTACCTGCGTTCATTCTTCTTTGAAATGTCGGATCTACAATGTTACACGGATATGCTCGTCGAAATGTTACACCAATATGCTCGTTGGTTTTTAAGAAGGCTGTAACAAAACATCGAGGGTCGTGTTCGAAGAAAGGTTCGAGTAAATTTAAAAACGGCGAATGCTCGATGTTCTGATACAAGTAAATGTTGTAGTCTATACTCACCTTTAGAACGCGAGCTCTTTTTAAGACTCGAATTCTTTTTAAGTCTTGAGTTCAATTTTACTGCTTGAGTCTTCGTTGAAGGACTGAAGCTCGGTTCGTCTTAAGACTCCGAGTCTAATTAGTCCATTGAGTCTTGAAAAATTGAGTCGAGTCTATTAAGACTAAAAGACTCGAGTTTTTTACAACACTATTGATACCTCATCTTCTTTCTGTAGTTTAGGATATTCATCAAAATGTTTATGTTTATTGCTTCTTGCAGGGAAATCATCAGGTAAATCATCCCACTTTTCTGATCTCTTCATTTTTTTAAACTTGGTCCAAAGCGTTCGTTTTGGTCTTTTATGAGAATTTTGATTATTAAAGTTGGCAGTTATCTGGAAATTACAATAGTCATCATTATCATCATCGGCTTGTCTCAGCCAGCTTTAGCAGTGGCTAAACTTACAATAATTCAATATTGTTATGATAAACTTGTTTATATAAAAAAATATTTCAAAACGGCTTAAAAATAATCAAAAGAAATAATGGCCCATTATTACTTGTAAAATCCAGCATGATTCCTAGCTGAAATCTTTCGCTTACACGTAATAATTGATTGTAAAGGTGTAACATATCGCTTATTATTTTTTTTATCACTCTAAACGTACAATTCTAAAATAAAAAATCAATCAATTTGATTAAAACTAAGTCGTCGTAGATTACAAAATCTGAATATGAATGCTATTCATAAATAAGAACAATATCTTAAGGTACTCAATCTTGCAGTGATAATCGATAAAAGAATCGATTACACTAGTATCGAATATTTGACATTTGTTTATAATACGACGACGTCACTGTCGCAGCAATCATCGTAGATTTTACATTTTACAAGGGTCCATAAGAAGAAGATAGGCTATTGTCTCCTGGACTACACTGAGCGTAAATATTTGCAACTCATTCGTTGGGCAACGAACTTGCAAATCGCTCATAAACAAGTGCGATTGATGGTAGTTTTGAGGGAATTCAACCGGCACTATTTTTAAATTACCCACCTTTTTACTTGTTTTGGTTATTTATGATTAGGTTAATGTGCATACATTTTGCCGATATTAGATTTTAAGTGCATGCTCTGTCAAAATAAATTTTATGTTATATCTCATGCTCAATCTCATGTAAGTGAACACCTTCCCTCTCATTATAAAAAAATACGCTAGAACAGGTTTAAAACTGTACTAACTAGTACAGGTACTAAGTCCGAACTATAATTTAAAACCTTCCTTATTACAAAACAAATACCAACATAACAATAATTACTGGTACTAACTCGTTCAGTGCGTTTCATTTTACAAGACTTTGACATGACTTTTTTATGACATGTTTTAAAATCGTTAAATAAGATAGTAAAAATAATAATTCTTTGTTGTGTTAGTGGTATTTAGCGTTTGTGGACTATGAAAAAGCCTTTGATTCTGTCGAGACATGGGCCGTGCTTCGGTCACTCCAAAGGTGCCAAATAGACTAGCGATACATACAAGTGTTGCAGTCGCTGTACGAAAACGCCACAATGTCAGTCCGCCTCCAGGACCAGAAAACAAAACCCATTCGGCTCCAGCGGGGTGTGAGACAGGGCGGTGTTATATCGCCGAAACTGTTCACTACTCTGTTGGAGGACGTGTTTAAGCTTCTGGACTGGAGAGAACTTGGCATCAACATAAACGGCGAGTACATGACGCACCTTCGCTTCGCGGATGATATCGTAGTCATGGCTGAGTCATTGGAAGACCTAGGCACAATGCTCAACGATCTCAGTAGAGTGTCTCAACAAGTGGGTCATAAAATAAACATGGAAAAGACGAAATCGTGTCGAACTCCCATGTCGTACCCACTCCTTTAAAAGTTGGGAACTCAACACTGGAAGTTGTGGACGAGTACATTTACTTGGGACAAAAAGTCCAACTTGGTAGGTCCAACTTCCAGAATTAGGGGGTCCAGGTCCCGGTCGAGAAACATCTCAAGTATCTCAGCCTGACCTTGGATCCCCGGTGGAAGTTCGAGGAGCACTTCAAGCTGAGGGCCCGGGGGAAAGTGCCGTCGCCTGTATCACATGGTGATCAGGTCGATGGCACTATATGGAGCCCCCGGGCTGTGCGGGCTTACCGCACAGTTTCCCACGGGGCCGCCTGCGTTCTTGCAGACACCATCCCGTGGGAACTCGACGCCCTGGTTCTGGCCCAGGTGCATCGAGTCCGGGTCAACGCGAGATTGCGGGGGGAGCGACCTAGCATGGAGGAGGTGGCGCTGGGTCGTGCCCAGGCCAGGGAGGAGGCCCTGGCCAAATGGACGGAGGCTCTCCAAGCCCCAAGTGCCGGCCACTGGACGATTGAGGCCATTCGTCCAGTATTAAGGGAGTGGGTGGAACGCCGGCATGGCTGCCTCGCCTACCGCCTGTCGCAGATTCTGTCCGACCACGGGTGTTTCGGACACTATCTGCACCGTGTCGCTTGTCGGGAGGAGACGCCGCAGTGTCATCACTGCGACGCTCCCGACGACACGGCCGAGCACACACTCGTTGAGTGCCCGGCCTGGCGACACGAGCGCCGCGACGAACTCGTCGCGGCGCTAGGCGGTGGTCACAGCTCTCTTTGGCGTCCATGGTGCGAGCCATGGTCACCAGCAAGAGAGCGTGGGAGGCGGCCGCCTCCTTCTGCGAAGCCGTAATCTCGCAGAAGGAGGCAAAGGAGAGGGAGCGGGAGGAAGATCCTCTTTCCGCTCCCCTCCGGCGTAGACGGCCGGGCCGGAGAGGGCGCGCTCACGTGCGCCCTCTTCCGGCCTGAGGGTTGACCTGCGGGCGAGGGTAGCACCCTAACGCCCGCATTGCACAGGTCTCCCGAGCCAAGTCTGGGGGTCACCTAGTTTCTCGGGTGGCCCTCCCTAGGCGCCACCCCGGCCTGCGCACCAGGCCGGGGTACACGTGGACGGGCTGGCCAATAACCACAAGGTTGGCACCGGCTCGTCCTCATCGGGTGAAAAGGGAAAACCGGGGGAGTTTAGTGGGTAGTGGGACGAACGTCTTTAGTCCCGAGCCCCACACACGGCCGCAGGCTTCGCTTGCCTGCGGCTAAGGCACGTCAAAGTGTTCTCCTCCGCAAAAAAAAAAAAAAGGTCCAACTTCCAGAAAGAGGTCGATCGACGAATCCAACTCGGCTGGGCAGCGTTCGGGAAGCTTCGCAGCGTTTTCTCGGCCCGACTACCTCAGTGCCTCAAGACGAAAGTCTTTGTTACGTGTGTGTTGCCAGTGATGGATCACTTATGGAACGGAAACGTGGCCACTTACAATGTGCCGCATAAAAAGACTCAAAATCGCGCAAAGGGCAATGGAGAGGGCGATGCTTGGAGTCTCCCTGCGTGATCGCATCAGAAATGATGAGATCCGCACAAGGACCAAGGTCACCGACATTGCCCGAAGAATTGCGAGCCTTAAGTGGCAGTGGGCAGGACACATTGCAAGAAGGACTGACGGCCGTTGGGGCGGAAAGGTCCTCGAGTGGTGGCCACGTACCGGGAAACGCAGCCGTGGTAGGCCTCCCACAAGGTGGACCGATGATCTCATAAAGGTCGCCGGAATCCACTGGATGCGGGTGGCGCAGGACCGATCGGTTTGGAGATCCTTGGGGGAGGCCTATGTCCAGTAGTGGACGTCGTTTGGCTGAAATGATGAAGATTGGTAAGTCTTATTAAATACAGCTGACCATCGGGTTGTACATTTCTACCATCAGGTCATATTGTATGCTATTATTATTATTACTATTGTACTGACAGTTTTTTTTATTAATTTTAAAAAGAATATATTATAACCTATTAGACAAAATACTGACCCTTGACCAAGCTCTGTGTTTTAACATAAGAGCTCTGGTACTAGTTTCATTACTTAACACATATTTCTTTTCTGGTTTCACACACTGAAGTAGAAGTCTGCACTCATGCGGGTCAAAGTTCATCGAGCGGAATTTTCTAAAACCAGTAACATTGATCCATTTATTAAAATTGCTACTAAATAATATAATGTAGGTATTTCATTAATATGTAGAAAACTCCTGGTAGGTATTACGAGTACACGAACGAATTACAGTGGTGGTCATATAATAATAGAAACTCATAAAGCAGGAATAAATTTAACAAAGGAGAATTTTAGAAAGAGTCTTGTTGCCAAGAAACATTTGCCGGTGATAATTATGGACATTTTTCAGTCTGTCCTTAATTAGCCAAAATACTTAACCAACAAAATAGAAGTTAGTAGAACATTTTTGATCTATTTATTTTACTTCAAACATTTTACAACAACCCTAAGAATAATTTTAGAAATATTGCAAGATCCTATGTACTAAAATAAAAGATAGGCATATGTACAGTCAACAGCACATCACGGTATACACTTGCAGTTCGATAAAAGCGCTTATGCCCCCGACATAAGAGCGGTACAAAGTCCAAAGTGTTACGTCTGACGTGCTTTTGACTGTACTTTGAAAACATATCTTTTAAAGACTGACAAACTTAACTGTTCCGGTGGCCAAAATTGGAACTATGTGAAATGCCAATTTTAAAAACTGCTACAGGATAGTGTTGCCAGTTGTTGCTGTTACTAATAAGCCATTAATTTTATTCGGTTAATAATAAGGAGTTGAAGAACTATCGACTCATTTCCCTTCTAAGCCACGTCTATCAGCTATTTTCAAGAGTGATCACGAACCGTCTTGCGCGAAGACTCGACGAGTTTCAACCACCGGAACAGGCTGGGTTTCGGATCGGATACGGCACCATAGACCACATCCACACTGTGCGGCAGATTATACAGAAGACCGAAGAGTATAATCAGCCCCTGTGTCTAGCATTCGAGAACTATGAGAAGGCCTACGACTCGGTTGAAATCTGGTCTGTCCTGGAGTCCCTGCAGCGTTGCCAAGTAGACTGGCGATATATCCAAGTGATGAGATGTCTGTACAAAGCAGCCACCATGTCCGTCCAAGTACAAAATCAGCAGACAAATCCTATACCATTGCATCGAGGAGTGAGACAAGGGGAGACGTCATCTCCCCGAAATTCTTCACAAATGCAATGGAGGACATGTTTAAGCCGCTGAACTGGAAAGGACGTCCCAACTAGCAAAATTTGGTCTTACAGATATCTTAAGACCATATTTTTTTTACTCTTATTGTACACTTACAAAAGTCTGTAAGTGTCGATTTGGGCGCACTTTATAAGGGTTTTTGCCCTTACTGTTATTGCATTATGGTCTTGAGGAGTGTGTTTTCAATCTTACATTGATCTGCTTAATGCTTCTTTAGTGCTAAATACCCTTACGAGTGCTTTATACTGGCATAGGTTAAGGGCAAAAAAGTCATTGTGAAGTCTTACTAATGCCGTTCTAAGTGTGATTCCCCTTGTTTGTCTCTTCGTGGTGCTCCTTTAAGAGTATTTTTATCCGTTACCGAAAATAGTAAAATTTCTTGTGCGCACATTTTTTTTTTTGTTAAATCTTTAAAGAATGGAAGAGTACATTATTATTTTATTTTATTGTTGACAATTATATTGTGCTTGTGTATTAATATTATAGTGCTGAACTACTTGTGACGTACATTTATTCGAAGGAATTTTAAAATTAATAACATTACAAACTCGGGCCATTTCTCAGATGAGTTTTGAATAATCACTTAATGATTATTTATGAGTATAAATATTACAAAATCTCGCCATTTTTCCATAATTGCCAATGTAACTTACAGTGTGCTTTATCAGGATGTTTAAAAGCTCAATAGCTCTTAGTTAAGTGCGAATAAAGCTCGATGTTTCTTATTTGACTCTAGTTAAATAAGGTTTGAGAACCAATGTTCTTAATACACACTTGCTTATAGAATGTTCGACGGCCATTGTTCGTATGTAATAGGGTTCCTTAGTCAAATGTTACGAAAATCTGCCTGCAACATCTGCAATGTTCCACTTCTTTTTAAGCGTTTCCATTTCTTTAAATCCTTTACGTCCACAGTAGCCAAGACAAAAACGATTCTCTTTGCAAACGAATAAAGATCAGCAATCTTCTTAGCAAAGCATGCTTATGACGTTTGTAAGTTCAAATAATCTTATAAACATCTTCTGAGATGCTACTCTACTTTAAAATGACTTGGCTAATACAACTCACGCTTATAAGTTTTTAGTTATTTAAGAGTTGTATGTCATGCTTTAGTAAGAGCAGTACTCTAATATCATACTTATCAAAGACGCTTTAAAGAACAAACACCCTTATAAAGTGCCCTTTTAAGTATATAATTATATGAAGAGTAAATAGTCTTCCAACATGCGCTTGTATGACTTTAATACTTATAAATATTTTATAAGGCTATCTTAAAGATACCTATAAGAGTTCATAATAAGCTTACATGTCCTTTAAGTTCGAAACGTCTCTATGCATGCCTTAATAAGAAGTTTGTTCTTAATCAAGATACTTATAATCTATTTATAATGCTATCACTCTTATATGTAACTTAACCCAAGACATTTTTGCTAGTTGGGGTGGCATCAACATAAATGGCGAATACATCTCTCACTTGCGATTTGCAGATGACATCGTCATAATGGCGGAGACGCTGCAGGGCCACCAACAGATGCTGAATGACCTGGCTGATTGTTTTTTACGCATTGGCCTACGGATGAACTTGGACAAAACCAAGGTCATGTCCAATGAACATGTTCTACCGGAACCGATTGCGATTCACGGCGCCGTCCTCGAAGTTGTTCAAAAATATGTGTACCTTGGGCAGTCATTGCAGCCCTTAGGCCAGGTGGAGCGATGATCTGCGCAAGATGGCTG
The DNA here is from genome assembly GCA_949319885.1 of Mecyna flavalis. Lineage (NCBI taxonomy): Eukaryota > Metazoa > Arthropoda > Insecta > Lepidoptera > Crambidae > Mecyna > Mecyna flavalis. The sequence continues at coordinate 11,229,722 of OX439439.1, forward strand.
GCAGGAGCTGGATGCGAGTGGCCGAGGACCGATCGGCGTGGCGAGCATTTAGAGAGGCCTATGTCCAGCAGTGGACTATCACAGGCTGATGATGAATATTAAAAAATGAAATTAAATAATAAAAAGGTGTTTCAATTATTATTCTATGTTTTTGTCAACAACAACAATAATTAAAATATGAAATTAACATTATTATTATGATCACTTTTTGCTCCTAGGACAATAAAATTATTTTTATTCCCAAAATTATGATACATTATGATATTACAATAAAATTATGATTATTTAATGGCAATACTAAAACGACAATAGCAACACCGCCACTGAAATAGGTAAGTTTGTTGGACTATTTAATGTGTCTTTAATTATATGTCCACCACTGTATATTCATAAAAAATATCTTACGGATTACTTTGTTGTTAACTTTGTTACAAATTATATTTCATCAAATCTTATTGTAATAGATGATCCAAAAACTTTTTTCTTACCTTTTTTTGTATCTAATAAAAGTTCCATTGTGTCTTAAATTGGGATCATCTGTAAAACAAATTTTATTTATCGCTTTTTTGATCTGTTATTTTAACAATATTATTTTTAGGGATGAAATTTAATGACCACCAAAAAAACAATTGCTACCCTTAACAGCCTCACTCAAAAAAAAAAAATAATATGTACAAATAAATGAAACCTGTACCAAAATATTTCGGGCTATTTTTAAGTCATGATGCGTGTACTACAAAAACTTTGCATAAACCAAAAAGGCCAAATTTTACGTAGCAAAATTTTGTGTCATTACTACCCAAATATATCACTATGTTCGCCATAAAATGTAAGCATAAACCAAGTATATTATATTGATTGATGAGATTTGTGTTAGGTAAGGTGAGAACTGCGACCACTTAACGCACGAGCCGAGCGAGCGGAGCGAGCGTGCCGCGGCAGCGGCCGACTAGCGCCAGAACCGAATTCAACCCATTTACTTGGTCGGGAAAGAGAGAGAAATTATTTTGTTTATTTACTATCAATCATCAAAAATGGTAATGATAGTATCAGAAAACCTTTAGAACTTCATTTATATTTTTTGGGTAAACAATGTTTTATGTGATATTAATTTACTTTATTAGGATAAAATTGTGTAACATATTTGGATTAAATTTTTAAATAAAATGTGAGTACATATTTGGTGCATGCGTGGCCTTTTTGGGTAGCTAAGCGATTATTCTGAAGATACTTGCCTTTTCCAGGTTAGCAGACTACGTTTATTGGTCATAATTTCATATAAACATGGGGATTTTTTGGTGTTATATTTCATTATACCTATCTGGTGATTGCTTAAATCTAAGCCTTACTTTTATAATTTATTTATGGTACTCACTTTGCCCATTTTCTTCTTTTTCGCCATTCACAGCATCATCCTTTACTTCCTCAGGTTTATCTGAATGTAATTCTGAAATACATATTTGTAAAAATTGACATTTGGCAATCTATTTTCATATTTTTATCAAACTGCTTAAAGGTAATGAATAAATAGCAAATATTTATTTGTAGTTTTGTTCACAATTTTTTATTACATAAAATAAAGAAATTACATAAACAATATCTTTACCATTACATTCAACTTCTAATTCCTTAGGCAGATCCTTAACAGATATCTCATTAGTATTATTTTGTGCCTCGCATAACAATTCTAGTACCTGGCTTGTAAGTTCATCTAAGTCACCATGACCATCTTCCACACAATTTCGAGAAGCTTTCCTAACTTCTTTTTTCATTTTATCCCATTTAAGCTTTAGACATTGAAGAGTCCTTTGGTGTGTAAAACCTTTCGAGTTAAATACTTTCGCAATTTTTACCCAAGCCAATTTCTTTGCATACAACGCAACATTATTATTACATTTACTGGTCAGTATACTTTTGTGCATAGCAACCAAATTAATTAAAGTTTGAATTTCCTTTATACTAAATTTTGGGCTACGGTGTCTCCTAAAAGAAAACAAAGCAACATTTTTATCGGTTGTAAAATATTAAAAATACAGTAGTGTAAATAATAATACTAACAAAACTTTACAACGAATAGGTTTTTCATCTTGATCATCCGAATCCATTTTTATTATTTACAAATTAATCAATCAACAAAGATTTCAGTAGTCTATCAAAATTCAAAATTATGAAATCAAATAATCAAAACTGTCTGTCCACCAGTTATTTACATTTCACTTTCCTCCACCAGTTTCCTTTTCTATTAATTCCATGCCTTTTCTTCACTTTCCCTCAGAAATGTCAAATGCTCAGAAAATTATCCACTTTCCTTCCACCTGTCAGGCGTCAGTCAGCTTGTCATTGTCACTTGTCACTAGTGATGGTCAACTCGAGTCCTCGAGTCTCTAACTCGAGTTAACTCGAGTTGGGCTTAACTCGAGCCAACTCGAGTTGAATTCTCTCTGACTCGAGTTTGAAAACCGTTATGAAGCGAAGTTTGCCGATCATTTGAGTGAGACTGTTCATTCTTAACAAACAAGTGTCACATTTATGTAGATTTGAGGTTAACTTTAAAGTGCCGGTTAATTTTGTAGTTTTTCGTGTTCTAAATTCCTTTTTTTTTACTATTAATGCGAAGGTGAGGGAATAAATTGGTAAAATCCTACTATCCTACTAATATTATAAATGCAATAGTCTGGATGTTTGGACGTTTGGATATTGTTACTCAATCACGCACGGCTAAACGGATTTAGATGAAATTTGGCACACGCACACGTATAATTTATAACCCGGATTGGGACATAGGCTATAAAATTCCTACGGGAAACGTCTCATTCTCGCGGGAATAGTAATTTTTAAACTACTGAACCGATTTGAATTATTCTTTCACTGTTGGAAAGTTACACTATCCCCGGTAAACAAAGAGTACTTTTAATCCCGGAAATGTGGGGGGAAGGGGGGGGTATTTGAAAAAAGGTATTACGCGCGGGTGAAACCGCGGGCGGAAGGCCTAGTTAACTCGAGTTACACAACTCGAGTTCAACTCGAGTTAACTCGAGTTCTGTTTATTCCGAGTTGGCCCATCACTACTTGTCACCATAGAGTACTTTATAGTCTGTGCTTGTTTAAACGGGTATCACCTTATGGCCGCTCTACACTTAGCCCGCGGATCGCGCGCGATGGCTGAGAAAGGGCGCGAACGCTAAGTGTGGAGCCGTTTCGCATAAAATAGGAGACGGCTCCACACTTAGCGTTCGCGCCCGTTCGCAGCCATCGCGCGCGATTCGCGGGCTAAGTGTAGAGCGGGCTTTAGAGTAGAACATATGGAGATGCCCTATTGATCTATACAAAAAATTGCTTATATGAATATACATCGAATCGACACTTGCCTTACAAATATATACTTATCTCTTTTCATCTAAGTGATTGTTGCGTATGAAAAAAGAGACAGATATCTTTGCATTGTACCCATTTTGGCAACACTTTTTAGTGACGTCACACAGTTTTTGACGCGTGCCGGTTTCGCCATATTGTGTTCCAGCTAGTGATGTGGCACAATATTTTTATGTATCGATACGTTTTAGATAGTTATATTCTGCAATGGTATATTTCTGCAGATTTCCTGTAAGTGAAACATTAAAGAAGAAATAGATAGAGTTAATAGGTGGGGAAAATATAAATCCGCGACATAAAATAAGGCACGTTTGCTCGCTACACTTCAACGAAAATTGGTTTTACAGAACTCGACATAACAAGATTACGTGATGGTAGTATGATACAGTACAGTATCTTCACTTTATCTTCTGGTAAGGATTTTTGGAAAAATGTAAAGGGTTTATTAACCATGTGAAGTTGAAATTTCCATAATAATATATATAACTAACCTATTGTTATGTTAAGGCACTGCATCATCATTATTTTGTGATAGGAAAATAAGAAACTATTTATAGATTTCTAACAAAATATGTGCATTTATGATCGACACATAAACTTGTATCGATAAATATATCGATATACAATATTTGTTGCACTACGGTCGGGCGCTATCATTGGTGGCGCCATTTTGTGTTCCAACTTTAGGTATACACGTTTTGTACCTACTTAGGGCATCTCCATGTGTTCTACTCTAAGGGTATCACAGAAACACGATGTGCGTTACTCTGGCGGAAAGCGCGAAATGTTAGCACGTCTAGAGATGTAAAGCGCGCTCTACACTTAGCCCGCGGATCACGGCGCGGCTTCGCGCCGCAAACTTGCCGCGAATTCAACAATGACTCTACACTCGCAACGGTTCGCGGTATTTTCACAGAACTAAGTTCGCAACGTTGAGTGAAATGGACGTCGAAGTAGCTGTAGCTGTGTGCTGCGTCCCTAACAATATATGCGCGTTAGCGTATTTTAATTATGAGATATAGAAAAATGTAATTTCTTCCGGTTTCACGTGATGGCGCTGATCGGCGATAAAGCTGATGACTCTATTCCCCCATAATAAGTTACTTTATGAACAATACTGACCGTCGCGGACTGCGAGTGTGGAGTCGTGCACGTTCGCGTCGCGTTCGCGCTTCGCGCTCCCTTTGACGCGGAACAAAAAACCGACAAGCCCGCTCTACACTTAGCCCGCGAATCGCGCGCGATGGCTGCGAAAGGTCGCGAACGCTAAGTGTGGAGCCGTTTCGCATAAAATAGGAGACGGCTCCACACTTAGCGTTCGCGCCCTTTCGCAGCCATCGCGCGCGATTCGCGGGCTAAGTGTAGAGCGGGCTACAAAAATTGGGGAACAAAGCGCGAAACCGCGAAGAATATGCGAAACGGCTCCACACTTAGCGTTCGCGCCCTTTCGCAGCTATCGCGCGCGATCCGCGGGCTAAGTGTAGAGCGCGCTTAACAATACAGAATAATTTGTGCATTTATATATTTGAGTATAAAATTCGTACAGACCTACAAACTTATCTGTTCCGGTGGCCAAAATTGGAACTACGTGAAATACAATGCAAAAGGGTGGATCTACGAGGGCGGTCAAATGTCATGTCCTACGTGTTTACTCAATAACCATTCAATTTATATTTCAATAAAACAGTCATTCGGTTCTTATATAAGTAATGAACAAGGTTTTTATAAATTAACGGCTATAAAGAAATAAATAAAAACGTGATTAATAAAATATGCCCAAATATTAAGATTTTTGCCATGTCCGAAAAGCACTACTGCTCGTTCAATTAATTATATTAAATCATCATAACTGTTTTGAGCACACATTTTCTAAGAAATATATATTACGTTTATAACACTACCGATTAATAAAAAACAAAAATAGTTATCGAACCATTTAGTTCTCTAAATATTGGATCAAAAAAAGTTTACAAAATTAAGTCATTGGTCAGCGCAGTTCTTGTTTTCAAGATTATCGCAACTTTGAGACATAAGGTAGAACACTTAAGTGTGTGACCAGACACCCCGCCCTGCTCCCCAGTCGATCAACGCACTTCACCGCGGAAAAACGCACGTTGTTGGCTCTGATAAGTTTTTAAAGTTCATTCTACAACAATTGACACTTCTATAGTCATTGTTATTTCTCTATCTAAATTCAATTTATATTCATGCCTACGTTCTTTTGCAACAATTTAGAATAAAGATACAAGTGTTTAATAACGTAATCATAACATTAACTAGCTGCCACGCCTTTTAGACGTGTTTCGACTTGTCCTTTTCAAATTCATCATTTGTCTGAACGTCATTGTTCTAAATCTTGATGAAGGTGACAATGACGCTGGTTGAGAATAATGACAAATGTTGTTTATGACAATGACTTGCGTTGAGAATAATGATTTTATTTCTTTTTACAGTAATATTTCCTTGATATCGCTATGAAACTAACCTATCACGTATTGCTGCTACATGCTGATAGTCACCAAACAGGCGACCTGCATCAAAAAATAAGATCCATCACCAAAACCCTTTCTTCTAAAACATGGGCTATTAGAGAACCCACAATGCGAACTACTGACTGAAATAGATGCAATATCTGAAACCTGGAAGGACCTGGACTGTCAGTCTTTGTTTGGAGATCCTCATGCTCACAACTATTTCCTGACAGAGCCCATGACGAAGAAAAAGAGCCATGTACTGAGTACATGTATTGAGGGACGAAGTTCGGGTCGCTATCAGGCGACTAAATAGCGGAAAAGCTACAGGAAGAGATGCCATACCAATTGAAACCATCAAAGCATCAGGGGAGTATGGTGTCGATATCTTTCATACCCTGTGTAACAAAATTTGGGAATCAGGAATCTGGCCCCGAAGTGGACTCACACAGTCTTCGTACCTCTACATAAAAAGGGCTCCACTAAAATATGCAGTAACTACCGCCATAATAGCCTTAATTTCACATGCAAGTAAAATTCTACTGCATATAAATCTAAGGAAATTTCTCCTGAACAGGCTGGTTTTGTGAAAGGGAGGGGTACTCGTGAGAAGATTCTGAATGTGCGCCAGATCATTGAAAAAGCCAGAAAGTTCAACAAGCCGACCTATATTTGCTTTGTTGACTTCTCAAAGGCGTTCAACTCAGTGAGGTGGCCAGTATTTTGGGAGACTCTCCTGGCTATGGGAACACCTAAACATCTGATGCACCTTTCTTGGAAGCTTTATGAAGAAGGAACAGCATCGGTGAGAACGAACGACGTGTCGTCAAATCACTTTCATCCAAGTGCCGGGGTCCGTCAGGGCTGCATTTTATCACCATTGCTGTTTAACACCTACACAGAATTCATTATGAGAATAGCACTCGAGAATTGGTCAGACGGAATCACAATTGGAGGTTATAGAATTTAAAATTTGCAGTATGCAGATGACACAACCCTATTTGCAACAAGCATCGGCAACATTAAAGATAATCCCTGTTGAGTAAAATGGAGCAAGTTAGCCTTGATATCGGTCTGAATTTTTTTTATATGGGAGCAGTCTGGATGACCTCACTCCACCTGATGGTAAGCGGAAGTGAGGTCCAAATAAAATAAAAATTAAGGCTGACTGGCTCAATAGAACAAAGTACCCATTGAGCCAGTCACCCTCACCCTGAAGGCCTGCTTAGATGCCGCTTCACGCCCCGCCTAAAAAGCCCTGGATTATAGGAGGAAGGAAACACATGAGCCGGAAGGGCATTCCATGACCTAATGGCACGGGGCAAAAAAGAGGAACTATACCTCTTGGTACGGGCCACCAGTGTCTGGATGGTATGGGGATGGCAACGCAGTCCGGCGCGTGTTGTTCGGGAGTGAAAAGGGGAGGACGGGATGAGTTGGAATAACTCTTCAGAGCATTCCCCATTATAGAGACGGTAGAGAACACTAAGACTAGCAACGTCTCTACGTAACTGAAGAGGTTCTAGGGTCTTAGTCACTTCTTGATTATCGACAATACGGATATCACGTCGTCAACCTGTCGAGGGCCTCCAATAAGTACTTTGCGGAACCATCCCAGAGATGAGAGCAATATTCCACACACGGGCGAACCTGTGCCTTGTATAAGAGACAAAGCTGCACCGGAGTGAAAAATCGTCTCATACTGTTCATTCCGAGTTTACGGGAAGCTGTTCAGATGACGCTCTTGATATATTATTCCCGTTGGTTCAAGTTGCTACGAACATCGATGCCAAGGATGCTTAGGCTATCCTGTATTGGTAAGGGCGTGATCTGAAGAGTGGAATGGGAAAGAAAAGGAGAAGATTTGCAGAAAACAAACACACCTGTCAGGTGTTTTCTTGGCATTGAACTCGATGAGATTGCTGGCAACCCATTTGGATATGCGGTCCAGGACCTCGTCAAGCTCGGCGACAAGAAGATTCCTGTTTTTCTCGGTTTCGGTCTGTTTAGCCGCAAGTCTTCCGAAATATCGTGCGTGGACAGTGCTGTCATCCGCATAGCAATGAATATTACCTAGTGATAACATGTCATTGATATGCAGAAGAAACAAAGTCGGCGACAGGCATTGAGGCACTCCGGAATTTATTGGGAGGAAGCGAGAAGCGCGTCCATCACGGAGGACACGAATCCTGCGACCCTCCAGAAATCCCGCAATCCAGTCGCATAATAAGCGAGTTGGCAGACTATATGCCGGAAGCTTGGAAAAAAGCGAGCGATGCCAAACACGGTCAAAAGCCTTGGCAATATCCAGGCTAATAGCCATAGATTCACCATGCTTCTCCATATCCTCCCCCCAGAGGTGCGATACGTAAGCTAGAAGATCACCCGTGGACCGTTTTGGTCTGAAACTATACTGTCGGTCATGTAGTAATGATCTTCTAGTTAGCGGACAAGTTGGGAGTTGATTATCCGCTCAAACACCTTTCCAAATACAGAGGATAAATGGCTATGGGTTTGGTACCTGCTTGGTACCTATACTATTTGGACACAGTTCCAAACCAACGATTCAATCATCCAAGAACTCGACATCAAACAGCGTCTTTCTTCCATCGTCCAATGTCGTATTCTCACTTTCTTTGAACATATCATATGTCGAGAAGACATCTGTCTTCATAGATCTCTATGGAGCGACTTGTGGTGCAGGGGAGAGTCGAAGGCGCTAGAGCGCGCAGTAGATCACCGATGCGATGGACCGACCAAGTCAAGGCTACATTCAATGGTCCACTCCATGAATGCACAAGAAGAGCTACAGTACGAGATGAGTGGTGGCGGATTGTAAAGGTTGCTACCACCCCTGATGTGACGACCACTCTGCCAAGAGTGTGACGACAAAGAAGAAGAAGAATATAGATCAATGTGGCCCTTTAAAGCATGTAATTTAAATGAATATTTTCGAAGATAACAGTTTTACAATGCAGGGACATAGCGGTTGAGGCAATAATATAGTATACATCAGAATAACACAGGCTATAATTTATAAAAATCCCGTGGGATAACGTCCTATAGTTCACGCGGGCGAAGCCGCGGGCGAAAGGTTAGGAAATTATATAAATTAAAAACAACAGATTGTTACTAGGTACTCATGATTAAAATCATGTTTCCTACAAAATTGGGTTTTATTCCTGATATTTCAAAAACATTTATAAGTTTGTCATTGTTATCAACACAGGTCATTGTTCTTTACAGAAATATCATTTTCCTAATACGCAGTCATTATTCTGAACGTATTTTTTTCTTCTTTTGTCAATATTTTGATTAGTATAGGTCGGATTTGTGTGCTTTTAATATACAATTGCTTAGAATCTTGAAAACTATAGATCCTATATTGTACTGAAGCTCTGCACGTGGGTTGATAAAAAATCTAAATTTTTTATCAAAAATAACATTCTACGTAGATCCACCCAAAAACGATATTTAATGACAGTTCTAAATAGACAGTAGCGACGCCGCCACCGCCACCGGAACAGATAAGTTTGTCGGTCTATATAAGTTTAGTTAGCGCGCGTCACGCCTTCTATATTATTCCTACTTCTATGCATAGAGCAGAAAAAAAGAAACAAATTGTCACTGTCAAGATTTATAGGTTAAATTCAAGATAAATTATAAAAATTACTCCAATTTTAGAAGATTCGCAAAAAGTAATATTTTTTTCCGTAATACACACGTAATTATACAATTTAAATTATTCATCATAAGTCTTGCTAACAATAACTTTTGTAAACATTACTAAAAGAAAGCAGTCAATTTAAATGGTTCAAAATGGCGTGTTGCTTTTGCATGAAACGTACCAGACACGATATTAATAAATAATAAAACGCTTTGTTTTGACTGATAATTAAGTAGAAATGTCATGTTTGTTGTTCTGGTAAAGTGAATGCACCTTTATTGTGTTCATAATAATTAACTTATGCTTAGTGAGATATGAAGGAAGTGATTTTAGCTATTATAACCTTCGTATGTAGCGTATTTTTAGTTTTTGTCTTTGTCCTGTTTTGTAAGTAGCCCAATTCGTCAATTATTTTGTAACTTTACTACAAAAATCAAAGTAGTCAAGTCCACCTTGTCTTAGTGTGTTTGTAAATATTCCATTGCAATTCTTTGTTCTTTGTTCCAGGTTGGTATGTTGTATGGAAGTGTTGTCTTTCTAAGTTCCGATTTGTAAGGGAGCTACTGGGTGGCATGTCAGATACCCCACCCGCTTCAGAGACAAGACAGCCTAACAAAGCAAGAAAAGCTAGAATTGACTAAGTTTATCATATTATTGTTATTGTCATATAAAGAGGTAGGCATTTTTGACTACTGTATGGATTTTAAATGTATTGCGTATTTAACTTACAAATATTTATCACATCTTCATTAATTCTTTAGATTACAAAAATTGTGTACTTCTTACACAATTTTTGTCTTATACATTTGTTTGTTTGCATAGTTATTTTTTGCCTATGAGATAGATACTTAGTGAGTGACTCACCACCCTAATAAACAATATTATGACACTTATATGATGAGTCTTGTTTTAGGTGAAAATGAACATTCGGTGTGCGCGGCCTAGTGACCTTATGAATATCCAGCACTGCAATCTGCTATGCTTGCCAGAGAACTACCAGATGAAATATTACTTCTACCATGGTCTTTCTTGGCCCCAACTTAGTTATGTTGCTGAGGATGAAAAGGGCCACATTGTAGGTAAGAAGTTAATGTCAACAAGTTGATCTCTTATCTATGAGTAAGTTCCTCAGCACTATCTGCACAAGATAATACTTAACTTTTGGTTTCAACATACATAAGAAAACATGTGATGAATAGATACTGTTATTTTTCAGGCTATGTACTCGCTAAAATGGAGGAAGATGGTGAGGACAATCGTCATGGACACATAACATCACTTGCTGTAAAGAGGTCCCATCGCAGACTTGGTCTTGCACAGAAATTAATGAACCAAGCGTCAATGGCAATGGTGGAATGCTTCCAGGTACCTATTTATAGAAATATTTGATGACTTTAGATAATAAACTATCTAAAATAATTTTTTTCTACCAAGAGTTTTCTGCATTAGAATTTGACTACCAAAATAAGTCATCATCATTGACTGGCACATCAGACTCCTAGAAAAATATAGCCATAGTAAGGTATCTATGACTGATTATATTTTTTATCAATTTTTCACTATAATTTTTTTTTCAGGCAAAGTATGTGTCTCTACATGTAAGAAAAAGCAACAGAGCTGCACTTAATCTTTACACTAACTCACTTGGTTTCAAGATTTTGGAAATTGAGCCTAAATACTATGCAGATGGTGAAGATGCATATTCCATGATGAGGGACCTTAGTGCTTTTGCTGCTGAGAGCAAAACTGATAATCAACAGACTGATAATATGGAAATCAAGTCTGAGTCGGCAATTATATCACAGTGTTGATATCTTGGTAAATAAAGCATTTATTGACACATTGTTGGTTTTTATTTCTGTATTGTAAAAATTATTTACTTCTTATGTACTGCTAGAACAAAACTTTTCACTTAAATATATTTTATATATTTTTTAATTCTTCTGATTCTTCTTGAGAAAATAAATGAATGTGATATTTTGAAATCCCAATCATCCCTCCCTTTCTCCCACATTTTCAGGATCAATTAAAGTACCCAATACAAACAAACAAACAACCAAATCTTTCTTCTTTATAATACTAGCATAGAAATGTAAAATTGGTTACACTCCTGATCTTAATAACTAATAAGGTGCAGAATCTGTACCTATATTTTTCTAGTTTGAAATTTGGCACAATATATCTGTAGTACAGATATTTTTGTGCCAAAAAACTAGAAAAATTGAGCATTTTGACTGTTGCAGTAGAAAAATTGTTTGTCATGTAATGGTAAATTAAATAATTCTGCTATGATTTAAACATCAAGTGAAAAGATCACCATGTTCTGGTGAGAGGAGGAAATATTTTTAACCCTTTCAACGCCAATGTCTGATATATCAGACAAACCATTTTCGTGCCCACCACGCCAATGTCTGATATATCAGACAAAAAAACATGATCAAGAAACGTTGTAGTTTTACTTGCCTGAATGAGTTGAGTATAACCTAATAATTTTTTGGATTTTTTTTTAATGGTCTTGGCGTGTGGGGCACCATTTTCGGAAAAAAGCGTGGCGGGGATAGGGTTAATAAATGTTGCTGTGACAAGCTAGGTATAGATCTGAAAACATTAAATTATTTAGGTATTACTATGCAATGAAAAAGATAAGGTAATATTATTATAAAATTATATTATAATTTATTACAAAAGTAAAACCTAATTATAAAGTAAAACTACGTTATTCTTCTTCATCATCAAAAAGATGCTGCAGTTTCAATTCAACTTGTTTTGTTTTGTCGGGTGAACTTTGTGGCTCCCTTTTAATTTTATTTTTCTTTTCCTTCTTTGTAGATACCCCAACAACATATTCAGGCATAATCACTTTATTATTTTCCATTTTGACTTCCTGAGGAATTGATGGCTTAGTAACTCTTTTATATGCAGAAGAAATATAAAATGTGGGTTTTTTGAAAACAAAGTCATCTTCATTTTTGTCGTCGCCTTTCGTAGATTCCCTTTCTTCCATCTCTCGAAGAAATGTCTGTGCAGTTGCAGCATTTGTAGAATCAGACATCTGGTCTGGTGTTACATCCGACAATGAGTAATATACCCATTTCTCAGGATGCTTCATATATTCAGGAACCCTTCTTGACCGTAAACAGGCCCTGAGATTTTCTTGAGGCTTTTTGAATATACTCTCTTTACCTTTGAACTGTTTCATTTCACGTTTCCTTTGTCTGTAGAGCCTAGCATCTATTGTGCCTGAGTCTTGGTCACACCTTGCTTTATTTGTTTTAGAAAAACCGCACTGATCCTCAGCATCTTTCAAATGATTGAAAAGACTTTTCTGCCTTTCGTAAAATGATGACATTTTCTATGTTTAGGCCCGACGACAACCAAGTTTACTTAAACCTATTCCTATTATCCCATTTGGGATATAAGTAGATATAAATCTACAAAATTAATATTCCAAACGCAGTTTCGCCTGCTGCTTTGTTTTCTAAGTTTTCTTCAGTTTCTTTTCTTTCCGTAGTATTAATCTAAGGTTTTTACTTGCTCAGTGATCTAAGGTATTAATTGAGTCGTATACATATAATCAAAGCCGGCCATCTGTCATTTTGGGTAAAAAAAAGTTATGACTGTGGCAACACATAGAATTTTGAATACTTTTAACGAATTAATCGCTTTGCTTTCAAAGATGGATAATTTTCATATAAAATCAATGTTAAAATCAGAGTTCATTTTCAAATATAGCTATCTGTAATGGTCGTCCTTGGTCGACCAATCACAAGCGACGGTTTGGAACGCAAAAGTGGCTATCTGTTAATGACTAAGAATCAAAGACGGCTATCTTATATTAACTTAGGTTCAAAAGTGGCTATGTTCATAGTTCAGGTATCAAATCTGGACATCTGCAATAATCAAATGTTATCCGTCTCTAAAATTTCAACTTCTTGTTAGGTTTTGTGTTTATTTCAGGTTCCGTAATACTTTCTATGTCTTAAAAACAAATATTTTTATCTAAATATGAAATACAGCTAAAATAGGGTTATTTTTTTAAATTGTCACAAATCAGTCTTTCCTCAGATAGCCGCTATTGATTCTATACGACTCAATTTACTCTTTTTGGTTTTCTTTATGACTTTCGCATTGTCAAAAATGAAGTATGAACTGTCAAATTGACAATATCTTTTTTTATTAACCACTTGTGTTGTGACGAACGACAGAATGAAGTTTATTGTGTTGTGAATATTTTAATCTGAAAAATGCATAAAATTACAAGTAATAATTATTTTTCTACCTACCCTATCTATTATTATAATTCATCATTAAGTACTAACGGACATTAATTTCTCGGGGTCAAATAATACTCTATGCTCGGTGTTCTACCTTGTATAATACGATATGGCACACGTATAGTTTCTAGCCCGGATATAAAATTCCTACGGGAAACGTCTCATTCCCGCGGGATATTTGAAAAAAGAAATTACGCGCGGGTGAAACCGCGGGCGGAAAGCTAGTTGAGATAGAACCACTTTTTCTACATAATGTTATTAATTTTTTGTTTATAACGCACCTTTGGTAGAACAAGGGCAGAACTGCACCTTTTGCGATTTTACAGGAGAGCCATTTTAAGATATTTTTTGTATTTAATGTGGCCTAGCTCTATCAATATCATACTAAAGTTATTCTCCTTTGCATGACATAAACTATATACTATATTCTTTTTAAGTGCGTGGTTTACAATAATTAAAAACCAGTAGTTTTTTTGTAAAAATTTTTTTTTCTAACATAGGTGTACAATTGTGCCCTTGTTCCACCAATAAGTGAAATATTTTGTAAATGTGACCATATTTAAGCTTTAATTTGGCATCGTTTTTGACTAAAAACACCGTGTTTTTTGCGTAAATGTTGTATTTTTTTATACATTAAACATTTCACAGTAACTTTTTACAAAAAAAAACATCAAAACTTTGTAATCAGTCGTCACATTTCGTCAAAAATCTGAAATCTTATGGTCATTAGAAAATATCTTTAGAATCGCTTAAAAATAGTATAATAAACAATATTATTATAAGAGAATAATATCAAAATAAAAGAAACATAAACCTAACAAAAAACCTAACAGGAAAACTATTTTTTAATAAAATTTTAAACAATCCTTTAGTAACAAAGGTTTAACTTAAATTGGTATTATTCTTTCTTAAAACTGTTTGGAATCACACATAAAAATAGGTTTAAATAAGATACCAATAAAAAACTTAAATTAACTTTACATATAAAAAATAATTTTAAGACCTAGGTCTTCCTAGGTATTCCTAGGAATAAAACAAATCTTGGACAGACAACGGCACAAATGTCCGAACGGCTTTGTCCTCCAAATTTTTAAATCATAAACAGGGCTTAAGTGTGACAAATGTGGCCTTGTCACTCCAGAAATCAAAAACATCAAAGGGCATATTTAACTTTACGGCGTTAGCGCTCCAAGTGACGACTACATCTCTCCCCACCGATGCCACAAATGACCAATGAGACTTTGTCGCGCCAACAGAGTAAGAAAATGGCCCCAGAAAGACAACGCCGCTTGTGCGCTCTGGCGGTTTTTTGAAGGAATTAAACGTGTGTCTTTGTCCCTTCCGTTAGAAGGTGCATTTTAAAGCATTTCTGTATACTTAACTCATTTTGCCAATTTTTGACAGTTGTGCCCTTGTTCTACCAAAGGTGCGATAAAGTAACCTATTAATTGTTCCATTTTAACATACTTATAATAAGAAAATGAAAATAATAC
Source organism: Mecyna flavalis (assembly GCA_949319885.1). NCBI lineage: Eukaryota > Metazoa > Arthropoda > Insecta > Lepidoptera > Crambidae > Mecyna > Mecyna flavalis. Next base: position 11,244,999 of record OX439439.1, read on the forward strand.
GTTTTTTTTCCGCATAGCGCATTCTAATTATCGAATCAATTGAACCGTAGGTTTTAAACAATTTAACGCTACACTACGTTCAGGAGATATTCATTGATTCTTCATAATGTTAAAAATTAATGGCTAGGTACCACGGCAGTCGGCTAGGTTTATCAGAAAGACGATGGCAATGAACTTTTAATTTCGGTGCCGCTTAGAAATTATATTAGCCGTGTCGATCATGACGTGACTTTTTAATCTTTTTATATTGTTTTTCTGGTAATATGGTATGGGCCACCTGGACGTAATAAATTGAACGACACTTTATGTATTGCAGGGAATGGTAATACTGAATGAAACCATGAAGGTAGGTGCGACACCTACTTACCTAACCTTGACCAATATTAGGTCGGTAATGAGTTTTGCTTTACACGGATTAAGTTGTGTTTGGACTGGGCTGTACGATCGCGTTTCAGTCCTAAGCTGCCGATTAGATAATAATATTGGTCTGGGAAGGCATACTTACTTAATTATACGAATTTCAGATCGTGAGTATCGCGACATAACTAGGTTTTTATTAATGGTATACAAACACGTTGTCTGCATGATAGAAAGGGCTGATGCCGTGGCTAATTCGCCTACGGGACTCTTTTGAATACTTATAAGTGGTAGAGCCATGCTGTTTTACACAACGATTGGGATGGCTCGTCCGGGGAAGTGCCTCAAAAAAGCCGGTTTTGAGAAAAACGCATTTGAAAGTTTTTTAGGCTACTTAGGAGTTGATTTAATTTTAAGCTATATTTTTTAAATTAAATATAGTACATTATTAGGTATCAATCGAAAGATAATTTCACGACTGATAGAGCTGTGTTAGTTTCAGGCCAATCCTATTCATGTGATTTTTTTTAATTGATATACTTTTAGAATTATTGTGGTCCGATTGCAACTTTGGGATGTCATTTATTCATACAATAAGTGGTAGATATGTTGTTGTCGATCACAAACACGTAGATACGTCGTTTCTTATTCTTTCGTAATACTACAATGTCAACATATGGACCTTCTGGTGAACCACGGGAAAAAATAATTTCCCGTGGTTCACCCAGGTGGACCACGCGGGTGGACCACGGGCAATAGACGGTAGTTACTTTACTGACTTGTTCTTATAATTAGACTCTGACAGCCAGACATTTCAGATTTATATAAGTGTGTGTTATTTAAAAATAAATAAATTTATCTCTGGACATTATTCACACAGCACCATCTATATAGCCCCAAACTAAGCATTAGCTTGTGCTATGGGTGCTAGACAACGGATAAACATTACTTATATACTATTTTTTGTAAATACATACATATTATACATAGAAACACCCAGACCGATACAAACAGACATGTTCATGCACACAAATGTTTGTACCGTGAGGGGATCGAACCCGCGACCTCTGGTGTAATAGCCGACTTCTCGACCATTACACCAAATGGCTCGTCAAATTACACATTGGCATGGTTTTTCTATGTAAAACTATAGGGTACAGGTACACTTACTTACTAACATAACACTTACTGAGCTGGGTTAATCTTATAATCGAAACTTTGCAAACCGTTTTATCTGTACCTACCTACTTCTTTGAAGTACCTACTAAGTAGGTTCAGTGAGCAAAACGCCTGTTGACGAATTAAGTAAACATTTATAACTGCTGGTTTGTTTATAATGACCCGGATAATTATCTTTTGTGCCTACTTACTATCTACTATTACATGAATACGAATTCATTTGATGTAGTGTTTTGGAGTTTTACATACATTATATTTAAAGTAATTAATTTGCCTTAGTTTAGTGGCACAGTTTAAGACAACCAGATACATATTTTATGCTTATATCAAAAGAGAACAATATACGGTAACGTCGCGAGTCGGTGACCTAATTTTTATAATTTTTCAAAGCCTTATTGCCTGCTTAATGGCGATATATATAAATTTTTAAAAAAAAATCAATTTATCCCGCCTAATACCTGGACAAATTGAATTTTTTCTAATTAATATATCGATGGGAGAAAACGTAATTGCTGTAAGTAGCAAAAATGGCGTAAGTAGACTAAATACACAGTTAGAATCAGAAAAAAATACTGCGTCGAATGGTTCGGGTCTCGTGTCTCTACGATGACAAAAAATTCACTCTGAGGGACTGTTTTTGAAAAATTTCTATGCACATTTTGTCGTAAGTATAATGTTTTTGATACTTATTTACTTACAGCAAAATGCAGACAGGTGATTGGAATTCATTATTACTTACACGGTTCGTATATGTGCATATTCACTTGCTTACAACAATCTTATGGGAGTTAAAATTAAACTTAGACTACTTACGCCATTCTCTAGGGCGGATATTGAACGCCAGTTTACTTACACGACATTATTTAAGGTTTGTAAATTTACAGGCCGGCAAAGTAAATCATTCTTATTCCTGTCCCTTAAAAATATTATTTTAGTTACTTTTCATATTTGTATTGGACTAAGCTAGCACTTGACCACAAAGTTGCCTGATGTTAAACAACAATGCGGTCTGCGAGTTGCTTCTGACCAAGTCTAGTAGTTCGATGATGGAACGGAACTTTCACCAAAGTGGAGTCTGTAAAATACGGAGAGTTAAGCAATCTTCCTACGATGATCGAGGCTCTGCAAGCTCTCGACCAAAGTATCGTCACCGGTAAGCCTCTTCGTACGCCGCTCAATAGTGTCTAAAGCAGCCCACTGATTTCGAGCAGAACCATCCCTAAGATGGCAGCAATACTCCATGCAGGAACGAACTTGAGCTCTGTCTCTACAGTTTAGGAGCAGTTCCGCAGTGAAGTAGTGCCTGACTCTGGTAAGGATTCTGACTTTTTTAGAGGCAGATGCTGGTACAAACTCTATGTAGCTCCCAAAGTTTAGGTTGGAAGATAATTTCATCTGTAGTCGGTCAGATAGAGGGACAGATACGCCACAAAAAGAGGGAGTCATTTAAATGCGATCTTTTTGGTGCAAAATAGACACGCCTGCGTTTTGGTGGGGTTGGAGCTATCAAAATTGGCATCTCCCCGGTCTGGGACAATTTGGAGAGACTGATTTAACTTGTCCACCATGTCTGATCTTAAGGTCTCAGTTTTAATGCTACCTGTACAATCATTGGACAAGACGTATCTCTCGACTACCGCGCTATCGTCAGCATACCCCATAATTCCGAGAGTAGCCAACAGAAAATTAATGTGCGGCAGAAATGGTATAGCACCGCGACCTTTTTCGGGAACAGGCTGCACGTTAGAAAGTTTCCAGGATTTCAGAAATGAACCCTTCCTCAGAGAGAGAGGCGGTACAGGCGTGTCAAAATTTGAGACAGTTTGTGTGCACAACTCCGCAACACTGTCACTGATATCCCATCAGGACCACTCGCCTTGTTCACATCAAGACTGCGCAGAACCTTAAGCACCTCTCGTTGACGAATCTTCTTGGCAAACACAAAAGTTGATTCACAACGAGGAAGATTCGGTGGCACATGGTTAGCAGCAGCCAAATGCGAATTGCTGGGGCAAATAGATTAGCCTTTTCAGCGTAGCAAATGCGGAAGTGATGTCCTGCAGAAATTCGCCTCAACCGATTTGCCTAGTGACCAAAATAACTTACTACCTGAAGGGTACGAAGCTAACTTGGCCCCAATCCGGCCAAAATGGTTGAAGCGAGCACGTCGTAATACCCTCTTGCAGGACTTGGCAGCTTTGTTGAATTTTCTCTTCAAAGTATGCACCCCCAGTTAGCAGGAGGTCCAGAGAGTTAGCTGTGTGGCTATCAACATCAGGAACCCTAGTAGCACGTTCCACTAACTGGATTAGGCCAAGTGACAGAGCCAAAACTCGCGCCTCTCTTCCAGCAAGGTCAGTCTTCTGGAACGGGAACAACCACCCTTTATGCTGGGCATTAAAATCCCCCAGAAGGACGAGCTGTGCTGACTGACGGGTACCAATGTTGGGCAATTTCAGCTGCGTTGTTGAGGTATTTGAAATCTGGTTGTCTCCTCATCTGTCTAGTGTGGGAACGAAACAGACAGGAATAAATAATGATTATTGTGACCTGTATCCACCAGCAACATTTTAGCACCAATTTAAAACAAAAAATAACCTGGTTGCACCATGAAATGTCAGTCTATGGCAGAAACTAAAATGAATCTCTTAATTTGCAGTATCGTTTCAGTTGCGTTTCAGCGTGTGTTCAGGGCCTTAGCTATACTTAGTTAAATAAGTTTAATATGATAATTACACTTGATCTACTATTCTTTGGTACAAACATTAACATTAATGCAAAAAAATCAACAAAACCATTTTAATAACAGCATTTTTTTTTTAAAAATCAACAAAATCATTGTAATAACAGCATTTTTATTTCATCACCCTCAGAAATTTCTTAACTTAATCTATTATGTTGGTATTAATATTATTCTTAAGTTAGTCACACCTCTCTTTTATGTTACCTATTTAATAAAATAATTTAAATACATCATTTTATACTTCCGGAAATTTATACAAGAAGAACTGCTTAATACAAAACCTGAAACTACTTACAGCATTGTTGAGGTCAGTAAATTAAAAGTCAATTGCTGTAAGTAGAGCAAAACCCTATTTCCCGTAACTTTAGGACTAAAACAATAATTGCTATAAATGCGCACTATATTAACAAAAGCTTGTACAAAAAATTATCTTTTTATTACGCATGATTTAAAAGTTATGATTTTTTTTCCAATTTTTTATCAGTTTTTTGGCTCTGGTGTAAAGTTGTGTTTTTGCTACTTACAGCAATTACGTTTTCTCCCGTCGATATTATATATAATTTTATGTAGGTACTTTTATTTATGTGTAATTTTAATTGCAATTACGCCCAATAGTTGACTGGTAGAGAATGCCTTTCGGCATGAAGTCTGCCAATTGTACTTGATTTGTGCAATAAAGTGTAAATAAATAAATTAATATATTTATTTATATTAATGTCGGTGATTACGGTTATGTATTTTTTTATTTCTAGAAAAAAGAAAAGTCGTATAGGAAAATGCATTGCTCTCATACTTCCGATGGTTTCTTTCCTATGACAGGTACCAATCGCCATTCCAGGTATAAGGAGTCTAGTTCGTCCCTCTTTTGTTTGCTTTCCTTCAGAGGCTAGTGGTTATTTTCGTCCTGCAGACATGACCTGCCCACTGCTACTTTATATCATAGCAATCTTTGGCCCACATCCCTTGTTGGAGCTGACTACCTTTATCTTTGATGTCTAGATACTCTGGACCCTTTGGCAATCCTTGAGCATGAACCGCAGATGTTTAGCTGAAGCCCATATCAATAAGAAATTACATTACAAGTAGATGCTACTACATAGTTACGGATTCCGATAAAAGTCTTTTGCGGAATCAATGACTCAAACAATTTCTAGTAATAATGTAGGTATAGAAAGAAATCGAAGAGGTTTCCGAGTGTACTTATTTATGTAGGTACCTATGTTGTAGAAAATGTTTTTGCGTATTAAGTTTCCTAGACGCTCATCATCATAATGAAACCACCGCGGAATGCAGAATCACTTTTAAATGCACTTAATAATATGTCATTGCAATTTATTATGACGTTTTTTTCTAAACATTCCAACTTTTAACCATCTTTTAACAGCTCTCCATTATAAAGTTAGCTAAATGTCGCTTTTATTAGTCATTTATTTCTTTAAAGCGTCGATTTGGTTTTCGGGATACGATTAATTCGACAAATGATCTGGACTGGACCAGGAAAAAACAACAATAATTATTGAAGACTTATTGTCAGCCTCCGGAATATAGCATTAGAACATATCTAGCACCCCCACAGGTGAAACCACCTGTCTTAGTCTGTTGAAAACTCGGGGCACTAAAAAAAATCAAAACCTGCCGTACCTACTCTGGGCAGCAGTAGCCAGAGCTCAAAAAAAAAGAAACTTAATAAAATTTGAACAAAAATAAGTACACTCTATTTGGTTTTACTGCCTGTCCTCCACAATCCTAGTCAAACTTACGAGATTATTGGTTACACAGCCGCTGCTAATTACACATTCATTTGCAGTCCTTTGGGACAGAGATACAAAACGACCGGAGATTAGTTAGGCGCAGGACTAATAACGGCTTTATGTGATTTCCGGAGCTCGTGGGTGTTCTACTAACCTCTAATCCCAGACTCTGAATTTTAGCTGAGAATTTCGCAACAGAAACATTAGTTGGATGATGAGATAACGATAAGCCCCCAACATATCTAAGTATTGACGAACACGCAAACTCTAAAAAGCCCTACCATCAACTCAAGACTCTGTGGACATGAAACACATTTGCTTCTCTGCACATCTACTCTTATACTTATTTATTGTACTTATTATATTATTATTAAGTTGACATTATATTGTTATTAAGTTGACATTATATTATTATTATGTTAATATTGTACAACACTAAATGATTTAAAAAAGGCTATCATATGTGACTGTTGAGTTTCTTGCGGCACTTCTTCTCAACAGCAAGCCATTCATTCACGTCGAAGTGCTGGTAGGAAAAAAAGTTTATGACGTGCAAAAGAATTTCTTGGTAAATCAAATTGCAAAATAAATACTTTGACTTTGACTTTGACTTTGAATCAGACCCAGGGCGGGAATTGAACCGATAATCTTATAAGTTTTCAGAGCCGAGTAGTATGATCACTCTTACGCAGGCGGTCAATCTACAAAGTTATTTTGTGGTACAATGACCGCGTATACTTAAATGACCGCTATTCTAAACACGCCAATGAGGCAGTCACTCATTGTTACAAATAAGTAATAAACGTATTAAACGTTTAACAGTTCCCTCAACTTGACATTGGTAGCAAACCATGTAACTGAACCATTAAAAAAGTTATTAAGAAAAAACCATTCTAAGTGAAATTACGTCGCCCTTGCTCGCATCACGCACTATATTAAACACTAATACTCGTATACTTGCTAAATTAGATTTGTACCAAATGTCCGGAACAGCCTTTGCGAAGACCGGAAGCCGGAATGTCTTGACGGCCAATTATGTAACTAATAATTTTTACATTGTAGCCTTTCTACACCGGTAGAAGAAATACGAATGAAACTAAATTAAACGTAGTTAATAACAGCAAGATTAAAACCTCGGCGCGAACAATGTTTGTTGTGTTACAAGTTCAAATTAAGTGCGCGTGGGGTTTCCATGCGGTTTTGCTATTGAGGACTTTGATAGCATTAGTTATAATGGAATGTACCTAACCAGTAAAATAATGACTTATGAATGAGTTAGAGAATATAGTTTGCTGATTGCTTAAATTGTAACTCGCAGTAGATATGAGAAGCTGACCTTTGTTTTTATATTAAATAGCCTTCCGCACTTTATTTTTTCAAATATCCCCCTTCCCCCCACATTTCCGGGATCAAAAATACCCTATGTCACCCGGGGATAGTGTAGCTTTCCAACAGTGAAATAATTATTCAAATCGGTTCAGTAGTTTCGGAGCCTATTCAATACAAACAAACAATCAAATCTTTTATTTTTATAATACATATAATACATATTATTATAGACTAGCTGACCAGGTGAATTCGTATCACTTATTTTAGTATTTTCCTCGCAATTTTTCCATATGTTTTATCATTTAAACCTTCCCTGGACTTCCACGAATATTTCAAGACTAAAATTAGTTAAATCGGTTCAGCCGTTCTCGATTTTTAGCGAGATTAACGAACAGCAATTCATTTTTATTTATATAGATTAATATATCTAAGTATTGAAAATAATAATCATTCATAGTTGTTTTTATTAAACTTCTATTCATTTTCAGTAAACGTTATTGAATTTTTGTCTCTACATAACGAATGTGTTACAATGAGATACCTATATGGTTACAGTGTAAATTAAATTAAAACTTAAGTATTTATTTTCATTGTGGTTCAATGATAAAAGAATCAGCAGTAAAGGAAAAATATTGGTGTCAGTATCCGACCGTCTTACTTACCTTGTTATAATTTATGGATTGTCATCAAGCGATACTGGAATTCCGTAGCAAAACTGTGGTCAACGTAATCATGAATCATTACCGCGACGACGGCGACGCTACGCTTTGACCCCCCAGAACGTGCCTAAACACTGCCGGTTACAACAGAAGCCATTCACCGTCCGAATACTACACGAATATCATAAAACAATAATTTGTGGGTTAGTTGATATGTTAATGTATTGAAAAATCCTTTGTTTTCAAGAGTAGTACATATTTGAAGATTTTTAATGATAAATAATTGAATTCTATTTTTTATTGGTAATGAAGCTACCTACATCTTGCTAATAATTAGGTAGCTGAATAAAAACGATTTTAAGCTAAATATAGATTTTGACCAATAGCCACATATTTAGTAGTAATTTATTGCTCAAATTCGTTACGGACTGTACAATGGATGGCTAGCCTAAAACAAAAAATCTTATAATGTTCACATTCACCATTGAGACAGCTGAATGCCTCTTTTTGTTCACGTAAAAAGTATTTTCTCATACGATTATTCAGTTAGTTTTTTTTTTTAAATAAACTTTATTTATTTAACCTGTCTTCTAGACAAGTAAAAGTTGATAAATATAATATGAAACAATTTCAATTCGTAAAAAAAGATTGTCCATTTCATTGCTTCTTAGTTATTCAGGCAGCGCAATTTTGAAATTTCAATCAAAATTCATGTGAAATCTGAATAAGATACCCAACGGACGCGGACGAGTCAAACGTTGATTAAAATTAAGGGTAGGTATGTTAGACGGGAGCCGTTTGCGATCGTACAAGGTAGTTTGTTTGTTGTCTGTTTCAGCGCATGCGCTCGGAATCCGGCCAGTTCCACTTATCACCGGCGATTCAGGCGGCGTGCACGCGAAAACCGCTCTGCCTTCGCTCTGCTAATATTAGCGCGGAAAGCATGGTCGCTGGCTGAAGTCGGGTTTTTCCGCGAGGGCGGGCGGCGCGCGCATCGCCCAGGCACCCCAATACAATGGCTGCCGCTTCCACTGCCGCACGTTCCCGGGACTTGTAAAGTCAACAGTGAACCTGTTCAGTGTTTTCAATTTGGAACTGTGAATCTGAAATGTGAAGTGCCATCGGCGCATCTGACAACGAGAGGTAATGCTTTAAGCGCTGTGTTGACGCATATTACTGTTTGTGCTCGTGTTTATGTCGCAGTAGCTGTGTTGATTAATTGATAAGTGTACAAATACTAAGTGGTATCACATTTTATCACTGAAAATGTTTTAACTGCAATTTGATCGATACATTAATTACCACAAAGGTATTATAATCTGACTTATTTTTTGAGTGTTGGAAATAAACAATGGTCAAGTAGCAAAATGGTATAATATTAAGTAGTAAAATAGTACAACACTATTTTTTATATATTTTGTTTAGTCTGTCTGTACTGCAGAATTAGTTTAGGTAGTCTGCCTGCAGTGTCTATATGGCGAGCCCTTTCTCCAGGGGCTGGATTTACAGGCACCTATCGATTTGTCTATTTCTGGAAGCGCTACAGGAAGGTTTATACTATAAGTATAGTATATTTTTTGGATTGATACATTATTTATGGAATATAACCATGACATGATACATATGTAACCATCAAAGTAGAGGAATCACTTATTCTTTTTAAAAAACAAACGAAAAAGCATATTGCCAAAATAATTTAAAAAACATATTTTGGTAATATGCTTAAATTTTGAAAGTATTAATGAAGCATTATTAGTTAGTTTTACGAGTATATTTTGCAAACTTACTAAGCATAAGCGACATTTATGTTATTGGCACATTATTTACGGAACTGTTCTTGTATATTTAATTGTATCCTTACTGAAAAACTAATTGTTGGAACTTAGGGCCTGTTTTACCCGATCTGGGAATTTAATCCTGAAATCCGCAAATGCGGCCTTCAGAAGTCTTGAAAACCTGTACAATCTTCATGATCCTATTGGCCTCCACTGTTAAGGGTGTCCCTTAAGAGGTCAGATGGCAGTCAGTCCAATTAATTATAACTGGACTTGCAAAATCCTTGCCTTCCTTGAGGTGCTAGCATACCATGACTCATTGAGTCACCAATTGCTGGAACCAATCGGTTTCTAACTTTCTTCTGGTCTTAGTTTAATAAAATCACTTCTAGTCATTGATAGTGTATTTAAAAAAGAGGTAGATATGCCATCCTTTGATGCACGGCGATTAGAATTTGATCCGTCGAGATATACTAAATCTATTTGCTTCACCAACCGTTGACATTATGCGTCTAAAATGATTTGTGTCAATTAACACAATATGAGCGGAGCATTTTTCGAGCGCTAGTGCCGTATCTACCTCTTTTTTAAATACACTATCAATGCTTCTAGTATTGAATCCTTCTCGACCTTACCTCCTCGACCTTACCTTCTCGACCTCGAATACTAGCGGCCCCCTGCGCGGTTTCACCCGCGCGTAATTACTTTTTTCAACTATCATCCCCTTCCCCCCACATTTCCGGGATCAAAAGTACCCTATGTCACCCGGGGATAATGTAGCTTTCCAACAGTGAAACAATTTTTCAAATCGGTTCAGTATTCAGTATTTTCGGAGCATGTTCAATACACACAAACAAACGAACAAATCTTTCCTCTTTATAATATTAGTAAAGATTCATGTAAGTATTATTACTATTACCTAGAGTACTTTATCACAGATCAAAGATGGACCAATATCAGCTTAGGTATCCCGGAGATATTAGATTAAAACTTAAATGAGAAGCTTCATGGACCAAGCTTTCAATTGAGTGGGAGGCTGTAAGTGAAATTCGAATTATGATTAGTAGATTTGTACAGGGAAAATATTAAGAGGTCAAAGTAGATATCTAAATAATTTTAAAATTGATGATTTATATTGACGTGGAGTTGTTCATCATCATCAAACAAAAGACGTCCCCTGCTAGACAGATGTCCCCCGAGAATGTTTAAATGACCGGACCTGCGGCACCCTCGTCCAGTGAATTCAGTAGCTCCAAAGAAACTTAACATAAGCTGATTATGGCTTACACAAATAGAAATTGTTCATGTAACAAACATAGAAATATTATGTACTGACGTAATAATAGCTCAATGGAAACAAAACGAATTATATAAACTTGGATATTATTCACCGAGCGCCATCTGGCCCCAAGCATAGCTTGCAATGATATTATAAGCATAAAACATCATTGATAGCTTGTTATTTATTTATATTTTCACTTAAATTGTATACTATTGATAGTTAAGAGCTCATTTTCGTAGAACGGTCGTAGTACTTCTTAGATTTGCGTGTTTCCTCTTAAAATAATGGAAAGGTACCATCAGATGAGCGAAGGCATTGACTCTTTAAGAAGCTGCTTAACCTTGAAGGATTTCAGTTAGTCAAAAGCGATATTTGGAACGTTCACTCACATTGGCACAGCGCCAGGGCGTGCAGAGCGGTTTGAATCATAACTTCATGATTGTAACGTATTACCAAGAAGTAGCACTTATAAACACTCTTCTGATGAACGCCTACAGTCAAAACTTTTTGGCATCTGGATAAGTAGGTACTTACATACCAAATTATTGAATTTTCTTAAATTTCTTAAGCTGGCTTATGTATCAAAGTATATTTATGTGAACAGTAGGTGTACCTACTAAAGATCCACCTGTCCAGTTGTATAAAAATATAGGGAAGAACACAGACAAGAAAAATGAGTCGATATAATATATTTTTAAGCCAACTTTGTGTAAAAATCGTAAAAACATTAATTCACATAGCAAACGAGGTTCGTTGACACTAGTTCCATGATGGAACTACTGTTATTTTTTTTATCACTAGTTCCATTAAATAATAATAAGGAAAATGCATATCAATGTTACAATAAGTACTTATAACAATGTTCGGCCTATTAAAACAATAATAAATACTGTTGCGGTTTTAAAGTAATCAGGACCTTGTTATTAAAATTGAAATACACACAGTTAAATATTTATATTGTTATTATAAAAAACTAGCCTTCCGCCCGCGGTTTCACCCGCGCGTAATATCTTTTTTCAAATATCCCACCCTTCCCCCAACATTTCCGGGTTCAAAAGCAGCCTATGCCACCCGGGGATAGTGTAGCTTTCCAACAGTGAAAGAATTATTCAAATCGGTTCAGTAGTTTTGGAGCCTATTCAATTCAATCAAATAAACAAACAAACAATCAAGTCTTTCCTCTTTATTAGTATAGAGTATAGATAATAAATATTGCTAGAAGTTTTTCGCACAAAGCGCCGCGGGCCTTCTTGCCCTAAACTAAGCTAAAACTTGTACATACTAATTATTGGGTGCGGGATAAACTAGTGTTGCCCAAATGCAAGAACAAGACGAGACTTAGCCAGTCTTGGTCTTGGTCTTGCGCCAATACACCTGGTCTTGGTCTTGGTCTTGGTCTTGCGCCAATACACCTGGTCTTGGTCTTGGTCTTGGTCTTGCGCTCCCAGTCTTGGTCTTGGTCTTGGTCTTGCAGCAAGAGTCTTGCAAGTCTTGCAAGTCTTGCAATTACCTATTAGTCTATTACTATTTATTAAAGTTTACTTTAAATCTTAGAAAAACGTATTAGAATTGGAACATTGTGAGCTTGAATTAACATAGCCATAGTAAAGATCAAGCAGATTAATAAATAACTGAAGATTTGATAAGAAATTCGAAAAATCAACTGACCTATTTGTCGTTTTCCATGGAAGTAACTGTTTCTTAATAAACACGTGCGCGTGTATCATAACCATGTACTTCCGAAAAGCGGCAAATTTCTTTGAGAAGTAAGTACAAAACCTTTGATGCCGCATTATCAAAGTGCCGATGGTTAAAACATAACTATGCATGCACTCAGTTTGATTTTAATAGATATTTTTTTATTCGCTATGTTTATGGTATTAGTCGTAATGCGCATAGGTCCAGTTTTTCATATTCTTTGATACAGTTTTTTGCGTCTCATAGAATTCCTAAGCGTACCTACCTATACACCGAACTGTTACACCTAACTACTCAGTGAAATAGCACTAAGTCCTAGCTGCAAGACGCAAGAGTCTTGCAGGCTATGTCTTGTTCTTGCTCAAGTCTTGCACGGTGAGTCTTGGTCTTGGTCTTGCTAAAAATACGCGGTCTTGTTCTTGGTCTTGGTCTTGCAAAAACGCAAGAACAAGACCAAGACTGCAAGACCAAGACTGAATTTGGGCAACACTAGGATAAACATTACCTACGTACGTACTATAATTTTTTTTTTCGAAAGAACAAACATAAAATATTTATAAAAAAATCCCTTACTTTTAAATCGCTCGTTTATTAACAGAATAAATTTTTAAGTCATATCTTATCTCATGACTCATTTGATTTCCTCTGAATGTCATTCAAGTAATAGTAAATTACCGGTAAGATATTGGTATTTTTTTTATAACTTCAATTCAATTCAAGTTGTACATAATATATAATAGTCTACTTAAATAAAAATGAATTGCTGTTCGTAAGTCTCGCTTAAACTCGAGAACGGCTGAACCAATCTGACTAATTTTAGTCTTGAAATATTCCTGGAAGCCCAGGGAAGGTTTAAACGATGAGAAAATATGGAAAAATTGAAAGGAAAGTAAGTAATACGAAGTTCACCGGGTCAGCTAGTATTATGAATGTTTAAGAATATTCTTCTGTATTCAGTTAGCTACAGTTCCATTATATTATGTTTTAGAATTTTAAATATAGAGATCAAGGCAAAGAAATTAGGCGCTTAGATTCTTACCGACACAAAAGCCCAAAATTAGCAAAGCCCCAAGTGGCATATACTCTACAATCAAAAGCTCCGTGATGCCGTTTGATTTCGAAATTATGTACCTATTCTTAAACTTGTATAATATGTTACATTCAAAACCCTTATTGACCGGTAAAATTAGTTGATTAAGGGTGTCAGTTAAAGGCCACTTTTAACTTCAAAAATGGGTTCGAATCTCCCTTTGTGTCAGGTTAGGTTAGGTTAGAACTGCGACCATGGCGGGGAGAAAGAAGATGGCTGTACAATCGCTCTCTTCTCGCCCCCAGTGGAGGCCAGCAGGACAGAGGTGCGGGGGCACCTCCTCCTGCATTGCACCGGTCACCACCTCCGTCGGATGGGATTAGTTAGGTGTTCCCGGCTAATCCCATAAGCCTCCCAACCGGGGGGCATGTAGGGCCTGCCACGTAACGTGGGCATGGAATTAAAGGCTTTTGCCGGATGCCCATTACACCCCCACTCACGGCGCTGTGGGAACACCGGGTGGGTTTTTAGTGGGTAGAGGTCATATTGTCCGAGTCCCACATAACCCTGTAGCCCCCCGGCTACAGGGTATGCATAATGGCATTTTCCCCCCCGACAAAAAAAAAAAAGAACTGCGACCACAAAACGAACTGAAAACGACCAGAACCGAATCCTCAGTCAATAAGCTTATTGACCGGTCAATAACGGTTTTGACCGGTCAATAAGGGTTTTGACTGGTTAAGGGTTTTGACTGTAACATATTACAACGGTTTCCATTCACGTTGACAGCCGCATGGTTGAGCATCCCGCAGGTAAACAGAGTTACTAAGTTTCGGAAAAAAAGTTACCGCTCTTTCATCAATCATTTAATTTTGTAAAAGTTACTTTGTATTTACCACATTAAGGGGTCGAAACACGTGCCAGCTTGTGACAAACAAAACAACGACCGTCACGGGGGGAACAAAGTTAATTTAAAGGAATATTTCCAATGACGAAGAAAAACTGCGCAAAATCTGTCTTTTCTGACCTCATGATTCAGTTTTTTACTGATAAAGTCAGTACGTTATAAAATACCTACTGCAAAGACTAATCACAAGGAAAATGTGAATTAATGAAATATATAACTTATTGCATTCATAATAAGGATTATCATTCTTAGGTTATTATGGGTTCTACATATTAATCAATGTAAATTACAGTTTACCCTGAGTCATTGGCGTTTAGGCATTTATGGATATGGATTCAGTCTAAGCGGTCCTGACGTCACTAAAAGAATCGAATGGTAATTTTCTATGGAATAGTTTCTATTACAAAATTCATGGCTCACAAAACATTCCATGATGGTGAATTTTGTGATTAATCCCGTATTTGCAACAGGTTACTACTTAATGGAGAGCTTTTTCAGCAGCTCCACAGTTTGTAAGTTGGAACTTGAGCTTAGCACATCGATGGCGCGCGTTTAAAGTGTAAGTACTGCCATGTTTTATAATCTTTAAGGGTATGTTTCACCAATTTTAAGTAACTTCTCTAGTTTTACATATGAACAGTCCTATTGAGAAGTAGTGACGTTAATTGATATAGTGAAGACTTACTTCTAAGTTGTGAGGAACGCTCTTAACTGGAGTGCAGATAGAAGTTAAATGTAAATATTAAAGGTCTTAGTTATAATTTTTAGAGTTTTAAAAGGTCGGATATCTTTTTGTCGATTGAAAAACATAGTCCTGAAATCAACAGAAAAATCCTTAATACATCCTCAGTAGTAGGTAAAGCATTGAAAAGCTACAAGTGAGAACGATTAGTTATTTTTATTTCAATCATTTTACCTTTCAATGTATAGAGTAACCATTTTCCAAAGTGTTGTGAAAAACTGAGGACCGTTATTAGGATCCTTAGTTACTGATGTGCACTATAGATCGCTCTCGTAGATTTATCAAAGTTGTTGGATTTAAACACGACTTAAATGGCCCCCTGAAAAAATATTCGCTTATCCTTTGTTTGTTTTGTATATAATGTTTTTACATATTTCTATTATCAAAGCATGTGATGTTGTTTGATATTTGTTTCGCCTTTAATTCGACTTGAATTATGAAGCATCGAAATCAGTTATTTCGGCAGTTAGTGATCTCACAGCAGACATAAAGGCACCTACATGTTTCATAGCAAAAGTCTATTTAACATGCATCGGATGTGCGATCGCCGAAGCTCTGATTTTATTACAACTATGGGACGTGATCATTAAAAGTATGAACATTTACTCGAAACGCTTTATCTGAAAAGAGGCGACAAGAGTTTAAAATTAAAACCATTGTTTACAAGTGCGGTCAGTCAGCCGATGACGCTAACTGAGGGCTGCCAAATTCGCTATTGTCTTATCTTGCTTCTATTTCTTATATTCTTCTTCTTAATTTTACTGTTTATGAATGAGACTTTATGAAGTTTACATATAAATATCAAGGTTAATGTTTAGATACTTTAAATTATGTCTGTAAGTCAAACAAGCAATTGTAAAATACAACGTTACAAACATCCATCCTCAAACTTTGACTTTATTTAGTAGGATAATAGATGTCTTTATTTAATTTCTAATGAAACTTCTAGCATTCTTAATTTTAAGTCGATCTACTCAATTCATCAATATCGTATTCTTAATAAAATTCTAGTAATTCGGCAGATAACCTACATTCACACAATTATGCTATAGTGGTATCAGACGAATTAATTATGAGCTTCATTATCCATTCCCCTCGTTCGTGTTGATCTAGAGGCATATTTGTGGGTTGGGAATATCGTTATCATGGGTTAGATTCCCGGGTCGATAATAATCAATAAATGTCTGTAGACATTTTCATTTAGCGCTGTTTTCCCCTTTGAACCAAACAAATCTTGCACAGTAAGTAACTATATACTGGACGACGATACTATTTAGTTTTTTTTAAATTCGTAGTGTTATCGGTAGTTAATTATTATATATAACTATATTATTATATAACTATATATTCGATAACTATATTATTATATAAGGTTGTAACACCTATATAAATATATTTATAGATTTGTATCACGAATATTATGTATTATGATAATCGGATAGGCACAAACAGAGTTCAGACTTCAATAGGTAAGCTTTGGATTAGGAAACTTATTATTTATTTATTTAACTTTTACATTAAATTACTTCAATTCATAGTAATTTAGTAGTTAACAGCCCTACAAGCGTAGTGAGAGAACATGAATCATTAACCTTATGATGTGCGCGGTGCGAATCAATTCCCTCATAAACTGGCAGTTACGCATCGCCAAAGATTTTGACCTTCCAATTTATCGTAGTTTACATTGGTAGCATCACAACTATGGCTATAAAATAGAGCGATCATCGAACGATGTTTTGCGGTTTGAATTACTAATAGGATGGTATTGGATAAAGGAATATAATATTATGTCTTATTCATTTTTTTAAAGTGAAGTCTGCCTACCAAAAGGGTATTTGACTATAATTTTTTTATTTGCTTTTTATACAGTTTATTTAATAAATAGCACTAAGCTTTTTAAAATTTTGAAATATCTTTTGTATTTTCGGAGTTACAGAGTTGTAAACTTCACAAGGAGAGCGCTACTTGTACGAGTATGTGACGTCACATGCAAGTAGCTCCATACACGCGCAATATAAAATGTTGTTTTAGAAAGAGACAGATATAGTTACTGAAAATAAATTGCTTTCTAACTCACGTGATTTTTAACCGATTTTAAATATTTTTTCAATTAAAGGTATTATACTTCTGTGTTGTATTATCGAATACAGTCACAAAATATTAAAATTTCAACTACAGTCAAATACCCTATTTGTTTTTGACTACCTCTAAAACAATCGGTAGGCAAACTTCTGTAGAAGTCCATAAACCACTGGACCAGGTTGCGTGGTGTATTTAAAATAAATAAGTCAGTTTTTCTTCAACTAGTATCTACAGTAAGCACAAAGCTTATTATGGGCCTTATAATTATATTGCTGTGTGAACTGTGACTGATGTCTAAATATATTTTTTCTTAAGCATTTCTCCGATGCCTCATTAACGATAAAGATGTTTGCTTAGTGCAAATGCATGCTTCATAAAGTACTGCTAAAAATACTTGTTCTCTATTTGCGGAAATGTTCAAGTTAAATTATGGAACTACTTACTTCCATAATTAAGGAAATCAAGCCGATAACACAGTTAAATTGTAATTTAATTCTATGGGAGGCTTTAGCTGATAAGTTTCTTTATTTTTCTAAAAAATGCGGGTAATGAAGTCACATAAGGCTAAATCTCTACTTAATATAATCTCTATCTCTCTATATTTTTTTCGTGTGTGATTTACTAATCTGGGACAATTTAGAAGTTAGTTGTATAAAACTGATTCAACGACCAACCACTATCGCCCATTTCCGCTTAGGAGTTCAATAATTCCTTTCTGTGTAAAATGGACTCTATTTATTTTTTATTCAAATAAGATAGTGATATAATATTTCTAAATTCGAAAATTGAAACAAATAAATGACGTTCTCTTTTAATCATTACTGCTACCGCTTTTATTTTGCTGACTGTTTCTATTTTTTGCTATCCTATCTTTTGATTGAAAAAAAAGTGGGAGAGTAAAATTTTGTTTGTTAGAGTTTGCAAACGACGACGTTAGTTCATGACTTTACATGTCATTCTGTTACTACAATCCGCACCCAAGACATTGTAGAGGTATAAGGAACGTTAAAAATGCAGCGAGGTGTAGATGAGAAGGGAAATGCTTGCGTTGGTTGGACGGTACTCTTGACCCAATTCCCGCATGTAGGGCGGGCCGCGGCCCCCGCCCGCCCGGGACCGCGTACCTTGTTTATTTTTAAACCAATTAATGGAAATTACCTATAAATCCAAGGTAAATATCGGAAAGAAACTGTACTAACAGCAGATGTTGTTTTTTTTACAATAAAAAAGGTTTGCAAGTGACCGTTCTCATAATGGGATGCAAAGTGATGCCGCTGATGTACTTACTCGTATTTCAATTTTGTAGTGTGCCATAAAAGATTTTTAGCCTTTTTAATCGAAATATCTATAAGTAAGAAAAACATGTTTAAGTAATGTTTTTTTTATTGCAATGTGTAATAAGACGAGCAGATTCATCTGATGGTAAGCGCCACGTCTGCCCTAGACATTTCAGTGCCAAACATTAACTAAGCAGTTACCGTCTGGCACTGCCCTGCGCCCGCTACACCGAGACGACAGTTATTAGGTCTCATATATCCAGTAATTTCACTATTAAATATTTATTATTTATGTTTGTAAATATTTAGAAAAACTTACTTAAATAAATAATGTTGAACGTCAATCTTCACGTTTACTCTTTCTAATCATCACTGCATACTTTTTATTCGGTCATACAAATAAACCCTAAGGATTTTCATCCTTGTATTGATATGACTAAAGTTAGCATCTAGGATAGTCGCAATTACGTAGGTACTTTACACGCACGCATTGTGCAACATCACTGGCAATTCGTCATCTATTTTATCAACTAGGACTAGTGGACTGGTCATGCTTTACGGGGTTGTGGGTTCAATACGTAATCCATGGTCTTAGATTAAATTAATCTAAGTTTGCAGTTCAGATAATTGGTAAAACTTCATTCATTCTGATAATTAGAGTCTCAACTTGTAATATCGTTTTTAGCTTAAGCTTTTTTTTATCTTAAATCCTAAATGTATCGATAACTTTATAAAAAGCTTTTATAATGTTCTGACTATATCGGTTTAAAAAAGTTTTTTTTTTACTTTATTATTATTGTATATATTCTTATTCCTTGATGTTAAATACAATTAACTACACCATATTTTACAAAGTAAAATGATCTAAAAATTTTTAACATAATATTTTTTAAATGAGCTCTTAACTACAGAGTTCACAAAGAAGTCTCTGTAAATGCTATTTACGAGTGATATGATTAGGGTTTAAGTTCAAAACACAGACGTACTCGTACGTTCTGAGAATACAAGCTGTTAGTACTTATATTGGCAGATAAACAATAATTATCGGTACCCATCCGTAAGTAAATACTAGGCCAACTCTGATTGAAACATGAAACACATTGTAAAATCACAAGTAAATATGAAAGTTACTTTTAATTCATATCTATGTACTTAAGTGCTACTGCCAGGTAGGTATAGATAGGACATAAGTAAGGGGTAACGTCGATATCTAAGCTTATTAGGCGCCTCTCTTATTAATCAACTTGTCGTCTCTAGAAAATATCTTGCTGCAGTTCTTCTCCAGGTATGAAAATCCTTCATGGAATTTATTTGTATACTCTTAGCTGGACTATTGTATTGTAAAGTTCGGAGGGTTGGCTCGTCCCCATCTTGGGTGTAAAGGGAGTTTAGTGGGCAGTGTGGGACAAATGTCTTTAGTTCCACGTCATACACACGGCCGCATATCTCGCAAAACGGGGGTTCAAGTGGAATGTACGCGCATGCCTGTTGTTATGGTGAGTGGAAAGTCTTTACCTCCGTTAAAAATTATATTGTAAAGTTGGTGATTGATATTTCTAAATTGCTTGATTGACAATATTGATATGCTACTATGGTCTTATGATAGGTACCTTAAAATAAATGTTACTTTTGGGCAGACTGTCAGTGAAATTTTTACTGCCCATAAGCCAAAGATACTCTTTAAAGTATCCGTAGTTTGCACGGGTACAGTAGAGATATTAGTTCATCCATTGTTATCTTTGTTTGCTCTGCCCAATCCACGCTTACATTAGTTTCTGAGGCCATGCAAACATACAAACAATATTACAAAGACTTCTTGGCTATCGATTTTCAATGTCGCTCTGTGAAAGATCTTTGTAAAACGTAAAATGACTTACACAAATGCATATTGGTTGTAAATTAGAAAAACAAAGTGTTTGTTTTAGATTATATCTTTAGAATGATATTTAAAAAAACCAAATTTGATTGGTCATTTTCAAACCTCGGAAAGGACATAAGATACGTTTTATCCTAGCACACATGATGGTCCCATAGGTTCGTGTGAAGACCTACGAATATGAGCATGCAGAACTTCCTACTCTATTATAAAAAAAATCTACTAAATCCAATTGCCTAATTTTCAAAATCCATGCAATCAATTTGAGGCCGTTAGTGTTACGTCTATCGCCCATTAAACGTTAGTATAACAGAAGCGTAAGTTGTGATCCAATAAAAAATGTCTAAGCCGTGTCCTATATTCGGTGCGCAAGCGCAGTTCACCGCGCGTCCATTTCCGCGTGTCACAGTCGTGCTATTTCAGATGCACAGCTTTCAATTCACGATCGGTTTGTTTTCTATTTCTTGTCAAAGTATTTTCTCTATTTAGCATATTTTTCTCCAAAGGTGGGCAACGCAAAAGTTTTGGGAAAAGTTTCATCCACAAACTGAAAAAGAATCTTTGAGTCCAAGTTATAAAAGCTGGGAATTTAACGAATCCTTCTAAATTCTTTTGTGTTATTTTTACTTTCAAGCATTTCACAATCTGGACCCATTAATTCGGTTTATTTAAAAATACTTAGTTTTTGGATTTTTGAATGTTGTTAGAACTTGAAAAGACCCCTGTAGAGTTCCGCAAAAACTGCGAATACTGCGATAGTGTGCTGCAAGCCGCTTACAGTCATGTTATCTTTAAGTTATCAAAAGTGTCTGCACAGATTATTAAATAGTTGTGCCTGTGAGCGCATTTTAATGCTACATAGACAGATTTTTACAAGGCATATCATTTCTCATATTAGTTTCAAACAAAACATTTGATTTTTGGTGGCGTTCAGTAAATGGCTAACTTAAAAAAATAATATAAGCAACAAGTCTGTTATTCTCAGCAGGTCAGATCCTTCAATAATTTTTTGTATTCAGTACTTGAGATGAATTTATGACCCCTCCACTCGAAATAGCAAGTGCTACAAATGTTAACGAAACCTTATAAATTACAAACAATTTTGTACAAAATGTGGAAAGTATGAAAAAACTTTTCAAACAAAAAAGGGGCGGAATTTATAGGGCAATGGGCAAAGGGATATTTCAGTTCAGTTCAGTTTTACATTGGAAGTGTTGCGAATTGGGTGACCAGTGAAATTAATTTTTGTACTTACATATTTGATAAATAATTTATTTTAGTGTTAAAATCGAATGGTGAGTACCTAATTAGTAGGTTATTTACTAAAAAAAAAAATTGAAAAAAGATTTGATTTTTGTAGCGATTTTTTTGAATTGTTATAATTTTTTGGCTTTGTTTGAAAAAGCCAAGCGGTTAATTTATAATAATCACCGTTTTTTTCAAAGTCTAATTTTTCTGCCGGGTTTGTAACTGTGCTGCATGTAAATGTTAGTTTAAGTATTTAATCGTTAAGGAAGCAAACCGTAAACTAAAAACTAATAGGTAGGTACATAACATTCATAAAATCTAGACCAATTCATACATTACAAACTTTTTGCTACATTAACTTGGATCATTTAAGACTGGTTTTTAAATTGTTGTAAGTATCCCAAAATACTTTATACATATTACGTATTAATTGAGTAAAAATAAGTTTCTACATTCCAAAATGTTAGTAGTTGTTCCCAACTTTTATTAATTCACTATGGATTTTTTTCTAAAACCTCTTTGTCTCTTTGTCCTAACTTCCTAATCAAGTACCTAATTGTCGGTCCAATCACGAAGAGACGACTTATCTCAATATTTAATTAAAAAAATATGTCATTCAAAGATTGGTGTATGTATTGTAATGAGAAATTAATGCCAGGACATCTACAAGATTAATAAAAACGTATACCTGTAAACAATAAAATTGACAATTCTATATAATTTAAAAAAATTGACAAAGTAACTTGAGTTGGTCGTCGTGAGTTAATCATCGTCTGTATCTCAGCTTGAATTTTACTTAATAGATATATGTAATAAGTTAAGAATAAATAAAGGCCTTGATATCAGCGCAAGGTTAGATCCGCTCACTAGCTGAATCGATGTAGTATTGGGCAACCACAGGAACCACGCAAGGGTGCCTGAACGGAGACCTTCTTCACATCCAGATGATGTCTCCTGACATTGGAGTTACCCGTTTTATTTATTTGACGAGCCATTTGGTGTAATGGTTGAGAAGTCGGCTATTACACCAGGTGGTCGCTTTGATCCCCGCACGGTACGAACATTTATGCGAATCAGTACATAGATCCTGGTGTGTCTATGTACATATATCTAATAGGTATGTAATTACGAAAAAAAGAAGTATACAAGTAATGTTTGTTTTTTCTCTGGCACCATAGTGCAAGCTATGCTTAGTTTGGTTTGCTGGACAGCACTGGGTAATTAGTGTTCAGGGATATTTATTTATTAAAAACCATTATACAAGAGATAAAATTATTATAGTGTAATACAAAATGATTTTCTCGTTGTACCTACTGTTTTGACTGCATGGTATTTGAATTTTGCTATGTCTTTCGAATATCACCTATCTGTGAAATTAGATAATATAATTAGATTGTTTTTTTCACTTAGTCAACAGCTGTTATCGTTCTTAATAGTCACTTCCATTTTCTTTGTCGATGTTAAATAACTTAAGTTCTACGAGATTTTTACTAAAGACTTCTTATAGGCAATAGTTATTTGTGTAACTAAACAAATTAACAACACTTTAAAATTAGTTACCTAGTATTATTGCTATTTAACGGAACAAGGATTTTTTTAATGTGGAGAGTGATCATCACCTATTGGTTTAAATAATATAGGAACATGAAACATAATTTGGCGTGTAAATACCGCCATTAAAACGCCTCCATATTGAATTGTAAACAAAGGAAGAGATAGTACCTAACAATTTCCTTATTAGTAGACTTAATTTCCGCAACAATGTGTGGTTCGCTATTAGTTTTTGCTAATTTTATTGGTACTTGTAAAAGTAATTTAAATAAATAATTTGTTTTCAGACATTTATTGCTAGACGAGCAGGTGACTACAACCTTGTAGAAGCAGTCTTTTTTTCCGTAATAGAAACTCTTCGCTATAATATTTGAAAATTGTAAGACCATAATAGTTATTATATTTCCAGATAATAATCATTAACCCTCAATCAATTCAAATTAGTTTCTTCAAGTAACTCAAATATGGCCATCAAGCTTGGCATATTTGTTTTTTTTAAATATGTAGATAGTATACGAGGTTTGAAGTAAATTGAACAACTTTAGAGAATTACTTTTATCTCTTGAATATAATTGCAGATTCACAACTTTTATTTATTGCACCGGATAACTTTAATTTCTCAACCTCCTTTTTTCTTTATTGTAATTTTTTTTGCTTTACATTTGGCGTCGGTGTACTTTATATCCATAGTAAAAGTGAAATCCTTTAAGTTTATTGCGAGTGTGCACTAGTACATGCAATGCATTAGATCCTTGTCCGTCTCCAATAGACCAAAGGGAGAAACGCATTCACTTTCGTAATCTCCGTCAGATTGCGCTTCTAAATATAGGCCAATTCCAGCCAACGTAGAGCTATGCGAATGTATGTAGGTCACCGGAGGTATCACAAATAACTGGCAATCGTAAATGTCCCTACTGTTTCGAAATTGCATAAAACATTTCTCTGACCAGACAGAAATACAACGAGGAACAGATTCTGCGGATTTTTAAATTGCGCAACGAGCACGAATATGCGGGAAACAAGCTATAACGGGAATATGTTAATGGAGTTTATCATTCAATAATAAATAATGAAGAAGTCGGAACTTTAAATTAGTGAAATTAACTACGACAAGCCTAAATTCTTTATGGTTATTTCGTTTATGGTTTATTGTACGGAATATACGAAAGAAAGTTGAGTTTTTACTTTGTATTTCTGCAACGATATTTGTATTTAGATAAGGCAAGTAAAATGTCTTCGGATCTTTGAAATTACTTCACGGTGTAATGATTCTAAATTCTGCAGATTCTTGTTTTATAAAAAAGTAAGTATTTTTAAATACAGACTGCAGAGGAACTTTTATACATACCATTAATTTAATGGTTCATGAATTCCTACTGGTTTGTAAATTACACAAGGAAATCCTGGAACCAACATTTTTGTATTGAACATTTTTGCCTCGTTTGGGACTCTAATTATTTATTCAGATTTAACTGATGTTTTAAAAAAGCTCACGCTTGCTGCAGAAAAAAATATTTCTATGGTGATACTAGTAGTTAGTAGAGAAGCAGCACCTACTTAATCCAAATACCCAAACTATGCTAAGTGAATACCCGTGACTGAATTCTTCAGCAAGGCATGTTGAAAGATAAACGCTTATTCTGTCCAGTAAATTTAGTGAATCCAGTACAACAGAAGGGCCCGGTATACACTCGGCGTGTATATTTTTGTTTACGCGCAAGAGAATGCGCACTGACGCACCGTTAACGCACGTTTCGCGCGACTCGCGTTTCTCACAAGTGTTGGAAATGTTGGAATTGCACCAGGCCATTCAATGAGCTTGTGAGAAAAAATGGAGGGATGAATCGCACTTCCCTTTCGCTTTTAGCTTGTAATGAGTACTTAGATACAACCTAATTGAAGTGCTGATTTTCGCAGTCATTTCACTTAGGAACTTCTCAAAATATAGTTATAATTTTCCCGATCGCTTTTTCAATATTAAATTAGGGTGTGTTTGCAACATGCCAAGAGATTTAAGACTTTATAAGGCATAGAATAATTGGGTCATGATTACATAGTCCTATTTTTAAGCAGAGGAGAATGTGTTTTGGCATCATAACCGTATTATACATAGAGTGAGTCGTGTGATGAGGGATCGGATAAGCTGATACCCTACCTATGATTGACTGGCACATGGTAACAGTCCTGATTAACCTGCACTGACACTGAAGATGTTTTCCAGGTGATGATTAAAACATATCTACCACAGATAATAAAATAAATTAAATGCACATAAAAGTATCCTTAAGTGTTAGCTAAGATAAGATTGGACCATCCACCACATGCTATTGCAGATCTTTTGTATTTCTTACTTTCAAGAAAAACGGCCATTGTAGACGGCATGCCAAATTAGATTATTAATATATATAGCCCAGTGTACCTTGATTATAATCTGTACAAGAGCGCAGAACGTAATGAGTACATATATGTACGTATACGAAATCAATTTCATCGGGTCTAACGAAATGAAAACCTATTTGCCAATATGGACGCACGCTTCAATAATGGTAGATGTTTCTAAAGGTGAAGCAAAGAGCATCCGTTTACAATAATAGCTATAGCCGGGAGCCCGGGACTGAAAATCAATAACCCAGCCTGTTCTCTTTTACGGGAATGCTACGTAGTATCTATATCAAACTACACACTTGCTGGGCTCTATATGCATGCAAATGCGAATGCTTATCATTACTTACATGGAGTTTCTACTTAAATTTCTTGCCAAGAAACCTTTTGTTATATGTACAGCATCTTTACGTGGGGTATATGAACCACAAGCGCCCAAGGTATGAGTATTAGTTGTCTACATAATTATAATATGCAAAAGTTATTTTTATATTATAAAAACCAGTTCAAAATTCTAGGTAACGCAAAGATAATGCAAGATATACACTTGAAGAAAACAGTAAATGCCACTGCACAAATACAATGTACAAACAGCTTTTGGTAACGAGATTAGATTAGGATAGTACCTCCTACTCCTGTGTTACAAAGGTTGTGTGCCAATGAAAATACTACTTCCAATATTTTTTTGCTGAAAATAATCTTAATTAAACATTATTAGGGCATGGCATGGAGCCTTGTTTTGTTATGTATTGATTTAAACTCTGACATTCTGAGGTCGTAAAGTTTAAATCTAGGTCACTTTAATAATACAATTAGCATCTTATTGTAAATTTTCGGCAGTGCATATAATCCATAAACAGATTCTGTACTGAAAAATATACGTATTGTGTAAATAACAATTGCCTTGGTGGTTCATTTAACACCTTGGGTGAATCGTAATACAATACCAAGGCAATAATGATTCTTTATGCCGTTTATGTACCCTGCCTAGCACATGCATTATAACTGCGTTAACAGTGTTTAGCATCTAGTTCATGAAAGTAAACACAGGAAATATGACGTACAAATGACGTTTAGGAAGCACCTCCACAGTCTAGATTTTCAAGTTTAAAATATGCTCAAAGAATACTTTCTTCTTTTTCAGGTGACGTGTAGAAAAGAAATTAAATTTCACAAATCAGAATGACTGTGGTAACGAACCCAGCTCGGACCAACTCCGAGGAAGAAATTGAGTCGGGACGCGATAGTGAGGTCGGCGGCGAGTACTGCGGCGGCCTCGAGCTCGATGAAAACGCTCGCCTCTACGACGACGAGAAGCAAAGCGACATCGTCTTCGTCGCCGGCATCAACGGAGACACCTACCGCTACCCGGGCCACCGCCGCGTCCTGGCCGCCACCAGCCCCGTCTTTGCCGCTCTCCTCTCTGCCAAAACAGACGTCATAGTCGTGGACTATGTCGACCGACGGGGCTTCGAGCAGCTGCTCCGCTACCACTACTGCGAACCGACCCAGCTCAACTCCGTGGCAACAGCACGGTGCGCTCTCGACGCTGCGTACAAGTTCCTTTGCTCGCCGTTGGCAGAGCGATGCGCTCGACGTCTCGACGAGATGTTAGATGCTGGTGTCGCTCTGGAAATCCTGCGGGACCTGCGATTCCTGTGCGCGCGACTTCCTGGCGCTGCATCGGCTCCGCCACTTCCCGCGTTATCCGACGATGCAGCTGCGAGATCTCTCGCTCAGTGCTCGCGATGGTGCGACTCACTCGCTCACAACGCTCTTCTAGTCTTGGATGATAATGCCGATGACGCATTAAGAGACGAGCGGCTAGAGGAGCTTACTTACGAAGACCTGGCACTAATAGTTAAACGTGATACTTTTAGAGTATCTAACGAGCTCGTGCTGGCGGAAGCTCTGTCACGATGGGCTACAGCGGCATGCAAACGCACCAAACGGGAATTGACATCAGCTAACAAGCGAGCGGCTCTAGGAGAATTGGCGTACTGTCCGAGGTATTTATTGTTGTCTGGGGAGGAATTGGACCGCGCGCTAGCTTTAGAACTCTTGGAGCCGATGGAGCGTGCCCTAGTTGTGGCACGAGCGAGAAAACTGTCCGCTCCGGTGCCAGTAGGAGCAGAACAAGAGGGGCTGCTACGTCGATGGGCGCGTCCGCGGCCCACAGAGCCCGCTGCGCTGCCGGTGCACCTCAGTCCACGCTCTGAACCGCCCGAAGAAAGCCGGGCGAGTAAACTTTGTTCGCGCCGAAAGCGTCCTAAGCAACCTAGTTTTAATCCTGAAGATTCAGCTCAAAACAAAAAACAAGGATGCTGCGCCTGCTTCTGGGACGGCCTATTGAGGGCTTTTATATGCTTGTTTGACTGAGAAAGGGCACCCACCTCCTATGTATAAATTTACATATGAGATGGTAGCAAGTTCATGTTGTAGAACTGGGATTGCTCTACAACGTTATTAAGGACTTTCCTCTTACCTCGATTCGATCTTATCGATTGATTCTCAACTGCGAGAATGGATACGATATAATTGTACCTTGCTCTATTCGCTGGTGAATATAATATATTTATGATCTTGTCATAATAAAGCGGACAAGACTTATTATAGATATAACTTAAATGTGTCGGAAGAGGTTTGTAGGTAAAGAAAAACATAGGGAATTTGTAGGCAAATATATGAACGACCTGGGGTGATGCAGGGAATGCATTCTTTTGTATATTTTTACGAATGAAAATGAGATAAATATTCCCGGAAAAGTTTACTCGAATAGTTTATAAATTAGTATTCAGTTACTTCGATTTACAAATTTATCAAAACAAATTAAAAGAGACTTACAATAACGATCATTAGATTTTTATGGGGTTTGATTGTCGCTTATAGAAGTTGTTTTGTTGAAGTTGGCAGCTGAAAGTTGTTTGATCCTAGTTGTTGCAAGCGTCCGACTAATATGCGGTATTAGTTATTAATTAACGAATATTATGGAAGTGCAGCTCAGCTGCTTTGTAGTTAATTACGTGTATCTTTGTGTATTAGGCACTTTTGTGTATCTTAATGTTGTGATATATATGTTAATGCGATTTGTTAATTTAATTGCAATTGTTTCGTTAGATTTTACATATCAAATTGTTCAACAATTTGCATTTAGAGATATTCTTATTTAGGCTACGTTATGATGAATTGGTGCACAAAATATTGTTTACCTAGTTTTATTTTAGGATCAATTTGTTGCATTTATTCTTACTTGGAAGACAAGTTTAGCTTATCGCTAATTTAGTTAATTTTATTATTATTGTAGTCAATTCTTCCATTCGTTTCCTTCCTAGTCATAAGTAAGTACATTTTATGACATGAATAAATAGACATTTGTTAGCTTAAGTTTATATAACGATGATATATTTAGCTGTTAGCGCGAAAACTTCTGCCTTTATTTCAAAATGTGTTCTCTATACCTACTTCATTGAACTTTTGGAACCCTATTGAATATTCTATCAATTATTTTTGTACTGTGCCATATACATACTTACGAATACTGAAAGTTGTTAGTTAATAATACAATTATATAAATCAATTGTAGCGTTAAGGATACTTAAAGAAAATCAAATCTTGAAATAGTCATTACCATTGAGGCTCACTTTATTGCGATGTTTAGCTCATTAATATTATATTAATAATGTTTATGTGATTCTATTAATGTATTTGTGCCGTTAAAAACGATTAAAATTTATTAGAAAGTATGAAGTACATTATCATCAATTAAATGTGACATTGTCTTATGTTTACAATGAGCTAATCACGTAAGTATAATTTAATTAATGTCAGCATCGATGTGTTCGGCTGAGAGCTGTAATTGTATTGTAATAAACCCATCCTGAGACAAATATATGATGTTTAAATTAATTGTCTAAGTTATTTCCTATTTATTTCCTAATATTGGCGGCCATTATCAACAATCCAATTCAGCAGTGCAGTAACGCCTTCAATAAATCATTAATCAATTCAATAGCTATTTTCGATGAAATGGCTCATATGGTAATGACCAATACATAAAAATATGGCCGTAGGGGCATTTCTATTTGTCTTCCGTTTTATTACAAATGACTTAAGTACTCGCATTTACCAATTAAATTAGCCTTCTGATTAATGAAGGTAAAGGCTACCTTTAGTACGATTCTGAAGAATGTGGGTTCGACTCTCACTTTGGATTTGGTTGGCGGTAAATCTTTTTCAGTTATAAGCATTTTAATGTTAAAGAGCTAGTTACCTAGACAAGAATTATATTGTGTATGCTAATATAATATATAAAATAATTGTATATATTTTTTAAATACTCTTAGTTGGCTTCTATAGTAAGAAGGTATTTCCTTATTGAGCAACTATGAATGAAGTAAGAAAAAAATAAATTACAAATCTTATCAGAAAAAAGTATAATACTATAAAGTTTTAATGAACTCACAACATAGAAATATTATAATAGTAAAGTAAACAACATAGAAACAACAAAGAAATATTATAATAGTAAAACGATTCAAATATCAAAACCTTTCGGGTTGTGAATCTCATCACTTTCAAAAATGGGGGCCTGAGATCTGAAGGAGCTTTTCCGAGACTGCAGTGTACAGGCCTCGCTATTCATAGTGAGAGCATCAATTTTCTCCACCCTTACCGCCATGTCAGCTATTGTGTTCTCGACAACCTGTAAATTATTCCTCAGTGATGTCACAGTATTTTGCAGCTCAAGCATAGAGTTGATTTTCGCGTCGATTTTTTCAAATTTCTCTCTTATAGTATCCCGGGCTGTTTGAGTCTGACTCAACTGTTTTTCTATCCTCGTCGAAATATCTCGCTGCAACTCCCTGAATTTCCTGTCAAATGTAGAGTCTTCCCTGCTATCCCGACGTTTCCTCTCTCCAGTATTAGTCGACAGAGTGCGGTACTTGTAGCCAGAACTCCGCGAGGTGTAACAGCTTTTATGGAATATCTGTGACATATTGGCACAGCTTTATTTACAAATGCACATAATTAATTTCTGATTCATTACATTTTGTATTAATGCAATATCAATAAATTTCGTACAAAATAACTGCAAATGACAAATGGAATGACAGCCATAGTGAAATATTTATAAAAGTCAAAAAAATAATGAAAACGCCTTCAATTTTCTCAGGCCTATTGAGAAAAAGGCATGAAAAAGGAGTCTCTAAGGTAACAAAATGTTTATGAATTTCTAACGATGGTAGCGACATCTTGCGGTGACTTGACTAACGTCGTGCTTTGATCATCAGACACAGTTTTCCAGCATGCTATCTACGCTAGTGGGTACTTAGTTTATTCAATTACCAACAGATGGCAAAAAATATGACTTTGTATAATTTCAAAAGCAATTTTCTTGCATAGAATTTAATGTTTTCTTGTTATTGAACTATTATGTTTATTTCATTTAAATTCATAAAAAATAAAAAATTGTAGAGTCTTGCCTTTGTTTGTTCTACTGATAATATGCTTTACTTCGACTCTAAAATGAGGAGTTACATTATCCTAATTATAAAAATTGGTTAACCCGAACAAAAATGAGATACTTGAGTACGTTTTACTTAAAATAAATGCATTCTATCTGATGGTAAGGAGTCAGGCCCATTTTGACTTTGCTCTGCAGCATGGCTCTACCACAAAATACCTATTGCGAGTATGAAATCTTAATCTTTGTTTTCTGGTAGGTACATTTTACCTGATTTATTATTTGTTATTTTATTTATTTTTGTCGTATTTATTTTGCAAGGTTATTTTTTGAGGTTTCTTTAATCTATTTTTTTGACAATCATCAATCGTATAGGTCATGAATGTATTTTCAGTTTATAAAAGAAATCTCAACACGAATGTGGAATTTGTACCTAATACACTATATTAGAAGGTGAACTCGTGGGTGTTCTTCTTACTTTCTTACTTTATAGTGTGACTAATATAATACCTATTATAAATTAATTAAAAAAGATGAATGTTTATTTGCTACTCTTTTACGCAAAATCTTCCAAAGACATTTGATGAAATTTTAGCAGAATGAAACTTTTCAAGACGTAGAAGTAAGTACATATATCAGAATAGTTATATCACCACGCGAGCTAAACTACTAGTGCTAGTGTTTTATAAACGCCAGAGTTTTAGAATATGATACTATGGACCACCATTGCTAGATAAATTAATGATAATTTATTTATTGGATAACAATGATTATATTTTTAATTAATAAAAGCTTAACTACATCATTGACGATGATTATTCAGGCACTAATTACAATAGTTTGTATGTACAATCAACCAAAAATGTTTTAATACTTTTTCTACATTCGCCCTAAATGTACCTACTATTCATTGTTTACCCATAATGGTTGATTTCAAATTATACGCACACAAAACTGTTTAGTAGATAGTAAGTGTAGTATGCACGTAGGTTACTATAATTAATAGTGTTTCATAAAACTACTTACATCTAGAACATTTTGTGACCAGTAAAATTTTTGGAAATTTCCTAAATTCGGTTAGCAGATGATGTCAGTGTCCAAAAAAATATATGCATAAACCACTCGAGCAGGTACCGTAAAAAATATTTAAAAACAATAATTTTGGGTTCTCCGTTTACTCTAACAATAGATAAGAAAAACTTAGGGACTTTTTTTTAAACCATTGTGCGTCTGACAAAGGATTCCAACAGGTTGGGACTGCATTATATCGAGATAAATTTATTTTTGATGAAGTGCAAAAGTCGGGGGTAGTCTTTTGACATTTTTTTCTGTAAAATTTGTGATTTGGGTACAATAAGGAGACAATCATGCGTGAAGAGTTCAGCACACATGGGCCCAATGTGTCCATTGTGCTTTGTGAACTCCGCTTAATGGTGTTGGTGTGAGAACTGTCCTTACAAGTGTTATTTTTATAAATAGCATTGTAAAAGTTAATAACAGCTAGGTTCTCACGGTGGTCAATGATTTATATTTTATTCATAGGGTATAGAAGTACTGTTAATCACATCTATACAATTTCTAATAGTAAACAGCTACGTACTTCTATTGTATTCGATAGAATCAATGCAATAATAAGTAATTAGGTAATAGCTGGTTTTATCTCAGTGACTTTTGTTTGAATGTAACAAGAGATAATACGTTATCCAGAGCTGTAGTTAGTTATAATAATATAGTCAACGTTCACTAGTGTTGTGTTGGTAGAGTTCCTGGGTTTGAATCCCAATGAAGATTATTTTGCGTAGGATGAACTTTTCGTTTTTTTTGTGTGTACCACAACACTCTACGTATTTGTCTGTCTCGTTGGAGCATTTGGTAGTGACTAGTGACCTTGCCCCTTGCCTTAGGGGTCGGGCCTCGGTGGTACGAAACCCGCTAGAGACTAACTATTCCTTACCTCCGTTCATTCAGATATTCCCTTATCACAAGTGCCTAAGTAACTTGCTTTGGAACCAGATCAATGTATGTGATATTATCCGATATATAAATATATATGAATCACTGAAACTTATTTGCGCGAATAACTTTAGAATGAGTGCACCAAATTAAATGACGGTTTGTAAACGATATTTTGTTACTGTGCGAAGCCGGCTTCTTACAGTGAAAAACTATCGTCTACACGTTCTTGTACCTTTATTATCGTTGATTTTCAAAAACGTGTCATAAGTTTTTAAGTTTCTATCATTTGGAATAAGATGTGCAACGAATGTTGTTTTCCATTTATAAATACAATAGTCTAAATTGTACCTACGCATTCGAAAGCAATCTCTTTCTTCCATTAGGTGCCTTAATTGAGAATCTTCAAATACAGACACACCTACACTCAATGTCGCCACAAGTAAATTTAACGGACAATCGGGTACTGGGAACATCACTCCAGGTAACCAGAACATAATAGACACTCGAGATTGTATTCAACACAATTTATTATTTGAATGTCGTCAGGACAACCTCACAAACGAATATCGATCGTATCTCGTGAGGAGTAAGGAGTATTTGTGATATCAAGAACTTGCCGACTCGCCCTTTGAGTGGTAAGCGCCACCTCGTAGAGGCTATTGACTTTTTTCATCTCAAAAACGTAATTCCGTAGTAAGATTTCATTTGAAATGAGTTCGAGTCGCCGCGTGAAGTCACAGGTACGATGGTTTTTTGCAAAACTCTTTTGTGAACTGGTCTTCCCCAAATAAAGTTTGGTGTATTATTATTTGAGTGAGGTAGGTAGATATTGTGTAAACCACTTCAGTCGGACAAAGCGGAACAATAAACGGAGCCACGTTTGGAGATTTGTGTAATTAAAGACGGTGGTGTTTATTTTTTGTTTGAGTCATTGGTACAAAGTTACGTTTTTGGATTACGATAAAGTTAGCCGTTTGTTTGTTTTATCAATCAACTTTTAAAAATTAACAATATCAGTATACCTATATGCTTATTAATATCCTGCTGCAGGGAATGGTACCTCTAACTGGTTTTGGTGATTAAGTCAGTTGGACCTCTTTGCTGAATACCGGTTGAATATCAGTTTCACATATTTGGGAAAAATTCATGTTTTAGGTACTCTAGTCTAGGCTCTTTAGTCCTGGACTAAATTGCTAAATCGGACCGTAAACATTCTACATGACGTTATACAGTTACGAAATAACGATCTAGTTTTATCAGTAATTTTCGTAATGTTTCTATAGAAAAGTGTCTAACAGAAAAAATATACATCCATCCATTCTCATGTCAATTTCTGCGTTATAAATTAAGAAGGATAAAAACAAAATAAATACCTATGCCTCTTTTAAATCACACACTAAAATCGACGGCAAAGGTCCACACAATCTTTTTTGGGTAATGTGTCGTAAATATTCTGGGCATTTTTTGCCGGCGATTCTTATGGAGTTCGTCCTAGTTGTGCCGAAACCACATTTGGCATCAGAATGCCTCCCAGCAGGACGTGTGGTAATGGTTGGCTAATACCGAGGATTGCTTAGGCCTTACTAATATGGTGTATCGATTCCGTACATTAAATATCTAAATATCAGACATTTGGCTTAATTACTACGTTTGCTGAAGTGGGTTGGCCATAAGTACAAGTAGGTATTATAATTTATCTGTGGATACAATAAACCCGAGGTACACCTGTGTTCGAATATCCGAAACTTGAGTTTTTCAACATTTAACCGATGATTTTTGTACCGATAAAATTATTATCCACATTTAGTTTTTTCAGGAATTTGGGCCACACTGGGCATTAAAGTAGTGATCTCGAGATCAAAGCTTTGAACAAGAGACCAACAAGATATTAAATGAGATTAAAGGGGTAGGTATATTTTTATTGAGGTAGGTATATACTCAGTCATAATTACTTCAGTCAATAACTTGACATGATCACAGTTTCTACAAAATCATTATCTAGATGAAAGCCCTTCGTACCCCGCATTCCTAACCCGTGTTTTTGTAACACCAATACAATGATACAATGGGACAGATACATTTCATATCAAATTCCACACTCGAAATTAGTAGTATCGTAACCCAAGGTGCTCCTAAGTGAATTTATAATTCTCCGGCCAGACATAATAAAGTAAAAAAAGCTTGTCTCGTACTAAACATTCCGAGATAGTAATTCGACGCCACTTTGCCTTAGAAATGGAAAAAAATGTAAATAATGTTGATAGCGCTCCAGGAGTCGCTCGCTCGGGTCGGTCGGCGTTGATCGGTTTTATTGGCGGCCAGAGATGGTAGTGCCACCATCTCTCGCTGGTTTTAGGAACTCTACTCGCATATCTTTAGAATGTCTTGGTAGTGGGTATTCATGTGTTTAGATGTCTGGTATCAGTTTTTCTGTCCAAAAAATACTAGTTTTTTTATACTTGGTCAGTTGACAGGCAGACACGCAGCCCTCCTGATGGTAAGCGGCCACTGCGGCCTATTCCATTAAGGGACACTTCGACTGGAAGCGTCGCTCAATGTGCTGCCAGACTGTAGGCCCATCTGATCTTCGAGCCTCTGATTTCAACATTAACTACAGTTACAGTTTAGACTCTGAAAGCTGGTGGTGCAAATACACCTATGTCTTGGAAAGCACGAAGAGCCGTTGGCCCTGCGCCTGTTCATCGGATGTGATAAATTGATTTCCCAACGTGATAAAAGAGAGAAGGGAAGGGAGGCTTCTGCTTTTGTGCCCTTGTAACATATCACGCGTACGATCGAGGTCTCTCGCGCGTGATCACTTTTGGAAAAATATACCGTGCACGCGCATCGTGACTTTTTAGGAGCGGTGCTTGTTAACGTGAAAATACTGCACAGGATTTTAGCCTTAGGGGTGATCACGCGCGGGTGACCTCGATAGTACCTAATCGTAAGAACGATTGGCTGCCGGGCCCGAAACTTGTCTAGGCACTGACCTCTGTTGTATAATAGAGGTCAGTGTGTCTAGGGAATTATCCATGGATAGACAATGCACAACCTATTGATGGAATACCTAAAATTTGTCAATCGACGTTTAGATAGGAAAGGACATATATTTTACTACACCGAGATTATTCTGTTGCAACCCCAAGTGGTGTCACTGTATAAGTTTTAATATTTTGTAAATATTTCCAAAACATAAATTACGTCCCTAATAACAGTGCTATTTCAATCGTCAAAGTATGGTTACCCTGCACGGGGGCCACGTACACCCATAAAAACGGTCTTTTTATTTTTTCCTCGACAACATTGTCAGACACTAGGCCTCAAGATTAAAACGAGATGAGGTGACTAATAAAAGGAGCTTCATGTGAATTGGAGCTTGTTTTGATTTCGAATCACTCAATCTCAGACTACCTACTCATGTATGTTCAACTAAATATGTGTTTACCGAACATAATATGTTATATGGCTATAAGGACGTTAGAAGTAGATACCTATTAGCTTATATATGATACTATTTATAGGATACTATATAAGGAAAGTTTAATAACTGAGTCGTACGTGGGTACCCCGGGTTTTAATAATAATCAATGTGTAGGAATTGATGGAAAACTTTCCTCGAAGTCACTCTACGGCATAGATTAAATAATATTACTATTTCTATGCTCTACGGCTACGAAACTATCCCCATACCAAAATTTCCGTCGATCCGTATCTCCGTTGCGACGTAAAATAAGGACAAGAAAAACACTTCTATTTCTGTTGTCTTATGGGAACTGACATTATTTATCTATGGATAAAAAGTAGCCTATATCCTTTCTTAAGCTATAATCTACATGTCTGTGCAAAATTTTACCATTATCGGTTTAGTGGTTTAGGCGTGAAAGCGTAACAGGCAGACAGACAGATGGATAGACCGACAGTTTATTCGTATTAGTAAGTATAAAAAACATAAATGCTAGCGAGCCAGCTGTTTAAAATTAAACACGAAAAGAAAGAATAATAATAAACAAAACAATGTATTTTTAAAAAGTCATAAAAAATAACGCAATTGTTCATTACAGTCAAAATACTTTACAGTTACTCTTTTTATGTTAATTCGAGATGCGACCCGCATTGTAATAGTCGAAGTTGTATTGCATTTCGAGTGCAGCGGCCTCCCGCGGCGAGGCTTAGTGCGATTACAATGATGAATAAGGCGCACCCCATTCAATGCACCCAAGGTGCCGCAGAGGTGCGCTATTGACTAGCCGTCACTGCCGTCGACAAAAACAATGGCTCGGAATCGACACCCTGGCGCCACCACTATTACCTCCCATTATTCCTCTAAGGGAATGTCTCCAGATAAACGGACGCGGACCGCGCTTAATTTACACTAGTAGGTATGTTTTTGTGAGCTCCCTGCCAAGATTGTGAAGGCA
Organism: Mecyna flavalis; assembly: GCA_949319885.1. Lineage (NCBI taxonomy): Eukaryota > Metazoa > Arthropoda > Insecta > Lepidoptera > Crambidae > Mecyna > Mecyna flavalis. Next base: position 11,282,708 of record OX439439.1, read on the forward strand.
TCCGTCCCGAGATAGCGGAGCCAGGAAGGTGCGGCATGTGAGTAGAGCGTCTGAGAGGACAATGCGCGGGTTTAATTCTTGCTGTAAAAGCTCTAATTGGTCGTTTTTCATTGGCGAGGACGGCTCGGACGGACGGAGCAAAAAGTGGGGCCGTCGCGGAATGCGCCCGGTTGAATAACCAGCCTCTGCTCGATACTAACTATAAACAAAGCCTGTTGCGTAAAAATACGTTATCCCGTACCATATCGTGGCGATTTATTTTTCGTGCCACCGAGCGCACTTTCAACTCGGAGTGGCTTATTTACGTTGCAGCTCGTTTATTTTTTTCTCGGATTATCGGAGCCGCGCCAAGAATGTTGAAATCATTCAGGCCAGTAAGTGGGCAGAGGTATTTGCCATTCATATCGCCGATGCCGTCAGAATAACAACGCATTTTTGCGGACAGGAAATTTTTGACGATCGCGTGGTTGACGGTAAAAATATATTTTATTAGATCACAATCGCTCTGATAACGCGCCAACAATTTTAATTTTTTCTGATGGAAGTAAAAATAAAGAAAGTATACTTGACCTACATTTTTTAAAATAAATTTAATATAGTGTTTCATTAACCGTCGTTTTTCTTTGCAGACGAATAAATATGTGAATGTATTTAAGGTTTTACCACCACTTGTAGTCTATCGACTCTTTTTTGTGACAGACATGTTTTTATACTACGCCAACTTTTTCCGTATAACGAATTGTCACCGGCTAGTTACTAATTATTGAGTAGGTAAATGATACTAATTAAAATGATATCTAAATTCGAGTAAATAGATGAAGAGAGAAATAGGGTAATTCAGATATAGGAGCTCCCAGACTGACTAATAATGGTTTGACAGAAATACCAGACTCCTATTTTTTTCACCGAACTTGGGGTCCCAGCATCCCACATCACATTAAAAAGACACATATCACTGCACCATCAATGCATTAGAATAGGGAACAAGTAGGTACACTGCTGAGTTAATTCGATTCGACATGGCTAATGCCTAATAGTTTCCTCTAAGGCCAGGTTCCATTAGGCAGGTGACAATAAGGCAAAAAGCTATGGCTTCCAAGATCTTGGCACAGCCTCCCGCTGTGTTTCGAGTACTACCGCCATCATTATATATGGTCAACCAACATTTTATTCCCGCTGTAATGACTATATACGACGTCTTGGTAGTTCTCTTTTTTAGGAGCGAAAGCGTTAATACCCATTAGATTTACTTAAGTAAAGAAATCTGTATTATCCTGTCGTAATATAGGTTGGATTAAAATTACTGTATTTTTTTTTAATTTGTCAGTTTTTTTGTCAGTTGACTTTCATGCTTTCTCGAGCAGTCTTCCATAGCGGCCTGCGCCGGGGTAACCAGGTTTTTTTTTTAAAAATTTTTTTAATAGAATTTACAGTTATTTCCACAGACTAAGGGTCCGTGCCTTTTTTGTGTTGAAATTTGGGTTAGTGTTTACATGTTGCTTCGCGCATAGACCACATGTTAAGTACCCAGGATTCATACCTTCCGGATGTGTGGGGGAACAAGGGGAGTTTAGTGGGTAGTGGGATTAACATCTTTAGCCCCGAGTCCCACATTTGGCCGCAGATATCGCTAGCCTGCGGTTATATCGACGCATACTTCTCCGAAGAACAGAAAAGGATCTAGTTTTAATTTGACGAAGTAGTTACAATAAATTCGTTATAACTAAAATGGCACAGTGTTGTTGGTATCTAAATTCTTGTAAAATATTGTCAAAAGCTCACTGTTCACATCCATCACCGATGGACGCCGGTGACCGATTTATTAAATAAAACTTTTTACTTAATTATTTCTATATAATATATTATAAAGGAGACAATTAGCCATAAAATGACTTGTTTGCGAATGCTAATCAAGTTTCTAATACGTAAGCAGACAACAAAGCACTTTTTAGGATTAAATCTTCAAAGCATCAGTAAAAGGTTTTCTATTTCCTAGGGTTTACACTTAAAAGAGAAATACAGGTCTTCATTAATTATAATAAGCTTTGTATTCAATTTAGTCTTTGATTTTATAAGGATTATGCTTATACATAATATTAGTCCTAGACGTAATTAAGATCGTACTGTCAGCTTTAACAACTTTTTTAAATGTATGATACGTATTGTTCACAGATAACAGAAATTTTAGATCTCTAATGGTATTGTTAAACTTTTGTTTAAGCACAAAATCGCAAAAATCCGCACTGGGACTTTCTTTGTGATATACCAAGGATACCTTGTTCTTTTTTAGTTGTTACGAAAATTGTAAAGTATTAGAATCAGATTTCTTCAAATACAGCGTGTCCGAAAATCTTGTAGGAACGTTTGGGAGCTGAAGAGTCACATAGGCTTCTTTTTATCTTGTGAAAACATCGATCACTAATAAAGAATAAAATATATTAGTGATCGAAGTGTGAAAATATCAAATTAACCCTAAATACCATTTACTGAATATGGCATCGTCAATTTTGCTGGTGACTGTCCTGTAAATACATATAACCAAAGTAATGTAAAAATGATGATAAAAGCTGTAAATGTGAAACGAATTTAGTCAAATGAGATTTGCGCCTGCGATTTTATTACTGTCTGTTTGGCCAGATGAAAGCTTTCATGTTAAAATCTCAATGATGCTAATGTTAAAATATCGCTCTCTAAAACGAATTGAGCCCTTATTATTAATTTTATTAACACTTTGACTTATAATTTAATGTTAAATAGTGAATTTAATTTTGTTTTTATAAACTCTTTATTTAGGTACAACTTTTAAGCGAATTAGTGACAGTATTTTTTTTTTGATTGTCTTTTATTTTGGTCACTATTATGCATGTAGGGAATCGAATATACATTTTTTCTTTTTTACTTTCTTTAGTTCGACAAGTCCAACTTATGCCTTACCTATCACCTAGTATTCGTGAGTGTGAAACAAACACACCGTCGTGTTTTTCATCGGTTTGTGAATAACATTGTGGTTTTGTACATAGATGTATTTGATTCCGGGTTACTCAGTAATATATCACTGCTCTGGTTCGATTGATAACAGTACTGAATGATTACAAACACTCCTGTTTGTCATCGGCTATCTCGGCGCTACCCACGTACGGGTACCATGTCAAGTAGGTGTGCACAGCACACAGTGCGCGTGGCGGCATTTTGTTTGAATAGGCTCACCATCAATCGAAGGCTAGCTTTGGACAGAATATTTATTAGGTTATTCCGAAAACTGTTATTTAGCATGAAATGAATTTTCGTGTTTCAGCTATCCTGCAGAGAGTTGACCCTATAAGTTAAGCACTTCTCGTGCTGTCAGTCCCTTAAACGAGTGATCAGAATTTAATCAAAATATCAATATTCACATAGGCTACAAAAGAGCACTCATAAGTATCGTATTTCGATTGAGGGAAGACGTGTTATGCCACTGACTGACTGATCTGAGATGGCATCGCAGTATGGCATTCATAGAAGCAAAACACGACTGATTCCTTGCTTGAAAAATACTTTAGTTGTTGGGGAATTGCAGACCAGCCATAATTTGCAAGAAACCGTCTGTAAAATTATTTTAACCGGAACTATTTATTTGAGAACCAGTAAAATTAAATTGAAAGACTCTAAAATGATAGCCGTTGCAGGAGCGGTCCTTTCTGGAGTGTCGCTAATATAGTGTATGTCGCATTGACCGTATAACACCAGGTGGGCTATGTGCTTGTCTGCAACATGAAGTTGTATTTTAAAAAATATTAGCATGCCACTAGTTGATAAGTATCGTTGATAAGTCGTCCATAGGCTGCACTGCTTGCGATCAGGCGAGCGGTATGCAAACTGGCAATCAGGCCCAGTGACAATTTTTTTTAACTTGATGGCATTCTTTTCCGCGTTACGTAAGAGTTTATAAACCAAATATAAATCCTCAATAGACCCAGGACTTGTTTATCATGGCTCGCCTAGCGTAGTACGCACGCATTATGGCTACGAGGGCACGGGCGCGCGCGCAGGGTCATTATCCTGCGCTGGGGCTAGGCTGGAGACCGTTGCGTACGCGCAGCTATTTGATCGCGAAAATACTAGAAACAACTAACACTCTTTTTTTAAAGCGCATTTTAGTTGTGAACGTCATCTCCGTGTGTTTGGTCTTATTTCGTGCAAGTATAAGAACTACGGCAGTAGCATTTGTAGTACCTGTCCATTCCTGGATGTTGTGCAACCATTACCATTCTCTCCAATTTGTGTACCAGGAGAATTAGTAGAAAATGGTTCATAGTTAAATCTCGCTGCTATTTCAGAACTATCAACTTATAATAACAAATATTGATGTAACAATATTACGGCTGTAAAGCTTATTACTATTTGTTAACTGAGAGTTAGAAACTTAGAAGTCATAAGCTCGAACTTTATCTCGATATTGTAATCATACCTATCTTTGTTTTGGTTTAGCTGCCTACAGATAAGGTTTTCCTAACGAATGACGTGGGTACGAATAAACGTTAAAACAACGACAGTCTTCGAAGCCACCACCGCATAAACGATTCACAAGTGATTCACAATCGTTTCAACATATACAATCGCTTTACATAACTCCAGATATGAGCAACTTAAGAAAATATTGTGTAATGTTGTGTAAAGGATATCCTTATTAACCAAATAGTGGCGAATATGCACAAATAGGTGATGTAAGGTTACATAATGTTTGAGCTAGATTAGATTCATTTGATATGTTATTATTATTGTCAAAAAATTAAAAAGTAAAAATAATTAAATGCAAATGTACAAAACATGTGCCTATTAATAACAAACTGAACAGCACTGGCACAGATTACTAAATAGTTACGTTACGCACTGGTCATTTTATTACCGAAATCAAAGCACCTAGTAGGTGACTGGACTTGTTGTGGCATCAAATTCAAGGCAAGTTAAAAAAAAATCTTACATTTGAACTCATGTCTTGTAACAGTTCTTATTAATATGGAAACCGCAAAACCATTAACGATCCTTAAGCTTTTGGAGTAACCTTAAAAGTTTAAAACAATGAGACCAAAGATCTTAAGCTTTTTTCATTTCAATTTCCTTATGTTGCGATTTTGTGAATTGTTGATAAGACCATACAATTTAGGCATGTTGCTTAAACATATTACTTTGCTACCTCGACCTTGAAGTATCAAGGACTCCAAGTTTAATTTTGTGCCACAACAATAAGACCTCAGCTAGATCAACGAAGCGTATCTATTTATTTAAATGTGTAATTGAAACTCTAAATTCAAAATACGTTGTAATTTCTCGTCCAAGTGCACACAGTTAATCACAAAGTTGTGAGTAAGTGAGACACAAAACATTGTTGGAATTAATTGCCTGGTCCAAGGTTGCAAGGTCGACGTCCTTGTCGCAGCGGCGCCGGCGCATGCACCGCGCAACCTCCGAACTAGGGATGAGCGAAAATCATCAAAAATGATTTAAAAACCATTACACGACTAATCAGTTTCAAAAGAAAGGAATAAACCGTTTATTGTTTCTGAGCATAAGTGATAAATAACAGAATAAAGCAAAACAATAGAGAAGAATAAAAACACAAACAAGAAACATACTAAAAAAGGATACTGGTCATTAGGCCGTAATCTCAGCATTAGCTGCAGCATTATACAAATTCTTTGCAGCGTTTATATTCTGGTATGTTTCGATGATTTTGACAAGATTCTGCAGATTAAAAAGGTTTAACATAAAAAAAAAACAATTGACTAAGGTGGCGCAGCGATGAAAAGTTAGTCTAAGTTTCCAACGATAAGAGTCTATAACCCAATTTATTCTTAGCAACTTGTGTGTTAGCTTGCGTATGTCCTTTGCAACCATATCATCTTTGAAAAGGAGGAAGAAAGCTCAAGGTCGCACCGCGAGCTATTGAGAGGGCAATGCTCGGAGTGCCTCTACTAAACCCAATCTGGAACTATGAGGTGAGGTAAATTCACCAATACAGCGTATAACATAATATAACTGATGTGGATGATTAAATAAATAATAAAAATTCACAAAACAGTTTGATCTAATTTCATGAACGTCAGTTGTTAAATGCACCATTTTATTCTGCTAGAAACTAGTTAGCTTGGACATAACATTGGTTGTATGTAGTACATATATGTATACGCCCAGACGCATTAAACGCACGAGTAGTATCTTATAACGTGGCGAGACTTGTCCTTAGCAGAGCAATTGCATTTGTTGTTTATTATGTCCAGAGATTTATTTAATTATGTCCAGATATTTTATGCCTTGTATTTTCCGAGAAATCCAACCTTTTTCTGTAAAAATCGAGTGTAAAAAGGTCCTTAGCGCTTGCCTACCGGTATGCCAGTAGTGGAGTCTGAAAACAACAGCTGCTGTCTGAGAGTACATCGTGTTCACGCAGTTCACAGTTCACGCTCGCTTCTGATAAATATTTACAAGTTAATCGCATTGGAACGGTCCGATTATGCATTCTGAACACGTCGAGGGCGATCATCGTTTGTTGCTTTTGTAAATAGTCGTAAAATTTGCCGTGATGCGGACAGATAGGTAATTACGTCCTCATTATCAAGGTAACTGTTTGGTTTTTGAAATAATATGACCATATAGGCGATTAAATAGGAATCCTATTTAAAAGCAAAACAAAAAGGTTTTGTTTCAAAATCTTTCTGTATAAGATTCTATTGATAATTTTCAATGATATATCTAACTCAAGCCCTAGGAGTATGGCCCACACTATCTCACAATTGAGATAAGGCCTGTGTTCCAGCAGTGGGAACGTATATAGGCTGATGATGATGATGATCTAACTCAAAAGCCAATTTTAAAGTAGAGATTATACAGGGTGTTCGGAAGAACGTTGAACATACGATAATGGGGGGTAGTTGGGGTGGTCTGTTAACTAACTAGCTCAAAAGATTTCACCTAGGTCTCAAGATTTTTTTTTAATTATTTTTTTTATAAATTTCTATAATTTTTCGGTTTTGTACCTTTAAACCCGTCTAACTTTTTTTTTAATGACTTGATCCAAATAATTTTTTCATTATTGGAATCTTAGTGATTGGTAGGTCCCTTTAAATAAAAAGTTGTAAATTGCACATTGCTAGAAACAAAGTTATGGGCCCTCAAACATAAAATAAGAGTTGAAACAAATTTTGAATCTCAACTTCGCGTAGCATTTAAAAAATAAATAAAAGGGATGGATGACTTCTGATTTGTTAAAAACATCTCCAAAGTGTGAGCTTTCTAACGATATGTCGTTTGTTCTGATATCTTTTTTGTAACCAAAATTATTCGATATTTTCTACCCAGGCGGACCATTTCGACGAAAATCTAATTACGTGGAAACTTAAATGTTTTGCGAAATTTATCAATGCAAAGGTCAAAATAACGAATTACTGGGATAGTGACATAAAGCAGGTAGATTTTTTCTTACTCTTGCACAAATAACGGCTATCTTTTCTCTCTTTCACTCTGTGTGGAATGCGCGGCGAGTGACGCTTCCCAAGAAGGTAATAATAATAATCTTTCACTCTAGTACACTCACATCGTATCTTTCCTCTCTTTCGCTTTCGGAACAGGCGACTCAGTGTAAGTGACAGAACCAAAGAGGACAGAATTCTTAGTCGGGACTTAACTGCCTTTGCGATCATACGTGCCCTTTGTACCTACTCTTGTTACAGTTATCTTCGTTTTGTATTATTGTTATCGGTTGTTTTGTTAAGTTTTGTTATTTCTGTTACGTTTGTTAATCGGTAAAATGACTTCATTTACCAATGAGGAATATGCGGACATTTTAATGGCATATGGAAGAGCTAACTCCAATGCGCGTGAAGCGCGTAGAATTAATCAAGAACGAAGATAACTGTAACCAGAGTAGGCACAAAGGGCACGTATGATCGCAGAGACAGTTAAGTCTCGACTAAGAGTTCTGACACTTACACTGAGTCACCTGTTCCGGAAGCGAAAGAGAGGGAACATACGATGTAAGTGTACTAGAGTGAAACATTATTATTATTACCTTCTTGGACAGTTAAGTCTTGACTAAGAGTTCTGACACTTACACTGAGTCGCCTGTTCCGAAAGCGAAAGAGAGGGAAGATACGATGTAAGTGTACTAGAGTGAAACATTAGTATTATTACCTTCTTGGGAAGCGTCACTCGCCGCGCATTCCACATAGAGTGAAAGAGAGAAAAGATAGCCTTTATGTGTTCAAGAGTGAGAAAAAATCTACATTCTTTATGTCACTATCCCACTAATTTGTTATTTTGACCTTTGCATTGACAAATTTCGCAAAACATTTAAGTTTTCACATAAGTAGATTTTCGTCGAAATGGTCCGCCTGGGTAGAAAACATCGAATAATTTTGGTTACAAAAAAGATATCAAAACAAACGACATATCGTTAGAAAGCTCACACTTTGGAGATGTTTTTAACAAATCAGAAGTCATCCATCCCTTTTATTTATTTTTTAAATGCTACGCGAAGTTGAGATTCAAAATTTGTTTCAACTCTTATTTCATGTTTGAGGGCCCATAACTTTGTTTCTAGCAATGTGCAATTTACAACTTTTTATTTAAAGGGACCTACCAATTACTAAGATTCCAATAATGAAAAAATTATTTGGATCTGGTCATTTAAAAAAAAGTTAGACGGGTTTAAAGGTACAAAACCGAAAAATTATAGAAATTTATAAAAGAAATAATTAAAAAAAAATCTTGAGACCTAGGTGAAATCTTTTGAGCTAGTTAGTTAACAGACCACCCCAACTACCCCCCATTATCGTATGTTCAACGTTCTTCCGAACACCCTGTATACAAAAAAGTTACTGAAGTTCTTACGATATATTTTATGGACACGCTGACACATACCTGAATGTAACTATCCCTTTCCGTCTTGTCGCTTTATGTCTTACCACGCAAGATTAACTGAACGAAGCTTTCACCGTACCATTAGTAATGCATGCACAACTGCACTAGCTACTACTTGCTGAGGTATTTTGATTTTACAGATGAATTAATGATTCCATTAAAATTTACAAGAAAGTAACTCAGAGTTTTTTTTAATACTAGGTCAGTTAGCAGACAGGCATGCAGCCCACCTTATGGTAAGCGGCCACTGCGGCCCAGTCCATAGAGGGACGCTTCACCTAGAAGCGTCCGGACGCTTCTAGGTCAGCATCTAGGTTATGTGTCTGGCAGCACATTAACGGACGCGTCCGTTAATGTGCTGCCAGAGTCCAGACTGTAGACTCATCTGATCTTCGAGTCTCTGAGTAAAAATTAATTCTCTGTATTTAAATTTCTCCCCAGCCACTGTTTCATCGATATTGATTGAGATTAAGCACATCTGTAAAATCTCTTCCAACATTTTTCGCTTTTAAGAACCTAGCAGCATTTACGTTCAACGATAATATGAACAGAAATATCACAAGAAAAATAATGCACATCTTTGCTTTAAAAAGTGCTAACTGTGCGTAAGTAGGCTCGATATCATCTTCCATTTTAGTCCTTTAGTCCGTATTGCGCTTTAGGACAAAGAGCCCGTGCTACTGGTGTTATCGCGGCAATAACGTTAAGCTGTTCGAAGTGGGCCAGCGCTCGAAATAGCATCGTTAACGAGTGCGGCAAGAGCTTGCGTCTGCGCATATCAACCAATTATTGCGACCAACCACACCAATCTTGTCGTTTCCAATAGTGGCAGTCTCCACTTGGTATTTTTCAATTGAGGATCAAGTCTTCTTCAACTTTAATCTCAATCAATGCCTAATAATCTTGTGCTTCTATTATTTATACTTTTGAGTTGTGCAGTAAAGTTTTAACAAAAAAAATAATTATCATAAAATCAATAATACTTGGGAGCAGGTGTTTTTTTTGATATAACCAATGATTAGCGACAAACTGAACTTTACCATAAATGCAAAACTACGATACAACTTCTTAAATTTCGTATAAGATTTTTTTCATTATTTTAGTCGTTAGAATAAAAATAAATCTCACAATAACAACTTTTTAAGTGTTAACTCCAACCATCTTGCCTCAGCTCAAAAAACAAAAACAATTATTACAGACAATTATCGCAAAGTACTTCATGTGACCACACTGGATTTGTATCCGATTCAACATTCATGTGATAAACGCACATATTTTGTGTTTTCATATGTCTAGATGTTTATAATAATATGTACCTCTTTAAGTATATATTTGTGGAGCCATTGATTCTGTTACCCTGGATTAAGAATTAACTTAAAATGTCCTTTTCCAAATCTAGCTTTATTAAAGTTCAACAAAATTGGTTCAGCGATTTAGAAGTGAGACGTAAAAAACAGAGTTACTTTCGCATTTATGATATTATTAGTATGGAGTATGTGATAACTTTCACCACCACACAAGTCCTAAAACACATTAAAACAATACAATGTGTTTTATTTATTGCTGTTTATCTGACGTACCCAAGAATAATATTGCTTAAGTCCCTCAGGACGAAATGTATGCACGTCAGAGATAAATAACGTTGTCCTTTGTCCCACAAAATGTGGCGAACACGTGGTGACCTCACGACAGTCGCAGGCGCAGCGTAGCGCAGTAGCCGCACTCGTCCTTCCGCTCACGAGAGCCGCAAACAGGTTGACCGGAGAAATATACATATTATTACATATGCTGAGTTCCGCCATATTGTGGCATTTTACTAAAGGCTTTATTTTTTAATTATTTATTTCTTTAGTTTTACAGCAGTTGTTACACCTTAACACTTAACACTAACTACTGGATAAAACTTTCAACAACTGAGCGTACAACTATTGTAGGTAAACAAAGCATGCATAACATAATTATGTATATATTTTACAATTACCAAGGACAAATCCTTAAAACAAGAGAGAACACGTTTACTTGGATATTCTTTGATTGCGATGTTTGATGTTTGTATTTTCCAATTTAAGCTCAAACATGGCAAATCGAGATTATGCTGTTTTTTTAAATCTGCTTAAAATTGCTTGTTACATTATAAATAACGTCTTTTATTCACAAGCAAATTAAAATGTAGACAGGTGAAACCTCTAATTACTAGTCCATAACAAAGTTTACCACTTATCAAAAGTTAATTTTCTTCATGGAAAATGTGCGGGAAATTATCAAAAGCAATAAAAAAATTGTAGATGTGTTTTAAGTCGAGCTGTAGATTGGTGGCATGGGAACAAGTAACCCCTTGTCTTTATTTTGCCTAAATATAAAGTCTTAATCTTGAACGAATACTACACAGTCAGAACATTTTTTCTGTGACTACATTTGTACCAACAGCTGAAGTGCTTGACTCACGAAAGTTGTGTTAATAAACGTTTTCCCATCCATACATTGCAAACAGAAAAACTTTTCTATTACATGCTCTAAGTGTATAAAAACAAACATACTGCAGTCACGGTAATGATGTATAATAACTATTCTGTGCTGCAGTCTTCCAATCTTGTAGGAAATAACAAGTTTGTATTATTGCGTAATGGCGTTTCTAAAACTGCTCATGCAATCACTATCACTTTACACTTCAGCGATGCAAAACTGTTTACCTAGACTATTAAGGCATACTAAAACCACTTCAAACACTTTTGAACGTACCATTACTAATTTGTCTACGCAACACTTGGATGGAAAAGGGGTTCAATCAGTCACAGTGTATGTAATTTTGATTTTGATTATATGGAAACTTTATAAGAACGAATGAAAGAAAGACTGAATGATACAACTTTGATAGATTCGACATTGCAGTTGCCTAGTCTATGAATGCATGTAGAATTATTATAAAATATCCTGGATTATTTATTCTAAGAATAGTAGCGGCAGGCTCTTTATCCAATCCAATTCTCGTAACGAGACGTATTGGGAAAAGCTTGTGTCGTGTTCCTTTTCTCTAAGCTTAAATAAATAAGAACCTTCTGGGCATGTGTAAATGACAGATGATTACGTGTATTAGTTAATTTTTCTGAAAATAAAAATAGCTAGTTAAATTGGTTCGTATAAAGGATATCCATTTATGGACAATTGTTTCGGACTTGGGTATTGGACTTTGGACTAAAGAAGTTCGTCCAAGTATCCATAAAACTCGCCCAGTTTCCCCGAGGTGATGAGCCGGTGATCCCCTAAACTTTTAAGTAAACAGTATTACAAAATAAAGTATTGCATCATTTATCGTGTTTCTTCCAAAGCATAAAGACGGTCATCCTATCATCATACCCATCAGATCTCCCAGCTTCTACTTTTCTTCCAAAGCCCTAAAAAATCAATATTCATTATGATGCTTACAATAGGTAACGGTTATCGAGAACCGGAACATATCTAAAAGTTGTTTTGAAGCTAGAACAAAATTACTTTGAATTCATTTTTTGTCAGATTTCTGTCGACTATACCTAAACATAGTAATCTATCTCTAAAACAGGCCTCCAAATGAGATAGGCACGTTAATTATTATGCCTATCTCTTTCTGAGGATCCTTATGTCGGTTTCAAATATAGCTTCTATAGTACAGTGAACAGGTTTCAAGAATGTTCTACCGCCGAGTGATTCGATCAGTGTTAAATTAATTATTCAACCAATCCAGAAGTCCAGAGATTTATTGTTTCTCCGTTGAATTGCAAAACCGGACACGCTGATTAATGATAATAGGTGTTGTTTCAATCTTTGGGCTTTATAATTACATTCTTTGTATATTTGTGAAGACTAAAAATAGGTAACAATAAATAAAACTGCAACGTCGATCACGAACAGTGGTTAAACTGGAAATGATTTCGGGGCCTTGTGTTCAATCACAAGACGAGCAAAGGGAAACGTCGAAAATAGGCCCAGAGTGCACAACATATTCAATTTCATGAATGAAATCTAAATATTCGTAGGTACTTGATTTTTCGCGTTTTTCTTTTTTCAGTAGAAGTCGGGAAAAACATTTATAAATTATTTAATATTTCAACGAGTACATATGTACATATTACCTATATCCTTTACGTTTCACTACTGACGTTGTTTATACCGGTCCGAAACTTACGTTTTTATATTGCGTTAATCGATATAGCGGAAAATATTTTATAAATTGTTAAATAATATTATTAAAGACCAATTCATAAATGTATATTTATTATTAATGATAAATTAATATAAAACTACTTTTTATAATAATTATTATTTCACATTATAAAATGTTTACCGCTATATCGAAAAAAGTAATTAGTTTCGGACCAACCAACAAGAAGAATAAAAATAAATGATCAATGTCAGTGGCCGATGCACAAACCGTGCAGTGCCAAGAAAAAAGAAAAAAAAAGTATTGGTCCGAAATTAATTTACGTTTTTCGTTAAAGCGGAAAATATTTTATAGTGTTATTTAATAATTATTAATATTATAAAAGGTAGTTTTAAAACAATTTATCATTATTCATAAATATACATTTATTCATTGGTCTTTAATAATATTATTTAACACTTTATAAAATATTTACCGCTATATCGAAAAACGTAATTAAAAATAAACTGTTTCGGACCAATTTCTTATTTGATAACAAATATAAAATATACATACTAAATCTATGATATCAAACATCAGAAAGTGACATGTAAACATCATGTAAAGGTAAAAATCGTTGAAATACATACTTAAATAATTATAAATGTTTTTCCCAACTTATAGGTACTGAAAAAGAAGAAGGCGACAAATCAAGTACGAATATTTTGATTTCATTCATGTGATTGAATATGTTGTGCACTCTGGGCCTAAGTTACTATGGCTTTCTGGCAATCCCCTTTTATGTCAGATTTGCAGATTTTCGAAAATAGCTCGGTTTTGTGATCTCTAATCCGATTCGGCAAAACTAGTGCTCATAATTAACAGTTACTTGATTTTAATGATGGAATGGCTTTGCTTTGTTCTGGGAAATTTATAGGCCGAATAGGTAATTTAGTTTTTAATTTTTAATTTAGTATTAAACTTAGATAATAAAAAATATCGGGTTGCTGGGAATAATAATAATTGTACGGATTTCCGAGAAGCCTTGCTGACACTTAAAAGAAAATGTTTTTTGTAGGTATTTAGGTTTTTATAGACCTTTGTCGACTAGTTATATCTTACGTCTGTAGTAGTGTACTTGGACGGACCTCAGAAAACTAAGACCAATCTACAAGTATTGGATATTTGTATAGGCTTAGCATTTTTTTGGCAAGAATATTTATTAGGCTTTAACCTTCTCGTGTATCAATGTCTTCATTACTAGTATTATGTTTCCCTCAATAAATAAAATATTACTTCACTTGTTTTTATACAATCAATAGCATAAAATTGATTAATGAATACGATTTTTGGTGTAAAGAGGACCAATATTGCTTGTTATTACATACATACGTTGATAATATGTGTTTTTTCACTTCTAACCAATCTTCTAACCTTTTTAGACATGTCTAGATTAGGTTCACACAACGTTTCAATATGTCTCCAAGTCGCCCACGCACCGATTGCAGCGATATTGTAATCCTGCTAGGCACTTCAAAGATTTCCTGTTCGCGACCGTTGGTGGTGACTAATAAACCACACCGAAACCAGCGAAACAAGATCTTACATCTAAATGTTTTATAAAAGCCAGTTATCGTGATTCACAATCCTTTGCGGGTGGAAAGTGCCGAGATAAAATAAGGATTACGTAAACAAAACGGGTAACAAATTACAGGCACTTACAGAGGAAACAAAACAGACGTTTTAAGGATCGATCACTATCGAACTTTGAGTGACTTGGTAAGTACCTACTGTTATAAATGCGAAAGTTAGAGACGATAATTGTTGGACTCAATAATTACCAAACTGATTTTACAAGACCGTTAGCTGAATAAATACAGGAATATTAAGCAAAGGGGAGCTAATCTATTAGTTTCAACCACAATCAATCCGCGGAAACATCGTGATAAATTCTGCACATGCATTCAGATTTCCCTATAATTATATTGGAGGTGGAGGTCAAGTAACCTGGAGGTCAATTAACCGAATCTTGATAAAAATATCTCAGAATAAAAAGGTAAGGAAAGTTATGAATTTAGATATGAATGCATTGAAATTTCATCAGACTTCTTAAGCCAAACGGTGATCCTATCTCAAACAAATACTTAAGTAACCCTTTGCTTTTTCTGTTTAACTAGCCTTCCGCTCGCGGTTTTAACCGCGCGCAATTTTTTTTTAAATATCCCCCCCTTCCCCCCACGTTTTCGGGATCAAAAGTACCCTTTGTTCAACGGGGATAGTGAAGCTATCCAA
Organism: Mecyna flavalis; assembly: GCA_949319885.1. Classification (NCBI taxonomy): domain Eukaryota; kingdom Metazoa; phylum Arthropoda; class Insecta; order Lepidoptera; family Crambidae; genus Mecyna; species Mecyna flavalis. Next base: position 11,298,009 of record OX439439.1, read on the forward strand.
CAGTGGAAGAATTTTTCAAATCGGTTCAGTAGTTTCGGAGCCTATTCAATTCAAACAAACAAATAAATCTTTCCTCTTTATAATATTAGTATAGATTGTACGATGGGTCGAAGTATGTAGCCTGAGAATAAAATGATTTTTGTTTTATTTTTAATTTATATTTTTATTTATTTTATTATCATTATTTTCAAATAACATGCAACCTTTTTTGGATCATTAAAAACGCTAGCAGCATAACTTCCATTTTGACAGTAATAAAAAGAAAATAATTGTTTCTTTTTTCTTTATGTAATGGCGTTTCAATTTTTTTCTGAAGAATCTAGCCAGCATCAATGAAAATTTGCATATTAACCTGCTTGGTTTTTTCAATGTAACTGGCATCAGAGTTACGAATAATTGACAGCAATAAAAAGCAAATCTTTTTTTTTAAAGAAATATCAAAAAGTTTTGAAAAGGCGTTGACCTTCTATAATTTAAAGAGGCACTGGCAACAGTGCTTCTGAAATCTGACAGCAATAAAAAATAAATTAAATATTTTTTTTCTTTAATGGCGTATAGATTTTTTCTGAATAATTTAGCCATCATAAAATTTTTAAAAACTTATTTTAATCTGCTTGGTTATTAGTTAACTTGATGTAACCTTCTTGGTTATTTTGTTATTTTAAAGTAGCACTGGCAAAAGTGCCACAAAAGTTTGACAGTAATAAAAAGTAAATTAAAAGTTTTGTAGCGTTTCGAATTTTTCTGAAGGCATTTTCCCATTTCTGAGCATTTTCCTAGCGTTTTCTGTGACACTGCCGGCTAGGTATTCTTTGAAAAGGTCGTTGCTATTCGGACTTTTCTTCATTCATCTTGACTATTTATCTACGCAGTCTATATACCTAGTTATCAAGTAATTTATTTTTTCAAATATCCCCTCTTCCCCACATATTTTTGGGATAAAAAGTACCCTATGTTCACCGGGGATAGTGTAGCTTTCGAAGAGTGAAAGAATTATTCAAATCGGTTTAGTATTTTCGGAGCCTATTCAATACAAACAAACAATCAAATCTTTCCTCTTTATAATATTAGTATAGAAGTATAGATTAAATACTACATACATTATATTCTCATTCTTCTTAGTAGTCATTATTGGAATGAGAATGTTTAAAAAGTACCTCGTACAATGACTTTGTATTACATATCACTTCTACAGAACAAGACAACGTTATTATTTTGCCCCTTTCTGGTGTCTGGTTCTCTTCCAATATATAATACTTTGTAATTAACGTCTTAAATTACATCAAGTTTATATAAAACGACGTTAATAGTAATTTTATTAAGATATGTGTCGGAGTCGAATGACTGGTTTTTATGCTATTACTTGTTGATCAAATTTGGTTTTATCGCACGAGAAGGTACGCGAGTAGGTATGTGTTGCGTGATCGCAATGGTGTGGGCAGCAAGGGCTTCGATCGACATGCGATTGGTTAAATACTCAGTGTAACATCTCCAGTTTCCTTTTTTTTTTGAGGAGAATGCGTTTGGGCTCCATAAGGCTAGTAGTAGCGGGAGGCCGCAGGTAAGGCTAGAGTAGGGTAGTGTAGTAACCGGGAGAGTTTAGTACCCACTAAACTCTTCCGGTTTCTCCTTTCCATCCGATTAGGATGAGCTGGTTTTAGCCAAAAGGTTGTTTGTTAATCAGTCCATCTCCAGTTTCTTTGGAATAAAATAATACTGCAAATGATGATGGTGTTGTCTTCCCAGACTTACGTTGAGCTTTAGCTTGTGTCACCCTGGGTCCTTACATGGATGCGAGCGTGACTAGCAAAGCCAAATTAGTTGGTTTTAAAGGTGTTATAAGCGAAGTCCCTTCTTGAAATCAAGCCATTCGTCACAATTATGTGTACTGGCTTAATCACTTCACTTGCCGCATAAGGACTGATGATCACAAATCTCAAACCAAGCTATGTTTGAAAAATCATACACATATAGTATTTTCATTGAATGTCATAATAATAGGATCCAAGAGGCGAAAAAAATTATTTTTGGATCCCATGGGATCCAAGCATGGGAGCCAAGTGGATGGAGGCATTTTTTCTCGATCACAGTTTTGCTCTTAAATCAATACCTACTCTTTCGAGGCGTTTAGGTATAAAATAGACTGACTTAATATTGTTGCTAGATTTTGTTACACACCTCGACGCACTACAGGGTAGTGGCAAACTTTGCAAAAAAAACTCAGTCTAAAGCGTCAATATGCGTTTGATGGTACAAGGAGACATCTCGTCAGTTATTATCCAACGTTTTCAACGTTCGATGATAATTGAGGACGTCTCTCCTCTCATGTGCCTTAAATGGAACATATTGTAGTAGAGAAAATGTTTTTCTCACTGCCGTCTGCTGACTATGCATTGGACGAGCCTCAACCAACCTGTTCTTGTGACATGGCTCCGAGCAGCACCGCGCTGCGCACTACTCGGGCAGGGCCTTTGTTGTGCAGTTGACAATCAGATTATACACGTGCCCTGGCCGCTTATTATACATGTGTGTAAATTTGAGTATAATATCTTCTAGTTTTTTTTGTTATCGTTATTTTATTTCATTGGTTTATAAACTTAAAATTCATGTATGTACCGATATCGACGACTGAGGGCGATTTGGTGTAATGTTTAAGAAGTCGGCTATTAACACCAAGAGGTGGCGGGTTCTATCCCCTCTGTACAAACATATTTTCTATACATACGGACAAATATATAGAATCACCTCTTTTGTTTATTTGTTTATTTATTTATGGAAAACACAACAGATTACAATCATAACTTATTCATTACAGTCTAAAATAGAGGTATCGTACAAGATAGTAATCCTACTGGTGTTTACACGGCATAGTTACGCAATAAGTGATTAACAATCTTGAAATGGTATGTAACAAAACAAAATTAGCGGATTATACAGTTCTACTAGTTGGATATTTGTAAATAAATTGAAAAATAAATAAATAAATATATAGATAAAAATATAAAAATAATGGTCAGAAAGTTACATATTAGAGCAAGCAATTAAACACATCCTGACTTGAGGATGTCCTTGATCAGAGAACGGAAACAAGCCAAGTTAGGGTTGAAGATGTCTCTACGTCACTGCATCGACGACTACATTCCTCGTATTGGCGGCATAGCCTGGGCAAGGGCTGGTGATATGCAACTTATTTTCAGCATAGATCAATTGAGGATAAAAGCTGAAATTGTTAGGTATTACTCCTGAATAACTAAAAGGCTTCAAAATGATATCAATGTATTTAATTGCTTATGTGCTAATAAAAGGTTAAAAGAAACATGATGATTCTAGATATTTTCGTTATAGATTGTCCATCATCACAATTAAATGTCCATTTAATATTTTTACTAAATCATACTCATAGTTTTCTGTGTCAAAGAAGAAATTAAAACACAAATAAGAAAGAAATAAACAAAAATAGTCATTTATTCTTCCAAAAAAAATATATTGGGTCTAAGCCGACCAGTCCCAATAGTGGCCTGATCTTAAACACGGGAATAACGTATTTATCAGCCTATTTCACTCAAGCATATCAGAGGTAATGTAAAGTTCCGACACAAAATCATATATTTATATATGGTAAACATTTCATAATTTCTTTCCGCAACCATTTCATTAATGACAAAGAGGGAAAAATGTGAAAAATGTGTAAGATCATGTGCGTCGGGGGTTCTCACGCGATTTGCGAGCGATCGCGTGATGCGCCTCTATGGGGCTTCACCGCCCATGGGAATCATTTCACACATGCAGGCTTTAGCCAACTTATCAAGGAAGATTTACGTGTATTGTGTACGTATATACACAATACATTAATTGAAACTGGCTGTTTGACTTATGCGTTTTTATTCCTATTTATTTTCCTATTATGTCTGTTAGAATCTTGTGTTTTATATGTTGAGGTATTTCTGTTGCACTATCGTTAATTCCAGATACACAGATCAGTGCTTGTGACTGTGTTTGACCAACAATATTATTTAAATTCGTTGTGTTTGACATTTAAAATAATATTTTTTTCCGCTTAGATTTTATAGTACGTCGTAAGTGTACTTATTTTAACTTTTTTTGTCCTTCTTACTGTACGAAATCTTGTGTTTCAGCTTGGCGGTGCCACCCATTTGTGCCTAGATAAATGTTAGACACAGGGGCAATAGGTTCCTTTAAAATGAAAACAGGACAAGCAAAGCAGAATAATTTAATAGGAATTTTGAAAAAATAATGTGCACAATAAAATTCTATGTCATACCCATCATTATGTATATTCATAGCTACACCCATTACTATTGGCCTTGATTGCTATCTTTGTATTACAATTTTAAGTCTTGCTATTTATTAAGCAGCAATTAAATTAAGAATTGCCGACGACAAAAAAGCCACCTCAAACGTCGCCGACAAACTCCCTGCTTTTATTTTATTACCACGTCAAGAGTTCACGTTTGTTTTTTTAAATTTCAATGAAAATCATACACGCACTGCGTTTAAAAACTGACATTCCGTCTTAGTATTAAAGAGGTGCGTTCCCAGAAAATGAGCCAAAGGAATGCTGCGTCGGAGCACTTAATTAGAGTTGCTTGGGAAGCGAATGGAACCGCGCAATTGATAGGTTAAACAGCTTCTTTAAGCTAAGTATCTTATAATCGATTGCTTTAAATGGTTAATTCTGAAATAAAGCCTGTCGCTAAGCACCTGAATGTCTGAAAAGAATGATGATTCCGTGTTTCGGAACGCACGTTAAGCCGTTGGTCCTGCGCCTGATCTCTCTTCCGTTATGTTATACTGCTGTCTGTCCCACCGTGTTATGAGAGTGAGGGAATAGGGAGTATACCTGTGCTTACGCACTCACTTGTGCACTATTAATATATCCCGCGTAGTTGGCTGATCGTTAAAGATTGGCCGCCGTAGCCAAAAACTCGGCTGGGAGGACATTATGATACTTTGACTATGAAATAACCTGCGTAGTTGGTTAACCGAGAAGATTCACCGACGTGGCCGAACTTGATGATTATATCCACCATAAAAAAAGTATTAAACCCGTGTTTATTATTTACTTTTGGTAAGCTACTCTGTTTTGGACAGGGCACATCAACAGGAAAATTTATAGGAAAACTACACTAATAGGCCAATTGGACGGGAAGCACACTTCTTCTTCTTCACTGGAATGTTATCAGAACATTAATTGTTATTTATTTGGTGATGTGTGTTTAATATACTTAAAAGTACTAATAGTTAGTCAGCTAAGATGTGTCTAAAAAGGTAGCTCGTCATCATCATCATTGCGATACCAAATTAGAGTACCGATCTAATTGTAACCACTCAACGCCGAACCGGCACTCGGGTGCCGCATAACAATAGATTTTCTATTGTGTCTAGTAATCCGGGGCTAGAAGGATTAATAAATCCAGGTTTACATTCCCAATTAAGATATAATTTGTTGCATATTAATTGACTCTGGGTTGTGGACACAAAGGTCTAATTTTCGGGGATACTGAAACAGAACCGTCAATATATGTGCTGACATATAGGGCTCTTTTACCTACTGGGCTCTAATTACAAGTGTGGTGGCAGGTTTTACTTGTACGAGTGCACAAGCTTTAAAATAAGTATCAATGCTTAAAAGTATTCAGTTACTTTACAGCAGCTTTTTGTTTTAACGGAAATTATATAAGGGCTATATGGCAGTACCCGTGTAGTTTTCTTTCAGATGGCGTATTTCTAGAGATTTATTTTTCCTATAGGATTTAAGATTTTCAAGCTAAAAGCTAAAGTCAGCTTGCGACTTCTATTATTGTAACTCAACACAATCGAAACTTTAACTTTTATACTAGAACCACAAAGTAAATATCACTTTTAGTCCGTTAATATGTTATTTATATTTTCCCTAGTCGTCCTTGTAACGTTATTTACATCCCTTCACACTTCGCTAGCTGGTATTTCTAGACCTTGGAAGGGAGAACACACGAGTTGCCTCCTGTAAGGGCCAAGCCATCCGTAAGAGGTCGTGTCGGCGGAATGCGCCCCGTGACCGCTTCCCACGAGAGGCGAGACCCTTACACTTGTTATTTTTGTTTCTCTCATATCGGAATAGCATCTCAAAGCTCGAGCTTGAATTATGCAGACCTTATCATTCACCAATAAAACCTACTGATCATTATCACTGACTAGCTGAAGTTACATAACGAGTGTATTGAATCGATGTCGTTTGAACATAAATCTGCGCGATCAGATTTTGTCTGTGTAACGTGGTCCAACTGGTCTGGTCGTTGGCCGATTACAGAAGTCGGCTTACTTAAATAAATTAGACTAGCCAAACTTGGGATAAAAAATGTAATTATTAAAAACTCTACAAACATGGTTCAAAAGTACCTACCGACTAGATAAGGAAGTTAAAAAATGATTCAATAGTCTCCGTTCACAGAACCGCGAATAAAAAACACGCTGCGAATATTTCATGCTGTGTACGCGAAGCTTTACATTGAATGCTTTCCGATTGCAAAACAATCGAGTGTACGCATCGCATGCCTTTTTCAAATATTTCTTTTTCTCATTTCGCCGTTTCCTTTCCTGGCTTAGTGCCACATGTTTTATTGATGGCCAGTTCATTGATATTGGTGGCTCGTTCAGACTTTGGGTGAGTGGCCACTTATGTTGACCATAAAAGGCCTAGCCTTGGCCATATGGGGAAGCCGCCGCACCGCGAATGCATTCATGCGTGCGCGCATATCAAGATCGACGCGTTACAAAACAAAGTGACGCGGGCGGCTGAATTTGTTATTCGAGATTAAAGCGGGTATGTATGCGGCCGGTGCATTTACGCTGCTCTTTTTGTGTGCATTCAAAGACATACTTATTTGGTTTATCATACTTATATTATTCTTTCAACTCTTTCTATATATCAGATAGAGTACGTAAGTAGCACGCGTATGTATTTGCTCTTATGTTTATGAGACCCTACGTGATAAAGATGATAAATTCTCTTCCTACCACATAAAATGTAGCCTAAGGTAGGTAAGCCTTAGTAGTTAGTAAGTACGTATTACATAGTAAGTAAAAATTCCTGTCAATTCCAGTGTAGTCGTTTTGGAAATTAGACAGTGCAAATAGCTAGATCAAAAAGATTGTCGCTAGGAGTAACAGAACTTTCATAGAATAGAAGCAAAAAATGGTTTCTTAATTAGTTTCAACCGAATCTCCCAAAAGTTGTTCATATATTGGGTTTTTATACATGTATAATATTATAATGATATCATCCAATAATGAAATAAACAACCTGGCCTAATGGTATCATTAAAAAATAAATCGTAGGTAATTTAACGCCACAAGATGAAAACGTATAGTAATAGCATGTAAAATTGAATTTATTGTATACTTATCACTTTTATGTGCTAAACAGGTTTGAGAACAAGATCTGGTCTGGCAATACGCCTTCAACATCTAGGCTGGCTTAGAAGTTCTGACTCACTATTGTGTTTTATTGCACCACGCATATCTAATCCTGTTGCTATCATTTCCCGATATATTTTATTTGGTTTGCAATGTTTTGCAACCTTAAATATCTTATATCTTATATCGCGAATATAAATAAATAAATAACTCTGGAAACAATTCACTCAGCGCTTCCAACAGCAACCTAAGCATCAAGCGTGTACTATGAATGTCAAACTAAACGCTTTTACTTTAATCTAAGGCTTTTACATAAAAATACAAAGTATTTTAATCCTTCTGCAGGAAAGAGACCTCCATAATTGAAATCAAGCTATCGCTACAATTTATGCTTAAAAAAACGAAGAAGAGGGGGAACGTTCGCGCACGTTAGCGCGCGCGAATCTCCCGAAAGCTCGCGCGCGCTATTGGTAAGTGATAGGTATGCTTCTGACCAATAGCGCGAAGGCGTGTCAAAATTCGTGTTCTGCGCAATCCCCACCCGATGTTCAAGAAGTTTGCCGGGGCCTGTATTTCACAATATTCTTTAAATATTGAACTAAAACTTACTGAATCAGAATTAAGGCAGGTGTCAAGTAATTAAAAGCAAGCTGTACTAACATTACAAACATATAAAAGGTTGAATATTCATGATTGTAATCTAAGGTTGCATCTGAAGACATCTTGCGGCTTGCAAGAAAGTTTGCTTATCACTATTCATTTTTTTTTTTTTTTTTTTTATACTAACTCAGTTGGCAGACAGGCTCGCAGCCCACCTGATGGTAAGCGGCCACTGCGGCCTATTCCATTGAGGGACGCTTCACCTAAAAGCGTCGCTCAATGTGCTGCCAGACTGTAGACTCATCTGATCTTCGAGCCTCTGATTTCAAGTGTACTGGCTCCCACATTAATTTTGCCGGAACACAGCCAGAGCTGTTATGGCGGCAGATTTAACCTGTGGGGGTGGTAGCTAGCCAGTCGGACTCTGAAAAAGCCCTACCACCAACCAGACCCAAGGTGGGAATCGAACCCACGACCTCCGTGATTTTATACCCGAGCGGCGTAGCCACTGTTCCACGGAGGCGGTCGAGATTTCTACTGTTGGTTTTTCATAAATTTCCTTTAGTGGTCCGCAGCTGTGGCTTCGCTTAGCTTATTGTGTCTATTTATATTGTTGTAATGCCTTTCATAGATAAAGGCTTTTATTAAAATAGCACTTACTTATCCTATTTTTATTTTTCAGTTTGCATACAGGCTCGTAGCCCACCTGATAATAAGCGGCCACTGCGGCCAATTCTATTGAGTAACACTTTTCGAGAAAGCATCATTCATCAAAATTCAACAACGTAACCTTGTAACGGCGGGCTTGAAATAATATTTTTTCTTTTTTTTAGAACTGGACTATTATTAAACTTTTTCTAATTACGATGACATATTTATTGTAATAATGACCGATAAGAGTTATTTTACAGACTGAAGACTAAGAAACTGATAGAAGTCAAATGTTACCTATTAAAATGACTCCACTTTAGTTACAGAATATGTAACATTTGCTTATATGTTTATACAAAATATACGTTGGTATGTGTTTGCGAACAGTTGCTGTGAGAAAATCAAGATGATTGATTAAGAAGTGGGCTGTGTCAAGTTTTTATTATTCTAGAATGCGGTTTCAAGAGTTGTTTTAAACAAAGTTGCGGTCGTTTTGCTACTTTAGACAGAGGTAGATGCGATACTTGGTAAGCCGTGTTATTCTAGTTTTTCTTGATCCTGCAGGTATTTCACAAAATACTGCTTAAGGCGATGTTCGTATGACATGGAAGAAACTTAAAGGAGAATGTTGTCCACATTCTCCTTTAGTTGCTTTGGAACTCGATTTGCAAATTAAGTTCAAATCCGTTTTTGTTAAATTTTATAATAAAAAGTATCTACTTGTTACTATAGGTACACTTAGTGCCACCAACCACCAACTTAATGCTCTCCATTCTTTTATATTGGACAGTAAGCGCACATACCTACCTACACATCATGTTTATAATGTTCTAGTAGTAGGATCAGCCTATTAATGTCCAATTGCAGGCAAAGGGCTTCATCCATTGAAATCAAGTCATTACTACAATGATAGGTACTATTTTAATCACGACGCTTGCGAAATGCGGATTGGTTTGCCTGACAAACCCGAGGCACAGAATGCATAATAGTACGGTCAACAGCACATCACAGTAAACACTTGCAGTTCGATAATAGCACTTATGCCCCCAACATAAGAGCGGTACAAAGTCCAAAGTGTTACGTCTTACGTACTTTTGACTGTACTACTGACCCAAGCTGTGTCCGAATAACTCGACACAAACTCTGATCGACCCTGGTATTGAATCCAGGACCTCAAGATCACGGCCCGGTACTTAAACCACTAGACCATATCGAGGCGTTCTAGTATTAACGATGTATTGATAGTACAGTTTGTTGTGCAGGAAATATATAAACACCGGCCCGCGGTTTCACCCACGTCTAATTTCTTTTTTCATTTCCAGGATCAAAAGTACCCTTTGTCACCCGAGCTTTCCAACAGTGAAAGAATTATTCAAATCGGTTCAGTAGTTTCGGAGCCTATTCAATACAAACAAACAAAACAACTATAAACGGATAAAACTCGCGATATATTAAAATTTAAAATAATAGTTTTATTTAATGAGTAGTAACCGCGTTAACATCAGAAACCACTATTAGTATACATAGATTCCGTAATTCCGAAGAAAAAATAGGACACAGCTTTCATTAGACCTAACATTGCGGGACAGGCCAGAATCCATTTCTGAGAAATAAAATTATTTTGGTAGTTATTTTGATCCTGAAACAATCTATTGTTATGTGAGTGTTATTGTAGAAACTTTACAATACATGGATTTAGATTATTAGGTCAAAGCCTTGTTTTGGATCTCTTTGAAGTAGGTCTTGCTTTGATTTACATGAAAAATATGGAATATTCCACTACAATGTTGATATTTAGTGTGGCTTTCTGTTTTCAATACCCTCGAAAAAATATCCATAAAAAATGTGTTAATATTATGTATCACTATGGTATCACTAGCATTTTGTCTATGGTTTATTTTACAGTAGTAGTAAACTTTTTTCGAATAAAAAGTAGCATAAGTAATGACGCTCCTCAACTTTTATTTTTGTTATCCCATAGAAATTGAGCATTATTAAGGGATAAAAAGTAAAGTAACTAGCCTTTGTCTTTTCCCAAAATTATCAAAATTGGTAAAATGATGAATTGGACGTAAAAGTGTAACAAACTGTCAGAGTTAGGTTACATTTGCATTAATTATAATGTTAGTATAATCAAAATCAAAAATCATTCAAAAATAAATTTTTCTGCGCTTTTGTTGCCACCACATTTCAAATAAATATACTCGTATACGCCTATTATTTCCTTTTTCGCTATTCCTCTGTTTCAGGAGAAAGCTGGCAGGTAAGAAATGTTGTGCAAAAGGGTTTAAAAAGATGTTGGGTATTTCTCTTTCGTGCAGGCTGGAAGAAAAAGGAAAATGTAGAATGTACCGGCCCCATTTCAAGGCCTGTGTGGCGGAATGAACGTGGCTCAATGCATGCGAAAATGCTTTGAAGTACCCTCCTGAAAGGGGAAAAAAAATCGCCAAAGATGGCACGGCAAAAGAGTGGTCTCGTCATAAATTGGTTGCTAAATTGTGTTATTATTATTTATTACATTATTAATAACATATGTACAAAAAGGCAGCAACAAATAAAAATGGGTACCACAAAACTTTTTACTCAGTATTAGGTCCCACAGGGTCTTGGTCTATTTAAAACACTTTTTTATTTAGGCTAAGAGATATTCTCTACCAACGAATTGATAGGTGACAGTAGACTGTACTAAATATAATAGTGTCTTCAAATTTTGTTTTGCACGACTCTACTTGCAACATTTCCGAACCAAACGTCACAAGAGAAATAAAGCTTACTGAGTTTTTCTGACTTTACTAATGATTAAATGAAAGATGTTTACTTGGGCTCTGCTGGCGACGACGTAATTAAGAATTTGAGCGAGCTACAGACAGATGAGCCGGAAAAAGTATCGTAGGCTAACCTGCTATCCTGCTATTAAGACTGGCTATGGATCGTCGTCAGTCAGATTCTTTCAAGTATGTACTGAATAGAGAAAACTACCTAGCACGGGCCAACCGCGGCGTATCCATAAAGATCGGTCGTATTCGTTCGATGACCGCATTCCCCAGCCTTTTTCCAATATTTACATAGTTTGCTGGACCTGGCGATCTACTTATTATGTACCCGGCTACAATTCGGGACACCGAGGCCGTATCATCTGTTACATTACAACTTAACTATAAGCTTTTATAGCGATTCTAATGTACTACCTACTTATTCGGACTCGGACGAACGCTTACGTTTATTGGGTACGGTCTACACGAGCGATGTTTCCTGAATTGTTTGCGTGTAGTTACTGAGCTCGTGTCTACACTAGACAATGTATGCACGTGCCGCTCAGCTGATAGAGCGAGAGGCAAGCTGGGAGTACTACCACCCGCCACCCGGGCATTTAGTGATGTGCCGCAAGAGAAAATGGGTGGGTAAATATCGAAAAATTTTGAATTTATTTGCTCACCTTTTTTCTTGGGAGGGAAGCTTTGTAATATTTTTAAAAATAATTACGAGTTTATCGTTTTTTACGTAAGATTTATAGTTACGAACATGAATCAACATATGAATGTGAATATCTTTGTCATAAATTGGTCTGTGACGCTCCAAATTTTTTTTTAATAAGGAAAATTTTGAAAATCCTGTATACATCCAAGTATAAAATAAGCAACTATTTCCTTTCTATGATTATATTGTGCAATACAGATACATGTGTCTCCATCTTATTTGCTAAACTTAACAGCAAAAACGATGTGGACGTGTTTAAAGTTTGTACACGTATTATGAGTAATAACTCACAAATGACTCATGACTATTGAATCAGGTTGAACATTATCGATTAAAACAAAAATAAGTCTAAGTCTCTTTAACACTAAAATGACTTTCAGAGCATATTTTGAAAAACATGGTTCCTTCTCCTCAGCAGTGATTTTCCTCTTAGTTTCATCACCTCTCTTTTAAGAAGAATCTAGTAATACTTATCATTTAATGTTTTAAGAGTTGCAACTTTTCATATTAGTAACATTTACAGTATAGTCAATCACTAAAGTCTTTTCAACGTCTACATTGTCGGAATCATATAAACATGATCATCATCACCACTTCCATAACTCCTGTTATCACCATCACACCTACGTTTACTATCGATGAACGATAGCACGGCCGACCCTAGTGACGCACGTGTCTCTCGGCCAAGGCTGCGCCGTGAAAGCTCTGTGTACGTAACGCCTACGCTTTACAACACACAAACACACACACACACCCTCACAATCCGTACAACCGAGCCCTGTTCGCTACGATACGTAACTATACGCGTACGCGTAAGCTCGTGTGTGTACCCAGCCCAGTTCGCCAGGCTATACGAATAGTTATTATAGCTGTGTGTGTACTGTCCATAGTGTGCACCTCCAATAACTTGTTTGGTGAACAAATTCTTGGAATCACGATAGTGGCATCGTCTTGCATGCCTAGCATGATTCTCTGACCGGACTTATGTCACTAATTGGATAGTTGACCTGGGTTTCGCTAAGTCAATCCTACGAGTAGAATCAACAAACAAAGAAAGAAAGAAAACATTTTATTGGCACATCCAATCTATGGAGGTATTCCTCGAAGCGCAACCATTTTTAATGCATATTATACAAATAATTATTTAAACATAGAATAAACAAAAAATGACGGTCTATAAAAGGTCCTTGCCTCAAAATAAGCTGCTGTGACATCAAACTAACGGCACAGCAACGCTGATATTCTGGTAGAACCCTTTTGAGTGGTGGTCAACAGATTTAACTATGTAAAAATATCCCTCACATTTAATGTATGGTAGGTTTCATCCCTAGTGGTTATTAGTACTGGTCTCTAACAAATTTTTGTATAAGTTTTTCGATTAATTTTGATTAAAATTTTCTTTTGACGCCATGAAAGTCCCGGGAAATACTACAAAAAATGATTATTATAGCATTAACATGCAAAAGGTGACACTATAGAGAAATATTTTTTTATTCCCAAACAAAATTAATAAAAGTGCCCAACAAAGCTATGTAGATGACAAAGCTTTGTTGGGGATTTGGAAAGAATATGAAGCAGTAATATTAAAACTGTAGCTAATAGTGTCTTTTGGTGGCGATTCTAACCATGTGCTAAAATAAATGTTTGATGATTTCTTTTTATAAATAAATAACCAATCCTATCTACTTATGAAATAACATTTAGATTGATATAAAAAGAATATACAATTATTAAGAACTTAATATGTTTATCCATTTACCTGGAATACAGAGCTTAAAATTAAAATATCATACAGTTAAAAGTTGCAAAATTTTAACTCGCTAATTAGCCAAGTATCGCTCTACCTCTGGGTCGAGATAATTAAGCTTTCATACAATGCAAAATTAAATGTAACCTAAGCTCTGAATAACAAAGAGAATATAAAATCTTTTTCCCTGGATGTAGGTAGAATGTAGAGATAAAGCGTCGTAGGTAATTAGTCGGTGTCAAACCGAGCGCACTTCCGCCGTCAACAATGCAGTGGACCTGATTTTTGCACTAATTAAATACTCTCGACTCTACATAGAGACATTGGATAAAAAACAAGGTATATCAGAACAGTTAACATGTGAATGCTGATGTTTTTGTTGTGTAGCTTAAAAATACTAGCTAACAAGTGCTTCGCCCGTCTTACCAAATACTCAAAATCTTAATAAATTTTTTCTAATGTTTGTTTGTTTTGCGTGAACGAGCAGTAGGTATATTTTAGTTGTCTGTACAATATGTCCGTATCAAATTTTATCCAAATTGGATAAGTGGTTAAGGCATGAAAAAGTAACAGACTTTCACATTTATAATAATGGTATCGATAGTGATTTCTTGACAAAGTTACGGTGGGTTAAACTAAAGTTTATAAAAATATTGTGTGATTTATTATATTTAACTAACAAGTTGCGTGACATAACGCGCGGGTGCAGTTTATTCTAGGAGATAAAATGTCTAGTTTCCATGTAGCCACAGCCCACTGCACAGTGGCACTGCATTGGGAATATTGTAATACTGTGACAGTGGACCATTTGTCATGCCGATGTATCTAAATAAATGTATAAATGTATCTTTAGCGTGCGGTGACCTGTTTTGGCTGCCGCGTATCATAGATCTGTGGTGGGTAAAACCACAAAGTAAAGACTAATTAGAGTCAGCTTATGCAAGGTACTGATGACGTCATATTGAAGAATTATTAAACAGGATTTTTAGTGCAGGAATAACAAAAACGGATATAAAAACTATTTAAGTAAGTTTTCCACATATCATTTATTGTTTCTACAATGCTGCAGCTGCAACATGGACCTTATTTGAAAGCCTGTTTTCAAATATTCTACAATTTGTAACAAAATTAAACTTAAAAGAAACTAATTAGAGCTTCAGACCTTTAAATCAACGCCCATAAGTATTCATTGATCAAAATGATTTTCATTTTCCTAAGTATACATATTTTCTTTTTCACTACACTGTAACAATTGATTTTTATAAATACAACAAAGAACTAGAAACCTTTATTTGAAGCCAGAAGCCTGTCTCGACAAGCTTTTTTCTATGTTAAAACGACATTCCACAAAAGACTTCTTTTTACTAAAAGTTTGTATTGCCAGACATTATAAAGCCTTTTTTTGTAGTTTTACCTCCTCATTGGTCTGTTCTCAGCATAGTGTGACTAACTCTACCTCCTGTGATATTTTGATAGGATAGATCTATTTTAGCCTACAGTGTTGAACTACATTGAACAAGGCTTCCTAATTCTCTTAATGAAATAGGCTACAGTGGCCGCTTACCATCACACTGAAAAAACTACACGGCTATAAATAAACAAGTTGTTGCTATTTACAGCCGAGTAACTCGCTTCGGAGGGAGCCTGCAAAGTTTGTTGCTAAAATTACACAAGTCAACTTTGTTAACGTTGTTGGTAATATAAACCCAGTAAGTTGGTCAAAAAATAGATATCCAAGGTTGGTTGCTTCTAACCTATTCACTCAGTAAACTTAGCAAACCTATTATCTATAGTGAATCGAGTCACTC
Organism: Mecyna flavalis; assembly: GCA_949319885.1. NCBI lineage: Eukaryota > Metazoa > Arthropoda > Insecta > Lepidoptera > Crambidae > Mecyna > Mecyna flavalis. The sequence continues at coordinate 11,313,708 of OX439439.1, forward strand.
TGTTAACAATAGCAAATTCAATCGGTCACTGCAACAACTAACTTGGTTAAAGAATAAACACAACTGTCGTCACAGCCAACGTGCTTTGTTGTGTTTAGCAAAGTAATTCAGTAGAATTAATTATTTTGCTTCGTAAAACTAGCTAAGTAGCTTGAATATTTTTAATCATGTATATTGGTTAGGGACAGCCAACCTACTTTGTTATTTCTACTCAATTCAAATTGGTATATATAGCAAAGTTACTTGGTATTATCAATCGTGTTCATTGGGTAACTACAATTAATATACTCGGCTATTTCTAGTCAATTAAAATTGGTATATTTAACCGAGTTACTTGGTATTATCAATCGTGTTCATTGGGTAACTACAATTAATATACTCGGCTATTTCTAGTCAATTAAAATTGGTATATTTAACCGAGTTACTTGGTATTATCAATCGTGTTTATTGGGTAACTACAATTAATATACTCGGCTATTTCTAGTCAATTAAAATTGGTATATTTAACCGAGTTACTTGGTATTATCAATCGTGTTTATTGGGTAACCGCAGCTAAAATACTTTGTTGCAAGTAAGTACCAATTTAAACGACACATATTAAGCTAGCGTGTTTTTTTATATCCCATAATCTATGGTTGATGAGACTGTAAAGCTGAACGTCTTTTACTATGGGATAAACTCTGAAATCGCGGAAAAAATCTGCTGTTTCATACAAAAATTAATAACAAAAAAATCACAATGTATGAAACAGCTGATTTATTTCGCGATTTCAGAGTTGGTCCCATAGTAAAAGTTGTTCAGTTTCACCTAGAATTATGGGATACAAAAAAAACAACTGACCTGTGACTGTACGTAAGTCTTAATATACAATGTGAGGTCAGCTCATACTGAAAATGTGTAGTTCGATATGTTGTCGTTTATACCATTGTTACTCACTGTGCAGTAGGCAAAAATTTGGCATGTCGGGAAAAAACCAATGAAACGTTCTGCGTCTGTAATAGTAAAACAACAGATACATATTTTGCCGACAGACCAACCGTAAAGGAACTGAAAGAAAATGATATATAATACATTAATGTTTGTTTTATTCTTTCTTACACGATACATAGTATGTCTGTCGTCACAGATCAAAGGTAACATTTAACATTTCAGGTAACATTACTGGTTAGACTCGTATACTCCTCTTAAATTGTACTTAGTCTTAAAAATATGGCTCAATATTTTTATCTTTGCTGCTTTTCTTGCGCGCCTTTGCCAGTTCAAATATTTTTGGCTTGATTGTGGGGAATTTTTCAGTTATTTCGGTAAATTATTGTCCTTTGTACAGGTTGACAAAATCATTTTCTAGCTGTGAACAAATAAATGAAACAAAAGTAAGTATACAAATATTTAAACTAAATCAGTAAAAAAATCTAAAAACTGAACTCTCCAGAAGATAATAATATATCCTTCCTACTTTTATTTAATTAAAAACGTTGTTGTGTATGTCTACTTACGTTTAATAACTTCAATATATTCTTCCAAACTCCATGCTGTGAGAAGATTTTTAACCTCTTCATCCATCTTTTAGATATATCTAAAATCCTGTTTTCACTTAACACTCGCGCGGTAAAATATCTGCAAAAAAGTAGGTAATTGTTTATTTTTGTCACATCACTGTTATAAAATAAACAAGGCAAAATTCATAATAATGTTTAAAAGTGGTTTTTATGTGAAAATTGGAACAACCTTGTAGGTGTGAGGCAGCAGCGCTTCAAAAGACGTTCGTCACTCAACTATGATTTAAGAGAAATGGCCGAATTCACAGGCTATGCAGCCAATTCCTTGTTTAGTTTTATCAAGTTACAACTCAATTTTTAATTTCATTTCTTCACATCTTAGCCTACTTCCTTCCAAAAGGGCATCTTGCAGTTTTATCTCGTTTTCCAATTTTTTGGCCTTCAAATGGGCTACCTTGGTCTTCACCTCCCCTAATTCAGTCCATGTTTTGTTTGTTGTAGTGCCAGTGTACGTTCTTTTACGGTACCGCCTCACTTCGGATGTAGGTACCTTGTTTATCCTATAATACAATATTGTTCGCATTAAAAAACAAATAAATGTGGAGTAATACATACATAAAGTCACATCATATCTATACACATAATAAAACAGGAATAATTAAAGTCTGTACATTGAAGATATTTATGAAAATAGGTTCATATATCATATAAAGGGATAGTCAGTTAAGTACCTGTAACGTCTCTGTCAAGGGGCTTCGCAACATAGCTGGAGTGTATGTATCCCAATTTTTGAGATTGCCTTCCTAGGATGGTCGAATTCTTCCATTTGTAAACTGTCATTAGCCTAAAAATAAAAATTAATATATTTTAGGGGTGGCATATTAATGTAACAATCATTTTTACCTTTTTAATAATAGCTGGACTCTCAATATCTTCTTTGTACTGTAAATCCTGCAAAACAATGCAAATCAATCTATTAAAGTATATTGTAACACTTATCTAATATCAATCAATATAAATCAATATGCACCTTCAATGTGTCTGTACCACATACCACCACCACATTTTGGCTTTCATTATCCTGTAAAAATAAAAATTTGTTACTATTATGATTTTCATACTGTGTCACTTGTGGGATAGGCAGAGAAAACAGACTGCGAAACATACATAACTCCTATGAATATCATTGTAATTATTGCTATATAACATGTTTATGTTTATAGTCTTTATTATTATAATTTTAAAGAATCGAATATAACTTAAAGCACATTCTACCCAAAAATTGAGTACTTTCATGTGAACACAATTTTAACCAGTTATGCTAATCACTGTGATATAAATGATAGGTGATAAATATATTTAAATGACTATTCATGTTTCCTATGGCCAGCAACTTAATCTTTTACAGTTTTCTTCATATTTTCCCATTTCTTTTTTAATACTTTGCTGCACCTAGATTAATAATTAATAATACTCCATACTCCATTGCTTAGCAAGAAATAAACATTTTATTAATGTTTGCTTATATTAGAAGTGCAAAATAACATTATAAATACCTGTTAGTTGTGTTCTGGGAATTGAATTCTAATGCAATCTTATCCCATTGCGCTTGTTTTGCCAGGATACCGCATCACTCTTTTTATTTTCAATAATTTTAAAATATGTGATACATATTTTTTGTAAAACCTCCAACATAATTGTGAAGTTAGGACTTCTTTTTTTGGGTGTATCCATAGTATTCTGAAACAGAAAACGAACCTTTACGTTTTGTTTTAATAATCAAAGCAAAGATCTTTATTAAAATACTTTAATTTACAACGATTCTATAAAATCTTTACGCTTGGAAATATTTTTAGGTAAGGTAACTCACACTCACACTAATAAGCTTAAATTATAAAATCCACATATAAAATAAACCGTGAAAATACTTACAAAGTAATTCTTTTTGGTAACCAATCCAAATACAGTAGATTCAGACTACGGCGGGATTGAAATACGCTTAGAATAATATTAATAACATATTCTAAGGAACGCCATAAGCTTCACTAAATATTTCCAATGTTAATTGCCGAGCTGTGCTTATTTACGAATAGATAATTAACTTGTATAATGTTCACTAATGCGTTTATTCAACCAAACACGTATACACTATCAGTTAATGGCAATATTAGTAAAAAGTTATGATAGATTCACAGCTCGCGAACGCAGCACGAGAGTAGGAGCGACTGGCTGCACTGAGCAAGTAAAAAGTAGGGATGCGCGATCCGGTTCGTCGATCCGATTTTTCAGATCGTAATGGATCGTAATGCTACGATCCGATCCGCGGATCGGATCGCATGCCGTCGATCCGATCTTCAAGAAATCGATCCGGATCGGATGCAAATAAGAAAGACACAATTAATTTTAGATCTTTATTAGGTAAACCCTTCAAAGTATGTAAAACTTGTACACAAGGACCCAATGCCCTATTGCCATATGTAAAACGTGTAAACAAGTACTTTGAGGGTTAGTAACAAGCGAAGGAGGGTAACAAACAAACTAGTAAATCCACAGATTTTATGCTTACCTACCTACAAAATTCGTTTATAATAATATAATGTATAAGATTAACAGATCTACCCGTAAAGGATGCCGCCAAGTTCAAAATGTAAACAAAGATAAAGTTCGTAACAAATAAACCTAAGTAAGTACCCAATTTATAGTAAACAAACCGCGTTTTAATTCATACGATCAAAGCGATCCGATCTTTCAACTTTTGTATCGATCCGGCCAAAAATCGTATGACCTCGATCCGATCCGAAAATCGCCGGATCGTATGCCTGCCGATCCGATCTTTCAAAGGATCGGATCGGATCGGCGCATCCCTAGTAAAAAGACTGGAGTGGCGCGGCGGCCATTCTAGCCAACTATGATTGTTTAAAATTAAATAACTTACTTAACAATAAATAGATAAGTATGCTCGTCTATTTTTTACCGAACTACATGTTTATTTTTAACCAAGTATGATTGTCTAAAATCAAATAACTTACTTATCAATAAATAGATAAGTATGCTCGTCTATTTTTTACCGAACTTCATGTTTATTATTAACCAAGTATGATTGTCTAAAATCAAATAACTTACTTATCATGAAATAGCAATGTAATCTGTCTATTTTTACCCGAACTCGGTGTCAATTTCTAGCCAACTATGATTATGTCTAAAATTAAATAACTTACTTATTATGAAATAATAACGTTAGCTTGTCTATTTTTGCTAGTTTTTGTTAGGGGTAAAATTTAACGAGTCGGTTATTTAGAAATAAATAAGTACTTTGTAAATAACAACCAATCATTTTTAGCAATACTTGCTTCTATAATATTAGCAAAGCTCTATTGCCCATTTTAAATATGTCTTGGTTGAATGCAGCCGAGTAATTTTTAACAGAGCTAAATTGGTACTTTGCTAAAGCAAATTTTTTTCAGTGCAGATAGTTGATTACTTGCATACTTGCTGCTACCCGATGTTGCATAAAAAAAAGGTACATGTTTAAACCCAATAATGACACGATCTGGAATTTAAGCCGGTCTAACAAGAAGAGGTCCCCTTTATTTTCAACCTATCCCAAATATTGTGTACCTTAAGTTCGGTGTTGTAATGAAAATAGACCAATTAGTCGATATGCTGAGACCGGAATTCCATCCAAGAAACTGAACAAACTCCATTTTCCCTGTACGTTCATGTAGTTATATAACCTAGACTAGATGTTTTTGTAATGTAAACCTTATATTGACAAAGGTCCTCAAGAACCATCGGGCTTAAAAGCATCGTTTTCACGCTCGGGGCTATCATTAGGAGTTGCAATGTGTCGTGAGATTGGTCCGTGTGCCCAGCCAAGCCAGACCTCCCCTGCCTCCCATTGCGGGGTGCATTGTGAGGGAAAATCCGGGGGTGGGAAGGCACCGGGGGGTCTTGTACGCTGGCCGTCGGGCCAGGGGTGGGTAGGCTTTGCCCTTGCCTGCATCTGGGTTAGCGGGGCGCCGATGCATCCCGTCGTGGCAGATATGGCGACCTGACCTATATTTCGACAAGCATGCAAATAACGCCTTGTTTATTTTACTAAGTAGGCGGTGGGATAACGTTTCGCGTTTTCAGAAGGTGTTCAGTTTCTCTTTATTTATTTTGAATGCGTTTAACTTTAAGTGAACTTTATTAAAACCGACGTTTGGTAACCTAAAATTAGGGCAAGACTTGAGCCTTATTATTTTAAGACAAATATAGTATTTTGACAAAAGAAGATTCAGTTCATAATTTCAAGTTAGTTCATATTATTTATTGTTCATTCGATTGGGTATGTACGATAAAAAGTACAAAAAAGTAAAGGTTTCAGATAAGTGTTTTTTGTTTTATTTTATATTTTAGTGTCTGATATTTTTATGCTGCATGCACTCGTGATTAAAAACTTTATGGCTGCAGAGAAAGTTGAGATTTAACTGATTATAAAATGACATCAGTTTGTAAGCACAAGAGTTTAACAAGAGTTTAACAACTACTCGGGATTCGTAATGTGTATAATATATAAAAAGATATACTTAATATATTTCACCAACTACAAATTACATCCTTGAGTAAAAATGTTGCTTCCTGGCCAAGGACGTTCAATTAAAAAACTAGACTCACAATCACGCTCAAATATTGTCCGAAGCAAAAGTCTGCCCACCCGACTATTGGGCAGAGTTTTTGTTTAGTTGTATACAATTGACATTAAACACTAAATGCCACGAGATAAGGTGTTGATTTGAACGAATGTGTTAATGTCATCAGTGTCAAAGCCACTCGGACGTTTTTTGAGGAATTTTTGTTAGAGATTGGGTGTCTAGTTGTATATTGAACGTCATTGTTCCTGGCCCAGATTCTTACAGACTTCCCCATTGTAGTAAATATATTATCTTGTTCTCGAGGAGGCTAATAATCCAATTACTGGCATGAATGATACCCCAGTGAGTACACCCCTCCACACCCTCGCCTGGTGTTCAATATACTTTACACTGCAGCCTGCTGCCCCCCCCCCTTGGGCAAGCTTAAAAGTGTCTTTTTAAAGCTGATATAATATAAGGAGTGTTTTAACTGTTTTGTAGAGCTATGCAAGGAAACACAAATATTCTTAGATATTTACCATACGAAACCAAATCCATACATTAACTACATCGGCACGCCATCAAGAGAATTCTTAAATATCGAATAGTTAATGTCACATTATCTGATCTGGTTCCAAAATAATCGTTACTACATAGATTAAGATGTCAAAATCAGCAAATATCGATGGGTATACCATGTTAAACAAGGTAAAAAGGTAAAAGCGTAATAAGAAATGGTTTTAGTAATATTCGCGATTATCCTCGGGATCAATCTCAGGCAAGTCAAGCATGCTTCGAAGTTTTGGAGAATTACTCGCGGGTATAAGCCAATTGCAGATAATTATAATAATAATCATTAATTGGGCTGATTCGACGAATTATTGTAGTTGAACAATAATAGATCGAGTTTCCCTTAATATTCTGTGAATTGAAAGGTACCTACCTATATTGTTCATGTGGGTCGTTTGTCCAGACAATACTTGTATCAGTAGCGTAGTGGTTAACTAACAGACGCCTAGGACCTGGACTTGGGTTCGATTCCCAGATCATAGAGTACATTTTATAAAAGAGGTTTTTGAAAAAATGAAAGATTGGAGATGCCAGTTTTTGACATCATTATGCATTGGAAAGCACAAAGCCGCGTTTCTTTGCCTTATAATCTCTCTAACTCTCTTCTAATAAAAGATGAAGTGGTTGACAGTCGAAATTCGACTTTAGAGACAAAAATTACATTATTTACGAAGCAGTTGTATTTCAATACAGCTTCCATTTACATTTCATAACTTATCGTAACTGCAGATAGCGTGGTGACATGTGGCAGTCATAAATAAAAATCAAGCAGAACCATTCGTTTGACGCAGTGTGGCGGAAGCAGCCGCGGCGGTCGATTAAAAGGGAACATTATTAGACCAGTCGCGAATAGCCTACGAGAAGTTAACGATCCATCTGCGCTATCCAGGGCTGCTGGTTCTGTAGTTAATCAATGCACAAATCTTGTCTTAGTATTTATTATTGGGCCTTTGGAACGCATCGAAAACGTTTATTAAGTTTTGTCTTCATTCTCTGAGTGCCATTTCCGATATAGTCAGGGTACGTATGAACCATGATAAAAAAATTATACTTTTGACCGTGGTGTTAAGCGATATTAATCTCAAAACATGTAACATGTTGTAAAGACAACTTGTATCTCCTTCAAATACTCGTATGTGTGTCTCTAAGTCCCAAGCGAAATGTTGGCGAGTCAAATGGCATTTTGTTCTTGGTATACAAGAACAAAGTGTCATTAAAAGTGTCAACCATACAGAGAAACTTACAACATAACAATTGTTCAAGAATTACTGATGTTGAATAAGTTAAACGTTTCGCTACATTTCCTATGGGACGCACGTAGATGTATCTCATGTCACGATAACATGTCCTTTAACGACTTTGGAAATAACACAACTTCAAAGGTCACATTCGGTGACCTTTTAAATGGTGTAAGGTGTTATTTCTGGGTTAATATATGACCGCAAGAATGTCCCTCTTTTGGTGTGAAGTGAAAATGGGGAGTTTAGTTTCAAATGGGACGAGCGTGCCATCAGTGGTGTCGAGTCCCACACACGGCCGCAGGTTTCGCTAACCTGCATGGAGTTATGGTGCCTAAACGCATTCATAACCGAAAAATGAAAGTATACTTGAATGAAGTATCCATGTAATAGGCTATAGTGGTCGCTTCAGATTAAGTGTACCACATGTTTCGCTAAAGATCTTTAAATTTTAACGGGCATTTTTTCTCAGTTTTGGCTAAATGGTCAATCTTTGAATGGTGTTTGTCTTACAGTTGTAGCAAGATGCTAACTGCTAACCCTGTGATGGACGTGTAGGACAGGACAGGACTCCGTCACGCAACTAGCAGCTTCAGCGAAACGGCTATTGATCACACTCGCTGCGACACTCCATAATGTCTCCTATTTATTTTACTCATTCGAAACTACCCGCGCGATCGACTCCGTTTCCATTTCAATTTAAACTTGTGTTTTTCAATTTATTTTCCGTTAATTTTCATTTGGATTGTTTTACGAAAAGTAAATGTCTCGTTGGACGGTACGGGTCAGAAATAGAGTCATCGCTACGATTTCGATTAGGTATTTTGACAATACTGCCAAGGTGCTGGTACAATTGCTAGTAGTAAATTTTTTTATGTCAGAGGCGGCAAACGATGCTTGTTAATCTTTTAAGAAAAACTATTGAATGGATAATTAGATGACTTTACAATATAGGTATATCATCCTAATATTGTATAAATACATATACTACTATTTGTATGTAAGCTAATAATTTTAAAATCATAAACGATTGTGGTACACAGTTAAGAAATGTAATTGAAGAAAGCTTACAAAATGAGCCTCAAATTAATTTCAATTGTCATTTATAAAGCGCTTGGATTCTGTCGTAAGCTTGTCTCCACTCATCCTAATTGTACGGATGGGATTGCCTTTAACGGCGGGAGTCTTCGCAGGAAATACCTTTCATTGTTTTTACTTTCTGATCAGGAAAGGAAACGTGATCTGATACGTAATGAAACCCTGTTATTTCAAGAATGACATATCACAAATCTCATGTGTATGGGTCGGACAATTGTTTTTATATAAATAAACAAATAAAATATCCTTGGACGTTATTCATACAGTGCCGTCTACCCCAAACTACATTTCTTATACAGGGTGTCCCAAAAATGACACGTCACAGTGACACTGAAGGTAGGCCAGCACAAGAGGCATCGAACAAGCCTAACACGACCTCAGTAAAAGTTGCTCGGTTTTCAAGATATTGCCAATTTTAACTTTTTATAAATTTTTACGTTTTTTTAACGTGTTCAGTGCTAGCTAGCCTAAGATATTAACAAGAGTAAAAAAAATATCCAAACATGAGGGCTCTCTAACTCAATGCTAGCACTGAACACGTTAAAAAACCTGAAAATTTCTTTAGACTAAAAAGTATGCAAATGAAGAAATTAAGCTCGAAATACGCATTTTAGCGTCAAGCCGATTGTCAACGACCGAATGGCGCATTTTAACTGTCGCTTTGCAAGTATTTTCCGGTGTTTCAGCAAAGCATTGAAATGTCCGAACAGCAATGTTTAATGTAAAATACTGTAATATCAACATTTCACTCGACATTGGCACTAATAGCGTTCGCTCAGAGTTCCCCATTAATAATAGCACTTAAAATGAGTTCAGTTGAACATTCACGAAAACAAACATTCTGTTTAAAAGGTGTAACGTTGTGAATTCATATACATTGAATTTTTTTTGTACCACAAGTTGGCTAGCGTGAAATTCGTATTATAATATGGCACAAACTACAAACAAACTATTCTTTTAAGGGGACCCTTCACACAAAGTGTCGCTCAATACGGTGGCATACGGATGTTCGGATTTGCCACTGCCAGCGGACAGATGAAAAATATTTACAAACCCTATCCTGATAGTCACAAACTCCACAACAAAATAATAAATCTATTTTGGCGGTGTCGTTGCGAAATATGGGCGCACATATACATATGTATATTTAGATAAGTAGATAGAAGTATGGTAAGTTGAGTTTTTCACTGCCTACTATTTACAATTAATTTAGACTTTTCCTCTACCTAAAGGTTGACTAGAAAATCAAAATCAAAATCAAAATCAAAATATTCTTTATTCATGTAAACTTGTATCAAGTATTTATGAATCGTCGATTACAGTGTGACTCTACCACCGGCTTCGGAACGCAGTCATCTGTCGAGAAGAACCGGCAAGAAACTCGACAGTTACTCTTTTTAATCGCCAAAGAAATTTTACAACATTGATAATAAATCTATCTATACTAAGCCATACAGTTTTTCGTGTAAATGTAGAAATAATAATAATAATAAAGAAAAAAATTATAACTGTAGGACGTAGTGTAGATATAACAACAATGACAACAGATTAAAATACAGTTTGCGCGGACAGGGAGCGAAGCATTCCTACTACCAGTATCTACAGATCTCCATCATTAAGAAAATCTTCAATTTTATAGTAACCTTTTTTCATCAGACGGGTCTTGATACACGACTTAAATTGATTTATGGGTAAGCTAACAACATCCATTGGCAATTTATTATACATATATGGCATATATTATCGCTATTAGCGATAAGCCCGCCTACATTGTACCATTCAATTATGTAATATTTCTCTTTGATAATATTATGCAATAAAGAGAATATCTATCTATCTATGGATCCTAAATACTAATTGTGCAAAATATAAGCGTAGCTTACGTTAACTCGCGAATACTTGCGCACACGCGGGCCATTCGTCACCAAAGGATTAACGCAGTAGCGATCCACCGAGCAAGAATTTTAATCCGATGCGTTACATTGTAGTGTGTTGTAGTCGTATGTAATGCTGAGTTAATGTGTAATTGCGTCTCAACTATAAATAGGCTTAATTACTTTTATTTGTTTATAGACTGACCAAGAAAATAAAAAAACCTGCTCTGGAGGCGCCACATTAGCTATGATTATAACAACACTTGGTTGCTATGGTTGTACTCACAAATAACTCACAATATCCAATAATAACAAAGGCTCGGTTGACAATTGACATCACACTTTGACAGACAGCAATAATTAATGGCAGCTTAATGCTTTTTTATTTGATTGTTGCCACTTGAAGAAATCAGTTTTCGAGGTTTTTTATTTTAATGGTCAGGCTATACTACTTGTATATTTACTGTGAAGTGCGTAGTGCGTATTTTTGTGGCATTGTCTGATTAAGTATTTTAAATTCGATGCTTTTTAAAACTGTTACAGATTTTTTATCCAGTTTTTGACGTTCGATTTGGTTTGAGAAGTCAGCTGTGTGACTGCTACCATGAAAAAATGGTTACAAGCCTTGGTTCTAAACACGGAGGTCGTGTGTTCGATTCCCGCCTTGGGTCTGATTGGTAGCAGAATTATTCCAGAGTCCAACTAGCTATCTACCCAGTGGCGTAGCGTGGGGGTCAGCCGCCCGGGGCGGAAGACAATTCTGCCGCTCTTTTTAATTTTTTTTGCTCCTCCACTTGGCAAACCAGCCAAGCAGCCCACTCGCCCGGGGCGGAGGACAATTCTGCCGCCCTGTTTTTTTTGCTCCTTTAGGATATTTTGCCATCGCTACGCCACTGTATCTACCTCAAGTAAAATCTGCCACCGTGACAACTTTGAGTGTGTTTTTGAAATATTCATGTTTGAGCCAGTATACCACTAGTTTAATATGTAATATGGCGCTAACCAACAGGCACATACAATAGTAGCAAAGCAACCTACACTATTCTGTCTGGACGACTAAAATGAAATTGATATAGCTCACGTGATATAAAACTGAAAATTGGTTGTACAAATACTGCTTTGGGTGGTTTGCTGTGTTGCTTACAATACTTGTGTTTTCTTTTTTCTTCTTCTTTAGGTGCCGTCTCCTACCGGAGGTTGGCGATCATGATGGCAATCCTCACTTTATCTACTGCTGTTCTGAACAGGGATCTCGTGCTCATACCGAACCACTGTCTCAAATTTTTATTACAAATTTACGGCGTCCCTGAATCTTGCCTTGGATGATGAGTTGAAGCAATCCGTATTTACTGTTGCGAAGTATGTGGCCGAGATACTCCAACTTACGCCGTTTTATGGTGTTTAAAACTTCCAACTTTTTGTCCATACGCTGCAGAATTTCTTTTTTTTTTCAGTCAGAGCTTTCTTTTTTCTGCTAGAATTAATTCCTACAGATCAGAATTAAACTTGTAGAAGTTGGCAGTATTATAATACACTCGTGCGGTGTCAACAATCTCATCATAACGACACGTATTACATAAAACGAAGTTCCCTTTTATTTACTACCAGAATAAAATGATCTTTTAATCTAGTAGCGATCAACTATCTTGATCGATTGATAAAAATCAAAGGAACCTGTTGGCACATTGACGTGCGTACGTGTGGTTATTTTGGCAAGGGTTTGGTGCAGTCTCGGTGCATACAACAATAGCACGATTAATTGACGGCGTACGCAGTCTCTTGCTGACGTGACATTTGTGCGGATTATACCGCGAACAATGAGGTTTAATACTTGGCAAGTTCGCGCATTGGCATATAATAAGCCTATAAAAAGTGGATAAGTGAGAGTCGGAGTCGAATGGCAGGTTCCTTACATGCGTGGCTGTCTTTGAGGCCGTCCTAACCTCACAATTTTTGTTTCTACTTTATAACAATTCTATTAAGTTCGGATTTTAGTCAAATGGGTTGATAATTGTTATTATTTATTCAATCTCATATTTTCGATTTGTGGCAAAAATTTTAGAAAAATCAAAGATGTAATTAAACGAGTATGTAAGCTTGTTCCAAGACATAGGCAACGAGAGTCCATTTTTTTTATTACTCAGGCTGACTCCGCTGTTTGTTGATAACTTTTGTACACGGAACCCTATCTGCCGCTCAACGGTATTTGGATCGTGTGATATCTCGCACTGAACAGCAAACAGTTATTTTAACATACATCCCTGTCTCATTCATTTGTTTTAATGTTTGTCTTAAAAAATAAAATACAATTAGCCTTTCTCACGTATCATTTCGTGTCTATAAAAATAATTGAAGGTTTTTACGCTATTATTCCTTGTCATGTGAATGCTTTTAAATAAAAGTTGTTTGTCTCGGTTTTGTATTGCATTGATCTAGGAAAACAATTTAATTGACAATTAAAGTGAAATTCACACAATATCATCAGGGTTCTGCCAGAATACCAGCGCTGCTGTGCCGTTTTTCAATTTCACAGCAGCATAATTATGCTGAGGCAAGAACCCTGTTGGCCTTTTCTTATGTGTTATTTTATTTGTGTTTTTTTTAAATTATTATTGTTTGTTTTTTGTAAAAAAATTGTAATTTTCTATTTAAAGGCCAATAAATGGTTTTTCTTTCTTCTTTCTTTTCTTTCTTTCAATATAAACATTTAAAAGTAAGCTATTTATATAAATTTTCATTGATGCATTTTAAAATTAAGACAGGCACGCAGCCCGATAAAGCCCATAAAGTGGCCAATATTATCTATTCTGTAGAAAAACACTTTCATACTTTTTTATGCACCCTAACCGCAGGCCAGCGAGACCTGCTGCGGGCGTGTGTAGGAATCGGGACTAAGGCGTTTGTCCCACTACCCACTAAACTCCCCTTTACACCCGAAAGAGATCGGTGCACTGCAAATACTTCCACATTAATATATCCGAAACTCAGCCAGAACAGAGGGTCTATTGCCTTTTTTTTTAAACACATTTACGTGTACCCTCGGTCGCGGGGGCGCACCGAGTGGTTATGTGGGGCTCCCACAGACAAAACTGCGGACTACCCACTGAAACCCGTGTGGTCCTTCGAGGTCGCATTGGCAGTACTCTCCGGTACCATGCTCTAGGCTATTATTCCGGAGAGTGCCTATAAAATATCGACATTGAGATATCTCAAAATGTCCCATAGGTCTTTTGCCAGTCGACTTACGTCGTAGTACTATCTCCTGGCACTGTGCGCCTATGGAGACAATGTATTGCAGCTAAAAGTGCACTCAGGCCTATAAATCAGCTCGTCGTGACCACGACGGGGAATGCGACACTCATTACTAGTTATTTTAATTAGGCCAACACACAGACAGACGGAATGCGAAGCGTTGCGACAGGGACGTGTGTCATCGAAATTGTACGCACCTGAGTACGAGATACAAAATAAGAATGGAGACATTATTAATATTTAATAGTCTATTCAATGTCCCACTACTCCAACTGCAGGGCAAAGGACTCCATTATTGAAACAACTGGTGCAGTTCGTATCCAGAAGGGTACTGAAAAGAAATTTTCCAATGTACATACTTAGATAGTCACGAATTTCTTTTTTTAATGGCACTTGTCAGACCGGACCGCACCCCACGTAAGCAGCCACTGTGTCCCACTTAGTAGCATAATAGCCACTTAATCACATAACACAACATTTATAATACAAATAACACTTGCATGATTTCCAACATTAAGCCATTCATAATAACTAACAATGTGTCGGCTCTAATGAAAGCCTTACTGCGATGTATTAGCACTAGTATGTGTTACGTCACAGTATTTTCATATAGGTACATAATACATGCGTAATTTACGATCTTGCTCTTACCCCGCTAACTCGAGGTCGCAATAATGAAACTATAAATTTATTTCTAAGAAACACGCCTTCTGCAAAACTGAGAGAAGTAAGGGCTCTTTCAAATTAGAAGTTTTGTGTCGGACGGCTGCGGTACGGTCGCCGTACTGTTGCCGCACCGCGTGTTTTGTATGAAAGAAAACTAACGACCGCCCGACCGTACGCGGTGCGGCAAACGCGCGGCTACCGTACCGCAGCCGTCCGACACGAAACGTCTAATTTGAAAAAGCCCTAACGTGCTTCCAAGGAATCCTGCTGAGACTAGGTAAACAAACAAAGCTTGCTTCAGGATTTTCTGCGTAAAAGCCTTTCATATAAAATTGTATTTTCCAGTTTAGCGAATGATTGTGTTATTCTTTTGACATAAACGTTATTTTAAAGAAGAACAATAAAGTTGCAGCCGTATAGGTCCTGAGAAGAAACTGGTTAGAATAGGTAGCATTAGCTTGAAAATGTTCATGGCATAGCAATGTGATTTTGAAAACTAGTTTAAGGCTTTTTTACGTAATTGAACCCACTACTAAAATACTATTTAACGATTTACCATCACGAAAACACCATATTCAACGCATGTGTGAAGCCTCTGGTGTTGAAAGTCTAATACTTCACTTCAGGTTATCTGTTTTCTCCTTTGCCTCTGAAATAAATAAAAAACTTCCTGGTAGTGGCTTAACTATAGCGGTGGTTAATCCAATACGGAATTTCTACAGAAGCGGTCCAAAAAAATTATCAATTAAAAGGGTGTACATCCTACATTCCCGTTGTATCTATGCTGACCGTAATACAGTCGTACCCAACCTTTTCATTCGGTGAAACATGTTCCGCACGAAGTTTTTCACACAGAAAACAAAACTTTCATCGTACGCCATGTTTGTTATAAATTAACTGAAAAACGTTACCGTGACACCAGATATTTTGTCAACACTGCCGCGCATCGACCGGCGTGAAAAGAAACCTGATCCATTGAGCGTCTGTAGTAAACAGGGTTCAGGTGGTGAGAAATCGAGCATGGAA
Source organism: Mecyna flavalis (assembly GCA_949319885.1). NCBI lineage: Eukaryota > Metazoa > Arthropoda > Insecta > Lepidoptera > Crambidae > Mecyna > Mecyna flavalis. Next base: position 11,329,547 of record OX439439.1, read on the forward strand.
ACATGAAGTTATTATTTTTTGCGAAAGATTTTGATAAAAATCACGGAGGTCGTTGGTTCGATTCCCGCCTTGGGTCTGGTTGGTGGTAGGGCTTTTTCAGAGTCCGACTGGCTAGCTACCACCACCACAGGTGAAATCTGCTGCCATAACAGCTCTGGCTGTGTTCCGGCAATATTAATGTGGGAGCCAGTACACTTGAAATCAGAGGCTCGAAGATCAGATGATTCTACAGTCTCGCAGCACATTGAGCGACGCTTCCAGGCGAAGTGTCCCTCAATGGAATAGGCCGCAGTGGCCGCTTACCATAAGGTGAGCTGCGTGCCTGTCTGCCAACTGAACTAGTATAAAAAAAAGGTGTGATGTATGTATCTGATGGTACGTAATCACTACCGTATAATAAGAATATCCGTGAAAAGAGCGTTAGATCCATTTTACGCTCTTAAGAAAATAATATGAAAGAAGGAGGCAAGAATTATCTTACACTCGTACCGTACCACGGACAAAATGTAATGTAATGTTTTTTGAATTATTATGATTGTAATTGTTAAATATTATTAACTATAACAAATATGAAACACACTCAAAGCACTGTCGTAATAAAACCTACAGATATACGAGTCTGTTCATAGAATTGGCAGTTGCTAAAAAAGGAAGCAGGTCGTGTAAAGAATAGTTTCCTGGTATCACAAAGCAACAATGTACGGATTGTGAGCTGAAATAGCCCAGTAGCTCATTCTGACGCGTGTACGGTTCCTTCCTATTCTGAAACTAGTGCACTCTTTACTAGTTACCGTTTGTACCTACTTACCTAATAATCATATCTATATGTACTAATATCATAGTGCAAAAATGTTTTTGTTTTCTGTCCGTATTTTAAGTCAAAACGGAAAAACGGATCGACGCAGTTTTTGGTATGGAGATAGTTTAATAGCTGAAGAGTTAAATAGGCTACTTATTACAGAAAAAAGTCGTATTTATTTTGACATTGATATTCAAACGTGTTCTAGCTACCTATGTTATATAACTTCTGTCTATTATTGTGTTATCACATTAAAGTATTCGTGGAAACAGCTGACCTATTTTCACGAATATCTACATTCGTGATAGTATCGCAAGACACAATATGACAAGGCAGCCCGGTGAAATATCGGCGTCTACGCAGAGTTCTTTAGTTTAATGTCTGGTGGCAAAACAGAGCTCTGAAAGACACAACAGCTCAACGACAGCAATAAAAAAAACATCAAGATGTTCAAAATAACATTCTACGCACCCGACATCGCTCTATTTCCGGAAGCTGTTCCAAACAATTCATATTTAAATATTCGAAACGTTTGTTTACGCCGCCGTCAAAAATATTCAGACAGTAGTGTAAATAATTTAGCGATTTATGCGCCAAATAAATAGAAACGAAACGCCGATGCGTAGGATTGCGCCGAAATAGCCGCAGACGCGCCAGAGAGCAACAGACTAACAGAAGTAACAGACGTTCCTATACATAGTGACGACTGAGTCGGTCCAGTGAATGACAATTCCTGCGAGGTCTGCTGGTAAACTATTTAAAAGATCGCAAAGTTTTATTTATGTTAGAGGAAGGTAAACAAGCAAGTGGGGTACCTGATGGTAAGTGATCGCCGCTACCATTGGACACATTTATGCCAGACTCGCTTTTTGAAGGATTTGTCATTTGCTGCCATATTGGTTTGGAAACAAGGCTGCTGGAAATTTGTGTATGGTGGAAATGGAAAATGGAAAAATGGAAAATGGTTGTAATGTGTGGAAATTGGTTCCACAAAATGGTCATACATATTGAGAAGTGTATAGAGATACGCACGGCACTAGACTTATCCAGATTGCACGGATGAAACATCCATTTTAGAGTATTTTAGATCAAGAGGTATTATTCCAATCGTCCTCTTTAATTAGTAAGAAAACGCACGCCTTGCTTGCACGATATAGGATTTCATCTGAATTGGAATCGTTGTTTAGCGCCATGTTATTACTTTGTAGAACTGTATAAGCAGGCGGGTAGTCTGTGCTTACACGGTATGAGAATCTCGTGCTGGTTATGTTACAAGGCACAAGTTCGTCCCTTATGGTATTTCGTCCCCTCCAAAAAAAGGGTAAAAATCTTAACCCAGTTTAATAGAATGCTAATCAAGAGCGGGCTTAAAGTTAGTCCATCAAACTCTAGCCAACTTTAGCCGCGCCAGACCATAATAAGAGTAGGCAGATCCAGAAAGCACAAACGTAATGCTAGTGTAGGTATTTCACCGAGCAAAATAGAGTAACGTGCCAAACCCACCGCCTACCGGTGTGTTGACAAATTATATCAGACCCGAACTATTCATGTCGCTTTTAGTCTGCCTCGCAAAATAACGTGGACGAATAAATAACACCGCTAGTTAATCCAATCTTAGAAAATGTTATTTTATATATTTCGTTTGTTTATCAATGAGCCTTCTAATGCCTGGTAATAATAATGTAATTGATATGTGAGAGTACAATATTTTCTTTCAAATAGCAATAGGTTTAAATCTTTAGTAACTAAAACATAAGTTTGTCTGTTTATTTATTTAGAACTCCATTAGCTCGTCAGTGTAGAATCTGGAAATTGCTGGTTCAACATCAGCCTATATACGTTCCCACTGCTGGGATACAGGCCTTATCTCAATTGTGAGATAGTGTGGGCCATACTCCACCACGCTGGCCTAGTGCGGGTTGGTGGCGGGGTGCGTAAGGCAAGTGACCAACCTTAATGTCAGATGTTATCAAGCCGCCAAATGGCCTCTAACTAGGCTTGACGACTAATATTTACATTATAGTAAATTGCTGGTTACAACAAATAAAATATAACGGCTTTGATAACAGTAACTGCAATCCCATCCCACCCACCTATTACCCACCTACCCACTAAGCTCTGGGGAGTTTAGTGGGTAGTTAAACGTCGCTGAACATCTTGGTTTGATGGGGATGCCTGGGGGCTTCGCCGTCACGTCCAAAAGTGACGATCCGGTGTCCGCCTTATGGTGGTTGACAGGCCCAACCTGGGAAACGCCTAACCATTACGTGTTAGTCATGAGTTATCTCAACCCATGGATGTTGTGCATATTTTCGTCATTCCCAGTCTGGCAGCTGACGCAAATAGAGTGAAGTACTATAATAAACCCGACATGACGTGTATAGTTCGCGCCATCCGCTTGCATTAACTCCACAAAGACTAATGAACTTACGCGACGGAGATCCGAAACTGTAATTTTATTACGTTTCAAAAGCCAACGAGCTTCATGTGACTGACATACTCGACAAAATCCAATAAAGTTAATGCTACTAATTGGAGCTTTGCACAAAAATGCATATTGATCAAAACAAAGAAGATGAAAAATTGGAGCCGTGCTGCCGTCGAAATAGATACATAACTACTAGTAACTAGATGGGCAGACGTGGCGCTTACCATCAGGTGTACGATCTGCACGTCTTGTTACACATTGCAATAAAAAAAAATATCCCTGGACAATATTCACACAGCGCCGTCTAGCCCCAAACTAAGCTTAATACTTGTACTATGGGTGACAGACAACGGATAAACTTTACTTATAAATACAAGTATACTTTTTTTGCAAATACGTACACATCATAGAAACACCAAGACCGATACAAATAAACTTGTTCATGCACAAAAACGAGTGTACCATGCGGGAATCGAACCAATATCCTGGTGTGATAGCCCACTTCTTAACAATTACACCAAATGGGCCGTCAATAGGTCCACCCTCTCACAAACGACAGACGCATGTGTAGTAGCTTTTGCGTTGCGCTTCGATTTGTGCGTAAAGTGCCGGAGGCCTAAAACCCCCTCACCCTTCTTCCTCCTTATTCTCATCCCCCATAGCCCTTCCCCGTCCTACCATTATTCTTTTATCAAAGGCGGCTTCGCAGGTGTTCAGTTCATGGGCGGTAGTGATCACTTACCATCAGGTGTTACAACTGCTCGTTTGCCTTTTCCTTTCATAAAAAAAACTTTTTAGTGCAATTTATATCAATCAGGGATGTAACGGAGGTAAATTTATCGGAACCGAAGTCGGAATCGGAGTTTTTAAATTTGATTTATCGGAATCGGAATTGGAATCGGAATCGAAGTCAGAAGCAGAGGCAGAAGTAGTGGCAATTTTTATTGAAGGACGAATAAAACGTCATTCAGTAATTTTTTCATTTAATTACAAGAACAAATTAACACAGACAATAAAAAAAATACATGTTTCTAACTAAACAAAAATTTAAATCAAAGGCATTGACTCCAAAAGTAGTGTATTGCTATGCTTCGACCTCCGATTTAAAAGTTTCGGAGCCGAAATCGGAACCGAAAGTAATAATAAACGGAAGTTCCAACTTAACGGAATCGGAATCGAAGCTCCGTAACATCCCCGTTATAATTATTAATAAAATTTAATACATTGTTTAGTTCCTCTTGGCTAAAACAATTAATTAATAACCGCAGCAAAATATAACACGATCAATTTTGAAACCTTTACCCTTTCTACGAAAATTATATGTATTTTAATTTTAGTTTTAGTCTCCCTATGAAACATGCTTCATTCTCATATTAATAACATGCTATTTGTAATTTTACCTTTCATCTTAATAACCACTTTATTTTCACATAAACGAGTATATTGAATGCTGTCTAATTTGGTAGTAATGGTTGCGTACGTGGGCGTTCAGACGTCTGAGATGCTTGAGATAAAGTCTAAGTTAATGTCTAGGTTGCCTAGAGTTCGGAAGAGTCTAGTAAACTTGTTTACGACTCATAAAATAGATTTTAAGAGGAGTTTCAGTATGCTTACGTGATACAATTCTTCCAAATTATTCTTTGATTCGCAATCTAGTCAATGGGAGTTTAACATACCGCCTCTGTTCCCGGACAGAATAAACAAAATATTGTACCTATGTCCTATATTAATGTCAGTCTGGCAACACATTGAGGGACGCTTCCAGGTGAAGTGTCCCTCAATGAAATAGGCTGCGGTGACCGCTAACCATCAGGTGGGTTGCGTGCCTGTCTGCAAACTGATCTAGTATAAAAAATGAAATAAAAATATCTCCTTACTTTTTAACACAGTGTCAAACTGTTTCTCCTGATCGCACGGCATTCCCGCGTAGTCGGGAGATTAATGACACTCCCGACAGGTGGTAAGCGCTGTCCTTAAGATATTTTCACACACATCACTCAAATTCTTTGGGCGGTTCATCAAAATTTCATTCATCTTAACATGTGGGAAGATGGTAACAGATTTTTTTTTTCAATTTTATCCCGTCACGTCAACAAAAGATGTTACGATCAACTTCTTGAGTTGATTACATTATAATTAGATTACTTTTGGCTAAAGAAACTATTAAGTTGTGTTTATATAACTTGTAACCAGTATAACTAGTAAGGAACTGGACTATTGGGGTAATTACGGTGCATAAACACTACAGTGTCGCTTGTGGTACTTATTTCGATCCCTGGGCTAAAAAAGTGTACCTATACTTTGGAAATGCTCTAAAACTATTTGTAGTTAATATGTATTTTGTTTTAGGTGCGATGACTAATCCCAAGCGCAGGAAAAATATGGATAAGTACATATTGGTGATCAGCTTCTTTATATTAAACATCATTTTGCAGACACACGCAGCCCACCTGATGGTAAGCGGCCACTGCGACCTATTCCGTTGACACTTCTCCAGGAAGCGTCGCTCAATGTGATACCAGACTGTAGGCTTAGCTGATCTTCGAACCATTGACTTCAGGTTTACTGGCTTCCACATAAATATTTAATTATTATATAAACAAAAATAGAATATTCTTTCAAGAATTTAACTTCATCATTACTGTAACACTTACAAACTCAAACTCAACGCCTTTTAAGTGTACGTGTACTTGGCAGTAAAATATTATATTGCAAAGCAGTCTGTCAGTTTGTAATCCCACGTCAGAAATGGAGAGATGGTTGGTTCCCGGAAATACGTATAGCTCCCGAAGGATGTGTGATAAATCCATTTCGTGAAAGCCAATTTTCACGCAAGTGAGGCTCTGTGAAGCTTAAATAATAACAGTGTACACAAATACTCACAACATCTTCAAGATTCTTAATTGCTTTTTAGATGGATACAGTCATGATTAAAAAATAACACATAGTTTTCATGCATTATTTGACTTCACAATATTATGTCTTACATAAAAAATTTAAACTATTCTAATTTACCACAGCTTATGCCAAATTGTAACTACTTTAAAGTGTGTAGAGTTAGCCAGTTGTACCAGATATACTTTTAAAGAATTGTATAAGGACAAAGGCAGTAATTTATCCTGCCTGCGCTTAATAGAGATAATGCAATCTATTTCTAGTTTTCCCCAACACGTGACATTATGACTCAAGGCTTTAATTATTATGAACTAAATTGCGTGATACAATTTGTTACATACGCTAAAAATAGAATCGGCTCTAAGTAAAAAGGAGCTAATCACTGGAGATACGACCACAGACCTTGTTAATTAATTGAGCTATTTTAAGACGGTAAACTGGACACATCGTGGATAAAGGTCGTGAATTTGATGCCTATCTTTTTTGAGGTTGTTAGTTGGTTCTTTAAACATACTTATGGACTGTTTTAAAATAAATAAAAAAATAACATTTTATAATGTGATATGTCAAACTCTGTTGTACCATATGTTTTAAAACGATGACTCTACATAGTTTTTTCTATAAAAGTTTTTAAGCAAAATCCTTACTATCGAAAGTAAAGTGAGAAACGAGCTGTCAAAAGATTGAGGTGGAATATCATTGTGATAATTTATAGAGTTCATTATTTAATAGTTTTGAATTTTTATCTACTATCGTCAAAAATACCTACCAACGAAAGAAATGTACTGGAGCCATTTTGCTTGGCCAAAATATATCTTTTTGGATTCATAGAAACCTGCTCTACATTATATATGCACGATCCACGTAACAGCACCACATGATAGAGTTATAACGAGTCGACAGTCATGTGATACAATTTAAATAAGCTCTAGATTGACTGAGGCCATAAAAATTAATTTTTTCATCAATTTAATATACATGTAGAGTCTATGAGCGCGTATAATATTCAATCACAATGGATTAGTAATTTGTTCTGCAGTAGTTATCGTTTTTATATGAATTTTTTTTTGTAACATGATTCATATGTATTATTTATTTTTCTGATTTATATGTGAAAAGACGTTCATTGTACTCTTTGCGTAATATAATAAAATGAAGTATCGAGCCTTCATTACATAAATAAATAAAAGTATAAATGCAAAAATAATAAATCGACCCGGTTATCATACCGTATAATCACTAGTCAAGTGTCATGTTATTACATTTTAGTTTTTAATATTTGGCTACACGGCTAGAACGCTCAACGTCACAGGTATTCGACCGTAAGTCCGAGTATAAAATGTGCCACTCACTACTAGAAGTCCTCCTGATACATAACATGACAAATGGCAGAAAAAGCTGTCCATCAACGTCGTGGTAATAAAACTGGTTGGTTTTTGTTTGTTTAGGTGAACTTTTAACCAAAAACTCCTGGAGTTAAGCTTAATCAGTAACAAAACCATAAATGCAGATTTTAATTTTTTTAAGGAAAAAGTTGATTCAAAGTCAATGATTTTAACATCTCCGTGACCCGTACAAGCTGAGTGTCATGTGATTCAATTCGTACATAACATCTTAAACGGCAGAAAAAGCTCTCGATGGTCGTGTCGTTAAAAAACAAGTTTGTTTTTTTTCCGGCGCGCGGGCAAGAGCGTGGCGAATCGACCGTCGGCCCTTGCTAAGAGTTCAACGCGTACCTTCCTACTACAAATTATTTTTAATCAAATTCTTCGACGGCTACCTCGATGGTATTTTGGTTGCCTTTTGATAGGCCTGCTTGGATATTCTTCTCAATTCATTTTGTGTATTAAGATTTTTAAAAATTTGTTTAGTAAAATTCGTGTTGAAAATAAAATAATATAACTGAGTATGGACTCTACATTTATGGTATGTAGACTATTCAATTTACATATTTAATAATCTGGTGTCAGTTTTTCAGACATGGTTTATGCTTTATTACAAATACCATCGCCAATCTGATTGTAAGCAGCCATTGCAGGGAAATTTCACAAGGCTACTCTGAAGAAGAAAAAAAATATTGTGTTTAATTCTATATTTGTGATATATCAAAATTAATTCAGATGACAAGGGTGTTTGTCACGCTTTTTTGCTTTTGATTCACTCTTCCCTATCCTGATAAATGTTTGTAAAGTATGTTTACACCACGGAGTTTACACCAATTTATTAAAATAAGGAATGAAAAATAAAAATAAATGTTTATGAGTTCACGAATCCCACGTTCACTGCACGACAAAGACAATGAATTTAAATCATCCTTACCATATCGGTAACTGGTGAAAAAATATATACTACAAAAATACTTCGCACATGCAGAGAATATTAACTAAATGCATGTGGGTGAAGTCAACTGACACTCTACAGTCTAAACTATGTAGAGTCCGTACTGTAGGCCTGTCTCTACAAACGGATAACCTTGACTTGATCCAAGCAAAGGTTACTCTCCGACCGTAACTAATTTTCAATTCCTCAACACGGTGATATCACGGAAAGGTCTCACATCGAATACAGTTTATAAAGATTAAGTGCAACTTATTTTCCGTGACAATGTACTTGGTCGGACCATTTGTCCCAGAGCCGCCCCATTTCTTTTAAGGCTTATCTTAGAAACCGTTCCTCGAACACAATGGATTGAGCTAAGATTACTGTGCACTAAAACGGCTACTGGCCATTGTAGAGTCCGTAAATAACTACATTTTGTTCTCAAAAAATAACCAGGGACCAGGTACACCCTTTCGCTTTTAGCATATCATTACGGATGAAATCACCATCAAAACTTTGTATTTTCCTTAATTTGATGTAAAACCCACGGTTAATAGCTCTACTCGATAAAGTCGGTGTAAAAGTAATCTGTATCGTAAACATGCAATGCAGCTCCGAGTAGTCCACTAGAAAAACCGGTTCAAAACCATTTCACTAAAGACGTGTTGGGAAATCCCTACCGTGAATGCGATGTTGACTAAATTGCGTTTTCTGAAAGCGCCACACTGAATAGGAAGTTATCTGACCCGCCTGAATGGGCGTTATTTATGATCGCGGAAATGCAGGAGACTTTTGAAACCAATAAATCGCCCGAATCCACGTAACTACATCTCTGATTGATAATTTACCAAGCGTATAACAGTTGCATCACGGCCGGGCGAGCGGCGACGCCAAGATTCGGTGGCAACGCTCAAGCAGGAATTCATTTCGCGTCGAGAAGTGTCCGGTTTCAGTCTGGCACGACGAGCGCTCATATTGCATTTGGTATTTATTTATGTATGTGTCGGGCGCAGGTTCTATCGCGGCGCCGCGGGCGTAGCGGCCGGCGGCCCAGGGGGGCATACTTACTACGTGATTAATCCGCCCCCCGCCCCCCGCCGGGCCGGCGCTCCGTACTCGCGCCGGGTTTCCTCGTCCCCGCTCCTCACGGCCACTCACTACGCACGGGGCTCCGCGTAGTGCCGCCGCCAGTCGCGCTGCGACCCGCGCCGACGTCGCACTCCACTCGCTCCGCATAGCTCGGACCATTCATGCTAATCTCCGTCGGCTTCCCTAGCCAGTGACCGCAGCGGAACCGCCAGTATCGCGAGTGCCGAATGTTCGTGGACGTCACGCGCGTGTACTTTTCCATCGGATTCGGAGCCTGAAACCAGTTCGGAGTGGCGGACGGCGCCGTCCCTCGGATGAGATCTGTGATCGTGCGCTGCTGTGACCCGCGGCCTGCGATGCGCCCGTGACCGTCTTGCGACAGTGCCACGAAACGTAAGGATCTGTTCGTTCATTCGGGCGGTTCGCGTGCTCGGGCCGCCTTCCTATTTGCATGGCGCATACGAGTGGATTTTATTTTCGTCTGGGTGCGCGCGTGTGCGTGCGCGCGCGTGTGTGCGCGGCGTGCGTGTGTGCGTGCGCCGCGACGGCTGAGACGGCTACTCCTGCTTTATTTAGGTTGTTTCTGAGCGTGTCGGCTCGCCCGCGCCCGCGCCCGCCCTCAACCCTCGCCGCGCACGCCAACCGATACTCCCTTTTGTTTTTGATGATCTTGAGCCAACTGCCCGTTCAGTTGTACCAGTTGTACCGTCTCCTGCCAATGACTCTATAAGACTGCCTATTATGTAAGTACTCTATGGCACGCACAGCCGTCTCTATTTTAAACCAGTTGAGCAAACACGTCTTAAGTCATTCAACTAGCGTTTGACGTGTGGATTGTTAGTTTTGAACCGTCTTAAGATTCCGTAAAACATGGGTTCGTTTTACACATTAAAGTGTTCTTGGCAAACATATGTTATCGACCGTCAACAACTCTACACCATTCAAACAAGCTGTGACAACCACGCTGTTTGACGCTCTACAAACTTCATGAACTTCATGATAAACAGACTTTTTACTGGAAATTACTTCAATAACAAAATAACATCAACACCTAAACAACTTAATTATCACAAGCAACAATCGATAAACAGGATCCATAACTTTCTCAACTACAACCTTTCGTAGAGTAGACACCTGTTAACAACATGTGACTCTACCAAATCTCGTTTTTACTAGTAGTTTTAACGATGGGGACTAAAAGTTTTAATAGTGAGAGCGTAATAATAAAAACTCATCCACGTGTAAGTTAATGGAATGAACATGTTAGTTTTGTTAAATTAGCAATCGGAAGAGAGAAATATTATTGATTTTTCTTATGAATATAAATTCATTGCTCTAATAAGTTATTGCCAATATTTCTCATATGCATGTACAATGTTTTCTCTTAGTATTTTAGAGACTTGCTTAGCGAATTATTAATGTATTAAAAGAAACATAAGAAGCCGAAGTACAAAAAAAAACCTATAGAAATTATCAAACATTTAATAATGGATAAATAAATATGCAATACAAATTAAGTAAGTACATCAAGCCTAAATAATTTAAATAATATCCAGTGACCAGTGTTATTTAAAAACATTGATAACACACACAAAATCGCTCACACATCAACAAACTCACAGCTTGATATGTTACAATGCTAAAAAAATAACAATTGTATCAGGAAGCGGGATCTAATTTTAAGCGTTGTAGAGTTAGGAAGATTTTTATCTGACTGTACAAAACAGCTATTTATATCGGTGTCCGAATCGTCAGTGAAAAAAAAAAGTATATAAAAAGTGTAAATTCGGACACTGTGTCCGAATAAACTGTGTCCGAGTCGTCAGTAAGTCGCTCTACCATAGCCACAGTTTAGGCTTCTCGAAGAAGAAAGCTATGCATACTAATAGGTTTCGTAAGAAACGCAATTACTTACGTATTTAATTATAAATAATTCATTAATCGTTCGGCACTCGTGGATGCAGGTGCGACAACTGAAGGTAAAACTAGGAAGTTACTATGTCACTCTCAGCTCTACATTTCAATTAACCTCACTTAGTTATTCATAAATCATAATTGTCATTATTTATTGACCCATTGAATACTCCTTTTTACTGCAATTTTTGTAACGTGTTTCATGAAGTCGAAAACCATTACCTACAAGTTAAAAATTTATACTAACCCAGCCCCCGATTCTATTACATTTAATCCTTAATCCTCAAACCTTATAGCTTTACAATTAATTTATTATTCTGTCTCTAACACAGAGAATAATCAAACGGGATAATCAAACATTTCGTACTAAAATCAGCTTATTCCTTTGAAATGTATTTAATTAACTTTTAAACATGTGTGCTTAATTCTCTCGACTCAAAGAGCGTCCAGAGCTAATGAAAACAAATAAAGTAGAGTACGATCTGGTCGTTAATCAGTTTTACTACGTTGTTGTATGTCGGCAGTAATTATTTATTTAAAATTAGATCAAGTAGGAAAAGTACGAGACTCATGCGTTCAACTCCGACCTATTGTAGAGTCGCGGATGTAACGCTGTAGCTCTTATTATCAGGACAACAAGGATCATATTCGAATGACCTGCCGTTATCTCAATGGATTCACTTCCAAGATACACAAATGTTGTTGTTAATGTAATGAGTACGCTGTACTGTTTAAACACTAATATTTGCTCGTAAAAGAATATTACGCCACTGTTTATATAAGATTAAAATTGGAATAGCTAATTATATAATTTTGGTGCCGTCAAATAATATCTATTTTGGAACTGTCAATAAGGTTTTCTTAATTAAGAATGATTATTGGGTTTTTTATATTATTATAAACGGCTTATGTCAACAGCTTCTAACCCTAAAATCCTATTATACTAACATGAAACGTCACTTGTGAACTTGTGATGCATGCTCGATATAACATGACCAATATGCTCCTATTGAATAGATCATAAATTGTAACAGTATGTGCAACACTACATTTACTGATACCATTCTAATACTTGAGCCTCTAAGCCTCACTTGATGCTAAACAGCTACTACTTTAGGTATTCATCATTCATCAGCAAAGCGTCTGTACTGCCACATTATTTGTCTAAAACCTATTTGGTTCTAAGTATACTGGATCCCTTAAATTTCTTTTTTTCTTATGCCATATACGTTTTTGCGTTTAGCCAGATAAATACCCATCGTAACGAACTTTTCTTAAAAATGATTTTTTTTAATGTAAGAGGAAGGCCAACGAGCCTGTGGGCCACCACTGCCCATCCATGAACACCTGTATGACAGTTGCGTTACTTACTGGCCTTTAAGGAAAAATTACACTCACTTTATGAAGATACATAATATTTCATTTTTCCAAAAATAAGTTGACACTTTCTTATTTTAGTAAACATTTTGTTTCATTGTTAACTATGCCCTTAATAGTTTCTTCTCACTTGATACATGTTCAGTACAATCAATAATAATTAGTTCTTTGCATAATTGTCGTGTTGATAGCGGGTACAATTGACGCATTTTATTACTTGGTCTTGAATATAAATAAGAAAGAGTAAGGACCTCGGAACTTAAAATAAGTAATTAAATGCTTGACTAAATAAAAAGGGTAATGACATAATACATGTCTTCAATGTTTTGGTGAAGGTAGATAAGTTTAACAATGAGCAGAATATATTTTGATTCTTTCACGTAGGCACGCAAAAAACAAATATGATTCATTAAAATTTTGGCAACGAAATATTCCAATTTATACATAATATAAAATCTAAAATAGATACAAAATTCTTTAAAAGTAATCTTTATTAAGTGCAATCAAATAATCTTTAGAGTAGTTTATTAGATCAAAAGGAAAGAATGACTGAATAAAGAACAAATTACGTTTTGTTTTTCAGAAAATAAAGAATCTACCTACGAAAATTGCGTTCAATCAGGAACGTCAGATCTAATAATCTTTTGAAATATTATAAACGGTTTACATAGAGACGAGGTCATTGCACTATGTTTTCCGTTTGTAATAAACAACTTACGAGTAGGTATATTTAAGATGCGAGTACATCGATGGTTCATCCTGCGAAATTATTTCAAGGCCCGATGCGCAAACATCAAAGACACGTTCATCTAATACAAATTCAAATACATCTGCTTAGAATACGATAACGTTATTTACTTCTAACCGTTTTTCATAAAGCCTTACCATAATCTGTGAATGAATCCCATCTTTGGTATTAAAGTTAGGGGCCGTATAGATAAGGCGGCTGTAAAGAAAACAAAGAGACGATTGCATGTCTCTACACATGCATGAGTCTGTGTGGGATGTTATCGAGCGAGCTACCGCCTACGTATCTGCCGATATCAGGTATATTAGAGCGATAACGCGGCATACCTGAGTGCATGCGGCTTGCGCGAGCCAACCTGACCGTGTAATGATTTACAATGAATGAGCATTCTTCTGTACATATGCTAATGTGGTGCAAGGTTGGGGAATGACTGCGAATAGAGATCAGTTACATTCGGATCAATTGGACAGAATTCTTTTATAGAAAAGAATTAAAATAACGTTGAAATAGGTTTTGTGGAATCTCCCAGCGCATGTTAATTACCGTATAGTCTTATAAAAAGCGTTGTAAGAAACTTAAAAAGGAGCGAAATAATTTAATTTCATTACATTCAAATGTCGTCTTATAGCACAATACCTAGAAAAATGTTAGTTTCCTAATTCACGTAAAGTATTGTAAGTAACCTTGAGGAATACCTCAGAATAATTAAGATGTTAATTATGGGAGTCTTAAGATAATTAGTTGCCTCGAATTTATATATTTACAATTTTGATATACGTAGATACTTAAATACTGAATAATGAATTACCGAGCAAATGTATATAGAGTATGTAGGTATTATTTATGTTTTCCGTTTTCGATTAGAGATGTTTTTAACTTAAATGTGGCATGTAATTCTATTGTAATTTTCCTTTATTTAATATAGTGTATAAATTAAAATTATAAATAAATGAAACATTGACTGACACCTACTAAGATAACTTTAAATTGTCGGTTTTCCTAGTATTGTGATAAAAACATTATAATGAATACTAGGTAATTTGTAACTAAATAATTCAATATCTATCTGTGTGACATGTAAGTATAAGTTAAACATAATATAATATCAACGCTACATTTTGTTAAACATAAACAATCAATCGTTTCATTATTTCTAGCAATAAGCATGTACTAATTGATTAATAATACATATTAATTATGTCTCTTTTTCGTTGATCTTAATTAACGATTTATTACTTTAACAAATACTATTATTTTTTCATAAATATAGAACTCTGTTATCTGTAATAATACTAGTTAATTGTATGTTTGACAAATAGCATTATCCCATATTCCCATCCGGTAGGTACTCCAGATACCTATATTAATTTAGTACCAGCACAGATGTTTCGAAACTTTATAAATAACCTATGTTAGGAACACTATGGCGAGTAACGAGTAAGAATGTCATTTAATGTTACCAAGACTGGATAATTTAAAAATATTATCATCTTGCAAACAGAACGAAATTCGCCAAATAACGTTACTTCCGGAGTATGTTGATCTCAAAATAACTAATAATAATCAGAAGAAATTTTGGTGGCTGACGCTTCATTTCCGAAACATGTTATTTAAAAATATTTAATTACAAACAGAAAAATCCTTGGCGACCGACGTCATTTTTCCGAGCATATAGTCTAAAAATATGTAAGTATGATTTAATTGAACCAAATAACTAAAGTGGAGTCTAATTCCGAGTATGCCTCTTTTTCATGAAACTTCACCAATTGGCCACCATGGCATGTTTTATTGTAAGCATTGCTCAATATGCTATCATACTATAGACGTCTCTGATCTTCGAGCTTTTAAGTTTGGGTATACTAACACCTACATTAATGATACATATGTTAGGATACAGGAGAAGCTGTTATAGCACCAGATTTTGTCTAGGTTAGGAGGTATAATAAATCCTTTGAGTTATTGCAATAAGACGGGCACTGGTTTTTCCCTATGAAACCGGGGGAGCATAGTGGGTAGTGGGACAAATGTAGTCCTGGGTCCACGGGTGCAGGTGCAGATTTCGCCAGCTTGGTGCCAAAAAGCATTCTCCTTAAAAAACCTTTAAAGTGAGAGGGAAGATATTAGTGGTACTTAACTGCGGGCTGTTAGTTGATTTCATTCTTGGACCTAACTGTTGCTTTTCAACAGGCGGTAGACGTCTTTTTAAAAAATGAGCTGGTCTCGTAATCACAGTCATGTGCAATGAATACACGTGAGGTGAGAGAATAAAAGAGAGCTGGTCTCGTAAGTACAGTCATGTGCAATGAATACACGTGAGGTCTTATGTAACGGGAATAAAGTTCATTTTTAATTGAGATTGCATACCATGTCAGTGCTATACTCTTGTCTCCCAAGCCGATATTGTATTTAAAGCAGTATTCTCACGGTAGCGTTACGGCGTGTCAACAGGGTGTCCAGTTACGTGATCTGTTGTATTCGCACCGCAACCGGACCCCACACGTCACATCACCTTTGCACCTCCACTAGCATTTGTTTTAAATGATTGGTCAACGGTTTTGTCGGGCCTGTGGTTTGAAGAACAACCTATTCGTAACATTTCTATACTTTTTACACAACTGAAAAAACATCGGCTAAAACAATTTAATCAAATTTAATATAAATCTGAGTCTGGATGGTAGCTGCTCGCTCATAGATAATATTTTCGCCATAATAATCCTGTAAACGCACCAGCTTTACTAATGTAAATGCTTGAGGTATCGTGGCACATTGTTGCTTTCCATCAAGCGTTTGCGTAGCTTTTGCGAACGTTCTATAAAAGCAATAAGATTAAGCCAACGACCTCCTGAAAAATAAGATCAGAACTATCTGATAAGGAAAAATAAATTCATGACTGTAAATAAATAACATTACCAAAAAAATACCACTCATGTGTGTCCATGATAAAATATGACTAAGTATAATATGACCATAAATCACATTCCATGGCAAAACAAAGTATAAATTACTTTATTTTCTTAAATAGTCCATTGCCCTAGAAACTGCGAGGCAATTTGCAAATTTTCCTCAAAGGCTCTGACAGGGGAGGACATGATTATAATGACAGCAATTTTGCAAACAACGCGGACAATAATTCAGATAGAATCGATTTCAAGGCAGTAATACTGATTTATTAATGATTTGACCTATATTTTCTTAACGTTATTTGTTATCTGTTGAATTATATGTAAGGAAAATATGAGTTCTTTCCTTTACCTCGGTAGCTTCAATCAAAAAGTTGTTAATAATTACCACGACACAAGTTAAGTTAAAAGGTAAAGCTTAAGAGCTTATTTTAGGTTTTGATATGCAATGCTGTTATAAAGTTATAAAAAAATACATACCTATTGTTAGGCGAATAATCGGTTTACTCGATTAACACATCACTATGGTCACCGCGTACGGTGCCCCGCACTAGCCGTAGGGATTGACAGATAGATTTACCGCGCTTGCAATGTTTAATGCCGAATAATGTAAAAGCTTATTAAATTGTAATTATCAAGAGAAAGGTCTTTATACCTAAAAGCTCAGAAGTGCGATAAATTACTCACGTGCGTAAACAATGTTTGTAATGTACGGCATAAACGAAACTGAAAAGTTGCACGGATTGTAATGGCGATGAAAAAGCTTTAAAAGTAATTTTCTGTGAGAATGGACAAGTAAACTATGCTTAAACCAGTTAAGTAAGCTATAACAAGTATTAAGGATTACTTTTAATCAAGAATCGACGTGTATTATTCTAAATTGGAGATTTGGATTCTTGTGCAAAATTGACAAGTTACGACAAGTTTGGTTGGTTGAAAATGTTCACATCTGCATTGAAGAGGCATGATAAATTGTGATGGCATTGCGAAATGATGCTTGTTTTATTGATGGAAGTTCAGCGTGATGGTAAACTAAGTGAAATCTTTGGTCTTGGTTGATGAGTCCCAAGGTCAGAGAAAGACTTGCACTTATATGTATTTCTATACCTTGGTATCCTTTTAAATAAGTTGCAGTTTTTGGTAAGCTGTATTATTCTATACTATTACATGTTAGAAATATCTGACTCCTAAGTGCAGTAAGAAATAAAGAAATAATTACAACTAAATTATTAACAGTGTAAATAAATTAAAATAGACTATTGTCATCAAAAGATTACACAAGCAATATAATATAATGATGAATACTTATTATTATATTTAGTTTATTTAATTCATTATTTACCTGAGAATTGGGTCTTGTTTTAATTATGCAATATTTTGGTGGTATAATTATTTACTTTAAAAATAATAATAATAGTTGGTTGAGCTTGAGTGTGATATTGGTTTAATAAGATGTTAATTGTTTATTTGTAAACAGTCAGGTTAAACTTAAATAAGTCATAAACAACTTTATAAAATTATCTTCTTCACAAAGAAGAATATAAAAATATATAATTAAAACTAATGATTATTGATGTTTTGGAAAGTTTGATTACAGAATTGAGGAAGATAAAGCCATTGAGAAGATGGTTGTACCATATAAGAACCCTGTGTATCTCAAATACATTATGACTGGATAAGCGTACATGGATATAAAACTGTACTATGAAGATTATTCGATATGCTTAGAGGTGGCATGATGACATGATTAATAAGCATCATATGAGATCAGCTGAATAGAGTGAAAGGATAAACTAATTAGAGCATTTCCATTTTCTATCAATTAATTATCACCAATTAAGGAATTAGTGAATTCTGCCAAATTGCCAAGCGCAGATCTCAGAGTTTTATTATAATAAATTTGGCATAGGAATGCCTTGTCAACTAAGTGATGAAGTCATCATTGGTACTCTTAGTACTGGGTGTCATGTTACTAGTTCTCTTTTTCAGCATTTATTTTCAGATACTAACTTTGACAAAGGATGTATCAGCAGTGCACCTTATGATGTGTACTCAAATTAAGATGTTTCTAATGTGGTAATATGAGCATTGTGATCAGAAATTAAATAATTAAGGAAATAAACATTGCCATGTTAAGGCAGATTGTTTTAAAAAGATGGATTCAAATAAGCATTGTTAATTTTGTTATACATCAAATAAGTGCAAGAGGCAATCTAAATCAGTGACACATTATTAATGACTTAATGGTGCTATAAAGTGAATGGATCATGATATTATATGAAATAATATTTTAGAGGACAAGATAACCTCAAGAGATGTTAAGTATTATTGAATAAGTAAAATAAGGATTAATATTGTGTTTTAAACAAAAGAGCTGAATATATTGCAAAGGTAGAATACATTGAGGGAAACATGGGCTATATTACTAGTCTAGATGATATGACACACACACCACTAAGATGAATTTCTGGCAAAATATAATCACTGTTATCTGGTAAAGGATGATTGGAAAATGTACATTATGTGCCAAATTTGGACATGTTGAAATAACCTGCTACAAAAAGAAAATAAACACAAGTTTTGTTCTTTCTGAAAGTGTAAAGGGCGTGTCATTGAAGAGGAGAAAGAATCAGTAGAATTACATAAAGTAATCATTGGTGATTACATTTGAGACTTATTAAGCAACATGAAACAAGAGTATGGGTTGTAAGACTTTGATATTCTGATTGGTAAACCATATATGCAGAAGCTGATATTATTGTTGTAAAATTCTGATACAGACAGATATGGCTCTCTGGTGATAGAGTGTGATTTGATAGAAGAGTGAGACTTACACTGCCTTAATTGGCCTAAGATGTACCTGCCGTGAGGGGCTTATTATGTGACACTGCCGTGAGGGGCCTAAGGTGTACCTGCCGAGAGGGGCTTATTATGTTACACTGCCGAGAGGGGCCTAAGGTGTACCTGCCGTGAGGGGCTTATTATGTGACACTGCCGTGAGGGGCCTAAGGTGTACCTGCCGAGAGGGGCTTATTATGTTACACTGCCGTGAGGGGCCTAAGGTGTACCTGCCGTGAGGGGCTTATTATGTTACACTGCCGTGAGGGGCTTAAGGTGTACCTGCCGACAGGGGCTTGTGCATGGCCGTGAGGGGCGCACACTGTATTGCCGTCAGGGGCTTGTGCATGGCCGTGAGGGGCGCACACTGTATTGCCGACAGGGGCTTGTGCATGGCCGTGAGGGGCGCACACTGTATTGCCGTCAGGGGCTTGTGCATGGCCGTGAGGGGCGCACACTGTATTGCCGACAGGGGCTTGTGCATGGCCGTGAGGGGCGCACACTGTATTGCCGTCAGGGGCTTGTGCATGGCCGTGAGGGGCGCACACTGTATTGCCGACAGGGGCTTGTGCATGGCCGTGAGGGGCGCACACTGTATTGCCGTCAGGGGCTTGTGCATGGCCGTGAGGGGCGCACACTGTATTGCCGACAGGGGCTTGTGCATGGCCGTGAGGGGCGCACACTGTATTGCCGTCAGGGGCTTGTGCATGGCCGTGAGGGGCGCACACTGTATTGCCGACAGGGGCTTGTGCATGGCCGTGAGGGGCGCACACTATATTGCCGTGAGGGGCTTAATGGTGCAAGGCCGTGAGGGGCGCACATTGTATTGCCGTGAGGGGCTTAATTGTGCAAGGCCGTGAGGGGCGCACACTGCATTGCCGTGAGGGGCTTGTGATGCTACAATGCCTTGAGGGGCTCTTGGTATACTGCCGTTTGATGACGGTATCTTTATGTAGGTGGATTTTGAAGCCTGGAAGCCTGAAGGAATTTTGCAGAGAGTTGCAGTAAAGCTGTCCGGGAGGAACCTACCGCGGAAGAACTTGTAGCAGCATGGACATTTGGAGATTGGAGGATCCTTCGGGGACGAAGGACTTGCAGGATGGCCGACTGTTAGGCGAATAATCGGTTTACTCGATTAACACATCACTATGGTCACCGCGTACGGTGCCCCGCACTAGCCGTAGGGATTGACAGATAGATTTACCGCGCTTGCAATGTTTAATGCCGAATAATGTAAAAGCTTATTAAATTGTAATTATCAAGAGAAAGGTCTTTATATCTAAAACTATGATCCCATATCTTTTCCTCTTACTATTTGCACCAGCGCGGCTAATCCAGCAATATTAAAAATCTTTTAAAAAGCCTCTGGGGAACACTATGTTTTTCGTGATAAAACTGTCCTAGGTTCTCAAACTATCTCCTCCATACAGAATTTTATTAAAGGTTCATTATTCAAGTGTAAAAAGCAACAGATAAACTTTGGCATAGGCCATTCTAATAATATGTCAGTAAAAGTTAGTAAGAACAGATTAGGAATTGGCTATCGGAAGATTCGAGACAGTAGTAGGTATGATCAAAATAGTTTCCAAACAATGGTTGTATCCTTGGAATTAATGCGTATGTAAAGAAAACGGGTGGTGTTGCTACATACATCAATATATTTAACTTTTAAAGCAGTCATCTACATTTTCAGTCTTGTGACTCTACGGTGAGCGCGGGTACCGTTACTAACCAACATGCTTAAAATTATTTACTATGAACTTTTTCCTGCTGTTGATCTTTTCAGGAGTTGCCATTATTAATTGACAATAAAATTACAGTAACAATTCGTATTTATAACCTTACACCAGCCTTACACAAGCAGCCTTAAACACTTGAATCAACTTACAATAATAAGTAGCGACACACGTAGTCTTCACCAGGTGCCAATTCAAATGTAATATAAAATTCATTCATAAACAAAAATATTGTTCAAGTTATCGACTATTCCAGTCCAATTCAATCATGTTTATGTAGGGAACTATGCACATTTGTTCACAATATTTTCCTCACCGGTCAGCTTGTTGTAAATACGCAGATATAAAATTCGACAGCTGGGCATGGAGTTTCAAACGATTGACCTCATGTATGTAAAGTGGCATTTGAGATCAATTGTTTACCAAAAGTCACAATTTTTTTGACTACATTTAATGTAAGTACGCTTCTGGTCCTCATAAGTTGCAGTATAAACTTAAACATGAAATCCCATTTAGGTACATTTGTAGATAATTTATAAGATCGTACAGTAATTAATTATTTTTTTCATAGTTTTTATCCTCCCTAAATTAATTTTCTTCTTTCTTATTTGTACTACGAATTATTTCAATTGAAGTTATGTCTTAGCTACTATAAAATGGTTTGATCCAAAGTGACATGACAGCGAAAGTGACAGCTAAAATGAGTTCGCAACAGCATCTCCAAATTGTTTATAATGTCCATTGTCGGTGTTCGCGATCTTTGTTAGAAGTACACAACAACAGTGTAAGGGCCTTGTTGATAAACACCCTAATAAATCAACCGTTTGTGTACCGACAGTGCGTGTTTGTTTTGTAATTGATATTCTAAATGCAACTCCTTATTCGTTCTATAAATACGGGGAATGGAACGTGTAAGTACACTACATGAATTATTGCATTATAACCTTGCTACACTAGGGGTCGATTCTCGAATTTCAAGGTAATGCTTTAATTGAAATGAAATGTACTATTATATTTTTTAAAGAGTTGTGGCACTGGAGTTGTGGTTTCAAACAACGCTTCACATGCGTGATGGAAAACATCGGAAAACCTGCAATCGAATGCTGTGTAGCTTTGATCCACTTGGTCTATTTTCCCTGTTAAGGGTTATGGAGGTCAAAAAGCAGTCAACGTGATTATAAAAACTGTTTAAATCACTTACTCGTAATAAGCCTCAGATATCAGTTTCTCTTGGTTAACAGAATTCTGCATGGTCGACCCCTGCACTTGCGGCAGCCAAAAATGAGGAAAACGATAAGAATTTTTTATATTAAACTGAATTCTTGCAATGATTCCACGTGCAACGGATGCATGCGAAGTTTAAAACGTTTCCGACTGCATCGGGGAGGTGAAAGCTGCACAAATATTTGCCGTTAAGCTCTACCAATATCATACGTCCCTTTTCATGCGTTTTTCATTTCTCATAGGGTTGAATTTACTTATCTAAAGGACACGGGCGAACATCCATAGAACGTTGGGCCTTGATTTTTTATGAATTACACTTACCGATTTACTATTATTATGAAGAAAATGAAGTAATATTTCAAATACACAACAATTTATAAATCCACTCCCTGGGAAAAAATAGTTATAGGATGATTTTGATTTCTACAAAAATAACCCCAATTGTCGAGTTCACTGGATCCGTTGTAAGAAAAGCTTAGGTCGTTTGATTTAGCTGAAACCGTTTTTTAAACGTAGCGAAAGTCGTCAAATATTAAACCAAGCATTCCAACAATAACGACAAAACAAAATAATTCACATATGTTATTCAAAACAAACAGAAACGAATGATTGACAGACGTTGACAGACATTTGATGTTTTTTGACTTTTCTGTTGCCATAATTTTTTCAGAAAATTATCGTGCCTCTATTCTAAGCTGTCATTTGTATGGGATCTGATCGGAAAATCAGTATTTAAGTATCTTAACTAGCAACATTATTATTATTCTACCGGACGTACTATGCACATAACACACCGGATGCACTACAAAACCAATAGTAATATTTTCATTTAGTAGATTATATTTTATCCCGGGGTAAAAATATTAATTAAAATTGAATTTAAATATTAAAAATCTTGTAACGAATATTAATTATATTTTGAATAGTGGAACGAACGCTTAAGATCGAGCCCATTTCTGCCGATCTTCTTTACTAATCTGTGGCCGTAATCTGCTGATTTGGTTGTGCAAGTAATGTATTTGTAACTTGTAACTGTATCAATCGGCAGTTCTTTTACTGATTATTTGAATAGTCTTGAAAGGGAAATTTAATTCATCCTAAGGATTGTGATATTTATCCGGGATAAAATGCAGTCTGATACTCTCTAGCTTCTAAACCATCCCCATACCAAAAACAGATAGGTAGTTGTCTTTTTTTGATATGCCTGTCTGTCTAGGCAGTTAATTTCGCATTTATAATAAATATTTATTTGGCATACCGCTTACCTATCAAGTTACAATTTTATACAGAACTAGCGGGCGCCCGCGGTTTTACCCGCGTGGTTCCCGTTCCCATGGGAACTGATCAAAATCTTTTCTTAGCGGATGCCTACGTCATAACATCTACCTGCATTCCAAATTTCAGCCCGATCCGTCCAGTGGGTTGGGCTGTGCGTTGATAGATATCTATGTCAGTCAGTCAATCAGTCAGTCAGTCACCTTTGAGTTTTATATATATATATATAGATTGATTGACCTCCATCTAACTAGACATCTTAACAAATTTTAAAACTCTCCCATTTATGCTATAAAACATTGGATGAATAAATAAATGGACAATGGATACAAATGCAGGATAACTTAGACGGAATGACCATTCCACGTGATCTTTTCAAGCCCAGAAGCAGACTGATTTAGGAAGCATTAATAATTTATCGTATTATTTTAGGGCCTGTGCATACCTAAAGCATAAATCTGTCGACGGGCGCGCAGATAAATCGTTACGTACGTGACCCGCGAGCCTTATTCAGAACCGTCCTGGGTGACTGATGTCTGTCTTCTGAATGGCTTTTACTTTTTGCAGAAAGTTCATCTGGTAACTCATTTTTAGACGTTACAGCATATGTTGTCATCACACTCTGAGCGTTTTTCTTACGATATCGAAAGCTAAGCACTTTCGGCTGTCAATATCTGGATGATAAAAAAATACTGATGACAACATACCTACTTTGGAAATGGGCATTTAATTTCGTAGAATTAGTATTTATAGTTAAGTTTCAAGTTTGAATATTGGTAAAATACTAGAATCTAATAAAAACTTTCAAAATATTTGATTTGGTATAATCGTTGAAAAACCGACACCACCAGCTTGTACAACACACATAATAAGTGAAATGTATGTACATTTCACTTATTATGTGCATGTGCAAAGGTTACCACTTTTCGCATCACATTCATCAATAACATACGCTCAGCAAAATGTGGTATCGGAGTCAGGAATGGCGACTGTGTTAAGTAACGAACATTCACGCGGTCTAATCAATGGACTGCGCCCGCGCACGCTTACGTCACGGCTTTCGCGTCCCGTAGTAAGCTCTTGCGAAATACGGTACGCCACTTATGCAAGAATACTACTATACTACTAATACTGCCACATTTTGTTCGATTTGAAACTTTTCTTTGGGAAAATTGTATATTGCTTCTATAAATGGCAAGGGTTTGTAATAAGGAATATAGGTCTTGACGATTATGAAATTGTAGACGAGATCTGAACTCCACTGTTACAAGTGCGATATTTTAATATAAGCATGCTGATTTCTAATATTTACACGGTTACTTTACTACTCATTAAATAAAACAACTTTAAACAGTTTTCATCCGTTTAAAGTTGTTTTATTTAATAAGCATGCTCTTGAATGTGGCAAGTCACAGAATGGGTTGGCAAAACCGAAATTAAACCAATATCATCCAAATATAAATTGTGTAATTGTAAAGCTAAACGAAGTATAAGGAAGGCATAATTTCATTTTTAAATTCGATATTGTAATGAACAAGTCTAGTGTGAAATACGGAAACATAAGTCGGTTTAAAGTATTTTGTATTAAAATAACTAAATTCTGTAGAAGAGGTCATCAAATGATTACATCATATCAGACTAACAGCTTACAGTCATTGACTCCGCTGGTAGGTTATTAATTAGTTTCTTATGAAACAAATTGTTATCAATCAAATCCCTGACACGTATTTCAATTACCATCGTGTTCTTACTAATTTTACAATAAATGTATTCCGTAATATATTACCTGCTATCTTTTAGACAAGAAACGATATTGAAACATAAACATTATCTAAAGATTAATTGAAATACAGTTGTTGTTTCCAAATATAGGTATATAAGTGTTTAATTGACGTAACAAGCCAGTAGTTACTAATGTGACAATATTGGGATTTGAAACACGTGATAAGATAAAAACAATTAATATTTTTTCACATATCTATCTCGTAGGTATATTAATGAAGTCGATCGATTAAACTTATGGAAGCAACGAAAGTATCTCCCTATTTTTTACAATAGTTCTAGCCATTGAAGGCTTAGAAATGTCGTAAAATATCTATAGGTTTATCCACCAACCCGCACTAGGCCAGCGTGGTGGGGTATGGCCCACACTATCTCACAATTGAGATAAGGCCTGTGTCCCAGCAATGGGAACGTCTAAAGGCTGATGATGATGATGATGAATAGCACTATATTTTTATCACTACCATAACATTGAAATTAAATTATATTTCTACCAGCTTAGCCATCCCCACCATTATTTTTATAACTATTCATAAAAAGAAGCTAATTAAAATCACAAAACACATGTATAATCGACTAATCGTAAGATCATTTTACATATCACCGATATCACGAAAACGAAATATCGTAGAACTTCTGACACAGGGTTCAACTGTTTCTACGAATCAGAATCCACTTGCATTTGCAATATCAAATCGAGCTTGTAGGAAATTCATAAATGGCAGTGCTAACACGGCAAAATGCAATAGTTGCTAAGCCGGGGTTATGCAAGGAGGTAAATTAGTTCCCAACGTGTTACTGGGTGGTAATGGATTAAACTTCGACCTTAGAAAGGCTTTGACGTAATACTGTGATTGACAGAGCTGCCAAATGGTAAAGAGCATATAACATAACCACCTCATTACACGGATGGGCACGAAATGCCAACATTACGTGTGTAATTTCAAGTGGAATAAACAGGGTCTGGGTTTGCTAATCTGCTTGTATTTACTCGATAAGGACATGAGTTGCTAGAATATTTCATTCAAAAATACCTACACTCTAGATATCGATATGAACATCGCTTATCAGCGCTATAAATATAATCTAAATAAGTTCTAGTACAATTCGAAGAAACCGATTCAGTATGTTATTTATTTGTAACTAGCGGTCGCCTTCGCGGCTTTACCCACGCGGTATATTGGGTCCGGCCGTTATTTTCTTCCGCCGTTGCCAGTGTTGCCAGGCGATTTCCAAAAAAATACCAGATGGTCACTCGGCACCGGGGTTGCCACCAAACTGCATACTCGGATTTTCGCCAGCTGTCAAAAAGTCATTTTCTACTAAATGTACCAAAAGTCCGAAAACTACTATGAACGTGGTAGATTTTTTTCCCCCGTGGCAACACTTTGATAAATTACCCTCCAAAGGCACGGGGACTCGTTCCCCTCCAGTGTTGCCATCAGTCAGAAATTTCGATTTGAAAAATTGCAAAAAAATTCTCAGCCAGTTTTTTTCCGCCAGCGCCGCCGCCATCTTGGATTTTTTTTAATCTGTGGCCGAATCCTAAAAATTGACTATATTTCCAACACATCCCAAAAAAAAGGATGAAATTATCTATGCTCACCACAGAGTTGGAGCCCCCCCAAAAAGGGTCGATTTTTCAATTTTCAACCCAAGATGGCGGCGCCGCCATTTTGTTTTTCTGACATTTTACTTTTTAAAGTCGAATCGTTCGCCACAGACTAAAACTCCAAAAAGTTTGAAAGCTCTAGGACCAATAGTGACAGAGATGCAAACACCAACATGGCCGCCATCTTGGATTTTCGGAAAAAAAAATAAAAAAAAAATAAAATTTTAAGTAAATTTGTTCCAGTTTGCCGTTAAACTGTGGGGGCATACCGGCCGGGGGCATACCGGAATGGGGGCATAACGGCCGGACCCGTTATATTTTTGTCAATTATTACCCCCTTCCCCCATAATCCCGA
This sequence comes from Mecyna flavalis, assembly GCA_949319885.1. Taxonomy (NCBI): domain Eukaryota; kingdom Metazoa; phylum Arthropoda; class Insecta; order Lepidoptera; family Crambidae; genus Mecyna; species Mecyna flavalis. Next base: position 11,356,838 of record OX439439.1, read on the forward strand.
GATCAAAAGTACCCTAAGTCACCCGGGGATAGTGTAGCTTTCCAACAGTGAAAATTTTCCAAATCGGTTCAATAGTTTCGGAGCCTATTCAATACAAACAAACAAACAATCAAATCTTTCCTCTTTATAATATAGGTATATATTCATTGCCAGAATAACATGTGTGAATTGGACTTTGGTATGCAGTACCAATTTAAAACAGTTAAGTAATTGTATGTATATCAGTATGCTACTGGGTTTATGTAGGTACAATATTCCATCAATGAACACGAAGACAATGAAGTTAATGGTTTAAAATGTTTCACGCAACTGCTAACGTTCTGTTTGCAGATACGTGTTTTTCTTATCTCGGAGGATTTTTGTTGATAATATCCGAGAATCGACGCACGACACAACGCACAGTTACGTTCATACGTTATGTTTTCGGAGAGATGTGCCCAGTCACACAGACTCGAATACTTAGCAGGTACTCACGTACTCGAGTACATAAAAACAGTATTCCGATCCAACAGCTTTCTCATCGCTCATTGTGAACGTGAAATATGGAACTTAATAAGTGACTTAATTAAGGAACTTCTTCATACTTACATGATTTGTAATGAAATAATAGGAAAAGCAATTTACAAGTTCGATTCAAAAAGTACTAGATTCACTTGACGAGCTATTTGGTGTAATGATCGAGAAGTCGGCTATTATACCAGAGGCTCGCGGGTTCGATCCCTGCACGGTTTAAACATTTGTGTGCATGAACATGTCTGTTTGTATCGGTCTGGGTGTTTCTATGTATAATATGTATGTATTTACAAAAAAATATGTAAGTAATGTTTATCCGTTTTCTGGCACCTATAGCACAAGCTAATGCTTAGTTTGGGGCTAGATGGCACTGTGTGAATAATGTCCAGAGATATTTATTATTTTATATATTATCAATTGAAGTATTCGAATCCGACTCGAATGCTTTCGAATATTATTTAATATATTCGAATTCGAAAAATGAACAAAGTAAAGGTTTTAAACCAGCAGTTGTTTTATTTAGGTACTCCAATTGAAAGTTGAAAAAGGTTTAATAGATATTTGAAAGAGCAACTGTAAACAAACAAGTTAAGTGTACTTCTTGTATTTATATTTCATTGTATATTAAGTATATTTAATAATCAATGATATTTATATAAATTGGAATATTACCAGATAATTTGTTTGGCGTCAGACAGGTTGCTGGCAGTAAAACCGAAAGCCAAAACTTTGTATCGTAGGTATGTACATAAATAAAAGTGTATTGTATTGGCCTCAGTTTAAAAATAAAAATAATTATTATTTTTCCTTGAACATTATTTCAAGTATCAATGAATCAACTGTGACCAATTAAATGAAATAAATATGAACTCGATATAAACATAATTAACAGTTTTTACTACTACTACATTTGTGAAAATCGATGTACGGTCAACAGCACATCACGGTTAACACTTGCAGTTCGATAATAGCACTTATGCCCCCGACATAAGAGTGGTACAAAGTCCAAAGTGTTACGTCTGACGTGCTTTTGACTGTACTTTGTACAATCACGAAAAAACTAAAACATCAACGATTCAATTGGATCAGAGGACATAAATAAAATAAATGAATACAGTCAGCCCTAGTATCGTCTGTCACATTGACATTTTGTTGACAAACGCGCACGCGCATTCGAGGAAGGGTCCTCGGATGCGGTTCACGCAGCCAAGGAAGACGCAAGCGCGTGTTATCAAACTGGAGATTCGAAGAAAGTTGTAATTGTCAATATGAACGTGAATGGCGGCCATTACGCTTTAGGGAAATCTATTGTTAATGTGCGCGAATGTACGGTATGATAAACAAGCGCAGTTCTCATTAATGCAGTTCCATTTTTTAATCGACGCGCGTCGGCGCGTATTCCATTATTCTTTTTCTGTGGTTAAAAATGTGAACCAAGGGGTGCCTTACAGGGCTATAAAAGGAAATAGTAGTTTCAAAGAATTATGAAATGACGATTAAATATTACATAATTTAAATAAATAAAAAATAAATCAACCGTAAACATTTTTAGTGTATAGGAAATCGTGATAAATATAATAAATTAATAATGATAAAATCTGAATCTTAATTGGCCTAATTAAATAATGTTATTATAACGTCAAACTGTTTATCACTGTCCTGCAATAAAAAAAAACCGATGCACCGTGAAAGTTTTTATTTCAGTGGTTTTTTTTTGTAAAAACTGCGCCCCGACATCCCGCCCAAGGGACTTAACATGACGGTTTTAAAAAATAGTAACGTTTTTCATTATGCTAAACTTTGTCGTACCTACTCGTTTAAATTTAGGTCAAGATCTACTTATAGTAGAGTTACCATTTCTTCTGCATAAAAAATCAGGATATTTTATAGCTATGATATTTTTACTTAAACTTTTTTCTATACCAAAATATCTTTTACTGTGTTCACGCGCCCATTTAAACTTACTTCGTGTTAGTTAAGTTATTATAATGCTTTGACATAAAAGGAACCTGAATAGATAAAGATCCTAAGATCCCTATTAAGGCTTTAATTTAAATTTATTATATCTAAAATGTTTTATTCCATGACCACGATCGAACAAAAGTCGCGACGGATTAGAATGTTCAAGGAAAATACTTAATAAATAAAATCTACATGTAAATGAGAACAATCCATAAAAATAAAAATCTGGCAACAATTTTGTACGGCAGCAGTGATAGGAAATCTTGAACGTTAGGTTTTGTTACGTCTATACCGAATTGCCGACATTATCGGCAATATCTGGTAGTAGAGCTGTTGATAGTCAAATATCGATAGTTTACGTCATCGTCGTTTCAATATTAGTATCGATGAGATTGACTCCAATAGTATCCATACTATCTATAGTACTGGCTCCAATAGTATCGATACTGTCTATAGTATTGGCTTCATTGTATTGATACTATCTATAGTATCGATATTATCTAAAGTATCGATAGTTCTAATATTCATTATTTTTGATACTGTCGATAGCTCCATCAATATTGTCACTAGTTTTCCAGGTCAAATATCGATAGCGAAACTATCGATAGTTGTGCAAATCTATTCTGTAGGCACTGCGGCGTCCTTGTCTGATTATTCGGCCAGTGCTAGCTGGTGGTAAGGCACGGTGAAATTAATAGGCAACATTGAACTTGAACGAGTCGCGTGTGTGACGTCACCGAGACACGTGCGCTCGCGGCCGCCGACAGCAAGGCCGCTAGCCATTAACGGCTTAAAACAATTTACAGCCAAAATAATGATGTGCTGAGTTGTCTATTTTTCGAATTCGAATATATTAAATAATATTCGAAAGCATTCGAGTCGGATTCGAATACTTCAATTGATAATATATAAAATAATAAATATCTCTGGACATTATTCACACAGTGCCATCTAGCCCCAAACTAAGCATTAGCTTGTGCTATAGGTGCCAGAAAACGGATAAACATTACTTACATATTTTTTTGTAAATACATACATATTATACATAGAAACACCCAGACCGATACAAACAGACATGTTCATGCACACAAATGTTTAAACCGTGCAGGGATCGAACCCGCGAGCCTCTGGTATAATAGCCGACTTCTCGATCATTACACCAAATAGCTCGTCAAGTGAATCTAGTACTTTTTGAATCGAACTTGTAAATTGCTTTTCCTATTATTTCATTACAAATCATGTAAGTATGAAGAAGTTCCTTAATTAAGGAACTTCTTCATAGTACAAATCATGTAAGTATGAAGAAGTTCCTTAATTAAGGAACTTCTTCATACTTACATGATTTGTAATGAAATAATAGGAAAAGCAATTTACAAGTTCGATTCAAAAAGTACTAGATTCACTTGACGAGCTATTTGGTGTAATGATCGAGAAGTCGGCTATTATACCAGAGGCTCGCGGGTTCGATCCCTGCACGGTTTAAACATTTGTGTGCATGAACATGTCTGTTTGTATCGGTCTGGGTGTTTCTATGTATAATATGTATGTATTTACAAAAAAATATGTAAGTAATGTTTATCCGTTTTCTGGCACCTATAGCACAAGCTAATGCTTAGTTTGGGGCTAGATGGCACTGTGTGAATAATGTCCAGAGATATTTATTATTTTATATATTATCAATTGAAGTATTCGAATCCGACTCGAATGCTTTCGAATATTATTTAATATATTCGAATTCGAAAAATAGACAACTCAGCACATCATTATTTTGGCTGTAAATTGTTTTAAGCCGTTAATGGCTAGCGGCCTTGCTGTCGGCGGCCGCGAGCGCACGTGTCTCGGTGACGTCACACACGCGACTCGTTCAAGTTCAATGTTGCCTATTAATTTCACCGTGCCTTACCACCAGCTAGCACTGGCCGAATAATCAGACAAGGACGCCGCAGTGCCTACAGAATAGATTTGCACAACTATCGATAGTTTCGCTATCGATATTTGACCTGGAAAACTAGTGACAATATTGATGGAGCTATCGACAGTATCAAAAATAATGAATATTAGAACTATCGATACTTTAGATAATATCGATACTATAGATAGTATCAATACAATGAAGCCAATACTATAGACAGTATCGATACTATTGGAGCCAGTACTATAGATAGTATGGATACTATTGGAGTCAATCTCATCGATACTAATATTGAAACGACGATGACGTAAACTATCGATATTTGACTATCAACAGCTCTACTACCAGATATTGCCGATAATGTCGGCAATTCGGTATAGACGTAACAAAACCTAACGTTCAAGATTTCCTATCACTGCTGCCGTACAAAATTGTTGCCAGATTTTTATTTTTATGGATTGTTCTCATTTACATGTAGATTTTATTTATTAAGTATTTTCCTTGAACATTCTAATCCGTCGCGACTTTTGTTCGATCGTGGTCATGGAATAAAACATTTTAGATATAATAAATTTAAATTAAAGCCTTAATAGGGATCTTAGGATCTTTATCTATTCAGGTTCCTTTTATGTCAAAGCATTATAATAACTTAACTAACACGAAGTAAGTTTAAATGGGCGCGTGAACACAGTAAAAGATATTTTGGTATAGAAAAAAGTTTAAGTAAAAATATCATAGCTATAAAATATCCTGATTTTTTATGCAGAAGAAATGGTAACTCTACTATAAGTAGATCTTGACCTAAATTTAAACGAGTAGGTACGACAAAGTTTAGCATAATGAAAAACGTTACTATTTTTTAAAACCGTCATGTTAAGTCCCTTGGGCGGGATGTCGGGGCGCAGTTTTTACAAAAAAAAACCACTGAAATAAAAACTTTCACGGTGCATCGGTTTTTTTTTATTGCAGGACAGTGATAAACAGTTTGACGTTATAATAACATTATTTAATTAGGCCAATTAAGATTCAGATTTTATCATTATTAATTTATTATATTTATCACGATTTCCTATACACTAAAAATGTTTACGGTTGATTTATTTTTTATTTATTTAAATTATGTAATATTTAATCGTCATTTCATAATTCTTTGAAACTACTATTTCTACTTATCGTTTTTTCTTTAAAACATTTTTATGTTTGAGGCTGAATTCGACGAAATGATTTTCAAAATGGAATAGTGAATCCGTATGTGAGTGTGTCTTTGCATTTTCCTTTTATAGCCCTGTAAGGCACCCCTTGGTTCACATTTTTAACCACAGAAAAAGAATAATGGAATACGCGCCGACGCGCGTCGATTAAAAAATGGAACTGCATTAATGAGAACTGCGCTTGTTTATCATACCGTACATTCGCGCACATTAACAATAGATTTCCCTAAAGCGTAATGGCCGCCATTCACGTTCATATTGACAATTACAACTTTCTTCGAATCTCCAGTTTGATAACACGCGCTTGCGTCTTCCTTGGCTGCGTGAACCGCATCCGAGGACCCTTCCTCGAATGCGCGTGCGCGTTTGTCAACAAAATGTCAATGTGACAGACGATACTAGGGCTGACTGTATTCATTTATTTTATTTATGTCCTCTGATCCAATTGAATCGTTGATGTTTTAGTTTTTTCGTGATTGTACAAAGTACAGTCAAAAGCACGTCAGACGTAACACTTTGGACTTTGTACCACTCTTATGTCGGGGGCATAAGTGCTATTATCGAACTGCAAGTGTTAACCGTGATGTGCTGTTGACCGTACATCGATTTTCACAAATGTAGTAGTAGTAAAAACTGTTAATTATGTTTATATCGAGTTCATATTTATTTCATTTAATTGGTCACAGTTGATTCATTGATACTTGAAATAATGTTCAAGGAAAAATAATAATTATTTTTATTTTTAAACTGAGGCCAATACAATACACTTTTATTTATGTACATACCTACGATACAAAGTTTTGGCTTTCGGTTTTACTGCCAGCAACCTGTCTGACGCCAAACAAATTATCTGGTAATATTCCAATTTATATAAATATCATTGATTATTAAATATACTTAATATACAATGAAATATAAATACAAGAAGTACACTTAACTTGTTTGTTTACAGTTGCTCTTTCAAATATCTATTAAACCTTTTTCAACTTTCAATTGGAGTACCTAAATAAAACAACTGCTGGTTTAAAACCTTTACTTTGTTCATTTTAAAACGAGTTAATGAAGATATGTAGATTTTGTACTTTAAGTCTTAGTTGCCATTGCAAGTGAACTAAAAACGTTTGAAACGTTATCTATCTCGCAATTGAGATAAGGCCTGTGCCCCAACAGTGGGAACGTACATATTTAGGCTGATGATGATGATAATTTTTGACTGATAATGGTTTTTAATATCGGTTAAAATCTTGGTGACAACCCTAGCCCCGCCTGTAGCCATTGTGACGTCACACACATCCGTGTTGGCCGATCTCACTGCCAAATATTTATTATTTACCTTTTCAATTGTTATATTTTGTACCGTTTGACCCGTTCTACACCGCTGCCTTTTACTTTTCGTTTGTTCTGGTTTCATAGTTCAAACGTGCGCGAGGTGTCCTAAAAATAATATGGAATATAAGTACAACTGCACGTGTAATTGAGAAAATGAATGTGAGCGAAAGCAAAATGCGGTCAGCATAAAATTCGCGCATACCTACATGCGGATTGGAAGCGACTAAAACTATTTCTTATAATGTTTGGAAGTAGGTAATGAGACAAGCTAAATAATCGGTGTCCTAGGTTAACTTCCCGGGTCGAGCAAAATAAGATTTAATTGGACGAGCTGTGTCGTACCGACTCTTTTAGGGAAACGAGGTGATACCGACCGAGGTGATAGCCTGTACCAGAAAATGTAGCGATTACGTTATTTTCAATGATAGAGGACTTTGCCCTGCAGTGGGGAAGATTTATAGACTAGTATTATTCTAAAAAACAAGGATTTTTTTTTTTTTTTTTAGATATTTGAGAGAATAAGACGAAATAGTAATATTTAATAACCTTATATTTTCATTTTTAAGGGAAATATAGTCAAAAACTTACTAAATTCAGCTTGCGTACGTGACCGACAATCTAACTATTATCAAGAGTCAAGACCCTGAGTTTATCACCAAAATACCTAAATGTAAGTATAATGCCTATCTCGTTCGTAAATATATTAAATTATTAACTAAATAGGCCGATATGTATGTACACTGAAAAACAGATGAATCATTCATGGTACGGTATGCTTAAAAACAAAATAAGGAACATAAATCTTTATATTTGCGAGTTAAAAAACTTTCAAATAAATACTAAATAATCAACAGAGATCATAAACATTTCTGAACACAAAAGACTTTTAGTTAATCCTAATCCTTAGTTCTAACGAAATTATCTTAAAAACATAATACATACATATGTAAATGAAACAAAACAAAGAAAGACAAATATTCATTACCTAACTACTGCCTGCGTAGGAATCAAAATTACGACCCTTAATTAAAATAGAACATACCATCGATAATGTTAATGCCATTTTATTTAATACTTTCATACCAACTTCATGAAAAGAAAGTCGTAGCGTAGCGCTTTGTAATACTGTGGTGTAGCGCTTACGTTTGGCGTGATAACTCGCACGTAATACTGTTAAAATGTTTTTGAAGTACAATGTGTACATAATCGATTCAATCGGTCAAGATAAAGATGAACACATCGACTTATTAATCAAGATTATTCATAAAAAACAACGATGATGATTGCGTAAATTATGTAAGACTTGCAGTTGATGCGCTTTTTTTTTTATGTTGTTACCCCACGTAGCCGTAGCCGAGCGATCTCTGCGGTCTATGTTATTGTTTTCTTTGCGGCAAACCAAAAAAGCATTACCCAGATATGATCAATACATTTTGAAAGAATGGCCCACCATTTTCCGAGGTCGCATACAAGCTAGGCTTGCCATGCAGTAATATGATAACCACGAAATTATTAACAATAATAACCGCAGTAGTGCGGTCAGAACTCGTCATGGCCGCTAGTAAGTCATTTTAGAGGACCTAATTTCATATCGTTTAATCATTAAACTTTGCTATGATTATGGTTAGCGGTCTGTTCCAAGTAAAACTTTAAAACATTTTGGATTGTGGGCTAACAAGCACGCTCTTTTTAGCACTATAAAAATTACCATAGTAAAACATACATGATACATCGGACCGGTAATATATCAAATCAATGTTTCCGAAGTAAGTTCAAGTTATAAGTACCAAAAACAGACAAATATTTGTAGATTATGCCAATCTTATTCTAAAATAAATATAAGTAAACAAAATGTTCATCACGTGAATCATATTTGTCCAGGGTTCGAACTCAAACCTCCTGTAGCAGAGGGCAGGGTCATTACCAATTGCGCAGTTCAACCAGTCGATAATGTAAGAACGATATTTTAATTTTAGTATTAAACGAAATATAATGTAACTATTTATAAGCAACCAGTATTTATAAACACTAGATAGACAAATGTTTTGTTAGGAGCACAGATCGTTTGACATTGCAGGTCAGATGTTTGTTTACACTCACCTTATCATGTAATCGGCACGGCAACAGAAGCTGTTCCATATCTTATCCACTAAATGTGATGCTAATTAATAAAAGTCCAATTACGAATGTAACCCAATAACCAGTCCGCGACTCGGGAAGTGCAACAACGCCTGATTGATAACACTGTGGTGTCCTAGATATTTGAAACCAACTAACTACCCAAACGAGGACGACGAATCAAATAGTGCCGAGTTTTACTAGCCAGATAGCAACTTTCGTGATAGCTTTTAATAGGGCGACTGTCTGTGTTTCGTTAATTTAATTTCTTACGTCGAAACTAGGTACATTGTTTTAACCAGCATTTGGTTTTTACATCTCAACAATAATAATATATTCACGCAACATACAAAACATTGGTCTATTATTAAACAATTTAACGGTTATTTTCATAAACATTGTTAGATAACATTGTTTTCATTGCCCAGTTTAACTTTTTGCGGATAAACGTTGTTGTCAAAACAACGGCCAGCTGTAATCACGTGATTACGCAATCTGAATTTTTAGTACCTATCCGAGTTACCATATGTTTCTTTTAACGTTTCTCGTTCAACGCGAATGGAAAAGTAGTAATTCTTTAACTTTCATTTAACCTTGATTTCTGTTTTTCGTTAAAGCTTACCTCAAACACGTCGCCGCGTAACACAATCTATTTTATTTATTCAGGTGAGGTTTTGCAGCTCCTTCTGTATCGTTGAAAGAAAATATACGTGCGTGTGTTGTTTAACGAAATACTATTTGTATCGTAGTTGTGTTTGGCAGATGTGTGTCCGCATGTAGGTATTAGGTCTGGTAGCGTTTCTTGCCGCAGCTGCTTTGCATACAATCGCATACAATCGTCGGTAATTCCTGCAGCAGGTTAGTCACGCGGCTCTCTGATCTGCGCTTAGTATTCCAGCGGGGGAAGTGTTGACCTACGCCAGTTCCACTCACAAATGGAATCTAAATCGAGAGACAATAACTGTTCACGCGAGGCTAGAATCGATATGTTCGCAAATACTACGAATTAGGACGCGGGCACTTTACCGCTGCTATAATAGGCAACCCTACGACACCATTTGAATGAATAGAAGGTCATCCAACATACTACACGGCGCGTCTTAATTGGAAATCGAAATGATAATCTACGTGATACAAATAAATGTCCTCAGCTGTGGGACTGTTGACACTAATGCGCGACATTAAAGTTGGAAATCGTGAAACATTGCTCTGTGATGATCCGTATGTAATGCATTTGTAAAAATAATTTATTCCGGATAGAGCTACGGTAATCTAATCGGATAAGCTTGAGTGGAGGTAGTACTATTATCTGAGATTGTGAGAACCCATTGTAACATCGGTTACGTGGGCCGTGGCAACAGCCGATGTGCGGACCGCGATCGTATCGGGCTCTTGCAATTGCAAGCATTTTAATGCTCAGCATTAGTCGAATGAATCGACGCTGCATGTCGGATAGTTGGCAGGCCGGGGATCACTTGGCAAGTCCGTCGTCTATTGACGGCCTGATTGATCGATCGATAGCTAATCTTTCATAGACACTAAGAGACATTTACTCTTTTTATTTGCAAAGATGCTCGATCATAATCCTGTAATTTCATAATATTTGCTGAAAATTTCCAGATAATCTAATGGATTATAATCACTCATTAAATACAGAACTTATTTTGAAGTTAAACACCCTATAACATTTAGTCAAGCACAGAAATTAACCTCTAAGTGTAATGGGCTACTAGAAAACTCCCCTTTTTGGCTGAGTTTTAAACGAATTGCTGCATCTGACAGCTGAAGATTAATCTATTAGTACACGTCTATGGATATTAGACTAGGAAAATTGGCAACAGTTGCCTTGGACGTGACTTCAATAGTGTTCAGAATGAAATCGCAGGTTTATTAGTGCGTCAATGGAGAAGCTAATGACGGCCACATTGTTTATGCGACAGAAATAGACGGATTATAATAGTAGATAGTAGAGCTCTAGTAGGTATAATGGGCTTTTTTATTACGTATAATAATGGCTGTACAAAATGGTTTTGTGTCTACTGCAACACTCTTTTATGGATCTTTTTTATATATTTATATTTCAATTATCGTTTAGTATCCATATTAGGGGAAGCGAAACTCATAAGAATGAGTTTACATAAACGATATCGTTACTAAAATAGGACAATGGAAAAGTCTACCCAATGTAAATTAAGAGGTTCATGGTCATATAAACATTCATAAATGATTCCAATGTAAACAGATCAACATGCGGTTATTTAATGAGTAGTAAATGTACGTCTAAAATCTGTTGACGTACATTTACAAATACTTTCCCTTTTTTCTCATATTGTCCCGATTTGACAAGTCCAGTCATGACATAAGAGCAACTAAACTAACTAAATGTTTTTCTTTCTTTCTTTCTTTCAACTGCCATCTGACCTCCGTATTCCTTCACAGGGCAACCAAACTAATTGGATCATGGCTACCAGCCTCTCGACTTTGCTGGTTTCCTTATGATTTTTTCCGTCATCGCTTATCCAGTGACCTTAAATACATACAATTTGATAAGTGATAATAACTATCAGAAGAGAAAATGTTGCACAGGATGGAAATCTGGCAAAGTTAAACTAAAAAATAAACAGGTCAATGATATGTTCCACATTATTCCATTAGTGTTTATTCGTAACGAGAATAAATCTCGACAAGTGACGGGAGAGCTGTGCGAACTTTTCGCAATTGTAAATAATGAAACTTGAGCTGAGCATACAGGCAAGTGTCGGAAATGTACAGCGATATACATAACTGATATGATAGGGCTGAAACAAAATATTCTTTAGCTGTATTATCGTTCTATCCAAATATCAAATGTGCTTTGAGCTAAATAATCATGCAGTTCATAATAATATTGTCATTTTATATTTAATTATTCGTAGGCTTGTTTATATTTCACTGCCTATTGGTGGAATTGATGGTATATGTGAAAACGACAAATACTAAATTCAAGCCAACAAAAGTTCAAATTAAAACAGTTTTTAAAAGAACTTTATTAAAAGTTTTCCATTTCAATATAACTTTTGTTGCCTACCAACTAATGAATGAAGGGTAAAATGAATCGGTCCGATAGATGTGGATGCATTAGGCAGCCCTAGCCAGCCGTGCCCAGACGAGCCATTGATTGATTGCCCACATTCATTCCCGCTAACCCGTGATTCGGGAGGGAGAGTTTTTTACTGGCTGGCACCCACTTTTATTATCGCGTTTACGCCAAATGAATGGCCAGATCGCAGGTCTTTCATAACTGATGAAGTTTACGTAATACAGTCTAAATGAAGGCGCGAGTGTAGATAGTAATAAATAAATTTCACCCACGTAGACTTCATTCGTAAAAACTTTTCATGTAGTATTCTAGTTGATATATTGGTCTACTAAAAGTAGGGTGGTCTTTATTATGAGTTTTTTTTTTGTTAACTCAGAGTAATTTTGTTTTGTCAAATGTCTTTTCGGAGTTTGTGACTTACGTGGACAACATTATTCACATAGTAGTTGAGTAGACTTGTGTAATTTTCCATTATATTTATACTGCCGAATGTATCAGAGCTTATTATTTTGAATAAAGTAACCATTAATTTTTATAAAAAAAAACCGTCTCTTAAATAACCGTACATGTATAAAAAAAATACAGCTATTTTAAGAAATATTGTAGCAGCAATCAGCCTCATAACAAACACAGATAATAATGATGAATGTTTTGTAAAGAATAGACTTTGGAGTTTGATAATATGGAACAATAAGGAATTTTCCTAAAACCTCAATGAAAGAAATTATTCTTCTATTCAAAGCTCGATTGATTCATATAAAATAGCAATTGTGTTCTCAAATACAAAACGTACTTTTCCACTTTAGTTAAGCTTCTTACCGCTCGGTAAAAGCGTTCCTGTAATGCTCTTTAATTTAGTGGCATAATTTTCAGTTGTATTATTAATTATAGATAGATTCATTTGTTTTTTTATAGTAGGTGGGTAGGTATTCAAAAGTGGATTGTATTCTTCAAAGTTATATGGAGTATCAAAGTTTTCTTTTTTTGCGATTTTCTTAATTTTGCTTTTTACATAAGCATCATTTTTGGATAGGTTGTTCGTCATGACCCACTTGACACTTAGCTGGAAGGTGATAGATATCTATCCACCTATACCCTTTTTGTTTCTAGCCACGATAAGATATATATGTTTCTCGACAAAATATTCGTGTTTTTGCCAGACAATTTGGAGCATTTTATTTAACGATAGACATTTTGTTTAGGCCGGCATAAACCGGCAAAGGCAGTTGTAAATTATTTTTTGTGGTTTAAGGAGTCAAAAGCATTTTTATTCAAAATATATGCACGTTTAGTAGAGGAAGTTATTCATTTTACTACAAAATTGGCACCGTGCTACAGGACGGCACAGAATATTATAATAGTGGTGCCTGTTGTAACGGTGTGGGAGATTTGAACGCCAGTTACGCATCAAAGTTGATCAAAGTTTCGTATATGTATTATTAGATAAGGTTCTCCGCCTTAAACCAACAAACTGTGAATTTACCATTTTCACGGTCCACTCACTTCACCGTTAATGGTCATTCATGCACATTAATTTTGAAAGCCTAATAATAGATCTTACTTAAACAACTAGGGTCTATTATAAGTATGTTTTACACGTGCCTTTAGCTGATTTAATAAACAGATCGATAGACAAAGGTTATTGTGCCTTTTATTACGTAGAAGACGTAGAGTTAGCCAATTTTTGGTATCGACTTTTACTTTTTTCTTGGCTATAGGTACTTTATACTTCCTGTATTTTTATCATATTCAAAATGTAGAGAAGCGATGATCATATGTATATGTATAACCTGAAAAGAGATGACAACTTGTAGCTTAACATTCAGTGTATTCCTTAACGTTTCGATTGTCAGCTATTTCACTTTATCTTTGGTCGTTCGCTTATATGTTTTATGCATGCATCATTTCATTTCAAATGTACATTGTAACCCCGTAGATAGCTGATACAGCGAACATTTTTGCAATGTTTGCAGACTCGCCCGGAGCTCTGTCAGTCTTAAAATAGACTCAGTATTGTTCAATTTAATTACCAGTTGAACCTTTAATTAAGACCGTTCCGAGACACAAAGTGATTTAGTGGGCAAACGGTTATTGTTACTTTAGAATCGCTTTGTACGTAGTTATAGGATAGATATAACGTTGTTTTGTTTATTCTTCGGGCTATATTAAATTTTGAAATCGGTTTTTGTATTAATTTATGTAAAGTAAAATTCTACTTGTCAACTGTGAAAATTTCGAAGCTTAGCTATTTTAGTTCACGGAGAAGGTAAACTTATTTTGTGATAAAAATATAGCTATAATAACATGATGCTGAGCTAAATGGTTTAACTATCTGTTAGTAGAAGCCAAAAATTACCATCGGAAACGACAATCCATAAACTGCTATTGTAATAAAAATTATTCGTTACTTGAACTACTTTTAAACCCTTCCACATTAGGAAATTTCTGGTAGTTCTGAAAATACGATAGTGCACCGGTGACTGTGGCCTAGTTATTAAAAAAGTTCGATATAAATGGCCCGGAGAGAAGTTTACATCCGACCGACCTGGTTTGCTAAAGGCTATTTTGTGTATCGGCAACGGCCTAGAGACCTAGTGCTAAATGCATTATGAATTTTAACAAGGATTTTTCCGTAGATAAAATGTTTTCGACGTTATTCTTGAGCTCAATTTTTTTAGGCTTTGAGATAGGTCGGCAAAATCAAAAGGAAAAGTTTTACTTGAAAGTAACAACTTTGTAAAGTTGCATCATCTCCGCAAATGATGTAAGTGATACAAACTTTGTGATTATAGATTAATTATGAGGTAATCTTCTAGTTTACACTTATAAATCAAACCTATTAATCTATGAATGTCCCATTGCAGTCTTTATAAGTTTGATTAAGGCAACTTCACAATTATACAATAAGTGAAGTTTTAATCATCTTGCACGGTATTATGGATCACAAGCCTGTGCGTGTAGTCTGAATCTATTTTTGCTAAATTACTGGGCAACAAATGAACTCTACTAGTATCTATTTGCAATCCAGTAAACAGAACAATATTCAGATGGGAAATACATATTGCTAGGAAAATTCCACAAATATGAAATGAAGCCAATAACAAAAATCAAAATACCAACATAAGACCAATTTAGAATAGTCTAGACTGTAAGCAACAACTAGCTCTTAGTTCTAGGTCTAATGTATCAGCTGCTAAAATAGAGTCCATTTACCGGACAAGCCCGTGGGCGGACAGTCGCCGGCCACGTTGTGCTAAATGCTTTGTTTACTGTTCTTCCCTGGTATTTTGCTAGCAATAACTTTAACCAACTGTTTACCATCGTATCTTATTACTCGTCAGATGTAGGAACCCTCTCTGTTCAAAATGTGTCATTTTCAGCGAACATTTCACTCAAGTAAACGGCTTTTAGACGACCCTCTAGCCTTTGTGTTTTTTGATCGTTACATTTCATTAACTACGGATTATGCCTACATAAATATCACGTTTAACCTCGCTATACTGTTTAGTGTTTATAATGCCACTTAAGATCTGCGTTACGTTTCTTTTTACAAACTAGGTTTAAAGATTTCTCTCCTGACAGTATGCAACTGCATGGCATTAACTTAACATTATCTATGTCTATGAGAGGCATACATCATTTGTCATCAATATGCAGTAAAAGTCAAGCAACAAAAAATAAACAGCCTGTGTGTTGCAAAAGACTCTAGTTTCCAATGCCTGCACTCGTACATACTCGTATAATGTGCATTCGAAGAAAGTGTTAAATTGACAAATGGGCATTACAGTAGCAAGCTTTAGAGTTTTCCCAAGAATTGAACTGGCTAAGGAATGCATAAACGCTTACTCAGCTGTATACAGCTTTCTTAACACTCCTATAAGGCTCACTCCTATAAGGTGTAAGCAATTGGAGGCCTTTTGCAGTCAACATGCCACAGTTTGGTGATTTATGGATATTAAATGTTGGCTAGAAATAGCCCTTTATATTTTTGTTTGTTTCTCTTGCTTTTCGGAGAAAGTTCTGTAACTCAATTTTGATAAAAATAACTCAAAAAACGTACGTCAAGATTATATGCGTTTCCTTCTACTGTCTTCTTCTTCTTTAGATTTGAAGAGCGTAAATGTTTCTTAGAAGATTACGTCCTGTTTCATTAGCAACAGTTTTTAATGTTGAATATTTTATGTCCAAAAAGACAGCTAGGGCATTATTATCAGAAATGTAAATCATAGTAACCGACCCAACATAGAACACCACATTATATTTGCGGTGAAGTTAATCTGCATATCTGATCTAATGAGTTTCAAGAAACAAGTCCACACTTGTTTCCTCAACCTATTCCGAGTAAAGCTTGGGTGCGGCAGTTTTTCGTATTTTCCTTTTTTGTTCTGATCCACGGCTCACACTGACGCGTGTAGTGTAATACCTACATTGTGTTACTTATCTAATTGTTTCTGATTCCTACCACGGGGTCACGCGCCGACGGCTACATTCAACTTAGGGTTTTCACTGATCTCATGTGTCTGCACATTTCTGTTTTGTGAAACAATAATAATACCCTTGTTACTATCAACCATTAATTAAGTAAATATTTTTAATTAGATTCAAGCGCGTTCCATCTTATCAAGCAAGCCATAATCAAGTAATTGAAAATGGAAAATTAACTGGAATAAGCAACCCTTACTCCGTGTAATCTATATTTCTCAAAAAGGTTCGAAATTAGCAAATACAGATTAATCAAAACTACATATTTGCCAGAATATTACATAATTTGCAAACTTTTTGTGTCAGAGCTTATTGCTAAACTTAGTGCTTCGGCTATTTGTTCAAGTCATTTGTCCAAATTAATCTAAATAACAATGAAACATACGAAACAATATCTTTGATTAGCTTTCGGATCAGTCAACCCTAAGTGTATGTTTTCAAGTCGTCTCGCGTAGGTAGGCAGAACTGCTTAGCGGCGGTTGCGTGGGTCGCACACAAACACACACACAAACCTCACATTGTGTATGTGCGCGGTTTATTTACGTTTCTGTTCAATAATAACCGCCGCAGGCTCAGGTATTAATTGTTTTGTGCTTATTATGGTGATTGGTGCGATGCCGCTTTATACGATAGGTACTAGTTGACGCCAACGTGTAACTTGAGTAGCTTTTTTATAACCATTTAGAGGTTACTACTGAATAAAGGCGTTGTATTTTTCACAGAGCACTTAATCTTCTTATCTCAATTATCTTATTAAAATATAAGTTCTGCAGAAATCGTGATTTCTAAAGATAGTTATAGACTCTCAAACAATGGATAAACAAGTCTGGATTATGAATTCAGAGAAAATCCCAATACACAATTTTACAAAAATTTTCTAGTGCCTCTAAATTATAAATATTTTACACGTAACGAGTAGTTTAGAAATGAAAAATATCGATATGGATAAAGGATGAGGGGCATTTTTGTATGGGAGCTGGGCGTTAAACCAACAGAAATAAAATGTGCTGTAATTTACTTCAATGTACTTCTAAATGCCCCTTAAATACTTTTTAACCTCAATATAGACCGGGTATTACTGCAAAAAAAAAACCATTTCGTGTTATCCCTTGTATTAGCGATTCTTTTGAATGCTTATTAATAACGAGAAACGTACATATACGTTTGAACATGAATATCTCTGTTCACCGGTTGTTTATGTAATTGCCGTCATAGTATAAAATTAAGAAATGGTCATTAGCTTTCACATAAAAGCCCATTTTGACCATGACTCTTGGTAATGCTTTTAGTTTTCTTGAGGAGAAGGCAATTCGGATAAATAGTGTGTTAAATTGCATGCAACAATTATTTGTTATTCATATAAATATTATTATTCTATATACAAGTAATTATATATAACGCTAATTTGCTACATACGTCAGTCAACGTTTTTGTTGAAATTATAACAACCGATTGTTTAAACCATTCACAAATACAAGTTATTTTTTTGAATATTGGGATTGGCATCTGCTTTTAAAATAAATTATACGAGTAAGTTTTATAGGCATTAGATGATGATACATTACATTCCTCTATTTGCCTACCTTTTGTGTTTCCATTAACATTGTTGGCAGCTATCTTAATTTCATTAAACTATTCATTGAGAGATTATAATTGTTAATTTTGTAAAACTGTATTCTTTAATTCTTAAAAGTGTGCAAGTTTGCATGTAGCTATCCGAATAATAATAAGATAAATTGTAATACTAACTAAATGCGCGAATAAAATAACAATTTGCAAGTTGACAGTTTATCAACGTTGAATGCATTATTTGTAAGTTTTAACGTGTTTAAATAAATTAACTGCACATAAATAGCTTACAGTAACGTGACGGCAATTAACCCTTAATTCGACAGAATTTTTTTTTAGTTCGATTTGTACAATATTTTGAAATTGAGGTTCTTATCATCTATGGAACCTTAGAAAAATACCAAAAAAAATATATTTATTTCAGTTTCCTGAAAAACCTACGTCCAGTATACTGGACATTGCCAAGTTTATAAGAAAGTGATGCAATCCAAACATGTGAAGTATACTTCACATTGTCGAAGATAATGTATAAAAGAAACAAAGGATTCCGTAGGAAAATTAAGCTTACAATTAGTTTTTTGTTGCTATTTTTGCTCGAATAATTGACACAGCGCGTATCGGTATATGCCTTTTACGTCTGAACGAAAATCCGTCAGTAATAATGAAGGGCTAATACATAGATACACGTGCTGGTGGTGTCATGGACGTTATGGCTCGTCCATTTTCCCGCGAAAGCCCTACAAGGCTAGAAAGAGGATCCCGGGGTTTAGTAGGTAACCCCCTGTAACAAGGCGGTGGGTGTCCCATACACCATTCTCCTCCCTGATGGAGGGATTTCGTTGCCAGTCTTCAATAGGGTATCACTTCCAACATTAGTCTCATTACTGTTGATTGAAATATTGTCTTGTATATAATTTTTTTGGCCATCTAATATTTTTTATTTATACACACACTTTAATAACACTTTAAAAACTGTATCTGAGCATTGAATATGTTTACCAAAAAATTTAAGAAACATTTGCCAAACACAAATAAAAAAAAAACATTTTGTTTGTTTTCAAACACGCAAATCTCCGAAACTTCTGAACAAATTTTAATGATATCTTTTTTATTATATAGCTATTTATCCTGAGAAACATATATGTAGGCTATTATTGACTTTGGAAACTGGAACACCTAGTGCAGGCCCACAACTGACTACTAAGACTAATAATAATGGCACCCTAGCAATTTTTTTGTGTTTGATGAGCATTTTCTGCTAAGATATTAATATTGAACATCTGGAACATCTGAAGAGGAAGTTTAGGAACCCAGCTATACAAAACATAAATTAAAAATGACATCTCAGCTAAATTTGTTCGGCCTGATAAGCATTTTCTGCTGAGAGAATAATACTTATTTATAATTATCGATTTGCTTTGGCATGATTGAAACTCTACGCGACCAAATTCACGGGCACCAGCGAGTGCGCTCTAAGGATCGAAGGATCGATGGAAAGGCAGGGTTAAGAGGACCACTCTTTTGTTCTATTAGCAGCAATTTCCTCTTTATTCTCAGGTTCAGAACCAGTATCTATAGCAGAATAAGCATTTTCAGACGGCAAAAATGTAACTAAGCGTTGTCCTCTAGACTTGAAGCACTGAAAAACGAAAAACCGTAAAGCAAATATCAGTTTGCCTGCTGATCCCTAAAATAATATTATGAAAAACCATAAAAGTTAATTTTCTGCTACTTTGACAAGGGGAAGAATACTGGACATAGTTTTTAGCAGTTATTGTACTAGTAAGTCGACAACGGGAAGTATACTGGACATTCAAGTTGCGGGTGTCATGAACACGAAAAAAAACTCAGTTAGACAATAAAAACATTATAAATAGCTTTCCAGATTCACTCTCCGTAGCTTACAACTATAATATAAGAAAATTGAACGTAAAACAAAGAATAAAATGCAACTTCCCGAGAGCCCTCACAGCACTTCCCTCCTCCCTGCCATATAGCCGGCGATTGCTCGCGTTCCGTGTGTGCGTGTGAGTTGCTGATTTTTGACAGCAAAGTTAGATAGTTTTGTGTTCAATTGTAAACGGCCAATTCACGGTAAACGGTCTAATTTTTTACTCAGATTTTTTCTTATTCAATGGGAAGTATACTGCACGGCGTCGAATTAAGGGTTAACTAGGTTCGTAAATTAGCGAACAGACAGTAACCACTCTAATTGATGCAAATTCGAGTTAAAGTCGATTTTTATCGATAGGTCGAATCACAAATCAACCGTGTTATTTTGCCAACTTAAAAATAGTGAATGGGTATTGTGTAAATTACTAATTATTAAAATTCTAGGCTGAAATAAATTTTATGTTATGATAACGGCAACGACACATCGTACTTACAGAATTCTAATTTTTATTTACACAGATACAACTAAGAAAGCTCTATGATATCTATAATATTAAATAATACTAACGAAATTAGTAGCTTGTATGAAAAATAACCATCATTTATTTACTGTTTTATGTCAATCTAAAATAGTTATCTAAAAGCTACTTTCGATGGCTCTTAACTGAGTCTTTATAGAAAATACGCTTTTTTCACAACTCTACAAAATACAGACACACGGAAGAATCTTGAGCTTTGCGTACGACTCGTCGAGTGAGTAATCGTAGCATGCGCCCACGCAGCTCGTATAACAGCTATTAGGCGCCACTGGTACGCCACTGCCCACCATTGACCCCCACCCGCCATTGCCACCGTAAACAACTGGTCTTGGAGTTCCACTTGAACTTACATCTGTCAGTAAGAATATCCAATATTGGTTTGATATATACAGGAAGTATCTAATAGTGAATTTTTTTTGAAAGCCATTTTAGTGGGTAATTAGGTACTTAAGAAAGTTGGTAATATATTACTATTTTACCATTGCTTCGTCCTACTATTTAATGATGATTAATTGGTTCCACTTGCATGGAAGGAGATTTCTTTAATCTTGTGACGATTGATGTTGAGCTTGGAATACTGATAAAATCTTATTATTGTATTCATTTGTTTCAAATTAATAATTTAAAAAACTGCCTAAAACTCTAAGACATTGTTAATTTCAAGTGAAGTCTTCTAATTTAGTAACAGTTAAGTATACGATAATCATATGTATGTATATTTTTGTATATGTGAGCAAAATAGCAATAATTAAAATAAATTGATATGTTCTGCCAAAAAATAAATCACATGGTATCTATTGAAAGTGTTCTCACGGCCGAATGAATTCCAAAGCAAACGTAAATGGAAGTGTCCCCCACGGACATGGAAATACAGGGTGATTAATTTAAACATCTATTAAGTTAATACGTTTTAGTGTAATTCGGTCACTTTTTTACACTACTTTTTTGGGCATTAGTAGCCTTCCATAATAAGTAAGTTGTATATTGAGGAATACTTCATTAGGAAACATCGCTTAATTAATGTGCTGTTATGTGGAGACTCTTATCGGAGTCTCACTTTGGTTCTTTACGCCATCTTAGTAATGTTTGAAGCTGTGTTTTAGATATTTGATTGCTTTGTATTTGGGTATAGTTATTGGTAGAACTTTTTCAGAGTCCGACTGGCTAGATACCATCCCTAAAATTTGCCATCATTAGGTTTGGTTGTGTTTCGTTAGAATTAATATGGCGGCTGCCATTAACGATTTTACATGAAAGGCTTGAAGATCAGAAAACCTCACAATGTGGCAGCACATTGTGCGGTTCTTCCTGGTTAACCGCACTGCTTACGATCAGGTGGGCTGTCTGCCAACTGAAGCAACATAATAATAAATACTTAAAGTTACAACAGCCTGTGTTAGCAGATTATGTGATAAAAAACCGTGTTTATACCGGGTGTCGTGTGTCGCGTGGGTGGTTGCTCGCCTCGGTCTATTGCGTGGTACACTCAATGAACTGTTGGCAAGTCCAAAATGGACGCCCGGCCTCCTTGTCAAGCTGCTGGCCTATCAATCAATTAGGTACAGTCGATCCAGCTTATTGTTCCTTTAACCTACCTTATGCATAAGGCATTGTCTTCCTACCCATTCGACAGGTTTCTAAATTGACAAAGATAGTGCTGCTCTGTATACCATATTGATATGATGGTAAGCAGCCACTGCGGCCTGTTACATTGAAGGACCCATAATTAGGAAGCGTCGCTAAATGACGTGTTACCACACTTGACTGTAGGCTCTTCTGATATTCGAGCTTTTGATATAAAGCCCTATTTAGTATTTGATGCACTATTTATACTTACTGTGATACTCACTGTGACAACTGACCAGGACAAATAGAGATCAAATTCAACCTGGGACTTGCAAACACATTGCATAATAGTATATATACTAGTATATAATCTAATTTTTATAGATGTTGGACATGGATATACGTTCTGTTTTAGGTGCTTTATTTTTTATCGAACTGGCTTCACTTCGCCTGATTCTCAGAAGAATTGGAATCCACTACTGCAATTGACAGACATATCTAAGGAAACGGGAAACACAAGTGCAAAGATAAGACAAAGAAGTTGCTGAATTCTTTAGTCTGTGAAAAATAAGACATAAAAAGGCAGATCTATCTCAACTGATATAGAGAAAGATGGAGCTTTTCCGAGAAGAAAATATTTTAACATTTGCCAATATGATATTTCTTGTAAAGCTAAGTACGTTCAAAACCCACGCGTGTGTTACTAAAATAACAATATGTTAATTCCCTTGACATTTCAACAGATTTTACGTTTGATATTCTTGTTTTCATAAGCGTCTATTAATTCCTCGATTCGTCGAAATTAATTAAGAAAGGTACTATAAGATAGGCTTATTATCGCAATGATAAGGATCAACTAGACTGTGCGCTCATATTGTAGTATACTATTTTTGGAAATTGACATATAAGGTAATAAGTACTAAATAATTTGATGGTAACATAGGGACTTTCCAAAGGGCTTGAATCATGCTTTATTATCATGTATTAATTAACGGTCAAATTGTACCACATAATTTTTATAATTTTTAAAGCATTATCTTAATGGCGTAATAAATCCATAAAGTCGGAAGAATTGAGTGTTATCTAATACTAGCCTTCCGCCCGCGGTTTCACCCGCGCGTAATCTTTTTTTTTCGAATATCCCCCCTTCCCCCCACATTTCCAGAATCAAAAGTACCCTATGTTTACCGGGGATATTGTAGCTTTCCAACAGTGAAAGAATTATTCAAATCGGTTCAGTAGTTTCAAAATTGATATTCCCGCGGGAATGATACGTTTCCCGTAGGAATTTTATAGCCTATGTCCTATTCCGGGTTATAAACTATACGTTAGCCAAATTTCATCTAAATCCGTTCAGCCGTTTAGGCGTGATTGAATAACAAACATCCAGACTTTCGCATTTATAATATTAGTAGGATACGCAATATTTTTAAAATAGAAAAAAAAATGTTTCTTCAGCCGCTTAGGACTGTCTTCATCAGACTAGGAGAGAAAAATAATGCACCTGTTCTTCAACATTTACTTGTTTGCTATTATGTTTTTTTTATACCAAGTCAGTTGGTAAACAGACACGCAGCCCACCTGATGGTAAGCGGTCACTGCGGCCTATGCCATTGAGGGAGACTTCATCTGGAAGCGTCGCTTAATGTGCTGCCAGACTGTAGACTCATCTGATCTTCGAGCTTTTTATTTCAAGTGTAAAGGTATTCATGTAGCACATATTCTAAAGTTAATATAATCATTGAGAGCAGACGAAATTTGAAAAGACCACTAAACAAGATACATTGCCACATTGAAGTGCTAGCCCTATTCAAACCCAATATAACTGTCTACAGAAGCCGGTTCTGAGATATCGATCAAAACGTAGCGCTAATATTGTTATTTGCAATACTGCAATGCAATTAACACGTCAGTCGCCTCTACCCGTTCGCGGCGAGGCAGTTACATTGTGGAAACTCGCGTTACGTAAGCGATCGCGTGACGCGGCGCCCATTCAACGACAGCTCCGCACCGGCTTCATACCTCCACCTAAACACCTCTGTTCGGCGAATTAAAGACTACAGTATAAATAAGTTAATAATAAAACGAAACAAGTGACCTGGTCCCTCTAACTTTTTAAGTAATGAATAGCTGGGGAAAATTTTGAAGGACTTATGATGTTGAAGTTTTACAATGCCCTGATTTTAAGAGGTTAACATTTTTGAAGTGCGTAACATAGGTATTTTTAACTTTCTTTAACTGATTGGTTTGTGAAACTGTCGAATTTTAAGAAATCTCCAAATCAAAAGCCTTCCTTCTTAAATACTATCGAAAACGAATGTAGGTAAAATTATTAATTTGAAAAACAAAAGATCACAAAAAGTTATTATCTACTCGTACTTCAATCAACGAGACGTACCTTTACATTGTCTCAAGTTGCAGCCCACCAATCAAGAATGGGTTATTTAACTTAAAAGAGTCATTGTGTAGAGCATTTTGTGTCTAATTAGTAATTACTGCCGTCTGAAATATGGCCGAGTTACACCGAGCACGCCATCTCATAAATTACTAGTTGTCATAATGTCTGCTAACGCTATATCATTGCGAATTGTGTCGTTGCGAATCGGTAATTATTTTGAAACTAATAATTACATTTGTTTACTTAGTCATCGTTCTGCGGTGATGCTACCAAACGCTTTAGAGTTGGACCCGTCTATCTCCAAAAGGCGAGCAATGGCTCGTTCATTTCGGGTGTGAAACGGAAAACGTGGGTTCGTCTGTCTACTGTCTACATTTCCATAAATTCTCACTTTGTCTGCCTATCGGACAAAAAAAAGTTATAGTCTTAACTTCATCTAACCTTTGATGATCACCAAGGATCACTAGGAATGTATTAGAAATTATTGAAGTGAAAACTTCTTTAGCGGCGTTGTGCACTTTTTTTGTATGGGGAAAAAATGTTAAACTCGCGTCAGGATTTATGTGTCACGTGACCTGATCGAAAATCCATATAAAATTTGAAGTCCGGACACGTGTTTTCTACAAACTTATCTGTTCCGGTGGCCAAAATTGGAACTACGTGATATGCAATGCAAAAACGATATTTAATGACAGTTTTAAATAGACAGTAGCGACGCCGCCACCGGAACAGATAATTTGTCGGTCTATAGACAATAATGGTTTTTTGTTCAATTTGACAGCTCATTTATGCAAAGAAAAGTGCTTCTTATGTACATCAGGAGTAGAGTAAATAATTGTATTAATAAGAACTGATGTTGTTTTCTTGAGTTTTATTCCTTTAGCGTAAGGTATATTTTTCTTTGCATAAATGAACTGTCAAGTGTGACCTCTTCTACTATTATAGCCGCAGTGCGGTCGCTTCCTATATGCTTCCTATGCTACAAAGTGACCACAAAGACCTTAATTTGATATCCTGCAAAATTCAAAATTTAGGTAATTGCCGTAATAAAACATTTAAAAAGTTTGGAATATCTTTATTCGCCGGAATTATATAACAGTATTTTGTGGAAATTAACACCACTTCTCCGCAGTCTTTGGATCCGCTATGCTGCGGAGCATGCATCAGGTCGTATGAAGTTGGAAATGCTGTCCGATTTCCTGCGACAAGAGGCTCGTTCTCACACACAGTTTGGCTTGTTACCCCAAATTCCCAGTGAACATCCTCGAAAGCGACATGTTGATTACTGTAACACCACTCGTGTTATTAACGATTCGGGAGTCTGCGGATTCTGTAAAGGGAATCATTTCTTGGCCGATTGCTCCAAATTCAAAAGTTTATCCGCAGATTCCAGTATGCAATTAGTTGTAAATTCCAAACTTTGTTTTCGTTGTTTAGAAAATAAATAGTTGTCAATCAAAAAAGTATGACATTGACGGTTGTCAATCATTTTATCATCATTTATTACATGGCGTTTCAGTGTCACAGCAAGGAGTTTCTGATAAGTCTGAAAAAGTTTCTGATTACATTAATTCTGAGAGATAAACTTTTTAATGTAATATAAAATTGAATATAAATTGTCATGTTTGTGTACGATAGCGCAATAAATAAATATTGTATTTTACCACATAAATGATACTTTTATACCTCTACCAATCAATTAAATCCCTAACCATTCCAAAATACATATCAAAAATGCACAACGTTAATATTCAGGTTTTCACTTCTGCCGGCACTCCCGGAGTGCAACCCGTCGTTTTTTTTTTCTACATATTAAACGTGAGCATAAAATCATACATCACGTTAATTCAGTATTCACGCCTAAATAACCGCTTCAGCTAGCAACTTTCCGACAAGACACATATGTACCTAAAATCCGGATTAATGTAATTAATTCAACGTAATGAGCAGATAAGGCCAGGTTAATAAAGCCACTACAGTTATGTGCTAATGAACGTTTTGGTTTGACGATATAATATACATTGGTGTTTTTGTTTCATTAGTGTTAACTACATCTATAGTACACTTCTCTTAAAACTAGGCGTGTGATTATATCAAAAGGAAAATACAGACAGAAACAAAAACTTAGCTACAAGTTTTGAGCCTATCCTAATACCTCTGTCTATCTGTTTCTATTCTCGCTTTTCTCAAATCTATAAAATGCCCTTCTATTTCAGCACTTCCAAATGCTTACATTTTCATAGCCAATTTTCATATTAAATCCACCCAAATAGATTTTTCCACGTGAGACCTTAAATAATTCACCATCAGTCACGATTCGAGCTGTAATAGGCCTTCCCCCATTTCGTTCAAGGCCACTTGGCAATAGTCCACAGGCTTGGTTGACATAAAAGAATTATGCATATTCAAACCGGGTCGTATTGTCTGTTGGGTTACCAACGACCACGCCATCTGTACTGGCAGGTGTGACATTCGTAGCGTAACGTGGGTGTCCTGCGTATACGCATTATACTGTATTTACGACCAAATGAATGTATTCATAATTGGACACAGTGGAAAAACTATACATTTTACCGTAGCCTTGAATATGTTAAAAGATGTTTACGAAGTCGCTTGCTTACTTGTCAAAATATGTAAATTTATCGGCTATGTATTGTAGCTGGGTCATTAATAGAAAAATACTTTATTTTAAAAGTATTGTTAAAAACCGATTCGTTTTAGGTTTGACAGATTGATATTACCGATAACGCGTTGGTATTTATGTCTCCTTACTGAGTATGTCTAAATAAAACTTATTGACCTTTTCAAATTGTGCTCAAGGCGGAAATTATCGGGCTTACAAACTTCTTTGAAGATGCTGCTAACGGAATAACTGCGCTTAAGTTATATTGGTTATATTTACTTACGTAAAATATTACCTATTCGTTAAACATTTCACCGGTGAAGATAAATAACTCATATGATATTAATAAAATAAATCCAAAGTCAAAGTAGGTCAACCCTATTCACCATGAGCACTGGTAATATCCTTATGTCATATTTTTAGTGTATCCATTTTATCTTTTCAAAATAACACCCTCGTGTGTCATAAAGATACATTTTGAAGAGCAGAAAGTATGATATTAGCAGTTTCTAGGAAATATCTCGGACTACCATCAAATGGTTTGTGGTTAGTACCTATCTCTCTACTATCGAACACACATCATACACAACGAACATCATCCTGTCCCGAGAGAGCAATAGGGGTATATAGGCTTCGTCCCCTACCGGAAATACCTACTTCACCCCCAGGACGTGTATAACGGCGAGGTCCAGATAAATGTTATCCTAGTAATCAATAGTTTATTTTTCTATGTTCTGGAAATCAGCTTTTATAGATATCGTACAAAGGACCAACAATTAGGTTCTTCTTTTGTTCGACTTCAGCTAGCAGATAGAAATGAGGCCCACTTATTGGTAAGCTACCACCGTGGCCCATTCCATTAAGGGACCCTCACCAGAAATCATTACTCAATGTGCTGCCTGCCATACCGTACTACCCTATAAGTTTTCAAGCCGGTTATTTCAAGTGTACTGGATTCCACATATACGAGTACTTTGCCAGAACACAGCCGGAGTTATTATAGCCAGTTTGACACTGTTCCACAGAGGATAGAATATCCTCTATTACATGAAAAAATTCCCAGGCACATCATTAAAACACGTAAATTAAAACTAGCCTAATAATTTAACCAATAACCAATTAAGCGTTGATAATCACCTAGACTAGATTACACGAGCAAAACATTATTAACGAACGAATATTTTAAATCATAAAACTTGTTACCTTTTTAGTCTTTCGAAGTTTTATTAGTAAAATAAACCTGTTATTTTAATAGTTGCTGAGCCCACATAAATTATTTTAAAAGGCGAATAAATAACGACTATTACTTGTTATATAATGCTTATATCGGTGACAATATATTAAATAGGATTGTAGGCGCCATTACGCAAATTAATTATTGCAAAAATTGAAGGCCTTATTTTGGACATGGTTCATCCGCAAATGTGTTCCGCCATCATTCAGACCAGAGGAGCCTATTTTGGCAGCACATTGAACGGTTTTGTTATTTCTTGTCTAAGTGTCAGTCCGTGGAATAGGCCGCAATGGCCGCTAACCATTAGGAGCATATCTGCCTACTGCAATGGCATGAGAAGAAATATTGAACATACATCTTGTTGGTAAAATCTGGTTATGTTCTCGGACACCCCTATCCGAGAACAAGTAAAAATCGAGTTAGGCTAAGTTTTGTTTGCAAAAAACATGCGGTTACATCATCACAAACACAAGACACTTGATAACGTTTATTGTTTTCCCTATTTAGCTACTGACCGAGTAGCGTAAGCAATCCCATTTTGGATCGGACAACATTACATACATTGATCTGACCCAGAAGAAAATAGCTTGAACAGTTGTTATGGGTAGCAGAAAAGTGCCACAAACATAAATACAAATAAACGCCTGGACAGAACTAACACTTCAGCACAATAATGTTTTTTCTTGGGGGCATACTACCCCTAGCGCATACGCGGAGTCACTACCACCAGTTTCGTCATCGGACATTATATGTATAATGGTAGAAAAAACATACTTTTTATAAGTATTGTATGTCTACCCCACCCTTAAGTTCACTAGGGAACGCTCCACATGTCCACATAATAGCAAATGTAATTAATATGGATGACACTTATAGTAACAGACTGAGACTATGTAAAAAATGCTATCAATTATAAATACATACAAGTACATATATCCCCAGAATGAGTAGGGAACGAATGACAAAATACTAAAAACTAGTATTAACATTTTCTCACAGTACCTATCTTCAGTAAATTCTAAAGATTCATTGATCTACTAAATGTCAATAGTTAATTAGTAATTAGTATGGCCTATGTCATATATGGTATAATTTTCTCGTATGTACACCAAAAACCACAAGTCATGATGACGACCACTAAACATTTTAGCATTTGCAAAATATGATATAATAAATTCTTCATACCTATGATGCCATTTGTTATAACAAGGTATAACTAGTAAATATCGATCATATTAATGTAGGAGTTAACACATTGGCTTAGAGATCAGAGGATTATTCGAATTGCAGCTCAATTAGCGATACATAAAGTCAAGTGTCTCTCAAAGGATCGTTTTAGTGTGACTTACACATACACATACATTATTTTGCGTTGCTAACGCTACGGCCAAGCGCAGTTGACGTCATTTTTCTCTCCATTTCAAAAGGTATTATCCTAATAGCATCTGAACCGGATAGTACACTAGTCGACCCGGTGAACTTCGTATGAATTCGTTTGACAGGTAAGAGCAGTTTTCATATGAGAAAATACAATTGTCGTTTTTTGTACATATTTTAGTCACAACTCACAATATTTCCATATTATCTCATCGTTAAAAACTTCCCTGGATAAACTTTTTTAAACTTTCACGAATATTTCATTTCAAGACTAAATTTAGTCATATCGGTTCAGCCGTTCTCGAGTTTTAGCGAGACTAACGAACAGCAATTTATTTTTATTTATAGATATAGATAAATCGCAACATAATCTTTCAATTACCACCAAGCGCCTATTATCGCCATGAGCAAAACAAACCCTGATCGAAAAGGTCAAGTTTTTTTTTTATGCCATAAAGTTGGCAAGTTTAATTAATTGTTATGAAGTTTCCAACGTTTTCAATAAATCTCCAAAGGCAAGGCTAAAAGTTGTTTATTATCCTACAATTTAACAAGACAATCACCGACTGCTCCCGTCGTCACAGTTCAGTAGGCACCGCGCATAAACATTTTGATAGACGAACTTCGAATACACAAATCCTCGATAAACAGTTCCCACGGAGCAAATCAGGCGTGGAGTCAAAATAATCCGACATTTGTAAGGTGAGGGATGGGGTGAGAGCGGGCGAGCTGTGGAGTGGGCTGCGGTGGCGGGCGCGTGGTGGAATGGGGGGCGCGGCCGGTAAGACAGTGTGAATGGCGGGGCAAGGTCACGGGCGCCGGAAGTGGGTTACGGGCGGCGCCCTATCGACCGCCGGCCGCCCCCTCCCCACCTAATACACAAGTTTATCCTAATGCTGTAAAGGCGGGCAGTGTTGACTGCAAAACTTGCCCAATAAAGTCGGACGCGGCAGCATGATGACTGATGTGCTTCGAGTTGCGATTAGCGAGTGGAGTTTCATTAAGTACGGTAGATAACTTGGGATGCGGTGCGAAAGTGGATAACTTTTACTAACGGCAATGAAATGATACATATTAATCTATAAGGGTCTTGGCGAGGATGACACGGTTTTCACCTGAATAAAGCTAAAATAATACTTTAGTAGTATATAATAAATATGAAACTAACGATTGATAACGATTGCCAAGCTAATATCGAAAAATCGTTAATATCGTTATAAAAAAAAAAGTAGAGTTAAGTTAAGCAGAATTTTAACGAAGCCGCTTCTGTACAATTTATTCATTGGTTGACATTTCAATGAATATACATTTCAATGAAAACCGAATGAAATCTTATCGAAATCGTCTTACCGCACCGATAAAGTAAGATTGCGTCAACATGTTAATATTGCATCAGTTCTAAACTTATCGAATACCTTAACACGTCTACAAAAGCATATTGATGCCAAATTAGCCAAAAATACATTAGTCTTCATTCCAAAATTGAAAGCGAGCACACAAAACGCGGTGAATGTTATAGCAAACAAATAATTAGCAACGGCATAGATACGGTTCAATGGTACGCCGCCATGCTGCGCCCGCGCCGCGTGATGTAAGCGCTTCCGCGCAGAATCGCTCGCGAATTTGGTCCGCCATTCATTGGCAGGTTTTTGCGCTCGGCCGGCGAACCCGCGGCCTTGCGTTGCGCCTACGCCGCGCGCCGTCCGCTTCACAGACAGTGCACTCGACGCCAAACTTTCAAAATTAGAACGTTCTAATTTTAACATACTATCCGTTACACCCAATATATGGCATTCCGGAACGTAGATACTACAGTCCACTTATACATCGATAACTCCAAAATGATCTACCTACCTAAACATTTTTCACGCTGCTCTATTGAACGTAACAGTCGTTACAGAAACAAAAGGAAAAATTCTAAGAAGATGCACGCTTCATTTAGTACTCGGAGTTATTTACCTCGATTATGCGCGCCTAATGGATAAAGTGGGATAAAAACGTCGAGCGAGATAAATTATGTAATATCGGAAGATCAAATTGCTTTTGTTACGTACTTGGCCGCTCAGCCGACTTTAGCATTCAGGTTTCGGTAAAAATAAGACCAAAAATAGTCGACGAGCCGTCGGAGGGGCGGCGTGCGGCTGAGAGCTAGCTAATTGGCTTGAATTTTTAAAAGCTTAGTCACGATACGCCATCTTTCGTTGTTTTTGTGAGTCACATTCGCAAAACAATGTAACTCGCATTTCCTCGTTCGTGTAACTTTGGCCGCGTATCTGCTCGGATGGAATTAGCGAGTAATTTACGTAACGATGCAGCGACTTTACACGCGCCTGCCTAAAACTCTATTAGCATTTATTCAATTATCGCCGCTCATTCAACTGGTTCGTGCACATACTTGACGTTCATTTAAATTTAAACAGCACAAAACAACGTAACTAGGCAATAAATCGTCGTAGGTACACTTAAGCGGCGGATTATAAGGTGCAATTAAGTTAGTTATCAAACAAACTGCAAACGGATGAGTCACTGCGATTCAAAGTTTAACTAGAGCACGGCAGTAGGTATGCTGTATGCATATTTATTTGTATTTAGTAGGCACTCGAATAATTTGTAGAATCCATTTGAATTTCAATCGAAATGTAATGTTCTGAACGCGGTAAATTGGAACGTTTGCATCTGTATTATTCGGTATTGTCAATTTTCGAAATCGTAATGAAACCGGGCACGGGAGTGAAATTATCAGTTTTCCTTTAGACTGTTGGAGCGTTTAATCTGCAAGGTCGTCGGAGTAGGATCGTGACAGAGTCTTGAAAGCCTAACATTGGGTAATATTGCCACGAATTTCCTAAAATACTTTAACTTGATATCTGAACATCAAAGTATTGGTATTCTGTCCTGATATTGACTGGCGCTCTACAAATTGTAGTGCTCATTTGAAGTGGAAAATTTTCAATAGCATTCATGACATCTCATATTTGGCATGAAACGTAATATTCTATCTTTTCTTTTCACCATGGGTCATATTTAATAAAAGGTACTAATAGCTTTTTGAGAAGCATTCCATAGATATAATTACTATTTCTTGGTAATCATTATTTTTATGCTGCAGGCATATCGTACATCTATTGATCAAATGATTTAATGAGTAACAATTTATGACGAAATTTATGATAAAGCGTAGAAAAAGTAAACTTGTCTAGTATTTTTCTTTCCAAAAATCAAAGGTTAACAGAGACCAAATCCTCGTAACACCGGAGTCAGGGAACCTTTGTTCGTAACGTGACAAAAAGTTAACACGTATGTACGAGTACAAAACGAATGCATATTGTAATTTAGCTGCGTAGTATACGACCGGTTTAGTGAGACTCTTCGAGCACATTCAGTTGGTATGGTGCTTCAGGTCTCAATAAACTGGATGTTAGCTGCGTACGAGTAACTCATCCCTTATTATACGCGTCGTATGCTAACTCGACAAAAGCTTATTGTTTGCGCAGGTGCGCCGACGCATTCTTTGTTCTCAAAATTAACGCCTTCGGCACCAGTACGGGGAATGTTGAGGATCCTGCTCCCTTACGTTTGTTTACGTGGCTACATAGCACATGGTACACCTAAGTCTTTTGTATGGCTGTACTCACAAATTCAAGGAAACCCTAGTTTGTATGGAAACGAAACAAACACACGCAGTGCAATGTGCCTTTTAAAATGCAAATAAGCTCACATTTAGTAAGAAACTACTATTGTGTTTTGGAGTGTTTTGAAGGGGCGTACGACAAAATATTCATTATTAAAATGCGCAACTTTTCCGAAGATATATTATGTAAAACAGGAAAATAAATTAGGAGTTTTCCTTCTTTGAGGAAGGTCAATCGTAGCGGAAAGAAGTATTTGGGAGTTAAACGGAGGTATAAAAGGTAACATGTAAAAGAAAGGAGATCCACTATATTATGCTGAGACACCTTGTTAACGATTTTCCTTTCCATGTTTTCTTTTTTCACTTTTGTTTTGGTAAACTATTTTCTTTCAATTACGTCTAGGTTTTTGACATTTCGTGTATGTAACTATTGTACAATAATCTTACTGTATAATTAGGCTGTATCGCCTCGCGTACCTACTTATTATCCAAATAGTAAATAGTATTTACATATTTTTATGAGCTGAATGCCTATGAAGCCTACTTATTATTTAGATGATGTTTTGTATATCATTTCGAATGTAGGAAAAGTTTCAGCCGTATTTTATTACGTCTATAAAACGCCTACAAAATAGTTATTTATTTATTTGTGTTAGTAATTCTAATAAATAATTAATTATCTTCAAGGGAACCCAAAGGGAGCCGCATTCTCCCATGAAAGTTGGAAGTCTTTTAGTTTCCTAATCATAAACAACGTAGAAATTTTGCTCCCCGACTTCTATTTGACATTAGACCACTATGTTATACCTAACTAAACTGAGATAATAAATTAGCGCCTCCAAAATTAAAAGAATACCTAAAGGCTACAATCGCGTGGCTTTAGTTCGGCAAACTGCATAATGTGCGAATCTGCTTAGCCGTCGTTCAGCTTACATAACCAAATTTACATCAAACCTTCCTACTTAATGTTATAATAAAAAATATACATGAGTCGCGTACGAGCAATTCACACAAACAAGATAATCAACTTGTACATTACAAGTTTTCTAATTACTCGATAGCCTTTCGCGACCCGCGATAATGATTCAAAATAACACCAGTTGCCACAAACGAAACGTTGTACCTATTTATTTCAAAAGCATGAACTCTGTAATTGCAATTATTACGGTTTAAAACATGACTAGTTTCGAAACTGTTTGAGTTAGAACAAAACTAGATTGGACGAATTAAGAAAATACAGAAGGCGCGTCGTAATCATTGTAAACAACTTGTAATTTTGCAATTATTAATTTACCGTTGATGCCGTTGATATTTTAAAACAATGATTCTACATTTTGTATAAGAAGGTAGGTAGGTATATCGGTTTTGGTTGACATCTCTCCATGTATGTTAGTGATGGGGCACACACTGAAACGGATGTGTTCTTTTCATCTACTAGAAAAATGTGAACATATATTTTTTTGAAACATTTATGTTAATAGTGTTCTGCAAAAATCAGGTGTAAAAACTCGTAGCTTGCTGATAGATAGATTTTAAAGGTTTCTTCGAAAACCATCTTCAAAACCGAAAACTGCGACGAGTAGAATTTTATTTCTACCAAAGATACCCAACCCTTCAAAGTTTTTGAAGGCCTATATACATATACGCATAAAATCCACCAAATTTTGCGACACTATACACACATAGTTTTAACACTTAAATTATGTAGTTCTAACGGCTCAGCTTCTGTGTTGATAACATATTCAATTGCGACCGTATAGAAGTATCATTAGCATTAAATAAGCAGCTACATGCGCGTACACGTTTTAATTTTCATTAAATAAATGCGGGTCCTTCTGTTGTTCTATCGCTATCCTGCACCCTAATTATATAGAACAAAGTTATGTTTATAGTTACACGACAGACAACTAAACGTCATGTGGCGTGCATACTGAATTACCAACATTAATGTACCTATGTGAATAAAGTCTATTTATAATGTTGACGTCGCGCTCCACATTCTTATCTGGTCGCGTACACTAAAACTCGTCCCAAGTAATCTAACACAGATGTCGGATGTTACTCCTTGTTATGAGAACAAGGGCTCGATATACCTACTAGTTCTAAATTGTTATTTATGGACGGAATTCAAAGAACAAGATAAGGCGTGAATCTTACTAAAACGGAACGGTCATCAAACATTTTACAATTATGGTCGTACTTTGTAGTTAAGCTCGTTAAATTCATTAGACATAAATGTAACTGTAATTTTGTTTTTATAACATCAGACAGAGCAAGGGGATACTTTTTACGGAACTGTTTACGTTTCATTTTACGTTTTACTCGTAACTATGGTACCTATATCAGCTTTGCACGCAGCAGCTTCCCGGTGCCCGTTCCGACTTGAGCATTATCCTAGGGTTAAACCAGTCTATTTTATACTATTTTCATCAAAATCGGCCTAAAAGCGTAACAGACAGATTACTTTTGCATTTACATATTCGTAGGGATTTTACATACCAGAATCTCTTTATAAAATATCAAATTATTCTACACACCTACTTTATCATAAAGGAATATTTTCTTCTCTGACTAAATAAGGGCTTCGTATTATATAATTATTATTTTAACCACTAAGGGATGGTTAAAATTATTCACAGATGTGGTCGCGTAAAAGCCTTTAAGAGCAAGAGCTTATTATTAAATGTTACAGTGGATGGTATACGTTTCAGTTAAGTCCCTGTTTGAATTATAGGATTCATTGTTTTAGGGAATTATGAAATAGCTGAAGTGAATAAAATTCTATGTTGAAGATGGTTCATGTCCTGGCACCATTCGAATGAACATAAAAAAAGCTTTCATTGCCCTAGCCTACGGCTCGCCTAAAGTAGGTAGGTGGTTACCGTTGCGTCGCCTATGGGCACCCATAACACTAGAAGCGCCTGTGGTCTTCATTAAGGAAGCGTACTTGGCAGTAAAATGTTTGGAACAGCGTCAATTTCACACCTGGGGTAAATTCAACTTTGGCAAACCTAGTAAGAATAGGGTCTACTTGTGCAATTAACTAAATCTAGACTTGTTTGTGTAATGTTGGATTCTTCATTTGCTTCCTTTCGGAATTACATAATTTACATGAAAATAGTATAGAGTAATAAATAAACATAACTTACGTGATGTTTTTGTTTGTCAACAGCGCGTCCGATGATCTCGGCGAGTCTCCCCGGGGAGGCGCTGGCCCAGCTCGGGCAGCTCGGGCAGCTGAGCCACCTGTACCCGCCGCCCGCGCCGGCCGGCATGACGCCGGAGTTCCTCGCGCCGCCGCCGCGGCCGTACGCGCGGTACCCGCCGCGGCGGCGCGACGCCATGCCGGCCCCGCCTGCGCCCGGCCCGCCGTTCTCCTCCTACGCGCCGTTCCTGCCGCACGTGCCGTACGCGCCGTACCTATACCGGACGCGCGCGCCGCAGCCGCCGACGTACCCCATGCGCCCGCGCCCGTCGTCCGGCTTCGTCCCGCCGGCGCCGGCGCCGCATTCTCCACCTACGTCGGCGCCGCAACCCGCTCCCCCCACGCGAGAGGTTTGTCATCATAATTATTCTGTATTTATACTTTGCAATAGATTTGGAATGAAGTAGAACCACTGGATTTTTATGCACAGGAATAATATGGTAAGGGTGTATTACGCAAGCACTGTAACGTCTGCATATAACTTTGAAACTAGAATTAAATTCTGACACTAATATACCGAAGCACCCACAGAACAAGAAAAATGGTAGCCCCCAATGATTATACGAGTAGGTAAGGAGTACTGACTTATGGGTGGTTGCTTACCAGTTTCTGGACGTATGGCCCTTAATATGCTTCGCTTTGTATGAAGTTTTATGCATTTTCTATATTGTTCAATATTGCATATGCAGAACCACCTACTTACGAACGTTATATAAGTTCGAGTTAGACCTTATGCTACAAAGAATGTCTCAGAAATTGACTGAGATCAGAAAAAAACATGATGACATTGATGAAAATGTAACAAATAATTACCTACTTCATAGAATTCTCTGACGAAGTCTCTACATTTTTCCTATAACATTATTTTCACGTCACATTGTAACCAATTCCAGGAGCCCCCCATGTCTCCCGAGCGGAGTGTGCCCGACCGGCGCTTCTGCCGCGGCGTCCTCATCCGGCTAGAGGACGGCACGCTGCGGAGGGTGGAGGAGATGCGGACGGAGGACTTCGTGATGAGCGCCGACCGGCACGGCGACCTCGCGCTCACGCAGTGCACGCTGCTGCGGCTCGACGTGAGGGGGGACAAGCTGGCGCTCACTCTCACTTACGATAGGAATCGCTCACAGGTGAATATCAGGATTAGAACGATGGGCTTAGGTGTTGAGGCACTTATGCCTACATTTAACGGACCTTGAATAGGCGAAATAGATCTAGACTACAGCTATTTTTCTGTCAGGAAAATTTCCAACGTCTTATTTTTCTTCAGAAAGTAAGATAATGAATCAAATACATAAATGCATTTATGTATTTGACAAAGAGCCTTATTGTCACCAAAGTTTCCCTTGGAGTCAGACCAATGCATATGAAGTTGTTTAAAGAGTGAGCCATGTGAATGTTAAAAACTTAAACTAATTCGGTACACACGAGCCCAAAATATCGTAAAATACCTAAATAACAATGAAACCGTTAAAGAAATGCTTCGGGGGGAACAATAAAACATTTAACTGTCTCTAGAATTGTTCATTGCTGTAGATAAAAATTTAAATGATGTAGGTAGTTATTCAAATTCAAGGCAAAGTAAGAATTTTACATTCCTCCAGTACGATATTATGTGTAGGTAAGAGTGTAAATTCGATCAAGACTGTTTTAAATAAGTACTTAATTGACATTTGATTAAATGTGTTGTGGTGTTTCCGACCGAGGGAAGATTTGCGTACGTGATGTTTTAAAGGTACGAAAATCTGAGAAAACTAGCGCATTGAACGATGCTTTTTGGTGGAGTGTTCCTACAATGAAAAAAAAAAAACGATTTCAAATGTCACTTCACATACATACATGAGTTCAATAGTGTGATAGGTTTGATAGGAACTATGGATTTTTCTATGTGCTTGCTTACCATTAGTTAGCTCATGAGATGGAGAAGGTTTAATTTATTCAGTACATAGATTCATTGGAGGTATTGTGATGCAGTTTTCGATACATGTGATACATGTTAATTAGTTAAGACGTAGGTACCTACAGTACGCACATAAAGCGATGTGATCTAGTGATGGAAAAGCCCGCGGCCTATTAATATGGTAAGCATCCGTGTTTACCGTGGAGAGGGCTACGTGCTTCTCTAACTGCAATGTAAACGAAACTACGAAATCGAGGGTGTACCACTGCGAGAGGATGAGATACAAATTGATCTTGGAGTTCATATCGCTAAAAACCTTAAATGGGAACATCACATCACTGCTATGACGAAAAAGGCTAACAGCTTCATTTACCTCATCAGAAAGGCTTTTGGTTATTTAACGCCAGAAATGATGCTAAAGATCTACAAGACATATGTAAGACCGATCTTAGAATACGCCTTTCAAATCTGGAGCCCATATTTCAAAAAAGACATAGAATTACTTGAGAAGGTGCAACGAAGGTTTTCGAAAGTTCCAAAGGCTTTAAAGAACAAAACATACGAGGAAAGACTGAAAACATTAAATCTTACAACTTTAAAGGAGCGCAGAGAACGAGGGGACCTAATAGAGACATACAAAATACTACATGGTCATTATGATGTCATAAATTTGGAAGAAAAATTATTCGAATACTCCCGAAACACTCACTTAAGAGGGCATCATCTCAAACTGTCAAGGTCTCGGTCACTGAACAATCCACATAAACACTTTTTCAGTAACAGAGTGGTTGAGGCTTGGAACAGGCTGCCAGCAGAGGTGGTTTCCGCACAGAACACCAATATATTTAAAAACAGATTGGACAAATATTTAACTGAAAGGAGTTAGCCCATTAGGTGGAGCTAATAAGATACAGGCTATCATCAGTGTTTTAACTGCCTGCCTGTCAATAAATAAATAAAATAAAAAATAAACCAATCTTCGAGTCGCAGATAAATGCAACGTCTGTACTACAAGAAAATTAAATATGAAAACTGCTTCTATAATATTGAAATTAATTTTGAAAAACGTTAAAACCTGGATTTCTGTTATACGAATTCAGTTGAGATAGGCCATATGCCTTACTTTTTTTAAGCGGCCACTACGGCGTATTCCAATAAGAATCTTCAGTCTTTACCAGTGTTGCCATGCTGTAGACTTGTACTTCCCGAATCAATAATTTTGCCCGAGTTAATGTGGGAAAGAACTTTCCAGGATATATTATATTATAGTGCACATTTGAATGCGCAAACTGCAGTCCCATCATTCTTATAGCAAGGTGGAGCTAACCGACCCGATTGAAACGAGAGCCACTCAAAAGTACTAACAGCGCTCCGACGCACATCTGCCATTACTTTATCAAGAAAGAGAATATGTCTACAGTATCTAAATGATTGTTCTTTTAATTTCCAGGTGGAGCTGGAATCGACAGTAGAACACCCGTTCTTTGTGTACGGGCGCGGGTGGGCGTCGTGCAAGCCGGAGCGCACGCTGGCGCGATACGGGCTGAGCGTGCAACGGCTGCAAGTGGGCGACGTGTGCGTGTCGCTCGTGGCCCGCAAGCACGCCCCCCATGTCCCCCACGACCCTCCGCCGCCCACGCACCTCGCCCCCGCGCCGCCCCAGACGCACCCCGAGAACCTCAGCGTAAAGGAAGACGCCCGCAAGCGCCGGTGGTCCGCCTCCGACGTCTGCGAGGACGACCGCCCTCCTCCAAAGAAACGCTGAACCTCCCGTGTTCCAACCGAACCGGAGAACTATCTATGTGTTGTGATCGCCTTCGTTGCAAGACTCCCGTTTTGGTACTTTTGTTTTTCGTTTGTGAAAGTGACGATGAATTTGTATGGGAAACTGTGACGTCACCGGGAGGGGCGTCGAAGTCTTCGTCCCAGTGAGCGGCGCGCGCGTTAAACTTAGTTGTTGCAGCGATCGGCAGTCGACAATCGTACGCTTATGATATTCTATTCGGGAACTCTAGGTGCTTTTTACTGTCGGGTGCTTCTGTACGCGTTTGTGTACGATGTTTTGTAAATATGTATGTAACTTAGGTCAAAGTTGAACGTTACACTCCATGACTAAATTAATGTGTCACAAAAGTAGCGTTAGTGACGTTTTGAACTTGCTGACGCTGTTAGTTTGGCTGCGTTTAGTCGTTTAATGACACAGTCGTTATTACTTGAAAGATATAGAAATACAGAAAACTGTACCTTGCGACCTCCATCATATAAAGATACGTTATATTAAAGCATGGAGTAATTTTAAAAGAGCACAAAAATAACAATGAGTAAGTTTCTATCAGATCTTAAAGTAGGTTAGATAATGTGATAACCAATGAGATTTAAAATCGCCAGAGACACGCGGTAATGCATATTTAAGACAAATGTAAAGGTACAATGAATGTTAGGTAGTAGGTAGTTGTAATGGGCTGACGTGTGCTTAAGTCTTGACTGATGTAGGTCTGCGTGAGTTCCGGATCATTTCTAGCTGATTCCCGCAGTCATGGCGAAGGTCCACTCCTCCAATGGTTGTGACTGCTACATATCCATCGCCGCACGTCGATGTTATACCACGGGATTCTATACGGGCATTCATATACCGTGTTCCAAGTCTTTCCTCCTCATAGATGTAGATACAACTAAGACTACTTCGCTGAATACAGTGGCAAATCTTCTGACAAATAATTTGATCGTGTATAATATAAATGTTGATATATAATGATAAAATATATATTGTAAAAAATAATATATAATCATCACGATTATTAGATGTCATCTCTTGGTTTTTGACGTCCATGTGTGATACACATATATAACTTTTGTATGAGAAGATGTATACATAATAAACACACAGTCTGTGATATTTTGTAGTTATTGGTCAGAGTAGGTATGAAGTATTGCTTGAATAAAGGAAATATATATGTTTTAGAGTAAGTGCGTTATTGGTAAGGAACTGTTGTTGTATACTCAAAAATTGTTCGCTGAAAAAAAATGTTTAAAACCTGAAGACAAACAAGTAGCGTCTGTGATTTATATACATATATCGTTATGCGTAACGACGAATG
This sequence comes from Mecyna flavalis, assembly GCA_949319885.1. Taxonomy (NCBI): domain Eukaryota; kingdom Metazoa; phylum Arthropoda; class Insecta; order Lepidoptera; family Crambidae; genus Mecyna; species Mecyna flavalis. The sequence continues at coordinate 11,398,474 of OX439439.1, forward strand.
CATGGCCATATCAAAATCAAATTGATTTTTGTATATTTATCATTAAGTAAATATGATTATAATTGTAACAATTCGTTCTACGTCCTGGATTGTAATGGATTTTTCGCATAATTATGTATAATGTAGCGAATGTGAATCAGGCGGGAGCGCTGATACACATTTGTGAGGATCGCACATCTTTAGACTTGTTTTCTGCGACAACATCTCTCGTATCTGTGCTTGATCTGAGAAGCAAGCAAATTTCTTTCACGTTGCCTTCACTATCGCACTTTTCTTTCCATATGACTTATTTATAAACCGCTATAAATAAGGTCTCTGATGGTTTTCATTACAAGAGACGGATTTGTGCAACAAAAATTGTATGAGAACAAAACACAATGATTGATGACATTCAACTAATATTCAATGCAAAAGATTGAAGTAAGCAAGCACATCTACCTTTCTTGTACTGTTAATGATCAAGAGGAACCATCTAATAGCGGTTTGTTTATAAGTTAGTATGTCGTGGAATCAGGTCGATGTGCCATCCCGCGTCTCCGAGACATTTGCCATATCCGCAGCGAATAGCGTAGTGAACTTGCCAAATCTCGCGGAGTTAGCCCAATAGTGTGGAGAGGAAATGGTTCGTTAGGTTCGCCGAGTGTTAGTTTCATTGTACCGTAACTGTTACGTGCTTATTAATCGTATGTTAAATATTAACCGACCACCATAGAATATGAACACCTCATCGACGGCGGATGGTGTTGTACAAAAGTTAATAATTTGTTGTATAATGTATGTAATTCTAGTTTTATCGTCTTATATTATTATTTGTAATTGTAATGAAAGATCTCATTTTATTAATCGGTATTTTCTAACAAGGCGCTTCATTAGATCATGACTAAGCCTACCTCACAAACTTTAAGACTAGTGTATGGCCGCGGCGAGCCCCGCGCGGCTTGGCCGGGTGCCTTGGCAATGGACTCTGACCAGTGCTTGGCACGAGTCGCCGACAAGTCTAAACAAGATCTCAATTTGATGAAAATAAACTTTTAAAAAGACTGGGACGCTTTACTGAATGTTGTGGGATAGTAGTTTTTTCGAAGATATTACTTAAATTATGATAGGAGCATTTATTTTGTTAATGGACGCGCGCTCGTTCCGTGGCATATCCTACAAACGCTCCGCTTCCAATACGTTGGACGATCAACTTAGTACAAAATTCGTTACAAAAAGTATTATTTCCCAAAATTTAAATTCAGAAAGTATTAATTTCAATGGGACGGTGCTATTATCATTTGTTAACGAAAACATAGTTCGGGCACAATCAAGATGTAACATTTACCAATCCAATGTTGGCCGTATCGGTTATAATCGATGTTCTTCCGCGCCTTCTACTAATAGATTTAGAGTCAATTATACACATGATGGAAATAAACGATAAATTGACGCCTTTATAAGGCTTACTGTCTATAAGCTGCTCATTTAAGGCCAAAAGATTCAAATATTGTTATCAAAAACCAACAGCTTCAAGACAGGCTTATACCGGCGTCACACTTCTATCGTAGATGTACTTTTCATAGAAACCACTTTGATTGTAATTCTTTTATAATTAAATTATTTACACTGACCAGACAATATCCCGGTATAAACTATCAAATTCCTAGGCGTTGGTGTGAGATTACTAAATGGTGCAGTTACATGATACATACTTAATGACGAACGTAAATGAATTGCAGTTGTCCTATTTCATCTTACCTACTAATGTTTCACGTGGTTGGATTATAAATAAAATTAATATTTTTTATAGATACACAAATCATGTAATAGCACCATAGTGTGCGAATGGATTAATTATAGTATCCTTGCTCACCGCAACCGTAAATTATATTTGTTGTATGCACTTCGAAACTATGCAATTCTCTCAGAATATCCTTTGTAAAAGTGTTGCGTTAAAAATACAGATAACTATATTCTAGTACTTAATTGAATATAATTCAAAGATGTCAGTTTAATAGTTTAGATGTGAAGAATTGCAGAATTTGAACTACATAAGATACATAAGAGATTCATTGATGCCAATGTTAGGCGGCCAGTAGTGGTTCCGTAGTCCATAACCTAGGTTACACAGTACGCTAAACACTACACTAGTGTTTTCTGATATTTATGCGATTACTACTCATCATTCAAATAAAACAAACTTTGAACGCGCTTCGTGGTTTATTAAAATCTGTATTTATTTACTTGAAAATACGATTATTCTACAGTAATGTTCAAATAATACTATTGCAAAACTTTCAAATAATTTATGTGTCCATCCAAAATTAGATAGATTTTAAACCACAGTAAATTACGGTCCACTAATAAGGAAAGTTTTTAAAACAACCCGAATAAGCAAATTTTAAATTGTCTTTAACCGCGAATGTATCCGTTCAAGTTTGTTTTATTTTCCACACGACACAGGTGATTGTGCCATCCGTACCACGTATGTAATCAACAAGTTTTGTAATGTTCGAAAATCGATTTAGATATTTCAATCGACGATTCGTTCTATTTCGTACCACAAATAGTTTGTGATACACATTGGAAACATATTGATAAACTATTGTCATGTTAAACAGTCTTCATGTGTTTTCAAATGTGTGACAATGTTTTCAAAGTGTAAGATTATATGTAGAGAACAGGTAATGTTGTGTCATTTAATTCATAGATAAATAATGATTATATAAATGTTATGTAATTATATGACAAATATGGCAAAAATATATATGTATATTTTATTGTATAGCGGAATGAGTACTATTTCAGAATTAATGTAAATGGAAAAATGTTATAGAGGGAGATAATATTGTAAATGATAAGTTAACTGTTTGTAAAAAGAAGAGAAAATATGTATAATTGAATATTTGCTACGTGTTTGTTTTATTTGCTCAACCAACACGACTCCCTATATACCAGCTGTTTAGTATACCTACTACATAATTGAATGAATTGAATTTTAATTCGTAAAACTAAATAATATTTTCAGAGGATTTTTAAGGAGACATTTAACTGTAAATACATCTTGCTAGTAGAAGAATGAAAACCTCATCATAGGAATTTTGAACTCAAAATAAAGTTGCTTATTATAGCCTACTCTGTTAGCTATCCCAGCCAATAGTGTAAGCAGTTGTGGGTTCGAATCCCATTTAGGACGAATAACTATTTGATTTCCCTTTTCGTCAAGTTTTATTTGTAGCATCGTAGCACTTAAACAAAATTTAAGCTACTTTTCATTGTTAGAAGATTTTTCCCTACATCTTTTAAAATCAAAGATCAAATTCAAGTGTAAATTATAAAAGTTTATTATGAGTAATTACAGCAGCGATCACAACATGGAATACTAAGAGTAGAATACGTCTAACGGTGTTCATATATCAGACTTGAGGTCGAGCATTACCTTCTCCCCGGGCTTGAAGGCAGGCATACCGAGATACGGACACGTGGCGCAACGGAATGCATCGCCGAGGTAGCACTGGAAATAAATAGATACTAAAATTAGGGCGTTTGTGGAATTGCCAGGTGTTGGCTATGTTTGGCTTTTGGGGGTCCTATCCGGCTAAACGGCTTTTTGTTTTGTGATGAACTGATGATGACACATCATAACATGCGCCTGTAGAACGAACGCAATGCAAGGCGCAAAATGTTACGTACGAGACAAGAGCGCGGCGCGGGGGTTTAGAAACTAAAAAATTAGAATAAACGTCCGTCTAAAACCCAATACGGGCGGCCCGTCCCTTTTTACTTCCCCGGTCGAGCCGGCCAATTTCTACTGTCAAACTGTATGGCTCATGGCTCTACCAAACTTAAAACCCGGTTTATACCGAACCTGACTTGAATTCTTACTCGGTAGGGGCCACTCGGCCTCCACAGCTTTCAATGTATTTTTTTTAAATATTTGGACATTGCCAGCACTTGACCACAAAGTTGTCTGATGTTAAACAACTATGCAGTCCACTATGGAGCGCGCTTGCTTAGGAAAAGCCCGTTAATTGTGCCCTTTAAGAGCCCCAAGTTGTATTGTGTAGGAAAGACAGATCCCGGCAGAGAATTCCACTCCCGCGCAGTCCGTAACAAGAAAGACGAAGCAAATCGCTTAGTTCGTACGTGCGGTATCCTCACTGTATACGGACGGATGGAGTCCCTGACCGAGTCTAGTAGTTCAATGATGGAACGCAGCTGGTGGAACCAACAATTATTAGTATTTGTAATAGGTAAATTAAAAATACTCACACTTCCACATGAGGATTTAGGCGTTTCCTTAGTCTCTCCGCGGAGCTCCTCCGCCAGCCCACAGGAACAGTCTGCGCACGCCTTTCTCTTACCAGTGGTAGCACACACTGGAAGTAGTCAAAAGTATTTCATGAAATAGGTAAGTTGAACACATACGGTAGGCAAAGTAACACGAATCCGGCACTCAAGCCTATGGCCAGCCAGATAGTGTTTCTTAAAAAGATCGGCTTTTTAAAAAGAGTTCTTGCATTTACAAATAATAATAATTATTAATATTCGAAGTTATCATTTTATTTTGCTCGAATCTCTTTCATTTCACCTACCTGATGTTACTTTCGTACCGTAGGTATGACGTCATAAAATAAATATCGCAATCTTTTAAATGTGTGACGCAATTGTGTTTTGCTAAACAAACAAAACAAGTAAGCACATAGGTAACACCTAAGTGTGCATTAACATTTGCAATCATTGAGTTACAAGTACTACGTATTTGCAATGCACTACGTAAACATTTCCTTCAGTCAGTATCGTTATCGCTAATTTAATAATGCTGCACCATTCAAGGTAGGCACTGAATGGCCGTCAAAGGAGCACATTGTAAATCATCAATAGACTGGCCTCGCAACACAAAACCTCGACTTGACAGCACGCCAACCGGCAACGAATCGCGGTATTGCCGCAACCGTGAGTCAACAATGCACTCTTGAAACACAAAACGTCGCGTCGCTTCGATATTACGATACAAACGAAGATTGTCCTTGCGGTAGATAAAGCAATCAGTAGGTATTTTTATGTCAAAATATGACGTAAAAATTACATGCTTGAAATTGTTATGATTTTTTAAACAATTTTATCAGCACAGATATTTTACTCATGTATGTAGTTTAGTTCCATGTTTAAATTAGGTTTATTGTGGACTTTCCATTAGAAAACATTAAATGACTAATATAGGATCAATTAATTAATCAATTTTCTATCCTTTATTTCAAGTACCTAAGTTGGTTTAGGTACATGCTTGAATGTATGATTGAGCAAGTTCAGCTCAAGTACAAAATTTTATTAACTGCTGAGAAATTAGAAAAAATTTAAATAGGTAATATTTTAAAATGGCCACAACTTACTACAGTACTTTTTTAAATTACCTGCAATTAGGTATATTATATTATAAATAAAGGCCTTTATTTATCTTACTAATATTATGAATGCGAAAGTCTGGATGTTTGGCTGTTTGTTACTCAATCACACATGCCTAAACAGGTGAATGGATTTAGATGAAATTTGGCACACATATAGTTTATAACCCGGATTAGGACATAGGCTATAAAATTCCTGCAGGAAACGTCTCATTCTCGCGGGTTATTTGAAAAAAGAAATTACGCGCAGGTAAAACCGCAGAAAAGAAAGCTAGTATTAATAATAAACCTATTATAGTAAAAGCTTATTGATATACCGTAAGCCTCATTAAAAAAATTTATTAAACTGATTTATTTTACCTCTAAGAGATTGTTTATCTGGCTTTTTCAGATCATCTTCATCAAGAAGCTGATCTGGGTCGATGGTGTCATCATCATTGCCGCCATTCCAAGCTGATTCTACTGTGTCATCAAGTTTCCATACTGCTGGCTTGCTGCCCAACTTCAGTGATGCTTTTGAACCAACCTATTTCATTGAAAACATAATATCATTAGAAGAAATTAATAACATTGTTAGTTATTTTTTATGTTTTATTAAATGTTTTTTCTTTCTTTCTTTCTTTTCTTTCTTATTTAAAATCTTTAATATCACAACCACTATTTATTAATTTGTTTGATATAATATTAGGTATTGTCTTAGATTAAAGAGTTTGAAATTATTTGTAATCATCGTTAGTATACTTTTGATATTGAAACGGTAATAAGAGTAAAGATTTCAAGTTTCGGAAAAAAAACTGGTAACTACCCAAGTTTAACTGTTAGTACAGTACGCACGCGATTTCATGTCCATCCTAAAGAATGTGGTAGTGCTTTTACTTAACCTAATAATACTCTATCTAACTATCTGTATATTCTTTATGTGTGTGAGAAAGTGTTTCTATCTTTTTGCAACTCATGAAATAAATATACCCAATAATTGATAACGATTCCGCATGCCGCCTCAGTCCCCGATGGACATGAACTCGCGCCCGTACTGTAGGTAATTTTATTGTGACCAGCCATAAATGAGAAAAATCACCCTTAATCTACTTAACTAGTTACATTTCTAACCTCAAACTTGGGTTTTTCAGCAACATAAGAATTATCTTCTTTAACCACATTAACAAAGCCATTTAACTTTAGAGCACTGGTTACATCATTGTTGTCCTTTAGGATAAGTCGGCCACTGGGTTTGAGGAGCCTGATGATTATAGCTAATAGACTGTCTGTGTGGCTGATGCTGTTTGGGGGTATCCAGTTTGATAAAATTGTGTCGAATGATGACTGTGGTCTTGAGGCTATAAATAAGACAATAAACTTGTTTTAAATATTAAATATAACAAAAAAATATAGCCTGGTGTGGTCCACCAAATCTACTATGTAGATGACAATATAGACATCATATTATTATTTCAAATAAGTGAATATAGTATCTCCTTTAGACCCAGAAGTGCACCAAAAATCCAGATCTCCGTTGTTCTAAGAATAACAAATTTACCTACTAAAATGTTTCCTGACAAACATTATTAATTAAACTTAATAGTATTATAAATTTTATAAGTTTCCATGTTCATTTATAGGTTATATCAGATACAATATCTCAGAATAACTAAGAATTAGAAGCACTGAGGTAAAATTGCAAAAGCGAAAACGATTAATGTTAATAACAATATTTATTTATACGCTTCCCTTCTTTAAATTTTGCTTTTGTGACTTGCAAGGTGAGCTATTATAGGTATACTTGAAATGAATAATCTTGTGAAGTTAGAAAGTTCAGACCACATTTTTAAAAATGTGGACTGTTTTATTATTATTTTAGTCGGTTAAATAATCATGTTTACTTACATTCTGTAATCATTTCAGAGTTTTCCAGAACGACGTTGCCAGTTTTTGTGAATGTTTTGATTTCGTTGACTATGTTACTTAAATCATTTTGATCACTGCCCTTCCAGATAACTAGCACATTATCACCGGATTTTATATTATTCATTTTTACACTGGAATAATTCTTGCGATAAAAAATTCAAGTAAAACTGTGTATCACGTTCGCAATGAGAGTCAGACTTTGGTATAAGTGTTCTATGGTCAGACTGAAAAGGAAAATACTGAAATTGACAAATTGACTGAATCGAGTTTGACATTGACAGTTTGACAGTCTTAATGTCCGAAACACAGTGCCAGCACTTATTGTTCTGAGGCCAGCACAATCCAATTAATTATCTAACTAACCGCAACCACATTTTTTTTAAAAGATAGCCTGATTCTACGCAAATAAATTATTTGTAGTAACAAACAAAAGGGCATCCAGAAATTTACTAAACTAATAATTGTAAATTCATGTGATGTCATACTTCTAACACTTATTATAACTAGTATGAATTTCGGACCGAAGTAGGATTTGCGTATCGTAAACATAGCCTGTTCATAACAAAAATGTTTTTCGAAGCATTTCTCGCTGGATTTTGGGCAGCTATTGGTAGTACATTGGGGAAACTTTCTGGGACCGAATCGATTGTGGTAAGTGTAAAGACACAAAATGTAAAAATTAAGTTTAATCTAAACCAGTCACATTTTTTTGGTACTTTGACATTTTCTTTTTTAATGTGTAATAGCCTTGCATTCCTTGCAATAATCTAAACGATGAAAAACGATTTCCTTTGTATTTTATGAAAGTTATAATGGTTTAAGTTTTTGCAGGGTCAGAGTTACGCAATATGGGTACTACTTCTTACTGTTATGATCGTGGTGAACACATGGGGTTGCAGATATTACCTTCGATCACTGGATGCAGCTACGAATTCTGTCGCGCCCACCGTTATTTCTGCTGCCTCTAGCTATGTGCTTTCAGTAAGATATTTTTATTTGAGTTGCAGAAACATTATAAAATATGCAATGTACAACATACACAAAATTAGTAGTCGTCGTAACTAAATACACATTAACTTAAAGTCAAAGTTACAAATCGAAAATATTTGACATCATACCTTATACTTACTTAAGTAGGTAGGCTACCTAAACGCTGAAATCACTTGCTGTAGGTAGACAAAATGTTTGAAATGAATTGTTTTTTTTTTACTACAGGGACTCATCGGAATATTATTATTCGAAGAAGGTGCATCCATACGGTGGTGGTGTGGGGCATTGCTCATCATTCTAGGATTGTCCTTAGTGGCGCGCCCACGAAATAAACACAAACCTGAATAGTATAAGATGACAAACAGCAGGTTACCACTACTTTAAAAGTGTCTGAACCAAAACCACGCCTATTATTATTTACCCAATTAACCGGTTAAATTGGGAATGTCTGACTAGTCATTTTAACCAGATTTAGATTTTGCCTGTTTATTAGTATAAGCATTGAAATTAGTCTTGAACCAATTTAATAATCGGAAAGGCGTTTCTAAAGGTAACGGCGTAAGAGACGTGTAATTACTTAATATTGATCTTCTAAGTTAACTCGAACTGTTTAACAAAACAGATCACATTATAAATACATACAAAGTGTGCTCGAGCAACGCACTTGTTTAGTTACACACCATTTTTGTTTAAAAATGGAACAAAAATAATATGGACGGTAGATTGAATCAGAATTAAACGGTTCATTGTCGTTTTGGCGAATTAGCCATCATAAGCATAACATTACCGTGGCATAAGTTTAGCTATAGTCCGCTCCGATCGCCGAGAGTGTAGTCATGAAAACTGAAGTACACTACGTACCTACCTTCATGAGATTGACTTTTTGTACTTATCTGTTATAATAACCGCTGCGTTTGTCATTAAAAGTTACTATACTTACTAAAATTATGTTGTAGACATTTCATTATTTCGAATAATTCAATAATATCAACGTATCATACATTCCCATATTCTAATTTATTGTCTTAGTATTTTTAAGTAAGGTGATGGGTCACATCTAGTGATGTGCCGCTGAGAACTTTCTCGTTCCCGGCAATATTGCCAGTGAGAATATTCTCGAGAAACAAGAACGCTCCCGGGAATATTCTCAACGTTCTCAACAAAATTTTAATTTATAATTTGATGTTTTTGTATATTTATAGCTGATATAATTATGTACAGTGTTTCTATGTTTTATTATTGGCTAAGTTTACACAAAGAAAAGACAATGCATTAAATCAGTTTATTTTGCGGCCACTATTTTGGACCCTGGTAACCAAGGTACAACTTTACCTGCTAATGCGAACCCTGAAGGATGCCAGACAATAATGAATATTGCACAGTGTGGATACTAGACAAAAGGACCAAGAATCCTTGAAGATTTAGCAAATTATAAAGGACGAACTGGCATTTATGATAAAACTTTTCTTTATGAATCAGCGTGTTACAAGATTCAACCTTGGTCTTGGTGGAATTTATTTTTTCCGAACTCAGATTTGGGGAGACCTGCTCTGAAAATTTTATCCATATCATCAACTTCGGCAACTGTGGAAAGGAGTTTTCGACATTTTCTAATATACATAGCCAGAAAAGAAACAAACTAAAGACTGATAGAGCTGGAAAACTATGTTACGTGGCTCATAATTGGAAGCTTATGAATAAAACTCCTAATGGCTAATTCCTCAAATAAGACCCAAACACAAATTCATGGTCGTTAAATATTGTTAATTTTAATATTGTTGTTGATTTTTAGATGTTAAGGGCTCTTTCAAATTGGACGTTTTGTGTCGGACGGCTGCGGTACGCGTGCGTTTGCCGTATACCGCGTACGGACGGTCGTTATTTTTCATACTGTTGCGGGTACGGGGTACGTTAATTCAATTAAATGCCGGTTACGAAAAGACAATTATTTATTTTAAACCACTAAACTGAAATACACAACTTTAACACAACTTAACACTTTACAATCCACGTAGACAATTCTAAACAAACACTCGTAAACGCTGTTCACTTCAAAGTCGCAGGATAGTTCGCACTGATCGCTTTCCGAAGAATTAATACTTGACGCAGCGTCGCTTACTCTCTATTTATACCCGGCGCGGCCGCTCTATTAATTTCTTGGATAATTCGCGAAACCGCGCGATCGCACGCGATCGAACAGGATAATTCTTCGGATCTAAACAAGCGCGCGCGGATGTAAACAAGCAGACGAGTGCGCGCGAGAATGAGCCTTATTGCGAAGAGTAATTAGGTCCGTTTTCGCGTGTATGCTCCGTTGCCGGGTATCGTCGTAACAATACATAGCACGCGGTGCGGTAACAGTACGGTTGACGTATTGCTGTCGAGCGTTCCCGGTACGTCTTATTTGAAAGAGCCCTTAGTTCTAAGTTGATATTTTCCAATCAGTCGGTTAATTTTATCTTTGGATAGTTGTTGATTTATTTTTAGTTATTAACCAGAAGTTACTGAATTATCTTTTTAATTTTTTTAAATCTGATTTCAGAGCGTTTACTCAGTCGTTCTTAGTCAATATTGTAGTCCTGAAGTTGATGTTATCTTGTCAAATTACTTAAACAGAGTTGATTGCGAAAATTTGTTTCATTATGACCATTCTACTATACAAAATTTATTATATTTCATGTCAGTAAACGTACAATTTAACTGTTTATTATCTAATTACGTATAAAAAGAAAATGCTGTCATAGTCCATTATCAATAAAATAATATTTCCCAAAAAAAATATTATAGATGCAGTAATGCTGAGAATATTGCCGAGAAAGTTCCCGAGAATATTCTCGAGAATACTGGGAATATAGTATTTTACTGCAAATAGACTGTATTGTATTATACACAATGATCTGTCGACCTTATTTGATACTATTTAAATTAAGAAAGGTTGGTTGTTTCCATTTTTTAAGAATGATTCTCAACCATTCTCACTTCGGAGAACGTTGCCGGGAGCGTTCCCGGCAATATTCTCAGGTGGGAGAACGTTCTCGAGAACGGCACAACACTAGTCACATCGGTGGCATATTTTGTAAAATAATAATGTAAATAAATATTTTCTTTCATTCCGACTCTACTCTACCCCGTATTTATTTTCCCCTCAGTAGGTAAATAAGAAAACATGATGTCGCACACCCGGTAAAAAACTGTCATAACACAAAAACAGGCAAATCTCACCCCTTGCAGTAAAATATTATTTTACTGCAAAAAGTGAGATTATAAAAATATTATTTTACTGAAAAAAGTGAGACCAGCCTTGCCTCTACGTTATGACAGTTTTTTAGCGGGAGTGCGATGGGACCACGGGTAATAGGCGCGATTATGTCGTCAATTATTATTAAGTAACAAAATGACTCTACCAGATTTGCATGTTTTTATGTTATGACAGTTTTTTACATTGTGTAGGCAATGTTTTTAATATTAACAATTATGTTTAAAGTTTAGGCAACCGACGCAATTATTATAATGGCTACCGTATCAATACGATTCATGTTACAATCTATATATTCTGTTAGTACTTATAACAGATATTAACACTAGTCACTAATTAGCCCAAATGTTCATCATGTAAATATTTGTCGTGGGTGAGACTTGAACCCACGACCCCTGTAGACTAGGGCAGGGTCACTTCCGAATGCGCTACCGAGCGATACACAGACGTATTGAAGGTCAGAAAATATTGCTGCTAAAATCGTTTATCAGTAAATCAGTCTACTTGCTACACATCCTCGAACCTATTTTAACCCGAACTTAGCGGTTACTGCGGCCTATTATATTGAGGGACACTTTACCACAGTATTACAATAACCCTGTGACTTTACCAGGAAGCGTCGTCAATGTGCTGCCACATTGTAGACTCCTCTCTCCTCTCCTCTCCTCTCTGTTCTTCGAGCCTCAGTCTACCGCCTGAACCGCCTCCCATATTATTATTGCCGGAACACAATCACAGCGGTTTTGGCGGCGGATTTCACATGAGGGGTTGGTAGCTAACTAGTCGGATTCTGAAAACGTCCTACCACCAACCAGACCCAAGGCGGGAATCGAACCCACGACCTCCGGGTTTTATACCCTTAGCCACTTGGCCACTGTTCTAAGGAGACGGTTTAAAGTTCCCGTTTACTAGTTACTTATTTATAAACAAGTAAACATACCAAAAGTAGATTTTGAATATTCATTTAACAGTTAAGTATTTACTTAAATAAATCCTATTAATTTTCATAAATGACAGATTGAGAAAATTACAGTAGTAAAATGGTCTCGAGTATTTTATTTCTATAGACAGTAAATAGAAACATATTAGTTTTTATTAGTGTAAAATATCCACAAAGAAAGTCAGCGTCTATCGCATTTGATAGTACCTACCTATGCCTATAAAAAACAAATTCATCCTGTTTACGTACTGAAATAGTATTTGCATAACTACCTCTGTCTTATTCTTTTACGATATAATAAAAAGTATCAATTTATTTTTCTACTTTCGTACCTAAATAGCTATTCTTAGCTTAGAATATGCTAGTTCAGGCACTAAAGAAAAAACATTTTTATTTGAGAATAATGAAGAAAATTTAAGTTTTCCAGCTCCGTCACTTAAGAATAATCACATTCAAACTCTACAGATACCTCCACTGATGAGACCCCTAGTCCTGTTTGTCCGTCCAATTCAATATTGATATTTTGTCATTAAATGATTTTGTATGTTCAAAATAAAGTTCTAAATTGTTTTTGGGTTAAGTTTATTTAGTTATGTTTGAATAAAATAGATTTCTTAATAACTTTTCGTATAAGTTCCCTGCTACCTATAATTGGCAATGTACCTAACATCCTTGATACGTGTTCAAGGTGACTATTGTTGTAGGGAGCTTGGCAACGTAACATATATGATACATATTATTTCTCAAAAACTATAAACAGAATATTTTTATTATTATTTTTAAATGTTAAATAGGATCATATTTAAGTAAAAAATGTGAAAATTTTAACAATAGTAAGAAATTCACAGTCTTGCTAAGATAAGGGTTTATCTAATAAAATATATATCAATTACAAAATTAGGATTCTACGTTTCAAGCTAATGACATGTATTGTCGGTAACAACGCGAGGTTTAAAATGCTGCACAGTTTTGTGAGTTGACAATCGGTCGCTTTCACTTTTTTAACTTAAAAAGCGATCGCAAAACGCAAGTGCCTCACCCCTGCAGCGCTCCCAGGCCACAATTAGCGATGCGCGTTGCACAAAAACATCGATATTGATAAAACAGTAGTTCTTCATGCACCCAAAAGTTTCTACCGGGCAAGCTGTCTTGACCAACACCGCTGTACTGTGCTCGTATATCTAAGGAGCGGTACAGCGGCGTTAGTAAAGCTAGTTATGTAAATTAAATATTTTTTAAGACCTTTGTTTAAGTAATAATTTTATAAGTATTTTTATTATAGGCTCATTGGGGGTAAAATACAACAATATTTAAAAAAATGATTTGATTAAAAAAATTAACACACATTTATTAATTAAACATTTGAAAGCTACTTACCTATAATTTAAAGTACGGACTAATAGGCATAATGCACAAATATTTTATACTTTCGTCAGATAATTTTTACTACATGCGGTAATTTATTATATTGTTGAATACCTAATAACTAACTCCGTATACCTTTATTAGTTATTTATGTGACTGTTGCATAATGAGGGTCATTAAAATACGAATGTGGTTTTATGAAACGAACGAAGTGAGTTTCATAAAAGGATCACATGAGTATTTTAATGCCTAATTATGTACAGTCACATACATAACTTTATCTACATTCATACGATAAATGTCTATTTTAAAGTCAGGATCGATGTGAAACCGCGTGGAATATAATCCGTAGTACCAGGAGAGCAGAGAAGAACAAGAAGCTAGGCTAGCTCGCGTCTTTTAAACTCTTTGATTTATTGAATAGTTACCTGCGGTTATGCTCTCCTGGTACCTTTGAAAATACATCAAGATGTTTTGCTTACATAAGTTAGCTTCAAATCCATTAAGTTTACTTTTTAAGAAGACGTTCGAAATTTGAACGTAATTAAAGTATCGGTTACCGATACTAAAATGTAAACATTACGATGCAGCCACAGATACTTATATCTAAATGTAGGGCGTTTGCTCATCGCTTCTGACTATAAAATAGACATATTATGGTATGGATGTAGATAAATACTTTTAAAGTTATGAAGTTTACTGTTTTGTAGTAATAATAAATAAAAAAAAATTATAATAAATTACTGCACTGATAAAAATTGGCTTTATTTGTTGTTTGTTGCACAAACAATTCTCTAAAGTACATTTCTTATTTGTCGATGTAGGTATTATCGTCTCGATATAACAGTAAACTATCGATACGTTTGCATCGCTAGTGGGTATTATAGACGCAATGACGCCGGCAGTAGCGCGCCGTTGGGCGAGCTTGGCGGACGCGCCGACTCCACCACCCTTTGACATACGCTCGAAACAAACACGATCGATAAAACAAAACTAAACAACAACTAAAACAACTCGTAAAAACCGCGCTCCAACCTAATTCTTCAAGCGCAACACTCGACATCGATGGAACCGCGCGGCCACCCGGCGTCAACAATGTAGCCATAGTGACGCTCCTGTTGACAATTTGACAGTTTAATGTTGAACCGTTATTTTAATAAACATGTTTATTACACGTTTGAGTGTTGTTGTTAGACCGTTGCGACAATAATTCTGTTGATTGGCTGAATTTTTACAGCAGCTACGATGGGGAATGGTATGAATAAGGTAAGTGGATTATTATTTACTGATACAATTATGTCTTACTTATTTTTGGGAGAAGGTAAGTAAACAAATGCAATAGAGCGAAAGTGGGTGAGAGTTCGGTTAGCTTCGGCCCCGGCTACGGTTACGTAACGTTATCGTAGCGAGCGTAGCCTCGTAGTCCGTAGCATCCGTAGCGGACTTTCGACAATGAAAAGAAAAGTTTTATCTAATAGAAAAATAATAATATTCTACCTCATTTACCTTAACTTTGTATTTTTGCTGTACATAACTTTATGTATGTATAAGTAATCTTTCTTTTACCTTTAATAAAATTTTATCATTCGTTTTTGTAAATATTTACTTTTTTTATATTGTCGTTTATTACAAATAAGTAATATAAAATAACAACCTCTTTTACAAGAAAGGGAGGTAGATAAGTATTTAACATCAACAATAATAACTGGATTGATTTTAACTTCATCTTTAGGTAGGTACATTAAATAAGTTAGACATCATGACACATTTAATTGGCTCTTTGCAGAGTCATTATCATTAAAAGGGGGAATTCAATGGAGGTATCCATTGAAATCCCCCTTACAATGATACATGATTTCAATTGCGATTCCCACAACCCTATTTGTTCAGTGGTATGGTTTTAGACCCACCGTACCACTGGGGGTATGGGCGGTGGTACGGTGGGGAAGTCACGGACTTTTTGATAGGTAATTGTTTATCGCCTCATCAAGTATGCACCGCTGTCATGTTGATCCTAGCTGAGACTTCGGTCAGTACCGCGATTACTGAACTGAGCTAAACATGTTAATCAATTTTCAAATACTAGTATAGTGAAATGTAGAATAATTTCATCAAAAAACGCTGTAAAAATGTAACTACTAACAATAATACTTGATTTATTTTATCTTTTTTACATAAGCCCATTCTGTTCCATTCGAGTTCCCAATTTCGGGAAAACAAACAGCGTCATAATATGTTTTCTTTAGTTTACACAAACAAATTTGTTTACGCGAGATTCCCATATTTTATTGCCACAGTTAACGTCCAACTTAAATTAATTGTACAAACATTTTTTTTTTGCTATTAGTTTTATCTTATTTAATAATACTTTATATTTAAAGGACAGCTTTAATTTGGGTATGTACGAGTATGTAAAAGTGACTAAAAACAAGTGTGTTTTTATAGACTTTATTCGCTATTTTTTTCTTACTAGGGCACCAACACTGTCTTTATCTCTGCTAAGTATACTTAATTATTGAGGTCAAAGAGATTTTTTTTCATATATTTTTGATAAATGTATAGCTGTTAACTGCTCTAACTTGTTCTTGTGTGCAATAAAGAATATTAATTATGTTCATGTTTCTCTTCCCTATATATACGTACAATGGTCAAAGTTTTTGCATAAAATATGCGATTCTCTAGTCTTAAATAATATTCGTAATTCCAAACTTCACCTTGTCTTGTAGCAGTAACCTTGTTCAAGAATATCGCGAGTTGTAGCCAGTACAAGTTTTAACAAGCCCCCTGCTCCCAAGGGGAGTCCGCAAATGAGTTTTTAAGAACTTACAGCGACCGTCACAGCCGCTATTTAAAATAAAATAAAATAATACAAAACTATATATTATTTCCTTTACATAAGACAGAAAAAATATATAAAGATTTACTTATTATTAAAACAGTGCACTCTCGATTATTTTTGATCAGCTAACTTTGGGATTTGGTACTACTGGTTACTTTTTATACTGGGTATTTATTGTACGGTCGACAGCACATCATGGTTACCACTTGCAGTTCGATAATAGCACCTATGCCCCCGACTTATTTGAGTGGTACAAAGTCCAAAGTGTTACGTCTGACGTGCTTTTGACTGTACAAATAGCCATTTTTCATCCTTAAAGTAAGATTAACTTGTACTATTGGTACTAAGCAATGCAGGAATAAACCTATATTATAAATTTCACCCGCGTGGTTCCCGTTCCCGTGGGAATATCGAGATATCCTTTCTTAGCGGATGCCTACGTCATAACATCTACCTGCATGCCAAATTTCAGCTCGATCCGTCCAGTGGTTTGGGCTGTGCGTTGATATTTATCTATGTCAGTCAGTCAGTCAGTCACCTTTGAGTTTTATATATATAGAATTTACAAATAATGTCCATGAACAAATTTTTTTACACATCACTTCTCTCAGTAGGCAGACTACCTCAAGTGATGGTAATTGAACTGCTCCTTATGACTTCTTAGGATTACGTACTTAGTGTTTTTGTTGGGTTTACCTTCATCATTTGATTACCTGAAAGGCTTTCTGCCCCGATTCTCACAATTGACCGCAATGGACCGTAATCTGTTAGCGCCCTCAATACCCACATTACCCCTACCAGTTTGACTGGGCTTATGAATGACGAAAACCTTGGCAGTTTCTCGCAAATCAAAAGTAATTTAATGGTAGGTACAGTCTACACTACATCTAATTGACTGAATTTTTAATTTAGTTTGTTATTGTCAGGATAAGGTTTGTATCTCCTTTTCTATACCACCTGTGCGAAGACTGCGAAGCCGGGTCGAGCAGCTAGTAATATTATGTAGATGTATAGGTACTGGTAATATATTTATTTAACAAGAACAAATTATGAGTTACTAGCGGTCGCCCTCGCGGTTTCACCCGCGCGTAATTTCCTTTTTCAACCATCCCCCCTTACCCCCACTTTTCCGGAATAAAAAGTATCCTATGTTCTAATCCCGGTTATAAACTATACGTGTGCCAATTTCATCTAAATCCGTTCATGCGTTCTTGAGTTATAAATAGTGTAACTAACACCAACTTTCTTTTATATAAATAGATATACATATGTAAATAATTTATTTTCTAGCAACCATAGTATCAACTCATCATTACCTTTATCCTCAATCAATCATTTATACATAAGGAATGTACAGTCGCCAGCATACAACCTACCCTAATCTGTAAAATTTCTACAGCCAATTTTCACTTTAATATCTTTCGCATAGAGTTCTATTTCAATTGGGTCTTTTTGACAGATTAGGGCAGGCAGGTTGATCTGCAGCTGACTGTACAAATCTTAACCAAATCAAGCTTCTCGAGTGAGAAGTGAGATAAATAAATATGAGTATAAAGAGCTCTTAAGGCGTCTATTACGATGTGTCGTATCAAGCGGCATGCCACTAATGCAATAATGTCTTAAAGCTCGGTATCAAGGGCTCCATGGAATCAAAGTTCACTTTGCAATTTTCAGAGTAAAAAAATCATAATTCATAAATATGTGATAGAGTGTTAGAAGTAGGGGCACTTTATTTTATATCTTAGGTCAAATTCTACACAGTTTTATGTTCTAGCATATCATCACAAAAGAATACGTTGCTTATTACCTACATTTTATTACAATTTCTCGGAATTGCTAATCCTTTCACTTGTCATACAAAAGCAATGTACAAAAGGTATAGATTCCCGCCAATGATATTATATGATTCCCGCACTCGCTATATTAAATTCTCAATCAATTTCTTGATTATAACTGGCTAAGCGGAATGAAAATCTCAATAACATGGAAAGTTATATTAATCCAGTTAGGGAACTAAGCCCGAATGAATCTATTGTTATTTGACCCCGTGTTCAAACCCGTAGTGAAAGGCTTCACAACTTTCATTTGCAAAATCTCTTTACAAGGCAAGCAAATTGTGTTTACTGTCCGTGTTATGGAATTCTGTCATTTTCTTTGCATTTTATACTCTTGTAAAGCAAGCGGTTATTGCATCGTGCAGTTTGAAGTACCTTTGACATTTTATAAACGAAGTAACAGTAAATAATTTGGTTTATCTTACCTGCAGTGGCTTTTATAAAATCAGTTTTAGTGCCAAGGAATGTCTAAAGTATAACTAATATGCAAGTATAATATAACAAGAAGAAAAGTTGGTTGGTAAAGTGTGGTGGAGCCATGCTATCAAAATGGGCTGCTCGACTGGGAAAGTACTACGATTCAAAACACCGACCTATGAGAAATAACTTTGTTATTGCGATTCTTTAAGCGAGTGAGAGTGTCATATTAAAATAAAAGGCCGTAGCCAAAAACTTGGCAAAGAAGACATCAATATTTGGTTGCTCAATAATGGCCCATGTCTAGTTAATAGGTTTCACAACACTTTTCAAAGAGTACATTCAGTCATTAATCGTCATCTTTCCAGTCGCTGCCAAAAATACAACACTGGCTGGCAATACCTATAATTCCAACTTACGATGATAAATTATCCGCGTTCTACCAGTGAGTAGGCATTTAGACATGGAAATTCGTCCGTGATACAGCATTCATGGCCAATACGAGGCCATAAAATTGGCAATGTGCCTTGAGATGTGATCGTAAACTTGTACCGTACCGTAACGAAATGATATTTCTTGTGCACTTACTTTATCGGATTACGAAACGGTAAGGAGGACATCGGCTGCGTGAAAGATATTGAAATATGTTGGGAACTTTTCCATGTTTGATATATGGTCTACATAACAAAAGTTTGCTACTTTTGCTATGAGTCAGATCCCTCCCTAGTTGCCTTGGCCTTGTAAGCGATCAAAATATTTTTGTTATGGAAATGTTATGCTCCAGTCTAAGCTTCTGAGTATTAAATACAGAAAATGAATACAATGAGAAAATTATTCTATGGCGAAATGTCTTTCATTGACTGCTTGTGTCATAACTTCTTATTATATAAAATAACACATCCTGTTTCTAATTGTCTTATGTACATATAGACCAACCTACTCGTAGTTTCTGGAATGGAGCTTTTTTAATGCAATTAGCTGACAACTTGCCGCCCACCTGATGTTTGAGTTTCCTACTTCATTAGAAGGATCGTTCCAAACAGGCTACTCGGCAATTCAAACTTCGTTGGAATACAGCCAAATATTGATTAATAATATTTGTTGATACCCTTACCCAAGTACCCATAGAATCGTATAATTAAATGGAATTGGCACATTAAACTGATCGGCATAGATGCTTCAAGGAGATAGTATTTGCCTTTAATTTAATAGACCACTAATTATATTCGTTTTTTCTTGCCTAAAAATATCTTGTAATTTATTGAAAACCTATCTAATATGTTAAATTGATATTCTTACTTATATTTCTATAAAAACGTGTTAAGTTAATACTATAATTTGGTGATCTTACTACAAGGTAAGCAAATATTTCTTTGAGTTTTTGCTCTATTGTTTTTACAAAAAGATACAGGCTCTTTTTTCAACCAGCCAGTGCAAATTTAGCCAACCACCGCAGGCGATAGCCCAATTAACACTGCCACCGCATTGCAAAACTTTATAACAACCCGATTTGGCTTTAGTAAATACATAAAGTCCCCCGAACGTCCGACAACGACGACGACATCAACGTAATATATTTGATAAAGCTTAACCACGGTCCATTAAAATTTTATGTGGTGTGCCTAAAACCACAGAATATGTACTCAGGTTTCTCAAACAAGGTTATTTGGGCCGACCAGTGACCTGATTGAGGTGAATTTACTCCCTATAGAGGCTTTGATCCCAAATAATATTGGTACATCAAAGAGCTTAGTGGCTAAATGAAGTCCGGGTTCCTGGGCCCAGCGTTACGCTGGGGATCTGGGAATATCCAGACGTGGGCAATATGATATATCTACTAATGGATTTGCTTGAGTAAAATATGCTCGTCTCTGCTTTGGTAGGTTTTGTCTTTATCTTGTTTATTCGGTATAACACATTTTTGCAGCTTTTGGGCGAAAGGAATTTAATAAGTATAACGTTTTTGAAAATCTAATATTAAATATATAGAATTAAGTCTCAGTCCTTATTTCTTTTTGTCTGAACTTTTACTTTGTGTTTAACTAGCTAGCATGGATAAAAAATTTCAAGATTAAAAATAGCTTTGAGGTAAAATGAAATGAAAGAGCAAGTACACTGATATAAACGATTCGCAGATCAAAGGAGCCTAAAGTATGAGACAAGATTGAGCAATGTTTCTTGTGAACGGTCCGTTAAAGGAATAGGCCGCAGTGCCTGTTTTCCCTTGAGATAGCTGTCTAATAATTATGTCTTCCTAGCCGAGTTTTGAGTACAGCGATCAACCAACTACCTACGCGGAATATTATATACGAGTAGTATACAAGTTAGTGCGCAAGCATAGATGCATTCCCTATTCCCTCACTCTTATAGCTCGGTGGGGAGCAGTCTGACACGACAAAAGAAATCAGGTGCATAACCAATTTATTTATGTACTTTCCAAGATACGGGTGTATTTTACAACCGCATCAACCATCAAGTATTTTCCAAGCACAAAAACTTTTAATAAATTTTCGGAGTGGACGAAACGAACTTAGGACACGTGGCGGAGCTCATGCTTTAAAGTGCGAAGGAGGCAGTCAAAAATATTTATTGTAAGTAGTACGTACGTAGTAATCTGTCAACTGGAGATAATAAAACTAAAAAATCTTTGCCAAAAATGGTTATATTAAACCTACGCTTGCACGAACATAATCTCCTTATTTTGACAAAACTTTTACCTTTGTGTATAGTTTTTGTGTACCTAATATAGGTCGCGTGTCTGCTAACCACCGAGCTACTTATCAACGTGCCAAGTAAAGTAGCTTGAAAATTAAATTAAAATTAACGTTAAAAACAGCTCACTGCAATGGTAATTCCGCCAATGCGCCAATAAGTAAAGACTTGCTAGAAAACTTTTGCTTTAATTTGAAGACTTGAAACTTCCAGCTAAATAAATTTGATTGCTTTTTAATAACACAGCTAGGCTTTTAAATTGCCTGCTGAAAAATATTACACATAAATAAGGGTTGTAACATGGTCGAAATTATACTTAATCGTATACATAATAGTACGCCACAGAACGATTAACACACTTCGTTGTCAGGTGGATAAAGAGGTCAAAGCCCTGCTATAATGTGGCGATAATATTGTTCACGGATTCCGGTAACAAAATGTATATTTTAAGCCAATAAGCAGAGAGTTCAGCACTTATTGAATACAGCACAAAATTAAATGACAATTGCGATACATTCAAGATAGAAACAGAGACGCAATAAGATGAACTTAGTAACACTACAATATGATGAGTGTATAGTTGGTGTTGTTGAAAAAAAAATTAAAAGCTTAATATGTAAAGGTAACCTAGTCAACCTAGCCCAATTTGTCAAAATGGTCAAAATCATACAACTAATTTTCAGCCTATTGTCCATAGCATCGTGTTCTGATTCATTGAGACTTTTTGGCAAACTTTGCGTAATTATTAATTGATTTTATCATCTTTATATGTATTTATAAGTATGTTGACGCCTCGATGGTCTAATAGTTTAAGTACCGGGCCGAGATCTCGGGGTCCTGGGTTCAATTCCCGGGTCGAGCTAACATTGTGTTGGTTTTTTCAGACACAGCTCGGGTTTGTGATCACCATCATTGAAGCGATAACTTGATTTCAAGGATGGAGGCCTTTGCGCTGCAGTGGGACATTAATAGGCTGATACTTTACTTTTTTACTTTTATATTTTGTAGTAAAATTAAGTATGTAAGTGGTAGTTACAAAATGAAGATTTTAAAGAATTGGCCGTGAATCAAACAACTTATAAAAAAACATTTAACAAAAGAGAAAAACTAGACAAAACAAAACGTTAAAACGAAATACTCGTACATTAACCTGAGAGTGTCTAATTACTACTTTTAATGTGAAATTAAAACTATGTAACTATTTCTCCCAAATCCGTCCCTGTGTGGAATTGTTGTGTTGTGATCCATGGATCGCGTGACTGGCGTGGCGAACCAAAGAAACAATGTCTGTAGTATTTCCCCTGGTTGTTAGCGGTAACTGCAGCCTGGGGCACTAGATAAACGGAAATAACTACACAGATAGAGGATTCGGATCTGGGATCTTTGAACTTATTAAAACTAACTGCGAACCTATGTATTTTTTTAAAGGGGGAAGCAAACGATCTACACGATGGAAAGTGATCACTTCTGCCAATGGACACCTTGTGTTTGTGAGCAGGTATAAGATTTGTTGCGCGCTTTTGAAAGAATATGGAAGGAGGGCGAAGGTGAAGTGGGAGTAGTAGACAATTACTTTCATGAAATAAATATTATCTGTGAAGAGACGACACATTACAGAACCTACAGAAATTGTTATTGGAGTTTTTTTTTATAAATCAGTCAATTTAAAAACTATGCAGCATAAATGTCACAAACTATTGTTAAATAATAAAACATTTTATAGGTAAAACGTTACTATTCAGGATGGACATAATTTTAACATAATTTTGTTGTTACTAATTTTAAACCAGGATAATTTATCTTTTAAGCATTATGAATATTGTATTCTCCTTTTTACTGGGGCCATATACAATGTTTTTTTTTTGTGAATCGAGTCCTTATTTTATTTGATTCATGTGAACGCAAATATAAGTCTTCGTAGGTTAATCAAGCATACGGGCAGCAAACAAACATCCCTGGCTTTTTATTTGATTTCCAAATGGCAGGAATTCGGGGGAAGGGAATCCATTGCACACAAGCGAACTGAAATGAGCTAATATTTTCCTTAAGGTTTGTTTTACTGTGTAGGGAGAAAAATAAGAAATATTTATCTCTTTAAATAGAAAAAAAATAAACGAATTACTTCTCAACAACTGAGTTTTTCATTATTACACCAAAAATACGAAGCATGTTGGTAAAAATTTAGTTGTCTTCTGTTTTAAAATTGAAGAAACAGTTTTTAAGTTAATAAGTTATCTGACAGATGAATGATCACGCACTTATACAGGGTTATTGGTAATGTGTCTTGATCCTTTTAAGGGCATGTAGAGGAGGTCCACAGCTAGCAATTGACCCATTAAAATGCAGGTCAAAAGTGAACCAATATTGAGATATTTTTTTTTAAATATTTTTTCGGAAAATTACGGATTCACAACTTTAAAAATTTATTAAAAAAAAACTACAACATATTTTAATGTAATTGTTTATGATTAAGTTAGAGCTTAGTCTAGTACATAATAAAACATACTAGGATAACTGAAAGTTTTGTTAATTTTGAAATAAGAGATTAAAAACTAGAATTTTTTTACGACGCTTATAATTTTGTTTACAATAAAGTATCATTTTCTTCAAAAAATCACCTAAGTACTTGGACGGCAGAACATTTAAAAAATATCTGCATATCAATGGCTATCCAACAAGATACAATGTGCACATATTTTTTTTTATAACAACTGTAAAAACCACTAACGAGCATAAAAGGGTAATAAATCTCTATACACATTTTTTCGCTATATCGGTGTATTTTTCAACCAGATGACAATCAATAGACAAACGACACTTGGTTAAACCATGAATGGATGAAAGAGACCAGTCAAGAGATGACTCATAAATAAAAAATCCCGGGAATTAATTTCATATCTGCTTTTGTTATGTCAAAACGTTTTACTCCAATGATGTCTTAAGGACTCCAATGATGTCTTACTAACTTGAAATTTTGCAATGCATTTAAAGAAGGTTCATTCCCACCTGACCCCACCAATTCTGCCACCAGTGGGGGCAGTTGAAACTTTTTAGTTTAAACCAACTACTAATTTCGGTTCCGTCTTATTAGTTTCGTCTGCCCCTAGGGTGGGGGGGGCAGGCAAAACTAAAAAGTTTCGACTGCCCCCACTGAAGGCAGAATTGGTGGGGTCAGACGGGAATAAACCTTCTTTAAGTGCATTGCAAAATTTCAAGTCCTTAAGACATCATTGGAATAAAACGTTTTGATATAACAAAAGCAGATATGAAACTAATTCCCGGGATTTTTTATTTATGATGAGATGAGTCATCTCTTGACCGGTCTCTTTCATCAATTCATGGTTTAACCAAGTGTCGTTGGTATAATTGATTGTCATCTGGTTGAAAAATACACCGATATAGCGAAAAAATTTGTATAGAGATTTATTACCCTTTTATGCTCGTTAGTTGTTTTTACAGTTGTCATCAATTTTTTAAGTGTATATTGTATCTTGTTGGATAGCCATTGATATGAAGATGTTTTTGAAATGTTCTGCCGTCCAAGTACTTAGGTGATTTTTTGAAGAAAATGATACTTTATTGTAAACAAAATCATAAGCGTCGTAAAAAAATTCTAGTTTTTGATCTCTTATTTCAAAATTAACAAAACTTTCAGTTATCCTAGTATGTTTTATTATGTACTAGACTAAGCTCTAACTTAATCATAAACAATTACATTAAAATATGTAGTAGTTTTTTTTAAATAAATTTTCAAAGTTGTGAATCCGTAATTTTCCGAAAAAATATAAAAAAAAAATATCTCAATATTGGTTCACTTTTGACCTGCATTTTAATGGGTCAATTGCTAGCTGGGGACCTCCTCTACATGCCCTTAAAAGTATCAAGACACATTACCAATAACCCTGTATATAGGTAGTCAGTGTTAAAACTGACCTCTAATTTTCTAAAACATTCCCCTAACTGCATCGAAACATCTAGCAATTAGCAAGCCAATACTGGGGGACAAAAAAGTCGGGAGTAATAACTATAATTTACCGCAATCGAATTCATTCCCGTGTATTTCCAAATTAAAATGTTCATCCCTTTCAAATTGAATAGATATGAACAAAATATGTTGTTTTTACCGCCTCAGTGGAACAGTAGAGTTGCACGGCAAATATCGAAATGAGAAAAGTAATTCGAATCGAGAAATGACTATTTAGGCGAGTTTAAGTATTGCTAACTTCTTTTTTGTTGCTCTGTGGAAATGCTGCTGCTAACATCGTAACTACGAGTAATAGAATTCTCATACAAATTACTCGATTTCACTTTTCGATGGGTGTTGTCCGTACTAAGCTTCTGTAGTAAAGAGTAAATCCATCTGGGTCTGAAGGTCATGCATGAGTTCAATTCCCGCCATTGGGTTTTGTTTACTAAAGGTCTACTAACTTTTATAAATGAAAACTGCCTTAATAGCTCTGGCTTGGTTTCGGCTCTCTTTTTTTGCTATATTGTAAAAAAGTAGGGAGTGCACGCACGTGTTACTTTTTTAATTTGTTTAGATAACTTAGGTTTAATTGCACGCTCCTAATATTGTTTACTCTAAATATTTATGTCCTACTACGAGGAAGAGACTAAAATGGGTCACTACTCGCAGATTGAAGCGCCCAGTCGGTGTTTGTGCCTAGGACTCTGGAGACCGATAGAAACGACAATGAACTGTATATCAATACGAAATTAGTAATAATTATGATAACACTACGTTGCAATAACAAATAACAAGTACAAATGTAAATAATTCATATTTTATGTTATTATCTACATATACATATTACATAGGCAGATAAAAGCCTAGACATATTGTAAAAATTCATGTTATTTACAAAATGTATTATTTTGTTGAAACATTTACCGTGGATTGCGTGATGTGGGGCGCAGCTACCCCACCCGTCATTTTTACCGCCAGGTTTTATTCAAGCAAAAACACTGTATTATGGAATATTAGGGTGGCGCGATTTGTCAGCTCAGTGCGAAATAAACCATGTCGTCTTGATTGATATGAAAGATTAGGGAAATGGAAAGTAGTAGGTTAACCCGGTCGACTTTAATAATGTGAGTGCAAAGATTTAGAAATTATGGTGTTTAAAAATCACGAGAGATTTTAGAGATAAAAAATGTTTTTTTTTTATTGTTTGATGGCAGAAAGCATGCATCCTACTTTACGTCAAGGGACCCTTTATCAAGAATCGTCGCTCGATGTGCTGCCATTTATTGTAAATTGCTTCCCTGATGCTCGAGCCTTTGATTTCTAGTGTTTCGCAATCATGTTACCCAAACATATCTAAGGCAATGCATATTTAAATTGAACGAAACACGAAATACCTTTATAAATGTTACAAATTTCATAACATCAACGCTTACCAGAAATTATGCAAAGGTGCTGCCAGAAAAAAATATTACAGAAAAATATCCGACTCAGCAAATTCTTTCACAATATAACTGCGAAACCTAAGATATTCACTCCCGCTCCGGAATAAAATTTAGTGAATATGCCGAAAGCGACTGTTAGGGAAGGGTGAAAGCAATGGAACGAATTCGGAGAAAATATGAAAATTCTCTTTTCACACCACGCTTTTGTGGGAAACTTTCCGAATCCAGTTATTATAAGAACGAAACAGAATTACGTCGCGTTAAATGCTAATATTGAAAGAGGCGTACGTGTCCAGCGTACAATATCGGGGGGGGGGGGGGACTAAACAGCCTTACTAGATTCTCGGTGGTTGGTCAACTCGGGAAACAGTCTCTCTCAAATCGGTCAGCCAGGTCTCACTGAGACACAAATCCATTGTTACTCTAATGCATTGTTGGTTGCCTAACAATTCACCTGCCGTGACTCAATATCTTCAGTTTTATTTTGTAATCCCCTAAATATATATATATATATCCCCCAATCCCATAATAATGCTTGTGATATTAGTAATTAATTTGTAATGTTATATAAGGAATAATGTGAATTGCTGCTCCAGTGATTTACTCAATAATTTTTGGACTACGCTTGGATGACGATCAGAGAGTTAATCTTAAAACAATTTGACAACTTCAATTTAGATTCGAGCGCTTTACGTCTTCTTTACTCATTTTGCAAAATTATTTCAATCAGTGGCACAAAAAAAATCTTTTATAAAATAATGACTGTCATTTTTTTCGGCGATCTTCTCTTGATTTTTGTAGAAATCGCAAACGGCGGACAAACAATCTGGATCTAACGAATTCGATGATTTTTTATTAAATTCCAAGTCCGCTTTGCATGTCGCTACTCACGCCATTTTGTTACTAATTCGAGTCAATGACGAAATACTCGGCATCCAGTGAAATTTTGTGTGTATTTTAATTAGTCTAAAAATAACTGAGTACATTAAGTTGATTAATTAAAATGAAATGGCATTTTGTACGGGGCGCCCTGTATATCTGTGAAGTTCTTAGTCGTATACTATGAAGCATTCAAACACTAGGCGTATGTTCTTTAATATATACCCTGATCTGGCCGATTGAAAAAAAAAAACCATTGCATGGCATATTGAAATTTCGGAGGACCAGTACACAATTGGCATTTATTATTAAGACTTGCCTTGTTCTGGCGTGTAACTAATTGTATTAATCTGTCGAAATGTTTTTTATTTTACGTAACATGTGTTACCCGCCTCTAAAGGAATATAGAAGTAGGTAAAGGGATACATGTAATGCCAATAGGCAGTAGAGAAAAAAGAGAAGTTCGGACACCGGCACTCTCACTTACCAAACGGAGCATAGAAAGCTAACTTCTCAAATTTATAAAAGTAAGATATTTTCGTCATTTTATTCATGAAAAAGGGTGTCGAATTTTTGAATAATTCGAGGGTACCTACACAATATCGAGAGAAAATTGCGCCTCCTAGTGAAATATGACACATCCCTGACGTAAAACCATTTCATTTCTCCTACAGTTGTTTGTCCAACGATCGGTAAATATTATTTTTATGAAACACTTCTATTCTTGGCATTGGTACAAAAGGGAATTGTTTTCTTCCCGGCGGGCGGGATTGTGGAAATCGCCAATTAATGTCGATTAGACTAAATGTTTTATACCAAACAACTTGTTCTCGTTTTATTACCAGTTGTTAAATCTGCTAATGAAAAGCGTTTCAGCTCTTTGTTAATAATTATCCATGAATAGCGAATACTGACTGAACAACGTTGTTATGTAACAATACAAAGCAACACGACTTGTTACTAATATGTGACCACTTAATAAAATATACTAGTATTTTATTAAATAAGGGCCACTCCTCTTTGTTAACCCTAATTGGTCATATATATATATATATATATATATATTTATCCCGCAAACAATGTGACGTCCCCCTATGGTAAAACTCCATACAAAGTGGCGTCCACCGTCATTTGGCGTCCGCATACCGGACGCCACTTTGTTTGAGAGCAGCACTTAGGCCCTTTCGATCCTAGCTAAGCGTAGTACAATAATCGATGGAAGCCGAAAATCGTGTAAATGGCTGCAAATAAATATTAAAAAGTTCCAGCAAAAATCTCAGTGCACCTGTGGCGCTACTGTCGCGCGTATATTCAAAAAATGTATATCCAGGAAAATTTCTGACTACGGACTCGCGTATTTGGCGTCCACCAATGCGACGTTGCCACCTCGCTCTGGCCTCTGCGACAAGAGGTCAAAAATAATATTTAAGCAATTTAAACAATATACATCGTATTTCGTCACGTACGCGTTGCGTAATATTCGGCGTCCACTATAAATATTAAAATCTTTAAAGAAATATCTTTAATGAAATAAAAATTTAACTCGAATGTTATTATGGTAAAAAAATAACAATGTCCGTTTGTCTGTTACATCTTGACACATAAATTGAACCGACTAGATTAAATTTATTAAAGAACATTTTTGTCTGTTTGTAGGTACACGCGAATCTCCGGGATTTGAATGAAACTTTTTTTGTTATATATATAGATAGCTATACTAAGCCTGGGCAACAAAGGTATAGGCTATAATTGCTTCTGGAAACTAACACCTGGTGTAGAACCACAACACACCAGCTGAACTACCCCTATAAATGTTGGTAGGCTAAAAAAGACTTGACTTGCAAAAGTATTTTTTATAAATCCAATGGCAGAAATAAATCATTTTAGTTTATTTCATTTCAAATTTTCATATCAGTTATAAAAATTGCACCCTTGTCACAGAACATATACTAACCCTTCTTAAGATTGTATGTATGTCTGATGAACTTTTTCTGCTGCAATAATAAAATCGAAAAATTGGTAGGTACATATTCTGATGTAGAACTCTAAGTACCGCTTTACTAGAAAATGTAATTTGAAATCACCATCTACTTTGGCATGATTAAAACTCCACGCGAACGAAGTCGCGGGCACTAGCTATCATATTTTATGAGTATGCTCAGTAGCTGTATACGGACGCCAAATAGCTATATACGGACGCCCTTATGGGACGCTGAATAGCCTGGCGATCTTGAGGACGATTGTTTTCATTTTATAATAAACTAGCCTTCCGCCCGCGGCTTCACTCGCGTAGCCCTCTAAAGCAACATGAAACCCCCTGGGAGGTGAAGTTCCAAAAATCATTTCTTAATGGGAATTTGCACATTATGAAGCACCACAAGTTTAGTCTCAATCCCTTTTTAACTACATTGGAGGGGGGGGGGGGATGACCAAAAACTCCTTCTTAGTGAGAACTTACACAGTATGAAGATCCCTTATACAAAATATCAAGCAAAAGGCTTAAACCCCCTTTCAACCCCTTTGGAGGGTAAATTTACAAAAACCCCTTTGTAATTGAAATTACCGCCGTACTTAAAATCTACTTCCCGAATTTCAAGCCTGTATCTTTTAAAATAGATATTACATAGACTATCGTGTCGTTATAAATATGAAATTTGGTTGGTACACAATCTTCAAAATATAATTAAATATTGCGTGAAAGACGGACATACATTACCATTCAATCTATTCATCTATGCTCATCCCAACACAACAGACTTTTTACTTGTGGATACAATAATTAAAATTAAATGACATTGTGGCGTCCGTATATTTAAACACTTTACAAATATTGAAATAAATTAAGTGTTGAAGGGTGCACTACAGACAAGCAATAGGAAAAGAAAGAGATAAAAAACCCAAATGTGGCAACGTCGCACTTCCAAGTATCGTCCATCCTGTGAGGACGTCAAATAATCGATGCAATAAGTAAATTACGATCAATATACCCTGGACGCCAAAAATGTATCACCATGGTTCGGAAGTCAAAAATGTTCGGGCATGACTGCAAGACGAATATCGCGAAATTTAAAATTAACGGATTATGACGTACCCCACGGAGCTGGAAATCAATAAACTAAGCAATATTCATTGAGACATGTCAAAAAAAGTAAGGGGAACCGGGGGACGCCGAAATGATGCGCAATGTGCAGGACGCCAAATTGCTTCTAGGATGTATATATATATATATATACTAGACTAGATATATATATATATATATACTAGACTAGTATATATATGACCAATGAGGGCCAACAAAGCAAAGGAGTGGCCCTTATTAAATAAAAAAGAGGATAACCTAAATATACCTAATAAACAACAACACTTAAATAGTTTTACTTTTTTGTATCTAAAACTAATACGAAATAGTTTTAAGCTATGACGGCTAACTTTACGATCAACCAACAACGCAGCATTAATACAATACTGCACACTTAGAATATTGTATTATGTTATGTTATGTTATGTTATGTTGTATTATGTTATGTCAAGCACAGGTGCACGCACACTCTATTCTCTCATTCTCATAACACATCTCATGGTCATTGGACCACAATAACACAAGTGATTTAAAATAAGTACTACTTATTAACAATATTTTCGCGAAACAATATCGCGGGACGTGTATTACACACTTGGTTGTGCATGAATTGGGTAACTTTTTTCAGAGGCACAGCTGTGTGACAATGTTATCATAATATAGCCTAACCTCTGCCTGCTCAGATACGCAACACTGTAGGAGTTAGGACTGTACCCGTACGTATTAATATCTGTAATCTGATCGGATTATCTTCTAAAATAATGTAGCCATTTAAGTTTTAGTCGAAACATGAAGCTAAATAATATTACTTGTCTCTATGGATACGACCTTAAATAATTTATTGCCAGTTATTGGAAGACTCGATTAAGGTTTATTTCCAATAACTAAAGCCCATTCCTTGGAATAATGTAGAGTTTTGATGAAGGCAATAAATTGCAAAAAGACACAGGTTACCTTTAAAACATTTGTAGTGAATTTGTTTGTAACTTCTGAAGAAAAGGTACAAACGCCTTTTTTTTAGCGAGACCTGCGTTAATTTGGGCTTTGGGAAAAAGATGTTAGTCAGAATATTTTATTATCCTAATGCAGAAAAATTTTAACAACTTGAAATTAATCTATCATCGTAAGCTTTTAAATGATCCCAGGACCTCGAATCTTAAAATTCGGAGGCGTTCAGCGTTGTTAATTTACATAAACTTTATAATCTTACCAAATCTGTGGTTCCAGTTCCAAGTTAATTAATTCAGTTCAAAAACTCTCGTAAAATAAACTGTTTCAATTTTTTTTTTAAGTTACTGTGATAATCGATTATCAATTATTTGGGTATGTATGTACTATCGAGGACACCCGCGCATGATCACCCTTATGGCTAAAATCCTGTGCAGTATTTTCACGTTTACAAGCGCCGCTCCTAAGAAGTCACGATGCGCGTGCACGGTATATTTTTCCAAAAGTGATCACGCGCGGGAGACCGCGATCGTACCTAAATTAATTAGATACGAAAATAATTAGCAAGTAAAATGTTATTTATAAACATTCGAGTAACATTCTGAAATAAATTTTAATAACCAGGCACAAAACTAACACCAATGTTCATCAAACGACTGTGGGTAAAAATAGAATAAATTATGGAACTCTAAATCAGAGATTAAACCTTATTTACCGCTCATAATTTATAACTCGGCCTCCCCAAGGCGCCACTGGCACTCAAACATTTACCTCGATCCTCATATCATGTGCTATCGCCAACTTTTACTGCTTTGGTTCTAAATTGCACTAAATTTCATTGTTGCCAAGTTAACACACAAAAAGTGTTGTTAAAAATGTGTTGTTAAAAGTTTTCTCCGAGCGTTTCATTCTGAATTTCACCCGCGCGTTATTTCTTTCTTCAACTATCCCCCCTTTCCCCCACATTTCCGGGATAAAAAGTACCCTATGTCACCCGGGGATAGTGTAGCTTTCCAACAGTGAAAAAGTTTAAATCGGTTCAGTAGTTTCGGAGCCTATTCAATACAAACAAACAAACAATCAAATCTTTCCTCTTTATAATATATAATATAAGTATAGATTCAGGGTAAGATTGCACCACAATCCAGGATTTCGTAAGTCTAGTTATTTATTACCTTGGAGCGACGGCCATCTGACCTCAGAGGAACCATACCAGTTGCATAAATATTAAAAAATATTATCAACCTACTAATTTAATTTTTGACTAGCCCGATTGCGCATTTGGGTAGTGGGTAGCCAGGACAAACACTTATGTAATGAAAATTTGTGTTTGTTCTGTGTCTGGATGTTTATATAAATATTTAAATATAAATATTTGTGGTACCTTTGTTGTTTCTGACACCCATAACACAAGTGCTTACGCTACTGACTTTGGGGCCAGATCAATGTATGTGATGTTGTCTAATATTTATTTATTTATTTTATATAATTGTACTTCTATCATCCATCAACTTTTAAAGTTAAGTCATCGCTTAGTATAATAAAATATTATTTTCTTTGACTAAATTATTAGGTACTTCTGCGACTTATTGCCCTATTTATATTAATGTAATCTGTATTTGTCCACAGGTGCTTCCGGGACTGTACGTGGGGAACTACCGGGACTCGAAGGATCCGGTACAGCTCGACAAGTACAAAATAACACACATTTTGTCTATCCACGACGCCGCAAGAAGATTGCATTCCGTGAGTCAAATTGAAAATTGTTACGATTTCACATCAGACGACTGCGACTAAAAATTGAAAAAATATACTCGTGATTTTATTGTTATGGTCGATTCTGTTTTAAAAACGCTTCATTGGTAGACCAAGTAGGTACTCAAACCACCTAAGGTGGTTTAAGTACTTGCTCTCGGGAGTACTGGGTACTTTTCCGGGTCGCGCAAAAAGTGTCGATTTTTTCGGACACAGCTCGGGTTGAGTCTCAACCGTTGAGATCACCAATCCGCATTTGGAAAGCGAGACCATTGCTCTACATTTGGACATTAATAAGCTCATACATTTGCATTTCTGTTTGTATCCGTCTGAGTGTTTCAGAGAAAAAGATGTCGTAGAATGTCCCACCCCTATTTAAAGCAGGCATTTGGAAATCGCGTGTACCTAAACGGCAGCAAGAAAAACAACACCGATATTTTCCCAAGAAGCATTAGCATAAACTAGTTAGATGTAAATTCGAATAAAGTTTTTACTTAGGGCATAAAAAAGTAGGGCAAAATAAATACTTAAATTGCTTGAATAAAAGGATCAGGTAAAATTATGTAACTTGTTTTGTTCTGGTGTAAGTTACTGGTTTGTATAATTCAGGCATTCTATTTATTGCCTACAATATGTATATTTTGATTATTTATTTCATACATTAATCTAGGTAAAATGTATTTATAGAATACCCTATAGTGCCCTATTATAGTGGTTTATCGGCAATTTGTAAAAATGGACATTTATTAAAATTACATTTGAAGAACGACAGAAATCATTCATAAAATCAACAAAAGGAAGATCAAATTAGTGTTCCAACTAAAACAGCTACTTCACCAAATGTACTTAATTAGTAACAAGCTTCACAATTATGTAGTTTAGAGAATGAATCTTACACTATTGTTGCTTAAGTAAATATTCCTTTGAGAAGTGAGTCTGCCAACAGCAGATAATTTATAATCCTATACGAGTCGAGTAACTAAAGTGACTTCGGCGCTACTCTGATTAGCTACCTCATAATGTAATTTAATCTTAAGATATACTAAGCTTAGCTCAAGGCTAATTGGGAGCTAGATACTTGTATGTACTACCAAGAGAACATTCCTTTTTTTGCTGGTGATACAGATGTCTTTGGCTAGCGGTAGTCACTTTCCATCAGTGTTAGGCAAGCTCGTCTGCTGTTTATTTATAAAAAAAATTAAGGAATTGTAATATTCATGACGTGTCAAATGTTGACTAAGAGCACGAGACTAGAATAAGTAGGAAATTTTATTTAGAAATTTTTGGTGAAGCAAGTTTAATATTATCGAATGGGGTAGGTATATTAATTTGTATTTTTTTCGGTAAAATATATTTTAGACACCACTCTTTCTGGGCCGGTGAATCGTCACAAGATGGATACTGATACTACTCGTCCCTTGTAAGTGTGAAGGAAGGGGAAAACGGAAAATTTAGTGGGTAGCGGGATTAGTTCCGAGTCCCACACACGTCGGCAGGTAGCCTGCTGTTGATAAATCAAGTTAAATATTCCTTTGTAGAAGAAAACTGAGACACTGGTGTGGAAACTAGTAATCACTACCGAGTGTAAGGAACATATTTTAATTGTATCGTTCTGTAAATGTGTAGGTATGATAAAAAGTCCTGTACTGTTGCAAACCATGAATTCTAGAAGGGATTCGTTAGCACAACCAGAGGCGGATTATCCTAAAGGCAAAGTAGGCATGTGCCTAGGGGCGCGACGGTACAAAGGGGCGCGCGGGCAGAATTGTAAAATAAAAAAAAAGTATACAATATTGCATAAAATTAATTGCGCCAGTAAGTAAGCCACCTACTTAGACAATAAAAACTATTATTTATGCTTACAAAAAGATAAATTTCACGGATTGGACTGGCTAAAACTTATGCCTACAAACAACCTCGTCGATGGAACATGATCTCTGATTGAAGTTGGAAAGATACGACTGCAATGTTCGTCACGTTCGCGGCGTCGACTGTTTAGTGAGTATCGGACGTTCCTGCTTCTAAAATTGCGGGGACGAGAGTGTGGTGCGGGGGAGGAAGCTAAGCGGTCAGGCGCGAACGAATGCGCCAAAAAATTTTAATTCACGACGACGTTCGTTTCCCAAATTTGCCCGACCGAGAAAGAAATCCGGGACCTTTTGCGCTTACGGCAGACACCTAGACCACTATCAATACTATCGAGGTCGAATTAAGTCATCATTATCATTTCAGCCAAACGACGTCCACAGCTGGACATAGGCTTCCCCCAAAGATCTCCAAACCTGGTTCTGCCAAAAAGGTCCTGCGCCACCCACATCCAGTGGATTCCGGCGATCTTTATGGATTCACGGTCCACCTTGTGGGAGGCCTACCACAGCTGCGTTTCCCGGTACGTGGCCACTCGAGGACCTTTCCGTCCCAACGGCCGTCTGACCTCCTTGCAATATGTCCTTGTCACTTAAGGCTTGCAATTCGTCGGGCAATGTTTGTGACCTTGGTCCTTCTGCGTATCTCATCATTTCTGATGCGATCACGCAGGGAGACTCCAAGCATAGCCCTTTCTCCATTGCCCTTTGCGCGATTTTGAGCCTTTTTATGCGGCACATTGTAAGTGGCCACGTTTACATTCCGTAAGTCATCACTGGCACTGCGGTAGTCGGGCCGAGAAAACGCTGCGTAGCTTCCCAAACGCTACCCAGCCGAGTTGGATTCGTCTATCGACCTCTTT
Source organism: Mecyna flavalis (assembly GCA_949319885.1). NCBI lineage: Eukaryota > Metazoa > Arthropoda > Insecta > Lepidoptera > Crambidae > Mecyna > Mecyna flavalis. The sequence continues at coordinate 11,434,915 of OX439439.1, forward strand.
CTGGAAGTTGGACTTACCCAGTTGGATTTTTTGTCTCAGTAGTAGTACTTATCTACAACTTCCAGTGTTGAGTCCCCAACTTTTACAGCAGTGGGTACGACATGGGAGTTCGACATGATTTTCGTCTTTTCCATGTTCATTTTAAGACCCACTTGTTGAGACGCTCTACTGAGATCGTTGAGCATTGTGCCTAGGAACTTCTAGGGACTCAGCCATGACTACGATATCAGCCGCAAAGCGAAGGTGCGACGTGCGTCATGTACTCGCCGTTTATGTTGATGCCAAGTTCTCTCCAGTCCAGAAGCTTAAACACGTCCTCCAACAGAGTATGTAGAGAACAGTTTCAGCGATATAACATCGCCCTGTCTCACACCCCGCTGGAACCGAATGGGTTTTATCTTCTGGTCCTGGAGGCGGACTGACATGGCGTTTTCGTACAGCGACTGCAACACATGTATGGGTAGTCTATTTGGCACCTTTGGAGTGACCGAAGCACGGCCCATGTCTCGACAGAATCAAAGGCTTTTCATAGTCCACAAACGCTAAGCATAATGGGAGATTATTTCTTCGGACTTTTGTATAATCTGCCGCAGCGTGTGCATGATGTGGTCTATGGTACTAAAGCCTTTACGGAATCCGGCTTGTTCGGGAGGCTGGAAGTCATCAAACCTACGTACGAGACGATTCGTTATAACTCTAGAAAACAGCTTGTTAACAGGACTCAGTAGCGTGATAGGTCTGTAGTTCTTCAGCTGCGCGTCCTATCGCCCTTTTTGAAGAACAGCTTTACCACGCCCCTGTGCCATGCTGTTGGCTTTTTGCCCTCGAGAATAATCGGTTTCGGTCAAACTATAGTATGAACGAGTTATTTTTAATATAGGGGCGCCGATGAGATGCTTGCCTATGGCGCTCTCGACGTTTAATCCGCCTCTGAGCACAACCCACACAGCGACATTGTGCCGTGACAGCGTTGCGGCCCGACCCAAACCGGCGCGCCGGAAAGAGTTTACAAAATTCATTAGCCAAGGGACGCTTCACCTAAACGATACATGTAAGCACTCGCCCCGATCTGTTTTTATTATGAGATACATAATTACAAGCTCCTGAGTTAGCCCATTTCATATTCTGTGGATTTCTGGGGGTTAATCTGACGTTAAATATTGTAGTAAGTCCGTCGTTATTTATGGGAGTAAGTATGTACACTTGAATGTAAAGCTTCGTAGATTTAAAAGACCTTTCTTTATGCAGAGGAGAATTCCTTTATGCACCATTACCGCAGGCTTGCGAGAACTGCGGCTGTGTGTGGGACTGAAGACGTTCGTTTCAACTTGGTACTAAGTATTATATTACCTGTGCTTCCACTAACCAAGGGATACGTCGTGACTTTGCTTGCGCGATGCAGGATTGCTAATGTACTAATTCGCAATCGATGGTCAGCGCCTTCTGTCTTCAGTTTGTTTGTGGCGAGTACTTAACGCTCGCTAATCAAGTTAAAGATTACCCCTTACCTAAATCCTTTATTAACAAAGGATATTAAGAAAGTACGAAAACTATTGTAACACCTCTTTCTCTTTCTAATGAACGTCATTTACGCAAGCGTTCTTACTCGTCTTCGCAAACATTCTAACGATTATGCATTTTCTCTTCGCAACAAACTAACTGTCGTTAGTTAACTGCTGTAGCTGAATTATTCTTATTTTCTTTGTTGAATAAAAAGTAGCGAAGCCACGAAGGAGCGTGGAATTGCGAATCGATTATCCCAGTTAAGCGTTAGGTCGCACAAAGCCGTTGAACTTGGTACAATCAACATCCAGACACCTACTATACCTACTTATACCCGTATTGTGGGTACTTGATTTCACTTGGGACCTACATTTAAAAGTTTTATGGCACGGTCGAAAACATAATTAACTGCGCATTTTGAATTCATGAAGAACCTCAATGCTTTTTATTGTGGTTTTAATAATAAAGCATTTAATGGCTTCAAATATGCAGCTTACATTTTGATGTGACTTTTTAAAACTGGTAATAATAAACAATCTGAAGAAGAAGAATTATTAAAAATAAGTTTTATGGAGAAATAAAGTTACACAATTTGTGTCTTGTCTTAAAGTCGCATTGATTCCAAACCGATTACTTCTGATTGCTTTTGTTTTCAAAATGACATAGGTACGTTTATTAATGCTGTCATGATTTAAATAAGTCGAAAATATCCCGAATGAATAGCAAATATATTTATTTATTCGCTGACGTACATATACTTGCAAGCTTATAGCCCTGCAAGTTCTATAGCATAATAAAACCATAAAATGCTTTTAGTTTGCAAGTCTGTCTAATTTTTTCGGTGCTCGTATTACGAGTAGCTTTACTCGTAATACGAGAAGAGGGAGCGTTCTATAAGCGGCGTGAAAATAAGGGATTTGAAGCCTCCCTGTAACCTCTTGTTATATCGTACGTAACATCACTTTAAGTAAGAAATTGTAATGTACGAATCCTTTAACAAACCATTGAATATGAAAATAGGGTAACGTTACAATACTAAAGAAAAGAATGGTACCTACGTCTACGACTGCGAAATCCAATAGAGTTAACGGTGGCATAAATCAATCCTGCTTCTTTGGCTAGATTTTACGTGGTACTTACTACGTGACTTCTTTATGTAATGGAAACATTAAGTGCTACATACGTGTCACGTTATTGAGCAATGGCTGTTTCTTCTTACGCTTTTTACCTATTTTCTCTTGGTAAGTTTTGGTTTCCCACATGCGGCGTACCCTCATAACTCTTTTGTCCCTTGACAGTCCCATCTATGGAACATAGGTTCTGAGGTGTTTAAGTTAATTATCGACTTTTCGACATATAAGCTTTATTTTACTGTGTAGTAGTTTTAGCCGGATTCAGTAACAAATCACAAATAAAATATTATAATTAGAAAAATTGAATTTAACTTGTGTTGTTTTTTTTTTTATTTTGAAACCATTACTTTTACTTACTATAAAAACACAACGACTATTAAGTCTATGTCCGTAGTGAAGATTTGTTACAATTTAGTATGAAGCTTGATGTAAATATCTACACACGTATAACATAGACATTCAGGGTAAAAGTCAAAGCATTTATTTATTTATTTATGTTCAAGGTTTATACATAATGTCGCTGTAAGAATTACCTACATTTATGTAGATCAGACTTTGTCGCACTTCCCAAATATGGCTAATAAATAAACCCATTGGTAATAAAACTTGTAAGCCCAAGGACAATATAACTTTGAATTACCACATTATCATACAAAATTGTGTAACCTGTATTACTGCTTCAAGGTCTACAAATAATATGAAACTTTGTGTATAGCTATTGTAAGGGAGAACAAAAGGAGATTCATTTTGGTTCCAGAAGTAAACTTGAAACACTGTAAAACAGTGAGGGTTGTGTAAATAATAATAGTCTAAGGTCCAGTTTCACCGTAGTCAGATAAGTTCTTGATCTGTCAAATATGTTGGACGACAAAAAAAATTTTTTTTTGTTATCAGACAGATATTTAGAACTTACAGCGATAAGACTGGTTCTTAAAATAGTACCAATATTTGGTCCAGTTTTTCTAGAAATACCTATGAAGCAACGCATATAGGAAAACGTAAATGACGTTTATCCGATCCTGACTTTATCTCTTGTGTTATAGATAAAAAGACTTCAATCTTCGTCAGCAAAGCAAATTATGTGTACTTGGGAAATTTTCCCGACAGGCTTCAACACCGAAAAAATACAGTCTGGAAGACCCTATCAAGTAATGCGCTGTAATATAGGTATTTACTGCTTTTGATATGGGTGTGATGGGGAAAGGAAATTGCAGAATTGACGGTTGTCAGAAGCGAAAGGAAATAAAAAAAAACATGTTTCTCCAAACCCTCTTAGTGGAAAGGCAGGGATGATGACGTTTTAGTTAATTACATTGTCGTCGTTTTGAGAAGGGCTGCACCCTCATTAAAACCTGCCACACGACGTTAAGAGGCAGTTTCACCACCGACGGATAACCACTAGTACACTTTAAATCAAAGGCTCAAAGATCATAAGCCTACAGTGTGGCAGCACATTCAACGACACTACTTGGTGAAGTGTGTCCGCTAACCATAAGGTGAGCTGTATGACTGTATGCAACCTAATCTAGCATTTAAAAAAAACTAAATTATATAACACAATTTTATCACTAACGTATCTGTTCGTGGTGAAACGGGCCCAAATTATCTATTGACACGTACGCTTTAAAAAATATCATTTATATATTTTGCCTTTATTGTTAGTATTAGTTCGGAAAACATCATAAAAAGGAACAAGATCCTCTTAACTTTTGCTCAAGTTAAATATTTCTTTTTGCGTAGTAACTAGCATTTATCATTGTCTTATTAACATTTCTAAGTAAATAAACTTTTGTTTGATTTATTTCCCTCACTTCGCAAATTAAAATGAGTGTCGTTTATTAAATTAGCGCTAAGCTCCTGCCAAAATAAACTAAATGACTAATGAGGACACTGGGATGTTGCGTCACCTTAATTTTAAAGAAAAATGAAATGAAATAAAAATTAAAATTAAGGTAAGATAAAACAAAAGCATTCAAAAGCAATAGTGAGCGTTCCCACTTCATATTTAGGTCACATTAAACTACTTAATTGCCTACTGGCAGAAAATAGAAAAATCAATTGTTATTAGTTATGAAGCGTTATTATTGTAGTCCGTGTCAGTGAATTAATGCTTAATTTATTTATAGGAATAGAATACAGTTATTTGTGATTACTTTTTTTTATTGACCAACTGGACCGGTGGGAATTGAACCTGCATTCTACAGGTGGCCACTATTCCATGGTTGCGATCATTACCTAATTGCTACAAAAGTCTGAAGAACTATACGTACTTATAAAAGAAGAAACTGACTGACTCATAGCCTAAACAACAAACAAATAAAAATGAAAATTTGGTACACGGTTGTTTATAAAGTGTTAGTTCCACCTAGAAAGGGCTTTTGGAAATTCACTCCCTAAAGGGGTGAAATAGCAGTTAAAAGTTGTATATGAATCCCGTAATGCTATAAAAACGTATTCCATGCATCAGTTTGTTTTAATTAAATGTGTGCTTTCTTATTGAGTTTCCAAATCAGTTCTAGAGATAGGTATAATTGAAATTTAGAAAGCTGAAATTGTTTTGTTGTTTATCCTTTTTATGTAATCGTAAGTGGATTTAAAGTAAGAAAGAAAAAGAAATATTTCAGGTTATTAGAAGAAAAATAATCTTTGTTCATTCTCCCTTGTTAGGGTGGCACAAGGAAGGATCCATTCCCACTCAATGCGGAATCGAATATCGACAACGGACCTCTTGGCAGAAGCGTTGAAATAATTTACTTACCTTTGTTTCCTCTTCTATACATTATTGATTAACCGCCGATCGTTCTGTAGGTATTTCTTATACAGGATATTTTTATTGATGAGCAAAATATTTTGTATTGTTGACTTGTACTTTTGCTAGATTGTGGTGGCTGAGTGGTTTCAAACATCTCTTCATTACTTAGTCTGGTCGATGGTTCGAATATCGTCGTGCACTTAAGTCAACTGTGGGCCCGAAATTAAGCAAAACTTGTAAACTGTACATATGTGCCAGGCAATAGACAAACATTCTTAAATACTTTTTTTGTAAATATTTTTCTTAAATGAAAACATCCAAATCAATTCTAATGTTCATACTGTATGGGGATAGAACCCACAATCTCTGGCGCACTAGCCAACTTCTCAATCATTACACCACATTGATTATTTATTCAAGACATTGTATGTCGATTAGATAAATCGTCAGTAGTTCTGTGCATTCGGATTATACTCGGTTAGCAACTCCGATCCAGTTAGCTTGGTTCCTCTGACAGGGATTATGGATCCCGGGGCAGCTCTAATGTAATGGTTTGTCTAATCTTGGATAATGGTCTAAGCGTACCCCGATTAGATGGAGACAAAGTACTGAGAAGATATTTGTATGACACTAAAGTAAGGGAATGGGATGAACATAGGCACACAACACTGAAGAATTATCTAAAATGTGGTGGTCGTTCTGAAGTTAGGGTTCCATATTATGTTATACATACGGCTGTCAGTTAATTTATTAAGCACCAATGCAATGGCATGGTGAATTTGTCTCGTTTTTCGAACACAATACAGGTTTGTTTCAATGATCACCAATGCGTGATTTAGTCAATACCAGATTTGACCTTTGCCCTTCTTCAGCGGAACATAATAACTGATACTTTTCTGTTTTTTATGTAACTTTAGTTCTAATTTACCAACATTTGAGCATAGAAAGTGTTCTATAATCTGATTTAATGACCCACATTAGGTACTAAAGGTAATATTAAATTCATATCGGTCATTATGTCGGCCTCGGCATAGCTGCTCTGTCATGCACATGATTTTATCACTCGGATCATGCACCTTTACACTCCACTACGAGGTTTATTTTATAAAAGAAATTATAAAATAGGTACAGGTTGAGGGATTCCGAGAATATAGCGTTATAATGAAACAATTACTAACAACATTGAGGATTTGTAAGCCCAGAAAGTTATTATTTTAATGAAATAATTTGGAAATTCGTTTTTTTTTAAATGTCACCTGACCGTAGTGACCCAATCTGAACAAGACTCACACGACGTGCAGATCGTAAAGAAAACGGCTAAAATAAAATACCAACATACTTCAGTAATTTATGACATCCAGGAATGACTAGAAAAATATCAACACATTTTCGTAAGCATAAATATAATTATGTTTGTTCGAGAATCGAATCCACGACCTCCGGTGTAGTAGACATGTACCGCCAACCTAACGATATATGAAGCCACTCAACAAGTTGTGCTAAAGTACCGTTCAAAGATAATATAACTAACTTCAGTTACTTGCACCCGTGTGTATTCAAAGTAATCTAAAACTTTCCTAATTGACACGAAGACACAAAATAGCTCATGCATAGGTACATCATCTAGTAAGGTGCGTCTGACAATTTTCGTCTTAGGGTTTTGGTCCACGTCTTTAATATTTATCATTGAGGTAAAAATATGACTAACTGTCGTTTCGGACACAGTTTATTCGGACACAGTGTCCGAATTGACACTTTTTAATTTTAATATTTTTTCACTGTCGATTCGGACACCGCGATATAATTAGCTATTTTGTACAGTCAGATAAAAAATCTTTCTACGATTTCTTTTCGTAATAAAAATAAAGTCTTAACGTAGCCTTCTACACGAAGCTATAGATAACGTTTCTAAAGATGACTAGGTCAAATGTGTGAGGCATGCAGAGGATAATTATAGGATTAGGATTTAGCCATGGCAATTTTAAAAGATCAGAGAATACAGCCTCAGGTAATTTTACACGAAGATGACAGCGCTCCTGACCCGTGGTACAACTGCGATGTCCAACTGGTTGTGCCACGGGGAAGTAAAGTTACCCATGGTTCAACTGGTTGTTCTGTGATTGTTGTGCGTCCCCATGATCCGTCTCCCTGATAGTTGTATTACAGGGAGTTGGACCAAAAAAAAAACTCACCTTTGATTCAGAATTCTCAGCAAAGTGGATTTTTTTAGCGAATGTGTGTCTGAAAATCTATATAGGAATGGCGGGCAAATGCAATCTTCTTTCATCAAACATAACTTAACCATAAATCAATCATAGGACAACCAGTTGAACCATGGGTAACTTTACTTCCCCGTGGCACAACCAGTTGGACATCGCAGTTGTACCACGGGTCAGAAGCGCTGTCATCTTCGTGTAAATTTATTACCTGAGGCTGTATTCTCTGATCTTTTAAAATTGCCTTGGCTAAATCCTAATCCTATAATTCTCCTCTGCATGCCTCACACATTTGACCTAGTCATCTTTAGAAACGTTACCTATAGCTTCGTGTAGAAGGCTACGTTAAGACTTTATTTTTATTACGAAAAGAAATCGTAGAAAGATTTTTTATCTGACTGTACAAAATAGCTAATTATATCGCGGTGTCCGAATCGACAGTGAAAAAATATTAAAATTAAAAAGTGTCAATTCGGACACTGTGTCCGAATAAACTGTGTCCGAAACGACAGTTAGTCAAAAATATAATTGGGAATCCATCAAAAGCTGTTTTAATTGCTTTTCTGTAGTTTGATTAAAAAGTTCTTGTCATCGCGCCTTTGGATTGGGTTAAGGGTTTGAATTTTACAGCTAAGAGTTATCTTATCATATCAATTAATTTTTATAACTGGGGTTTTTTTTTCAATTTATTTCCACCACTGCGGCTTTATTAAAATAAAGGGCAGCTATTCTCTACTCATTAGTGTAATGAGACCTTTAAAGGGAGAATTTTAAGATTTAGTACGTTTTCTAGTAATTATTTTTCTTACTTAGACAGGTCCAGCAAATACGATTGTAAATTTTGCTATAAACTTTTATTGTGTAGGTATTTACCTTTTTATCACAGGGCTATAATTATTTAAGCCCCTGAAAAGATACAAAATGTTATGAATCACAATGATGGCGTTGCCAGGCTTAACACAACCATAGTAAAAGGTGTACACAGTACGTTATCTTTATACAAACGCATCGCGCGCGGCTTGTGAGGCGTTAGCACACTGCAGCGAATACGAAGCGAAAGCGAAACCAAATGGAAAACTGACGCCTTTTTTGCGAGTGCGTTAAAGGCGTTAGTGTTCCGTTTCATTTCGCTTCCACCATAGATAGTCTTCCACTTTGTATTCGCTGCAGTGTGCTAAAGGCGTTAAGTATTCGCCATAGTATCTACGTCGCCGCACATACACTTAAACAAAATCTCGACCCGTTTATCAGTGCAAACTAAGAGATTTTATTGAGTGTGCGTGCTACGACGCATAGATACTAATGGCGCATATAGGTATACAAACAGCGAGCGGTTCGTTTGTACGAAGATAACGTACTGTGTACTCTTTCTACTATGTCACAACCGTTTCGTGATAGATGCCCATCTGAGCCGGTAGCAGGGTTACGAGTGCCGCCGTGTTGGCGACTGGCACGCCACCTAGCGGCTCACACGATACTGTCATTCCTTTTTATTTATAGGACGAAGGTAATTCGATAGCACTTGATAAGAAAGGGAACATTGACACGTAATCATCTTTCACTGGGCCCTTTTCACAATCTAATGTAAAATGTGAAACTGCCAACCTGTAAGTTTGATTACTGGTCTTTGACTGACCGTAGATCTGGTAGATGATAGGAACTTTTAGACTCCAGCCAGACTCTTTTAGCCAGGTGTACCTAGGGGCGTTAGTCAGCTAATTGAACATTTTGGCTAATTACAGTCTGACAACATAATAGTTTGCCAAGGTCGGGTGGGCGCCATTACACAACTGAAAAATACTTTACTACCTAGTAAAATGTCTTTTCAGAAAACGCCGTGGTGCCCAGTTATTTATTTACTTATAATATAACCCTAACGGAAAATGCTCAAACTTTTTACAGTCACTTAAAGAAAAAGACGTCTAAACTTGCCTACTTTGTATTACTAGCTTTTACATTAAATTAATGTAATGTTCCATAATGTAATGTTACAAACGAGGAACAGATGCTCACTTACACGTGATTGGAGACGAGCCAGGCGTCCAATTGGCTAGCTTCATTTGTGATTCTGCGGGATGCAGTCATTGAGTTACAAGTACTAGTTCAATGGATGCAGTAGACCTTGGCGGCAAGTTAAGGCATTCAAATGCATGCTTCTGCAATCACGAATGCAACATTAAATGCCAAGTTCAGAAACATAGATAACGCAATTAGTTGTGTAGTTGCCTGAGGGACTATACAGAGACAGAGGGGCCCGTAGATCAAATGATAGTTCTAATTAAAAAGTAAAACAATATATATTGGATAACAACATCCCATACCTACATTGATCGAATACCAAATTAAGTCGTTTACTTGTGTTATGGGTATCAAAAACAACTTATGGTCCGCAAATAACACTTACATCCAGATTGTTTTGCCTGGTTGGGATTAGAACTGAGAAACTCTGGCGTAAAGGACAGAGTCACTACCAATTTTCAATACTTAAAGATAAAAATAAAATTTGATTGTAAGAAATGGAGCAGTATGACAATACTTACACTGTAATTAACCTATAGGCCACGTGGTCCAACCGGCTTGTCCGATCGATCGGACCACTATTTTTTTATTTCCTGCCGGTTCGATTGATCGGTCCATCAGGACTTTTCAAATCTTTGCAGTCCTACTATCAGAGTAACGACATTTTAAAAGTTCATCAATAATATTTTCAAATGGTTATTATGATTATAATAACATGGCTCTGACAATATGCCTTCAATTTGTATAAAGGAACAGCCAACATGAGCAGCTTATGTTGGTACATACTAATACTCTACCCCAAAACACCCGTACTCAAGGACACAACTCTCTAGCGCGTTGAATATTCATGCAGTCAGCTAGAGTTTGGCAAACATGAACTTTGGTGTAACACTACGTGCTAAAGCGTCGAACTGGGCTGCATTAGTGCAACAATCGCGGCGAGAGCTTGCAGTGATCCTGCTCTTCGAGGCTGCCAGTCGTATATAATATGCATCCCACAGATAATATGCATACGGCACTGAATATTATGAGTACCTCTGCAGACGGGAATTGATTGATCCAGTATTCAGGCACACCTTGTAACCAATTTGATATACATAACACATCATTTTGCTTTCGCTACTGGTAAAGCATATTATCCGGCAGAGTAAGTAATGGCATTATTATTTCGGACAAAAGACGTCCACAGCTGGACTTAAACCTTTCCCAAAAGATCTCCAAGCCGAAAGGCATACTTCACTTTAATCTACATACATCCATATTGACTACCTTTTCAAAAAGTATCTATGTTTGTAAATAACTTCAATATATTTCGAATGTGACGCTGTAGAAATACAATTTAAAAGCGTCTAAAGCTGTAGCTACTTTGTTTATAATAGGTAGGTATATGACATCTGATATCAGAACCGTGTCTCTACTTAGTGGTTTCGCACAGGTGGCATTGGTATTCTAATCTCAGCGTATTGTACGCTATGTAACGATTGAAGCGATCCGGGGGAATTTGTAAAGGCATTCTACACGCGCCGTCAACCGCAGGACGTGTTGAATATTCATTAATTGTTCCCGGCCCAACGATGTGGTTTGGAATCGGCAATTCGCTTACATTTTATTACTTTACTGTTAATTTTGTCAAACGTAGTAAAGTTGTGTACTCGTAAGCCAATGAGGGTCAATGTTATCCGTTTGTAGGCAAAGGACTTAGGGTGAGAACATTTTAGTAATAATTTATGCCCAATAATGGACGAAAGCGGGCTGCGGACTGACAGAAATATTGTTGATTCTAAGATTTTCAAAATACCTACGTAGGTGTCATAATAAACCGTGAGCAATGGAAAGATTTGTTGTTTTTACATGTCCAGTTTCTTGATGATTCCTTATCTCCCAAAGCAAAATTTAAAATTATCGATAAAATCTGTTTTTATAAGTTTTTACTTTTAGAAGTTTTCTGGTGTGATCAATAATATGAAAGAACATAAAATTATCAATATATAATTAATTATTATAGCTTGAGTATCCGGACCTTAATAATAGAGGTAATTCCTTATCAAAGTTTCAGCCAACCTCAAATTAATTATACTCATTTGTAAGCTTTCCTACTCACATACAAGTTTGCTATCATGTACAAGGCCATGTTTTGTCACTGACGTAAAAGTTTACAATGTGAAATTTAACACATTGCCTAAATTACATTAAGTATACGTAGTTAGTAAGGATCGATATTTTTTATTGTGTTTTAGCCAAGGTTATCACGTATTGTTTCCATTTTCAATTTCCAACATATTCGGCTAACGTATTTCAATAATTTTTTTGTTTGTCACACCTATTTTTATTTTAATCCATTACGTAATTGATTGAGATTACGACGTTACGAGTTTGGTTCCATTACCTGATTAAACTTCAATTGAAATCAAGCGCAAAAGAAGCGGTAGTTTTCACAAAACGAAAAAATATTTTTCAAATCGCACACTACGTTTTTTCTCTCGAATCCGGTTATGTTAGCTGACTCAGGATTTTATCTGGTGTAAGTTGGATGTAGTGCAGTGAACGACTGAACGTGAATGGCAGTGGACGACTCATTCAATATTCACACCGCTCTCGGCTCTGCGCAAAATTCGCTGACTATTTCATGCGCCTGAAAATTCTGGGAGTTCGTTAGCATCGTAACTGCCATTTACTTTATTAGCAGGAATGTGCTGGAGGCAGGTAACATGGCTGATGTGCTATACTTGCATTTTTAGATAGGTACTCGGGTCTCGGATGGTTTTAAATAGCTTTTAACTATGACTTAAGTGATACCTAGTCACAACACCAACCTAATAGGCATTTGGCTTGTGAGTTGCTGTTTGAAGAAGTCTTTAAAAAGTAGGAAGCACATACATAATTATGTTATTGACCTGTATTTATTCTAGAGATATAAATTATTACAGCGGTAATTTCCTCTCCCATCTTTTAAATTGATACTAAGAAAGATATCTATGAAGGAAAAAAGCGACGAGGAAAAATCTTTTACGATCAATTTGCTTAACGGGAAAGCTGGTAACGTCCATTAAAACTGGTTCAATTCAATCGTCCAATTATTGGAAATATAAAGTGAATAAAAAAAATACCGTATGAAAAGAACCATTTCATTACTCAAAGGTGAATTGAAATTCATATCGGCAGTTGGGAACTGTCGGAAATATAACTTTCTTTTCACATTTGCCAATATTAAACCTTGATAATGCTATTGCTTCTGTTAGCGGAATATAAAGTACGTAACTTAGGTACAACTGGCTACTTTTGTGAAACTGCGAATCCGAAGGTTTTGAGTTTTGACTCCTATCATCTAACCACTTTCTCCAGTCAAGCTTGGGGCATTTTATGTCGTATGTCGGATTGGTAAGTTTGTCGAATGTCGGTCTTGGATTGATCTGTTTGGCCACACCTAAGAAACTATGCTCAATAAGGTTTACAGTTTATATCATGAATCATTTTTAAAGACGCAATACAGAAACTCTTCCTTCTGCAGAAATATACCTACAAAATATTGACAAATATTCGCATATATCGCCGGAATATCGACCTTTCAGCCGCAAAGATAAATGTGTTTACGTGACCACGATATGGAATCTAAATTCCTTTCAACTGTTTGTGCTGAAATATGTAAGTCGCAATGAAAGATTGAATCACGTTTGCGATCACATTACATCAACACACGTAACAATCAATTAATCGTACTTTTGACTGACGTGACAGAAGGACGTAAATTATACTTACTATGTCAATGGATGGCGAGAGCTGTGGTTTTCGAGTGATAGGTACTCGTATGAAATGTCGCTTCATTTGAGTAAGGTTGATCGTCCGGATCTCAGGACTCACCTATATACTTTTATATTTACCACTGCCTCGATGGTAAAGGCAATCATTGCGTCGAAACTTGTTCCAATTCACATTAGGACCTCGTCTGATGGCAATCGCTCCAATGTCATAACTGAACTTACCAAAATCTGGGTCACGGTGGAAACATACCCTGATTAGATCGGGACAAAACAGAAAAGAGAAAGAAGATAACTGGATGTAGATAATTCCAGACTTCACTATTTTATGTATCCGCCTACGTCTCACATCAGGCAGGCTCGTCTCTTTTGGGTATGAAGTGGAAACCGAGGAGTTTATTTAGTGCGTATAGTTCCGAATCACACACGGCCTCAGGTCTTGCTAGCCTGTGGTTACATCAGTAGGTACATGTGAAAACCTATATCGTAACGTTTCCAGTTTTCTATCAATGTTTAGTATACCGCAATGATCGCACGACGTAAGTAGGCACTGACTAATTAACTCGCTGCCGAGATTAGCGAGTTGAGCGGATATTAACATGTTCATGCATTCTGAATCCTCTTACGGGAATTGTGTAATATATATATGCTTTTAATTTAATTTGGATTTCTTTAAAGGGAATCGCGGTGTATTTACTATAATACGAATAAAGTTGTTGTTAATCCGTAATTTAAAACTATAATAGTACCTACTTACGAAATTAGTTCGGTTGGATGGTTTAGATAGCGCCATTTTATTCGACTTTTCATTTAATTTCAAGTAGGTACCTCGTGAATAATCTTACAAAAGCAAAAATCTACTTTTTGTCTTTGACCGCTTAATCACACTCACTAAATGCGCACCGTATCTCTACATAAAGCGAAGTCCTCCTGTTTTCAGTAGTTGGCATCCTTCAACCTTTTGTCCCACTCCCACAGTGCGCAGATACCAAAAGTTTTGTTTTGTTTGGAGTTTTGCTACAATTCATTCGAAAGCGCAACTTTTCATCCATTTTTATTGTTTTCTCTAAGACATTTGGAAAATTTTTTTTTACTGCTAAACATTGTTAAGGTTTCTGATTTATGCTTAAAATACTTTCAGAAAAACATTCACCTCTGTCTATCTTGTTTGACGAGCCATTTGGTGTAATGGTCGAGAAGTCGGCTATTACACCAGAGGTCGCGGGTTCGATCCCCGCACGGTACAAACATTTGTGTGCATGAACATGTCTGTTTGTATCGGTCTGGGTGTTTCTATGTATAATATGTATGTATTTACAAAAAAAAAGTATATAAGTAATATTTATCGGTTGTCTGGTACCCATAGCACAAGCTAATGCTTAGTTTGGGGCTAGATGGCGCTGTGTGAATAATGTCCAGAGATATTTATTTATTTATTTTATTATTTATCTGTCTTTAAATACCTATACCTATGTATAATTTAAATATTTTCTGTTGATTCATTTTATTACCATTATTAACATTACCATTACCATATAGGTATACAGGTATTATTTTATAGAATATCTTTCAATATTTCATACGAAACCAGCTCCATATTTTTGTGTGGCATGCTTTGGCATGGCTAGTGCGTACAAAGAAACTAAATAATGATTTAAAATATTCTTTAATTTATGATTTGTAACACTTACGCGATACGAAACCTATACTCGTACAACACTTATTATCTGTCTACATCTTCTCGCCTAATTCTCAATCCGAACAGGTCCCTCGAATAGTGGTAATTATACAGTGTTAAACGCTGACTTTATGGACCAGTTACGATAGTAGACAAAGACAGATGTCAAACCCTGCCCTTCAAACACTTTATTAACTTGAAATGGACCTACATTAAACCAAGACGATAAAATCAGCATTTTCAAGAAATAATAATGAGATAGTTTTTCTATAAAGTGATCCAGTAATTCTGGATCGCTTCATTACGTGGCCTATTTTGTGGGCGTTCCAGAAAGTAGGGCGGTGACTTGTCTGGCTGCAAGGTCGAATGCGACTGAGTCTGACATATAGAGCATTATTCGAGAGAGGACATAGGGCTGTCTGCCGATATAATCCGAGTTACTATAAAGTTCCCGCCACGAGAAGCTATAAATTTTGTGAGATATAAATAACATAGTGAGTTATATTGCGGCTGTTATTGTTTAACCAAATACAATTCACTGGAAGTATACCTACCTACTTCTAAACATATACAAAACAAACTATTATTTTTGCAATGAGTGGCCTCATTAGACGCTTTATATCATAGCATAACTTAGCAGGCCTATTACACTCAGTAGAACTTATAAATATCAGTACATATTTAAAGTAAATTATAGAATATGTACTTTGTGCTTGAATCTGCAGAGGTCTTTGAGAATCGAATCCTCTCCGAGTCCGAGAATTAAAAAGTAACTTTTTTTTATAACTAAGTATATTTATGTATATCTATAAAGAACTCAAATCTTTCATAAATTTAAATTCTGAACACCAACCATCCCAACTTCAATTAAACTGACAATAATAATCGTAAGTAAGCAGCAAGGTAGCAACGCCAAAGAAGAACAAAAAACGCAGGCACGAAAAAATGCTAAAGAAGTAATTGTATTATTGTAAAGAAAAGTCATAGCAACCCTACCCGTGAGTGGGGCTCAAGTCGAGCCAGCTACCTCGACGTCTTATATGGTTCCTTGAAAGAGACGTTACACGAGATTGATTGATGATAGCGCGTCGAGAAACGTTTCTTACTTTATGAGTATCAAATACCAGGAATTCGCGGAATACTTTCGTAAAAATTAAGGCTCCGTTTGAAAGGAATTCTTTTTGTGCGGAAATCTTATCAATTCTTTTGAGCATACCGTAAGATTTTTTTTGAAAAATTGTTTAGTGTCTTTGCTTATTTGAAGAAAATTTTATTATGGTATTGACTTCTTTGCGATTTTCTGCGTCACTGTGGTAAAGTCAGCTAAAGGACCTTCTACCGAACTATCAAGTCTTTATAGAACTATAGAGAATAGTTAGAGACCGCGTGGTGACATGTTACCTAAAACTATTTTATACTGCAAACAAACTTGAACCATAGATCATAGTCAAAAAGTTTAAATCTCTTGACTTTGATGTAGGCCGTAGCATGTCACTTCTGCAGCTTATGTGTATGATAAGCACAGAATACATAATTACAGTACATGATAGTACGAGTATTTGTACCCAAATACTTTGTAACAAAAAGTAGTGAGTAGGTGCACATTTCTTATTGACAGTGGCTATAATGTATACTAAATTGACAGTAAAATAGTGTAAATTCGCGAATAAAATAACGTTTTATTTACCTATTTGTGACTAGTCTTGTGTCAAGACACGAAATTTTATTAAATGGCACTTCTATTACTATGTTCGTGCCTTGAAATCTTTTAACATAATTACTAGATTTAACGATGCAAAGAGTTGTTCTTTTCGGTCAATTAAAAAGTTATACTATGACAAACACGGGTCAGGGACTATATAAGAAGCTTGGAGAACTTCGTCAGTTAATTTACATAATCATATACGACAAATAATAGAAAACCTCGCTGCAATGTAAACCTTGCTCGCTAATTATTAAGGGTCATAAAACCCAGAAGTCGTCGGTTCGATTTCCACCTTGGGTCTAGTTGGTGTCTAAGCTACCTAGGGAAATCTGCCGCTATAATGCTTTTGCTGTGTTCCGGATTTATTAATATCGGAGGCCGTACTTAAATTGTGGCAGCACATAGAACGATACTTCATTGTTAAGTTTCCCGCAATAAAATAGTCCGCAATTATTGCAACTTTCAATCAGGTGAACAAAAGTGACAATAAAAGTATTGAATTGCGCAACCTCCTTTTAATGACTCAGTAAACATGTTTTTTTAGCAAACAACACTCATCGAGGGTGATCCCATAATTTTTTTTTATTATGTTGTCTAACCTTTACTCCTTCAAACGACCTACGTAATGTACCATGTTCTAAGATTGATCTAGTGATGTGATAACAAGATTACATTGTTTACCCCAAATACGTAGAAAGTATAGGTGAGTACTCTTTACGAGTAGTGTGTAGTAAAACATTGTAGGACCTATGAAAGTTGCGTAAAAACTAGGCACTATACCTATATTCACACCGTCTTGCACTAGACCGCGAGGGAAGTAAAGTAACTCTTATTTATAATTATTTTTTATTTGTAGATTAAAGGTTAACTTGCATAAGAAATTACAAGCCAAACAAAAAAAAAACAAATGACACACGATATTTGAAAAAAGGTCTGACGCGAACTATGTATGTTCATTAGTATTGAACATCTGACTTTGATCATCTACTTTTGCTGTTGACTGTACCTGGTAAAAGAACCCATATCCATTTACATTAACGCTCTGAAACAAGTCTATATAAAATTCCGATCACTCCTCAATCTAGGTTAAACACTCGTTCGTTGTGCGAGACCAATAAACCTAATGGTAGCTTTTACCGTCCCTAAGGACACGATATTCCTACTGCTCACTTAACTCGGAAAAACTACTGTTTGTGATTAATGTTAGTGTTTTGTTTTTTCTAGTGTCTGGTGCTCTTGACTGTTGTGTTCTAATCTGATAAGTGTATGATCCTATCTTACAAATACTTTCATTTTTCTTTTTGCTAATATTATAATGCGTAATCTATAATATAAAACTCAAAGGTGACTGACTGACATAGATAGATATCTACGCACAGCCCAAACCACTGCACGGATCGGGCTGAAATTTGGCATGCAGGTATTTGTTATGACGTAGGCATCCGCTAAGAAAGGATTTTGATCAATTCCCACGGGAACGGCAACCACGCGGGTGAAACCGCGGGCGGCCGCTAGTTACTTATATGCGTAAGATTGGATGTTTTTTTGTTACTCTGTCACGTAAAAACTTCTACTTAAATGAGTTAGAAGAAACTTTTCAAAAATATAGCTTTCTGCTACATATAGATGAATATATGAATAGCTATGTAGCGATTATCCGATTAGTCTAGTTCCACTGTTATGGATGACAAGATCCAATGTAACAACTGGACTTGCTAAATGCTGGATCACAGTGCAAGTATATCTTGACGAAATCATGACAAGCCCCTTGGAGAAACATACATGTGTTCCGGGGAAAGGGCACTGAAGCTAGTGAAATTACTGGGTATATGAGACCTAATATCTGTCGTCTCGGTGTAGCAGGCGCAGGGTGGTGCCATACAGTTACTGCTTATAGGTAAGTAGTTACTGTTTGGCACTGAACTGTCTAAGGGCAGACGTGGCGCTTACCATCAGGTGTACGTTCTGCTGGTCTTGTTACACATTGCAATAAAAAAAAAATATATTTCGTGACTAAAATCAGTCAGTTTTTATTGCACAAATAACTTTCCACATATAAGGTTAGCCCGCCGTCCTCCGGTTGCCGCTTTCCAAATATCAAAACGTACGAGTATGTTTAATGCATGTGTGTCCCAAGAGCGTCCAGGAAACCTCCGTCACATCTGTTCAGGAGCATAATGTATGAGTGAGACATGCGTACTCAGCCATAAAATGTTAAGGAAGAAATTCTGTTACTGTTTCCCTTTCAGAGCATTGGTAGAAACCCATAAGGCATTTTTACACCATTCGTTATTTATTACAATCCTGCGATATTGATAGTTTCGATATTTATATTTGTCCAGAAGTGAATACTTAGTAGCTCTTCGTTAACTTATTTCTAAATAATAAATACTTAGTAAATTATTTCTTACATAATGAGAAATAAAAACCATTTAAAACACGAAAATCGGAAGAGACGATTTCGATATGCAATAATGTTAGTGGAAAATTCAGATTTCTCAAACGTCTTAGGTGAAGACCTAATTATCACATTGTTAAGTCCTACAAGTGCTATAACTTTGGGATTTATATAATATTTTTTGGTAACTTAGTAGATAGTGTTGAAGCGGTCTTCAATAATAAAATATGCAAGCGTCCGGCGACGTAGCTATCAAAACTCATTATTAATTCACTCCACAGATTTCCTTTTTCTCCCTTGGGGGATAATTTGCTAATATTTTCTTCTTGTTTTTGAAAAACACAGTGAAAAAAAAGGGAAGGACCGCAGCTATAATCAATTATTGAGCTCACACTTCTGCAAGACCGGTTTATTTTACTCATCCAAACTTTCTTATGTCAAACCCAAATTAGATATTTTTTCTTCTTTGTTTTTATTTTTGTCAATACAAGGATTTATAAATCTCATACTACATACATAATCTCGTACGAGGCTAGGACGGCCAGCTCGTAAAATAGAAAAATATTTCTGTCTTTCTATATTTTCTGACATTCGTAACAGTGCCAGTTGTAAATTGGAGTGAATATTGTATAACCATCTCTCTGTAAACCTGACGATCATAACTTATCACATATTGACGTCCCTCTGGATTTTATTCTTACTTATTCAACCTCTGATGGTCTGTTGACTTCGATATTGGATTACGTCCCGCGCCACTTCCTTTAGCCTTGAGTTTTTCTCAAATATCCTTTTAAATGGTAATTTGGAGCCAAAGTTTCATATAGCGTAATTGAAGGATTTACATTAAAATAAGGGGTTTCTCAGATAACTTTGAAATCTGTTCTTCCGCCTCTTTGTTTGTTTATTCAGTCTTTGGTAAATACGATAAAATTTAGAATTCGCGATCTTCAGATTTGGAAATTCGATTATTACCGAATGGAGGTGGACTCAAAATTACAAATATTATTTGTGTTGCTATAATTATTTCATCGATTGTTGCAAATAATATGTTTGCTCAAATTAGTTATTATACTTAGTTACAAAAGTGTAGTTCGCTTCGTATTTATTATTATGTTCGATGAATATTATTACTACACATGAGTGTATAAGGTATTTGAATTTTACAGAAAAATAAAAACGGTATGTAATAAGATATTATACCCAATATGTTGTAACTAATTGAGATGATTAAGATGTCCGAACCGTAGAATGGTGCAAAAGCAAGCAAAGCAGCAATCAAGTTGTTTATATCGAATATATTATCTAGGCACTAATACGCAATAGTGCTGGTCCTCCTCGGTCGTAAAGTTAATGGCCCAATAAATCGCCGCCATTACCCACCTACGTAGGGTGTGCCTGAATCTTCCCGTTTCGGCTCTTTAAACTTTTAAACTTCTCAGTCCAAGATATATTAGTACTATTTAGCACCCAATACCCATATAATAGACAGAAGAAAAAAAAGATGGAAGGAAGTGGTTTACAGCACACATTACAAGAGTACATATTAATTATTTTGTTGAGTCAAAAAAGAATCTTTAAAACCAATCATACATATTTTCTTTAAATAAAATGACGCAACAGATTTCTTTAAACTTCATCAGTAAGGGCAGAAAATAACCTGACAAGAATATAAAAATATACATTACAAGCTTTTATCAACGGGGTTTCATTTAATTAATTAAATTAGTTTTTTAAATAACTAAACACGAAATGCGTTCGAAATCTTTTAAAATGTAAATTTAAGTCAAGGCAATTTAGGCAATATAATATAAAAACTACTATACAAAAAAGCCCAAATGATTTAATATTTGCCAGCATTTGACTTGTATCAAAGTGAAAAAATATACAAATATTTCTTTCGATAATCCGCAATATCATCCAATAAATCCTTCACGCCGAAACATTTTACGCGATATCGGATTCAACATTGGTTTTCCAGCCCAAACAAAATTCTCGCCTCGAAAACACTATTCAGACCCGTGGGCCGTGCCATCGTATCGTTCGTAAAACATCCCGCCCCCTGAGAGTGTTTCAGGGAAGTAACTATTTAAATCTTTGAATGGGTTTTTGCGAAGCGAACCACGTAAGCGAGAAACTGGACGTAAATATCTCATGAGGACTTGAAAAGAAGCCATTTGGCAAACATGCCACGATGCCTTTCGTTTTATTAAAAAGTCTATATTTGTGTCCCTTGTAACAAGTTGTTGCTTAGGGTTTATGCAAGGTCGACACGAGATACTCATCGTTTCTGACCTAGTTTCTTGATTTCTTTCTTCTCTCTCATCTTTAATTTCTTTTTTTATTAATCATTTTATTTATACAAAATACACTGAAAAGTTTGTGCGCGCGTATTTTAAAAACGAATGCAGTAAATAAGATAATATTTTTGATTATCAGGACAAAGCCAGGCGAGAAACTAGAACTTTAATAAATCTTTATTTGCCCTTAACTCTTAAACACCCGACCGAAAGCCGGGTGTCGCGTAAACAATAGATTTTCTATTGTGTCTGGTTTTCCGGGGCTTGATGGATTAATTTGAACCAAACATATTTTCACATTTTTACGTTATGTGCGCCCGCTCTTTTCCCGGAGCAACCTTATCACCAGCACATAATTATTTATTACATACCTACTACTTACGTATAAACGATTTTTAATAATCTCTGTTAGTACGTTCAAAGCATATTTTCTTACACAACCTCTACGTGGAGCTTATAAAATATTCCGTTCTTTGATGAAAAGGGATAGTCTAACACCCAACATGCTCAGTGAAGTTTTTTAATTAACATGCTTGCTGGCAAAGTTTTTATTGGGGCGTAGCGTTGAAAAGAATATTATATTAGAAACCTAATCAACAACCTCGGACTTAAAAATTGAGCATGCATTTACCATAACTAAAAACCAAATGACGTAGGTATATAACTATATTAAGATAACAAACAATGGGCTATAGATGTCTGACGGCAGCCAGTCGCTTCATTTGTTTCAATGAAGTAATTGGACTTGCTAAATTAATAATGGATCATGGTGAAAGCCTTGGCTTGGTTAAGAACTTGAGACAAAGTAAATCAAATAGATAAAATTGAACCTTAAGGAAAATATCGTTTTATAGTAATCATCTAGCAACTGCTCCTCGTAATGTTGCCGATTTAACTATTCCTTCGCTATCGTGATAAAGGCAGCTTATTATTGCGGCAGATACTAGATACAGACGATTAAGAAATTGTTAGTTAAAGTTACCTACCTCATAAATACAAAAAGAAAATGATAATCTTAATGTGAAATTGTCTCATACATAAAATAAAGTTATATCAGAAACTTCAGTCTGATCAAACCAACATTATTCGCCGCCGACGCGACGAACTAATCTTGAACATTTATCTTATTTATTATATCCGGAGTTGTCGCCGGAGGAATGTCTGTATAACAATAAAGAACGTTTCTTATTTATACTGCTCCTAGAAAATAGATTATCTGCCGTTTTCAATTAGAAAAAAATCTTGTTATACTTCGACTGCGGCGCTCAAGCCGATCCTGCTGATCCGGTTACCGTCCCCTCTGGACACTTCACCCGAACGAACAGAGAAAATCACCTGCGATTCTTTTCTTTGTCAAACCGTAAAGAAGTAGAACATTTTTGGCTCACGTATTTCCCCTTATTATAACATTGGTTCCTTTGAACGAAGCGTGAAGAAGCAACTTGCAAGCCAGTACTGCGGTGCCTACGGACAGAACGTCTCGGTGTCGGTCGTGTCCGTTGTCATGGTAATTTGGGCTCCCATTTTCTTACCATCAGGCTAAGAAGAGCCATTGTACTGAGATATTACAAAAAAAAAGTCAAGCTCACTGTGGTCAAGCTTCGTCAACCCTGTAATTAGATGGGAAATCATAACGCGGGCAGCAAAAAAAACTCGTTTGTCTCTACAGATTCTAGATTTCCACTACTTAGAAACTGAATGCTTATAACTTTATACCCTGAGGTAGTTCATTTCGCTCGCCGATACATTTATCTATAGATGTGGAAACTTTGTAGCAAACTACAGATTTCCATGATTTACGACGATCGATGTTACAGTATTTCATCCAGGACTTTTAACTCTATTTAACCACCGTGAGAGCTTGAATTATCAGATATTTGCTTCTCTGCACATCTACTCTTATGCTTATTTATTGTACTTATTATATTATTATTAAGTTGACATTATATTGTTATTAATTTGACATTATATTATTATTAAGTTTTTATTGTACAACACAAAATGGTTTAAAAAAGGCTATCATATGTAACTGTTGAGTTTCTTGCGGCACTTCTTCTCAACAGCAGGCCATTCATTCACGTCGAAGTGCTGGTAGGAAAAAAAGTTTATGACGTGCAAAAGAATTTCTTGGTAAATCAAATTGAAAAATAAATACTTTGACTTTGACTTTGACTTTGATTGCTTTTCATTTAATACCTACACTAAACTAATTAAGCTATAAAGATTCATAACAAACGAGTTTGTAACTTTAAAATTAAGGATTTATATACAAACTTACAAATCCCTTTAAAAAGTTAGATCAAGGTAAAGAATACAATGGAAATATTGGCGTTGATTAAATCGAAAGTCCAAAATTCAAATTGTCATTTCACCTATACTTGGAGTTAACCA
The DNA here is from genome assembly GCA_949319885.1 of Mecyna flavalis. Classification (NCBI taxonomy): domain Eukaryota; kingdom Metazoa; phylum Arthropoda; class Insecta; order Lepidoptera; family Crambidae; genus Mecyna; species Mecyna flavalis. The sequence continues at coordinate 11,458,762 of OX439439.1, forward strand.
GGTTTGGTTCCTAAAACTCACTATTAAATCAAACTTTATTTATTTTACGTTAAAAAGAAGATCTTTATCAAGGTCGAGGATATAATTATAACCTACATCAGTTTCAATTTGAACGCAGTGTATAAAGCAATTATACCGCATAGTACCTATATAATATACAATGTCGTGGAGTCCGTGACCTTTAGCCCAATTGTTACAGAAATTAGGAAACGTGAACTATCCAAGACAAGAATATTGTTCCGATGAAACTGCCCGGAATGATTCATTCTAAATTTGTATTACGACCTACTAACGCTGGTATTCCGATTATGTCTCAAACAACTTTGCCATGTCTAATTAATGGAAAAGAATATTTTATTGTAGACAATTAATGGGTTTAAACACATATGTATTTAAAGGAAAAATATATTTTCCTCGTCACATTTGGCTTTGCAGTTGCAGCAATACTTTTTTGAGTGTTTAAAAAGGAGTTTATAATTTTAAATATTAAAACCTTTTTACATGCTGGCCACTGAGAAGATGCAATAAAATAAAAACGCGCCAAAAAGAAAAAAAATACCATTTTGATGCCTTTTTGTTTTGTCCATATTTAAAAAAAATTTAAAGATCTCACTTTGTTAGTTCACTTTTTTTTTTTATTTGGATCGTGCTTTGTGGCGACCTAATAAATAACCTACTCCATAAATACATACTGTAAATTAAATTAATAAACAACACAACAAGATTTTTCAAGGTAAGTACATTAGGTAAACTAAAAAGTTTTGAACTTATCCCAAACATAGGGCCAGTACCTATGTATTTTAACAAATAGACAAGGTTTTGTCTTTAGATTTTAGTTGGTCGTGTGTCTGACGCTAATTAACACTCTTTGGCAATACTTTTGAGTGCCCGGAGGGTCTTTTACATGCACTGGGCAATTTCCCGCCAAGTTGACTTTTTCGACACCCGGCTTGGAATTGGGGCATGGCTTTAATATTTTAAACGTTATGTAATGTTTTTAAGCGGGCAGCTTAAAAAACATTAACGTTTTATCTCATGCTCTGAATATCTCTTCGTTACTGGCTGTTTGTAAAGTAAAATTAATTTATACAATAGTTTTTTAAGAGCTGTGAATTTAATATTATGGAACTGTTTATGTATTTTTCTATTTTTTTTTTTTGATTAATCTGAGCTCACAATCTAAATTCGTTATGTCTTCTATAAAATATACAGAACTTATAACACTAAATAGCCCTAACTATGTCCAGCAGATTGCATCTTCCGGCTAATAATGATATGAAATAAATAAAATTAAGGATTTAATGTCTCTAATTTCTGTTTTCTGTAAAATATATTTATAAATTCTTATTTTTTTGTCCGCAGGATAAACACTACTTGTGTATAATGGCTTCGGACTCCCCAGAACAAAACCTGACCCAGTACTTCAGTCTTTGTAACGACTTTATACACGCAGCGAGGCTGAGAGATGGAAATGTTCTAATACACTGGTAAGTACAATTCGCAGTTAGCCTTTAATATTATATTTTTTAACATTCAATATTCGTGCTAGATCAAACTCTTATCTCTGTAGATTAATAATAGGGTTGAACGTGATATGAATTATCATGGTTTATTAATCTTTGTTTTCTGAAAATTTTGGCATGACTAACTTAGGTATTAACTTGCTTGACCTCCGGCTCTGAATACTCATTAAACGTTATATTTTTATTATTAATATCTAGTAACAGTAACAGCTGCGACCGGGGTCACAGGTTGGATTTCTGTTTTTTTTAGTATCTATTCTTCCTTACTACTACCTCTTCCTGGCTAAGAGTTCTTCAATGAAATAAAGCGCAATGGTCACTTACTATCAGATGGGCTGCGTGCCTGCATGCCAACTGATTTAGTATAAAAAAAAAAACAAAGAAAAATCTATAAGTAAAAAAATATAGAACGCCATCAGAACATAGGTAATATATACACTAAGCCTGTGATCAACCTTTACAAATCTGTCCAATTACTGAACCAATTTTCAACAGAGCTCTATTTTAAGTAAGATTGACAGATTTGGTAGGTTGTAGGCTAACCGTACATGTAGGTAGCATCTGAATTCTGCTTACCATTTCCTCACGTCTTCACTATCCAGTCTAGCGGGTATGTCCAGAAGCGTGACGGTGGCAGTGGCATACATAATGTCAGTGACCCCGCTCAACTGGCGCGAAGCATTGAAGGTGGTGCGCGCCGGGCGAGCCGTCGCCAATCCCAACCTAGGCTTCCAACGGCAGCTACAGGACTTTGAGACGTACAAACTTGTCGAGGTAGGTGTTCCGTTCATCTAAGATTAACGAGAAATCATTTGACTTGATTAGATCGTCTTGATAGACTAAGGAAGACACTCAACCAGGAAGCCATCTTTGCAATCAGTTTTAGTTGTTGTACTCCAAATGTCTGACAATAACTTTAGAAAAAACTCAATAAAAAGTTTCATTTTAATAAGTAAATAATTATGTACAAAATAGTAGACTATTTTGTATTCCAAATGACTACCAATCGAAGCTTTTAAATAAAATCATAGAGAAATCAAGTTTTGGTAACCCTACTAAAACCTTTAGTGCTTTTCAGAAAGCAATTTTATGTAAAATTTACTTCCGCCAGCGGCGTCGCCCGTAAGTGATCTATAGCCCATGTGTTATTCTCATGTATAACCTCTACATATATTACTGCATAACCAAAGCGTCCAAAATTCGGCTTAATTATCTTCGTCCAATAAATGTACTCGTATTTTCTTTCTTTCCTTTCTAAATCCATTCAGTAGTTTTTAAGTAAAAATGTTACAAACGTCTATCCTTACAAACTTTTGCATTTATAGCATTTAGGATTCTGTCAATACTATTCGGCAAAATTTATATTTATATTCTGGCAAATTTTATTTATTTCAACAACCAAAAGATACGAACTCCATTAAAATTAAAATAATTATATTGATTAATTCACAAGCTCACGCAATTTCTTTAATTCAATACAATGACTTACAAATGCTCGCTTGTCAAATGCTTGATTGGCATTTCAATCTTCTCCTAAGAAAAAATAATGTTCAATTTAATAAACTTTTTAGGTTAAAGCTGTGTTGCTATTTCGTTACACTTAATTATAAAAGCCAAACAGAACTGTCAAAAACGTTAGTAAAAACAAAATATACGATGGTAAAAATAAATATTTCATACATGTAATCATTAATTACATAATATGATTAACGGCTTATTTGATCCTATTCAAGCCCTAAAATAGTATACCTAACATGAATAACAATTTTACTTGTTGTCTTTTTATATACCTTCTATTCCATAATAACCACAGGAAAGAAGAAGGCTAAAGGAACGGTATCCTTCGCTAGCACTAGCTGACAGAGACCTCACCGAGTGTCGCGTGATGCTGGACTCCTACCAGACCATGCTTAGCGAAAGAACCATCTGCGAAGGGAAGTGCGCCATGGGCCGACAATGTCCAACTGGTAAAATACACTCAAATCTTCATACACATTTTTAATTCTGTGACGTGGGTAGTTCTCTCTAGGGCTCGCAGAATCTAAATTGCCAAATCACTTTTACTGTCATTTAAATTGGCCTTTATCAGTACGAATACAATATGTGTATAGGGTAATATATTTTTATAATAATATGTGTGATTTATTTGGTTACAAAATTTACTCAAAATTTCAGGTCTGAATAATCCGACTCGAAGGACCAATATATCAATTTCAGTCAAAATTCCAAATTTGTATGTAGGTCGTATTTATATTGTTTAATTATTTCTGTAAACTGTAAAAGTTTGCTTTAACTATGTGCCTAATAAACTCAATTGATTCTGGACCCGGTTCGATTTAACCGGTTCTGCGAGCCTTAGTTCTGACAGAGCCTGCATGCTTGATTCACCAGGGCATGTTAAACCGGACAATACGCGATCTGAGCCGCGCCAGGGGTCAGCTGGGACGCCTCGGTAAAGACTGACAGATTCGTTCGCTTTCGATGTTAGTAGATCTCACCTTAACCATCAGCAGAGTTGTTTTCTCACCGGCCAGTATCTGCAATGTACGGCAAGATACTTGACACCATCGCATTACGTATGTATAATAATGTTTATTCATAAGTTTTATTATGTATCATACAGGTATATATAGGTTTTGCACTAGTGTAAATACAACGTTAAAATATAATGCTAAACAATGTTAGTTGAGGTTTGTATAATAAATAAGTTAACTAGTACACAAGCACACTTTATATGTAGTTCAGTATTAAACCACTGGTTATGCTTGATAAAATCGCGTATTTTTTTTATTTGTAATTTTATATCGTCGTTGCTCAACAAAAGTTTTGTTAGTTAAATACTACGACCCTTATTGTAAATAAAGATCCACCTTTAAATATGTACATGCTGGTGTGTCTTTTTTGTAGAATGTGAGTTCTGCTGTTTTATTTGCCCATCTGCGTTTTAATATGTCGAACGAATGAAAACCCTCAGGGAAGGGAAAGCTCTGGGTTCACAATAACATAAAAAACTTTATCATATCAATAGTTAATATTCAACTATAACTAGTTTTAGATAAAAAGACCTTTCTCTTGATAATTACAATTTAATAAGCTTTTACATTATTCGGCATTAAACATTGCAAGCGCGGTAAATCTATCTGTCAATCTCTCCGGCTAGTGCGGGGCACCGTACGCGGTGACCATAGTGATGTGTTAATCGAGTAAACCAATTATTCGCCTAGCAGTCGGCCATCCTGCAAGTCCTTCGTCCCCGAAGGATCCTCCATTCTCCAAATGTCCATGCTGCTACAAGTTCTTCCGTGGTAGGTTCCTCCCGGACAGCTTTACTGCAACTCTCTGCAAAATTCCTTCAGGCTTCCAGGCTTCAAAATCCACCTACATAAAGATACCGTCATCAAACGGCAGTATACCAAGAGCCCCTCAAGGCATTGTAGCATCATAAGCCCCTCACGGCAATACAATGTGCGCCCCTCACGGCCTTGCACCATTAAGCCCCTCACGGCAATATAGTGTGCGCCCCTCACGGCCATGCACAAGCCCCTGTCGGCAATACAGTGTGCGCCCCTCACGGCCATGCACAAGCCCCTGTCGGCAATAGTGTGCGCCCCTCACGGCCATGCACAAGCCCCTGACGGCAATACAGTGTGCGCCCCTCACGGCCATGCACAAGCCCCTGTCGGCAATACAGTGTGCGCCCCTCACGGCCATGCACAAGCCCCTGACGGCAATACAGTGTGCGCCCCTCACGGCCATGCACAAGCCCCTGTCGGCAATAGTGTGCGCCCCTCACGGCCATGCACAAGCCCCTGACGGCAATACAGTGTGCGCCCCTCACGGCCATGCACAAGCCCCTGTCGGCAATACAGTGTGCGCCCCTCACGGCCATGCACAACACAAGCCCCTCACGGCAGGTACACCTTAAGCCCCTCACGGCAGTGTAACATAATAAGCCCCTCACGGCAGGTACACCTTAGGCCCCTCACGGCAGTGTAACATAATAAGCCCCTCACGGCAGGTACACCTTAGGCCCCTTACGGCAGTGTAACATAATAAGCCCCTCACGGCAGATACACCTTAGGCCCCTCACGGCAGTGTATTTATAATAAGCCCCTCACGGCAGATACACCTTAGGCCCCTCACGGCAGTGTATTTATAATAAGCCCCTCACGACAGGTACACCTTAGGCCCCTCACGGCAGTGTATTATAATAAGCCCCTCTCGGCAGGTACACCTTAGGCCCCTCACGGCAGTGTATTATAATAAGCCCCTCTCGGCAGGTACACCTTAGGCCCCTCACGGCAGTGTATTATAATAAGCCCCTCTCGGCAGGTACACCTTAGGCCCCTCACGGCAGTGTAACATAATAAGCCCCTCACGGCAGGTACACCTTATAGTACCATTAAGTCATTAATAATGTGTCACTGATTTAGATTGCCTCTTGCACTTCTTGATGTATAACAAAATTAACAATGCTTATTTGAATCCATCTTTTTAAAACAATCTGCCTTAACATGGCAATGTTTATTTCCTTAATTATTTAATTTCTGATCACAATGCTCATATTACCACATTAGAAACATCTTAATTTGAGTACACATCATAAGGTGCACTGCCAATACATCCTTTGTCAAAGTTAGTATCTGAAAATAAATGCTGAAAAAGAGAACTAGTAACATGACCACCAGTACTAAGAGTACCAATGATGACTTCATCACTTAGTTGACAAGGCATTCCTATGCCAAATTTATTATAATAAAACTCTGAGATCTGCGCTTGGCAATTTGACAGAATTCACTAATTCCTTAATTGGTGATAATTAATTGATAGAAAATGGAAATGCTCTAATTAGTTTATCCTTTCACTCTATTCAGCTGATCTCATATGATGCTTATTAATCATGTCATCATGCCACCTCTTAGCATATCGAATAATCTTCATAGTACAGTTTTATATCCATGTACGCTTATCCAGTCATAATGTATTTGAGATACACAGGGTTCTTATATGGTACAACCATCTTCTCAATGGCTTTATCTTCCTCAATTCTGTAATCAAACTTTCCAAAACATCAATAATCATTAGTTTTAATTATATATTTTTATATTCTTCTTTGTGAAGAAGATAATTTTATAAAGTTGTTTATGACTTATTTAAGTTTAACCTGACTGTTTACAAATAAACAATTAACATCTTATTAAACCAATATCACACTCAAGCTCAACCAACTATTATTATTATTTTTAAAGTAAATAATTATACCACCAAAATATTGCATAATTAAAACAAGACCCAATTCTCAGGTAAATAATGAATTAAATAAACTAAATATAATAATAAGTATTCATCATTATATTATATTGCTTGTGTAATCTTTTGATGACAATAGTCTATTTTAATTTATTTACACTGTTAATAATTTAGTTGTAATTATTTCTTTATTTCTTACTGCACTTAGGAGTCAGATATTTCTAACATGTAATAGTATAGAATAATACAGCTTACCAAAAACTGCAACTTATTTAAAAGGATACCAAGGTATAGAAATACATATAAAGTGCAAGTCTTTCTCTGACCTTGGGACTCATCAACCAAGACCAAAGATTTCACTTAGTTTACCATCACGCTGAACTTCCATCAATAAAACAAGCATCATTTCGCAATGCCATGCCATCACAATTTATCATGCCTCTTCAATGCAGATGTGAACATTTTCAACCAACCAAACTTGTCGTAACTTGATGGTAACTTGTCAATTTTGCACAAGAATCCAAATCTCCAATTTAGAATAATACACGTCGAATCTTGATTAAAAGTAATCCTTAATACTTGTTATAGCTTACTTAACTGGTTTAAGCATAGTTTACTTGTCCATTCTCACAGAAAATTACTTTTAAAGCTTTTTCATCGCCATTACAATCCGTGCAACTTTTCAGTTTCGTTTATGCCGTACATTACAAACATTGTTTACGCACGTGAGTAATTTATCGCACTTCTGAGCTTTTAGATAAAAAGACCTTTCTCTTGATAATTACAATTTAATAAGCTTTTACATTATTCGGCATTAAACATTGCAAGCGCGGTAAATCTATCTGTCAATCTCTCCGGCTAGTGCGGGGCACCGTACGCGGTGACCATAGTGATGTGTTAATCGAGTAAACCAATTATTCGCCTAACACTAGGTACGTCTTGTATAATAATACCACTCTCCAATCCATACAATAAATTATTTAATCCGTTGATCAATACGCAAGGATTATGCCTTTGTCGAGCAACGATGTTTTCCAAAAACATTTACACACGTATCCAAGGTAAGCTCACTGACACTTAAAATGGCCCGGTAATTTATAAGGCCAGCTCCGCATAATATGTAACACAGACAAAACAAAGCAATGTACAAAATAAACCGTCCGAGCGAAAACTATGCGAAGGGAACAAATCGACAGCGTTTTTCATTTCTTCTACCGTTTTTGTAGTTTGCTCTTTTAGTTAGTACCCCTATCTCAGTAATAGGGTCTTATAAGGCAATTTCCGCACGTACCTATTTTTCTCTTTTCTCTCTCTTTTTCCTTCTCGTTTATTTACGTATCCATAATATAAATTATTATTATTGCCATGTACAGTAACCGTCATAATATCAACCTACTCTGATCTATCTAAACGTCTAGATTAAAATAGAAATCTAGGCAATGGACAATAAGCTGTAAATAAGTTGCTTAAGACAGACACTTTAGGATATGTTGATGTGCTTTGCAAAGTACGTCAGTTAAGAACAACTCGATAATGATTTTTCTGTTACTGACTGTCAATTAAAAGGGGAATTTTGTTTTCTTCATTACTAAAATACCCCTGAACAGAAATCAGACTATCAGCCAGCAGATTTGTTAAAGTTTAGGTAAGCATATTGCAATAAGTCGACCACAAGAGATATTGAACTTATCCATCGTTATATTTTTGCTAATAACCGTAGTAATAGAACTATTAATATCTTATTTAGGTAAATGGCTTTGCGTGACATTGGTCCATAATGCCATCGTCTATAAAAGTTGACTTAACAAGAATGAGTCTAGAAATAAGTTTTGATAAATGGGCCGAAAGTATTATGTAAATGATGTTAGAACGTAATTCAATAATAATACTGTAGAAAAACTTTTACTTTGAATAACAAACACAGAACGTAATTATTAAATGAAACATTTTATAGGGGATTTTACTCCAGACACAAATGCTGTGGGCGGACGTTTTAAGCTTATTTAAACAAAAATAGTTATTTTAGAAAGACTTTAAGTCGCAGCTGTTCTTTTAAAATAGTGCCGGCCACAACGAAATTGCAGTAACAGCAAGACAGAAGTCAAAAGTCCTCAGTCAGTTTCTTGAAAGCATCGGGGTGTGAGGATAAGTGGCCAGTCTAGTCACGTCCCTTTTACCCAGTTGCAAGACATTCTGTTTAGATCTATTTTTACAGAAACCTAATCCAGCGAACAAACTAAATTATACTTGTACTTTAGCAAATACGTGATGTAACTTCACTTTCTTTTCACTATCTATTTGTTGCCACATTAGAAAATATTTATGTAATATATACATATAAACCAATATTTTTTTATTCTAATATCATTAATATAAATGATTGACGTGTGATTTATATACTCATTGGTTGGTTGATTTTTAATACATCGTTTGTAGACCGATATAAATATATTCATATGCTATAAGTACTCAATCACTAATGCCATAAAACGAATACCTTAATATGCTTAATGTTAACATAAATCGATGTAGGTACATACATTAGTGGTATTGTTTTCATTCATAATTATTTTTATTATAATGCCATTTAGAATTTCACAATGACACTGAAAGTTTTCTGATCAATAAAATAAACAACTTACGCAATATAAAAATAAGAAGATGGAGATAATAAAGTTTTAAAAATAAGTGATGTATACAAATAAAAAAGCCATCTCAGATTCTATTAAAAATACGCTAATAAATTCCTTAAAATGACCATAACTTATGAATGAAAACAATCATTAAAATATACCTAGTATACAGCCTTCCACAAAAGTAACTTTCTAGCTATTGAACGACCTAAATATGTAGTAATGGCATTGACCATGGCAATAAGACTTTTTGATAATGACTTGTTCATTAAATGCAAGCTACTTTTGCGGGCCGCTGTACCATAAAATACTCTAAAAACTTATCAATATATAAAAAGCACCATCTAAAATGGTATGTTTGTCCCAAACCAGGCGTGTGCAGAACAGGTTCGAAGCGGCAGCCGCGGGCTCGCAAGCCGTCGAACGCGTCCACCGCGGGTGACGTCGGCACGCTCAAGCGCTCGCCCTCCACGCTGTCCACTTCATCTGTCTCCAGCTATCGGCCGCGATCGTCGCCCGCCGGCCTCTACAGCTACACTGGCGGTGAGCCAAGCACCATTAGTCATATTCCTATCGTCGTCCACCGACTTAACTGCGTCCAAATGCCGGCGTCTACAGCTACACTGGCTACTGGTCGTTATTTTCTTGGGGGGATATCTTCGGCCTCGTCTGGTTGTGGTATTAGCCTAGCACTATTGTTTGCAATCCTATTGCCTCCCACGCTGTCCACTGCCTCTTCTGCCTCCCGCTACAAGCCGCGATCCTTTCCCGATGGCCTTTACAGCTACTCTGTAGGTGAGCCTAGCACCATTTTTTAAAGACTTAGTGTTCCCACTCTTTGCGACCAAATCTGACCTTTGTGAAAGCTACTTAGATTACATTAAATTTCTTCTGCAAGCTCTGCCTCTTCTACGAAGAGTAGTAATTTCTTGGGGGGTATATCTTTAGCCTGGTCTGGTTGTAGTATGAGCCACAATGAGCCTTGCACCATTCCTAGCGTGATAATATGTGGATGTTAGTGTGAAATAATTCGACAGCATTATTAAAGCATAATATAGGGACCTTATGTGTAACAATGAATTGTAAACCCTTTTTACTTCAAGCCTGCGTACATGTAAAATGTGTACTCTGTTTACGTATTGCTGACATATTTCAGCTCGGATTACCGGATTTCTATTGTGAGTTATTTATTGTGTGCGTTTCTTCAAGAGAAAATTTACGCCTGTCATCATAGAATATTTCTCATTCAAAAAATAAATCGTATTCAGAGTTGTACGCATTTCAAAGGCTATGATATAAATGGTGGTAATACATATTTTATGTGTTCAAACTTATGCGAAAAAGTACTCGAATGCATTAGATTTTTACTTCGGCCATTACAGACCACTAAAGTGACCATGTGCACACATTGCATTTCCCACAAATGTTTGCTTGGCCTATATCGTTTTCCGTAACGAAGGTTCCAATATCGTTTTTCGATACTAACTACTCATTAATTTTCTTGGCGTCTAATTTGGTGTAAGAAGTTCGGAAGACAGTTATCTACACAAGATACTGGAACAACCACATTACAGTATTGTATGTAGTATACATAATGTATGAATACCTTCAGAATTGAGGAGATAATTATACACTTTGGTGATATGCCATGTCACGAGTTTTATCAATAGGTGAACATAGTATCAGGTGATACAAGTCTCTGTCGGCCAATGCTTAAATAGTACTAAACCTAATTTCGAAATTATGAGTAACTAAGTCGAGTATACCCGATTACCCGATATTTTTTAATAAAATTCTTAATGGAAGAGAAAAAAAATGAAAGAAAAAGCATTTATTGGCCAAACAAGGAAAAACATAAAGTACAGACAATACATTGATACAAAAGGAGATAACATGACGAACAACTACTAGACAGACAGAGGCCAACAGGGCGTTTCAGCTTATAATGTCAACTTCTCATAATGTCAACTGGACTAAAAATCCACATTTCTTATAACGTCAACTTCTTAGAATGTCAACTTCGCAAAAAGGCAACTTCTCGAAATGTCCACTTCTCACAATGACAACTTCGCATTTGGTCAACTTCGCATAATGTCAACTCTTAAATTTGGTTTAGAATGGGTAGAATTCGGTTCTGGTCGTTTAGTGGTCGCAGTTTTAACCTTTTTTTTTCTTTGACGCTGGGGAAATGCTGCCTTAAGCATACCCGCCGCCGGGGGGCGGACAGGTTATGTGGGGCTCTCCGTCTGGGATGCACAGAATAAGCTACCCAGAACGGCCTACCCACTAAAACCCCTGCGACGCTCCCTCATTGTCCATAGTGGGGAGGAGTCACGGTGACTGGCACGAAGCCTATTACGCGATCCATCGCAGTTTTAACCTTTTTTTTACTTTTTTAATGTGGGGAATGCGTTACGCATACCCTCTGCCGGGTGGTGCTGGCGAGAAGCGACAACACCACCCGTCAGAGGGTTATGTGGGACTCTCCTACCCGAGGGGTAGGTATACCCACTAAACCCCACAGTGCCCAACAGACGCCTTAATGGTAGTGTCACAGGAATCGGCATAGCCTTGCATCTGTGACACTACCAGCGAATCCCTCGCACTCTCCGCTTTGAAGGGTGGGGAGCAGCACTTGGCAGCTGCTACCGCCCGACACGGGGGGCCTACTGGCCCCCTGTACTTCCCCCATGCCACAACCTGCGGTGTGGCCCCGCTTGGGCCGCCGATGCGCAGGGGGGAACGGCAACGTAACACCGGCCCCCTCCAACCGGTATCGCAGTTTTAACCTAACCTAACCCAAATTTAAGAGTTGACATTATGCGAAGTTGACCAAATGCGAAGTTGTCATTGTGAGAAGTGGACATTTCGAGAAGTTGCCTTTTTGCGAAGTTGACATTCTAAGAAGTTGACGTTATAAGAAATGTGAATTTTTCGTCCGATTGACATTATGAGGAGTTGACATTATGAGCTGAAACCCAACAGGGTTCTTGCCTCAGCATAATATGCGGCTGTCATTTGGAAAACGACACAGCAGCGCTGATATTCAGCTGCCAGAGCCCATAAGAGTGGCGTGAATAATAAATAAATAATTTAATAGGTAGGTACGTACATAAAATACAATATAAGAGACATAATTTTTATGGTTACCGATCTAAAAAAGCGTACCTACTTCAGAACGAAGTCTTAAAATTGCGATAAAAAGCAATAAACATTTCCATCAAATGAATTACTTGCATAAATTCTTGGTAACATTCTTTGAGTCGTCTCTCACTTACAAAATTAAAGTAGGCTCCGTGAACACTTTTGAACCGTTGTGGGGGGTTTAATACCTTTTTTACGACTACCTTTGTTGTTCACATACACCTTGAGTGGAGCGGTTGAATAAAAGACATCGTTCTGCACTTTCATTATTAAAATAACTTTGGTAGTATTTGATATCTTATGGTCAGATGGTTTCAATACATACGTAGTAACGATAAAAAACTTACTGCATTTATGTGAATATGAAGTCATTAATTCATTTAGCGGATGACATCATTATGTACATTGATTTAACAATCGAGCATTTCTATGCCATAATGTGAATCACTCACGCTATTGGCTAGAGAGTTACGAATGCACGTGAACGAGTAAAATCGTACATTTACATATTACTGCAATTGACTGCAATATTATGATACTCGTATAAATATATACATTTTTGCGTCTCGCTTAGATCAAAAATTCAAATACAGCTAGATTGAACAAACACTTATAGAACATTATAATAAAAAGACGGTCAGATGGCTACCCTGTAATATAATATTATCATTGCGTTAATTGCAATTAAAATAGCGAATTAGTGTTGCCCAAATGCAAGAACAAGACGAGACTTAGCCAGTCTTGGTCTTGGTCTTGCGCCAATACACCTGGTCTTGGTCTTGGTCTTGCGCCAATACACCTGGTCTTGGTCTTGGTCTTGGTCTTGCGCTCCCAGTCTTGGTCTTGGTCTTGGTCTTGCAGCAAGAGTCTTGCAAGTCTTGCAATTACCTATTAGTCTATTACTATTTATTAAAGTTTACTTTAAATCTTAGAAAAACGTATTAGAATTGGAACATTGTGAGCTTGAATTAACATAGCCATAGTAAAGATCAAGCAGATTAATAAATAACTGAAGATTTGATAAGAAATTCGAAAAATCAACTGACCTATATGTCGTTTTCCATGGAAGTAACTGTTTCTTAATAAACACGTGCGCGTGTATCATAACCATGTACTTCCGAAAAGCGGCAAATTTCTTTGAGAAGTAAGTACAAAACCTTTGATGCCGCATTATCAAAGTGCCGATGGTTAAAACATAACTATGCATGCACTCAGTTTGATTTTATAGATATTTTTTTATTCGCTATGTTTATGGTATTAGTCGTAATGCGCATAGGTCCAGTTTTTCATATTCTTTGATACAGTTTTTTGCGTCTCATAGAATTCCTAAGCGTACCTACCTATACACCGAACTGTTACACCTAACTACTCAGTGAAATAGCGCTAAGTCCTAGCTGCAAGACGCAAGAGTCTTGCAGGCTATGTCTTGTTCTTGCTCAAGTCTTGAACGGTCAGTCTTGGTCTTGGTCTTGCTAAAAATACGCGGTCTTGTTCTTGGTCTTGGTCTTGCAAAAACGCAAGAACAAGACCAAGACTGCAAGACCAAGACTGAATTTGGGCAACACTATAGCGAATGTACTAAAACAACCACTTCTCTTCCCCTAAACCCTCACAATTAAACTTTATCCCTTGATCGTTCCATCTACTAAAATAAACATGACATTTGGATGATGTTACCTTAAACTTTCCAGAGAGGTCATTTCGAGCCTTTGAAATTATAAATTACCTAAGAGGGCTTTTGTGCGCGAGTGGACGGGTGGATATTCAGATGCGTCTCGGGAGTGATGTAAGAGTAAGTACATTGTACCTCTCAACTTTCCTAACTCTAATCTGGGAAGCCACCTAAGTTTATTTCAGAAACGAGAGAAGTTTATATGGGGAACTTGCTTACCACTTTGCTTGGGCGCAAAGAACTTGGGCGGAATTTTGCATTTAAAGGCATGGGAACATGTCCAATTACTACATTGAATTTTCAGAGTATAGATTTCTATTTTAATTGATACTTTTTCACACAAATAAGTAGGTAGGGTAGGTCGCCCTGCGGTGTCTCTGGTTGTCAGGGTCTGTTGCTTCGACAATATAAAATAAAAGAGCCAATAATTAAAAATATGTTTATGACAGCTTAGCTTGATGAGTAAATTGAGCGATAATTCCCTCAGAGAAAAAGTTATGAAGCTGCTTATCACCTAGGGGTTAAACATTGCGTCTCTATCAAGGTTTTAATTCTGTAAAATATAAATAATGAGTTGTATTACAGAAATATTTATATCTGCGTTGTTAGTACTAGTTAGTACTGCACGCTACAAAGGCTCTTGTAGTGCTAGTTAGTCTTTGTCATAAATTGCAAAGCTGAGGTAAAACACCGCCAGTAATTAGTGAAAGCCGGTCTTTAGTGGGTGTTTTATTTAATATACATAATATCCACCTACAAGTTCTACTATCGTCTATAGAAACTCTGTCGGTCGGTACAGAACGAATTTGAACTATTGTACATTACCCTTACAACTTTTCTATCACAAAGTTCGTTCTTCCTTTTTATTCCTTCCTAGTTATTTTCTCATATATACAATTAATTACCTATATCTAATACGCGTATAGCATATAACGTTACATTGACGTAGCCGTCTGGATGGTACCAAGGACAAACAATAATATCATGAACATTTATTATTATTTCGCATCCGTTATTTTCACTTGCATTTTAGTAGCATCATTTCCTTCTGCAGATTATACTTATACAATAAAACTAGGTTATTGTATGTTGTTACATTTCTAGCTCCGTCCCGGCCGTCGCGGTCCGCTTCAGGGCTAAGCGTGACCCGGGTGACGGACCCTCACGGCGGCGGCACAGCGATGGCCGTCGGCGGCACAGAATACTCTCGACGGCGAGCCGCATCCGCACCCGCGACACCGGCTCTTTCGCCCGCATCCTCTCCGCCCGGCTCACCGCATAGAACTCCACTCAATAGGTGAGAATACTGTTATGTGTTGGTGATGTCTAGTGTGACCCGGGTGACGGACCTTCACGGCGGCGGCAAAGCGATGGCCGACGGCGGCACAGCGATGGCCGACGGCGGCACAGAATACTGTCGACGGCGAGCAGCATCCGCACCCGCAACACCGGCACTTACGCCCGCATCCTCTCCGCCCGGCTCACCGCATAGAACTCCATAGGTGGGAATACTATTGTGTTGGTGATGTCTAGCGTGACTTGGGTGACAGACCCCATCGAAGGAAGCATGGCAATTTCGTTTCCGCTTCAGCACCCGCCACGCCGACTCTGCTGCCCTTATTTTCTCCGCCCAACTATCTGCAGTTCGCCCAGAACTCCACAACAGGTAAGTTATATTTGGACGAATATCCATGGACTGGATCCAACCCACAACTTTGCAAAAATTAAGTATACCAAAAAGGCGCTGATATCATATACTTTCACATCACGAAAACAGCTGTAACAAACTGTAAAAGCAAAGTATTTTTTTTTTTGCATAGGATACCACTTCACTAGTATGACGAATACTTAGTTTAAACTTGAATCGTAATCGAAAGCGAGAGCACCGGGAGATTTATAAAAGAACAGTCCGGTGAGCCAGTTTTTTCAAAGTATTCTTCTGCCGCCGGCCTGCCACTCCGTTACGGTGGTCAGAACTTGAATGTCTCAAAACTGTGTGGGCTGGATCCTTTTCATGAATATACGTCCAATTATAAGACGGTAAAGATTTCGTGGTGTTTAGTGTGACCCGCCCGAACGACGGCACAAAGTACTCCCAAGCGGATCCGCGTCCGCCAAGCCGACCCTCTCACCCGCCTCCTCCCGCCGACTCTCCGCACTCCACACAATACGTGAGCTACAATTAGGATTTGTTGATGTCTAGCGGGACTCGGGTGAAGGACCCCATTAACAGCGGGTACTCTCGGCGACGCGTTGTAGGCACACGCTTCGCCTGATTGCCTGTCTAGTTTTAGGTGAGGTGATAATTAGGACTAGTTAGAAGATTAATCCATCATAAAGATTGCCGTCATAACCGCAGAAAATGCCAAAAATCAGAAATCAATAAAAATATCATATCGACTACGCGACTGCTGAAATTGCAGAATGAATCCAGCATTTATAAAACAAAAAACGAGAGGGCGTTTATTAAACGACGTATCATTATGCACTAACTGCCGCACTCAGAGACGTCATTGTCAATTATAGCAAAACCTATGGTACTTAACATCATAAAAATAAAGACTATTATTCAATGACAAAATTAGTAAATCAGAGATGAGCGTTAATTGGCGTCTGAGTGCGGCAGTAAGTAAAACTAAAGATAATTGACACCCAGGGCCACATTAAAGCTATCAGAAATTTCTTGCTCATTAATTATCTGTCAGGTAACTTAGATGCTACTCTATTTATCTAATACTAGGGCTCTTGTTAAAGGTATCGAAAACCCTTTTAACGATTATTAATTTTGAAAGATGATGAATAGGATATCTAAAAGAGCTCTTTCTATCCAACCTAAGAATAATTTTGTACTTTTAAAATTGACTGCTAAAAAATCACTAAAATTACATTTAAGTTCGGATAAATTACCTTCGCATTTACCTTGAACTCTGGTCATATTCTGACACAGCGCTAGGTTATAGTTACTGCTTCGTAATGGATGACTCAGACGGTTGTAACTTTATCGAAACATGCTTTATAGCTTTCGCCTAATGGATCTAGTGATTGCACAACATTGTGTATCTTCCACTAGTTGTGACTTACTAATTAACAGTACCAAACCTTTCGCCACTCGAACTTGCACGCACTACGACTGTTATGTATATTTATTTCTTTATCATCCTGTTTCCTCTGAATCATGTGAAGTAATCATAATCGTAATCATGTTAATTTATTGCAAAAAAATTGTTTTTGTTACAACTTATGGAAAGTTGTATTTCTGCTGATCGTCTTTAAACACTACGCATAAAGAAATAAAGTGCTTGTTTACGTTTCAATTTTGCTCATAATTTTTCTGGCACTTTACTTTTTCCTGCCAGCATGTCTACACATACGTTTTAACTATAGATAGATAGATAGATAGATAGATACTCTTTATTGCACAAAACATAGGAAAACATGTTACATAATGAAGCTGTACAATTCAGGCGGACTTATCGCTAGATAGCGATCTCTTCCAGTCAACCTTAGGATGGAGGAAAGTAATAAAAATAGTTTAAACAGAAATAAAGGGTAGGTAGTGCAAGACGGAGAAAAAAAAAAAAAAAAAAATTATATGTTGCATCTAATAAAGAAATAAGAAATATATCATAACATATAAAAATATATAAGTATATACATAAACATACATAAACATAATAATACATACACATACATAAAGTAAACACAGTTATACCAGATTCACGGACAACACACAAAAGAACCATTCAACCAAAATAGACCATAAAAATGACAACACTCAAGCATTAATCAGGGGAGAGAAAGAAAGTAAGATTTAACGCGAGATTTAAAAATTGTAAGTGTCTGAGACTCGCGTATAGAAAGGGGGAGAGAATTCCAAAGACGGATAGATTGAACAGTGAACTATTTACAATTTCACTTATTTTGTTTACTTGTGTTATGTTTGAGTTTTATTTCATGTTTCCCTAGCGGCGGGTGCGCGTGGGTGATTCCAACAGTGGAGTGGCATCCTGACTCCATGTAATCACGCAGCCATAAGCCTCCCTCACGACAGGTTATCACACGTTTTTGTTTGTATCTCACGTTTGTTTTTAATTGCACCTGTAGCAAGTATATTTATTTACATTATATTAGTTGAATTTTTGGAGAGTGTTCAATTTATGCGAAGATCTATTGCTTTTCATTTTTGGATCATGCTTCAGTTCTATTTGATAAAAGTGATTAATAATTTATACCTTTCAATGTGTATCTATATTATATGTTTATGTTTTGTTCAGACTCCTAAAATATAGTATTTATTAGATAGTGTCAAAAGTATAAATAGTTAAATCCTTTTTTTTTCGTGAAGTATAATATAGTTCCACCAACGGTGATAGACAGCTTTGAATAGCGACTCCAAATCAATAACATGATAATATACTTACTTGTTGCTTCTAGAAATCTCCACTTATTTCATGATAATGCTACGACCGCTCGTATACGTGAAGAAAAATTGCGATATGGTTTCTTTTTAATATTTTTTTTTTATTGTTTTACCTTTTCGTGATAATAACAAACACAGCAAAAAATTATATTAGATCTAATTTGTTGCTATCGTTCTGAAATAGTCCGCGCACTTTAGCGTAAATTCCGTTAATTCATTTTTAAAATAATTACTTAGATCTCCTACATACATTTCATTATATCAAGTGAACCGGTGTACTAAAATGTCTTGTCTACCCTTTAAATTACTACGAGAATCTTTGTTTACACGCGCTGTGTATATTTGTATAGTAAGATAAGGGATGGAATGAAATCGATTCATCTGTGCCGGGCAGCTGGGTGCCGTGAGGGCTTTGTCTAAGATTATCTCGCGTATCTGTTGGCTTTCCACGTTCCCGCTCAATTGTATTGTCCCATTGTGCTAAGCTATATTTAAGTTTCTAAGCAAGGTTTATTGAATAATGTTTACACATTTTTGAGGGAATTTTCTTGTAGAAGCATTGAACACTAATTAATTGTTCAGTGGAAATGAACTCCAGTTAATAGTAAAACGAGCTTGGTAATTTAGAAGCTTATTTTAATTAGTTTGTATTTTAAAAATAACACCTTACATATTATACATAATATTGTAAGTGATATAGCAAAAAAAACAAATTGTCTGCCTTTCTGTGACCTCCATCGTGTCGTATCCACACACGTATTATTTCTAAACGGCTGAACCGACTTTTACGGTTCTTTAACTGGCTTAACCTAGGTTATTTTAGTCACACATTCCACATGGGGATAAAGCCATGGGAACTTAGACTAAGGTAGGTAAATGTATGACATGTTTGTATACCACACATTACACAAAGAAACCCCTTAATCATCAATTTGAATAGATTCACCAATCTAATCTTAGTCTGTGACTGTTGTTAGAGTACGCTTGAGAGTTCTTTGTATCAGGTTATCTACCGTACTTATCTGTCGGCACTCCACGTTTCCCCTCCAATTGTGCTCAGACAAGAGGTATGCCGCAAGCCGTTTGAGTGCCTACACAACACACAATACGCCTCTTGGATACTTGATGACTCCCAATGTTCGCAATTAACGAACAAAATTAACCAACCGTAGGTTTTACGAAAGATAACACCTATATTACATTCGGACATAGAATTGAATTGGCTTAATTTGCCGAAAACATTAAACAAAATGGCTAACTAACATGTCTGAAGTTCTGAACGTAGTTGTATGAGTGTAGGCAGGAGACGTCTGACCTTACAAGAACATTTTTTGGAGTTTATTGACATCTGTTAAAGTAACAAAAGAATTTGCTAAAACTTAATCTGCTTCCACAACTTGGGCCTTTAATTTAATATATTATATATATAATTTCCGTATATAATTACAGCTTGTATAAATTAATTGTATGACCAAGGCCAGTTTCGTATGTATAATTTAAAAAATAATACAATATGATTAGGGAATGAACTTTGAGCTCTTAAAATTTCACTTTATGTTCGGTTTCTGATAGTTGTTCTTACATATCCCATTGAAATGTCGAATGAATGAATGGAAAAGAATAACGTTATTTACTAGTTCTTTGAGAAATCATGAATATATCTTGTTAATTTTTAATTAATAAACATTCGTTATTTTGCAGTAATAGCCGGTTCGGGAATTATCAAGTTTACGAATTTGACCGACGAAACTTCTAACATTTATCGCAGGAAGTGGCAGGAAGTAAGTTTCATCCATAACTAGGTCATAGATGTCAGTAACCTTGTTCGCATGGACAAAGTTACGAGTACGTAGCCTAATAATAAGTAGCAAAAAATGTTTTATAAAAAGGACAATATAAAAAATGCAGGGATTTCAAAGTTAGGCTTTGCGTCTTTATCCAATATTGATCACTGATTTGAGACAGTGATTTGATTTTACGTAAGTTTCTTTGCATAGTATCCGAACGGATTCATAATATAAATATACATTATTAATACAAGCTTTTATTAGCTTGGTCCTTGATATCACTGTGTAAAAAAAACATAATAATAAAATTTCCTATAAGCATGTTATAAATTGAAATTCTGCGGGAAATAAAAGCAAACCGTCTCGTAGTAAATATTGCTACAACACAACGTAGAGTCGTAGTACGCACGATATATTTATTTAATGCTACGGATACCACGATGCGTAGCGTATCTTTATTTGATGCGCACGGCAGGTTATCTCCTATCTCGTATTAAATATGAATGAACTATGAAATTGAAATTGGGAGCATCGATGCCTATAACTCCACCACGTGTAGAAGATTTGTACAAATATGAACCTTAATTCACTCGGAATTTAGGTACTCGTACCTACATGTTTACAGCTTCTGAGCAATGTTGTTGAGAGATTACAAATTAGACATGGGTAGACATACAAACTAAGAACTTGGGAAACTTGGTCTCGAATGAAGTATAACCTCAAAGTAGCGAATGTTTGGCCGTTTTGAAACTCAAGATGATCCTTGTTCCAAAGTACAAGTAAATAGAATAGTTAGTAGAGAAAATGATATCACCTAGTGGCAAGACGTTATTTTTTCATCTTATTATACTTGCTTTTAAACGAACTGATGCCGGAATTTAAGATCCAGAAAATATATTCTTGAAATTCCGAAAGAAGTTTAGTTGATATGTAAGAGTGAACAATTAATAAGTAACGCGGAGGTGATTCATTCCGGGTAAGTGAGTAACATTATAATTGAGAGATCCAGGCCAATCTTCTTCTTCTTTTCGTGTCGATGACAAACATTCACACAAAGTCGGCCCAGTACTCGGCGACGCGTATCGCGTTATCCGTCGCACTGATTAGCTCACTCAGGGTACAGGTGACAGGGCACGAGGGGCAGGAAATTAAGTGGCGCATGGATTGGGGCGAGAAACCACATTCGCATGCGAGGTCCATCTCTCCGGTAAACCCCCACCTGAACCTGTTCTCCTTACTACGGCCAACCTGGGTACGAAGTCTATTCAGAGATTTCCAGGTTGACCATGGCAAATCATGTCCAAGTGGCAGGCTTTCCTTCGGTGGGACGAAGAGATCAGGCGGAGCAAATGCATCCAACCATAAAGCGTGCCTGGCTGAAGGCGGCTCAACATCCAGAGCTTGGACAGATTTTAAAAAGTTTTGCCGACTTCTCAATCTCTGCGGAACCTCGTTGTACCCGTGCATAGGATGTTCTGGGTATTTTTCCATTTTACTCCTTTCATCCAGGCCAATGAAAATATATTTATCTTATATCGAATATTCATAATGCTAACAGAGCCGATGCAGTTCTTAAATCTTGTACTTTGAGTGAAAAATACTGGGTGTGATATTATCGTATATAGGTGGTAGGTTTTTTGCGGAAATTAAACTTTTTCAATAACAAGAAGGCTTAAGTGTTCTGAAAGGCTTAATAGCATACACACGACTCATGAATCTCACATAGACAACTCATAAATCTCACATAGACAATTCATGAATCTTATATCTGTGAAATCAAAGGTCAATATGCAATGACACTTGGAGCAGTCAAAACGTACCAATTAGATTCCCGATTAGTCAGTTAGTCTCACAATAACTTCACGTATATTCCAGGTCCCGGCCCGTCCAGCGGTGTTCGTAGCAGAGATCCTTCCGGCAGCCTCCCGTCCGGCCGGCGTCGCCGCGCCACAACCTGGCGACTTAGCTCTTGTCCAGAAAGCGGCGAATTTGCCGCGATTTGCGTCTTCAACTCGCATGATGCTTGTGGACGCAATGTATTGCACTCCAGTACCTTGCCAACGCGCGTTATGTATTTCGCTTTTCTGGACAAGGCCTTAGCCCGAGCCTGCCTTACACGTCCAGCGGTGGACCATGGACTAGCGGACTATTGCCGTGTTGCTAAACAAGTCCAGTTATTGGTGATTTTGAAGCATTTGAACGACTTTTTTATATGTATTAGACGAACAAGTGACGGTCAAAGATCATGGATGTCTGCAACGTCTCATTGGTAATGGTGAACATTTCGTTATTTTTAATTGGTGTAATTATAAAGAGGTTATGTTGTGTGTTTTATGAGTACGCAAAAAAACGAAATGAAAATAAGTACGCTTTTGTGTTTGGAAAACTCGAGCCTCTTAGCTTTTTAGGGCTTGCAGGGATCTCAGAACCTTTGTGTTTAACGACAATTGAAATCTGAACTGGTCAGTCTATTATTTGATCTTGTCCAGGAAAGGGGCGATTTCGCCGCGATTTGCGTCTTCAACTCGCGCGATGTGTGGACGCAATGTATTGCGCTTAAGTACCTTGCCAACGCGCGTTATGTAATTCGCTTTTCTGGACAAGGCCTTAGCCCGAGCCTGCCTTACACGTCCAGTGGTGGACTATGGACTAACAGTGTCGCTAAACAAGTCCAGCTAATGGTAATCTTAAAGAACAGAAACTTACTTTCATTCCTTTTCTATCCTGCGATCTGCGTCAAATATGGAAACAGACGCAAAAATAAATTTTATGTTTGTGTTTTTTTATAATTGTTTAAAAAAATCAAATATACTGATTTACGCTCATTTGGGTAAATAAAACGCACATGTACAATCAGCAAAACATACAAAAACACGATGAATATTCGATTAAAGGTTATAAAAATTTGATAGTTTTGAGAAACTCGTCAAACTGTTGTCCTAATTGTAAAGGAATGTGTAAATATTTAGTAGAGCTCTTATTTATAAGGATTGGAGTGAGAAAGTAACGCGGTTTTGTTAAGTACAGCCCTAGACTGATACATATAAAAGTTAAATGAAGCAATTCACACAAAGAATGTCTTTTTAAAATTGTATAACATTACAATTATGGTGGGTAAGCTTGGGAGATTTTACTTTATTTGTAAAAGAAATGAAATTAATTATGGATTTATAAAAAAATACTTTTGCACGTAAAGTTAATGTTATTAAATAATCTATAAAAGCAAGCTTAATAGGCAAAAGAAAGCGGGAGATTTGATACTGAATAGATGTGCGAAATAATTTTAAATAAACGAAAAGTGTTGTTGAATTGTGGGAAAAATTTCGTATTATTTGTTCCGTCTTCGATATCCGGAATCCATATTGAGTGAAGCCTTCCGTTTTTCTTGTGTTCTTCCGGTCAAGCGAGTCCCTCTCTTACGCTAGTGGCGCCACCTTGCGTCCAATGCGACCGTTTCCGGTCGTAGGTAGCTATAGTTACCTCATGGATCGCGCCACCTCTTTTTGTCATTATAGCGTCGTTTTTCGTAGCGTTCGGACGTCGAAGCGAGCAAATATTTTAGAATATCCCATGATATTTCTAAAAATAGTTAAAAATAGTTAATTTTTTTTTTAATAATAATAATAATTTTTCGATTTAAAAATTTTTGAAAAGTTCTTACATGTACAATATTGCTTGGAATTAATTTTATTTTAACTCTCTTGCGCAATGGAATATAAAAATATAGACAAAGTTACGCTGTCGGCAAGTGACGAAGCGGATTATTTTCTTTACTTCGAGTTCCAAAAGTGATAGAGTCCGACCGAAGGTTCGGTTTCGGTTTCGGTTTCGGCCGAGTTTCGGCCAAAAATCAAGTTTCGGCTGCAGTTTCGGTTTCGGCCAAAAATGGCCGAAACTTTTGCCGAAACCGAAACTGATTTCGGAAGTTGTCGTGCACGCTCGCCTAACTTCGTTTCTCGCGGCAACGCTTTGGCGGACGCTCGCAAACCTGTTTGGGAATTGTTGTACGCCGTTCGGATAATATCTCTTTAGCAATACAACATAGTCAGTGTGTTAAACAGTAACAATTAGTGATTCGATTATTGATAACTGATAAACATTTTGCTATGAGAACTTAATTTGAAAAAAAAAAAAACCATTATTAATATTTTTTTATATTATCTCCTATATATACAAAAGAGGGAATGGACTGACTGACTGACTGACAGTCAACGCCCAGCCTAAACTACAAGACCCAGGAACTTGAAAATTTGTACAAGAATTCTTTATAATGCGCAAGTTCCCACTTATAAGGGGTTTTTGGCAATTCACTCCCAAGGGGGTAAAAAGAGGGTTGGAAGTTTGTATGAAACTTCGTCATTTTAAAAGTTACAGTCTTGAAATTTCGAAAGTATATTTTTAGTTTGGTGTCAGTTTCAAATAAAAAGGTTTTTTTTTAATATCATAGGGAGGGGGAGGGGGGCAAACGAGCAAGTAGGTCACCTGATGGTAAGTGATCACCGCCGCCCATAAGCACCCAAAACCTCCGTGGGGTCGCAGGCGCGTTGCCCGCCTTTAAGGGTGGAATATGCTCGCTTCTTCATTTCGCATTGGTTCGAAAACACTGCGGGAAGCTGGTTCCGTAGAACAGTCGTTCGCGGCAGAAAATGTCTGCGGAAACGTATGGTAGTTGATCGCCACTCGTCCAGGTGGTTTGGATGAAACTGCTTTTGTGGCGGGTAGTACGGTGGTAAAATTTAGCAACACGAATCAAATCAAATAATTCCTCGGAACACTCCCCAAGATATAGGCGGTAAAAGACGCACAGGGACGCAATGTCTCTACGCAATGCCAGAGAATCTAAGCAACCGGCAATACTTTCGGCACTGACTATCCGGGTTGCTCGACGTTGGATACGATCAAAAGGAAGAAGTTGGTACTGTGGTGCTCCGGCCCAGAGATGGCAGCAGTACTCCATGTGAGGCCGAACTTGGGCTTCATAGAGTTGGAGGCAATGAGTCGGAGTAAAATACCACATTGCTTTACCTAGGACACCTAGTTTTTTTTGAGGCAAGCTTAGCTTTTTCTTCCAGATAATCACGAAATTGAACGTCGCTCGAGATATCGACGCCGAGAATCCCAATGCTCGGTTGTATAACAAGACGAGTGCTCTCAAAATCGAGGGAAACGACAAATTCGTTTTTTTTGTGGTAAACGCACAGACTTGTGTCTTTTTCGGGTTAAATTGGACCAGGTTAAGACGTCCCCAAGAGGAGACCTCTTTTAAGAAAGTCACCATCTGAGACACAAGTCCGTTCCGACATTCTGTCACATGTGCGTTAGAAACATTTGCATGATCGGTGAAAGAAGTATCACTCGTATTGTCATCCGCATAGAAGGTGTTTTTATTTGAACCCCATGGGGGTTAAAAAAGTGTTTGAAATTTTGTTTACAGGAGTTCTTTATAATGTTTAAGTTCCCACTAAAAAGGGTTTTGGATATTACACTCCTCAAGGGGTCAATTTTTTATTTTAAATTTTCTAAAAGCGAGCTTCATAATGTGTAAGTTTCCACTAAGAAGGGGTTCATAGTGGTTTATAGAATGTAGTCTACGCGAGCGAAGCGGAAGTCTAGTATTAAATTAATGATTACAACAAAATTAATATACTGTGATTCCATTTAATGTTCCAATTAATGCAGGATAATGGGTAAAAAGTACCAAATTTCAGTATTTTAAGGAATTTTATACCTGACCACGTGAGTTTCGGTTTCGGTTTCGGTTTCGGCCGAAACTGAAGTCACGGCCGAACATTCGGTTACGGTTTCGGTTTCGGCCAGAAAACCAGTTTCGGTCGGACTCTAAAAAGTGAGAAGAAAAGCTCGGCTAAGGAATCGTATACTGGTACGGATTATAAGTAATGACCTAAGCGGGCAGATCATGTAAGTGATTTATATTTTTTATTTCTACGCAACAAGACGTGTCCTGTTTTAAAAGAGTTAAAGTACCCAAACTCGAGAAAACCCAAGCAACAATCCTGCACTTGGGGATCTTTATCATATAAGACAGTCAAGTCTACAAATTTTTTTTTTGCATGTTGCAATAGTACCCGGTGTTATTGGCGGCGCGCCACAAGTACAGAACAAAATCGACAAACAATTTATTTTTCTACTATATTAAAATACCCTCCTTATTCTTTAGCAAACTTTAAACTGAATTATGAGTTAGGTTTGAACCTCGTACCTACAAAATGAAGGTATCGCTGTCAATTCTCTTGTAGTGCTCTTGCAAATGCAATGATTATACAAGTAATAATACTAGTATTAACCTCTATTGGAAATATTAGGTAAATATAATACATTGGGCGATGAGTACGATACGATGACACATTGTTAAAAAGCACCGCAAATTACACGTGTAGGGGTGCGGATTTTATTTTCTTTTTTACGCAGTGACCTGATCCTTAAGCAAATACTGAATTTAGTAATTCTGTTTAATTGTTTGAATAAGTATTCCAAGTATCTATCGTAGCAGCTTGGAACACATGACCAGACCCAACCCAGATGCATTCGGTACTGTTATGGGTCGTGCATTTACTACCATGGATTACAAGCTTAAAATCTTTTGAGCAGCCATGCAACGACACAAATTTTACGGCAGCTGTTTAAGGTAATTTCAACATACAAGGCATAGTCTGAAAGCCTTGTAAGATATCATATTGCCTTTTTCATCAAACCGTAACTCGTTTATAAAAGCAATAATATTGTTAATAGCAATAATAATAAGATTAATTCTACCTTTATTGATACTTAAACCGGATTAGAAAGAGCAATTTTCAAAGGTACATTTTCATGAATTCTTTGAATGGTCTCGTTGGTCTAGTGCTTGTGGTGTCTGGCCATTGCCTCGGGATCCTGGGTTCGATTCCCGGGTTGGGCTAAAAACTAGTGTCGATTTATAATTTGTCGGGCACGGGTTTGTGGTCGCCGCGCCGGTCCGCGTTTGGCTTGAGCCAATATCTGTCATTGTGGCGATTTCCTGGTTTCCGTAGAGGCCTTTGCTCAGCAGTGGGACATTAATTAGCTGATACTATCCTTATTTTGATGGCATATTAATTAATTGTTTGGTCGTTCCACTATCTTTTTTGCGGAGGTTGTGTGGACCTTGGCTCCTGTTTGGCCCATTCAGATTGAGAGCTTCAGGAGAAGTGAGACTTGCCAAATTGATACCATTCCATTTCTAGAATAGATTTCGCTGGATCCCTCAGCCAGGCCCAGTTCCTAACAGGGAGACAGCCTCGTTCGTTGTTCTCTGAGTTGGCCTCCCATAAATATCACAACTTCAGGAGGAGGTAAATTTGTAATCATTTTGCCTGGGCTAAACAATTAATTTCAGCAGTGGCTCTGGCTCTGGCTCTGGCTCAGTGTAAGGGGTTTACCTGGGACACACAAGTCAATACAAAGTCCCTGTCAGAACCGCAAT
The DNA here is from genome assembly GCA_949319885.1 of Mecyna flavalis. Taxonomy (NCBI): domain Eukaryota; kingdom Metazoa; phylum Arthropoda; class Insecta; order Lepidoptera; family Crambidae; genus Mecyna; species Mecyna flavalis. Next base: position 11,486,650 of record OX439439.1, read on the forward strand.
GCCCCTATATAATGCTATATTTCTGAAACTGAGCTGTGAAAGAAGGTAAGATTTGCAATCTATTTAAGGCAGTACCTGAAATAAATACTGAAACACAGCGCTTTGTTCTGGTTCCGAGTTTTGACGTTACCTGGGACACACAAGCCAGTACAAAGTCCCTTTTGGAACCGAAATGACCTAACATTATTCGGAGAATTACTGGAACATACGCAGTGAGTTCCCCAGACAGGCTCAGATCCTAATGGGGAGACTTAGCGTTGCCTCGTTTTGGAACATATGCAGTGAGTCCCCTAGACAGGCCCAGATCCTAATGGGGAGACTTAGCGTTGCCTCGTTCGTCATTCCCAGAGACCGTTATCATCAGTCTCAAAGGTACGTAAGTATTTGAAATCTCTTCATTGCAATGCCCGGAAAAATTATTGGACTTTAGCGATCTGTTCTGGTTCCGACCTAAACTCATACCCACTCATTACAAGACTAGTTTGGGAATGTTACCGGGCTTGGCGCTGCGCTTGCGCTTAGGACTAGAACTAACCGAAAGCCCTTGTCGGAACCGAAATGCCACGCTCCGCAGAGCATTTCTAAAACAGATTTCGCTAGGCAGCTAGTCCCCCAGACAGGCCTAGCTCCTAATGGGGAGACGCAGCTTTGCCTCGTTCATCGTTCATAAAAGGGAGGCTACTTGTCGATCAACGCAATATAAAACTCAAGAAATGCCTAGATCCCTGCTTCACCAACAAATCAAAGATCCAAAACTAGTACAAGTCTGAGAAGAGTTGGTTGGTCATGGCTGCACGCAGCTCATTCACGCTACACGCAGAGCCGCGCACAGCCGACATCACACATGCACACGATCGATGCAACTGATGGAGCACATATAGAAATGGACAGATTTCCAATGGTCCTTGTACATCAACTGCAAGCAAGGACCTAGGCTGTATGTTGTTCAAGCAGTTATCCATAACGAACGACGGCAGGTAAGAATAATACACATTTTTTCTCCACAGGGGCAATTGCACAGTCGTGGCCTAAGATACATTATTATAAAATAGGCACGAAGTCGTATAAAGTCCTAAAAATATATTTGGCAACGCAGTACGTTCCAGATCTATGTAGCCTGAGGGTAGATGCGCTATCACACACTAAATAGTTTAGTGACATTCCAGTCAGTAGGGAAAACCAGAACCGGCCTGTTCCCATTCAGATTGTTGTTCCCGTTCCTTCTTATCCCATTGTTTATTGGGTATAAGAAGGAACTAACCTCTTACAATGCATTTTTATTTTATTTTTCAAAGTTGACTTGCAGATGTCTCATGTCTGTATTGCTTGTTTTCACAACCATAATAGGTGCTGTCCTGCCTAAATATAGCTCACAAGTTTTGATCCACCCGAACACAGCCTAGGATCAGTATAATATTGTACTAATTTGCACACTCCGGGCCGGGTCCGGGTAGCGTGCTGAACCACCTGTAGATGAGTATTAGACAATTATCAGATCTGCAATTCTAGAATCTAATCTTTTTAAAACGCATCGCTGTCCTAGTGGTTTAAGTACCTGACAGAAATCAAGGATTCCTGGGTCCTGTCCCCGGATCAGGCATTTTGTTTCGGATTTTCTGGCTGTTTCTCTATGATCTCTTATCCGCACTATACAAGCGTGATGATTAGGCCTGTGCCCATGATGCCTGCAATGGTACATTAATAGGCTGAAATCGCTTTTGTTCCTTATTTTTCACTCGGCCTTATCTACCTTTCCCAAGAAGTAGTGAACATGAAGCTACTAGGTTTTATGACCTATGTATGTCTGTTGCAAAAATTACGGATTGAAACGGAGAACAATACTAAACACTAAAATGTTTAAGATCTAGAATATTTTTATGATGTTTTGAAACGTGTTGCAATTTTACTTTTGATTTCTTCTGGCCGAACACAACCTAAACCTATCAAGTCTCATCAGAAAACTTGATATATAATTATGTCACGAGTTTTGGGTTATAGAAATGACTCTACAAATCATAGGAAGTCGGGCTTGTAGAGGAGACAACAGCCGGAAAAATATAGATTAGTCTTTTTGATTGTATCGCCGCACTGCAACGTCGCGTCGTGAAGAAGGTACCTGATAAGATTATTATTTATTTAGTAAAAGTACTGTAAAACCGCCACTACGACCGTCATAAGTAGTTGAGTTAAATAAGTACTTCGCGAAGCAGGTACCGTGGCGTCACCTGGATGTTAAGCTGTTTCCTCATGAAACTGTTAAAGAGGTATTCTATAGACCATATACTTTTGGAAACAGACGTATAGTTTTTTGGCATAAGCTTTTCCTTATGTATTAAGTACAGTAATGCCTTAACTCTTACTTTACTTCCTAACTTCATACACATTATAGCATCAATAAGCAGTACCAGGAGATATCAAACACTTCACTCAATATGGATTCCGGATATCGAAGACGGAACAAATAATAGAGAGTTTTAACTAACAATAAAACTTACCTATTATTTTTCCTGAGATATCCGGAATCCAGGTAATTTCTACCTGTTACCAACGACGTATAATGACAAAAAGAGGTGGCGCGATCCATGAGGTAACTATAGCTACCTACGACCGGAAACGGTCGCATTGGACGCAAGGTGGCGCCACTAGCGTAAGAGAGGGACTCGCTTGACCGGAAGAACACAAGAAAAACGGAAGGCTTCACTCAATATGGATTCCGGATATCTCAGGAAAAATAATAGGTAAGTTTTATTGTTAGTTAAAACTCTCTATAAATAAAATTGGCAAATATTGATAATGAATGAAAAAGGCATTTGGCTATTTGGTAGCCTAATATTACCTTCTTTATTCATTATCATATGAAAATCAGTTTCATTTCTTTTTAATTATGTAAAAAACTTTTATGTGCTACATTTTCTGTGTTCAGTCGCGGACTAAACGTTTTTTTAACCTTAACTCTTGGTTTGTGTTTACTGAAGTTCATACAATTAATAATATTTACCTCACAGAAAATAGTTTTGACATAAAACAATAATATTGTTTCATTATAAAAATTGCAAAAAGTATAAAATAAACATTTGGACCGCGACGGTACTTACTTTAAAGACTTTGCTAAGTAGAATAATTTCCCTTATTTGTAATCTAGAAATTATTTTACAGCCTCATTTCAATACTCCATAGTAAGCGTAATACATCGAGTATACAAGGGGTAGAGTGTAATTAATAGTAATCCAGTAATTAATAATGTACCTTAACACAAGCTTTAAGCAAACGTCCAGCTGTTATGCAATGAATCTACGACTAAATTGTCCAACACCCTTAAGTATGTACGTAAGCTGTATGTACATATGTAGGTAATGTTTGCACTGGACTTTCTATTATTTGTTGAATCAATTTATAATTTTCATGGTAATTTACCTCTGGGCGTAATTGTGCAAATCATAATCGTATACGTTGTTATTTCATTTGTTTGATAATGTATTTTTATTGATGATATTATTATCCACGATGAATAACATTTTAATATTATGGAATAGGTTTAATTTGTGTTAATACAAATCAAAATTTTAAATTTTAGTCTAAAATGATCTAGTTTGCATAATCACGCACATTCGAAATACCTTCACTCAAGAGACGTTCTTTAGGCTACTTCCCATATGGTAAACTTCCCATTAGGTAAAAATTAGGAAGTTTACCAGATGGGAAGTAGCCGTTCTTTATGCCAACTTCCTAATGAGTTTTGGTGATTTTAAAAAAAGCTTCTGGCTCTTTAAAGCTTATGGAGGTTTAATTTATTAAAAAAAAAAGAAAGAAATGACTAAACTCGTACTTAACTTGTTAAAACAACATTTTAAATTTTAATGGAACATGGGGTTAAAAGTTACCGAGAAATGTCTTATTAAAGTATTAAAGTCCATATCAATTAGACTTACCAACGATTATTAGTCTAGATTAAATAGTTAGTTATATTTTAAAACTATTTTCGAAGATTGTATAATCTCCTTGCAAATAAAGGTGGCTGTGAAACATTGTGATTAACATAAATCACCGTCACTTTTCAAGTAAGCGTGTGTTGCCTTTTGTAAAGAAATATATTTGTTTACAAACCGCAATAAAATTGTAATCGTTCGTAGGTTTCATTGTTTGGTCTTTTGGAAGCGATAGTACAACGTGCATAATATCTATTTTAAATAAAGAGGGTAGCAATATTTAGCATAAAAGTTAAGAGGTGATCGAATGAGGTAGATAATAACTATGGATAAAGAGCGGTCTGGCTGGTACAGATACGTTAGAATTTCTACTTTCATTACTATGTAGCTCAGATTTTTCATATTTTATCTCTATTGTAGCTAGAAAATCTCATTAGCGCCATTTTTATTTGACCTAAGCTAGGTTATAAGGGAAAGAAAGTTTGTCTAGTTTTTGGTTTGTTCAACATTATAAAGATACCTTTTTTTTATTATAAAGAAGACCTTTTTACAAAGATATTACACTGCTTTTGGGGCAGTTTGGTAAATACAGTTAATCGTTATTTAGTGGTTTAATGTAGCAATCCCATTATACAGGTAATCATGTTAACGTAAAAATGTAATATTTTAACTGGGCAATCAGATTAAACTGATGTGCTATTAGTAAAGGATCCGAACTAATGATCGTTCTGCACCAATTTGTCAATCAGACGAAACTAATATTTTGCCAAATGAAATAAGTTTCTGAACATACTTTAATTAGGCAACCCTTTACAAAATGGTCTACTAACAAACTAACATAAGCTGGATTGTTTACTACTAACAGTGTAAAATGCCCGTCAAAGTATCGATGTAAGAAAACCACATGCTAACAAATTTTCTTTCCGCAATTACAACGATTTATCTACTTAGTACCTGTCTTTAGTTTACTCTTCATTAGTATTAAGATAATTAACTAAGCTATTGTTTGCGTGATGCGGTACAGTCAACACACGTCAGTGGCGTAACATTTCACTGAATACGAGGGTGCTTACAAGTTATTACATCCCGAACTATATTCACAATAGTTGGTATGTTTCAATCATCCACAAAAAACATTTTTGGGTGATTGGAACATACCAATCAATCATCAATCATCATCATCATCATCTCAATTATTAAATGGAAAATCTTTATTTCACCCAGATCGTATGATTAATTAATAGGAAGGAAGCTATACGACCTTTGTTCCAAACCTCCGATCTAGGATTTACAACATATTTTAATAATAAGTAAAAGTTGCCTCTTTAGTATTTATGCTTACAAAGAAAGGTAACAGAGTATAATGTTACGCCACTTGGTACTTTGACTTTTTTTACTTGCACGCTGCGTTACGATTAGAAGTAACATAGGTAACAGGGCTGGCCCTTGACAGTTTTCACTAGGGTTACAAATTATTCAAATTATTATATACATATTTGATATTCTACGACCTTGCGAATGCAAGATCAATGGTGGTCTTTAAGATTGAATACTGAATCGTCACCCCTTGAAGTATTGCTAGAACTAGGTTTTGATAAAAATACCTGAGTTTAATCCAGCAATAAGCTGTTGGACTTGCCGATTTATTGTAATGCAGGCGAGGTGATAATGCTAATTTAACAAGAGAGTTTTTGCCCCGGTATAGTATACGGACTTGGATAGGGTTTCTTCAGAATAGTATTTATTTCCTTTACAATTTTCATAAAAAAAAAGTCAAATCCTTGATTCTCACTATTGAATAGTCAAAAAAGACCCTAGTTGAAAACTGATTGTAAAAATTGTTGCTCAAATGAACTAAATCCGTTTCTAGCACAGCACAATTTTGTTTTAGCTCCGCACTCGTGCTGCTCACTAGTTTAGCGATCCTCCCCCTCTCTAAGGTTGAACTATGTTGTGAAATTTTGCATATCTCTCGTCTTTTCTCTCACTAAGGCTTAGCCTGATTAGAAATGTGATTTAGATGCCTTTGGCACGGTGGCAATTGTAGTTTAGCGATGTTTGATTCATTACAGCTTGTTTAAAGATGTCAGTAAGAGTCATGTGTGTCGTATGAATCACACTCAATCTAGAACACTAATAAATGAATAAAGGCTTTTGTAGTCTCAACTTGAATATGCCTTACAACAATATTTATATTACGTAACAATAAAAGACAGCGGGACTGATAAAGAATGTACGTTTTATAAATATCTATTATAGTGCATTTTAAAGTGGCGTCAATAACTGATATAATCAGTTTTGACAGAGAATAAGGCTTGTAAGCATACATCAAATTATTGAAATGGATGTGTTTACAGACATCTACTTAGCCAGAGATTGGTCATGTTGAAAACAAGCTGTAATAAAAACAAGATTATATTTAACCCTTAACAACCCACAAGTGTCTTGCGGACACAATTTTGCGTTTATGTTTTCATAAAAACCAAAGTATACATTTTTATGTATCGGCCTTTTATCTATTTTATCGCCAATGTTTTACGAATCTAAATGTGCAATGAAAATATTTGTAACATGAATAATTTATATTTTTTGGTTAATAAACAAAAATAGTACTTCATCAACCCACAAGTGTCCAACAGACACATTAACATTTTTTTTGATTCGAGTGTGAAGGTAGATTGTTTTTATTTACTTTTTAGGGTTCCGTAGCCAAATGGCAAAAAACGGAACCCTTATACTTATGGTGTCGGGTTACCTTTGTTTGTGTTATAATCGTATCATGTATTCAGAAACTTTTGTCATAAGTAGTCGTGTTCTAATTCTAGTTTGTCTTCAAAGATATGGCTAAACGGCAACTAACGCAAAGTGAAATCCACGAAAGTGATGATGAAAATATTTTTGTGCGTGAGCGCGATAGTGATGACGAATTTTGCTGTTGACAGCTGTTCTGACAGTGAAAGTAATGTGACAGAACCAGCATCTGAAAACGATGATGAACAATTATGGAGCGAGACTGATGATGTACCATTACAAGAATACGTCTCAATTGACACTTATAAAGGAAGAGATGGAACAATTTGGAAATCAGAACCTGACAAGCAAAACCGAATGCTTCGACACAAGTAGATGTGAACAAAAACAACAAATCTGAAATAAACTTATACTACAACTCCACCAAGGGAGGTGTCGATACGCTGGACCAGATATACGCTGGACGCTGAGCCAGACCAGATATTATAGATGTTGTTGGCATTGCATCGTTTATTATATGGAAAAATATACATCCTGATTGGAACTCACGTAAATAAAATACACTTAGAAAACTATTTTTACGTGAAATCGCAACCGAGTTGGTAACACCTCATATACGGAGACAAAGCACGAAAGGACTATCAAGCTACCACCTAGCAGCCATGCAAGACGTAGCAGGGTCAAATGAGGAAGCTAGTCAATCATCTGAACCTGCTGCGAAAAGGAACAAGCGTTGTTTTATTTGCCCTTCAAAATTATCAAGGGCTTCTAAACAGTGTTGTGGTAAATGTAATCGCAATGTCTGCTCTGAACATTCTAAAGAAAAAATTATTTGTAATATCTGTAAGTTAATAGGTAAGTGTAAAAATACATTATTGAAATACATTATTCTGTCTTTTTTTATTCAAAATAACTTTATTTTCTTTCATTATATCTAAGATTTATAATATGAGTCTGTTGGACACTACTGGTCAGATACGATACAAACGCATTCTGGATAGTTAAGGGTTAAAATAAAATGCTGCCACTGTAGCTTTGTTTACAATTTTCTCTACTCTTATTAAGCCTTAATGTTAAGCCTGTAAATATTACTACACTTACCTATTATTATGTATAAAGAAACCTATGAATAAAAAGTTCTGGTCTGCAATATTCCCAAATATTCCAAATACCTGCAAAAGTTTTGACGCGAACGTTTAAAGGAATGAAATTCCTTTTGTAAAATAAAAATAAAACATTGGTTAAATCTAGGTATGATATTATACGCTTTAGTGGGTATTTGGGCTCTATTATTTGTACTTACCTATCATTAAAATTAAGTTAAATATTACCTATAAATGTGCTGCATACATTTTCTAAACTATTACTTAACGAAAAACTGAGCTAACTTTTAATATTATTTTAAAGATACGGAATTTCATATTTAATAAATATATATAATTTTGTACACCTACAAATCAAAATAAAATTCAATCCAACACGAATGACAATATTTTGTGAGATATTTGAGAGCACTATTTTTGTCAAATATTGAAATAATTTTGTGTGGAAAATTGACGGCGTAGGTTACAAGACCGTTTTATATAAAAGCATAGATTTAATACATACGAAATATTGCAATTAATCTCAAAATGTCTCAAAATATGAAATGAAGCACATACTTATTGTCCCTGTTATTGTACCTATATTACCTATTATACCTATAGTTTGATGAAATATTTTTCTAAATGAAAGATTGGGTCGTAATTAGATTACAGTAACACGACGAGCTCAGACAATCTTGGTCTTAAACATAATTTAAAAAGGGAATAAACCTTTCGATACTAACCTTTCCTTTGAGGAAGGCAACTTTATTAGAACAACATCACATTATTAGAATTATTATCTACAGTATCTTAATAGAGAAACAACTGACATAATAGGAATTGAACTTTTTAAATTGGCAAGGGCTCAAAGAAAAAAAAATTGGGCTCTGATCATGAATAAGCAGTTATAAAGAGCACAAATTATACCTACTTAACGTAACTACATGTTTATGTAAATTTTAATAATATTAATAATTCACGACCCAATCTTAAAGAAGTTATGGAAGTGTGATATTCTGTTGAAATTTTAAAAATTGTTAATGAAAGCAATAAACATAATATTGATCGCAATAGTGACATGAAGAATATGGTTAAGTCGGTATATTTTTAATATAAAAAATATATTATATTTTGCCTTTTATTTCCATAACCCATTACGTAACCTAAATTTCATAATTGCGGTCTCTTCAATATTAAATAGACAAAAAACCGCGGGCAGTAGATACAGTATACTTACATAATATGAGAGAAGCACAGTTTTTAAAAGATCAATAAAGGCTTGATATAACTATTCATCTAGCTACCTACAACATGCAGTAAAATAACACATCTCTGAAGAAAGTCCTCTCTGGATGTCTCTGAATAAAGTAAATAAGTACCTAATTGATGTTAAGGTTTCAAATCAAAATTCAAACCTTAAAAAATTGAAAAATATGTAAAAAAAGTACTTAGAGAAAGGTGGGTACTTACCCATATGGAGGCACTGCGGACGATCTCTGCTATCCTAAGCCGTCTAGCTTGAAAAACAGAGCTTTCAGTCTCCCTGCAGAATTCCTGCATGCCGCGACTTGACTCCCAACAAGTAAGTTCTGTAACTGTCAACTCTTTTTTCCTTCTTCTCTCACAGACACCAACACTTTATGTCCTCCAAGCAGAGTTTCAACTACTGCGGCCATTCGTTACGATTAACAAACTACGCAAGATATACATATACTTACCTATAACCAAAGCTGGGCATCGTTAATAAAATAGTTAACTTCGTTAATCGCTAATCCGTTACTAAAAAAGTTAACTTCGTTAAACGTTAAAGCGCTTCTTTTGGGACGAATTAACGCAAGTTAACGTTAATCGTTAATCCGTTAACACATGGTAAATAATGCTTAAAAAAATCAGAAATTAAAGGGGTTATTTACCAACTGGACACACGAGACTAGACAAGGTGGGTCCATTTAGTGAAATTAAAATTTGTATCATTTATTACTTTGTTATCTCGTCACGAAAAGATTTACTTTGTTTCAGGTTACAGTGTGACTCGTTGGGATAACTTTGTAAAATGATTTCCAACTAGTCACACAGAGTCACACTTGACTGTAACCCGTTGGGAGCAGTGGCGTAGCGTATTCCCAACCAGTCACACTCATTCAATATTTCAATCTACAACAAAAAATATTGAATCTCCAGTTACACTGTAAGGAGGTTATCTTTATGATATTCAATGATAATAAAAGACAAGAGAAGAACTAATTCAAAGATACCGGTTGAGAATAGTGCTTTTACAATTTCTCCTTCATTTCATTCCAGGTCCACGACTGGTGGACGTTTTCTGAGGTGGACGTTCAGAATAATATATTTATCTCTTTTTCGCTGTAGGTAATTGTTCCTAACGTGCCCTGTTGGTGAACTTTGCGAACAAAACTTAAAAGTTGTCGCAACGTTGCTAAGCTTGGTGGACCTTGGGAATAATCCAAATGAAGTAAGGTTGTTATTCGAGCAATTAATTTCTTTCTCAAAGGCCGGCAACTTACTTGTGACTCCTCCGGTGTTGCAGGTATCTATGAGCGGCGGTGATTGCTTACCATCGGGTAGGTACATTAAAAAAACGCAAAATTTGAGTTCTACTTATTATATTTTTCAACACCGATACTTATATTTCCGTAACTTTGATTCTTTATAGTTGCCAAATCGTTTAGTCAGACGATGGTCTATTTACGTGGCATTAATCTACGTGATCTCAGGCACTTTACCATCATCATCATTTCCTTGCCCTTATCCCACGTTATGTAGGGTCGGCGCAACATGTTTTTTCCTTCCACACACTCCTATTAGCCGTCAATTCTACATTCTCTCCTTTTATTTTCAAATCATACTTCACGCAACCCATCCATCTCTTTTTCGGTCCTCCTCTGCTTAAATCTCCGTCTACGCACATATATATCTATCATTCTTTTGGCGACATGTGTGTCTTCTCTTCTCATTCCATATTAACCTTGCACTCCTTACTTTATCCACTACCGGTGCAACTTTCAAACTTCCTCTTATATACCTACTCATTCCTAATCGTATCCAACCTCCACACATCCATCTTAGCATGCGCATCTCAGTTGCATGTACCTTTCTTTCGATCCATACATTGCGACAGGTCTGATGACCGTTTTGTAATTTTTTCCCATAAGCTTAAGGGGCATCCGTGGGTCACGTCATGTTGTTCCCGAGATCTGTCGCCACTTCATCCATGCTGCATTCATTCTATTCTGCACGTCCCGTTCCATGCTTTGCTGTTCGTTCAATGTTTTGTACTTAGGTAGGTACTTCACCATAATAATGTTCTTATTTTATCAAACGTGTTCAGTTGACGAAAACATGAAAGTGATTTATTTTAAGTTTTCTTAAGTGGACACGTGTCGAGATGACATAGTAATAAATGATAGAAAATTTAAATTAATTGACACAAACAAAAAAAGAGTGTATATATTTAGAGTGTTTAATGGCACGGTGCGGTAAACCGTCCTCCTAGCCGAGTTTTTCAACTACGGCGGCCAATCTTTTTACGATCAGCAAACTACGCAGGATATATTTAAGTGCACAAGTGAGTTCGCAAGCACAGGTGCACTCTCTATTCCCTCACTCTCATACGGTGGGACAATAGTAAGTAACGGATTAACGGACTTGGAAAAATGTAACGGAAGTTAACGAGTCCGTTAACATTTTTTTAAGTTAACTTAAAAGTTAATCCGTTACTGGAAATGTTAACTTCGTTAATTAACGATTAACGGATTAACGAGTTAATGCCCAGCTATGCCTATAACGCACGTGCAAGTTGGTGCGCAAGCGCAGGGGCACTACCTATTCAGTCACTCGTTAATAGCACGACACAGTCACTGGTTAATAACACGATTCAGTCACTCGTTAATAGCACGGTGGGACACAGTCTGACATGACACGATATCGAGTGTCTATTATTTTGGATTTGACAAAGTGACAGATATCTGGATTGAATTTCTAACCACGCAAACTATGTAGGTAGCCATAAATGTTCTTTGAATAAAACATATTTGTATGTCAATATCATTATTTATTTATTTATTTATGTTAGTACTTAAAAACTTGGAGCTAAAACATTTTAATTAAAATCTAACTCTCATTTATATCATAGTATTCCTTTCAACAATGATTTTGACGAATCTGTTCTATTACCGCCCTACATCCATTTTACTACATATTATCATCAATTACAAAAATAATTTATTTATTATCGGGAATCGGAACGAAACCTTAAGTCTAGATTACATTGGCTTATTCGTTTCCGATAATATGTATAGGGAATTCGCATCTGGATCTGTACCTAAACGTCCTAAATAGATCAGGGCTGATACGAGTAGTAGGTATACCTACCTACTTGTTTTACTAACTTCCTTCATAATACAAATCTAGGGCCGGAATAAAGTTTTCAAACATCGATTTGAGACACAAAAGACCTCTAACAACTGCTTTACTGTGAAAAGCTAAGTTTTCGATTTTCGAGTTGAAAACCAACAAAACAGATCTCACTCGCAGTAAAATCCAAAATCTAAATACTTAATTCATAATGTTAAATGGATTAAAATAAATACGAGCTTAGTGTGGTCTCAGTGTCCACAAAAAACGACAACACGCAGTAGTAATATTTTAAATTCCACTACAAGTGTAAAATAATGCGTAATTTTTATTAAACACAAAAAATGTGTAATAAACGTCATAAAAATGCCTAAGAATAAATTTTTTGGTAGTTAGATATCTATAAAAACTATTTTAATGTTTTTGCTGGCACCTATAATTTTCCCAAAAAAAACTGATAAGTACCTAATAAACTTTATTCCGGCCTTAGTTTTTAATTGACTAAAATTTAAACAAAATCGGCACTCCTACAATATTCATTAGATAAAAACAAAAACAATAAATAACGTTAAAAGATATTATAACAATGCTAGAAAGCAAAGCCTTATAAAGCAAAATTACAATCACAATAATTTGGTAAAAAGCTCCCGAGCTTAATTCGTAAAATGCTTTTATATTTATAAAATGCATAATATTCCTTCTCATTTTCTAAATAAAGCAATAAGTTAGTGGTAAAAATAATTTTACTTTAAATAAACCAAATATACGCACTAAGGTACATTAATCGCTTATAAATTTAAATTCTTAATCTAAATTGCATCGAATTATTAAATGCGGATACAATAATACAACATACAGAAAATAGTAATAATGTTACATAAGACAACATAACCTAATAGCCTTAATAGGTTCGAAAACCATATTAATATAAATACACTTAGGCAAGACGTTAAAACAATTTCATACAGAACGTATATAAATTTCATACTTCATTCATGCTCAGAAAAAATAATTCATTTCATATCAATCATAAAAACTAAGGATTCGTTTAACTTTTTATTATGCACTGCCCTAGATTAAAACAAAAAAATAAATGTAAACCTACTATATTAAATTCCCAGAATTTATCCAACTTGACGACTCATCCCAATGACTATATTATTTTAACTTAATTTTCATCATCGAAATTTAAATCTGAGCAGTGTTCTCTATTGAACTCTGTTTGAAAGTAGGCAACCGTATGTCACTCATCTCCTTTTGTTTCAATCTAAAGGACAGACCAGGCTAACGAAATACAATAAACTATAATAAGTAAATACTAGTAGACAGATAAGTAACATACCCGTTTACTATCATTTACATAATAAGATTAAAAAATTGCTACGTTTTTAACCAACACATCAGTCGTCATTACCAAAAATATTAAAGATTCAGTACAAAACTGGATCCTACAACTATACATACACGTCATAACGACGGCATAAGCTACGATTGGGGTATTCTTTTACACGGGTATAGGGCTGTATTTTTGTACAAAGTCTGCAATAAAAATTACAAGTTGGACGGCGTAGCAGCAGCAAAGCTTCATGGCGATGTAATAATGGGTACCAAAACTACCCGTCAAATGTAAATTGGCAGTTGGGAATTATATTTAGATGCCACACACGCGTTTTCAAGGGCAGATGCAGAAACATAAGGTAAGGATCGGCTCGTCCCTCTTCGGATGCGAATGGTAACAGTTTAGAGTGTAGTGGGACGAAGTAGTCCCGACACAGATTCCTGAATTCGCCCCAAGAATTAGAATCGTTTTTTATTTACACTTTATAAGATGTATAAGTAACTTTGATAAAAAGTGAACTTTGAATTGGTCATTTACCAGTACAATAGGTTAGATAGCTTTTTAAGTGCATTTGAAGAAGATATAGAATACACTTCAATGAATTACATGCATAAATTCGGAACTAGTATCTGTTTTATGTAAGTAACTTATTTTAATCAACGCGGAACAGTAATAACTTCGTGTAAAAAAAATATGTTAACTTTTTGGATTTATAAGATAAAACTTGTTCGTCCATAAATGGAATGACAAAATATTTTTAGTTCTTTTGTTCGGGGGTCAGATGTATTCTATGTTTTTATAAATAGCTAACTATCCTATTCTACATAATATCAAAAGGGTAAAATAAGACTAATAAGTTTAACTAAGTCTAACAATCGTTTTTAAGCCCGATTAAATCTAGGTAACACTTCATGTGTGGCATTATTTAATTAGGCAGTATTTGTGCAAAGAAGAACATTGATTTGCATATAACTATTCGTAATACATTTAAGAGAAAAATAAATAACTTACATAAAAGCTACATACATACAACTTGAAGGTAAGTACTTACCTCAATGGTTAATTTTGATAATTTCAGTTTTTCAACTTTGTTTACATAAAAAAGGTAGGTACATTATTCACAGTTCTTTATGTGACAGGTATATTAAAATATTCGCACATAAACCAAACGTGCCATATACAGACAAATTCATTAATTACACCTATATGTATAATAGATAATAATATTATATATTAATCAATTATTCCTCTTTTTCTGTACATTTTGTATGTTCGTTTATCATTTATTCCCTTTTTATTTATACATAGATAATTCTAACTATACAATCCTTATTAACGAGCCATAGTCATCGTGATATTTGCATCTAGCTTACTCTTTAATATCGATAAGTTGTTGTGACAATCGTTTTTTCTTTATTAGCATAATATTATCAAATTACTTTTTGTATCATGCGAAGTTAAAATGTTTTAATATCTAGACGTTAAAAAAACATACAAATAATCTAACCATTAAAGGCAAGATTACATACAGGCTGTTGTTTTAAAAAGTTTTTTTTTCTATTTATAACCTCTTAATCTGAAAAAAAAAATCAATTGGCTGCATGCTCCGGCCACCTTAGCCGGTTCAAACAAAATAAGGCACAAATGAAAAAAAAAACCTTTTCATATTTTTAAGCCGTTCCTACATCCAAAATACATACATATAAATTGAATTATGAATATTTAAAGCAAATCTAAATTTATATTTGGACTGAGAAAAGGAGGTGAATAGAGGCAACCATTATCTTCATCATTTAAAACAACACATGTACTATTTAATAACTTCAGTGACATTTGATATTTTTGAGACGTGTTTTGGTAACTACATATTATATATCCTGTATATACGTAGCACATACTCTAAAATGCGGTATAGGCTTTTCAAAGGAACCTTGCATTTGCACTTTAATCGGTGTAATATTAGTTACCTACATTTTTTTTTCTTTTTTTACAGAATAAATACCGGAAAACATTGTGGTACTTTTAAAAAAAGCTCACTGATATTTATTTTCATTCCAGCCGTCAACATAGCAATAACTCCAATAAAACGTGTCAGTACTCAATGTTGTCTCAATTCCTCCCATAGAAGTAGGTAATAGAGTCCCATAGAATTGGTAAAATAAATGCAAAAACGTATTTTTTTTAAATTTGATCAGGAATGTTTAAACTTAAATGTCAATTAAATTAGTCTTTTGTTTTACCAAACGCATAAAAATATGTTTTAATGACTTAGTTCAAAAAACTTTGTTGTGTGTGTGAAAACTGGTTATAATAATGTATAATGTAATGAGATCAATTTTAAATAGGATCAATCGACCAATATATTTCGGTAGGTATAAACCGAATAACATAATGACCAAAACAAAAATCGGTAGAGTCAACGGCTGAATTATGATCTATTACAGTACGCGCGTTCTTAGTTAGCCAGCCTGAAGTTAGATCCAAGATACTTGCCTATGAAGCTACGCCTCCGTTTTTTCATCCTACCTACGCTGACGTCTGTCGAGCGCACCGTGGAAGTTCTATTTGCATGTTTCACCTAAACATCATGCATGACGTTTATTTGTACGTTCTATTCATTTCTCAAACGTGTTCGATTGTTTTAAATATTTAAATTTAATATTTTGTTTTTGTATTGTTTTTATACTGAGCGATCTAATGACAAAGTGTAGGAACGTCGCCAAAATGGCCGCCAGGCGTACTTATTAAGAATTTTAAAGATCGCACTTGCACGCGATCAACGTCAGCGTAGGAGGAAATCGAGCCTAACTTACAGGGCGCGTATCGTAGTTCTTCAGACTCTTCACTGGAACTCGTCATCGGAGCTAAGCAGGGTGGTCTTCTCGTGGTAGTTGGTCGCGTGTGAGATGGTGGCCACGCGCTGCGGCGGCGGGCGCGGGGCCAGCGCGGCGCCCTCGTCCGCGCGCAGCGTCCCGCCGCCCCCGCCCGCGCCGTTCCCGGCGCGCATCACTACACCCACATACACGTTTAATATCAAGTTGAAATGGTAAACAATACCTTTATTAGTCCCTTTACAATTCAGGTGCCTATATGTAGGTATCAGACATTGTTTGAAACTTAGGAATTAGGATATCCTACTTAGTTCAGGCAAATAGTGTAACCCTGTCTCTCAAAATTATGTAGATTTTAAATTATTGTAATATTTTGTTTATATTTTTAAGGTTTTATTATTTATTATCTTTATAGTGTGAAGGCCTCTACGAAAACAAGTCATTATATACCTACAAAGGCTACCTTATCAGAGCAATTTTAGATTAGGAAAACTGGTGCTTGAAATAGGTTTAGTCAGTAATTCAAACTACTAATATAGGTCGGGGCACAGGCCATCCTTATTATGATTTTTTAATGGTTTCTCAGTTAAAGTGTGAATACCAACATACATAACTAGAAAAAATCGTCGACTTTGTGTACGTGAGGCGGTGTTCGAAACCACTCGACTAACATACCAGCGTCCATAAGTCTCTTTCCAGAACATAACTCCCCAAATATTAGAACGATAAATATTTATATGTGAACACGCTTAGCTGTATATAGGTACCTTAACATGTTAAGTGTAATTACAAAAAAAACTTTATACAAGTTACAACTGAACAATGACAAAATTGACAGCCAATGTGACGACTTTTTTGTCAATTCAGGCACTGTGAGGTATACACCATGTCATAGTACTATTATATATTCTGTGACCATGTTTAAAGTTTTTGTAACATGGATTGTGTGAAACTACTTGTGAAGTGCTTGTGTGTTATTTGGTTGGACCTATAATATTTTTCGTAGGAATTTCTTTGAGTACCTTCAACATAGACGTATCCAAAGCTAATTTATGCACATGTTTTAAAGCACAGATTAGCTCAAGCCAACCGAACTGAGTATTCAGAAAATAATGGCCCAACCCATTCGTGTTTTCAGTCGTGAGTTCGTCTAAGGTCTAATTCAATGTATTGGATATTTTGAAACCCCGTTTGGAGACATAGCGTGCTTCGCGTGTTTGTGGAAAAGCCTACGTTCAAAATCGATGTCATGACATGGCAGACACTTTTAGAAGTATCTGTTTTTATTATGAGATTAACGTCTAGCATACGTTGAATATTCTTGCCAGTGTAGTAAGTGAGCAAAAATAATATTACATCTTCGTGATATTGTAGTTTACACATTAAAATATGATGATGCATGCTAGCAAATAAAAGATAAAAAGCTTCATTCATAAAACACTTACCTGATAGAGACGTTACTCGGTCCACCCATTTTTCCCCACTTCAATTCCTATAGGTATACCAATGTTGCCAAGTGTTAAAATAAAAATATGAAATTAAAGAAAAATCATTTATTGATCAGTGAGCGGCCAAGTACAATGTGTTTATAAATCTGTCTCCAGGTTGAATTTAATATTTAATCATACTTAAACTTAATCAGAAAAAGTTATTAAGTTTAAATCCGTTAATTTAGGTGTAATTAAAAATATCTCTTAAACGTAACTATTATTATTTTATTATTTACCATACAAAAAGAAAAAAAATAAACTCCTTTACGCATTTATACAAGCTGTATTAACTAAATCAGTTAAAGAATTTTTTTCGTAAGCAACAGTATAAGCCTCAATAATTTAGTAATCGCTGTAAGTAGTAGTTCAAAAATGCCACTCTTTGGTTTGGCAATAACTTGGCATAGAGATTTCAATAATTGAGGCAACAACTATTTTAAAATGTACAAATATGAACAGTTCGATAAATGCCCGTCATTAAAAGTGAAACTAGTGTAATTAATTACACAGGCCTAGCTTCCAACTAGAGGGATTTTATCCGTTATCTTACAAGAATAACAAAAAATACAAAAAAAGAAATATTAAAATCACAGAAAACGAAACATTTACATAAGTACTAAAATATTTTATACTACAACTAGCTTTAATTCACCAAACACAGAAACTATAAAATATTTACTCTCGCTTATGTATAGAAAGTGGATTTGAAGTAAATCCTTCAGAAGATACTTTATTAATGACTTTGGTTATTGGTATACCTACAAGCACAAAAATTTACTATAAACAGCATTTTTATGTATTGGTGTATTTTATTCGTAGTCGCAGTAAGATAATGCTAAAATATTAGCGGAATAAATGCATTTAAATAAGGTAATAGGTGACATTTAATAAATATGCACCAATTATGATTTGCACTCTATAATTTAAAAAAACAGCATAAAATACTGAAATGCTTACTTTGCGTAAAAATATAAACCTGTACTTAAATAAAAGAGAAACATAACAAGAGACCAGCAACTAAGTACGATTGTAAAAAATTAAGTGATATTTAGCTGTTACATTTAAATAGCTTAGTCTCAAATATAAGTACCTACTATTTAACTAGCATGAAAATTCAAATTCTCTTTCTATACATACGCGAGTCAAACCCGCCCTTAGGCGTTTAAAGAATACTAACGAAATGGCAGTGATTAGTCCGAAATTATTAGTTTTAATATTTATTATTCTATGAAAATATCGCGATATGATGACCCCAATTTATGAGCAAAGGAATGATATTTAAAGGATATGTATGAAGACGATTACAACATTTTTTTCTACTTATAAGGCATTAAGGCACTCAATGATAAATGCTCAATCATCTTTTGAGTCTTATTGTCACAACAATAGAGATCTAATCTCAATCATTGGGAATACAAGATGAATTTATGTAACCAACAACGAATGATGGAATATTAATGTTGCTACATTATATCCGCTAAATGTCGTAAAAAATTTACGTAAGTCGCGACGTTTACCAGATTGACCAAATGAAACGTCAAAAGTATTTAGGACATTCAAAAGTACCAATCTTTAGCGATTGAAATTTCTCCTTACGTCGCATAATATATTATATTAACAAAACTGTTAAAACCCCATTTTGATTCGTAACGTTAACCCGCTTCGGACTAGCCAGTACCTCTATATAAATTACAAAAATATATATATAAGTAATAATTAAAACATCTTAACATAAATTAACGTTTTCGCAACCGAGCACCGAAAACCACTAAATCCGTTAATGATTTATTTAGACATTTAATAAGGCTCAAGAGTATGTATTTAATCTTAAAATATTAAATATTTTAATCGTCCTAGACCTTGATCGTCGAAATAAGACAACAATGTAAAAAAATTGGTACCACTGTGGCAAACCCACGTTCAAAAAGGCAATAAATGGTATTCACGATCCATTTTGATTTGATTTTGATCCATTCTATTTTGATTTAACTTTTTCTTAGAAATATTGAAATCGTAAATGGAACAATGAACTTAAGTTTTTTTTTTTAAGTTCTGTAATTTGATGAGGATTGACTTATTTTTTTTATTTATAAAAGTCAGTAAGTCCTTCGAATGCGTATGTTAGTTTAGTTTTGTTTTCATGCTCGGGCGTTAAATTGGTATTTAATAAAACGGACAGACAGACATCAATGCACGTCATGCAGAGCACAGCTATGGCAGAGCTTATAGTTTCTCATAAGGCAGGTGAGAAGTGACATCTGAAAGAAAATAAAATAACAAAATAAGGCCTAGCCTACACTTTACAATGTAAACAAATGCGTCATCAATATGTAATGTTTAGTCACCAAACGGGACATGAAAAAATAAACAAAACAATAAGAAATTAAATAAAGAAATGAAAAATTAGGAGATTTCATACTTGATGGATGTGGAAACCCAAATTATTTGTAATGTTTCTCCATAGTGCACCTATTAGCGAGACAACTCATAGAAAATATTTTCTAGGCAATAAGTGAACAAACAAAACGTCCGATACTAAATTTAACCAGGCATGATCGATCAGATCATAAATACTAATTGAATGAAGTTAAAATTGAGTAAAATACCATAAAAGTTTTTTAAAAATTGACATCGACATTTCGTGTCTTCGATACAAGTGCTCTTACAAATAACATAGCCATTACTTTTTACCGAAACACCGATGAACGACCGATACATGGTAACTTTTTTAATTACCGACAAGAATGTGAGCGAATCATACACGGTTACCGTAACATAAATAGACGCTTGCAACACAACAATTATTATTTTTATTTTGTCTCGATTATTTTAAAAACAGAATAAGATTTTTAGAGGTATTTTTTTTGATATCTTTATTAATTGTAATGTAAAACAGCCAGTGACATTGTCTCGCTAACAGCCTACACAATGGCTGGCCGAATGCAAACAAAACACGAGCAGGCATTACGTCATGCAAAGCAAGATGGCGGCACTCACCCGAGCTGTACTGCGTGTACTGCTGGTACTGCGGGTGGAAGTTGTGGAACGCGTCCGTCATAATGTCCTTGGGGTTCATTGTCTCCTAAAAAAGTGAAGGTGTATTCGTGTTACATTCAATAACGGGAATAATTTTAAAGGGTTTTTTTTAAAAAAAAATCATTTATCTAAAACGTGGTAAGCATTATAGGTATAATAATGGCAGATACCCTTCGTTCCTCATCTGGTGTGAAAGAGAAAGGGAGGTAGTGGGACGAATAGTCCTGAGTGTGGGGACACACGGCCGCAAGTCTCCTACCCTGCGGCTGGAGGGTACTTAAAAGCATTTTCTCCCGAGAAAAAAAGTGGGCGAATGTACTGCTCACTTTTTTCGAGCGTTTCGTCCCTAGTCAAGGTACACTTGCACCATGATCCAGGATTTAGTCTAGTTATTATATTGTAGACTGCCGTGTGACCTTCGTAACCCTTGACAGGCGAACCAGACCAATAAATTGGATCATGGCTATACAGCCGTTCTACTATTCAAGTTCCCTCACGCTGCTTTCCGTCACCGCGATTAATACGCTTATAGAAATATCAATAGGTGCGCGCCGAGATTCCAACCATCGACGGGTGAAGCGACGTTTCATACCATTCCGCTAACACAGCTCCATGTGCTGGTTACTGTAGTACATAATAATATACACATTATCTTAGTTGTCACTTCACAACATGTGAATACCTTAAGGCTGCTGGAGATAGACTGCATAGTGACGGAGCGGTGCGGGTCGCGGTGCGCATGCGCATACACGGACGCGGGGAACGCGTAGCGCAGCGCGATGGCCGCCGCCAGCATCTGGATGCAGATGAGGAAGTTCTGGTAGCCCGCCGACACGGTACCGGCTGTCGTTGGCACGCCTGATGCGTCCAGGATCGGTGATATCACGTTCGCTTTCTCGAGGATGGCTAGGGCCACGCCTGAAACGATATATTGCACGGTTAGTCATACCGTAGGTTGCATACCGAAGGCGGGAGATGACGTAATAACAACGGAGGAACTCGAAGATGACTAATTTCTATAAAATATTATAATATTATTGATCCAAGTATTTCAACTTAAGTAGAGTAACTAATTTTTTCTAAGGAAATAATTATATTTCGAATGGGCCAATGTGTGAAAAAATTCTTTTCAGAAGAACTTTTTGATAGTCTAATAAAGTCATCTAAAATTAGTTATCTTTTTGTACAATTTGAATAACAAAATATAGAAAAGCTTAGATAATCCCCAGGAATCAGAGACAAAATAAAATTACAATACAACTTTAAGACCTTTCGTCTTCTTTTTAAGAGATCCACAAAACACCTTAAGCCAAGTTAAGTTTCATTTACTTCATTGAAAGACCACCCAAGTAACTGAACACCTCACTACAGATAACTGCATATTTTACTGCTCTTAGGAAATGAAATAGCAAACATCACCCACCTTGCCAGAACGAGAGGAAAATAACCGACTTGACTGTGAAGAACTTAAGCACGGGGTCGAACGGCTTGAGCATCTCCCTGGTGGCGCCGAGAAAGAGGAACAGCCCGTAGAGCGCCAGGCTGACGGAGAAGTTGTACACGATCGTGATGTAGATGTACCCGCCGTCGGGGCTCCAGTCACCGTCGTGGTAGTGCCCAGCCGACTGCGAAAGGTAAGTAAGTACAGTCAAAAGCACGTCAGACGTAACACTTTGGACTTTGTACCACTCTTATGTCCGGGGCATAAGAGCTATTATCGAACTGCAAGTGTTTACCGTGATGTGCTGTTGACTGTACATCAGTAAATAGAAGACAAAATTACATACTTTAATATACAATGGCACAACGAAGCAACAATAATGCATCCCTTCGTTACGCGAAATCAAGTAAAAGACACGGATTACAGCGCCAAGTTCGAGAATTATTGATTGCGAATCGCAACATTTTTAATAACCGCGAATTTACTTCAAAAAACTGAATTACGAATTTTCGGTCTAACTTTGAAATCGAACCCTACTCCAGCGACTACGCCATGACTACTAAGACATTCATTCCATTCAATATGAATGTGGGAAACAGTACACATGAAATAAAATGTGCAGCATAGCAGCACATTAAGCGGTGCCTCTTGACAAAGGGTCATACAAGGGAATAGCACCAGGTGGCTTGTCTACTAATTGAAGACGTATTAAAGCAAATTGAAAATAAGTTTATTAGTCAATTTTATGCATAATTATACTTGAAGTTGTCTTTGTACATAAATAATTTTCTGCCCTTTCAAAATTAATCCACCAGAAAAAAACATTCATTTTACGAACTCATAAAATATGTATATCTCACGTGTTTCATCCATTTGTACATACCGCAGCTACGAGTACACTAAATAATAATTATGACGTACGTTGTTTGCAAACACAGACACCTGCTGTTATAACATATCTCAGGTCAATGAAGGCAAATTGCTATATTGTCTGCATCTTTACGACGAAAAAACATTGAAGTAATGAAGTTATTAAGTTATGAAAAACCTCTCGTATTCGAATGTTTTCAAAATCATGAGTTATGTCGATGATCCTTATCTCAACGTGAATTTATGGAGAACGCTGGCTGAGAGAGGGTAGCTAATACCGACGCATACATAGGTCTTTCGTAAGGTTGCATCGTTGCCCTCACAAGTTCCCCTATACCTTCCAAAAACATGGCTTTTACAAGATTACTACAATTTGATATTACAATTAATTATTCTACGCATGTTTAGTAAGTATTGACGAAACTATGCTTAGCTTTGCACCAATCCTATATAGTCACATTGTTAATAATTTTCCTTCCTCATTTTGCTTGTGCGTTTCCTTGTGAACCATTTACATTTTTGTCATTTAGAAAAATCTAGAAATGAACAAAGCAATTACGACATAGGTACAAGTTTTATGATTATGAATGAGTAATTTGCTTTTGATAAAACCAGGAGACATTAGATAAAGATACTTCGAAGATATGAATTACGTAGTAATGGACAGTGTTGCCACTTCAGTGATTTTGTCACTAGATCTAGTGATTTTTAGGAATAGAAAGTGATATTTTGAAAAAGAAAATCACTAAAAAAATATTTGATGACTTTTAGTGATATTTATCGAATGTTGTGTTTTGGGTCCGGGTTAGAGTAAAATATACACCACCGAGAACAAAATACCTATTTTGGAACGTAGCTATAGACTGCAATCCGATTCGCGACATATTTTGGCGCTATGAGCGCGCCCATTCTCCGTTCCGAATAACTAATCCCTGTCTTAATCCAATTTAATGAAAATGTAAACAAACAAAGACGCCATTTTTCCGACCATAGACTATTTAGTGACGTGGTAAAAATTAGACATTTATAAATCGATAAATTAATTGATTGTTTCGATTTGATTAATTGAATGGGCGATTTTCTGATAGCCCGTTTTGTTAGTTCTCAATAGATGGCGCCGTTCCACCTATGCAATCACAAGGAACTAAACGTTGTAAAGTTTACTTTGACATGACTGTTTTTGATAAAACGAAACGTTTTGTTTATGTCAGATGTCATTTTCATTTCCGAAAAAATACTTATTGGCGGAATTGTTACTAAAAAACACAAAGCAAGCTATTAATTATGAAGAAGAAGAAGAATGAGTAAATATTATGGCTCCTAGTTAAAAAACCAGAGTATTATATTATCTGTGCCAGAGGTAAAAATAGATCATAGACAAATACTAGACTTATACATACTTCGTTCAACGCCATCTAGGAACGCTTTTGGAAACTTTTTTTTCAAGTGGCCTGTCAGAAAATCTCCCATACTATAGTTATGTTGGAGCTAGAGATGGGCATTCTGCCCGGCATTTACCCATTTAGGGTAGAATATCGGGCAGAATGCCCATCTCTAGTTGGAGCTTCGCGTTAGCGTTAGTGAAGAGTTTTTAGTTTATTACTTCTCAAGCCTCGGGAGATGGCGGTATTCATCGCGATTATAGAGAAATAAAAGGCTTATATTGAACCGAGTAAAAAATACTAATTTCTTTTAATTTCACATAAACACGTCACTATCACATAACATGACTTTGACATAATATTTGTAAGGTCACTTACCATTACAATTTATCATAATTATTACAACAAAAAAAAGAAACCGGTAATCATAGCAGTACTGCTGCTTTATTTTTTTTTAATGTAACTTTCGTAGGACGTATTCATCTAAAATACCTATTCAGCTTAACACCGTCTTCAGTAAATAATAAATATCCTATATGTTAATCTCCTGGTTCTAAGCTACCTCTCCACCAATTTTCAGCCAAATCGGTTCATCCGTTCTCGAGTTATAAATAGTGTAACTAACACCACTTTCTTTTATTTATATAGACAATAAATGTTGTTTTTATGAAATACCGGTAATTATCGGTTTTAAAAAAATCCGGTAATATTTTTACCAATTATCGACTAATTTAAGCGACGCCACCACTGTGGCGGATTTTACCCTTTGTGAAAACGTTGCTTTAAGTAAAATGGTAAAATAGCAATGACATCGTTTCAGCAAATTATGCACACGGAATTCCGCTATGTCCTAGCCCTAACGGACTCGAGAATATACTTTTTTTTATATTTGAGATTCTTGTGATAATTTTTATCAATAAATACAGTGATATTTTATCTTCGATAACATAACATCGATTCATAATCGATATAATTGAACAAATAATTGAACTATGTATCTGTTAGACATTTTACGTCAAGCACTATGCGACCACAGATTAGACAGTATTTTTGCTTCGAGACCGACAAACTTATCTGTTCCGGTGGCCAAAATTGGAACTACGTGAAATGCAATGCAAAAACGATATTTAATGACAGTTCTAAATAGACAGTAGCGACGCCACTACCGGAACGGATAAGTTTGTCGGTCGATACTTGGGGATTTCCCGACTAATAAATGAAACCTTACACGTGTTCAAAGTTTGTTAGTTTTCATTCGCGAAAGTAGGAGCATTACATCGTTATTATTCAATTCAATATCTTAAGTTTTTGTGTGGGTTTTTGTGGAGTAGGTTTTTATTTCGCATTACCATGGACGTGCCACTGAAAAAAAAGACTCTTTATTCTCAAAAATATCGGAAAGAATGGGAAACCCAAGAAGAATTCAAGACTTGGTTACGGCCAGTAGCAAACGATCCTACAAAAGCTTTTTGTACTTTTTGCCATTGTGAAATGTTTGCAAGAATTGGTGATATTAAGAAACATAGACTAACAAAAAAACATAAAGAAAAATCTGACTTAGTGTCTACAAACCGACAAATTGAATTTCTGCCGGCTTCTAAAAATAATACAAACACATTAAAAGTTGAAGGAACACTGTCCCTGTTCATTGTAGAACACACATCTATACAGCAAATTGACCACTTAACTGAAGCTTTAAAAAAATGTATTACCGATTCACAAAGTGTTATGGACATCAAAATGCACAGGACGAAATGCAGTGCAGTAATAAAGAATGTGTTAGCTCCACACTTCAAACAGATGCTATTGGATGATATTGGATCACAAAAGTACAGTGCACTATTAGATGAATCCACTGACCTCAGTGTATCAAAATTATTGGGCATAGTAATAAGATATTTTAGTTGCACGCAAAATAAAGTGGTATCTGCATTTCTAGCTTTAGAACCACTGAGGAATGCGGATGCTCGTGGAATTGTTACTGCCTTGGTAAACTGTTTACAGGCACATGGTATTCTATTAAAAAACTTAATTGGAATTGGAGTGGATAATGCCTCTGTCATGACGGGTATCAATAATGGCGTACATAATATTTTAAAAACGGAATATGGCGTACCTAATTTAATTCTAGTCAGATGTGTTTGCCATTCATTGCAATTGGCAGTGTCACATGCGTCTGAACAAACTTTACCGCGAAATATAGAGTTTCTCATTAGAGAAACCTATAATTGGTTCTCACATTCACCCAAACGCAGTGATGAGTACAAAGATATATATGAGACAATAAATTGTGGCGAGCAGCCTTTAAAAATATTGCGCTCTTGTGATACTCGTTGGCTGTCCATTGAACAAACTGTGACCAGAATATTGTCTCAATGGGAAGAACTCAAATTGCATTTCTCTTTGAACAAATATAATTGCTACACAGCAGAATTGCTTCATTCGATGTATGACGATGAGAGGAATCGCCTTTATATGTGCTATTTAAGGAGCATCTTGAATGATGTCCAAATTGGAGTTAAGATTTTTGAAGGTGAAGACTCAAATCCAGTTGCCCTACTGAACTCATTGATGACATTGCTTCGGTCCGTTTGCAATAGAGTATTGATGCCGGCGGCTGCAACGACTGACAAAGATTTTTTGTCCATTCAAATAGAAGCCCACTTGAATCCGGTACCTTATTTAGGATATCTATTTGAATCACAAGTACAAAAGACCACTTTACCCAATGATGTTATCAATGCAGTCAAGAAACGTTGTAGGAAAAGAGATTCAGCAAAGACTTCCTTCTAACTACATTATTTTGGAAAAAATGTGTCAACTGAGTGTGGAAAATACTCTTCGCCAGGTCAAAGACAACAAAATAGCAGACCTTGCCGCGGAACTCGGGTTTGATGACGAAGCAATAGACAAACTGTTACAGCAGTGGCATAGTGTAAGTTATGTTAAATGGAATGCTACACATAACATCATTGATTTCTGGGCTGAAGTGCGAAAATATACTAATGCTGCTAGAATAAATACCTTTCAAGAGTTATCTGATCTCGCTATATCCGCATTGTCACTTCCTCACTCAAATGCTGAAGTGGAAAGGGCATTTAGTGCTATGAATATCGTAAAAAACAAATTAAGGAACAAAATGGCTGTCAACACTCTTAATAGCATTCTTTTTATTAGAAATCAATTAAAAATAATGAATAAGAACTGTTTCAGTTACGAGCTCCCAGCTGATGTAATTACTGCTATTGGAAGCAATTCTAAATACTCTTTCAAAACCAATAAATCCGACAAAACTGATGATCCATCTCAGCCGTCTACATCTGCAATAACAATAAATCAAGAAGAAGAAGAAGAAGAAATACCAGCAGAAGTATTTCAAGTAGATTTTTAATTTTAATTTTTTTTTCATTGTACACAATTAAAATATATATTTTTGACTTACCTTGTGATTTCATTTTAAATTATTTAGTGAATTCTAGTGATTTATTTAGATCAAAATATCCCCAAATCTGGTGAAATTTCAGACCAAAACTAGTGAAAAAAAAATCTACAAGGTGGCAACATTGGTAATGGAGTGAATATGGAGTTAGATCTCATTATTTTTGACCTGGGGTTTCTGTAAAGTTGGTTGATGAGAAAATATTATACGTAGAATCAAGTATCAATAAAATTATTACCCAAAACACATACTGGGCGATTGGCTACGTCACAAATTATACGGGTATTACCAATTGGACGACCGATAAGTATATGAGTCAGTGGATTTCACGATACTGTTAGTTACATGGTTTCTGAGACACATGGCACAGTGGTAATGTTAATATACCAAGATACTACTAATGGAGAAAAAAATAACTAGAAAGATAAGGCAGTCAAAAAACAGTTACCTACCACATACAAAATATCTCTTAAACACCCGACCGAAAGCCGGGTGTCGCGTAAACAATAGATTTTCTATTGTGTCTGGTTTTCCGGGGCTTGATGGAATATCTATGATCATTAATTTTCGTTTTTAAAAATTACACATTTTCTGCAATATTGATTTAAACAGATAAGATAATATTTACAACACAGACTTTGCAGATGTTTTGAGATTAAAAACCAGGTTTATAATATACCTTAAAATGCACGATATGGTAAAGAATAGGTAGAAAAACACAACATTAAAAATTAGCATTGTAACCTACGTCTAGCTAGATAAATAGGAAGGCGCTACAGAGAGCGACGCAGGTGGCATCATTTATGCATAAAAAATAAACAATGTATGTATGTATAATTCGTATAAGCATAATATTATGCTACTTCTTTTTGAAAACATGATTTTACATCATTCTATTTCATATTATTCTTTCGTCGATCTAGCTTAGAGAATGACCTTCCACTCTCATTGAGCATATTTAGGTATCCTATTCCGTTTCTCTTGCAGAATTTTTCATCAGTCTCAAGGGTTCAACGTAGTCAGATGGGTTTTGTGATGTTGTATCTGTGGTCCACTTCGAAAAAATAATACAGCGTCATTGATATCTCATACTTATATTACGAGAAAATTATCTGGAACTAGCCCTTTGACACATAAAAAAGGCTATATTTTTTTATTTTTTACACAACGTCAGTTGGCAGACAGGCACGCAGCCTACCTGATGGTAAGCGGTCACTGTGGCCGAATAGGCGGTTACTGCGGCTATACCACTAAGAAATACAGTAATTACAGATCATTACCTGCAAGAATATGATGATGAACGCGCAGACCGGCTTGACGAGGCAGAACTGAAGCGTGGCCTGCTTGCAGAAGCGCAGGAAGCCGATGGTGTACGTCGCGCCGGAGAGGCAGCAGGTGCCATTCATGCACGACGCGCGGACCGGCCTTCCGCGCAGTTCAGACATTATGTTGCCCTCGCCGCCGAGGTACTCGTAGCATAGCGAGAGGAAGCTGTAGATCACGAACGCTGTTGAGAAGACAATAAATGTTTGATGAGAATGTAGGAAAGCCATGCTGCAGAGAGTTCATGGCTGTTAGTCGGAACGGTCAGATCAGAAGACCGACGTATGAGCTAGAGTAGCTTTGGTATTTTTCTATATTTTTTTTATTATTATACTTAGCCCGGCAAAGACCCCACTCCAGTGGAAGTGAAGTCCAGACGCGAGGAAAACTGGTGCAACGATTTGGTAAGTAAGAAGAAGAAAGTAAGTTCTCCTATCTTTGGTTATTGATTCAAAGTATGCGTACAGTAACTTCTATTAAAACATAATTTTTATGTTCTTTCCGGTAATTGAACCTGTGACCTCTGATGTAGTAGCTGACTTCTCAATGCCGCCAAATTGTCGAATGTGAGATATTTGGACTTTATTTTTTATGAGTCTGTACTGCTCAGTGAATGCATTACTAAATTCCAATACTGTACGAGCCGCGGCGCTAGAATTCATATTTATTTCATTGTTATTTTCTTTAATATTAATGTTACATTTCGCAGATTTGTTTAGGCGTCGTACGTACGCCTCACACGTACCATTTTTATTGTAATGCTGTGAGGTTACAAAACAAATGCATGTAACGTTCCTTCAATATGTACCTATATTTTGAATCGTATTGTTGTATTGGTGAGCTGTCGTAGCAGAGTGGTTTCAATCGTCGCTTCACATGCATAAAATCAACGGTTCGATTCTCGACGCGCACCAATGGATTTTTCCGCTTGTTTTCCTGTGTACCCTTGGCTGTTCCCTTGATGGTACAGTAGACACAGGAAAACAGGCGGATTTTTCTATGCGCGTATTTACCACTAGCTCGGCGGTGTGACGCAAAACATCGTGAGGAAGCCTGCACAGTCGGATAACTGTGTAACGAAGATCGAATTGGTATACCTCCCTTGTCAACGGTTATAGTAGGGAGTCGCTCCAATGTGATAACAGGATCTTGTATCATGGTGGCAGCGTACCCCGACTAGATCGCAACAAAGAAAATGCTCCGAAGAAGAAAGCATCAGTATTATTGACAGCACTAGTATTTGTTAGTAGAAGTATTTCAGATTAACTTATTTAGCCGGCTCGTCCTAATCGGGTGTGAAGGAGAAACCGGGGGAGTTTAGTGGGTAGTGGACGCTACTGTCTCCAAGTCCCACACACGGCCACGGATCTAGCTAGCCTGCGGTTATGGTGCATAAACGCATTCTCCTCCTAGAAAAAAAAAAGTTAAACCATACCAATGAAAGTGTAACGTGAATCATAACACTGGTTTACAAAATTCAACGTTTTGTCTGTTGCCGTGGATTTAATGGTTGAAAACATTCACTTAGGTTTAGTTTATGTTAAATCAAGCGTAAAATATTTTTTTGCAGGTCCAGTTTTTTTGTTATTGATTTTTAATAGTTCTATGCATATATTAGTCGATAACGTGCGTATTTGACTGTTTTTATCTAAATATTATGTTGTTTCTGAGATACAAGTAACAAATATGATTAACTTTAAACATTCTCAATCTGTTTTGTTACTTTGACGGACAATTTTTTTAAAAGTTGTATCAATATTATGTTTCAAAATACCAATTTTAAATATTTTGGAATGCGCTTGGAAAATAACAAATTTTGGGCATCTGATTGCGTTTGTAAATCGTGGATTAAATATTTAGGGTTAAAGGAAAGTAGAAATAAAGGTTCTTTTATATTTAAAACACCAGATATTTGAAATGAACAAAAAAATCATCTTGACTGCTGTTACCTTGGTAGCGCTACGTTCATGCTACGACTGTAACGGCTTAAATCACTAAAAATCGAGGTAAATGCCAGAACCCAAGTACGACATGACGTGTACATCGTCCAGTTCAACATTCACCTGAATTTCAGTGCCCAAAAATATAGCTGGACTCTTAGAACAAAGTCAGTAAAGGATTAAGCACATCCCCCATTGATTCTGATTTCTAAAGTCTGTCAGGTGAGCCAAAATGCTTTACAAAATAATTTGAATGGTTTTTAACGACATTTTGAATATTTCTAAACAAGCTTCAGAATTATTGGCATCGATTATAAAAAAAATAATAGTTTTCTCCAAGAACTAGAATAACGTTTTATCGCGCGAGTAAAAAATAATTTCGTAGTTATTTTTCGAACCATCTTTACATTTAAAAGACATGGGATGCAAATGAGCCTAGAATTTCAATTCCTCTATGGTCACCTGGACAGAATTCCGAAAAATTGAGGAAATATGAGCGACGAGCAGGGAGAGCATATGCGTCAGGATTTACGTGTCATGAGGAACGTTATCTGGGCTATAAATACGATGTCTGACTATTGCTGGTCTCTGATACGCCTTTTTCAAAGTCTTCACAATTAAAGAAGACATTTAAAGCCAAATTTTTGTTGAACTTAACGAATAACAAAGTTCAGACAAAAATATATTTGGCAGATACACGCTTTTTTTTGCTGGGAACGCATGTAGCTGAATCTCAAAAACTAGACCTGATAAAAAAAAACTACTAATAGTTTTGAATATAGTATAACACGAGTAGTCAACAACAGCTAAAAAAATTCCGGCAACAAATGTACTGTAAACTAGTGATTCATTTTATAACAAGCCACCATTAACACGAATAGAAAGCATTCGGAACTACAAATAGAAACTATTTGGTTATGAATATAGTTCAAAGATCATAATTGCAATTCGAGCCCGAACAAAATCGTATCAAGAGGAATACAAATGTATTGAAAACGACCTTTTTTCTGTTGTCTCGCATCATTAACTTCACTTTTTTTTCCTTGGCACCTATTCAGGACTTTGCTACGCTCGAAATAACAACATCAATACCTATTATTTCTAGTTTCATTTGGTCCTGAAACCCAAATCGTCTTTAATGTGCGGTTTAGAGAAAATCTGCGGAATTAGATCGCTAATTTTTATAAAAAAATGTTAGTGTTTATCCGTTGTCTGGCCCATTGTTAAAGATAAATGCTTAGTTTGAGACTAAAATATTTTCAAGGATATTCATAATTATTATGTTGGCATTAATTTTCATTTTAATTGAGACTTGAAGATTGGTGTAAGGTGTTGTGTTCTTTACTACACGAATATAACATACTATTGAACTTAATAATTAATAGCGTAGACACACTATTAGTTATTAATGATTGTTCTTAAGTACAAATTCTGCCTCACGGGCTAAGACGACCTCACACCGTCAGTTTAAGCCATTAGAATCACCATAACGACTCAACATTTTTTGCCCAACATAGAAAGTGTCCATTATCAACCTACATCCATTTTCATTGAAGCTCGAGCTTTCCTCAATTACGTAGGCGGAGTTTGGCTCATTGACCCTACTCCTGACCTAGAGATTTAGGCTAATGGTCAACCAATTTAATGGAGAGTGTGCACGGTAGCCATGGACTCTTGGGTAAAATAAAATATCTGTAACTAAATGTGTTCTGATATCTATGCGATATCATTTATCAGCCTATCACAGTAGACTGACTGAACTATCCTCGGCAACTCATCTAGGTCCTGCCAGCCATCTTGCGCAAATTGGCCCTCCACGTCTTCTATGCAATTTATACATTTTAAGGTCAGATATATGACAATTTATCTGTCAGATAAAGACTGTCAATTTCAAAAAAATAAGTTAGATTCATAGTTTTCAGACAGATAATTGTCTCGAACTAACATATTATGTAATATCTGTCAGTGGTGGAACTGGTCCATGAACGGATGAATTGACGACATCAATATCAATATTTACCCTTAAACTGGTAATGGCAGAATAGTAGCCACCATACGAAAATACAAGCTTGTGACGCTCAATGCCCTAAAAGTCATTAGGGAAATGTGGTCAAAATAACATCCTACCTGTCAACCCTATTTACTTTCATTGCATGGATCGAATTGTTAAAACTTTCAGCTAAGCAAGTTTTTACTCAATAAAATACTCAGACAATGTAAGGTTATATTTTCTAAACAATTTTAAAAAACCTAGTCAGTATATTTTACTTAAAATTATACAATACATAAACAGTCTAACTCACATTGCGACATCATAATTAAAGAAATTCTCTAGAGGCTCGAAATTCCTCGTATTACTTAACGAAAACGCAATCAACAGAACGGACTCTGAGGATCACATGTAAAGTAACTAGCTATTAAAATAATTTTCGATTTGACTGATATACTATAAAACATTAAGTATTAAATAAAACTTACCGTCGTGTTATTAGAAATCATTTTATAAGTACAAGGTTTTCTTCTAATCAGTGTCCTATTTAATCATCAAATTGGCAGTCAATTTTGACACTGTTTGGTTTATTTATAACATGTTAAAGTTATTTGGAATAACACGTACAATAGTAACAAAGGATCTATCATAATATTATGCAGTACAACCGTAAACAATTCGACTCTCTACTTGGATTAATAATGTATGTATTTAAGTTCACATTGCATATAATTTAAAATATAGTAGATCCGGCCCATTAACAACCACTCGTTCATTCTTTAAAAGAAAGAGGGGACGAACATCTTTAACAACTTGAATATTTGTGCATTATTTTTAAAAATGCTATTAACCTATAGATGTTTTGTAAATTGCTTCTACTAACGAAAACTGTCTAGGTACAATCTACTGCTATATTATCTGATAATATAGCATCAAAATACTATAAAATGTTATATTCCAAATTGGATAATAAACTCTTATCAACTAATTGATAGGTAACCTGTTTAATCGTTGATATAGCCGATGACGCTACCTTGTAGTCATACAGACGCCGACTCATACGTAGACAACGTAGCTTAGACGCTCTTCAAAGTACCTACTATATACTTTTGTTTTGCATCAATATGTGATGCCTTTTTAATGAAAGAAGGAGGTATACAAGCAAGTGTAAAATGGTCAGGGATTACGTAGCACTTTCATAGGCACCTGAGACAAGGACATACGCGACGACTATGACCTCCATAAATTCTAACAGGGGAACTAGACCAATTGGATCATGGCTACACAGCCATACGACCGCGCAGGTTTCCCACGATGTTTTCCGTAACGTAGTGGTAAATTCGCACGAAGTGCGCGACATCCAGACGTTTGCAAACACTCGGATACACTACAGCTCCAACTAAAAATACTTTACTATCGTCGTTTTTTATGTGATTCGAAATAGAGAAAATAATAAATGACGCATTAAATTGGTAGTAAAAAGCCGATTTACCTTCATAGCAATCCCTGACTGTGAAGAAATAGATATAGTACGAGTCACTGTTGAAGAAGAGCAGCGATATCCAACTGTAGCAGCCGTAGATGGGCACGATGAACAGGATGCGCACGATCCAACGCTGCTCTGACGGGTTCGTGTACCAGCGGAGGTGCTGGTAAATCTGTAATGAACATCAAACATAAGAATTATGATCACTTTTACCTTCCTATCTCCGCTATTCTTTTTCGACTAAATAATACATTTGTTTTTAAAAAAAAAAAGCAACAGATGGCGTTGAACACTGATTTCTAGGTAGGAGTTCTGCTTTGCGATATCATAATTATTATGGTCATTTACATATTTTTACATGACAAGAAAACACACAATTTCATACTGTTACGGTGGTAATACTATTATGTATAACAGCAATAGTACACTTCTTTATAAAAATCTAACAATGAGATTATTGATTTCAAGGTGAGAATAATAATAACATGAGCAATAGAGTTAAATTATACTATATCAAAATAATGGAAACGGTAATCGCGTGGGAACGTATGGAAAATAATGCTTTAATCATGTAAGATAAAATGCCTCAAAAGTCAATTCACACAACAAACTCCTTTTCGTTTCCCTAAGTTCATCCTTTAGCATAAGAGTTATATTTTTATAAATAAATAAGCACAATTTCGTGACAAACAGGAAAATTAAAAAGCTTGGAAAGGGTTTGTACATTTTTCTAAAGTGGTCCAGAGTGATCCTTTCTTAATACTTTCTAATGTTGTGCTAAAGATAAAGTTCATATGTAAAAGTTAACAAAGAAATCGGGCGACCTTGCAACTATAAAATGCTGTATCTCGTCATGTATGAGTCATTTAGCCCATTATGAATGATCTCAGAAAGTCCGTTATTTTGCATACGGCAGCCAGAGCAATGCTGTTATTATGAGAAGTACTGTAACACATTAGACTTGTGAG
The DNA here is from genome assembly GCA_949319885.1 of Mecyna flavalis. Lineage (NCBI taxonomy): Eukaryota > Metazoa > Arthropoda > Insecta > Lepidoptera > Crambidae > Mecyna > Mecyna flavalis. Next base: position 11,522,321 of record OX439439.1, read on the forward strand.
ATGTGACATTTATAGCTAACATCAACTAATTTTTATCTAACTTTTTTTGGCAGTATGGCAGATAACCCGCCTGATGGATTCTATTGACGGACACTCAATCAAGAGGCAACAATCAATCTGCGACCATCTGACATACTGGCATTGTATTGTGCACACACTACATACACATTTTTTTCTGCATTATATTATGAAGTTTTTAATTTATATGCAACGTAGTTCGTAGTAATTTAACACATTGCAATTTAAACTTTATGTCGTTTAGAACGGAGGACAAATTCCGCTGAGTCTAAAGGAGGTAGAGTTCAATGCCTGGTAGGGTGTTTCCGCGACTATACTTTTCTGAATGCGGGCCTGAGATAATGGCTGTTCTACGATAAGTACAGTTACGCTTACACATCAATAGGTGTGTTAGCAAAATAGTAAAAACGAGTAAGTAGCGGTTTGCAACTGTACCGTACTAAAGTATAAAAGTCGGAAGCAAACATAGACGAAAGTCAAAGGTAGCTGGAGTACATTGTTTTTTGAGTTTATGAGGGTAATGTGGGACGCTTAAGTCCCGATTCTCACGGTCATAGGTCCTGAAGCGCATTGTCAAAACGCATTCTCCACCGAAAGTCAACATACTAGTGTCATCTATAAATAATTATAATAACCAATCTCTTATTCTATGTTATTGTATTGTTTTTATTCGATGGTTACGGAACTAATTCATTGACCCAAACATTCGTCAGCATCGATATAGGTACTCACGGTCATTAGCATAGACATACAAGTTATTAGAATTGCTTTCTTTTAATTTTTTACGTTTTGCTACCGCCTATTGGCCAAAACACAACATGTAACTGGCCGCAACGAATCACTGACCATAAAGAAGTATGCGTAACTTTGGTACTTTTGAAATTATTTGGAACATAACAGCTTAGCGCACGTAACCGCGATTAGACCATTCTTCTGACGGCAGGCGTGTGACTAATTCTAAAATAAATCTGTAAATTCTAGTACCTATTTACGGGAGACAATTAAAACAGTGTTAATTTCCTATATTAATCATATTCGATTTCATTATTGTAGTGTGTATTCCTTAAATCAATGATTTACATGGCATATTTTTGTAGCCTTATCAAAATCTTATTTTTGGATTATATGTAAAGCCGCCGATATATGGCTTCATTTTGATTTGATAACCGCATCAAACATCAAACTTTCGCCGGCGGCATAGATTGCCGTCTATCACAGTAAAATGTTATGATGAGTATTTCACGACACATTTTATATCTTCAAGCTTCGTAGTAAAAGGTGAGCTTTGACATTCGTCGAAAAAGTGCGATTTATTACACTTATCCAGGGGACAACTTATGATCGCATGCCGTCACCACAGCCTATTTATTCTGTATTATATTATATTATTATTGTAAACCTATTTATGTATAATGATGACAGACTTCTCCTATGTTGGTTAGCCAGTAAGACTCTGAAAGTCTCATGAAAATGGAAATAACCAATGACCTCTAGTGTTAATCCTAGTGTCAGGACCAAAAAAGGCGGTTGGCAATACGTTAGGAGTTAACCAAATTACGAGAAATGTTGTGCTAAAATTGCAAAATTTTTACGTGAAAATGTGTTAACAATCACAGATTACGTAGCTGAATAAAGTAGGTACGTAACTTGGACCACTAAACTGTTGCTTGGCATACATAATCCCTCACGAATCACGATACATAGGTACGTGAACATACTTGTAAATACAGATCACAATTACGTGTTTGTAAATAACAAAATATACCTAACCAGTGAAACTGACTAGGTATTCGAATTAGTTTTTGTTGTTAACACAAAACTAATGCGTTGCGCGACAGAGGCGGATAAGTATTAACACAAAGGTTGTTTTTAGATTTTACTTCTAAGTAATAACTACAAGTAAACAATGAGTCAACTGGAGTCAACGATGAGTACTTTTTTTATGTTACTTTAAGTGGTAACAGAGCTAGAAGCACGCAGCACACCTGATGGTAAGCGACATTGCACCAGAAAGCATCGTTTGTTATTATTTTCGAGCATCTAATATGTGTACGTATTGGCGTACGTATTGGCTCTCGCATAATTTTGCCGGAACACACCAAAAGCCATTATATAAATTGTACATTACATTAATATAAATAATACATCTCTCCTTATCAACCACCCCCACAAGTGGCATCTGCTGCCACCTATAGAGGTATTAGGAAAGAAAAAAGTTTGAAAATTCCCAATGCGGGATTCAATACTCGATCTTTAGGGTTATTTGTTGGAAGTGGAAGTGTGTGAAGAGGAGTAAAAAAATTAAATAAAATTACGTCGTACAAATTCATTTCTATTTAAACATATCGCAGATATAACTGGGGAATACATAGCTAGACGTGTATTAAAAATATAAATCAATTGCGCCTTGAACCCGTGCGACGCGACCTTAAACCTTACCGAGGCACATAGGTAGGTAGGTACATATTTTTCCTTAGTTTTCCGTCTCCACAAAAAACAATGTTACAAGACTCATGTGTTTTTTTTGTCTTGGTGCGATAGTTCTCTTTGTTATACATAGATTCAGAACCAATCGCAACCAACTCAATCCGGAACAAAAAATCAAAACACGTAAGTCCTAATTCAGTCTCTTGACGCTTATTCTAATTGAAGCACACCAATTCAGAAACTTGAACAAGTAACTAAATAAACGTATGCATTTAATAGTAACTAGCGGCCGCCCGCGGTTTCACCCGCGTGGTTCCCGTTCCCGTGGGAATTGATCAAATTCCTTTCTTTTTTAAGATGTATTCTGCTATTCGGGACGGAAACAAATCCAACAAATCAAAAACCATGGCAATCGGTCCAGCCGTTCGCGAGTTATAAGTGTTGTAACAAACACGACTTTCTTTTATATATCGCACACCCGGTAAAAAACTGTCATAACATAAAAACAGGCAAATCTGGTAGAGTCATTTTGTTACTTAATAATAATTGACGACATAATCGCACACCCGCTAAAAAACTGTCATAACGTAGAGGCAAGGTTGGTCTCACTTTTTTCAGTAAAATAATATTTTTATAATCTCACTTTTTGCAGTAAAATAATAATTTACTGCAAGGGGTGAGATTTGCCTGTTTTTGTGTTATGACAGTTTTTTACCGGGTGTGCGATATATAGATTATAGTAGCAAAAAGTACTAACAAACAATGCGCGTCAATGCGTTTTCCTCGCAATAATACTGAATTTCTTTGCCACATCAACTTTCCAATAGGCACTTTGAACCAAAACTATACAGAGCGATGACCTGATCGTGGTTGACTGATGCCGGAAGCAGAAAGCGGTAGCCATGACCACGAAATTCGCCACTCTGTAGGTACATGATATCTCTGAACCTCAGAGCTCTGAACTGACGGTCTCGTAATAATAAATTGAACTTTATTTTCCCACGGCAGAGCGAATTACCTTTAGAAGCTGCATACCATTATTATGGAAGAGAAAAGCAAATGTGCAAAGCATGACACTTAATGTAAAGAGATTATTATCAGTATTATCAGTATTATCACCCATGGACGCCTGCGACTAGGGTATGAAATATCATGCGTAGCCCCGTTGCCCGCCCTTGAATAAATTTGGAAGAGGGTAATATAAGTTCGGGTTTCCAAAACTCTCATTTAACCAACGCAATAGCAAGGCTCCAACGATACTCATACGTGTCCTGTGAGAAGGTGGTACTTCCGCTAATAGAGACCCATTTCGACTTACAGACAGAAACTGTCTAAAGCATGGCTCTACCCAGCTCTACCATACGTGTCATCTTTTTGGAGTATGGCTCCACTACACATCCTGCTTATGTGCAACTTTTGCTTGATCGCCTTTTTCTATCAATCGATATGTGTGTAGCGAACGTGGTATTTTTAGGCTCCCACACTAACTATAATAAGGTAATTTAGTAGGTAAAATTTGTTAGTGTCTAGTATTATAAACGTAGTATTTTCTTGTGTTATTGTTAAGTTAAATTGCTCTTCCTTTGCTTTACAGCCTTTGTAGGTAACCGTCCTTTGTCTACAAGGCCATAAAACTATGTATTGTACCATTATGTCTTAGTTTGTAAAATGCCGACCTTTTATTTGTATAGATTTACCTTTGTTTACTTATAATATAGATTTAAGACATTGTACCTATTCATAGCAGATGTTAAGCGTGGGAAACCGATCGGACCTTTCTGCCTTTCTGGAGAAACACAACGGTCACTACAGTCAGTTGAGTCAGTCAATATCGAGACTTACACGCGTAAACAAGTTCCGATCGGTTGTCCTGGTCGTTGTAAACCAAGAAATATACTTAACTTTTTACCTCAAACTATCTTTCATTAAAAACGCTCTAGCCTTCTAGTACAACACCAGGGCAACAACAGTGGTGACCCCGACGTGATCTGATCGCGAAAGAGAGCGTTTTCTATTAGTAACAGTGACCGTAAATAGTGAAATATAGACAATGACCCGTGACAGTGAAGTCTCTACCGGTGCCGGTGGTGCTGCGCCCACGGCCAACGGTGCCGATGGGGCTGCGCCCACAGCCAACTTCGGGACAGCGCAGATTGGACAGCTGCTTGACTTGTCGACCATTACCGTCCAGGCCAGATTACTTCCGTTCTGGCGAGAGCACCCGCAGCTTTGGTTCGCGCAGTTCGAAGCTGTTGTCGATCCTTTGAACTGTGATGACAACCTAAAGTACAGGTATGTCTTACAACAGCTGCAGTCGGCAGATATTGGTCACCTCAGCGACCTGTTGTTAAGGCCACCAGAAAGTGGAAAGTACGAGGCGCTGAAGGAACGCCTGCTTTCCGTGTACGGCCACTCCGAGGTTAGAAACCTACGTAAGTTAATCACCGGCCTCGAACTTGGTGACCAGAAGCCGTCCGTCCTGCTAAGACGAATGCGGGAACTTGCAGGCAGCATGATCACCGACGAGGGATTGCGCATCGAGTGGCTAAACTATCTTCCTCCGTCTGTACGTGCCACGCTCGCCATCAACCCAGAAGCAAAACTTGACACGCTCGCAGCCATGGCCGACAAAATGTTAGAGTACAACGATGGATACGCGACTGTTGCTGCGGTTTCTAAGGCAAGCCCAACTCCTTCGTCATCAACACCAGCATCTGCAGAAGTAAGTGCGTTGTCAAAAATATTTGAGAAGCTTACTGTCGAAATCGCTGAGTTGCGCACAGAAGTCGCTGAGTTGAGGCAATATCGCCATCCCTCTCGCACACGCTACCGTTCGCAGAGTCAATCTCGCGCGCGTAGCGTTTCTAGGAAACCGCGAGACAAAGACTGGGAGTGCCGTTTTCACTTCAAGTATGGAAACAAAGCAAGGCGATGCGAGTCTCCGTGTGTTCACAAATCGGGAAACGAGGACAGGAGTCATCAGTGACGCATGACTCCACATCACAGCCAATGACGTCACGCCGCATATTCATCTTTGACAAGCAAAACAAAGTCAAATTTTTAGTCGATACCGGTGCCGACCTGTGCGTGTACCCTAAGTCCCTAGTTCATACGGCTCGCAAGTCGCTGGCCTATGGGCTAGTAGCAGCAAATGGTACGCCTATTGAAACATATGGCACAATCGCTTTAACATTAGACTTGGGACTGAGACGCGACTTTCCATGGATATTTGTGGTGGCTGACGTAGATAAACCCATTATAGGAATGGATTTTTTAGCACACTACGAGCTAGTGGTTGATGCCCGTAACAGGCGATTGCTCGATGCTAAGACGCACCTTACCGTCAATGGACAGGTAGCTGTGTCCACGCAAGCGACAATAAAAACATTGAATGGTACATCACCGTACCACGAACTCCTGTCGAAGTATACTGACATCACGCGCCCAGATGGAACCATGTCACAGACAGTGAAACATAATACACAGCATCATATCGTTGTGACACCTGGACCACCGGTCGCTCATAAACCTAGACGTCTAGATCCAGAGCGACTCAAAGCAGCGAAGAAAGAGTTTGAGACAATGGTTAAGCTAGGCATTGCTCGACCTTCTAATAGTCCTTGGGCAGCTCCTTTGGTTATGGTACCAAAGCCGTCAGCACCGTCATCATCGAGGCCTTGGCCCTCTCCACAGCCCCAGTTACCGTTATCAGAAAGAAATGGCACAGACAAAGAAAAGGCGGACACACACCGACCATGCGGCGATTACCGCGGCTTGAACGCAAGGACAGTACCCGACCAGTATCCAGTGCGCCATATTCAAGATTTTGCGCAATGTTTAAGTGGCAAAAAAGTGTTCTCAAAATTAGATTTAGTGCGTGCTTTTAATCAACTTCCTATTGCCGAAGAAGACATTCCAAAAACCGCGATAACGACACCGTTTGGACTTTTTGAGTTTAAGTTTATGACTTTTGGTTTACGCAATGCAGCGCAAACCTTTCAAAGGTTTATGGATGAAGTGTTAAGTGAGTTAGACTTTTGTTATTGTTACATAGATGATATTTTAATCGCATCCAGTGACGAAGCGGAACATTTGAAACACTTAGAGACTGTATTTAATAGGTTAAGGCATTATGGCGTAGTGATAAACCCTGTAAAGTGTGTATTCGGGCAGACCAAGGTAGAGTTCCTCGGTTACTTGGTATCAGCCGAGGGCACGCGTCCGCTCCCTGAAAAGGTAGAAGCAATCCGGAACTTCCCGACTCCAGCAACGGCGAAGCAGCTCCGACGTTTTTTAGGTATGTTAAACTTTTATAGAAGGTGCATACCTAACGCAGCCGCAAGCCAGTCCAGTCTTAACGATCTCTTACAGGGTAAAATAAAAGGCAAGACACCTATCGCTTGGACTGACCAAACGCTGAAAGACTTCGAGACATGCAAGGAAAGTCTCGCACAGGCAACGTTGTTAGCTCATCCACGGACAGACTGTGAATTAGGTCTCTTTTGTGATGCTTCAAACGATTCCATAGGCGCAGCTTTACAACAGAGAGTAGGTAACGATTGGCAACCTATCGCTTTCTTTTCTAAGAAGTTAACTACAGCTGAACAAAAGTACTCGGCGTACGATCGCGAGCTATACGCAATCTATTCCGCAGTAAAACATTTCAGGCATTATATCGAGGCGCGTCACTTCGTAATATTCACAGATCATAAACCTATCATTTATGCATTTCGCAAAAAAGAACAACAGTGTTCACCCAGACAATTAATATATTTAGATTTTATTGCACAGTTCAGTACCGACTTACGACATATTAACGGCGAAGATAACGTAATAGCTGACGCACTTTCGCGCATAGAAACCATTTCTAAAGGCATCGATTGGAATGCGCTCGCGTTATCACAAGAAAACGACTCACAATTACAATCAATGATCGCAAATAATAGCTCATCTTTACAACTACGGCGAATTCAATTAACCGATGGCGCGGGGTTTGTTTATTGCGATGTTTCAACTCAGGTAGCTAGGCCATATTTAACAAAGGAATTCCGGAAAGCTGCATTCAATATGCTACATTCTATCGCCCATCCAGGTGGTAGAGCCACTGCCAAACTAGTTTCCCAGCGATTTGTGTGGTTCTCAATAAATTCAGATTGTAAACAATGGGTAAGAGAATGCATTGAGTGTCAACGTTCAAAGATACATCGGCACGTAGTTACGTCACCAGGCACTTTTGCACCTCCTTCATCTCGGTTTGACCATATACATGTAGACATTGTTGTTATGCCTTATTCTGAGGGATACCAATATTGTCTAACATGCGTAGACCGCTTTACTAGGTGGCCGGAAGCCATCCCTATAGCCAACCAAGAAGCCGAAACCGTGGCTTTCGCACTTTATTCGAATTGGATCGCGCGCTTTGGAGTTCCTCTTAGAATCACTACGGACCAGGGTAGACAGTTCGAATCGTGCCTATTCAAAGAACTTAATGCTTTGATAGGTACGAAGCACTTTCGCACAACGGCTTACCATCCGGAAGCAAATGGAATGGTGGAGAGGTTCCACCGTCAATTAAAAAGCGCCTTGAAATGTCATAGTGCTAGGCTAGGTAGCTGGACAAGAATTCTTCCCACTGTAATGTTAGGTATCCGAGCCTCGTGGAAGGAGGACCTACAAGCTACATCCGCGGAGCTAGTGTATGGACAGAGCGTACGCCTCCCAGGAGAGTTCTTAGGTGACAAACTGAACCAAGATTCAATGCCCAGTGAATTCATCAAAACGCTCCGTTCGCATTTCGACGAGCTGAAACCCGTCCTTAGTACACAGCATGGTCATAAAAGTACATTCATTTTTAAAGATCTCACTACCGCCACTCACGTTTTCGTTCGTAATGATGCCGTGAAAAAACCGTTACAACAGCCCTACGATGGACCGTATAGGGTAATATCTAAAGGAAACAAAACGTTTGTATTAGATATACGTGGCCGCGAGGTTACGATATCATTCGATCGACTGAAACCCGCTTACATGTTACGAGATCAAGACGAACATCCACTGAATCATACGCCCGAGACAATCGTACAATTCGGTTTTATACGGTCTCGCACGCAAGTGACAGCCGAGGAGGATCCCCCAAGTACGGAGCCGCATAGGGTAAGTGTGGCATCGCCAACCCCACAAATAGATCAACCGTCAATGCCTCGCAGATCAGGAAGACAAGTTCGCTTCCCAGATTATTACCAGGTTGGTCTTTCGTGATTTCGTTATCTCAATCACTGGCAGGGGGGTGCTGTAGCGAACGTGGTATTTTTAGGCTCCCACACTAACTATAATAAGGTAATTTAGTAGGTAAAATTTGTTAGTGTCTAGTATTATAAACGTAGTATTTTCTTGTGTTATTGTTAAGTTAAATTGCTCTTCCTTTGCTTTACAGCCTTTGTAGGTAACCGTCCTTTGTCTACAAGGCCATAAAACTATGTATTGTACCATTATGTCTTAGTTTGTAAAATGCCGACCTTTTATTTGTATAGATTTACCTTTGTTTACTTATAATATAGATTTAAGACATTGTACCTATTCATAGCAGATGTTAAGCGTGGGAAACCGATCGGACCTTTCTGCCTTTCTGGAGAAACACAACGGTCACTACAGTCAGTTGAGTCAGTCAGTATCGAGACTTACACGCGTAAACAAGTTCCGATCGGTTGTCCTGGTCGTTGTAAACCAAGAAATATACTTAACTTTTTACCTCAAACTATCTTTCATTAAAAACGCTCTAGCCTTCTAGTACAACACCAGGGCAACAACATGTGTAATTAAAAAATTAAGCCAGAACCTACCATTGCTACAATAACTTTTTTCAATGATGAAGTCAAGCTTTTTGCCCTGTTGTGGAACATTAATAAGTTTTACCTACAAAATATAATCGACACACAAACGCTTTAAGACAATTTATTGTTTATCATATTCTGAAGAATGAAAGTGGAAAATAGGTGGCAAGGTGAAAGGCCTCATAACGACATGATACAATCTCCCGGTATTGAGGATTCAGGCGACTGGGACCAAATAAAACTGGGACCGCGGTCCCAGTTACCTGATAACATTTTTGAATCGGTCGACTGGGACCATATACCTAATTTCCTTTAATGTACAGTTAACAGAAAAATCAATTTATAACTCAGGATTTTATTTTATTTAGTATTACGGTCAAGTATTTTTGAAGTGAAAACTTCTGACTACACTTTTTTTATGGGGAAAAAATGTTAAACTCGCGACAGATTAGTAAGATTGATTCGCCATGCTCGTCGAAGTTATAGGCGCCCAGAAACACCAAAGAGAAGTCACACGGAATATCTAATGGCGGAGTAGAATTTCATGGAAATAAAAGCGAGTGATGCAAAACTTCTATTTGAAGTACCAGGCGCCCATAAGTACCGAAGAGTAATCACACGGAATATTTCATCCTAAAATGGCAGCGTGGTGAATAAAATTCATGTAAAATAAAAGCGAAGTGATGAAAAACTTCTATTTGAAGTACCAGGCGCCCATAAACACCAAAGAGTAGATTGAAAATTCGTAAGACGGATGGAGATGTAGACAGGCGGTGCGGCGTTGTGTCAGTATGGATTTGTCATAAAAGCGACATTCGGTTGCTAAGTAACATTGTTATGAGGAGATGATTGTCATTGCAAATAAATATTACACCACGATATGTGCATCTTCTGACTTTATTATAAATATATAATAGGAGTAATGAGTACTTACTTTATGGTGTATAAAGTTAAGAGACATTAAGACTGATTTTTATATAATTGTTTTGAGGAGATTTCTGTTGAATGTTTACTTAGAATTACTAGTTAAGTAGGCATATGAGCCAACGTGATTTTTAAAACATAATTAAGACTGTTATACTGTTTAAGAAGGTAATACAAAAACTAACTTACCTTTGCAAAAATTAACTTTGTTTTATTTGTGACACCTTTTCTGCTAACTGTACTAAATCTTGTATTTCAACAATGGATTTGTGGTTAAAATTACGGGTGGTCCCACTCGCCTGACGAAATAAACAAATAAAAACTAATCAGGCAACTGGGACCGCGGTCCCAGTTATATAGTGGTCCCAGTCGCCTGAATCCTCTATTATGCTAGTTACATGCCTCGAGGCGTGTCTCTTGCGTCATAAACAACCAAACTCCCTACCCTAAGCGAAAGTGGGGGGTGTTAATCGAGACAATGTACCCGCCTTACCTACTAGGCATATAATTTTCCGAAACATTTTGCAGTCACATTTTGTTAAACACAAGAGAACGAATCCTGCAGATAATCTTTATAAATAAAAATGAATTACTGTTCGTTAGTCTCGCTAAACTCGAGAACGGCTGAACCGATTTGACTTATTTTAGACTTGAAATAGGTATTCGTAGAAGTCCAGGGAAGGTTTTAACGATGAGAAAATATGGATTAATTGCGAGGAAAATACTAAATACATAATTAGGGTTTAAATTAATAATATATATATATAAATAAATGGTTTATATTAAGAGGTAAGTGATACGAAGTTCACCGGGTCAGCTAGTACCTATGTTATAATATAGATCCAAACTCAACCAGTACATTACCTACTCCAATCTGTCAAATTACTACAGCTAACTTTCTACTGGATTTTGGGAAGATTACTCGGGAATTCGCATAACTTTTGGTTCTGGGACTGGTGGCAGATCCTAGGCAATTGATCAAAGCGTCTCATTACAAACAATATAGTTTAGACTTTAGGCACGCCGTTAATCGTTGACCTATTTTCATCAATATTAAAGAACTATTAACGATAATGAGAAACTTAAGACACAAGATAAATTTGATTAGCCACCAAAAAAAACGAACATAGGTAATACAAAATTGAGAAAACATGATTCCATCGTTTGCTATAGAAAACTAATAAATGAAGGATAACGTGAACTATTTATGGTGATTGGCGTGGGAGGTGTTTATGACAATGTCGTAACCGGAATATCAGGGAAACAGGGCACGATTAAGCGTGCCGTCACATCTCTCGTCTAAATAATTATGGTCCCTTTTTATACTCGTAAATGTTTTGTTAAAACAGCTTGGCCTGCATGGATAGGATGATAAACTACTCCGGGTCTATAGACGGTCGCGAAACTAAGTAAAGCATAAATAAATTTTTCTCAAAATACGGGACCTCTTTATTTCAAATAATAAAAGTCAGTTTTCTCCGCCACTTAGAAGGAGGCGGCATCGCGCACATCAACATTAAACGGAATAATGTGGCCTACAAATAGCGATAAAGAGTCTGATAAGGAAACAAAAGAATTACAAACGCTATTTCAGTATAGCTGCGTTTATCGACAACGAACAACAGGTGAACAGGCAATACCGAAATATGCATGCATCGTCTTCACGCACCAATGACTAAATTGCCATCACTTAAAAATTTACGTGTATTCCATAATACAAAATATGAATACAGTATATTGAAATATATTCTATACCTAATATGAGGTATGCATAATATACGGGTATGTCGCATGTTTTTTCCGGAGCACAGTACTTTTAGGCACCAGGAAAATGACTTAATTGGTGGATTTCACTTAAAAATAAGACAGTACTAGGGAATGCAAATCTCGCAAGATTAGGGCTCAAGCGAGATCTCGCGAGATTATGAATATCAGTGCTGCGAGATCTCGCTAAAATCGAGATCTCGCGAGATTGGCAGTTTTGCGTGTTTTTTTGCAAATAATCACAATATTTGATTACATTGGGATAAAATTCTATTAAAAATCATAAGTAGGTATTATAATATAAATATTTATTTCACGAAATAAAACAGCTTAAAACAGATAGGTAGGTATACAGTCATTGCCCATGGTTAGAGATGGGTAAGTAGCCGGATGGTTTAGATTACACAGGTCTGCAATGGTTTTCCTCTTTGAAATCTGAGTAATGTTTTCTATAGTTTCTGATGTGCTCTTTACGAGAAAAATAATAAAAAAAATCCATCACGTCAGGACATTTTGATATTGAATATTTAAGATTTTGCTTTAAAATGTCTGAGCGCCTACATTTTAAAATTTATAAAACGTCATAAAATTACTTTAGCTTAATTTTTATTGCATTTAATTAGTGTAAGGAGACATAGAAATTAATTCAAATCAGTAATTTGTTAATTACTACATAATGAGTATAAGTAATTCGCATTAAACATGTCGAAAAAGGGGTAATTTGGCTCAATTTAGTAATGAGCTCATTCATACACAATGATTAGGTAATATTATCCAATTGTTGTAAATATTATTAGAAAAGGGTGTAATAAAGATAAACCAAAGGGTTTTTGTATAAGTACCTGCACTGATTTAGAAAATTAACAGTTGAACTGAGCATTTTGCAACATAAAGTCATCGCGAAGTTGCTTAAAATTCTACGAATAGTTTTTGTAATATTTGCGGGAAATTTATGGTGATAAAACAACGAAACAGCATTACAGGCTTTGTGAAAACTATTTACAAAAGTTATTTTGGCTACGTTATAAGTAACCAAGACAAAACTTGGACTCTTCATAAAAATTGTACGACTTGTTTATTAGAACTTCGCAAGTAGTCAAAAGGACAGAAAAATAGCTTCAAAATCGTTTCACCTATGCTATGGAGATAATGGAGAGCACCTAAAGACCATGTTAAAGAAATAGTGGCCAAAATGATTATAAATTTTAGTGTAATGGGTTGTAATATGAGAATTAAACTTCATTTCCTTGATTCGCACATTGAGTACTACCCAGACGATCTAGGAGCCGTTAGCGAAGAACAAGGCTAAAGATTTCACCAATATTTGAAAGAGCTTGAAGTCCGGTATCAAGGAAGATGGAATACTAGCATGATGGCGGACTATTGTTGGTTTTTGAAGCGCGACGATCCAAACCGGAAATTTAAGCGAAAATCGCACAACCGAAGCTTCCAGGAAAAAAGGACCAGGTTCCACAAATAAAATTTACATGTAATTTAGACTAGTAATAAGTTTTTATTATATTTTAGTAGTTTTTTATCTTAAAAGTAATGTACTTCTTTAAATATATATTTTTTTATGTGAGAACTTGTGATTTTTTTCCTATTTTCTATCTGGACCTTTTTTGAAAAATCTGGAGGTGATGGAGAAAAACTGAGTACATATTCGTAATCAGCGCACCAAAATAGCCTAGAATCAGCTATCAAATTCCAGAGAGGAAGTTATGACCCTCATTTTGCAGGCCTGTGTTATTAGCGATTATTATCCATTAGTAGCCATTAATAGCCATGCAATGGCTAATAACCCTGCTATTAATGTATTTGAAAGTAATAAATGTATTTTTTTTGTTTTATTCTAATTTTAACATTACTAACCAATAAAAATCATTAAATTTCACATCAAACATCATTACCATTCGCAAATTTTTGTTGGAATCCGAAATATTCGTTTCATTATTTCACGTAATTGAATGTATACCCGTGTTTGGTTATTTAGTATTATATAAATTACATTATTCATTTGTATTCATTTACAAATTAATGTTACAAAGTCATTCAATTTTTAAAATCAACACAACCTTTGTTTTTTTTGCGGAGGAAAACGCATTTACGCGCCATAATCGCAGGCTAGCGACGCCTGGGGTCGTGTGTGGGGCTCGAGACTAAGTCCCACTACCCACTAAACTCTCCGGTTTTCCCTTAACACCCGATTGGGACGAGCCTAAAACCGATAGGTATTTATTTAATGCAAGAAGAATTAGCGACACCAACATAAATAGGTACAAGTTGTAACTCTACATACGTTACTTAGGTAGGTTAACGCTGTTTCCTTGAACGGAATAATACCGAACAACAGGCAAGTGAATGTAAATTGAACTACATATTTATCGACACGAAATTTCCGCGACACTAACATGCGCACTATATAGGTAATAACACTGGGGAAAATAATGCAAAACCGATAATACTTTAGCAAAGCTACTACACACACATCGGTTTTCTGTGGGACCATTTCGATTGACAAACACTTGAAATCAGAGGCTCGAAGATCAGATGAGCCTACAGTCTGGCAGCACATTGAGCGACGCTTCCAGGTGAAGCGTCCCGCAATGGAATAGACCGCAGTGGCCGCTTACCATCAGGTGGGCTGCGGTGCCTGTCTGCCAACTGACCTAGTAAAAAAAAAGACAGGAATAACAGTCTGTAGCATAGCTCTGCTCTACCATACGCTTCATTGCTTTTTATTGTATCACGGATAGCACGATAAGCCTGCGCTTGATCTTGATTTGTGTTTTGTCAGTTCAGTCCCCCTAGACAAGCGGCATTTATGACGTTCGTTATAGCTCAATTTGCGATAGCGAATGTCAAAACCCATACTTTCACCACGTGACTTTTCTATGGCATCTGTCAAATCCATACAATTTAAAGTTAGCGAATTTCGCCAGCTATGAAGCGATGTCATCATGTCTAAGCCCACTGATTCATATCATAGCGAATCATCCGACTTCTACCTACTAATATTATAAAGAGGAAAGATTTGATTGTTTGTTTGTATTGAATAGGCTTCGAAACTACTGAACCGACTTGAATAAATCTTTCAGGAAGAAAGGGTGGGATGTTTCAAAAAAGAAATTACGCGCGGGTGAAACCGCGGGAGGCGACCGCTAGTATAAGATAAAACAGCACAGTCATCACTAAATTGACATTTTGAAAAGTGAACGTTTTATAGGTACTTCTCCTTTTGGTAAGTTCAGAAACCGTTCTGTTAAAAGTCGTACAGTAAAACAATTTTATGATGTATGAGTACGAGCATAAATACGGTCATGTGGTAAACCACAAAAAAAAAATTATGCATATTGCTCACAACAGTACTTAATTAAAATTGAATATTTCCACTGGGGCATTCGTAATGCATCATGGCCGAGCAAAGTTAAGCAAATCGTGACTTCAAGATGAAGTTGACCATGAATCCAAGTCTACAATCATTAATTATTGCTACAAAAATCGATTGGGCATTTAAAAGACGAGTTTGCCATTTTGAAATCGCGATCTTTGAGCTTGCCTGTACAAGATAACATTTCTGACAACAACTATAAAGGCCTTCACAATACAGTAAACAAATACCAACTTTGCATTTTGCCTCTTACTCAATTATATTACGATTAATAGTCCAGTCAAATAAGACTTTGAAGGTTACAAAAATTCCCATAGAGCTAAAAATTGGTATGCATGTTCAGAATACTATTATAAATGAATTGTGAAAAGTCCTCATCAATCCCCCTTGTGCAATTTTTTTTATTGATGGTGAAAGTTTGCAAAAATAGGTTTTTCGCGTTTTTCAGCTAAACGGTGAGTTTCACAGCAACATAGTTCAGACAAAAATTATAGACCATCCGATTCCCTACCAAAAATGTATCCACACTTTTTTCATAAGTGTTGCCATTTCCGTGATATAGCGATTGAAAGAATTGAAAAAAATATTTTGTTCGTAATATGCACGTTAATGTACTTTTATATACATTTTTGAACCATTATACGAGTAAAAATATGAGTCCCTATGTCTTATACATACAAATTATAAAATTCTTAGAATATAAATGATCGTCAAGAACTCCGCCCCTATTTTCATTTAACAAAGTTTGTGCATTTTACTAGAGAAAATTTTCTTTGTTCTGTGATTTTACTGTTTAAAAAAATATATATTTGTAGTCAACCTTTGACTGAAGGTGGAGTTGTAACTGTTGATCGCGGCATGAAAGCATTAATTGATGCAAGTATTGAAAGATGTGAGGAGTTTTCGGAGTACCTGAAAGACCAGACATCTGTTAAAATTCATGTGCAGTGTCGAAAAAATTATCATTGATGCCGTAAAAAGACGACGCCAAGAAGAAGAAGCTGGTTCATCAAAAATAAGTCCTCCTCGTACTAGAGCAAAGAGTAAGTGAAACTACATTTTGCTTCAATCAGTGATGTTTATTTTGCAACAATGAATTAAATGAATTGTTAAATGAAAATAGGGGCGGAGTTCTTGACGTTCATTTATATTCTAAGAATTTTATAATTTGTATGTATAAGACATAGGGACTCATATTTTTACTCGTGTAATGGTTCAAAAATGTATATAAAAGTACATTAACGTGCATATTACGAACAAAATATTTTTTTTCAATTCTTTCAATCGCTATATCACGGAAATGGCAACACTTATGAAAAAAGTGTGGATACATTTTTGGTAGGGAATCGGATGGTCTATAATTTTTGTCTGAACTATGTTGCTGTGAAACTCACCGTTTAGCTGAAAAACGCGAAAAACCTATTTTTGCAAACTTTCACCATCAATAAAAAAAATTGCACAAGGGGGATTGATGAGGACTTTTCACAATTCATTTATAATAGTATTCTGAACATTCATACCAATTTTTAGCTCTATGGGAATTTTTGTAACCTTACTTCTATTTTAAGGACTAATTTGACTGGACTATAACGATTTTAGCACGAACGGACGACAGATAAATTGGACATCAAAGCCTTCAAAGAAATATGATGGTTTGTAACAAAATGCCATAAGATTGTTTGACTCGCAATAGTCACAATAAAATTATAAATTAATGATTTATATCATATCATTAATTAGTGTACAATAATTCAAGTAAAAAAATAGCTAAATTTTAATCCAACACCTAAGTAGGTATACGGCCAGTTATACAAAGCTTTAAATGTAACTCATAAATTAGCAGTTATTATTCCCCAAGTAGGAAACAGGGGACGGACGAAAACTTAGAAGAATATACCCGAAGGCCCAACCCCTAATAAAGTACAGTGTCCTTCTTGTATACCTACTAAGTATTGATTAACCGTAGGTGTATCGTAATTCATAAGTTACTGTATTCGCAAAGCTACAGTGAAGCAACTTCGTCGCAACCTTGAAAGTTAAGTGATGTTCGAGCAGTTCAACAGAATAGTTGATTTTATAAACAATACAAAATATTTTTAAATTAAATATAAACATGCAGGGCCAGTTCACTGTCAGATAAATTCCTGATAATTTACCTGATCTATCTTGAGGGACCTCCTCAGGTCCTCGGGTGAAATAAGTAAACTGTGTGTCCAGAGACAACAGAAAGCTTACTGTGGCTATACTACCGATATAGTATGGTATAGAAGACTTTTAATTTTAAGCTTACTTCAATTAGCCATAAACTTTTAACTTATTCTAGATCCTAAGACTTAAATAAAACTCGCCCCGCCCGGTCTGATCCCAAATGTCGGAATCATTGGCCTATGGGCCTAAAATATATAAAGAATCTAACTCAAGTGTATTTATTGCACTGAGAATAGGTAATCATCCAATAGCATTCACTTAACCGTGATTCGTGAATAAAGCTGCGAACAATGAAACTGCTATTCTGTTTGTGTTCCTGTATTGTGGCATTGGTTACTCGATGTAAACAAGCTAGTGACGGAAAGAAACCCACCCGCCTACCTATACACTTTCTACGCGATGAGCGAATGTGAAAACTGCAGAAAAAACCAACGAATCATGTTACGAAGACCGTGGACGCACCGGATTATAGTGTTACACAAAATGTTCTGCATTCATTTTAATAAATTACTATACTTACCTAGGATCATTAAATTACACAAGTTTTTCAAAAATACAAGTTGCGTAACTAGGTCTCCACTGCATATAAAGCGACTATGCAAAAATAGCATGCCAGTATGTTAAGGTATTTGTAAGACATTGCATTTTGAATTCAATCGATGCATGGCCAGCAAGTCGAATCAGGACATTTTAATGCATTTCAAAAATTATAATTCAGTTAATAATTTGTTCCGTATTTGCAAACGTTTTCGGTAGATCTCATCTAGGTTAGTAGGTTCTGAAATCTCGAGTAATCTCGGCTAGGTCTGAAGTCTTGCGTATTCTCGGCTAGGTCTTAAGTTTCGCGCAATCTCGGCTAGGCATTTTATTTTGCGATATCGCGGCTTGTGGTAAAATCTCGCGATATTTCGGCTAGGGGTAAAATCCCGCGAGATCACGGCTAGGTCTAAAATCTTACGCGATCTCGGTTAGGTCTGAACTCTCGCGTGATCACGGCCAGGTATGAACTTTCGTAGGTCTGAAACCCTGCGAGATGTGGACTTAGTCTAATACCAAACAATAAACAAGACTTACCTGTTGGCAAGTAATGAAGAGCGCCGCCCATACGTGTATACCCGCAATGACTTGAGCTGCGAGGGTTTGAAGAAACGGCTCCGAAGGCCTCTCTGACACTTTGTGGAACACCTCAGGTATCGACTGAGGCGCCAAACTGACTGTTTCCGACGTATTTAGATCCATTCTGCAACAAAAATATACTACATTCAACCAAATTTTGATTTGATTCAAATTTTAATTAAAAATACCAGACACCAATAAATACCATAATATGTAGAAATAGCTATACAGCGTGCAATTTTAGTCGTTGTTTTCCCGCAGTAAAATGATTCTATCTTAGTAGTAAAATAGATTAATAAAGTTATTTTTAAGTGAAATCAAAAGTTTTACGATTATGATAGACGAAACTCGAACCAATAGTACTAGCTGCGTCACGGACGGTCACCGGCCGGGGTCATTGCCCTTCGCGTTTATCAAAAAAATGATTTTTTACAATTTACTTACATTTGTTATCCATTTTCCCATCAAATTTTAAAAAAAAAATCACATAAAGTTAAAAAAATAAAATTCAAAAAAAAAATTACATGCATTAATCGATAGTACTACTGAAAGTAAAGCGTTCTGCTGCGGGAAAACAACGACTCAAGTAACACGCAGTATAATAAGTCCCTACATAATTTAAAAGATTGAGAGAATGTGTTTTGGTTAAAATAAAAAAAAACATGGAAATGTTTGTATGGGGAAATGAACCCTGAATGTCTAGTGTCATACATAACTTCTCAACTATTACACCAAATTGGTTGTCAAATTGACCTATTTTATAAATGCAGATATCAAGTCAACAGACCTGAAATAAATGCCAGCATTTATTTGCAGCACAAATGTAGTCAACCATGAATACAATATACCTAATCCAATATCTTGTAGCTACCAAACAACAAAATTGTATCACACCTTAATGTTTCAAGGAATGATGTGTAACATACCATTCCACCACAGTCACTCAACTCATCCTTTAATTAAATTGACTTTTATATGTTTTGAAACTATTACAATAGGACTAATATTATGCCTTAACATTCCAGAGCACAAATTATCATAAGTAGGTAAGCATTTGAGAGTAGGCATAAGTTATTTATTTGCTGATACTGATATTTCAAGAAAGATATGTTTTTGTAGTAGGCATTAATGGTACATTGTAATTAAGGTACAGTTTCCTGGGAACATGTTTATATGAAACAATATGCAGTGAAAGGCAACAAGTTTTTTAAGGCTAAACATGTAACCAATTATAGATTCTTATCTCCAGCTGTACTACATAGATGCCCAATCTACCAACAAGATTGTTTGTGTCCCAAAAAAATAAGACATGATGATGGGTTTGAAAATTAAATATAATACAAATAATTTAAATATAACAATCTCATTTTGTAAGATAACAAATGTATGCTCATTTTGTGTTTACTTACTACAACCCTTATTTGTTCCATTCTCTCAATCATTATAAATGTAAGCTTCACTACTTATAGGAAATCAATATTTCATGTTGATATATTTAAAGGAATAATTTTATCACTTGTTTAAGGATTCTTAATTATAATGATAGCATCATGATAAAATGTTGACTAAGGGTAATTAACACTTTATCTTTAGATATAAAAATAAGCTAGTTTCATTTGATGTTGATATCACATTTTGATCTATTACCTATCTGGAAAATAAAACAATATTACAGTTTAAAAAGAACTAGGCATATCTCATAATTGAGATAAGGCCTGTACCAAGCAGTGGAAACATAATTAAAGGCTGATGATGATGAAAAAGAACTACTAATTGCTTTAGAGCACCATATACAAATTATGAACAAGCATTTAATGTCATAATTAATTAACCTCTTTAGCATTGTCCACATTGTATTGAGCCTTATTCATATTATAGAGATGACAAATATTTCTAATTAGAAAAAGAAGCTCCAGGTGATATATAGGTATATAATTATAATATCAATGAATTACTGAAGATGTCTCCCAGAATTGATTAACCACTCAACGCCGAACCGGCACTCGCGTGCCGCTTAACAATAGATTTTCTATTGTGTCTGGTGTTCCGGGGCTAGAAGGATTAAATTAAAACAGACTGTTGATTTATCGAAAAAAAAAAACTAGAAACATGAAGAAACAGGGTAGCAAACTGTTTCATTTTGTCAATTGTTGCATTTAAAATCAATTCATTACTTAATTTGAAACTCTACTGTAGCAATTCACTGGATAGATCATTCATTAATAGCCACAACACTCTAAACACAAGATAAAATGTGTATGTATACAGTAACAGTGTTGTGAAAACAATAACAATCCCATAGGCAAACAATATCATTGTGTTATGGAATAGAAGGACAGTGTATGCAATTAACTGTTTGAATAGGCAATAAACAAGCAGTTTAGGCAGTGTTCATAATACTCTTGAATATTATATCTACTAGTAAATAATATGTTTGAGTTACACAAACATATTTATTAAAAAAATAATGGCAGATGAAAATAGATACAAACTAAACCTTTACACACAATTTGTCTATTAGGATCTTTTTAGCTATTATATTTGGAAGTAAATTGCTGATAGTAAAATTATTGACAAATATATTTATTGACAAATGAGGTCAAAATTACAAGAAAGTATTTTTTGCTATTATTTGAGCTTAACAAAGTACCCATGTTAACAAGTTATTGAATGTACCTACTTACCTAATTGTAAACAAAGCTCCACCTTAAATAATTCCACCTTGCTAACACCATTAGGGCTGTTGAATCATAGCTAAGAATCACATTTGAGTAACATACCTATTCAATTTCTAGAGCAATCAGTTTCTAAATAACAGAAGAGGTAATTATGATGTTCAATCACCATTTCACTTCACCTACATGATTAATAGAACATTATTGAGAATTGCTAATGAGTTTTATCTTGCGTTCTCAGTTCATTTACTAATATCAATTTCTTTAAGATATTGAGACAGAAACAATCACGGAACAAGCAAATTGGAGGTCATACGTCTTGACATTTTCTTGTTTGAGGCATGTTTGAGGCACCTACTTTTGTAGCCTTACAGTATTGCTGATGACCCGTAAATTTCCGTAATAATCTGTTTTCTTAAACACATTGCTTTGAAAAGGATGGATTTATTCAAAATATTTACCTGGAATAAGACTATAATCGCTTGATAGCTACTGTTTTCCTTTTGTTAACAGATGTCATTCGTAATCAACACTGTGCACATATTGCATACGCCACAAATTCACACAATTTCATTGATTTATCCACACCACACAGATATCACACTGTTAAACAAAAACAAAACGAAACACTAGCAAAAACTACGCAAATATTTCAATCCAGTATCCAGTCTGTCTGATCCATTTGCGATCGCAAATTCGTTCGCGAGTTTCGTGGTTTCGTGACGATTCTGCAATACAATACAAGAGCAGAGACAAAAGCAGCTCATAGAATTATTGACAGGTACAAGATTTTTGGTGGACCGTACATTTCAATTGTTTAAATCATTTGAAATAGTTAATAACAAAATATAATAAATTTATATTACAAAGCACATTACACAAAAACTATTTCTCTGTCATCGATCATACATACCACAAAACAGAAATAAATGTACGTGATGCACACCAATTTTACGTAACGTTCAATTGATTAGGAAAATCGATTAATTTATATTACTACGTCTACGTGAAGATGGCAACACTGACCACTTGCTTTCGTAACTTTCATCCTCCCATAGACAATCAACAAACTGAAATGAAAATGTCCGTCGCAAAATAAACGTTCTAATTTACTTTGTGAATGTGTAATAATCGTAGCTTGCGATGTGAATTATTTTTTAGTATTTATAATCCCAAAAGTGCATAATAATTTCAAAAATGATTGTCCAAGAACCCATACAGGTGATCACGAAACCCCACTTTCCAAGAACTGTCAGTGGTTTGGGTTTTTACTTGGGTTTTGCTAAAATAACCATTTATTTTCCCACAGGTTATCGTTTGGGATTGTCTCAATAATTATGAGTACGACAATGCTATATTTTTGGCTGAAAGATTACATGCTGAAGGTATTTTTTTCTTCAGTTTTATACCCTCAATGGTGATCGTAGTTACACTTGCGTTTTGTGCTCTTTATTGATTTTCGCGTGCTTAATGGTTAAAAATTCAATTGTGATTGTTCAAAGTGAAGATGTGGAAAGAGCTATTTCATAAATATTTGTTGAATTCCAGTGGCATCTGAGGAAACGACGTTTTTATTGGGGACATGTTACTACAGAGCTGGACGCGTGAATGAGGCACATCATTTGCTACAGAATACATCATTGTCACTCCCACAATCTAGGTTTTTGTTAGCCAAATGTTCAATAGACCTAAAATCGTGAGTACCCATTCTATACAATGATTGATATTGTAAAGTACTGCCTGTCATTAGTGGCATCATTTCAGTTGTGTACTATCAGCCACAGGGCCGGGTTACCACTTTGCAACATTTTTCGTTTGCACGAAGTGACCATAGCTAGCCCCGCCCACAATTTTAGCCTACCAATTAGAGGAGATGTATCCGGGGTTCAGGTCAACTTTATTGTTCGTGCCAGATGTTGCTCAAAAGATGTCTAAAGTTGCAAGTGTTTGAAGAAAGCCCGAACATGAATATTTCGTTAATAAGTTGAAATCGGAAGTATTGTTTAAAACACGTGTTCTGCTAAACATGGTTAAGTCCCATTGTGGGAAAATAATACAACTGCTTTTGTTTACGCTTAAAAGAGAATTACCGACACGGTATCTACCCGACAACAATATATTTTATAGTATTGTAATAATGCAAGTGCAATTACTTCCTCTTCTTCTGTTGCAAAACTTACATACTATATTTAAGTTAAATTACTTTATTGCCGTCAGATTTAAAACCTTAAACTATTTAGTGGATCGTTTAAGAAAAAATATTAAGTTAGCCTTAGTACATACTTATTAACCTTAATTACTTTATTTTTTAAATAATGCTTTTCTTTTATTAAAAATATTTTGGAATATTTTTTTTTATTATTATTTTTGACACCTTAAATAAGTAGTAGATATTAATAAAAACATTACTTAAAATATCATAGTAATTAAAATTGTAATTGTAAATGTTACGAAGAGATATTCTGGTATAATTTATTTTTAGCCAACATGTAACAAATTTTATCACAACTAAACTTAATGGTAAAGATGCAATTTTGTTAGAGGAACACAAAGTTTTCACTTTTTGCCTGTTTAAAAAAATCTTTTGTTTCCGCGTTCTTTGATTCTATTGGTAGACAGAACCAAGAAGGCGAGTGCATGTTTTGGGCGCTGCCAGAGAAAAATAGATTTTAAGGTGGTACCCCGGCCCTGTGGCTGATAGTACATTATCTCATTGTGTTCTGAGAGAATTGTTATTGTGGTTTAATTCCATATCGTCGGCTAAGGTCGCAAACCTCTTAACCCATTCGATGCCGCCTTGAAAAGTGACGACATTACGCAGATGCCGCCATACTGTAATATGCAGCCCGCCCATCGGCGGGCTCGGCATTACGATTAAGTAATCTTGCCCGCCCATGGGCGTTTTCGGCATGCAGCTATAGATTGAGATTGGAATCGTATAATATGTTCAGTTTACAAGTACTGTACGGTCTGTAAAGCGTGTATGTGCAGTGCATAGAAACGGAACACACGTCTGATTACTACGAACAGTAAAACAGAAGTGACTAAAAAAACGTAAGCAATGAAATGAGTCGGTGCATCCTAATGTTATATTTCATAGTTTTATCTATAACTCGTGCCAAGGAAGTGCGAACTCAGTCATAAATCATCATTTGCGGCATTGTCAAAGGAATGTGGCAATGACAATGCCGCGCAACTCGTTATCGGTAAAGGGATGCTCGGGTTCAGGTAGACAGTTTTTAATATTTTTATACCTCTGTATATTATGACTCAATACGCATGTCAAAGTTGTTTACTAGTCCGGTCGGCACTTTTTAAGATTTGTTTACTGGTCCGGCGGCCGGCCGGTACGTTTTGCAATACGACATTTGGGACGTTTTAGGCAAATTAAAACCCTATGTCGAAGGCAAAGGACGTTCTATCAATCAACCAAATCTGTTTTACAAATTGTGTTCCTGAGTAATTTTCCACATTTGCAATTCGAACCGTTAAACAAGGAATCGTTTCAAACAACATTAACGAATACCTTGCCTTATAAAGAACACCACTTTTACACGCTTTTATTTAATTTGTTACGAAACTATGTACGGCACATATAATAACATACGGCATTCATTGAACATCATTTAACTGTGCCTACTTTCAGGGAAACAATCCATGACAACGACCAAGTTAGATTTTGATAATAATACATTAACCCTGTAGAGGACGTCTATTATGATTAATTAAATTAAATCAATGCCGCAATGGCATACATATTTTATGACATACATCGTTTGAAAGTGTATTTATAAAATGTTTACACCTAATATAAATCAACGCAAAAGAGGTAGCGAGCATGTCCAAACTAAATGTTACTAAAGCTTACAAAAGGTTTGTGATTTCTGAATACAAATCTTGCCCGCCCATGGGCGGGCTCGGCATGACAGTTTAGAATCGGCAATTTTTCAAAACTTCAAATATCAGCAGGCCATTTGAGTTGCCAATATAATTTAATAAAACAAATCATTACACAAGATTTCATAATTTTCTGACGTTATTTCGTAAAGTTATTGCAGTTTAAAATTGACCCGCCCATGGGCGGGCTCGGCATGAGAGTTAAAATAAATTGCCCGCCGATGGGCGGGCTCGGCACTGAATGGGTTAACTCCATTTTGACGTCAAAATATATTTTTATAGTTTTAGATAGTGCAAATTAAAACGCATCTACTATTAAAACTTTTAAGTCCTTAAAAAAAGCCGTTACAATTTAAAAAGCAAAATAGAAAAGCTTGAAACTCCAAGACAGCCATTTTTGTAAACTCAAACCACGTATGTCCCCCCGCCCAGTACTGCTCTCGATTAGAGATTGCAAATATTCGCTGATTTTTCTTTACGAATATTTTCAAAAAGGGCTAAAATTGAATTTTTTTGCTAAGAAAACTATATTTTGACCCGGTTTTATT
The DNA here is from genome assembly GCA_949319885.1 of Mecyna flavalis. Lineage (NCBI taxonomy): Eukaryota > Metazoa > Arthropoda > Insecta > Lepidoptera > Crambidae > Mecyna > Mecyna flavalis. The sequence goes on from OX439439.1 coordinate 11,548,119, forward strand.
GCTTTAGGTATTCTTCTTCTTCTTTGCGTGTCGATGGCTAAATTTTGTTGGCCCAGAATCCAGCGACCCGAACAGCTTTTTGGTCAGCGCGCAACAACTCTTCTTTTGTGCAAGTATCAGGGCACGCGGGGCAACACAAAAGGTGGGCCATTGTTTGAGAGGAGGCACCGCAGTCGCAAACGTTTTTAGAAGGCCCCACGTAACCCCAACGCTGCAGGTTGTCCCTGCAGCGGCCAACCTGACTCCGCAGTCTATTGAGCGCTTTCCAAGTCGATCACGGCAGATCATGGCCTGGAGCAAGGCTTTCACAGGGTGGGTACAGAAGAAGGGGATGCTTTTCTTTCTAACTGTTAATCCTTACCAAGGAGTCCAAGGACGGATCATCAGTGAAAACTGGTTCAACTCTCCTGTGAAAGCTTCGTCGGCTTTTGAGTCGTTGCGATACAGGGACGTAACCAAATATGTATGGGGTTACGGGGGTCTCGCTCTACCTTCGCTTTTTCAAGACCACTAGCCACACCCCTTAGAAAGCTTTAGGAATTATATTTTTAACAGTAGAGTGAGCCTGTAACACTGCCTTTATGTCTCGGATCGAGTCAAAGGACTTCTCATAGTCCAAAAACGCTAAGCACAATGGAAAATTATACTCCTCGGTCTTCTGTATAATTTGCCGCAGCTTGTGTTTGTGGTCTATGCTACCCGTTTCGGTTATCGGCTTGTTTGGTAGGTTGGAAATCATCAAATCTGCGTGCGAGACGATTTGTGATGACCCTTGAGAACAGCTTGTATACATGGCTCAACAGCGAGATAGGCCAATTCTTCAAGCGTTCTGTGTCTCCTCTCTTGAAAAAGAGCTCTTCCACACGTCTTCTGTTCCATGCCTGTGGCGTGACACCCCCGAGCAAGACGGAATTAAAAAGCTTCTTAAGCAACTTCAGCACGAGTTTTCCACCTGCTTTCAGGAGCTCAGAAGTAATACCGTCTTCACCCGGCGCTTTGTTGTTCTTAAGCTGTTTCAAAGCCATCCCAACTGATGCCCTGAATGTCTTTAGTTTAGTGACAAGCTTGGCTCTTAGGTCTTTAGCCAAGTTATTGACAGGTTTTGACACCGAGGTATATAGCTGTCCATAGAACCTCTCGACCTCCCTTAAAACCTCAGACTTTGTAGCCACCATCCGGCCGTCCTCAGTTTTTAGCTTTCTTAGCTGACTTTGCCCAATATACAAGTCTATTGCAAACGCTTTGGAGCCTTTATTCCGCTCTTTTGCGTCTTCAATACGACTTGTTTAAAGTCTCGGATATCGTGTCGCACTTCGCAGGGACATAAAAATCCGTCTATTGAGCTGCCAACATGCCTCAGCGTCATCAGGAATATGCAGCAGCATAGTACGACGCTCAGCCATGAGCCCATTAGGTTAAGGGTGTGATCAGTTAGTTTCTGAGGTTTATTTGTATCGTCCACCGTAACGCAATTGTCAAGGTAACTTCAAATGTCAATATCTCAAAAATGACTGTAAGTGAATTGGATCCTTTTTGCGTAACTACGTTCATTATTGTACACTTCTAATATAACATTAAAGTTCAAGATACAGAGATTCTTTTTAGCAAAGCTCATAACTCCCATATTGTGTTTTCTATTTTTCGATCCAAAACTCGTAACTCCATATTTTATAGATTTGACGAAAAGTTTCATAATAAATGTCATAAAATCTGATAACTAGTCTTAAATATAGTCTATTGGTAAAAAAATATCGACAAGCTTTGAAAAAATAAAAAAGTTATGAAGTTTTTTGTGCCTTCTGTAAAATTTGGTCTTAGGGAGTTAAGTGGGTTGCGACCTTAGCCGACGATATGGAAAGACTAAAATATCTACTGAACTTACAAGTCTTTGTCTTTTGTATTAATAGCATTTCAAATTTATTGAAAGTTGATTGTTGTAGAGGTCATATTTATTGCCAAGCAATGATGATTTTAAGCATTTTGGTAGTGATACTATTGATAGTTTTAGTGTCTGTCTTTTATACTATACAAATTATGTGGCAGAAAACTGAGTTCAAAGTGAAGTTTTCTTGTGGATACCATCCAATTTTTTTTTATGAAAACTAACCTAACATTAAATGTAGGTAAATAATATAAGTTTCAGATGATATGTTAAGTTAAAATAAATCTGAAAACTTTGATGTTGAGTGAAAGTGAGATAATGAATAAAACATTTCTAATATGAATATGCACAGACAACTTAAGTCTGTGTTTTCAGTTTTATTTTGTATTTTCTTACTATGATAAAATCAATAGTTTTGTTTTATTCTTAAAATTATGTTTTGTTGTTTTTCTATTTTCATACTAAGCACTAATGAAGCTACAGGTGTTTAGACTAATCAGGCTGAGATTTTTTGTTACCTACCCTCTCCACAAAAAGCAGTTAATTAATACATCTGAAAAGTAGTAATAAATTTCAAATTAAGAATATTGAAGCTTGAAAACTTTCTTTTTTACTATATTTCAGTACCTACTCAAAAAGCAGTCAACTTACCATTATTATAATAGTACAATTACATAATTGATGCTAATTTTGATAATTTATAACCTTGCTTAATTAATTTTAATAGCCTTTACTTGGCCACTAATGGGCAAAGGTCTCTTATAGTCTTCAAAAGAATGTTATTAGTAGTATAAAAATCTACCCAATAATTTAATAGATCAAGGTTCTATAACTATTTTGGTCTAAGATTTAACATAGTTCCAGTTCTATTATCACCTATGGAAATTAAAAGAATGATTCTTATCCTTGCAGGTACAAAGATGCAGAAGTTGCACTAGGATCAAATCTAGATATTGTTGCTTCCGAATTTGGTGAACAGGCACCATATGCACTACAACTTCTTGCCAAGGTTTACAACATCACAGAGAGGCGGAGTAAAGCAGCTGAAGCACATCGGAAAGCACTGTCATTGAATCCATTCATGTGGAAATCATTCGCCCAACTATGTAATATGGGTGAAAAAGTAGATCCGAATCAAGTATTTCAAATGAATAATGCTGAATTTACATTTGGTGTATCAACATTAGTGAATCTAGTCAGTAACTCGGAAAATATTTCCTTTGTTAACACTAACATTCCTAATAGTAATACTAATTTGAACACTAATGTCACGCCAAATAATGTAGCCACTAGAACTCCAATGACTATGTCTACAAGTATTACGCCAGAGACACAGGCTCCTGTTAAAAGAATGCACAGCGTCTTTAGTGGTATGGCCCCTGTACCTTTTTCACCATCATTTGGTATGTTACCAATGGAAGAATCTCCTACCTTATATACTCCAACACTCACAGATTCCAATGAGCAAAAGGCTATCCCGAAAATTGTAAATTCATTACGAGCACAAATGGGTCAACTCAAGGATGCAGTGTTCAGCCCAGCGCCGCGGTGCACGTTAGGCCCGGCGCCTCGGCGGTCTTCTAGATTATTTAGTAATAATAATAGCAGTTACTCAGTCAAAGAAAACAACAAATCTCCTAGCAGAAAATTTGTAGCCCCAAAAAGTCCCTCAAGGAAAAACAAACAGCGCACCGCTAAAAACATGAAAACCAATTCAGTTGAAACAAATGATAGAAATAAAAGCATGGAGACTGTAACGCCTACTATGACGCCAAAGAATTCAAATGGTGTAGCATTATTGAACTTGTTGAAAGAATTAGGTGAGGCCTACAAGGCACTCGCTTTTCTAGACTGTAAAAATGCTATTAAGTTATTCCAAGATTCCCCGCCGAAACAATTGGCATCGCCATGGGTACAAACTATGATAGCCCGTGCTCATTACGAACTCGCACAATATGAAGCAGCAGCTAAAATATTCGCAGATATAAGAAAACAGTATCCATGTCGTACAGAGGGGATGGATATCTACAGTACCTGTTTATGGCATCTGCAAAAGGAGGCGCAGCTGTCAGCCTTAGCTCAAGAATTAGTAGAATTGAATAGAACCGATCCAATTGCTTGGTTAGCGGCAGGCAACTGTTTTTCGCTTCATAAAGAGCGGGAGACTGCGCTCAAATTCTTCAAGAGGGCTGTTCAGATAGACCCTGATGCAGCTTATGCCCATGCTCTTTTAGGACACGAGTATGCAGTAGCAGAAGAGACTGACAAAGCCCTGGCAAGTTTCCGGACTGCTGTAAGCATTGATCCTCGTAATTACGTCGCGTGGTTCGGTATCGCGACGGTATACGCGCGGCAAGAACGTTGGAAGCAGTCAGAAGTGCACATACGTCGCGCACTTACTATACACCCTCATTCTGGAGTGCTAAGGTGTCAGTTGGGGCTGGCACAAGCAGCTCTAGACAAAACAGATCGGGCCCTGGCCACTCTAGAGCGAGCTGTCGCGTTAGACACGGAGAATCCTTTATGTCGTTTCCACAGAGCATCAGTGCTATTAAGGGCCGGCAGGCCTCAGGAGGCCTTAGCCGATCTTCATTATTTGAAAGATATCGCCCCAAGAGAATCATTAGTTTATTATTTACTCGGTAAAGTTCACAATAAATTAGGTAATACCCACTTGGCCCTGATGCACTTCAGTTGGGCTACTGACTTAGACCCCAAAGGCACTGGTGGTCACATCAAAGAGGGTTTCGACCCATCGAAACAGGAGGATCCTACAGAGAGGTCATCGTAATATAATTGACGAATGTTGAAGGATTGCAAGCTCGCCTGCACATTATTGTCGGCAGTGCAGTCATATTTGACTGAAACCCTTGTAAATATCGCGCGCACCCATCGTTCTCTCGATTGACACCAAATTCTTCCAAATAATAGCTTTATGGAGTTTGGTGGGTGTGTGGTGGCATTTAGTCGCTGTAGTAGTAAGGGCGTTGTGGAAATGTTTATATAGAGTAAGATGTGGATATTCCTAATATTATCCTAGTTTATTATAACTTGTATAGCAAATAACTCCTATAATGGTAAATAGGATTTTTAAAGAGAAGCTTTGAAAATCGAATACGCAGGGCCTTGATCTCATTGGGAAGTTCTGAATTGAATATTCAATATTATAAAATCATTGACATTAAAAATATTGTAATGCCATAGAAAAAATTCGTGATAACGTTCTACTGCTAGGTTTTTGGTTGGTAGTGGATACATACAGTTATATTTTTTATATGAAGGAATGGTAGTGAGCTCACGAATAGGTGCCGGTAGCTCTCCGAACCGCTGGCGGTGTTGTACCATTGACAGCGTTTTTTGTCAATCATGTTAGTATTCTATTCTATTATTTTATACTAAAGATAAGAATTTAAACTTTACGACACCTTATAAATCAATTTTGCATGTAGACATTTTTTGATTGTTATAAAAGTGACGAAATAGTATTCTCCGCTTTGAATGTTAGTAGAAAACCCATATTCAGTAACAAATTACGGGATCCAATATAATTCTGACATGTACCGACAAGACAAGAATATTAGTTTGTAGTATTTGGGAAATTAATTTCGTGTGTGTACATAATTATTACATAAATAACAAATAACTATAGCACTGTTTGCAATTTCACATCACCAATGAACTGCTCGCTCTGTGGAAACTTGTTTAGACCACCTCTAATTATATGTATGAACTTATTAAATAAAACTGATAATGTAAATTTGGAGTTTTTATTTTAACTTTATTATCCAGAAATACAATTTGCACTATTACAAAAGGACTGAGTTGCACAGAAAATGCAGTAAACCCCACATAGTTTAGGTAGTAGTCACTGATATTTGCCTATAACATTATACAATAATTTTTACTTTGATACAATTCTAAGGAATTACCAGAGGTCACTGCATATCAAGTGGTCAGTTCACATCATATTTATTAGTAGAACTTCAACAAAACGTATTGCTCCACACAACGTTTTTTTATATTGATTTCAATGACGTTCAATTAAAAAACTAGACTCACAATCACGCTTAAATATTGTCCGAAGCAAAAGTCTGCCCACCCGACTATTGGGCAGAGTTTTCGTTTAGTTGTATACAATTGACATTAAACACTAAATGCCACGAGATAAGGTGTTAATTTGAACGAATGTGTTAATGTCATCAGTGTCAAAGCCACTCGGACGTTTTTTGAGGAATTTTTCATAGAGATTGGGTGTCTAGTAAAAAATATACTAAATCTATGGTGTCTAGTTGTATATTGAACGTCATTGATTGATTTAGAGTTTTTCCCCTGTCAGATAGGTTTCTCACAACAAGATGACATAATAGATGGTATCATTGATATCTGACAAATTAATTACGAGGAACTTATTTATTAGCGGTAAAACTGGCCTTCAGAGTACAATTAATATTAGTCGAGCCAAAGATTTTTTTACTTAGCTACGCAGGTCAAAATAAATTTCACATCACTATACGAACATTGGCAAATACTACACGCTCGATATTTTATCGTGATATTTGGATCGAAATTCAGGATCACGATATTTATCGAGTGTGTAGTATAGCGTATCACATATCGTGATACGTGATTGATACGCTATATTACACACTTGGTGTAGCATTCGCCATTGTTTAGTTGTTTCGACAAATCAGTCATAGTATAGTGCCCGGCAAAAATCTTGAAATTGGGTGGGGATTGCGCAGACAGAACGCGAATTTTGAGATGCGTGCGAGCAATTGGTCTGAAGCATACAACTGACCATTAGCGCAAGCGGGCGACGGGAGATTTGCGCTCGCTATTGGCCATACGCAATTGTACATGCGCAAACTTTCCCCCACTCCGTTCACCGAGCGTCAAGAAGTTTGCCGGCAGCTATATTTCAAACCGGCAATAATACCACTTTCAAACTTGCCTAATTATACCATAAATCGTTTTCCATGCCATGCGTTTATCAGGACCTCAAAAATCGTCAACTTCACTTATCACTAAACTTTACGTAAACTTCTGTAGTATAGAATCAAGCGCTTTCCTAACAGTAGGATCATTGAGCAGTTTGTTCTGCGCGGGCGCAGGCGCGGGCGGCGGCGAGGGCGAGGGCGGGGCGACCTTCTTATCGTTGAGGATGCTGAGGATCCTCTGCTGGAGATCCACTTGGGCTTTGTTGCTGGTCGGGGCTGGCGTGAGGGGTTCGCCGAGCTCGATTTTCACTTGTTGCTCCCGGCGTTCCTGCAACAAAGACAAAAGTTTTTTTTAAATAAATAAATATCTCCGGACATTATTAACACAGTGCCATCTAGCCCCAAGCTAAGCATTAGCTTGTGCTATGGGTGCCAGACAACGGATAAACATGACTTATATACTTTTTTTTGTAAATACATACATATTATACATAGAAACACCCAGACCGATACAAACAGACATGTTTAGGCACACAACTGTTTGTACCGTACGGGGATCGAACCCGCGACCTCTGGTGTAATAGCCGTATTCTCGACCATTACACCAAATGGCTCGTCAGAGCGAGTTATCATAAACCACATTATAATAAAGTTGTATTGACACTTATTCATTATCGACATTATTTACCTGTAAATACTCCAACACTTTATCATACTGCAACACCGTGAGTGTGCGTCCGTCGGCCAACTGTCCGAGTAACGCGTACACCGCCTCCCGCCCGGACGGGCCTCCTCTCTGCACCTCTTGGAAGTTGCGGGAGATAAGCTGCAGCGCGTCTTCTATAGGCATGTTGCGATGTTCTGTGATGGAATAAACGAAATGGTAATGCTAGATCAGTTGGCAGACAGACACGCAGCCCACCTGATGGTAAGCGGTCACTGCGGCCTATTCCATTGAGGGACACTTCACCAGAAAGCGTCGCTCAATGTGCTGCCAGATTGTAGACTCGTCTGATCTTCGAGCTTTGATTTCAAGTGTATCCCCATTGATGGGGATTTCCGATGGGGATTTGTAAAATAACCCCCAGATTTCACCTGTGTGGTAGCTAGCCAGTCGGACTCTGAAAAAGCCCTACCACCAACCAGACCCTAGGCGGGAATCGAATCCACGACCCCCGGGTTTTATACCCGAGCGGCTTAGCCATTATTCATCGGAGGCGGTCAAAGGTTAGTTATAAGTGGCCACTGCGGCCTGTTTCTATGAGCGATTTCAGAAAGAGTCACGATGCTACACTGTATCTTTGAGCCGTTGAAGATACTGGCTCCTAGATTAATAATGCACACTGAGATTATGGGTTCTTTCAAATTAGACGTTTTGTGTCGAACGGCTGCGGTGCGTTAGCCGCGCGTTTGCCGCACCGCGAATGGAAGTTCGGTATTTTTCATACAAAACACGCGGTGCGGCTGCAGTACGGTGGACGTCTTGATGTCGTGCGTTCGCCGCGCGGTTGCCGCACCGCGTGTTTTGTATGAAAAATACCGAACTTCCGTTCACGGTGCGGCAAACGCGCGGCTAACGCACCGCAGCCGTCCGACAAAAAACGTCTAATTTGAAAAAACCCTAATGAGTAGAGGAGGAAGGAGAGCCATCTTGTGCCAATGCCACTTAAGCACAGAATATATACTAAAGTAACTTAAGTATGGAAAGATGATTGCTCTTAAAGGTTATTAGTGAAGTTTCATTAAGCTAAGCAAATTAAAAATATACCATACTAGCCTTCCGCCCGCGGCTTCGCCCGCGTGAACTATAGGACGTTATCCCGCGGGAATATCTTGTAAATTGTAGCCTATGTGTTATTCTGATGTATTAAGCTATATTATTGTAAAGTTTCATTAAAATCAATTCAGTATTTTTTACGTGAAAGAGTAACAAACGTTCATCCATCATCCATGCGCCCCCCGGCCGGTCGGTACCGCCGCAACCGCTATGTCCCTGCATTTTAAATCTGTAATATCTTCAAAAGTATTCATTTAAATTGCATGCTGTAAAGAGCCATATTGATCTATATTACATGCACAATTTATTTAAGATACTTAATTGGATAAGGATTAACACTGTATTGCAAAAAATCGCTTTTTCGTAAATTGCGTTATTTTCGCATTAGTAAAGGATAAAAATGGTTATTGTGGGTTATAATAATAATAATAATAATAATAAATCATTTTATTTCAGATCTCAAATCCATATAAGAAACAAAGAAAATTCAGCCACATTCCAATACATAAAATAGTATAACTTAAAATAGATACATACATGAATCAAAAGTAACAAGAAATAAAAATCACAATTAAAATTAATGTCAGTAAATTCAAATTCAATAATACCACTAATAGATAGACATATACCATCGCGGACTTTTTTGTAAACCGTTTTAAGGTGAACAATACCGTAGTACATTATTTTGATCTATCTCGTAGGGTTCAGCCAGCGTTTGCAATGTAAGCGCAAAAAAATGTGTTTATTTACGACCTTAAATTAAAAACCTCTAAAATTATCAGTGTTTCTCTACTATATTATGCATGTATTATACATATAAACCTTCCTCTTGAATCATTCTATCTATTAAAAAAAACAGCATCAAAATCCGTTGCGTAGTTTCAAAGATTTAAGCATACAAAGGGACATAGGGACAGAGAAAGCGACTTTGTTTTATACTATGTAGTGATAAACATAAACCATATTATTATCTTAACTAAATAATAAAAATAAAGAGGACTTTTGCTCCTATTCACCCACCTTGTGGAAGCCCATGAAGAATGGTCAGGGTTAACGACCTGTGCTCGAGGTTTTGCGGCATGACTAGAATAGCGTAGAGGCAGCCACGAGACGCGATGTTGCCCAGCACTTTGCCGATAGGGACATCTTCCATGGGAAACAGCAAGTCGACGACAATGCCCAAGTGTTTCAAACGGCCCTCAATGTACTCTGCATATTCACTAAAAAAATTACAACCTTGTTAGTTGTTACAGCTTACCATACTAATTGACTAAGGACCAGTTTCACTACTAACCGATAAGTTGGTGATATACATATTACATACATATGTATTTGATATGTCAGATAAGAATGATGCTGCTTTTTGATAATTTCAAAGTCATAGTCAAAATTTTTCATTTATATATAGGCTGCCAAAAAGCACTTATAAACCTTCAATTAATAATCCTACGACTTGGGAAATTGGCAAAAGAGACCAGGCAAGAGAGTACTTTTCATTTTCATTTTCCAAACAAGACTAAGATATGAATATAATAGACTAAGATATGATATAGATATCAAAAATTAAATAAAACAACTTTAAACGGATAAAAACTCGCGATATATTCTACTTTTTAAATTTAAACCCGATGTTTCGACCACTTTACGGCAGTCGTGATCACAGAGTGAGTGAAAACTTTAGTTTTTGACCTAGCCATAAAAAATGTCGAAAGTTTTTTTGAGAAAATTTAAAGATATAAATAATTATAAAAATAAGAAAACACATTTTTTTTAATAAACACGATAACATTGTATACATACGTTAGAGCCTTAGACACGACAATGATTTCGCAATCATTTCTTTCCGACACAGGCAGTGCTCTGGGATAGTCGGGGAGTTTCGGCGGGTATCTGTCGTACGCTGCGCGATCTGTTAAAACAAAATATGTAACATGAAAAAAAAATATACGGTCTGCCTTATCATCATTTGGATGGATGAACGGTATATTGATCTCACATCAAATGCAATAGCAAAGTCTAAAAGAGACGAAGCACTTCATGATCATGCTACAAACATGCTTATACATAGTTTAGGACTAATCACTTGGAGAAAGAAAAAAATAGCTACAAACTTCTTTTTTATTTTTTTTATTGCAATGTGTAACAAGACGAGCAGATCGTACACCTGATGGTAAGCGCCACGTCTGCCCTTAGACAATTCAGTGCCAAACAGTAACTCAGTTACTGTCTGGGTCTGGCACCGCCCTGCGCCCGCTACACCGAGACCACAGTTATTAGGTCTCATATACCCAGAAATTTCACTAGTTTCAGTGACCTTTCCCCGAAACACAGAAGTGCTTGACACACTTCTATTTAACGGGAAAATATATGGCACTGCGGTGGTATCCACCTAGACGGCCCAGTACAGGAACCTACCACCTGGTGGTACTACTATACATGGAAAGTTCATTAAGCCTCTGCTCTTTTCATCAGTAGAAGGTCACAAACTTACCTCTGCCAGCAACTGGAGAACGATCGCTTCCTGGAAAGCCGCCACGCCCCCGAGCCCCGCGGCCGCGGCCTCGCATCCCCCTGCCCCGCCCCATCCCGCGGCCCTCGCTCCAGCCCTGGTAGCCTTCGTCATACTCTTCATCTCTGTAATCTGAATCACATGGTCTAAGTATCGGGCCATGATCCCAGGGTCCTGGGTTCAATTCCCGGGTTGAGCTAATTTTGTGTAAGTTTTTTTCGGACACAGCTTGGATTTCTGATCACCAATCCGCATTTTCAAAATCAAAATATCTTTATTCATATAGGCATTTACAGAAGCACTTACGAATCGTCAGATGTCGTAGAATATTCAAGAATTTGGCAAGCATGGTGATTAAGCCAGTACCCATCATTGTAACAATAAGTGAATTTTAAGGATGGAGACCTATACCCTGGAGTGGGACATTAATAGGCTGGCTGGTACTTTATACTTTAAGCTTAAGCTATTAAACTGATTTTAATGAAATGTCATTACAGACATAAAGAACAAAATGTAGAGCTATGGGAAGGCCATCAGCTTTTTATCCCAAGATAATGCAGTGTCCATGAGAATATAAAAATTTTGCCTTACAATAAAATTTGTATTATGTTTCCTAAAGGTAGGCGTCCACAGGTCCGCATCGCACGCATCGGACGCATCGCATGCAACGGATTTTAGTTTGCCTTAAAACTCATACACAACAGCTTCCACTGATCGGCATTCCGTATGAGGTCATCGGCAATGCCTACCATGCGATGCGCACCGATGACGTCTTACGGAATGCCGATCAGTGGACGATCAGTAGATTTTTGATACTCGCGTCGGCAATCCGATCACTGCCGAACAGTGGACGCAGCCTGTAAAATTAATCCGTTTGATGCGATCCGTCGTTTGCGTGCGATGCGGTCCTGACTTTAGACGTCCGATAAGAGAGAGTACACCGTTTTCTTACGCCACAGCCGCTAGATGTCGCTAGTTCCCCGTCACGTGACCCGCACTTGGGCGCCCCCTAGCATGTTTTTTAAGAAACCATATTGTACAAATACATGTTAGCCGCTATATTTGCTTCATTGTTCGGCTCATAAAGATTATAAAGTAGGCCAGGTAGACCTTACTTGGACTTCGGACGTCTTAGGAAACATAATGCAAATTTATATTGTAAGGTAAAATTTTTATATAATGAGTTCCGCTTGACGTCCGAAGTCCTTTCTGAGAGATGTGTTTGTTATCTCCTGGCGGCTTGTGATCAATGAAAGTAGACGCAATAATGTGATTGAAACAATATCTCAATGCGCCTCCGACAGCAGGTTTATTCAGCTAAAGCTTGTGGGTTAAACAAGTATTCCGAGACGGTGGGATTTTCCCTATGTCCTCGCGGAGGTATTTATCTTTCAAAGGTTTCAAAAGTGCTTTACGACGATGCTCTAAAACTTCAGCACGTTTTCCACAAATCATTTGCAAGATGTCATGAGAAGCGGTGTTATAATTCGAATCCTTACCAAATTATTCACACTATTTTTCATTAGAATTTGGGTTGGTTTAAATTTACCTCTGAGCCATTGGACCAATCAATAAGCGCCTGAAGGGCGGTATTTACAGCTTCATTTTGAGTAGCGTTGGATAGCCCTCTAAAACTACGTTCCATGTGGAACCATCGAAAAGGAGTAAAAGGGTCCTCGAGGCGTCTTAACTCCTCATTAACATTCAGTTCAGCAAAGGCTGGGAACGCTATATACTTATTTTGAATGTCAGTGTAACGGACCGCATTCCAATCGGATGAATCAAATCTTTGCATATTTTAAATTTTTGCAACTCGGTCCGGAATAGGTTTTGCCAGTACTGGGTCCTTAATTGAAACATAAAGATCAGCGATGTTATCGAATTTCTTTGACGTTTGAGGCAAATCACGTTCCTCCCCCGTCTCGGTAGGTGGAATGACTTCCGAAGAATTACGCGGTAAACTCGATGCGGAAGCGAAACGAGCGGCGTTCGTCAGCAAAAAATTGTTTTGTCGGGACAAAAAGGGGCAGCGCAGACGACAGACTATCCGTGACGCACTTTTTAGTCTGTGAAAATAGAACATTTGCAATTGTATATGCAGTAACGCATACGACGCGCAACAAGTCCGGCGCACAAAAAATCCGTATGATTCGGGCCCTTTAGGCGCATTTGGTCCAATTCGCGGTTGGGCCAATTCATGTTATTCGCGGTTGGTCCAATTCGCAGTTAGTCCAATTCTCGGTTGGTCCAATTCGCGATTGGGCCAATTCGCGGTTGGTCCAATAAAAAGTGTATTTTCAAAATTAAACAAAATTTTTTTTTTTTTGTATATAATGTACTATATATATTCCTCATCATATTAAAAATAATCTGAGCACATATTGTAATGTTTGTGTTAACGGCCAAACCCGATTTCAGGACGAACTAGTTTTGCCTAGGCTTAACTAATTTAAGACAACATAGAATATTATTATAAAAAGTTTTCAGGGTTTAAAAAAAAATAACCACGAAGGCTAAGGCGGGAGCTCCGCTTCGCTTCGCTCCCGCCTTAGCCTTCTAACCTATATCCTATATCCGAGTCGATTTTCTGAAACACCTTGCAAACTAGAAAACATTACCTATTTTGGCCCAACTGCGAATTGGGCCAACTGCGAATTGGACCAACTGCGAATTGGCCCAACCGCGAATTGGACCAAGTGCGAATTGGTCATTTTTTTTAACGTTTGGCCAACTGCGAATTGGACCAAATGCGCCTAAACCGATTCGGGCAGACCACGCCGCGCCGCGCCGCTCCGCATAATCTTTCCGAAAGTATAGGATGTACCCAAAATGTTCTTCTTTTTTCTGTACTTCAAGTACAAAATAATACTTCGCGATCTCTGCACGATTTCCATAGCGTCTAAGTCCCTACATTTCTGCCGACAGAATGACCGAAAATGTGCGTCGTGTACGTAGTCTGTGAAAATTTTTTCGCGCCACGCAGACTGTTTGTGCGCCCGCAGACTCGATCACACAAAAAGTGTGCCGTCTATGCTGCACCTAAGTCAAACCTTCATTCGAAGTCACGCTACCGCACGTAGCCCCGCCGTCGCCGGCGCTTGGCTCGCGACGCTGCCGGCGCGGCGCGCCGCGGCGGCTGCTCAGATTGCTCCGACTCCGACGGCGACGAGTCTCTTTCGCTGCCTCTGTTGCTCCTACTAGACGATGAACTTGATTCCGAACGCGGTCTTTTCTTCGACGAAGTTGATAACGCGGCACAGCGTGTTATTTTACCTCAAAATGACCACCCTGCCGCAGCCCAAGATACCTCATAATATGGCTTAATATAAGACCTTTCAGAACAGTTCAAGTCATAAAATAACTGTAACAATTTCGAAGCAAATATATTTTTTATTTTTTTCGAATTATGGGACAAATAAAAATAATCCAAGTTTTCTCCAAAAGTTGGGAGTTTTACTCCTGTGTTGAGAATGCAAAAATAATTATTTAAAACTACTAACTTAGATAATAACAGTCATTTTATATGGATACCAATTTTGTCCGAATTTATTTAAAGCTCTATCTAACTCCGTGATAATCCAGGAGGTGGTCATTTTGAGGTAAAATAACACATTGTGCGCGGGTAGACTATTCATTTTATAATTACGTTATACGTAACGGAAAATCACAAATATGTGTAAATATATTATCACTAATGTATTTACACTAGAAACTAAATTTTCTACTTTAAAGAAGTTTTCGAAATTAATCTCGAAAATTATTGAGACAAAATAAATTTTGATTTATTTTAACAGCGTGTGCACGATTTGAAAAAGGACGCAACAATGAAGCAAATATGGCGGCTAATAAATTTGTACAAATATGGTTTTATAAAAAACACGCTAGGGGGCGCCCAAGTGCGGGTCACGCACGTGACGGGAAACTAGGGACATAATAGTGGCTGTGGCGTAAGAAAACGGTGTATTCTCTCCTAAAGGACTTCAGATGTCAAGCGGAATACATAATATACCTAAATAAAAGTGTTCTGTTTGGTACAAAATTTTGAATCAATTTCAGAAAATTACTCAGAAAACTAATGTAACATATTCTTGAAGCACTAGACAGTTTCTGACGAAAATATTCTCAAGAACAAACCCAATATATCCTACTTCTTGAGTAACTACTTTAGAAGTTTAATTAATTGGGCTTGGCTTTATAATTAAATCAGTTGATTTGTCTAGTTAGACTAGATTGATTAAATCAATTTAATCTATACTAATAATATCATGAAGAGGAAAGATTTGATTGTTTGTTCGTTTGTGTTAAATAGGCTCCTAAACTACTGATTCTTTCCCTGTTGGAAAGCTACATTATTCCCGAGTGACATAGGGTAATTTGATCCCGGAAATGTGGGGAGAGGGGGATAATTGACAAAAGATTTTGCGCGGGTGAAACCTCACAGGCGACCACTGCTGATTCATAAATAAAGTATTACTTGATTTCTTACTTTGATCTCCAATGTAGTTCCCGAAATTATCGTAGTGATCATCTGCCGCATCATCCTCAGGAATGTTATCAGTTAATGCAACTGCAGGAGCTATTTCTGGGTGAATTGTAACCACTTCTGTGTCCCGTCGAAAAGCACTGTAAATATTTTATATAAAACTATTACTCAATATAAATCATTGAATTAACTCCTACAGCTACATGAAACCAACACACTTGTAAAATACTTTTATTAAAATATGACTAAGTCAAGACTGTTTTAAACAGAAAACAGCTTAGTGCTAGTGCCAGACTAATTATTAAAAATCATAAAAAAATAATTAAGTAGAGATCCAAATGACTAGTTTTCAAAGCTTTAAAAAAAAAAACAAATGTAAGTAAGGTATGTATGTTAAAAAGTTATTTTTACCTTTTGTCTGTATTAGTTTGGGCTGTCCTTACACTGAGTGTTTTCCCTTGAAACACACTCCCATCTGCTTTAGAAATAGCATCCTGAGCTTGAGCCTCCGTCTCAAATTGCACAAATCCAAAATTTCTATTCACAATGATACCATTGATTTGTCCAAATTGAATAAAATGTTCATATAATTCATCTACAGTTGCCTTTTCCGTTAACCCGCCAACGTATATTCGAAGATGTGACGTAGATTTGTCTTTCATGGCATATCTATCAAGAGTAAGTTTGTCTGAAACAAAATAATCTTTACTCGTAAGTATAGTTTGACGAGCCATTTAGTGTAATGGTGGAGAAGTCGGCTATTACACCAGAGGTTGTGGGTTCAATCCCTGCACGATACAAACATTTGTGTGCATGAACATGTCTGTTTGTATCGGTCTGGTTGTTTCTATGTATGATATTATTTATGTATGTATTTACAAAAAAAGTATATAAGTAATGTTTATTATCCGTTGTCTGGCACCCATAGCACAAGCTAATGCTTAATTTGGGGCTAAATGGAGCTGTGTGAATACTGTCCAAAGTTTTTATAAAAAGAAGGCAATGACAATGTACATCATATACCACAAGGATTAATAGTAGAATGCAATCGATCTGGCTCCTACGTAGCTTGAGTACTTGAGCTATGTATTAGAATCAAGGTGCCACAAATAAAAACGTCATAATACATCAAGGCACAGAACTTATATTCATTAATATCCTGCAAACTTGGGTCATGGGTTTGAATAAACAAGGGAGAATACGGATTCAAATCATAGGGAGAAATAGATTAGAATATTTATATTAGAACGATTTTAAAGATGGATTTATCTTATATCTCGGTAATCGATGTCTAACGCTAGGAACAGGAACAAAAATACGTAAATTTAGCAAAATTTAAGCGCCAAAACACGCCTAACCCTATGTTCCAAAGTGAGACACGGACACCATGTAGAATATTTACTAACCTGCCATTGTAGCTGTATTTGATAGGTTGTAACCAGTATATCAAGATTTCTTTATAATTTATAAAAAACCTTAAATTCTCAGCTAGATAAAACAGAAGCCGAATAATAAACTGACGCTTGCAAGTTGCAGGAAAATGCTACTTTTTCGAGTGAGTGTCACAAAGTCAAGCCGTCAAATTCATTCAATGATTGATGTCACCACAGAGCTTAGAGTAGAACATATGGAGATGCCCTATTGATCTATACAAAAAATTGCTTATAAGAATATACATAGAATCGACACTTGCCTTACAAATATATACTTATCTCTTTTCATCTAAGTGATTGTTGCGTATGAAAAAAGAGACAGATATCTTTGCATTGTACCCATTTTGGCAACACTTTTTAGTGACGTCACACAGTTTTTGACGCGTGCCGGTTTCGCCATATTGTGTTCCAGCTAGTGATGTGGCACAATATTTTTATGTATCGATACGTTTTAGATAGTTATATTCTGCAATGGTATATATCTGCAGATTTCCTGTAAGTGAAACATTAAAGAAGAAATAGATAGAGTTAATAGATGGGGAAAATATAAATCCGCGACATAAAATAAGGCACGTTTGCTCGCTACACTTCAACGAAAACTGGTTTTACAGAACTCTCGACATAACAAGATTACGTGATGGTAGTATGATACAGTACAGTATCTTCACTTTATCTTCTGGTAAGGATTTTTGGAAAAATGTAATAGGTTTATTAACCATGTGAAGTTGAAATTTCCATAATAATATATATAACTAACCTATTGTTATATTAAGGCACTGCATCATCATTATTTTGTGATAGGAAAAGAAGAAACTATTTATAGTTTCTAACTAAATATGTGCATTTATGATCGACACGTAAACTTGTATCGATAAATATATCGATATACAATATTGGTTGCACTACGGTCGGGCGCTATCATTGGTGGCGCCATTTTGTGTTCCAACTTTAGGTATACACGTTTTGTACCTACTTAGGGCATCTCCATGTGTTCTACTCTAAGCCACAGAGTACTCATAGATGTCACCTTAGAGTAGAACACATGGAGATGCCCTAAGTAGGTACAAAACGTGTATACCTAAAGTTGGAACACAAAATGGCGCCACCAATGATAGCGCCCGACCGTAGTGCAACCAATATTGTATGTCGATATATTTATCGATACAAGTTTACGTGTCGATCATAAATGCACATATTTTGTTAGAAATCTATAAATAGTTTCTTATTTTCCTATCACAAAATAATGATGATGCAGTGCCTTAATATAACAACAGGTTAGTTATATTATATTATTATGAAAATTTCAACTTCACACGGTTTATATGAATTGCCCTCTGAGTACTGAAAATACTGAAACATAAATAGAGACGCCCTATTGTTATATCCTCTTTCGTATGCCTACATTAATTTATGATTAATAAGTATTGTCACCTTAGGCTGTCACGTATCTGTAATTTGTCTGTCAATGATTGTCTGGTTTTTAAGTTGAATAAAACCAATATTCTTGGTTTTGTCTTTAATTTACTATGTCAATTTATTCAACTTAAATAATGTCGCAAGAAAATACTTTAGTCAAGACTGAAAACATGATAAATACTAATCTTTGTGTCTCAAGATATTTACGCCCAGACAAATTCGAAGTAGATCCCAGTAACGGTGATGCCACACGGGCGCGTTGCGCTGCGCTGCGTCGACGGAGCGTCGTCGATGCGTTATATTTCATACAAATTGAACGGCATGCCACACGGTCCGTTGTGGCGACGCGCGTCGCCGTAACGCGTGTACAACGCACGCGTAGCCGACAGACGAAGCGGGGGGAGTGGTGCAGCGCTCCGACGACGGAACGACGACGCACGCGTCGCCAGGCCCTGATTAAGAGTTCTGACCGCCCTAGGCTAATTATGAGGACGCGCCCCCTCCAGGTGTGTTACGGACGGGTCTAAAAGTAGGAACTGAGTAGAGTAGTATTATGAAAATTTTAACATGGTTCATTCATACTACCTATAAAAGTTTTCAAATCGATCTGCAACCTCACGCATTATAAGACCAAAACCATGACAAGTGACTGCAGTCTGCAGGCTACCAAGTAGTAAACCAAATCCATCTCGTGTTTGGCAGCATGACTTGTATTGGCTTAGTTTCTATAGACCCCTTAGGCCGCGTGGTCCGATCGGCTTGTCCGATCGATCGGACCAACATGTTTTTTATTTCCTGTTGGTTCGATTGATCGAACTCTAAAGTTCTCGTGGTCCGATTATCGAATTACTGGGACTATTCATTTCCTTATAGACCGATTGATCGAACAATTAGGTCGTTTTTTTTTTCCTGTTAAATCGATTGATCTGGCAACGATATTTGTCTTCCTTATTTTTTTGAAATAGCAGAAGATTGTAAAAACAAAAGAAAGCAAGTAGTAAAAATTTGTTCTTTTATTTAAAATGAATATTATAAAGACAAAAGAAAGTAAAAAGTATTTTTTTAGTCATGTATTTTTTTAAAACAAATTAATATTATAAAAACATAAGAAAGAAAGTATGTAGTGATGGTTTAAAGGCTTTTCTTGTTTTTTTTTTTAATTAAATTAATCCTACTAATACAATTATAAATGCGTCTGGAAAATTCTTAAAATCATTTTTTTTTTGGGATTTTTTTCATATCTAAGGAAGATCATAAAATCCATATGAAGTTGCAATTTTTTTATTATTTGAAAATCGTGTAAGTTTCTTAGTTACGTCTTGTTATTTATTTACGTTTTTTTTTTTTTTTTTTTTTTTTTTTATACTAACTCAGTTGGCAGACAGGCTCGCAGCCCACCTGATGGTAAGCGGCCACTGCGGCCTATTCCATTGAGGGACGCTTCACCTAGAAGCGTCGCTCAATGTGCTGCCAGACTGTAGACTCATCTGATCTTCGAGCCTCTGATTTCAAGTGTACTGGCTCCCACATTAATTTTGCCGGAACACAGCCAGAGCTGTTATGGCGGCAGATTTCACCTGTGGGGGTGGTAGCTAGCCAGTCGGACTCTGAAAAAGCCCTACCACCAACCAGACCCAAGGTGGGAATCGAACCCACGACCTCCGTGATTTTATACCCGAGCGGCGTAGCCACTGTTCCACGGAGGCGGTCAAACATAAAAAATTGTAATGATTATTCAGAACCAAAATACGGTAGGGCCATTTTCACTACCTTCTGATAAGTGGCAAATAGCCGATCCGTCAGATATTGTAACAAGTTTTTCACAAAAATATCATGTCAAAAATCTGTCAGATAAACTATCTGCTTAACAGGAGGTGGTGAAACCGGCCCATATTGTCGTACTAATCCAGCGTACCTAATGAAAACAAAGCACAAACTCAACTCTTGTTTGCTTTATTGTTGTTGAAGTTGTTTGTACTCACAAATTCGCTATGGTCTCACAATTTGAAATCGATCGGACCAGTAGGAAAGATAGAAGAAGTGTGGTCGGACTAAGAGGATTTTTAAAAGTCTCGTGGTTTGAGCGATCGGACAAGATGAACTTTTAAAATGTCGTTAGTCCGATAGTAGGACTACAAGGATTAGAAAAATCCTGATGGTCCGATCAATCGAACTAGCAGGAAATAAAAACCATAGTGGTCCGATTGATCGGACAAGCCGGTCGGACCACGCGGCCTAAGGGCTATAGACAACTTAGTTTCCATTGCCATTGAATCGACTTGAGTTTTTTAAATATTTACTCTAGAGAAAACATTTGAAACATTTTTGCAACTGATTAATAATTTATTTGAAAATTATAGTAATTATGTAATTATTTTTAGATTATACAAAAGCCCTTTTCGTGCTTTTATGTTGTAGGGATAATAATTGTGTAATAATTATTTCATTATTAGCTAAGGAGCTGTTGCTGCGCTGAGGAGTGCCTATTGTAGTGTGCGGTGCGATTTTTGTTGAATTCGCCTCACAGAAACGCGCGTTCACGTGAAGATTGAAGATTAATTTGTATGGGAATTTCAAAATTTATTGTTAAAATCAGATGCAATGATGCTAGATTAGTGCATACGAAGACACGATTTCAGCGCCCCCCTCGATCCTCGCGCCCTAGGCTGCAGCCTAATTAGCCTATGGGTAAATCAGGCCCTGCGCGTCGCAGCGCAGTATGGTTTTATAGCGGTGCGCCCGAAGTACATAAATCATCATGAGTGTTAAAGAAATTGATGTGGACTACCTAATCTCGTTAGTGGAGGAAAGACCTGTTCTATGGGATAAAAACCATGAATATTATAAATACAAACACAGAAGAGAAAAGGAGTGGTTGGCCATAATTAAAATATCCATTGTTGTTCACAAACTAAACCTAAAATCAACGCAGACAACGCACGACGACGCACGACGACGCGTGGACAACGCAGCGCGTTGCGACGACGCATCGGATCGTGTGGCACCCATTCCGTCGAGCGCTTGCGGTGCGTCGACGCAGCGCAGCGCAGCGCAGCGCGTCCGTGTGGGATCACCGTGACTCGAATTCGGGAACGAGATGGACGCATTGGAGGTACACTTTTGATAACTTCTTAGCTGAAGAAGCTTCCAACGTATCATCGGACTCAATGAAGTATAAAATATTAGTAAATCACTTGGGTCCAACTACATATTCGTATATTCGTGACTGCACGTCTTATGAAGTCGCCATTCAGATTCTCGATGGAGTGTATATTAAACCCAAAAATGAGATTCACGCACGCTACGTGCTTTCCACTCGTAAACAACAGCCTGAAGAATCCATAGCAGATTATCTGAGAGTGTTACGTCAATTGGCTCACGATTGCAACTTCAAATGTGTAACAGCTGAATTAAATCAGAATGAGTATATTCGAGATGCTTTCATAGCTGGTATCACAAGTCAGAAAATACGTCAAAGACTTCTAGAAAATCGTACGTTGACTTTGGAAGAAGCGCACAATCAGGCAATTTCATTAGAAACTGCAGAAAAGAACTCTTTGACTTATGTCAATTTTAATCCTGGCCAAGTGAACGCTGTCGCTGAAACCTCAAGACGCTGGCTTACAAATGAAAGTCATGATTTAGCTTCAGCTCCCTCGAAGCTTAGACGCTGCTTTTTTTGTGGGAGTAACAAACTTCATCAACGAAATAAATGCCCTGCATTCAACAGTATTT
Organism: Mecyna flavalis; assembly: GCA_949319885.1. Classification (NCBI taxonomy): domain Eukaryota; kingdom Metazoa; phylum Arthropoda; class Insecta; order Lepidoptera; family Crambidae; genus Mecyna; species Mecyna flavalis. The sequence goes on from OX439439.1 coordinate 11,570,291, forward strand.
GTCAACTGTGTTTTAAGAAAGGGCATTACGCCATTGTATGTCGAAGCCATAAACTTTCTACTAATGCTATAACACTTGAAGAACAAAATGATGAAATGAAGAATGTTAACTAATTTTGATTATTAGCACTCCATATTCTTTGTAAAAAATAAAAAATACTAGTGAAAGAATTACTTCGATACGTCAATTAGTTTCCGATTTAGAAGTAAAACAAGTTGTAACCGCACGCGCGGGCTGCTGGTGCCGGTGTGACGTCATAGTACAACTCGCTTAGTCTGGCGCACTCAGTCCGCTAGCGTTCGGCGCCCGTGCCGTCGAAATTACCTTAAATACTTTTAAAAATGTCCAATCCAAATACTAGGAAATCATGTGGTGTGCCTAAATGTAAAAATACAACTACCAATTCGCAGGAAAAGTTGTTTTTTATAGTTCCAAAGGACGCTGAGGCTCCTCGCTTCGACGATGTAGCCACATTAAAAATCCTAGTATGTTTACAGCCACCTCTGCTGGCGGCACAATCTTCGCAGGTTACATTTAAAACTTCTTGATCCTTATCAGTTTAGAATGCAATGTACGTATGCGGTGTTCTGGCGTGATTCTACATTACATACATCACCTAGGTAGGTCTTTTTATTTGAACATGACTAATAGCATCATCGCCATAGCTGTCTCTTGCTGATCTGAAATAAGCTTCTTTTAAAAATAAATGGCCTTACGTAAGTAAAAAAAAATACAACACTATATTTACTTACATCCTAAGAGCGCTTACGCACTACGACGTCCGATCCGAATCCGATCCGTCTCCGTGAAATCAAAATCACAAAGACATTCGGATGACGGATCTAATTCGTAAATCACTAGAAATACTCCGGACCGTTATTTCACGGAAACGGATTGGATTCGCATCGGATTCGGATCGGATAGTGCGTTACCTTACCACTCTTATTCCTAGGTACTATCCTAGTTTCTACTAATATTATAAACGCGAAAGTTTGTGAGTGTGTGTGTGTTTACTTGTTATCTTTCACGCAAAAACTACTGAATGGATCTGGAGTCTGGACGAAGTCTGGAATAACATATAGGTAGGTAGGCTACTTTTAATCCTGGGAAAATGTACAGTTCCCGAGGGAAACGGGGGCGAAGCTGCTGGCGGAAGCTAGTTTGCAATATATCAATGTACCTATGTAGGTATGTATTTATTTAAATTTACTAAGAAGAGCGGTACCTATATGTACATACGTACCTACTTACCTATAGTTACAAAACTATAATACCTACATTTTTATTTGTTGTCTATAACATAAACATTGAATGGTAGGTAGATACTTTTACTATTTGATATTCCTCGCATTTCGGCGGCAATGAAATCACTATATTTTGTTGTTAAATAATGCGCAACCATTAATCTGTCTATTTTAGGTAGATTATATTATCCGATTGCCCTTTTTCGTCCATATTATTAATTGAATTATTTACTATTAAGTCTATTAACGAAAACACAACAAAATACTGCACAAGCCAAGCGCAAGCTATGCAACTTGTATTAAGCCGGGCTCGGCCCGCGCGGCGGGTTGTGATGTGACGTCACAAGCGGTCACGTGACTGTTAGCGGGACTCGATATTTTTCGAAACTTTGAATGCCTATAGAATCAAAACTACTAGGTATTTTTGACTACAACAAAAACTATTGTATTTGTATACATACAGGCATTACTGAGACAAAATTTCAAACGATTTGGCATACCTAGTAACATTCTCCATTACAGCGACTAATCCTCCTGTTATTAGTAACAATGTATCTTCGAATCACCTAGCTGTAGTAACGGGCTCATCAGAGTCATCAGCTATTACTGCCGCGTCGCCTGCTAGTTTATATAAGGCTACGGTCCCAGTTACTATTAATAACAGACATGCAGATGCTCTTATCGACACTGGGAGTTCCGTTAGCTTAATCAACAAGAAATTATCCCTGGAGATGAAATTACAAGCACAACCATATAAACAAGCGATCTCATTAGCAACTTCTAACCACCTTTCTTTTGTAGATGGCATTTGTTACGCAACGATCAAACTCAATAATCACACTTATGAAAACCAGCCGTTGCTAATCGTAAACAATTTATGCACTGATGTCATTGTAGGACATGACTTACTGAAATCGCACAAAACTATAGAATTTAACTTCGGTGGTTCAAGAGACACTTTACAAGTATGTGTAATGCAAGCGTCAGTGCCGCCTGCGGCTCTTTTCACTTACCTTACTTCTGATATAAAGCCTGTAGCCGTCCCATCCAGGCGGTACACTAAAGAAGACGAAGATTTCATTCAGAAAGAAATTTCTAAATTACTTGAAGATGGAGTTATTGAACCCAGCTCATCTCCTTGGAGGGCTCAAGTTCTGGTGATTGGAGGAACTACTCACCGCAAACGTTTGGTTGTCGACTACTCAAGAACGATAAATAAATTTACAGAGCTTGATGCTTTTCCTTTGCCAAACATTGAATCTATAGTCTCAAAAGTTGCCAAATACAATTATTTTAGTCAAATTGACCTCAAAAGCGCTTATCATCAAGTACCAATATTGAATAGAGAGAAGAAATATACAGCATTTGAAGCGTGCGGCAACTTGTACCAATTTACTCGGATCCCGTTTGGAGTCACCAATGGAGTTGCTGCATTTCAAAGAACGCTTCAATATATAATAGAAAACGAAAAGTTGGACGGTACGTTTGCTTTTCTAGATGACGTGACTGTGTGTGGGAGAGATAAAGAAACCCATGATATTAATTTACAAAAGTTTATGAATGCGGTGAAGAAATATAACCTTACACTCAATGAAGCAAAGTGTACTTTTGGATCAAAACAAGTCAGTCTTTTAGGCTATACAATAACTGATAATATCATAAAACCTGATGACGAACGCTTGAAACCACTCATTAACTTGCCTTTACCTGCTGATTCTAAATCTTTGAAGCGAACATTGGGAATGCTTGCACATTATTCAAAATGGATAAGGAATTTCTCTGAAAAAATAAGACCACTAATTGATGTGACAAAATTTCCACTAAACGAACAAGCAAGAAAAAGCTTTGAGACATTAAAAACAGAGATTTCTAAAGCAGCTGTTGTCGCAATTGATGATGATGCCACATTTACTGTAGAGACAGACGCTTCCGACAATGCGATAGCTGCGACACTGTCGCAGAATGGTCGACCAGTAGCTTTCTTCTCGCGTACTCTTAATGATTCTGAACGTCGCCATTCATCAATAGAAAAAGAAGCGAGTGCTATCGTCGAAGCAATACGTAAATGGCGTCATTTTCTTATTGGACGGAATTTTGTACTAATTACTGATCAGCAATCCGTGTCATTTATGTTTGACCAGAAACACTCAAGTAAAGTCAAGAACGAAAAGATACAGCGCTGGCGACTTGAGTTGTCGTGTTTTAAATACGATATAATTTATCGACCGGGTCGGGAGAACACGGTGGCAGATGCCTTGTCGCGTGTCTGTGCTCACTTGAATACCAGCAAGCTCTACCAATTGCATGATCAACTTTGTCATCCTGGAGTGACTAGAATGGTGCATTGGGTGCGTTCAAAGAATCTCCCGTATTCGGTTGAAGAAATCAAAACTATGACTGCATCATGTAGAGTATGTGCTGAAATAAAACCCCGTTTCTTTAAAAAGCAAGGAAGACTGATTAAAGCCATGGCACCATTTGAGAGACTCAATGTGGATTTTAAAGGCCCATTGCCTTCTAACACGCATAATATTTATTTATTAACAATAATTGATGAGTACTCAAGATTCCCGTTTGCATATCCATGCAAAGATTTATCTGCTGCTACAGTCATACGGTGCTTTAAGGATTTATTCCTTACTTTTGGCTTTCCACTATATATTCACTCTGACAGAGGTGCGTCATTCATGTCAGAAGAATTAAAACAATACCTGGTATCCCATGGTGTTGCTACGAGCAGAACTACACCGTATAACCCACAAGGAAATGGTCAGATAGAGCGCCTTAATGGTACGCTTTGGAAAACGATTCAGCTGTACCTACGGTCCAAAGATCTTCAAACAACACAGTGGGAAATAGCTTTGCCATATGCTTTACATTCCATCCGTTCACTTCTATCTACTGCTACTAATGTCACCCCTCATGAACGGGTATTCAATTATTTACGTCGTTCTCCAAACGGTGAGACACTTCCTGCTTGGCTTATGAATCCAGGACCGGTATTGATGAAAAACATGAGACGGACATCCAAATACGACCCTATTGTGGAAGAAGTAGAACTCCTACAAGGTAATCCTGATTACTCTCATGTAAGATTATCTGATGGAAGACAGACTTCTGTGTCAAAATAAGCAGTTGGCACCAGTATCTACGGAGTTGGAAATTGATGATGATGACGCAGTACCTGAGAACCATGATGGTGGCAATGAGGTAGAACATGAAGACCCTTTGCTTCATCGTTCGTCAAGAACTCGGCGTTTGCCGGCTCACTTAAATGACTATGAGCTTTGAAAAAAAAAGGACGGGTGAATGTTATATCCTCTTTCGTATGCCTACATTAATTTATGATTAATAAGTATTGTCACCTTAGGCTGTCACGTATCTGTAATTTGTCTGTCAATGATTGTCTGGTTTTTAAGTTGAATAAAACCAATATTCTTGGTTTTGTCTTTAATTTACTATGTCACCTATTAAAACAAATACATAGATCTATACAAAATATTGCTTATAACAAATATACATCGAATCAAGAATCGTTGTAAGGCAAGTGTCGATTTAATGTATATTCATAAAAGCAATTTTTTGTATAGATCAATAGGGCATCTCCATATTATGTTCTACTCTAAGGATGTCACTCACAAACAAACGTCATATTTTGTCCAGTTCGGTCCGAACTCCCGCACCGATTCTTCTATATCTAGTCATGAAAAATGGAGGAGCGGGCGCTCAGTCATGTATGCGCAATTCTTCGGGCAATGTCGGAGGTCAGTGACCTTGGTTTGGTCCTTTTCATTTACTATTAGCGTATACTACAATTTTGATTCATTTTTTTTGTTATTGTTTATTTTATTTATTTTTTGTAAAATTTAAATTTCGGACTGTTTTACTAAATGTCAGATGTCAGCCGTCTACTGTTTTGTGACGTTTAAAAAAGTTATTCTGACATTTAAAAAAAATATTTTGAAGTTTTTAATGGGTGTTTTTGATTTTGAGGTTATAAGAATGGTAGTGTAATCAAAAATACTTTATTTTGCTGTATTGTTACATAACCAAGTAATAAATAAATTTAAAGAACTATAGACGGCGGATAAATGCAAATACGTTTTATAAAAATCTAGGTGATTTGCTTTTGCTGTAGCTATATAATACGTAAGTAAAGTTTATGTATGTAATAGCATCCCGTTTTAGAATATAATATGCGAAGTTGGACGTTACGATTAAAACATATGTATTTGGCGTCCATCGTTTTCCTTTTCCCTCATGAAAAGTATATAACAATTTTGTTTACCTAATTATAACCTAACTTTGTAGAATTTTATTCTGAAGGTCTCCTTGCAATTGTAACAAAAAACGCTTTTTGTAAATAGTGTTTGCTCAATTTACTTTAAACTTTTCATGTTAGAAATAACAATGTAACAGATTTGGTGTTATTTGCAATAATTATGAGGTATATTTTGGGTATTACATTAGTCTTACCTCGCAAACATTGATGTAAAACAGTATTTCTTTATTTTATTAATACAGTCTATTTGTTCTAGGTGAATAATGATTTACAAATGACATTACGAAGAGTATTTTCTAAAGCTTACAAAAGTTATAAACAGGCAGTGGATGATGCTTTTCATAGAAAAAATCTGTTTTACACCAATGTTTTGCTATCAATAGGGATATCGACTCTTGGAGATTTATTGGAACAGAGCTATGAAATTCACCAGAGGCAAATTGATAAGATTGACTTGGCTCGGACAGGACACATGGGCTTCTCAGGAGCTACAGCAGGAGTCATCTGCCACCATTGGTACAGAATCCTTGATAAAATTATTATTGGCAGAACTGTAGATATGGTGTTCAAAAAATTAATTCTAGATATGTGTGTCTGTTCTCCTATTATTATTATGTCGTTTTTTGCAACTGTGGCAATTTTTGAAGAACATCCATTAGAAAATTTCACTGATGAAGTAAGAGATAAATTTTGGACTTTGTATAAAGCGGAGTGGGTGGTTTGGCCGCCCGCTCAGATAATTAACTTCTACTTTTTACCTACAAGATTCAGAGTAGCTTATGATAACTCTATATCTCTTGGCTATGATATATATACTTCTCATGTAAAACATAATAAGCCTGAAAAAACCGATAAAACAAATGAAAATAATACAGGAAAAGACTAAGCAAAAAGATGATCCAAACGAAGGTCTTAAAAGTTTAATTACTGACTGAAGATGTTTAGTATTTTTTGTGATAGAAAAAGTGCTTTTTCTAAGTGCTTTTTTAAATAAATTAGATTGTACCCTTTAAAGTGTTTGCTTTGTAGTTTAGAAAAAGAAAATATATGCGATATAAAATTTTGTTTAGTATAAGCATCATTTATTTAAAACTGGATTTCAGTTTGACTGGTATGGAGATATGTGGCATAGTTGACTTTTTTTATCTTACAGAAATACAAAATACAATTTTATATTTTAATATTGGGATAACACAAATTTTTTAAATACATTTTAATGTAAAACCTACCTACATTGTACAAATTCAATATGTTCAATATTGCTTATAATCAGTAGAGATAAAACTTGATAACTTGCATTTCAGATCAATGTCACTCTCTAAGAATTGGCATACATATCAATCAACAATTTACCTACGACTTAACATAATTTATTATCTAATGGGTTATCCTAATTTTTAAACAAAATTACCTACATGTATCATCAACCATAAAAATTTGTTTCAGATTTATAATGCAGTCACTAGGATTCACTTGGAGAAAGCTGGCAACGAACGTACAGAAATCTGGCCCGATATCCAGATTAAAAAAAGTTATCGGAATTGCCTTTAGTGACAAATATTTATTTTATACTAATGTTAGCATATCAATTTTCCTATCAGGTGTAGGCGATGGTTTAGAACAATCTTACGAATTATATACAAAAGAGCAAGAGAGATATGACATAAAAAGGACAATGCATATGGCATTCTCAGGTGCTGCAGTGGGTGTTTTATGCCACCATTGGTATAAAGTTTTAGATAGGTTCATAATTGGAAAAACTGTTGACATGATTGCGAAGAAATTGCTGCTTGACCAATTGGTTTTTTCACCGGTTATGATAATAACGTTTTTCGGAAGTTTAGCAATACTTGAAGACAATCCTATGGAGAATTTCAAAGAAGAAGTTCGAGATAAATTTGTAACTCTTTATCGTGCTGAATGGATGGTGTGGCCACCTGCTCAGGTTATTAATTTTTATTTTTTACCAACTAGATTTAGAGTGCTGTATGACAATACAGTATCATTGGGATATGATATTTATACATCACAAGTAAAGCATGGTAAATCATTAAAGAGTGTTACTAAAGATTCATTGAATGGAACATTAAAAGAACCAAAAAATGGTCAGTCATGATGATTGTCCATGAAGATAATAGGTCAATTTATTATATTATAATTATATATATAGCACTTTAGCATATTGCATTACCTACTTAGTTAAATAAGTAAGCACCCATTAAGTGTTTTCACTCTTAAATAAAAGAAAAAAGTGCTGTGATAGTATTTATTATGTTAAATGTAAATTATACAGTTATTTTTTGTTGATTTCTATTGTTTTCCACAATCTGTATTGATGTACAAAGCAATATATTGCAATTTAATTTTTTTTGTTTCTTTTAAATACTCCTACGTGGTTAAAAAAGTAAGAGAACTACTAATAATACAGCTCTACCATAAAATACACAAATATTGTGTCTTGACCTGGATTTGAACCCAACAACTGCGCCCACGTCCTCGTGAGATTAGCCTGTTTTATCGTGGTAAAGATAGTGTATCGCTGTTAACGAAATGATATCGAAACATAGGTTCTGCTTATTTCACAGATTTAACTGTTACGCGCTAGCGACAACGCTTTTCGGTTGGCTTGTATTGCATTTGCCTGATTAAAATATATAGCCATTGATGACTCGCTAAGACGAAATTGCAAGTTAGTTACGCTTCTTTTAATGATTGCCTATGTTTTTATTGTATTCGGGTCATTTGGGAGTCAAAAAGAACTCTTCGTCAGGAGTATTTCTTTTACTGGCTCTCAAGCTACTTATGACGCTGTTAACGACGGAATTTTCGAAAATCCTTTCAGACCACGACTCCGTACGTCGGTTATGTCCCATTGTTGGTATTCTGCTCATTCTCGGCGTCCCTCTATGCGAGTAGAAAGTTCTTCTGTCTTTCATGCCAAGTAATGAAGTCACAATTTTATCCAACATTTCGATGTCGGCTACGTTTGAACTTTTAGTTTGTCTCGGTGATTGGGGTGAAGAGGCAGCAGTATTCAAACTGGATCGCTTTGAAACCGGAGAGCGAGGTTGGAATCCAATCGTGCGGATTACCTGAAAAAAAAAAGTGCTTAGCAGCCTATTTTTATTCACTGTAAACCCACATGCCAATATTGCCAATCATTATAGTCAAGTCATCATTTACCAAATGGAGATTGATCACTAATACGAATACAAAAATCCGCCCAAATTTCCGCTTACTCAGGAATTGAACCTGGGTCAGAACATTAGATACCACCACTAATACACGCTTCAAATTGTTTCCCGGAGAATCACGAAAACCCCGGAGGTCGCGGTTTTGGTTCCCGCCTTTGGTCTGGTTCGTGCTAGGACGTTCCGGGAGCGATAAGTTTCAAAGATCATAGGAGTCACATTAAGCGACGTTTTTATTTGGTGAAGTTTCCCTCAGTGATACAGGCCGCAATGTCCGCTAACCATCAGGAGGGCGGCGTGCCTATCTGCCAACCAAAATAATAAAAAAGTGTAGTTTTGTACCTCATCAGCGTTATGGCTTTGATAGCTCATCCTTTTAACTTTCCTGTAAGTTTCGTCGTCTACCGCTTCCTGTACAGCGGCTTCTAGTTTTTCTTTGATGTTTTCATCATTTGTTTCGTTGAGGTCTTCTAGAACCAATCTGTAGGCAAGCCAATTAAAATCAAAACATTCTACATTCATTTATTTACTTATAATCAAAGATGCAGTCATGAATCGTCAATTATACAGTGTGACTCTACCACCTGGGGGCCGTTCAAGTATTACGTAAGCACTATGGGGGGGTGGGGGGGTCTTTGTTTTGCTTATTTTGGATGACATGGGGGGTAGGGGGGTCTAGATGATGATTACGTCATCGGTAGTTATTTACTTTTTTACACCAATTTAAATAACTCTGGACATTAAATAACTCTGGACATTAAATAACTCTGGACATTATGCACACAGCGCCATCTAGCCCCAAACTAAGCATTAGCTTGTGCTATGGGTGCCAGACAACGGATAAACATTACTTAAATACTTTTTTTTTGTAAATACATACATATTATACATAGAAACACCCAGACCGATACAAACAGACATGTTCATGCACACAAATGTTTGTACCGTGCGGGGATCGAACCCGCGACCTCTGGTGTAATAACCGACTTCTCGACCATTACACCAAATGGCTCGTCAAATTTATTTATTTATTTATTTTTTATTTTATTTATTCTTTGGCACAGTAACAAAATACAAATCAAATACAATAATGTTAATATTAAGTTCAGATTATAATACTAAATTTGCATTTCGATGACAACTGAGCACAACATTCTAATTTAGCATTTCAATGTACGAGTATAGTTGTCTATGACAAAGTACAAAAATTTGGTATCAGCTAGAAGCAAATTAACAATGTTTATGGAACAACTAATGGTTTAAGTTAGAAAGAAGTAAATTAATTATGTTATCGGAACACCTAATGGTTTTTATAAACATTTTCAGACTTTGATGACATATATCCAGGTTTTCACATTTACATATACAATTATATTTTCTGCACATGCGTAGCAATGGACTATTTTGTGACACATTATTCCTAGCCAGCTGTATGTGAAAAAGGTGCTGTCTACGGTCAGACCTAGTTGCGCATCTCAATGAAACATGGCTCAAGACATCAGAATCTATGTTAGAGTTTAGTATTTTATGTAATGTGGAGAGATCACAAAGATGTCGCCTCAAAAGAAGGGAATCTAAATTAAACTCCATCAGTCTTTCATTGTATATTTTAATTTATTTGTACTTTCAATGGCAACCCTTGAAAACGAAACCCATTTTTGGGGATTCCCGCAAATAATACATACGTTTAGGCACTCGCTTTAGAACCGATTAGGGGAATTACCGTGCGCTACTCAGTTGTCTAAATTTCCTCTGTCAGTGTATTGTTTCGTTTGGATACTATAGCGAGTAGACGTATTGTAAGTATACCAAAGCAAGATTACATTTTAGTTAGAGTACCATGATGTGAGAAGACGTAGACATTCCAAAATCGGATGAAAGTTAGCAGATCACAACACTGAGCAGCAATCTAAGCAATCCAATGTCAGCGAAAACTTAGAATCATGGATTCGGGTTTCATGGACTGAAGACTGTTAATTTTTATTTAATATGTGTACCAATGTTTAATATGTGTCCGGTGCTTTAATACTCTTTCGATCGAAAGAGCTATAGAGCAAAATCGGGGGTCTAAGGTGTTCGTACAATCTCTCGGAAGAAGCCACCTGACGAAGCTGACCACAGCAAGTGGAGAAGTTGTTGCCTCAAAGCCGGCAGTCCGTTCGGAGGTAGAGGACTTTTATGGCCGGTTATACGCTTCGCATGCATGTCGACCTGATCCCGAAAATGAGGACTCTAGAGCCACGTTAAATCCCTATTACACTGAAGACCTGCCAAAAGTGAGCGTTGGCGAAATCGAGATTGCTCTTGGGTAGCTTAAAAATGGAAAAGCCCCTGGAGAGGACGGCGTTACTACTGAGCTGCTAAAGGCTGGAGGGAACTCCAAAGGCGTGGAGTAGGAGTGTAGTCGTCCTGTTCTTTAAAAAGAGTGACAAAAGCCTGTTGAAGAACTATCGAACCATTTCCTAAGCCACGTCTATAGAAGTGACAGTGGGCTGGCCATATCAGCCGCAGAACCGATACCCGTTGGGGTAAACGGGTTCTAGAGTGGAGACTGCGTCTCGATAAACGTAGTGTATGACGCCCTCAGGCCAGGTGGAGCGATGATCTGCGCAAGATGGCTGGCAGGAGCTGGATGCGAGTGGCCGAGGATCGATCAGCGTGGCGAGCATTTGGAGAGGCCTATGTCCAGCAGTGGACTATCACAGGCTGACGATGATGATGATGTGTACTAAAACTTTAAAATAAGTTTGTTATGTTCGTAAGATTATAATATTTTTGTCCCTTACTCTATGTTGAATACTGTATAAGTAAAATCTAATCTCTATCCTAAATCTATTTTCTTATTTATAAAGTTATCTTTATAACATTATAATTATAGTATATAAAAAAATTATAATTGAAAAATGTTTACGTAAGCATAGGGGGAGGGGGTAAGAGCTTTGCTTACTTTTGCTGACAAGGGGGGTGGGGGGGTACAAATTTGCAATAAATCTGCTTACGTAATATTTGAACGGCCCCCTGCTTCGGAATGTTATTATCTATTGAGAACTTATAGCAGTAAAGTTTCATGCTCTAACATTGAGAAGAACAGACAAGTAACTAGAAAGCTACTCTTTTCAATCCTAAAAAAACACTGTTTTAAACAAAATATTGTTCTCGACTTACTCGGCACGTTCATCTGCTTCGCCTTTATGCAAATGACTTCTATTAGCTTCTCTCGCTACTTTGATGTCTTGTTCCCAAAATCTTCTGAGATCTGGTGTCGAAGTGTATGGCGCTGCGACTTCCTTAATCTTGAGGAATATGATGGCCGTTATAAATATGCAAATAACATTTACTATCGTGAGGCAACAGCTTACAATGCCTGTAAAACAATATGATGTAACAAGAAGAGGATATGAGATACTAAATGTAGAAAAAAAAAATTGACGTGCTTGTGCTGCATACTGGTTTCTAATGTTGAGAGGTGCAGAAGAAGTCAGACCTGATCTGATTCAGGGTGTAGTTTAAAAATATTAACTTTTATATCTAGGCTAGTAATGACACACAACAACTTTTCTTAAATTCGTTGGCTTAATGGCGAAATAAAAAACGGAGGACAGCAAACGCTCATGTATTTTCTGTTTAAATAGATACTAACCGTTTACTGCAAATTCAATAGGTAGGTAGTCATGGTAGAGCGGTACATAACTAGAGTTGCCAAAGTAAGGTTCTCCTTTTATATGGGGAATTTTAGTGCCAGGGTAAAGTAGCCAAATACAAGCTAAAGCCCAATAAAGTCCCTGTAATTTTTTTAATATGATTTAGTAAATTAAGTAATCTTTTTAGAAAAGAAAACGAATTTAAGGTAATAATGATTCATACGCAATTAACAACTGGTGGTAATAAAGAAGCTGAAATAGCAATGCCGATAAGTGGTCCAGCACTTCCTTGTAAGAGAGCCAGTGCTACTCCAGTGCCTGATGTCAAAGCCCAAAGCACACCCATCCATAGTGATCTCACATTGCCACTGAAAATAGACAAAAATTTTAAAGCAGAAGTACATCATTCCTCTTATTCTTTTGACATTAGAGAATGGAGGTGATGATAAACAAATATAGAAACAAAACTAAACATAGCCATAATTGAATTATAAATACCGTGCTTTCATTTCCTCAGTTGGCCAATCTCCAAAGCCCCATGGCATTGCAGTCGTGCCTAAGATCAAACCGAAGATGAATCCGAACAATAATGATAGGAACATTCCCAGGACGAGACTTTCGAAGCCGCTTCTGATGAGGCTTTTGTCGGAAATTATCGTTCCAAAGGTGATGGACATGACAGGGCCCATTAGAGGTGATACTAACATTGCTGCTACAATGTTTGAAGCGTTGTTTTCCACGAGCCCAAGAGCTGCTAAAGAGCTGTAAAATGAACAACATTTATTTCTGGTTCAACAATTAACAACGATAAACAGTAGTCCTCGAAGTTTTCATGAAATGTGTATTCTTAGGTTTTAAAGAGGCGTTAGACGAAATGTACCTATACATTTCGTCTAACGCCTTGATGGTCTTGTAGTTTCAGTAATGGGCCATGATCTCGTAGTTCTGGTTTTAATTCCCGGGTCGAGCAGAATTTGTGGCGGGGACACAGCTCGGGTTTGTGAGCACCAATTCGCATTTAGGAAGCGTGGTGATTAAGCCAAGGCATCACTGTAGCGATGACTGTAATGGAGGCATTTGCCCTGCAGTGGAACATTAGTGGCTGATACCTAATACTCTAATTATTCTTAATTTATTCTGAGTTTTACTCACTCTGCTGTGATAATCAGGGTCAAATAGTCAAAAGACAGTTCACCACCACCTCGAACTCCGTCCACCACTTGCTTTACAGTCAGTTTGGACCTGATCGATTCCACAAAGGACCTCCAGCGTTTAGCATCTTCTGTCTTACGTCTGTGTGCGGAATAGTCACTTTTTAAACAATTTTTAAGTATATTTCCTATATCATTAGATGCTGCGGCAAATTTATGATGGTGGCGGGTACTTACAATAGAGTATCCTCGTCCATTTCCTCATATTCGATTGCAGAGTGTACTACATTACATGGAAGTACGCTGTAAAAAAACTATTTCTTTAATTATGTAAAATACCAGCCTACCAATATCCTGGTTACAAAGTGAATTCGACATAACTAAGTCTAATAAATTACAACTGTGCATGTTAAAAACCCCCAAGTTAATTGCATATTGACAGGCATTCCAACCCGAAAACTTTTGGTAGCATTTGGTCTATTGCAATTTGCAACGTCACAAAGGTAGCTATTGTTGATTAATTTAAAGCAACAATGTTAGCAGGTAGAGCAAAATTTTTTTCTTATTTCATCTGTTGTAATTGATTTTTTAACTAGACTTTTGCCCACGGTATCGCCCGCGTGTGCACATTCCGCAGGAATGACAGAATTTCCAGTCCTTTCCCAAGGTTTAGTTTTTAAAATTGGTAGATTCTAGATTGGTTTAGGTGGGAACAGGCGCGGTCCGAAGGGTCACAGGGGACATGACCCCCCCAAAATCTGAGGTCAAATTGAAAAATCTCAAAAATTTGCCAAATAATAAAAGGAAAGGACAATGGGACAAAATGTATGACCTCCGTCCCCACCCTTGTAGCAGCATAGAATGATATTCATTGAATGAACGAACTTATGAATAATTAAAAATGAGTGTGTGAGTGAATGAAAATGACTTTTTTAAAAATTGATAAATTTTTGATTTTCTTTACTTTAATGTGTAATTATTATTGAATTTCTACAATATAAGTAATAATATAATTTAATTCTTATTTTCCCACAAACAAGCCATGTTATATAATCGGTATACATACAAAAAAGACATAATTATTATATTCTAATAATGACGAAAGAATTCATGGGATCGATTGTCTTACAACCATTCATGCTCACAATGTGTGCACAGGCACCGATTGTCCTCATCCCAGTCAAGCAAGAACAGTAGTACGCCTGGTCCACTGAAGACCTGCCAGAAGTCAGCGTTGGCGAAATCGAGATTGCTCTTGGGCAGCTCAAAAATGGAAAAGCCCCTGGAGAGGACGGTGTTACTACAGAGCTGCTAAAGGCTGGAGGTAAAACCGTACTGAGGAAGCTCCAAAAGCTTTTTAACGCTGTCCTGTTTGAAGAGAGAACTCCAAAGGCGTGGTGTAGGAGTGTGGTCGTCCTGTTCTTCAAAAAGGGCCCAAGGGACCCATTTCCCTTCTAAGCCACGTCTATAAGCTATTCTCAAGAGTGATCACGAACCGTCTTGCGCGAAGACTCGACGAGTTTCAACCACCGTAACAGGCTGGGTTTCGAATTGGATACGGCACCATAGACCACATCCACACTATGCAGCAGATTATACAAGACCGAAGAGTATAATCAGCCCCTGTGTCTATCATTTGTGTGTGTGTATGTTTTGTTATCACTATGAGAAGGCCTTTGACTCGGTTGAAATCTGGTCCGTTCTGGAGTCCCTGCAACGTTGCCAAGTAGACTGGCGATATATCCAAGTGATGAGATGTCTGTACAAAGCAGCCAACATGTCCTTCCAAGTCAAAATCAGCAGACAAATCCTATACCATTGCATCGAGGAGTGAGACAAGGGGACGTCATCTTCCCGAAATTGTTCACAAATGCAATGGAGGATATGTTTAAGATGCTGAACTGGAAAGAACATGGCATCAACATAAATGGCGAATAAGTACATCTCTCACTTGCGATTTGCAGGTGACATCGTCATAATGGCGGAGACGCTGCAGGACCTATACAACAGATGCTGAATGACCTGGCTGATTCTTCTTTACGCATCGGCCTACGGATGAACTTGGACAAAACCAAGGTCATGTTCAATGAACATGTTCTACCGGAATCGATTGCGATTCACGGCGCTGTCCTTGAAGTTGTTCAAAAATATGTGTACCTTGGGCAGTCGTTGCAGTTGGGTCGAAACAACTTTAAGGACGAGGTAATAGAGAGGCGTTTGGAAAACTACGTCGAGTCTTCTCATCGCCGATTCCACAATGCCGAAAGTCTTCAATCAGTGCGTCCTACCCGTCATGACATACGGAGCCGAAACGTGGACACTTGCGGCACGGCTTGTCCACAAGTTTAAAGTCGCTCAGCGGGCTATGGAAAGAGCTATGCTAGGCGTTTCTCTGCGTAATCGTATCCGAAATGAGGTGATTCGGCAGAGAAGCAAAGTCACCGACATAGCTCGCCGGATTAGCCAGCTGAAGTGGCAATGGGCTGGCCATATCAGCGTAGAACCGGTAACCGTTGGGGTAAACGGGTTCTAGAGTGGAGACCGCGTCTTGGTAAAAGTAGTGTAGAACGCCCTCAGGCCAGGTGGAGCGATGATCTGCGCAAGATGGCTGGCAGAAGCTGGATGCGAGTAGCCGAGGATCGATCAGCGTGGCGAGCATTTGGAAAGGCCTATGTCCAGCTGTGGACTGTTACAGGCTGATGATGATGATGAAAAAAGACGCAATTATATTTCTCATTTTTTCTTGTAACTATTCCATACGTAGGATAATTATAATATTATGAGTTTGTAACACTTCCATAGGTTTCCTTTTTCTGAGGTAGTGAGTGACCCGGGCTGGTCAATAGCCACAAGGCTGGCACCGGCTCGTCCCAATCGGGTGTGAAGGGAAAACCGGGGAAGTTTAGTGGGTAGTGGACGGTTAGTTTCGAGAGTCCTACACACGGCCGCAGGTTTAGCTTGCCTGCGGTTATAATGCGTAAACGCATACTCATTCGAAAAAAAAAAACTAGTGAGTGACCCCCTCCAAAGTTTCAGGCTGCGACCGCGCCTGGGTGGGAAAGCGTAACAGACGGACATACAAAATGACTTCTGCAATTTTGGACTAGATTGAAGGTAAGGTACTTTGCTACAATGTTTATTCTGGCTTGCACCTAACTTTAACGTGTCAAAGAAGGTGACAAAATACCTGACAATAGACTTGCACCTCACTCCAATACCCAGTTGAGTGAGGCAATGGAGCATGGTCTCGCATTCATCTCCCGTTGGCAGAGGGAAGATCACCTCAAAGTAGTTTCCCGCTTTATCACCGACCCATGCCACGTGGTCCACGTGAAGTTTGTTCAAGAGTTCTTGCAATATCTGTATCAAATTCAAATTCCTTATTTTCTTAAAACGCAGTTTAGAGGGTCTTGTTATAAAATATTCTCCAGTTGTTTAGTCTGGTCGCAGACAAGCAAATGTGACTTAAATAAAATTACAAAGGACTCTATGCATCAACAAATTACTTTTCCCACTCTATATATTCTTATATGCTAAAAAATACTTTTTAGTAATCATTTCAGCAAATGATGCTTAAAACAAACACCTTCATTTTCTTTTACATTTCTCGGAAACATAATATCATTTATTGTAATTAGATGCTCATATCAAAATCTGTATTATCATTTTCATTAGAAGTCTTGTAGAGATTGCACTTGGACGTATTCCAGGTAATGTTGGCAGTATTTAAACAATTAGCTAGCTGCACATGGGTTTAGGAATCTCCTCACGTGTTTCTATCAATAGGTATCATTTTATGAATAATCTACCTGAAATTTTATGCCATGGGAAATCTGTAATCTTAAAAATTTTAAACATTAGGAAGGCCATCACTTTGTCGTGGTAAGAAGGCATAGTAACGGAACTAAAGCATTAATGTGCTTCTCGGTAAACCAAATAATCGCAGTCTTTAAGTTAACCTACAAATTACAACTAATTACAATTCAAAGTCAAAGTCAAAGTATTTATTTTGCAATTTGATTTACCAAGAAATTCTTTTACACGTCATAAACTTTTTTTCCTACCAGCACTTCGACGTGAATGAATGGCCTGCTGCTGAGAAGAAGTGCCGCAAGAAACTCAACAGTTACATATTTATGATAGCCTTTTTTAATTAGTGGTACTCACGCTTTCCATTGTAAAATAATCATCATCTTCGCTTATATTTTCCAGGGTAGGGTTGAAGGCATCGTTGTAATATTGTTGAGTTAATTGTATGGGGATGCTTTTAGATTTCTTACTTCGTAGTTCTACTTCCAATCTACACGGTTTATACGGAGTTTCATCTATAGATATCATGTCTTTAGGTTTACCAAATTTCAGGATATGTTCGTAATTGCTTGAAGGTATGCAAATAATAAAAATCACTCCAGAAGGCATTTTGTATTGTAACCGTTACATATTGTATTAAACTGAGCTAAGAATAGTTCAGTAAGATGACGACGGGTGGTAGTAGTTTATTAGTATCATAATTAGATTCATAGTGCGAGGAATTGTGACATTTCCTAGCACAATTTGTACACCTGGTTTTGTTCTTCTTTTTTAAATTCATTTTCTTTCTTGAGTCTTTCTATTCAGGCATTGCCTTATTTTCAAAGATTTAGATTTCTGTATGCACTAGTGCAAAAAATTTAACCTTTCTTTACCGAAAAAATGTTTGATGATCTTACTTAACTTATACTCATATGATGAATTTAACTATAAAGAGCCCTTACTCACCAAAATAACGGCTGTATAATAAACGTATTCCCAAGTTTAGCAGTATCGTTAAATAGTTATTTCATTATAGGCACATGTGTTTCCCCTTCCTTTGATATAGTTTGCTTCAACGAAGCGTGAATAGGCGCCCAAGCGTCCTCCGGGCTCCATTGCGGTATTGCCTATGATAAAATCATAAAAAATATGAAATGTGTAGGTTGGTAAAACCGCTAATGTTAATAAATCACAAGCTTACAATTTATATTATCTATCTTCTAACCAAAATTCGATGGGATATCGTTGCTTCTAACTTTGACGATAGTTCATAACAGATAAAAAACCAAAAAATACCTGTACCTGATCCGATAATAAGGGATTACTAAATAAGGACTTTTAAAATGGTAATTGTAATAACACGATTACTACATTAGTTAAACGTAATAATATTCACATCCTAAGAAATATGGAAAATCATAATGTGGTTTAACAATTACATCTCAACATTATCATATTAATTTTCATAAAGGTATCCAAGGAAGGAAAGACGTGGTTCAAATTAACACTTGCAAGTTAATATACGTTAATTAAAGGTGAAGATAGTCCCTGAACTTCGTAAACAAGGTTAGTATTAACCTTATCTCTTGAGGGTTTGCTTTCGATACAGTTTGGAATAGTTGAAATGAAACTAATTTATCACTTCACGCATTTAATAAACGTGCTGGGCTTAATCATGCCTATTCATAACAAAATATAAAAATAACAGACGAAAATAGGAATTTAATATGGTAACATTTTACCATTGTCTTTTATAAGTAAGTAAATCTTTAGTGTACCACAAGGAGTTTCGGAGCCTACATTATTTATGCTATATTATGTTGTACTTAAAAAATAGTTCAATAGTTACTAGGTATTCATAATGTAAACAGGATCAGATGAATTTATACATGAAAAGATTTAGTACCTAGAACTATGCCGTGATTTTTAGCGTCTATTGTAAAGTTTTGAGAAGGTTCTATTATTGGATAGTGCGTTTTACCTGCATCTTCAACTTTACCGGTACTTTTATTTTCCTTGTCTTCTTCAAATCCTTTATTATTATAGGCATTATAAACAAAGTTGTTAAGTGACTTAAGATAATCTAGGGACTTATTGTCATTTAAATAAGGGCTTGAATCGATGCTGGATTTTTCATAGTCTTCTTTGGTATTGGTTTTATTGGCGTCTGCTTCTAAGGAGTCTATATCCACAGGATTAAAACTATCGGTATTCCTGCAAAACAATAATTTTACATTCGTTTAAACTTTTTGATTTGTATTTCCTATATTTATTATTAATAAGACACCCTATTTATTAAGTAATAGGGGCAAGTTTCAAAATCTATTGGCTGTGATTCTTTAATTTTATCTATTAATAAAAAAAAAATTTGATGCTGGTTATGATCATTTCAAAGATAGTGTGTCGTGTTAGTTGATGACGAAGCTGCTACTTTGAAGGCATAGAATAAATACTTATTTACTTATTCTATGTTTGAAGGTATCATCATTTGTTACGTATTTTCCATTTGAATTAAATTAATTAGTTCCATTGGCGCACCCAATTTATTGCTGCCAGAGTGCTAACAATACTATTAACCTACTAAGACTGCTTTTGTATGTACTTACTTCTGGCCTTGTATACAGTAGTCCTCAATGTTCTGAGCCCTCATCCTCTGCAGGCCTGGCGTGGGTCTTCGGTACGTTACAGTGTCAGTTTGTACCGGTGGGAGATCTTTAGGCGGAGACCTTGCCTTCCCAGATGAATCTTCCGTATCACACCATTTGCTAATAGTACAAAGTTTTTATTTATTTAAATTAAATAATAATTGTCATCGTCAATCATATGCGTATTGTTACTACAAGCCTAGGATGAGCTTATTACCTATACGCTTTCTTCTAACCTGTTTGTTCATCTGCTGGGCAAAGGTAAAGACACACTTTACAAGATAAAAATATAAACCAACCAGGAGTCTATTTTCCATTTCTATGGTTGCTATAGAAATTTAATAATAGACGGCTAAAACAATTATGTTATCAAGAAGCTCCACTTTTTAACCGACTTCAAAAAAGGAGGAGGTTCTATGTTCGACTGTATGTATTTTTTTTTTTTTTTTTATGTATGTCCGTCGATTTCTCCGTCAATTGTGGACCGATTTAAATAATTCTTTTTTTATTTGAAAGTGCATAGTTCCGAGGTGGTCCCATTGTCACCATGTCAGGATCTGATGATGGGATCCCGGGAAAATCAAGGGCAAACCTCAAATTTTATAGGCGCACACTACGCGTTACTTGTTTTTTCTGAAGCCATTTCAGTTTTTGCGTCCTATAGACATCACTTTATGTTGATGAGCTGATGATGGAAGGTACAACTCCTTAACGGTTAGGAGTTAGGGGATAATTCTTTCAGTATTGTAAGAATATGTGGACCGTTATTTGTATTTCATGTACTTTTGCAGCTAAGCTGATGATGGAAGGTACAACTCCTTAACGGTTAGGAGTTAGGGGATAATTATTTCAGTGCTGTAGAAATATGTGGACCGTTAGTTGTATTTCATGTACTTTTGCAGCTAAGCTGATGATGGAAGGTACAACTCCTTAACGGTTAGGAGTTAGGGGATAATTATTTCAGTGTTGTAGGAATATGTGGACCGTTAGTTGTATTTCATGTACTTTTGGAGCTAAGCTGATGATGGAAGGTACAACTATGATGATGGAAGCTAAAGGGTACGACTTCTTAATTTCTTATGTCCCTCTTGCGGGCTGCATCTTTAGTTGGTCTACTGAATGGTGCTGAACACTTAATGAATACCTAATATTGTCAAATAATACAATTCTACTATTTTACTCGTATTTTCGTTATCAATATTATGAGAGATTTTTACTCACTCCTACGTATTATTCACACTAAAAATAGAAAAATAAACAAACTTTTTAAAAAAAAAATTAAACCGACTTCAAAAAAAAAAAAACAAAAAAAAAAACTACCTAAAAACACTGAAAAGCAAAAAATAATTTTAATAAGACATTCATCAAATGCGCTTATTGTCTAAGCCTATTAATAACATTAAATTGTATTTACGTGCTAGGTAGGTACCTACTAATCTGTTTGAAGTCGGTGCCAAGCCAAAAGTAATGAAAAATGATACATACCTAATAATTTATGTATTATACAGGGTTACAAATAATCCGCGGACGTAGGTACGTAGTCTGGGTACCTACTATTTGGCTTGGCACCGACTTCAAACAGATTAGTAGGTACCTACCTAGCACGTAAATACAATTTAATGTTATTAATAGGCTTAGACAATAAGCGCATTTGATGAATGTCTTATTAAAATTATTTTTTGCTTTTCAGTGTTTTTAGGTAGTTTTTTTCATGCTATGAATGAATATTAAATTTCTCGGAAGTCGGAACTCGGTAAAGAATGAATGAAAGTCTAATAATAATCATTTAAACAATGTTTACCTTAATAAGCTGTATTCTTTTGTGTTTTCCATTTCATAAAAATACGAAAACCATTCCGCAATTTCTTCCTTTATCGTCGGGAAATCTGTGCCTAGCAAAGTATCTCACAAAGTATTCATTAAAACGTTGGAGAGTCTTACTTTATTACACGCTCAACAACAGAATTCAACCGTTTCAAAGAGCTACCCGAGAAGCTGTATTATTTACAAAAAGGTAGCTTTCACAACTAATTTAACTACATAATAATACCTACATCTATAGGTATTTTGCAAGGATTGGATCTTTTTGACTAACAACTCAAAAATATCACTGCTTAACGGGCGCAAACTACATTTATAAAGTTAAATATAATGAAAATGTGGCGAACTCCCTCCATAAATTTGAAATTTCCTAAAATCACAAAATAAGTAGATAATAATGCCAGAAAGATCACTCCTGCGATCATCTAAAATGAAACCTAAACGAGCCTGTCGTGGGTAATGTAACAGATTATACTTTATGTTATAATATTGCAAATAGTTTTATTAACACGCTACTGTGCATTTAACATTGATGTAAAACTTTTTTTTATACCACATCAGTTGGCAGACAGACACGCACCTGATGGTAAGCGGCCTATTCCATTGAGGGACACTTTTAATTGCAAGTGAAATGGCTATGTGTGTGTGTGTAAAACAAAAAAAAAATCACCTGTAGATATCCCATGTTACAACCGGGTCCTTCCTTAGGGTTTTGGATGCTCGGAGAAGGTCTCTATTAGCTCGCCACCACGATATGTCTCTTCTATCTAAAGGACATACTTCTTTGACCTGAAAGAAGACGCACGGTACCGTTTAACTAAAGATTATGTATACGTAGTGTTTTATAGCATTTTGGAAGATTGCGAAACCATTGCACCGCTAATAAATGATAGTGCACAAGTAGAAACGAGTAAACAAAGACGGACTTCTTCCTTACTCTCCTACTCAAACACAAGAATGCTTCACTACATGCTTCCTTGGAGGATCGAAGAGCCTCGAAGATAAGAAGAGCCTATAATACCTACTGGTATTACAGAATATTCATTTGTGATGCTTTCGGTGTACCTTTTTTTAATAGATAAAGGCGGTGGTGACCGACTATCAGTAAGAAGTCGCAGAAATACCGACTATACGAGATATCTTAATGAAGAATAAAAGAAAGCATTTTAAGTACCTTATAAACAGCGACACCTGCCAGAAATATGCAAAGTATATTGACAAGAGTAAGACAGAGAGACACGGTGCCTGATATGGCGAGCTCCGTAGCGGGATCCGTGCTGTATCTGAAAGATTTCACGACGCTTGTGAACCGAGTGTCGTCGTCTTCAAATATAAGGTGGACGAGCGCCATGGACCAGAGTAGACCCTGGAAATAAGAAATAGATAGAAAAAATACAAACAATTAATACCAATTAAGGCCACAAAGTAATTTTGGTAAACGAACTCATCGTAAGAAGATATAGGTAGTTATTCAAGATAAAGCTTAAAAAACTATAAACATTCAGAAGTTACACGGAAAAATACCTAAGTAGCTCAAAAGTTATTTAGGATAAAGAGACTTTTTGGGCAAGTGAGTCACGATGGTAAGTAATTATGTTACCCTAACACCTGCGTCACAGATGCGTTGCTAAAGTTTATTCGGCTATTTGAGTTCGACGAATTTGATCAGACGATCTGTCTGTGTTTCACTCCGGCAAATTTTACGCAGTCACTATTTTTTAGGTACGTCTGCCATAATAAACAGTAAATATAGCCATTGAGCTGCATGAACACCATTCAGAAATGGTATACCCTGAGAACTACTAGGTCTTATACAAATTTATACAAGTCAAAGGTATGAGTACTTACAGCATTGACTGCCGGCGGTAGCAGGGAGGCGGAGATGGCGACACCCACCAGAGATGCCGTATACTCGCCTAGAACAGCCAGTGCTACTCCCGCGCCGCTCGGTATCGCCACCAGGACTCCCACCCAGAGGGAACGGATTTCACACCTGAGCAGTCGATTTAAAATCTTACTACTAACATAAAATAAAGTAACATACTTATGTAGGTACGTATTATACGTAAATCAAATATGGGGAAGAAAATTAGGTCAGCTTCCTGGAATGGTGGCGCAATGAAGCGGTTAATTAATTCCTTATGATATGGTTGAGTGAAAGTACGCCTAATAAGTAGGTATGTCATACTAGGAATATGTGCTCGTGAACTGGCTTACTGGCTTATACCAAGATCCTATAAGTTGATGAACGAAATTTCTTAAAAAATAACAAAGAGTAGAGGATGATTTAACAATTATTTATTTGCTTGTACTTCTCGATAGAAAATTCCTTCCGGGCAATCAGTCATTATGTATAATTATTTTACGTGTTTGTTGCCTACGTTTGTCGCATATCTACCATTAAATAAATAATAAAAATAAATATTCGACAACATCACATACATACATTGATATGACCCCAAAGTAAGTAAGTAGCGTACGCACTTGTGTTATGGGTGTCAGAAACAACGAAGGTACCACAAATACATAGGTACTTAAATACAAATAAACATCCAGACACAGAACAAACATAAATGTTCATCACATTAGTGGTTGTCCTGGGTGGGATTCGAACCCACGACCCCTGGCTCATAGGGCAGGGTCACTACCAAATGCGCCATCGGGTCAGTCAAAACATTGTTTTAGAAGATGAAGATTATGATAATAAATAAATATTATAAATGCTAAAGTTTGTGAGGATGGATGTATGGATGTTTGTTACTTTTTCACGTAAAA
The DNA here is from genome assembly GCA_949319885.1 of Mecyna flavalis. Classification (NCBI taxonomy): domain Eukaryota; kingdom Metazoa; phylum Arthropoda; class Insecta; order Lepidoptera; family Crambidae; genus Mecyna; species Mecyna flavalis. Next base: position 11,594,833 of record OX439439.1, read on the forward strand.
ACTAATGAATGGATTCGGGTGTCGGAAATCAAGACCCACTTCGAGTCGCAACGCCAGCGTATTATACTTAAGTAGGCTTATATACTAGCCTACGTGTTCCAGAATACCTTAATATCAATTTAAATTTCTAGCTGTTACACAAGATAAAAATGTAATAAGTGCCAGGATTTACTATCCGCTTCCTTGCAAATAAAAGAGTTCTTCGCTGTAATTAACAGCGTCTCCCTTCCGATACCGTCAAAGGCAATTATTACTGTCTTGTTCTTCTAATCGGTTCTAATTAAACATTTAAGCGGAATTGTATAGTTGCCTGCTTCAATTATTTAATTGGAGTGTGTCACTGTCTTCGCAGTTACCTACAGTTAGATTAACAAAGTTAGTGACCACGTTTAGAATTTCTCAGTGATTCTTTGTTATTTAGAAGTTTGGAACGATTCGTTTTAATTTAAAACACTGCAAACTGTTCAAATAACATTAAGTAAGTTTTATTTTTGTCAACAGTCTTATCCTGCCAGTATCGCTGTATTCGCTGTCTATAGTGTTACATAATTAGAAGAAAAAAACGACCCTCTGAATCACTTACGCCGCGCGTATTATAATTGACCTCAGTGCTCTGAATCCATTTGGATGTCTATGGATATAGTATGATTAACTTAGCTGTGTAACCATAATTCAAATCGTCTGGATTTTTTCTTTCCCGTCATATCTCTCGTTAAATCTTGATAAAGACATAATAATGCTGCTAGGCGCTTCAATAATAACGGATTGCCTTTATAAACCTTGAATCACGATCCAAGCCAATGATCTATTTATTTTGGTAAACAATTTGCAAAAAGCCCATTTACTAAGAGTCTTTATTTGTTGTTTATTTTCATTTTATCAGAATCTCTTCTGAAGCAATTCAGTCGTTGTGCTATGTCGAAACGAATACAGATCATCAATTTTTACACCCACGCATCATTTGAAACGGCGGCGACCGTTTTCGATGAGCGATGTTTCAACATCGATGTGAACTGTATTTATGATAATGGCGCTGAAATAAAACAGCTACAGATTACAAAGTTAAGTATGTGCAAAATACAATAAGTACATCTGTCTAGTTCTTAGAATATACACCAGAGTATTATGAAAGGTATTTCTATGGTGCAAATAACTTGTTGTAACCTAATGCTTTACCTTACAGTAAAGTCTATGTATACTGAAGTTTAAGAAAATTATTTTCATCCAATCAGGTAAAGCACCCAGTAGATATTTAATTTCGTAGCCAGTCAGCCCGAAAATGAATCAGAGCTTTTAATAAAATTGATTTTTCAAACACAGCCGCAATGGCAAGCTTGGTGATTAAGCCAGTACCTATAATTGGTAAGATGACTTAATTTCTTCTGGAGGCCTTGGCCCTTAACGGAATATTAAATAGGCTGATATTTTGTTGAAATACCTCGACATCATTTCGTAAGTAGGCCATTCCCCGATGCCATAGCGCTCGTCGACCGCGCAAATGGTCAGTCCGAAGATAAAACCGAGGACCAAAGCCAAGAATAGACCAAGTATCTCATGAAGAAGGCCCATGTGCTGCAGGGAACGATCGCGGACCGCTGTGCCGAGAGTACCAGCTGTTATTGGACCCTGAAACCAGAAGAAAATCATAATAAATTAGTAGTAGTTTTGACGAGCTATTTTGTGTAAGGTCGCGAAGTCGGCTATTTCACCAGAGGTCGCGGGTTCGATCCCCGCACGGTAGTATAAACATTTGTGTGCATGAACATGTCTGTTTGTATCGGTCTGGGTGTTTCTATGTATAATATGTATGTATTAACAAAAAAAAGTATATAAGTAATGTTTATCCGTTGTCTAGCTAGCACCCATAGTACAAGCTAATGCTTAGTTTGGGGCTAGATGGCGCTGTGTGAATAATGTCCAGAGATATTTTATTTAGTTAATTTTTTCTTCGAGCGTTTTATCCCGATCCGGTCAGGATACGCGTGCACCTTGATCCAGGTTTTGGCACGTCCAGTTATTACATAAGAGCCACTGTCATCTCACCTCCATAATCCTTGACAGCCAAACAATTCATGGCTAAATAGCCATTCGACTGAGCAGGTTTCTTCTAGTTTTTTTCGTCACTGCCGAGGTACTGGTAAATAGAAAAAGCTAATGGTTTGCCGAGATTAGGGGCACTGCCCGGTCAATAGCTTCAACCTGGTACCGGGCGGTGTCACCAATGCGACTTTGAGGGACCCGACGGGTTTTAGTGGGTAGGACGCACTCTGCGGGCGGCACTCTGCGAGCCCCACATGACCGTCTAGGCGCCCCCGCGGCTAGGGGTACGCGTAAATGCGTTTCCCGTCGCAAAAAAAAAGGTGTGCCGAGATTCGAACTATTGACCTTACGCATGTGAAGAGACGTTGGAAACCACTCAGCTACCACAGCTTTTTTATTTATTTGATAACAGGAGCTTTATATCCTCTATTCATGTGTTGATTAATTATTTAGAATTTTAGATCTAATGAGATACATAAGGCGATTTAGAATTATGAGATTTTATTACAATAATGGTTTTTTTAAAGGTCATTTAATGACATCAGAGGATGGCTTTTCACTCTTAAACGTTTATAGACAACGCTGGAATGGTATTTAGGTAAGTACTTGGAATTTCTCTCTGCAAAACTATTTACAGTATAGAGGAATCTTTGAATCAATAGACAAAGCGGTGAGACGTGACGAAGACAGGGAACTATTTTATCAGTTCAAGAAGCAGTTATTTGTTACTATGGAATTGTCCGAAGCAAACTTCTTCATTAAAGTTCTACGTTCTCGACGTAGAAATGCTTGGGTAAGATCTTAACCACTCAAAGCCGAACCGGCACTCGCGTGCCGCTTAACAATAGATTTTCTATTGTGTCTGGTTTTCCGGGGCTAGAAGGATTAAATACTCGTACTTACATAATAGTTAGTGATTAGATACCTACCTAAATTATAAAGGGTATGTTAATAAGAATGTTGCCATGATAGTCCAACATTAGCAAAATGCATACTTATTAGATTTTTTTACATACTTATTGATTTGACAAATTTTATTTTTTAAGCATTTGTTGCGCATTTGATTGGGGTCATTTGCCGGTCTCAGTAAAATACAGTCATTTTGCTATGTGTCTGTCGGTGAGTAAGATGAACAAATTAAGATGAAAATTAGGGAGAACATGGTATTATCAGCGGTAAGAACTTTTATTATTGCTGCCAAACTATAGGACCGGCAGTACCGGCACGCACGAGTGATGCCACTGGTATTTTTTTTGTTTCTCTGGAGCAATACTCCACAGAGTTGATTAAAAGTTAATAGAAGTTATTATGAAGTCAGTATTACTTTTTAACTTACGATGTTATTTTTTGCTTGTCGCGAATGGATACGACCAAGCATAGAAGATCTTTAGTTAGTAGTTAGTGAAATATATTATAACTACCTCTGGTATTGCAAGCTTCCACCACAGGCGACGTAAAGCGCTTAGGTACGTGATGACGTAATCCGTAGTTTTAAGCACCATCCTTGTGAATTTAAAAAATTTACTCTGCCATCGAGGCAGTCTCAACGAAAGTTACAAGGTACTTGCCATCAGAGGGGAGATGAGCATACTAGCGACAAGTATGACAGTGGAGTTCTCGACCAGGCCGATGGCGGACACGAAGGCAGCCACCAGAAGCAGGAACAGCCAGTCGAAGGTCAGCGAAGCCTCAGCCCGTACGTCGTGCAGGACCTGCGCTAGGTTGTTCCTAGCGCGGACTGACGACGAGAAACGGGACCACGCTGAGTTCTCACTGCAATGAAAACCGAAAACCCTATATCATCGTCTACATACCAGGTGGTAGGTTCCTGTACTGGACCGTCGAGGTGGGTGGGTTCCACCGCATGCAGTGCCAGATGTTTTTCCGTGAAATAGAAGTGTGTCAAGCACTTCTGTGTTTCGGAGAAGGGGCACTGAAGCTAGTGAAATTACTGGGTATATGAGACCTAATAACTGTCGTAGCGGGCGTAGGGCAGTGCCAGACAGTAAATGCTTAGTTACTGTTTGGCACTGAACTGTCTAAGGGCAGACGTGGCGTTTACCATCAGGTGTACGATCTGCTCGTCTTGTTACAAATTGCAATAATAAAAAAAAACATCAGCCTGTCTCAGGCCACTGCTGGACATAGTCCTCTCTCAAAGCTCGTCACTTAGATAATTGGCTGCTCGCATCCAGGTTCTGCTAGCCATTGGCTGGTCAATAGCAACAAGGTTGGTACCAGCTCGTTCCAATCGGGTGAAAAGGGGAAACCAGGAGAGTTAAGTGTAATGGGGAAAAATAGTTCCGAGTCTCACACGGCCGTAGGTCTAGCTAGCCTGAGGTTAAGGCGCATCAACGCATTCTCCTCCGTTAAAAAAGCTCCTGCCAGCCGTCCTGCGCAAATTGTCACTCCACCTGGCCTGCGGAACGTATACCTAGAGCCTGTAAGTATAGGGATTATATTATCCACTTTCCATCGAAGCGGAGCAGAGTGACGACGTAATTCGACCAAATTATAGATTTTTATTAGGTACTTTTTAGAAAGCAACGCATTTGTGATTTTCCCCGTATGGGCGGCGGAAGTCACTTGCCGCATGCTCGTATGCCCGCTATTTCATAAAAAACTAAAAAGTTTTTCGCACGTTTTTTATACTTAATACTCACGTTTCCTTTATTGGCGACTTTCCTTTTATGTAACTTATAAAACAACTTTGGTTTTTCCTCAAAAAATTTCTGTTTTTGTAGGTCTACCTGCGATACAAAAAGTTCGTGGAACAATAATAAATAAAGTTCCGACAGGAATACATATACAGTAAGTATTAGTACATACCTATAATTATAATAACCTACAACCCCAGTTGTTTCGGGCTTCCCTCTTCCCTCTGACTTCTGCCTTCTCGAATCAATTTGACTGCTATATAGCAATTCTAATTATTTTTATTTTTTAATTTAGAAGTTTTCTCATTCTATTTTGTTTCTTTCATTTCATTTCGGCAATGATATTTGAGTTTTAACAACATTCAACGTAATATGTATATTTTTGAAAGCGTGTGAAAAGTCCGCAATAGAATTTTTGAATATTCTTATGTTGATTGATAGGTAAGTTAAGGCTTTAAAATGCCGTTTGCTCTTTGTTTGGTTGTAATAATTAAATTATATTATATACATTTTGTCCCAAAAGTACCCGGAAATTATTATTTCAAAGACCTGTGATAGAGATATTCAAAAAAATCTTTTTGCGTTAGATTGTTACAACTGTCATTGGTTGGTGGTGAAAAATAATGTTACATTTGTCAAGTATTTTGTGAGTAATTATCATTTGTAACAAACAACTTTTATCGTCGCGTCGTTTTTTTACTATGGCCGATTTTGTTGACCAACGATCTTGTGTTAAATTTTTGTGTTTTTGAGAAAATTTCTTCTGTCGAAACACCTAAAATGTTACAATAGGTGTTTGCCAATTAGTGTACGTCCAAAACTCAGGCATACGAGAGGTATAAATCATTCATAGTGGCCTCTCTCAGTGGTCGGGCGTTTACCACGAGCTGGAAGGCCCCACTTCAACTGACGATGATGATGTCAATAATCTGAAGCAAATCGTAATGCGAAATCATCGTGTGAGTGCGAGACAGATATCCAGAAACATCGGCGTACCAAAAACTACAGTACACCGCATATTGACCGACTAATTGTGTGTGGAGAACACGTGGATTGCGCGCCACGACAACGCGCTAGCTCAAACAGCAGCATTATTCGTAGCTTTTTGGCCAAACATTCAATTAATATCGCTTCGTATGTACGATCGAGGTCTCCCGCGCGTGATCACTTTTGGAAAAATATACCGTGCACGCGCATCGTGACTTCTTAGGAGCGGCGCTTGTAAACGTGAAAATACTGCACAGGATTTTAGCCTTTAGGGTGATCACGCGCGGGTGTCCTCGATAGTACCCTACTCACCAGATATGGCACCATGTGACTAATTTTTCTCGCCTAAACTAAAATTACTATTTCGTGGATAGCATTTTGGACCATTGATAGCGGTGAAAGAAAATACGACGAAGGTGTTGCAGGTCATCCTGATTTCAGCGTATGAAAAGTGTTTCGAAAGCCGGTTGAAGCACTGGCGTATGTTTATTTCCTTCAATGGAAATTACTTTAAAGGGGACAAAATAAATTTGGATGATTAAAACTACCCCTTGAGTTTTATTCACAATTTCCGGGTACTTTTGGGACACAGTAGTATTATCCGATTTATTCAGTGTTGTAAATATATCTACATTAGAGGGTGGAGATTTGTGGCGACAAATGAAAGAGGCCTAGTGGACGGAAACAGGCTAAATACTCCAAATCTAATCGTAATTTTTATAAATTTTTGTCGCAATTGTTCGTGTTAATTATATAATATGATGTTTACATCCAAATTAATGAATCTAATATGTAGATAGGAATTTCACTTAACATGTCATGAATGCTACTGGTAGATACTAGTATGTAGTATGGGGTTGCAAACAAACCGAGTGGTGATGGGCGCTATCAAAGAGCGGGGCAGAGCGGAAAATCGTGTCATTTCACTGATCGGATTCGCTTCGCCGCACAATAGCGCAATATGAACTAAGTTGGTAACACGGACGAGTAAAAACATAAGGACTTCGCGTCACCTACATAAAAGAGAAGCACGCTAATAAGCAAGTCATAATCTTCTTCTTATCTACCTACACCAAAGCCGATCGGGCGCCATTGTTCAATCTTTTAATATACACATAGTAAACAATGCCTTCATGTGTTCTAAAATGGTGTAAAAACAATACGACATCTCAAAAAAAGGGTCAAGGAGTTTTTTTTATCAGTAATCCAGAATGTATCAAGTTATTTTGTTTTTCAACCCCACACATGCACACAGGTTCAAACCTGCTTCAATCTTCAGTAAGGAGTCCTTATTTTTTATTCGTCCGTGCCTGGTAGATAAATCTTGTTATGTTGTGCTCATGAGTTTTTTTATGTATAAACAAAATAGAACACATATATAAACAAGTATTTAAGTTGATCTACCATCTCATTGTCGACAGTCAGAGCTAATCTATATTTTTTGTCAGCTTGCTTCATGCTCCAGAGCAAATACTGGCAAGTTTTATTAGTTAAAGACTGCCATTTAACCCCAGTAACCCCTGACAAGGGAATTATATACCAATTGGATTGGATAAACAGGCATTCTACTGCGCAGGTTTCCGCACGATGTTGACATGGAAATGTTCATAACTGCGCCTAAGTAGATTTACTACAATATTATAAATGCAAAACTTTGTGAACTGTGCGGATGAATGAATGAATAGACGGATGTATTGCTCTTTCACGCAAATACAAGAAAGGAATTTATATGAAACTTTACAGTAATCTATGTTATTCAGCATTTATTACAATTCATAAACGAAGCTAGTAATCTATTTAATTACGTATGCATTTGTGGCACAATCGTTAGAGCTGTCTGATACCTAGGCTATACAGCTGTTTAAGCTACGTCGGGGTCAAATCAATATGTGACATTGGCTGAATAAATGAAACGAAAAGATTAACAGAGCACTAGCCTTAGCCTTGAGACATATTGATTCACCCTGGGAAACGTCGGATATTCACCGTGACTGACTTTAACAACGTTTGTAAAAGGCGTTTTTTTTTATACTTTTCTCAACCAAATCGATTGTGGAAATGCATGCAGATTTATGGCAATAGTATACTTAGTTTGAGTTCTTCGGATGGACACGGGATAGATTTATCCTGAAAATCGAGGAAAAATCCCGAAACATTTTCCAACAAAAAGGCTATAAGCTTTCAAAGTGACGAAATCACGTGGGCGTAGCCGTGGGCACAGGTAGTTACATAAATAGGTAGATATTTATATATAAGAAAGGAATCTTCAACGGGTTTAGTATTGATATTATATAGTCATATTTATTGATGTTTTACGAAAGAAGTTGTTATGAAGAACCCACGCAAACATCAGAAGTCAGTGGGACGGAACACAGCCAGATTTCATGATGACTAGTTTCACATGTAAAAATATCCTTGCTTGAAAAACCAACTATCAACCTTAAGAGGAAAGACTAGGGCCGTTTTTCCATACAAACGTATTCCCCTGTTTCCTCCCTGGATAATGCCAGTAGAGAAATAATTTTTTTTCCAAAAATCTATGACCACTATTTGCATGTCCCTATGTTTTCCTTTTTTTCATAAATTAATAATTAAAAGAGTTATGAACCTTCAAAAAACTAAAAAAATAACCAGATTTTCCGCTGTGTTCAAACATCCAGAAAACCAATTTAACTAGATAAAAATAAAAAAAAGAAAACATAGGAACACGGCCAAAGCCTTTCTTTAATTTTTGATACAAAAAGTAGTTAAATCGGTCAAGTTTTGGAAAAGAAATCAGGGGACTACGAAACGTTGATTTTAAAGGTATTTTCGCTCCAAGTTGCAGTTGTCTCTATCGCGCTCTGCGTGGGATGTTCGGACACTGCGCGACAGCAATAGATTTTACAAATACCTATTTTTCAATTCTCTCGCCCTTAGTATTTCCTCTTAACCAAAGGACGAATCCAACACACTAAATTCGTCTTATATCCTGGCTGTAAAACGAGCCTGGTGGGATAAGCTCATGGAAATTTCTAGCACACCCTCTGAAGTGTTACTACCGTGCCGTGCTTCGGCAGCTTTGCAAGACACAGAAGATATTTAGGTACCTTGCAAGCTCTGAAATAGCCAGCAGATTTGAAATTATGACGATCACTCAAATTGAGTTACAGCTCAATTTGAGTGCACAAATCGTCATTTTTTTTCACGAGCCACGATCGCCTTACTTTGATATAAGACACTGCAGAGCAAATGGGCGAATGGTGCGACTTATGACTCGAAGTCTGAAGCACTTTCAAGCTTCAGACGAGGTGCTCAGACTAGGTTTCTTATGTAATTATTATGTAATTATTCTAAGCAAACACTTAATATGTAATTATGTAATTATTCTAAGCAAACACAAGTTTTCGCTTAGTCCCGGAATTTTAAAACTGTATCTTGTGTACGTACCTTTGCCAATTGTCTTTGCAGGGTGTGCCCTCGTCTGGCCAGGACTGGTAGTACAGAGTGCAAGGCAGCACGCTCATGGACGACTGGTTGCGGGTGCCGATGCCAAACGTCCTCAGCACTTGGAGAAGTTCCTCGCAGAGGTTGCCCGATTTGATGGAGAATGTCACCTATGATAATAAATAATAATAAAAAAATAGGTTTCGCTCATAATAAATAATGTTAGTATGTAAATTACGAACTATGTTATTTGTCATGTCATGTTATTAAACATTTAAGTATTCAAAAAAAATTATTAAAAGTCAGTTTCACCACAAATAAAGTTCCCGTGTTAGCTTAGATATCAACGACACACAGTCTATTTTGTCAATTTTGGAAATAGAAACACAAAACTATCATCAACAAAAAGATCACGTTGATCTGTTGCTCTTTTGTGTCGTGAAACAAGGACAAAGCACAAAACTTTATTTTTGATATTCCATATGAACTGAGCATTATTCCGGGATAAAAAGTAGCCATCGTCAAGGTCTATGTACGAGTAAGGTACCAAACATCAAAATCGGTTCAATTACTAATTCCCGTGCAATAAACGCCACATACGACACATAACGCCACCACCCCGCGCGGGGTGGTGGCGTTATGTGTCGGGTGGTTACATTCCCTCTAATATGGTTGAGTGAAATTATGGCTGGCACATACGTCATACTTGTGCTGCAGGTGCCACCTTTGGGCACTGGTCTTCCAGGGCTCACGGATTCTTCTAGATTATAGTCTCATTCTTATACTTTATACTGTATGGCTTGGTATTCTAAAACTAATCAGTAATTGTAACAAACAAAATGTAAACAAACATGGCGATGAAAAAGAGTAACTGTCGAGTTTCTTGCCGGTTCTTCTCGGCAGATGACTGCATTCCGAAGCCGGTGGTAGAGTCACTCTGTAATTGACGATTCATAAATACTTGATACAAGTTTACATGAATAAAGAATATTTTGATTTTGATTTTGATTTTAAAAAACAACATTCCTTTTCGCATAGAATTTAGGTACCTATGCGTTCTCATCCGCCTTTTCATGTCATGATATTGATAGGTAAAATGATTTTTCGAACATCTAATAGCAAAGTCAGATTTATGAGGGAAGACACGCGTCCAACATTATTATGTTGTGTATGATGGATAGACACGTCCCTAGGGACCACATGCTTTCATATGCCAAGTAAAATAAATGACTTACTTTTCTGTCCTCTTCTATTTTCTTTTCAAGAGAAAATCTTATGTTTATATTATAATAGATCACGCCAGAGGAGTACATAAATTCGGAGTGTCTATTTGTAATCATAATTTACTAAATAACTTTATTAAATATTAAGCGGTTTTTTACTAAAGCTGTATAACATAATTAACAAAGGTTGACTGGTAGAGAATGCTTTTAGCGTGAAGTCCGCCTTTTGTACCCAATTTGTGTGGTCGATAAAGCTTTTATAAATAAATAAATAAATAATTATTGTTTATGGCCTGTCCTTTTGTGTTTTGTTACATCACTAGCAAAGAGCTGACATATTCAGTACTAAATTCCACGTAGACCAAGGGCGCAACTAATAGTATGTAGTAGTATAATAATTATGAGTTTAGCAACATTTCGCGTTTTACTCGTACCTAACAAATATTTAGGTTTTATTTGTACAGTTTCAGAAAAACTTTGAAGATTTGTTGTAAGAACCTTTGTTGTAAGAGAAAAAAAGATTCTAAGAATGTTAAATTGTTTTAGGCTTCTATGTTTTTACGCTTTTGTTACGGACGCATTTGTTATGAATAATATTTTCCATAAGAAAAACATTGCCTTAAGGAAGGGAATATTTTTAAAGACCCGGCTAACTGACGTAAGTAGTATAAAAATTCCATTCCAAAAGGCGTTTGTTTTATTCCGTATTAATAACAATAATTTGTTTGTTTGTCAGATAACTTCACTTATACGTCATGTCATTTATATACGGGCAATTATAACAAAAGCTATTTTACTCGTCAATGCTTTTGTTAGGTACTAAATTAGTTGTTTTATCGTCTTCATCAAAGCGGAAATTGTGGGCACAGATGGTTAGTTAATTGCTGTATTGTAATTTAACTCGCGTAACGGGCAGCGAACAAAAGGCGTCTAACATTTATATCCACCATCTTGGATTTAATGGCGACTTGTTCGATAGAAATAGAAAGTATTGTGTGCACGATTGTCTGCCGGACAGGGAACTATGGGAGTCACTTAGATACCTTGAACTACAAGATTTTGTAAGATTTTTTAGTTACTTCTGTAGCGTCAGCTTAGGTCTTAGCGTGTGCTCCAGATACAAAGTCTAAGCTGACGCTACACTTCCGATAAAAAGTCCTTGGTGGTATTAGGACTTATTTGGTGTCCTGTCTATCCAACATAGTGGGGGTGATACGATATGGAGACACATTACACGTGACGTAGTAATGGATCTTTTCATTGCTACGACGTAGCAGCATATTAAAACATAGCTAATGACAACAATATTTTGCATAAGTAAGTGAAACTTTTTTCGTATACGTCGACAACATGCCAGGTGGAAGATTTCTGAAAACCACTTTATATTTACATATATACCGAAGATAAGCCGCCAAGTCTCGCCCTCATTGAATAAAAAATGATATAAGGTATATTTCCTTATATTATAAATGCAAAAACAATCTGTCTGTTATATTTTCACGCCTAAACAATTTTTGATGTGATTCTTGGTCAAAAGTTTAAAATAGAAAATAAAAATTCACCTAATATAATATAAACCTGTGCAAGCATTCTAATGCAATAGGTCCCTGGCTCAATCTCGAATGCGCGGCACGTAGTGATGGGCAACTGCTGCGGTGGGCGATGACTGCGGCTCAGATTGATATCTGTGTAACAACTGTGACAACCTGGCGCGTAAACAACGTCACGCCGCATGTGAGAATCACGGTAATGAGCGTTTGTTTACGATTTCATTCATGTGATAGTAATGGATGTTTTTATTGCTACGTCGTAGCCGCACATCGAAACTTAAGTAATATGACAATGCGTGCTAATATTATGAATGAGAAAGTGACTCTGTCTGTTATGCTTTCTCTCTATGAAAATCCTACCAACAACCAAACCCAAGGCGGGAATCGAACCCAAGACCTCGGAGTTTTTATAGCCCGAGATGCTTCTCTACTATTTCACGGAGGTGGTCGAATTTTATAAAAGTACCAGCCAATTTAATGTCCCACTGCAGGGCAAAGGTCTTTATCATAGAAATCAAGTCATCGCTACAATGTTAAGCCTGGGAGCCAATTCTCGCGCCTTTGATAAAATATCGAACCCGATATTTATCGAAAAAACATGGCGGATATTATGGAAATTAATTGACATCTGCCATGTTTTTTCGATAAATATCGGGTTCGATATTTTATCAAAGGCGCGAGAATATTGGCTCCCAGTACTCATGTACTGGCGTAGTCACCACGCTTGCTTACTGTGGATTACACATCCGAGCTGTATCAAATATCACATTTTGCTCGACCGGGAATTGAATCCAGGACCTCGAGATCACGGCCCGGTACTTAAACCACGACAACAGCAACATGTTATACAACCAATAATGTCATGTCATAAAACATAATATACCTTCTACGCTACATACCTTCCAAAAGTTATTATCTCTTGTAGCATTCCACGCAGCGCTGTTTATGTTGAGACGTGTCAGAATCTCTGCCAGAATCTGAAAACAAAAGTTCTTTCATTATAACACTTTTGCACGTGATCGTGTGTAGCTTAGATATCCCTTATAATATTTTTCTACGGATAAACATTTGTTACATATACTTTTCTTTTTGTAAATACCTACATAGCTTCATAAGCATTATTACACATAGAAACACCCAAGCCGATTCAAATAGACTTATTCAGCTGAAAAGGATTGAAGAAGGACAGAGAATTGGATTGGAGTATGATATAATGCGGCTCTACAAAGTAAATTCTAGGTAGAGATGGTCTATGTAATGTAGTTTTACTTCCTTCAATAGTCCCACCGTCACTTCGGAGAAATATAATTAGCAATAATGTAAAACGGACGAAAAAAAATGGATGGCATCACATAGAAGAACAGTTCATGCACACACAGCACACACACGCCTTGCTGGCATCGAAACCGTGTCCTCTGGTGTTATAGCCGACTTGTCAACCATCACACACACCAAATTGTTTTTAAGTTGACGTCAGCTATATACATAGTTTTTTAAGTAAGTATGTTGATGTGGCAACAAGCGGAAAAAGTTGAATGATTTTCTAACGGTCGGTCGATCGCGGTAACGACACCAAATTGCACGGCTGATTCCATTACAATAATTTTTGTCATAACATATACCTAACAGTTGGTAATGACCTTCGTTGCAAGTTAAATATAGTCCAGAAATTACGTACGTTAGTAATGGTCTGATATTATCATCGTGATCAATGGAACATGGATATCTCGACGGAGCGGAGTATTCAATACACCTATTTGACTGCCTTATGGATTGGAATATGATTGTCTCGATAATGATACAGATGGATGAAAAAAAGGTGTAATATGTATGGTAGGTAAGGTACAGGTAGATAAGATTAGGAATGTCTATTGCACCAATCTATATCTACATATTATATCTATAACTATACTAATATTATAAAGAGGAAATATTTGATTGTTTGTATTGAATAGGCTCCGAAACTACTGAACCGATTTGAATAATTCTTTCACTGTTGGAAAGCTACACTATCCCCAATGATTATAGGGTACTTTTGATCCCGGAAATGTGGAGGGAAGGGGGAGAGTAGCATAGGTAGTGAATAATTTAATAGTGTAACGGGCGGACGACATATACATCACTCAAAGAGTAATAAAAAAAATAAAAAAAATATTTTTTTTTATTTGCCTATAATGGAATGATTACCTCATTTTGCCGGGAAAATAGGTATGAAGGGGAAATAGTCCCTATCCGGTGTGAAGGGGATACCAGAGGAGTTTAATGGGTAGTTGGACGAACGTCCTTAGTCACGTGTCCCACATACGGCTGCAAGTCTATTTGCCGTTTTTTTCTAAATTCTAATTTATTGTGAACCTTTTATTTTTATCAGGAAACATCGTTCAATATGCTGTCATTACATATTCTTATTATCTCAGAATATTTAATTGCAAGTGTAAAATAACTAAATGTAGTTACATAATGATGAGGACTACGGAAATAAACAACAGTTTCATGTATGACTACCTCAAAGCAGGCACTTTTCATAATAATCATAATTATGCATCGCATGCATTTATTTCCACATTATCTTGTCTTGAAACAATACCAACTATGAAACAAAGGAAATGAGTTCTTATCTGAAAAAATATATGAAGACTTCTTACAATTTGTTCCTGGTGGTATATCTGCGACATTGTAAAGGCGACCCTTAATTTAAATAACATTTTGTTCTGGTAGAGATGAAGCTGTATATGTATTTTTGTCAAATGGGATTATAACTGATGATTGTCATTATTTTTAAAGGTAAACATGATTTCCCTAGAGGCTTTTTATCTAATTGAAGCGGAAAACCAAGTAAAATTGAGTGAAAAGTCTCTACTTTTTAATCTAATCCAACTACAAGCTTCCATGACTAAAGTCAGGCCATCTCTACGATGATAGGTGACTAGCTAAATTGCCACGCATGTCACATCTGGGTTAAATTGTTTGTAAGCACAGTTTATTATTAAAAATTGTGCTTACAAACAACCCAGATGTGAACTTGGAATTATTCTAAGTATTCTTCTGAAAACTTAAGACATAACAACTTGTAAAAGTACTCTTGATACATGTATCGAATAAATCTATATATATATATATATATATATATATATATTTATCCCGCAAACAATTTGACGTCCCCCATGGTAAAACTCCATTCAAAGTGGCGTCCACCGTCATTTGGCGTCCGCATACCGGACGCCACTTTGTTGGAGAGCAGCACTTAGGTCCTTTCGATCCTAGCTAAGCGTAGTACAATAATCGATGGAAGCCAAAAATCGTGTAAATGGCTGCAAATAAATATTAAAAAGTTCCAGCAAAAATCTCAGAGCACCTGTGGCGCTGCTGTCGCGCGTATATTCAAAAAATGTATATCCAGAAAATTTCCTGACCACCGACTCGCCTTTTTGGCGTCCACCAATGCGACGTTGCCACCCCGCTCTGGCCTCTTCGACAAGAGGTCAAAAGTAATATTTAAGCAATTTTAACAATATACATCGTATTTGGTCACGTACGCGTTGCGTAATATTCGGCGTCCGCTATTTCGCAAAAAATATAAATCTTTAAAGAATTAAAAATTCAACTCGAATGTTATTAAGTATGGTAAAAAGATAACAATGTCCGTTTGTCTGTTACATTTTGACACTTAAACTGAACCGATTAGAATAAATTTAGTGAAGAAAGAACATATTTGTCTGTTTGTACACGCTAATCTCCAGAACTACATGATGGATTTGAATGAAACTTTTTTTATATATATAGCTATACTAAGCCTGGGCAACATAGTTATAGACTATAATTGCTTCTGGAAACTAACACCTGGTGTAGAACCACAGGACACCAGCTAAACTACCTCTAATTTATGAGTTATAAAAATTGCACCCTAGTAAAAATGTTGTGTCTGATGAGCTGCCGGAATAATAAAATCGAAGAATTAGAAAATATTCTGATGTGGAACTCTAAGTACCTTGCTAGCCTAGCTATGTAATTTGAAATCCTCCATCTACTTTTGTATGATTAAAACTCCATGCGAACGAAGTCGCGGGCACTAGCTATCATATTTAGACGCCTAATGGCTATATGGCTATATACGGACGCCTAATAACTGTAGACGTTGAATAATAAACTAGCATTCCGCCCGCGCCTTTCCTCGCGTAGACTATATAAAGCACTAAAAATCACCCCTGGGAAGAGAACTTCCAAAAACCATTTCTTAATGGGAATTTGCACATTATGAAGCACCCCTGTACAAATTTTCAAGTTTAGTCTGAAACCCTTTTTAACCCCCTTGGGGGGTAAATGACCAAAAACTCCTTAGTAGGAACTTACACAGTATGAAGATCCCTTATACAAAATATCAAGGGGATATTAGGTATTTCTCTTTACATATTTATTCCTCTTAAAAAGACTATCATGTCGTTATAAATATGAAATTTGGTAGGTACACAATCTAAAAAATATAATTAAATATTACGTGAAAGACGGACATACATTTATCTATTCATCTATGCTCATCCCAACACAGACTTTTTACTTGTGGATACAATAAATTATAACATTGTGGCGTCCGTATATTTAAACACTACAAATATTGGAATAAATTAAGTGTTGAACGGTGCACGGCAGACAAGCAATAGGAAAAGAATGAGATAAAACACCCAAAGGTGGCAACGTCGCACTTCCAAGTATCGTCCATCCTGTGAGGACGTCAAATAATCGATGCAATAGTTAAAATTCGATCAATATATCCAGGACGCCAAAAATGTATCACCATGGTTCGGAGGCCAAAAATGTTCGGGCATGACTGCAAGATGAATATCGTGAAAGATAAACTTATCGAAAAATGACGTACCTCACGGTGCTAGAAATCAATAAACTAAGCAGTATTCATTGAGACATGTCAAAAAAAGAGAGCGGAACCGGGGGACGTCGAAATGATGCAGAACGTGCCGGACGCCAAAATGCTTCTAGGATGTATATATATATATATATATATAAAACTCCAAGGTGACTAACTGACTGACTTACTGACTGACTGATTGACTGACTGACATAGATAGCTATCAACGCACAGCCCAAACTACTGGACGGATCGGGCTGAAATTTGGCATGCAGGTAGATGTTATGACGTAGGCATCCGCTAAGAAAGGATTTTGATCAATTCCCACGGGAACTGGAACCACGCGGGTAAAACCGCGGGCGGCCGCTAGTAGAATTATAAAATTAACCATTTTAATTTAATGAATAAATTACAACAGATTTCATTCATAAACGTACACATATTATGTATAAGCATCACGTCATAATGTATGACGTTTGGGCGACTGCCGTCACACATCGTCAGAGGAAACCAGACCGACTAATCGGATTATGGTTATTCAGTCAGTATTATTTGACTGTGCACGTTTTCTCACAATGTTACCCTGCCTTTCGTTCGAGTAAGTGGTTTATACGCAACATCGATGAGTCACAATCACAACATCATGTAGGTATTTAAAGCGGTGAAGTACAATACTAAACTGATTTATTAAAACTGTATTTCTTTTTTATTTATTAACATTATCTCTTTCACAGAGTGTATTTTTATTAATACCGTGTGATTGCCAAGTATTATGTAACATGTAATCCTGTTCATTTTTAAAAGTGTTGGAGAGGGTGCATTGGGGAAGTCCTCAACACATACGTTACACATAATGGTACAGATCAAGGTACCTATTTAAAAGTAGTAATAAAATATATGTAGGTACGTTACGACAAGATAAGAATATATAAATATAAAATTGGGATGTTCTGTGTTCTTTAGGTATATCGTGGAGTGGGATCTTTACAAAGGGTTTCCGCCAAATCCCATAGAAAAAAACCCCAGTCCCGGCGCAAAAGAATTGTATCCCAGATTTTAGATAATTATTAGTAGAAACAATATCAAGTGTCACTATTTCTGGATTCAGTGGCTAACATGGTTATTTTGCCCAGAGAAGTTTCATAGGCGCTACATACAAACATGACACTTTTTAGGAAAAACTTCATGTTACTGTACTAATTGACATTGAATTGGCAAAAAATTAATAAAACACACACATACCCTAGTACATAATGTTGTTATTGAGTTTATTGTTGTTATGTTGTGTTTCTGTGTTGTTTGAGGGACATGTTTATATCGAATGTAATGTATATAAAAATACAAAAAATAATAAGTCCTGCTATAGATAGAGAAAGGTTAAACACCGGTTACTAAAGGCGGCAGGTATGCGCATAATCTTTTCCTTATATAAAAAAAGATAACTACAAAATGTATATAATTATGGTGTTATACATATCAGTGTGTACGCATATGTACCTATTATATTCATTTTTTGCAATTACCTACACGTTTGTGTTGTTAATGAGTTAATTGAAACAGTAAAATTAAGTTTTTCAAAAACATTGCCTTTGTATAGGAACATTATATTACATATGTAATACTGTTTATATCATGTTTTTTTTTCATTTTTTGCCAATTCAATGTCAATTAGTACATTAAAATGAAGTTTTTTTGCTAAAAAAGTGTCATGTTTGCATGTAGCGCCTATGAAACTTCTTTGGGCAAAAAAAACATGTTAGCCACCGAATCAGGAAATAGCGACACCTGATATTGTTTCTACTATTAATTATCTAAAATCTGAGATACAATTCTTTTGCGCCGGGACTGGGGCAATTTTGGCGGATACCCTTTTATTTCTTATTTTTTACAGCTATTAAGTAAATAAATTCTAGTTTAATATTACTCCATTACTTTGACATTCTAAAGACAAAGAAAACATCAGACAAATAGTTAACTACTTCCGTCGCTTCCGAGCATTCGATTTTAAAGGTAGGTATTAAATTAAGGATCTGTCAGACAGGTGTTACTCAAAAGGTACTCACAAAAGATTAAGCAATAAGCCATGGTTAACTAAGCATAGAATTGATATTAAGGTGTCGCGGTCCCTGTAATAGTTTTACGCCATTGTTAACTATTTTGTTTTGGCAACTTCCTCTTGTCAAAGTGACATACTTTCTTATTGTCTTGTAGAATAAGTTTTATTTATTGCAAAACCGCTGAAAAACTCGACCCTTGGTTTTATGTTCAAGAATGTTTTAAGTATGCCAAAAAAAACTTATTTTCTAAATTTTGTCCACAAGTTTTTACTCGATTTGGATTTTGCCCGTTTCTTCCCGCTGCCCGATAAAAAAATGTGATTGTATAATGTTTTTTATCATTCGTCATTACCAATTATGTACCTCCAAATGTATTTAATTTAAAATAAAAATGAATCGTCGTAACTGTATGTATGTAACTGTAGCGTAACTTTAGAACGACTGTAAGTACCAAATAATGATCATTATTTTCTGTTGTGTTTGTTTTTTTCAGGACAGGGTTTGCAAACTATAATTTTATTGTTTTGGGGCGGGCTAGCATATAATTGAAAGATAATGAAATCATTTAACTGGGTCGAAGGCCAAAGTCTAGTGGCACTTATAAGTTATAACTGATATGGCCCCTGAATTCTCCAGCCAAGGAATGCAACCGAGGACGTCCAGGATCTGCATTCTTGCAATAAACGCGTTTGTAATTGTCAAGAGGGGAGAAGCTCTGAATATTTATTCACAATACGAAGAGAAAAAGAATTCATTCAATATTTTCTATAATATGTATTATAAAACGAATACCTTATTTATTCAACAATTATCTTAAATAACATTCTTAAAACGAATTTCGCTAAAAGGAGGGCAAAGTGTACCAGTTCACAGCACGAAACAGAAGAAAATGTAGTTTTGAGTATCCGTTTTCCTTTTATACAAAAAAAAAAGTCTTCGATAAAAGCATTATAACAAAACCATAAGGAGGGTTTGGTCATTGAAAATCAATACTTACCTTCCCCCTCTATTAACAGAAACCAATTTCCTTTAATAAATAAATACTCTTGGATTGCAGTAAAATTCATTACAATTTTGCCGCGTGGGCGCCAACGTAGGCGGAAGCTATTTCAGAAATAAACCTTGAACTTGTTAGTTAGAACCTAGAGAGTTCTTTCGGGTCAGCCTTAGGTGGCTAAACGCCTGTAGCAATTAGTGTATTGCTATGTTAAGAGTCTCACGTGGTCGCAACAAAGATGATGAGATTCACGATGATAGGACCAGAGGCCAGGACTGACGGCCGTTGGGGCGGAAAGGACCTCGAGAACCGGAGAAGTATATGACTACCTACCACATGACCCAGCTTTCGAATTAAAATCATTGAGATCGGTCCACCTAATAAAAAAATATGAGGTAACACGTGAAAGAAAACATGTTTCGAATTAAGAATCTCCTCCTTTTTTTAACTCATTTAATAAATTAAAATGTCTTTACTAGAAATCAATGAAGTACGTTATCATCACGACATTTATCGACTTATTGCGTTACGATATTTATCGACTTATTGTGTTTTTATGTACTTACGCTTACGACGACATGATAGCATTATTTTATTAAAACTTAATATATTATCGACGGTAGGGACACAGCCATAACGTTCATATTTATAAACAAACATTGTACGAGTGTATAGCTTGTCATCACATTATGTATCTACATATTTTTTTTTATTATGATTTTATAGGGAGAAAGGCGAAAAGTTGCTTATTAATCCCGTTCAAAATAATTTAGACAAAGTTTGTTGGCCGCAAAATTAATTTATGTTGGGGTAAACTCCAGTCAATCACTGCCACCTAGACAATGTTAGAGTCTGATTCCCTTGAAAGTTAGGCATTTGTTTTTAAACAATTGGTGAGTTGAATTCGCTTTTAGTTAAATAAGAGCTCTGGTACTTATGTACGTTTCAGTACGAGTATATATTACACTAGCGGGCGCCCGCGGTTTCACCCGCGTGGTTCCCGTTCCCGTGGGAATATCGAGATATCCTTTCTTAGCGGATGCCTACGTCATAACATCTACCTGCATGCCAAATTTCAGCCCGATCCGTCCAGAGGTGTGGGCTGTGCGTTGATATCTATCTATGTCAGTCAGTCAGTCACCTTTGAGTTTTATATATATAGATTGTTTATGGTTAGCCTATATTTTGATATTTTTTGCAATAATTAGAGAAATATATTTTTTGGGCTGCTTTATTTTTGTTTTTCCTATCAGAAAGGCTAAATACTCGTATGTAATACTTTTTGGAGTTCACCTATTTATAATTGTTTGGTATTCTCGTAGTTTAGCTTGGGTTGTATTTAACTGCACATTAAAAAATACTGATTGTGCATCAAAAATACTGAATTGCTAACCTAACCTAATCTTTGGTGTCAGTTATTTTGATGGACATTTCAGTATTATTTTGATGTACGGTCAACAGCACATCACGGTATACTTGCAGTTCGATAATAGCACTTATGCCCCCGACATAAGAGCGGTACAAAGTCCAATGTGTTACGTCTGACGTGCTTTTGACTGTACACTTAAAAATATCCAGTTTTTTTACTTTCGTTTAAACTGTACCTTTACAGTATCGTGTTAGTACTATCTTTATATATAAAACTCAAAGGTGACTGACTGACTGACTGACATAGATAGATATCAACGCACAGCCCAAACCACTGGACGGATCGGGCTGAAATTCGGCATGCAGGTAGATGTTATGACGTAGGCATCCGCTAAGAAAGATTATCTCGATATTCCCACGGGAACAGGAACCACGCGGGTGAAACCGCGGGCGCCCGCTATTTTAATATAATTTTATTATATATATTTAGTGGTATCGTTTAAAGATAGAGTTTTCGGCATTAAAATAAAATGCCTCCTAATTATGCTCTGACATTTAAAAAGAAATAAAAACTATTCAAAGAATTGTCCCCAGGGAGCATGCTTGAATAAAGTTTATAAGTACTTACGATTTCGAGTGGCGTGTCCCAATGAAAGGCTCCCAAGATGTCAACCCCGCGCACCGGTCTTGTTATATTCACTTTGTTTCTTTTCTTCATAACTTGTTTCACTTCATCCCATGAAGACTTTATGTACCCATCACTCACTTCGTTCAGCGAACTCTCACTTTTAGACTTGCACAAATCATTCCCTCTATGTAAACAATCTGTAGACTTGCATTTAGATATCACGATACTACTGTCATCATCGGTAGCATAAGATTCTATCGAAGACTTAGTGCTACCAAAACGTTTATGCTTCTTCGATTCATGTATGATTTTAGAAGCTTTCTCGTACTTTTCTTTCTCTAAAACGATTTTTGTTGTTTTTTTCGTTTGCTGTAATTCCCTTTCATGCTCTTTTTGAGGGACTGTTACTATGAATAAGACCCCCACCATTCTTTGTTTTTTCTCTCTTAACTCTATTTCTTTGGTTAAATTCGAGCGCAATATTTACAGTTTGGCATGCGCACACGGCGAGCCGCTCATTCAGACTGTTGGGCTAACTATGGTAGCGTGGTCTTCTAAATGTCACCATAATAGTTGCGGATAATCGTTAAACAATTGGTTTCCTCGTTTTGTAACCTGGTGAAATATGGAGCTCTGTACAAATTGTGTCGGCTATTATGGCCAGGCAGGGAGTAAAGTTTAATTTGTAATGCCCAAAGTTTAGGAAGTTTGATTACGAAGTACATTATTGTGACAGTAAACAATTATACTAAGTATTTATGTGTCATGTGTTCATTTTGTATTCAGTTATTATATAATATATTTAGAAAACTTCGACGGAGCATTAAAAGGCCTGGTAAGTACCACAGGAACCCTGGTACCTGGGTTTAATCCCCGGTTCGGGCAAAATTTGTGCGAGATTTTTCGAACACGGCTTGGGTTATTGATTGAAAATACGCATTTGGCATGCGTTAAGCCTAGGACTGCCATCACCTAAATTGCCGACGCCGGATAAAAGTAAAGTATCAGCCTATTAATGTCCCACTGCAGGGCAAAGGCCTCCATCTTTGAAATCAGTTATCGTTACAATGATGGGTACTGGCTTAATCACCACGCTTGCCAAATGACGATTGGTGATCACAAACCCGAGCAGTGTCCGAAAAAACTGACACTAAGTTAGCTCGACCCGGGAATTGAACCTAGGACCCCGAGATCTCGGCCCGGTACTTAAACCACTAGACCATCAAGGCGTTCGACGCTGGATAAACTAGGCAAAAATCCCGGACATTTGGGCGAAATATGGTTTTTCCCGGACACCTCTAAAAAAGTATTTTATGCAACAAAAATAAAAACATCGTTCAGTGTCCTGTGTGATTTTAATGATCAAGGCCTTTGCCCTGGAGTGAGCCAATAAATAGGCTGACTTTATTTTTTTACATATATTTTTTTTTCATCTCACAGTCCAATTATATACTAGGTATTTGTTCTCTTAAAGCACTAACTCTTGTAGCGTGATGATATGAGTATCATTAAATTGTAGCGAGGGGCGGTACACGTCATTTGCATAAACATAAAATAGCAGTCATTATTCGTAGTTACAATAGTTTACACAGTCTTTAATGTAATGAATGGCGTGTCTCTATTGTACATTGTCATAAACGATATAATAACCAATAAAATACCTTTATTATTTTTACGAGTAAAGCTAAATAATAAATTAAACGTTAATCAAAACTAATGTTTCGCCATTTTTTGTTCACATGACACGTACAAATAGTTAAGTTCTGAGAATGTGTATTTTCTTATTTATATGTACGTATAGTCTATGATTTATGTTGCCTACCGTAGGTACCTCCTGTAGGTATTAATATGTTAGCCACAGGCGGTAGAGAAGTGAAAATCGATTTGCCATCGTAAAGTAGAAATAAAATAAATTATAAAACATCAAACAATAAGAAATGAGAGACCTGAAGTGTTGTAGTTTTGTAATTTCTATACACATCATCAGTCAGTACATATTACTTTCCTATGCGTTTAGTAAACTTAATATGTTGATGTTTCCTTTTTAACCGACTTCAAAAAAGGAGGAGGTTATATGTTCGACTGTATGTATTTTTTTTTTTTTTTTTTTTTTTTTTTATGTATGTCCGTCGATTTCTCCGTCAATTGTGGACCGATTTAAATAATTCTTTTTTTATTTGAAAGTGCATAGTTCAGAGGTGGTCCCATTGTCACCATGTCAGGATCTGATGATGGGATCCCGGAAAAATCAAGGGAAAACCTCAAATTTTATAGGCTGCGCCTACGCGTTACTTGTTTTTTCTGAAGCCATTCAAGTTTTTGCGTCCGATAGACATCATTTTATGTTGATGAGCTGATGATGGAAGGTACAACTCCTTAACGGTTAGGAGTTAGGGGATAATTCTTTCAGTATTGTAGGAATATGTGGACCGTTAGTTGTATTTTATGTACTTTTGCAGCTAAGGTGATGATGGAAAGTACAACTCCTTAACGGTTAGGAGTTAGGGGATAATTCTTTCAGTGTTGTAGGAATATGTGGAACGTTAGTTGTATTTCATGTACTTTTGCAGCTAAGCTGATGATTACCCGGGGATGGGCTGGTCACTAGCCAATAAGGTTAGCACCGGCTCGTCCTAATCGGGTGTGAAGGAGAAACCGGGGGAGTGTAGTGGGTAGCGGACGCTTCGGTCTCGAGTCCCACACACGGCCTCGGGTCTAGCTAGCCTGCGGTTATGGTGCATAAACGCATTCTCCTCCTACCCATGGTGCTGAACACTTAATGAATACCTAATATTATTATCAAATAATACAATTCTACTCGTATTTTCGCTATCATTATTATGAAAGAGTTTTACTCACTACCTACGTGTTATTCACACTAAAAATAGAAAAATAAACAAACTTTTTTTAAAAAAAATTAAACCGACTTCAAAAAAAAAGAAACAAAAAAAATACCTAAAAAACTGAAAAGCAAAAAATAATTTTAATAAGACATTCATCAAATGCGCTTATTGTCTAAGCCTATTAATTAAATTGTATTTTACGTGCTAGGTAGGTACCTACTAATCTGTTTGAAGTCGGTGCCAAGCCAAAGGTAATCAAAAATGATATATAATAATAATGTATTATAAAGGGTTACTTATTAATCTGCGGACGTAGGTACGTAATCTGGGTACCTACTATTTGGCTTGGCACCGACTTCAAACCGATTAGTAGGTACCTACCTAGCACGTAAAATACAATTTAATTAATAGGCTTAGACAATAAGCGCATTTGATGAATGTCTTATTAAAATTATTTTTTGCTTTTCAGTTTTTTAGGTATTTTTTTTGTTTCTTTTTTTTTTTAGTAATTAGATTGGCAACCCATTAGTGGGGCATCAGAGGACGACCAAAAACGAGGTCGAGTTTACGGGCACAAGTTTGTACGAAGCAAAGAAGAGGGTTAATTGGGTTCCATTCAATTAGCGAACGCGCGTTTCTTACCAGTGCATCCTATTAATTATTCCTTCTGTGTCTATGACGTCAACAAAAATAACTGACTGGCCCGATGGCGTATATGGTATGGACCCTGTCATATACGCCAGGGGTTGTGGGTCTTCAACCTTCCCAGAACAAACATTTAAGCAATGAAGTACTTGTCATGTTTATTTGTTTTGAAGTGTACATTTATAGCACTTTCGTTGTTTCTGATACCTTTAACACAATAGTACAGTCAAAAGCACGTCAGACGTAACACTTTGGACTTTGTACCGCTCTTATGTCGGGGGCATAACTGCTATTATCGAACTGCAAGTGTTTACCGTGATGTGCTGTTGACCGTACGAACGGTAGCAGGTCAACCTACCCTAATTATTCGAGCCTTTGATTTCAAAGTTTATTTACAACTAAGTACTCGTACTGAAAGACAAATAAATGAAATAAATAGTCTATTCGCCGCATGAATCGAAAAAATCCCGTTCCAGGATAGGTAGAGCCATTTCCTCGCTTTCTATAATCTTTTTAAATAAAAATGAATTGCTGTTCGTAAGTTTCGCTAAGGCTACGTCCCCAGGGCCAGTAGGCAAACTGTTAACTGTTACTGTTGTGCCTTAAACTTGAGAACGGCTGAACCGATTTGACTAATTTTAGTCTTGAAATATTCATGGGAGTACTGGGAAGGTTTAAACGATGAGAAAATATAGAAATATTGCGAGGAAAATACTAAAGTAAGTGATACGAAGTTCACCGGGCCAGCTAGTGTAAAATAAAATTCACTAATGGACAATGTTCTCAATAATATTCATAAAATATGTAATTGAGTTTCATCTTTTGTATAGGTAAGTTTAGAACAGTTTTGTAAATCTCCGCATGAAATCTAACAACCACTGTCAAAATTAAAATTTAAATTAAAAAGATAAACGAGTACATATTTACTAAAGAATATATTTAATAAAAATGTAGTTCAATTGAGTCATCATTATTTGTTTAATCATAATAAAAATACTTTACAATATTTCAAACAGCAATCGATTCCAATCTTTTATTCGTATTAATCATAATTTTAAAACGTCTATCCAAATAATTCTAAGACGGAAAGCATACGCGTCGATAAAAGTAACGATCAAGTGAACTGTCACGGTTCACGTGGCCGATTGGATCCGGCGTCCCCTCGGCAACCGTTGCGGATGGAAGGCACCGCGCAGCCGTGGGCCGCCGCGCCGCCGCCCGCCCAGTCGCGGCGCAGCCTGCCGCCCGCGCGACCACTCCACGCGCCACGCGACCGAATAACCCAAACACAAAAAAAAATAAAAATAAAAAAACAAAACCACCAATCACCCCACGTTCCAAATTCAATCGTAAGCTACCAAACAGGTTACATCCAAAAAGTTCGATCACCCGCGGTGCTGATGACAAAATATGACAACCATGAAACATGGCCACCATTGAAAACACATGATCGCAATTGCAACGCGAGCTATTCTCAGCGTGCCCCAGAACACGGTGTTTATGCAGAGGAACAGTTTGTATACGTTTGTGTTTTTTCACGTTACGTAAATTCGCGGCGGTAAATCGATAAGTTAATAAAACTTGGGCCTATTTGATTAACGGTTGTTGCCCAATTATATCACTTTTGGCTCCTCAAGACCTCAATATAGCATTTTTGTGGAGTCTGAACTGGTTAGTAACGGGCATCGATTGATTTAAACGGTTTTTAATATGTAAAGTGTTGCTAATTGCTTTTTTGGTTGAATACAGAGCTGTTACGTAGACTATTATTAGACGCTAAGGGTCCCAGGACGAAATGACATTATATAACATTATCCTTGTTATGACGTAAGTCCAATCCAAGCACGAAGTAACACGTTTACCGTTGAAGTTCTAATGTTGGTTTGGACTTAGATTGAAGCTTAAACTATCTTGGAAACCAAGTTTTCCAATGAATTTTCTTTCGTGTTGCATGACACGTCGCGTCGTTTCGAAACTGAAGTTTAATCCCACATAAAAATGTGTTTAACAGAATCGTTTTAAGTTATTATGAGTATACAGTTATTTTAATATTATCATGTCTAGTTCAAAGACCTAACGGTTAATGTATTTTGTAAGTAAACGGCGTTGTCGATTGTAATACAGTTAATTTAATAATAATACATGATTACTTTGGTAATACATTTGAAAAGTTTTACCGGATGGTCGATTAAGGAGGGCAAGCCGGTCAAATACGACATTAAATAAAGTAGGGGTCATTACAATTTAATTTTACTCTTGTCGCTTGCTTTATGTAATACCTACCCCTGCAAAGATTAAAACTTTAATATTAACTGAGTACTTCATTTGTTTCAGTTCTTATAATAATTCAAAATTAAAACTTGCGTGATAACTATAAGCATGCTTCAATAATATGATTGTTGATCATTTTCCTAACAAACGAAGTGTAGGTACATATTTTAATTTGGTTTCATGTGTGAGCATTAGGTCCTTCGATTTAGAAGAGAGCAATTAAGTAATTAGAAACATTATTGCAGATTATTTGCTCAAACTAAAGGTATATGTTGTTCAGTGGCCATTGGTAGAATATAATGCGTATCTGCGTCCCATGGCAAAAAATGTGGTCTGCCATTAAATATCATATAATGCAACGTATTTATTACATATTTGTTTTGTACATTTCCCCGGAGGGTCGGCTGTTAAACTGAAAGTCAACTTTTCATTTAACCTGTACACAGGTATGATCCCAAAGGACATAGAAACAGGGCAGCTCATTATCTCATCAATTAAAATAAAATCTAACAACAGCTTCATTTCATTTTTGCAAGGGACTTTATAATAAATATACATAGGTACAAGAACTTGCCTTTCGACCGTATTTTCTGGTATAAAAAGGAGTGCGGGATGTATAGTAGTATCCAGTTCCCAATATAACTCCATAGCAAAAAAGACGTTAATCCGTTGTGACGTGGCAGAAGGAAAAACAAAAACACTTCTGTTTCTGTTATCCTATGTCAAAGATCTCTAGTCTATATTCGAATATGGGCGTGTAGGAGTAGAGCTACCTTTGCATCTATAAAATTAGTATGGACCTATTAAGGATTTGGTATTAATTGTCCGTTTTATAATGTGTGTTATTTAAATTTAAAATAGATTCATTGCCTTTATGAATCGGCGTATTTTTTACTAAGGAAAAAAAACAGTTAGGTCAGCCAGTTTTATATAAGTATTTAAAAGGCAAAAGAACGTGCGTAGACACAGTTAATCTATGCCCCAGAGACAGATACATTCCACACAAAAAGTTTTTATTACCAGCTGAACCTTCAGGTATAGGTGAAACTGGGGGCTTAGACAAGATGACATCGCTTCATAGCTGGCGAAATTCGCTAACTTTAAATTGTATGGATTTGGCAGATGCCATAGAAAAGTCACGTGTTGAAAGTATGGGATTTGACATTCGCTATCGCAAATTGAGCTATAACGAACGTCATAAATGCCGCTTGTCTAGGGGGTCCAGCTGTTCTTGCTGAAAAAGTACGAATCGATACGAAACTACCGGAGGGATTTGAGCTGAGGCACTTATCTACGCTTCTTTGCCTACCTTGATATTTATTTTTATTTCTTACGTGATTCCAACAACATGGTACATTTTTCCATTTTGCTATCTGTGATAAGTCTGGAGTTGGCTTATATCACACCTTTAAGGCAACGGGATTTGTCTAAATATTGATTATTGTACTCGTACCGCTTTTGCTTACATCATAGATAAAAAGGAGCAAATATACTGAGAGCATAGATACTCAACTCAATCTATTTAAAAATAGTTGCTAAAATAAATGTGCGTCCATAAGTTCAAGAAGATTTCAGCAAAGATAATTCTTATGTTATTGCATTTAGAACCATACTGTCAATGGGCCGAAAATTTTATTAGCAATAATAATCAGTACATTTGTTAACTCTTTGCTAATTTGAAAACTAGCCACGTAATTATTTTACTCGGGAAATACGCACCAAAAATTTTTATGGTATGATTTTTTATTAAAAAAGTATAGTACTTATATCATCTGTGATTATCCTAAACAAAACTTAATTTGCTTGCAGTAGTATTCCGAGCCAAAATAAAAAAAACTCCCTCAAATGGTTTTGTATTTTCGTAAAGACGGGCAACTATACATACAGTTCGCCGCAGAGGTTACGCAATCCGTGAATCGGCCGCCCCGCATCCCCTGTATTGTATATGGCATCATTTTAATTATACACTCATGTAGTGTTAGTGGCATTATCTTGCCGTCCCGAATGTAGGTCACAGGCTTGATAATACTAAAGGACGTCTGAACAAAGCCTTAGAACTTCAATAAACTACCAAATCCTCTAGGTGTATATCCCGTCAGAATTTGAATTGGAAATGATTCTTGCGTTTAAGTTTAATTGGATTATATTTAAGACTGCGTAAATTTTAATATATATAATGTAATCGGTCTTCAAAAACATAACGTTATTAAAGTTACTAAATTATACTAAATGGTTGAGGAGCTTCGATGGTTACTCATAGGAATCACAGGAAAAGACTCACTGAGGGATACTTAACAGAAATACTGTTTAGTGCTCCAGTATTTTAGGTCAATTTACTTAAATAAGTATTTTAGGTCATTGAAACCAAAAGCTAAGCGGTATATTAGGCATTATAAAACGCGTCAGAAACGTACAATGTGTTTTTGCGATGTTTCCAGGTGAATTGCCGCTAAACCGCTAGCATCTTTAGTGCCGCTTGCTTTTCATCAGAGTCATGATTTGCGTGAATTATATTAAAAACTAGCTGTACCCGCGACTTCGTCCGCGTTGAATAGTGACTTTTCGGGCAGCATATTTTAATTAATAACAAATACCGTCCTTTGGGTAGCTAAAAATTTGAGTGTTTACCCGTGGTCCCGTTGGGTCGACCCATTAACGGGTCCACGGGTAATTTTCATTCCCCGTGGACCCATTGCATCAGGGATTGCTTTCCGGTCTTATAATTTTATCGATAGAAAATAAAAACAGTTAAACACAAAACTTTACAGTATGCTTCTCTGTAGGTATACGATATGTGACGTATGGCCATCGGGAATGAAAGCATACAGGCTCCTAGGATTGCTAACCCGTGTCAGAGCCACATACAACTGACCGTGCGAGAAACAGCTCATACTTAGATCTACACCCACAACTTTCATCGTCTGACCTTGGGCTTTATTAATTGTCATCGCAAAACATAGGCTGACTGCAAAAAGTGTTAAGATGTGTAAACTAAACGTACAAATTTTATGAAACAAAAAAATTGCTAGAAAAATTAATTAATAACCTGAGCTTATAAACTTGTACTTAAATAAAGAAAATCAAGAAAAGAATTGCCTAACCTATACCAAATACTTATAAATTATTCATATATACAAACCCTAAATAAAAAATTAAGATAAGTATACCAAAAATCAAGGAAAGAAATGCCTAACAAATGCTTACAATATTTACAATTTTTTAAAGAAAATTAAGAAAGACAACCTAACCTACAAACCCTTAAATATAAATAAATGAAATATCCAAACTGTCATTATTCAAGTAAATCGCAATAATCGAATGCAACTACCTATTCGCCATACTCTCAGCGCGCTTTATATACGCGGACGCGCAGCTCAGGCGCGAGGCGTGTACCTTTATATTGACATAACTTTTTTATTTATGAACCGATTGACATGAAATAAACACTAAATGTTAAGTGAAGCTTACCACAATATATTAGTGAAAAACGCATCTCAATCGAATAAGCCGTTTCTGATATTAGCGTGCACAAACACACAGACAAACAGACAAACAGACAAACAGACAAAAAATTTTTAAATTACAATTTCGGGTTCGGTATCGATATAATAACAACCCCTGCTACTTTTTTTTTAAATATTTCCATTGTACAGACACCACTTTTCTACAAATTTATTATATGTATAGATCACTAATTTGTATAAGAATATTTGTTTAATATTTTTATAGTTAATATTAAAATAAACCCTACAAATGTATTAGACTAATCAGATCAAGCAAAAAATTAAAGCTAAATCAAATACTTTATTATGGTCTATCGTGCATATAATGTATAAAATTACCTTATCAATGGTAAACGGATTTTATGTTCATGAATAGTCAAATGATTGACCTTCAGAAGGGCGCGTATCTTAACCTTCACCTTTGCTCATATTATTGACTCTTTCCAACACCTTGAGGGAATTCTCAAGGATATACTAAGTCTTGCACGCAGGATATACCTATTGTGACTAATTATCTTTTAGTCTATTAATAATATTGCAGTGTTTTTAAGTAGCGCGTAGTAGTCGCGAGAAGCTAGGCAAGCTGTGCTTCGTTTAAGGCTAAATGGCGCAGTGTGAGTTTATTTTGTACCTCACAAGATACACCTCTAACAGGATAACCGTACCAATTGGATCATGGCAAGTGGCGTAGCGTGATTGTCAGCCGTCCTGGGCGGAAGACAATTTTACTCTGCCGGCCTTTTTTTTGCTCCTCCAGGAAATTTTGCCACCCCCTAAAAAGTAGGAAAATCTGAAATCCTCGATCCGTGGAGCACTGTAAGACATTGGCAAGAAACTGGAACACTTTTCCACCGCTAAGATTAGATACAATGAGTAAAACACTTCTAAATACTGAATTCTTAGAAGGTTCCTCTTAAAAAGAACCCCCGTCCCAATTTCTTTCTATTTCAATAAAGATTTTCAACGTCTTTATTATCTCGGAGAGTAATTTTAAATGCTATCTAATTACTCAATCATCTTTCGAGGCTCGCTTCCCTTAACATTAATGAAATACGAGACAGAAATAATATATTGAAGGCGTTTAGATCGGCTTATAAATTGCTTCCTCATCTATAAAAGCGCACTCTGCTATTTAGTTCTTTAGTTCTCACCGCCTCCTTAGAACAGTGGCTAAAACGCTCGGGTATGAAAACACGGAGGTCGTGGGTTCGATTCCCGCCTTGGGTCTGGT
Organism: Mecyna flavalis; assembly: GCA_949319885.1. Lineage (NCBI taxonomy): Eukaryota > Metazoa > Arthropoda > Insecta > Lepidoptera > Crambidae > Mecyna > Mecyna flavalis. The sequence goes on from OX439439.1 coordinate 11,627,120, forward strand.
TGGTGGTAGGACTTTTTCAGAGTCCGACTAGCTAGCTACCACCCCCACAGGTGAAATCTGCCGCCATAACAGCTCTGGCTGTGTTCCTGCAAAATTAATGTGGGACCCAGTACACTTGAAACTTGAAACTAAAGGCTTGAAGATCAGATGAGCCTACAGTCTGGCAGCACATTGAGCGACGCTTTCTAATGAAGTGTCTCTCAATGGAATAGGCCGCAGTTAACTCTTACCATCAGATGTCTGTCTGTACACTGATATGGCATAAAATAAAAAAATAAAAAAAATAGTAGCACTGTCTCATGCGCCAGAGGTTGAATCCTCCCCAAGACAAACATTTATGTTATCAACGTGATCAACATTTGAGTTCGTTCTGTTTCGGATGTTTACTTGTGGTACAGTGGTTAGAGCGTTGGGTACTAAAACCCGGAGGTCGAGGGTTCGAACCCCGCGGGGAACATCACTTTGTGTGATTGTTTCCAGTTTGGTAAGGACATTACAGGCTTAATTCACCTGAATGTCTGAAAAGATTGATGATTCCGTGCTTCGGAAGGCACGTCAAGCCGTTGGTCCCGACTATGTTTCTAGTAGGTCTAGACTCTAGTTTCCCTTGTAGGGTTACGGAGGTCAGATGGCAATCGCTCCATTGTAATAACCAAGCTTGTCAAACTAGGATCATAGTCGAAGCGGACCCTGAGCTCCAAACTGGATGCAATCGGGAATACGCTGGGATGATGATAATCTATAAAAGCCTAATAATATCTACTGTAATAAGACATATTTTTGTCGTACGTTTATTTAATACTCAAAGTGCATTCAAACTCGTTTGATCTTCGATCCTTTTATTTCTAGTGTCCGGTTCCCACATTATATTTTGCCGAAGCTCATCAAGACCTATCTTAGGAGCGGTAAGTTATCAGGGAAAACATCCAACCTCAAAACCAAATGGCTGGGAAACTATTGTACAGAGTAATCTGAGAGATATTTTTCCACCGTAAAGGCCAAAAATTAATTTATTAAAACCATTTCTGCTAGTGCATAGTTGCATCTATTTTAAATCAATAGCGTAAGAACTTCGTACATCGTTGAACTGTCCCGTTGCCAAATGCTATAAATAATAATTCCAGTCAAATTCCCCACATTAATGTTCGTTAAATTCTGGATATTTTGAACGTATTTTGAACACACAATACTTTACGGGTGGGGACATGGGAGGCAAGCAAGGTCCCTATTATGGCCGCACCAATTATTATTGTTTGTTCATTTGTCAACTTATTGCTTCCTTCTGTTTTATTAATTAGTTGTTCTATGTTCACTTTGTGTGTTCCAATTAATGGTTTCTTTCTTACTTTCATTGGATTATGCTTCTGCTGCTAAGTAACAATTAAATATTATAATCGTCGTCATGAGCCAAAGAAAGCCTTGGGATATCTTATTAGCATAGTTAATAAATTCCCCATGGTATTGAGGTCAGACGACCACAAGCTTCGTAATGAAAAATGTAAATTATACAATAAGCGCCTCGTAGAGAAACCAACAGAGAAATTATGTCTTTCACATTGCTTTTAACGACTTAATATTGACACCAGTATTATAAATTCGATAGTGCATTTTTTAATAAATACACATCTGACCCGGTTCAGTTGAACTTTTGTTTTAAAATAATTTAGACCCTTAAAACGAGATACATATATGATATTAAGATGTAACAATAACGACATTTTAGATATTTTATGTCTTACTAGCTAACCCGGTGAACTTCGTATCACTTCGTTTGATAGATCATAGGAACAGCTTGTATGGGAAAATAAAATTGTTGTTTTTAGTATTTCCATAGTTTTTCCATAATATTTTCTAATCGTTTAAACCTTCCCTAGACTTCCACGAATATTTCAAGACTAAAATTAGTCAAATTGGTTCAGCCGTTCTATTCATTTTTATTTATATAGTTTAGAATTACATTTTTGTATGACGAAAAATATAGGTTTGGAATTTGTGAGATTAATCAGCGTCTTTCATTTAGTTCCATTAAACTTGTGTTGATTTACGCTGTCCATGTGTTTGTGATTTCAGTCCGACCTTCACTCAGTTTTCGTATTGGAATTGTATTTGTGAACGCTATTAATCAACTGCACTCGATCGACTGCGATCGAATCGTCTATTTGACATGTTTGCTGCAATTACTCGAAGTTTAGTAATAGGTATTTAGGACAATTGACCAACATTTTATACAATTCTGGTGGTGATTGGCACGTTGTTCACATAATGGTAAACAGGCATGGACAGATTATATTAATGACTGGTTTGATGGCCCATTTCGTAGCCCACGACCCCTGGCATATACCGCCAGGGGTCGTAGGTTCGAGACCCATCGATATAAGCATTCATGTGATGAACAAAAGTACCCGTGTAAATTTTCATACCATTGTTGATTTTACCTTTGGAAAAAGGGCGTGCCAGCAATAGGTATAGTAGACAGGGGACGGCAACCTGCGGCTGGCAAGTCACACAAGTACAATTTATTGTCAGCAAGAAGAAGATTGTGGCTCCTTAAAAACTTTGTTGTAAATAGTAAATTTTAACTCTTTTGTCTTAAAATGTTGCCGACCCCTGGTATACGAGATGGGAACCAACTCCAGAATATTAAGCAGGGTTGAAGTATTTAATGATAACCTCACAAAATTCTATGCCGAATCTGACTTATATTAAAGAGTTACATGTATATTCTAAATTAAAGAAGTAGGTAATGTTCTACAATCAGTCTACATTGGCAAATTGGCCAAATTGAATGCTAAAGCTGTTATCTAAATGATAATGAAAGCCATTCAGAACTGCGGCGTCTACTTATTTAAGGCTTAACCCTTAGCTGGGGTTGCTGCGGTGATAAATTTTGATAATGTGAAGCGAACGACCAGCCGTTAGAATGCGTCTGCTTCGGGTCATCGGTTCCAAACATTTACATAATGCAATAAGCGTTTATTCCACAGGAATTTACGATCTCTTGTATTTTATTCAACAATTCATTTCAACTGTGACAAAGAAAAATAAAGTTTTATTCTGTCAAAATCGTCTTGTTTAGCAAAAATCTTTAAAACTGGATCTCGGAACTCGATGGAATATTTTTCATAAGAATTTGACTTTAAAGAATAAGATCTAGTCTCTCCGATTTTTAGAAAATGACATTAACTAGGTTTTTTTATTGTATAATAAAGTGCGCCAACATTAACGCCATCGAAAGCTTTATTTTTTGTTACGATACCTAATTTTGTTTATCGTTTACTGAAGGATTTATCGAAAGAGTAAAGTAAAAGTCACCTTTTAAGTCGTGTAACATTAAAATATCATGAGGGGGTCATACATAAGTCACATAAAAGTAACATTCTGGCCACGCTGTATTGATATTCAAATCATAAAAATACGCAGTGAAGGACACTTTCGCGTGTCCTTTCGTATATTTATCTTCTAAAAAAACAAAAGATATACTGCGATAATCAAAATAAATGAGTTTATATTATCTCAGGCTTTAATAATAATTTGTAACATGATTTTCTTGGCTTCGTAGTGGGGGCGCGACCTTTGCATTGAGAATCGATGGTCTAGGGCAGGTCGACGATCTGAGCTACAAATTGAATGCATTATTGTATACTTTAGTATTGATCTCTACTAATAGTCTAAAGCGCGCGCATTCATATTTTAAATCGAGTGCAAAGAAGACTTTACAATTTCGTTTTTGATGTTTATGTTCCCCAATCTTGTACTTACTTATTACATTTTTTCAGTTTTGTATGTATTTGGATATATAATAGGATGTACCATCACATATTCAAAAATGGTTTTTTTTTAATGTTTGGACAATGCCAGCACTTGACCAGAAAGTTGTCTGATGTTAAACAACTATGCAGTCTACGATGGAGCGCGCTTGCTTAGAGCCCCAAGTTGGTCCAGCGAATATGTATGGAGGATACATTGCTAAAAATAAGTCTCAATGCTTTTAGCAATTTGATTTTTTGTTATGATTTTGCTAGATCAGTAGAATGTCCATTTATACAGCAGATGTTTCTTAAAAAGTTTCATGTGCCATGAAATTCCATCAAACATCTATATCCGAGCTGTGGCTTTATTGGTCCTTGATGACTTAATTTTAATGATGGAGGCCTTTGCCACTTCCCTATTAAAACCAGAGATATATGGCCGCAGGTTTCTCTAGTAACCATTATTACACGTGGCGGTCAGTTGCAAATGAGTTCATATCAAGCAATATTGTACACGTGTGACGGAAACAAAGTTATGCAACCATTTTAACGTCAAGAGGATACTCCTGCCGTTGGAAGGGCTTACAGATGTAGGCCACGGCCGTGTAAATATCACTCTATTAATAGAACAATGTTGGTTTAATGTCCATTAATGTCATTACAGACTATAATGTTACTGGGTTAACTGATTACTTAATATAGGGCGGTGTAGTGGGAGGGTATATTGGAATTTGACATTAGCAGGATTTTCGACGAAGCGCGTAATTCCTGCCTTTGAAGTCTGGGTGGAACAGACGTTAAACCACTCGGGTTGAAAAATCTGGACTTGTTAAATCTTGGATCATGTTGCAAATGTACCTTGTTCAGATCAGATCAAAACACTCGGAGAAAGGAGTAGAAAAAAATGAGCTAATATAAAGTAAAAAAGAGATTGAGTTTTCTGTACACAGAGCCACTTTTACTACTGGTAGATAAGTTCGTGATAATCTTTTTGTCAAATTCTTTATCTGTTTTGTAAATTTTAAAAAAGGATGACGGCATTATTATTAATTATAACAAATTGTATGGGGAAGTATGGCCTCTGTCTGTGATTATATAAGCAAATATTGACGGCTCATCAGAGGCTTCAGGTAATTAAGCATTGTGTATGTTCACAAACCACATAATGGTACGCCCATAACCGACACCTTAATTAAGGGCGCTCTATAAGGATCTCATAAAAATGGCAGGGAGTTTATGCATTTTGGTCGAAGAAGGATCGAGTTATCGAAACATTGCTGCCTCCGTACCTACTGTTTCGACAGACTTAATACGAGAACAAACCCGAATATTTTTTGTTCATTCTTGCTTGTATCTGGTAAATGGTGAAACCAATCTTCGCAGGTGAAAACTGACACCATAAGCTATCTAGTGCTATGTTATATGGAATATGATCTACACTTGAAATTCGAGAATATATAGAAAAATAAAGATTGACAAATTCTTAGAGCAAGGTCCCTAATTAAAAGGTTGTTTAAAAGGCCGGCAACGCATCAGCGATCCCTCTGGTGTTGCAAATGTCCATGGGCGGCGGTGATTGCTTACAATGAGGCGACCCGCTGTGGCTCGTTTGCAAAAAAAAATATCTTAATCGTTTTTTGTAATGGTTACCCACCAACAGATGCTTTTCTACGAACAATACGGTGTCCGAGGATTTAATCTTTGAAGTTTAGTAGTTTTATCCAATTCGCAGGAGACTATGGGCTTTTGAAATAATTAGTTTTTATGCCGGGAATTCTCAGTTCCCCGGCGATGAGATAAAAGCTTTTTGTTTGCACAGACCAGATCCTGCAGCCGGGAAGTTTCAAAGTGAAAAATATACGGATATAAATATAATCTAACATTTCTTTCGCAAGAGTCTTACTGACGAGAAGTAAGAAGGTAAATACTATGTTCATCTGCTAGATGTATTAAATTAAGTACAAAATGACCCGACAGAATTCACACCGTACCGTATAACAACTTGTATAATCAGCTATCATGCTTATCGCGTAGTCCAAAGACAATGTTAATTGTTGGTCATTTTTCTTCAGGTTTGCCATTTAATAACGTGCAAAGAAGATCATCTACAAGTGGCCATAGTAAAAAACTTTGTCTGTTTTTGAGGAATGATAAAGTCACGAATTTTCCTTTTCTAAGTTTAAGTAGAGTCATGTTTTACGATTTTAAATACACTGCAGCTTTCTAACAAGTACGAAAGAATTTGCTTCCAATACGTCCTTCCTTCGTTCGTCATTTTAATAGAAACAGACGGAGAACGAAAGACTAAATTGAACAAAAAAGACCATCTAAAACAAAAAAGTGCAGTGACAGACATTCGTATTCAAACGTCGTGGAATCAGAATGGAATGGTCATGTCAATAGTTTCTGTCCAGCGGTCCGTGGTAAATGGAAAATGCAACGTCTGTATATGCAGTTTTATTTTTAGCATGCAAATGTTACAGCTTTACTACTGCGTTTATTGAGTGCGGCTAATGTGTTTGGGATTTAGAACACCTAGCGTATAAGCCAGCAGCATGCAGACTTTAGGATGATATTACCGGCTTAGTTTTGCAAGGTAAAGGCAATTTTATACGATGGTGTGTACTTTAACAAAATAAAAGGATGCTGGCTTTATTTCCCTTAGGGATATAATTGGGTCAAATATAAAAAAAATATATACAAAGTAAAAGAAGGGGACAAGACACTTGTGGGTCACAAGCGAAAAATTACAAAAAGAAAAAGTTAAAAGTAAAGGTACCTTTATTACACTAGGTAAATGAATAAAATTTATAGGAGTTAAGGTACAACATTAATTAGATAAATGTCTTTGGATATATTACATCTGATCGCGATTGCTGTAAAGCACCTAATCAAAATAGCTGACAACTTAAATCGTGAAATAGGACACAGGCATTATCAGTTGGCTTAACTGCCTGCCTGCCTATAATAATAAAATTATGAAATTATTTACCGATTATGTTAGAATAAATAAAGCATCGTGGTTGTAGTGGTCATGATCTGGAGGTTCTGTTCTGTCACGGGACGGGCTAAATTGATTTCAGATTTTTCTAACACGGTTCGATTTTCACTTTATATTTTAATGTAAACTTTTTTTATCAAAATATATAACAACAATAAATAATCCGTAAGCGTGATACCACAACAGATTACGGCATGACATGAATAAAATCGCTAAAAAGGGATTTCGTGACGGTTCTACGTGATGTGCGTGATGCGTAATGGTAAATCCAAAATCCTATATTTTCTGTTGTCATTTATTCGACTATCACAATAGGTAAGATACGTTAGTATGCGAGAAAACTTAGACATCATATCCGCTGAAATTATTACCTAATTCGATTTAGAGTTGTGTCTTGCGTTCTTTGCTACGATCGGAAAAGCTATATAAGCAGCATACTGATCATAGTCTGAATGGCCTTACCATCAGGTAAAGGCACTCTATGTGGAAAAGGTTCTTGACACTATTTAATAGAAGCTTAAACACTTTGATTAAAAATCCTCTCTGTTATCAAAGCTCTATTCTTAATTTTATCTAGTACCTACTTATTTAAGCAAGTACAGTAATTTTAAACAAAATATCAAATCATGAAATTAATTCAAATAAGATCTCGTTGTGGAGAATATAGAGGTTCGTCTGTCAAAGCTCTATATATACGTAAATAGAAACACAGACGTGTAAAAACTGTCTCTACCTATTCCAACTTGTTCATTTTATGCCACAAAATGTTTTCAGTGGTATAGCGTTGGATGTTCGAGTTATTTCCACGCTACTGACAGGCCGAAATGAACATCACCGGATCAGATTGGAGCCGCATTGGCTGGCAAAACCGCCGAGTGAAATAAAAAGCTTCACGCTTTTGGAATGAACTTATTCATGAATATTGTCTAAATGATAATATGATAATATTGTCTACAATCTACATTTATTACAGGGATTCTATTTTAACTTTGACAGACGCTTTTGTTACAATATAGTATATGAGCTGTGAAAAAGCCTTTGCATATTGTATTGTCTCTACAACGCTTAAAATTCAATTTTGAAAGACCCTAAGATTATCTATACTAATACTATAAAGATTTGATTGTTTGTTTGTTTCTTTGTTTGTATGGAGTAGGCTCCGAAACTACTGAACCGATTTGAATAATTCTTTTACTGTTGGAAAGCTACACTAACACCGGGGGACATATTTGAAAAAAGAAATTACGCGCGGATGAAACCGCAGGCTAGAGTTTATATATTTTAAAACCACAATACGCAACAAACAAATTAATATTTTGAGCCTTCAAATAACGTTCAATTGATCTATAGGTAAAAAGTGAATACATAAATCAAGAATCAATCAAGGTGTAAGTGCAAATTCGAATACTTAGTTATTTGTACACCCAGACAGCCTCCCAGACATTCGCTTCGACCTCACGACCCTTAGCACAGATATAGAGTGTATCTTCTAAAGTACCTACTTTGTTTAAATACCAAGATATTTTCATGTTTTAGTACTTATGATGATTATTATGCCTAAACGAATACACGTTTTTAATTTTTAAACTAATAAGCATATTTTAAATTAATAAATATCTATACATACTCGTTACGTTAGAGAGCGTCGTAGCGTTAGAGCCAGTAAATTTCATTGAATACTTTGATTTATTGGTATTGCATATTTTATATAAATTACTATGCTATGACACGATATTTATATCTGTAGGTATACATTAAATTTTTAGTCTGTGACAAGTTAACTTATTAATTTCTCTAATGAAAGAGGAATTTTATACACGAAAGAGGAATGCAAATCCACTCTGAGTGCGAGCATTACTGAAATTGCACTGCAATTTTTACTGGAACAATACTCCAGGATAGTGTTGCCCAAATGCAAGAACAAGACGAGACTTAGCCAGTCTTGGTCTTGGTCTTGCGCCAATACACCTGGTCTTGGTCTTGGTCTTGGTCTTGCGCTCCCAGTCTTGGTCTTGGTCTTGGTCTTGCAGCAAGAGTCTTGCAAGTCTTGCAATTACCTATTAGTCTATTACTATTTATTAAAGTTTACTTTTAATTCTTAGAAAAACGTATTAGAATTGGAACATTGTGAGCTTGAATTAACATAGCCATAGTAAAGATCAAGCAGATTAATAAATAACTGAAGATTTGATAAGAAATTCGAAAAATCAACTGACCTATATGTCGTTTTCCATGGAAGTCTACTACCTATCCTTACCATTTTATCCTAATCATAATACTACTTGCGTGATCAGTATAATGTATTCATTTTCATTCTAGGCACTCTGAAACTTATTTATTCTTTGGAACACCTGTAGGTACTCTTAAAATTCGAAATTATTTTGCATGAGTATACCTACGCCCTATGGCGGCAATCAAATAGTGTCAAATGTTATGATTTCGGCGTGGCGGCAACGATTGTTTTAGATTTCAAAAGAAGCCGCCGGCGCGTGTATCATAACCATGTACTTCCGAAAAGCGGCAAAGAACAATGGCAAAGTCCCATACTACGTTTGTCCTGGATAAAAATTGGGGCGTCTATGATTTAAAAAATGCTTAGACACTAGCAATTGCATTATGTACATAAACATTTCCAAAAAGAATTTTAACAAACGGTGGCTGCAAAAAAAAGTTATAAAGTCTTTTTGTACTTGGAGGTTATGTTGGTAATGAAACAAATCCTTGTTTATTTTCTTCTTTTAGTAATTAATAAAATTATTTTTTATTAAAATAGTCATCTTAGAAGCATTTAGAGGGAAAATAAACAGTCTCCTAAAACATTTATGAGAATACTGGACCTTTTAAATATCGTCTGTGGCTAAAGTACAAACCGTGCAAAGCCAAAACCTATAAAAAAAAAAAACGACGGGTTGCACTCCGGGAGTGCCGGCAGAAGTGAAAACCTGAATATTAACGTTGTGCATTTTTGATATGTATTTTGGAATGGTTAGGGATTTAATTGATTGGTAGAAGTATAAAAGTACTATCATTTATGTGGTAAAATACAATATTTATTTGTTGCGCTATCGTACACAAACATGACAATTTATATTACATTAAAAAGTTTATCTCTCAGAATTAATGTAATCAGAAACTTTTTCAGACTTATCAGAAACTCCTTGCTGTGACACTGAAACGCCATGTAATAAACGATGATAAAATGATTGACAACCGTCAATGTCATACTTTTTTGATTGACAACTAATTGCATACTGGAATCTGCGGATAAACTTTTGTATTTGGAGCAATCGGCCAAGAAATGATTCCCTTTACAGAATCCGCAGACTCCCGAATCTTTAATAACACGAGTGGTGTTACAGTAATCAACATGTCGCTTTCGAGGATGTTCACTGGGAATTTGGGGTAACAAGTCAAACTGTGTGTGAGAACGAGCCTCTTGTCGCAGGAAATCGGACAGCATTTCCAACCGAACCAATCCGACCTGATGCATGCTCCGCAGCATAGCGGATCCAAAGACTGCGGAGAAGTGGTGTTAATTTCCACAAAATACTGTTATATAATTCCGGCGAATAAAGATATTCCAAACTTTTTAAATGTTTTATTACGGCAATTAAATTTTGAATTTTGCAGGATATCAAATTAAGGTCTTTGTGGTCACTTTGTAGCATAGGAAGCATATAGGAAGCGACCGCACTGCGGCTATAATAGTAGAAGAGGTCACACTTGACAGTTCATTTATGCAAAGAAAATATACCTTACGCTAAAGGAATAAAACTCAAGAAAACAACATCAGTTCTTATTAATACAATTATTTACTCTACTCCTGATGTACATAAGAAGCACTTTTCTTTGCATAAATGAGCTGTCAAATTGAACAAAAAACCATTATTGTCTATAGACCGACAAACTTATCTGTTCCGGTGGCGGCGTCGCTACTGTCTATTTAAAACTGTCATTAAATATCGATCTTGCATTGCATTTCACGTAGTTCCAATTTTGGCCACCGGAACAGATAAGTTTGTAGAAAACACGTGTCCGGACTTCAAAGAACAACGCAAGAAGTTGTATGGGCTCTGTCCCCACCCACCAACAGACTTGGCACTAGTTTTAATATTATTATGACATTCCTTAAAAAGACAAATAACCATTTTTAATCCAAAAAATGACGGGGTATTCAAAAACAATAAAAACGTCCTTATGCCGTACGCCTAAGAATCAGAATTGCGCTGTAAGTGTCTAGCTTCAAGTAGACTCGACTGTAAAATATTTTTTAAGATTATATTTTATTGAACACTTTTATTAAGGCCAGGGGGGGTTACTCTTGATCGCCTGCACATTATTTTCACAATTTACTGTGTCAAAAAAATACTTGAAAAATACAACATTCAAATTCGATTTGCGTGAAATCCCCATTCCTACGGGGGATGTCGTCATACAAAAAAAAGATCAGTATGTCAAGAGGTATAAATAGAGATACGTTTGAAATCTGTTGGTGGGTGGGGACGCGCCTTTGCATGGTCCTTTTATATGGATTTTCGATCAGGTCACGTGACACATAAATCCTGACGCGAGTTTAACATTTTTTCCCCATACAAAAAAAGTGCACAACGCCGCTAAAGAAGTTTTCACTTCAAAAAATAGACTGTCAAACAAATTGCTTTGCAGTTTCCTGCTGTCAAAATAACTTTGGTAGCAGTGTTGCAATTGGCAGATAGTTAAATATTACACGAGACAGCTTTAAAAGTTACATTTTTACCAATAAAGAAACATTACGCTATTTTATGTACGAAGGGAACTTCCACTGTGCTATTTTTAATAATATATAATTACTAAGTTACACATTGCATTGAAATAAATTATTTTTATTCCTTTTTCTTATTATTGAAAAAAATATAAATGTGTTATTTTTTCTAAAGCGGCAACTAAAACGCGTAAGATATTAATATTGTAATCAACTGAGAGGTTTTTATAATTCATGATTTAATATCAGCCTTTAAGTAAAAATGTGTTTTGATGTAAAAATCTGGCTAATTCAAATAATCGTTTTTGTATAAGTCAAGTTTTAAGACACCTTAAAAACATGCAGGTATAAAACTGCCATTGTTCTTTCTTTGAGAAGTAAGTACAAAACCTTTGATGCCGCATGGTTAAAACATAACTATGCATGCACTCAGTTTGATTTTAATAGATATTTTTTTATTCGCTATGTTTATGGTATTAGTCGTAATGCGCATAGGTCCAGTTTTTCATATTCTTTGATACCTACAGTTTTTTGCGTCTCATAGAATTCCTAAGCGTACCTACCTATACACCGAACTGTTACACCTAACTACTCAGTGAAATAGCGCTAAGTCCTAGCTGCAAGACGCAAGAGTCTTGCAGGCTATGTCTTGTTCTTGCTCAAGTCTTGCACGGTCAGTCTTGGTCTTGGTCTTGCTAAAAATACGCGGTCTTGTTCTTGGTCTTGGTCTTGCAAAAACGCAAGAACAAGACCAAGACTGCAAGACCAAGACTGAATTTGGGCAACACTACTCCAGGATTGCGACCTGTGAAATGAAAAAGCTTTGGTGTAATTAATCTGCAGTATTCATGTTACTCGTAGTTGTATATTAATGTGCGGTGGTTTTCCGTCTTGTTCACAATGCAAATTGTTATGAACTTACAATCCCTGGTACATAGCATCTTCGAACTTGACATATTGTATATATTCTTAGTCCTTAATGTCGTTAACCTTACAATAAATTCATCTTAATTTTGTAAAAAAAATATTTTTAACCGACTTCAAAAAAGGAGGAGGTTATATGTTCGACTGTATCTATTTTTTTTTTTTTTTTTTTATGTATGTCCGTCGATTTCTCCGTCAATTGTGGACCGATTTAAATAATTCTTTTTTTATTTGAAAGTGCATAGTTCCGAGGTGGTCCCATTGTCACCATGTCAGGATCTGATGATGGGATCCCGGAAAAATCAAGGGAAACCTCAAATTTTATAGGCTGCGCCTACGCGTTACTTGTTTTTTCTGAAGCCATTCAAGTTTTTGCGTCCGATAGACATCATTTTATGTTGATGAGCTGATGATGGAAGGTACAACTCCTTAACGGTTAGGAGTTAGGGGATAATTCTTTCAGTATTGTAGGAATATGTGGACCGTTAGTTGTATTTCATGTACTTTTGCAGCTAAGGTGATGATGGAAAGTACAACTCCTTAACGGTTAGGAGTTAGGGGATAATTCTTTCAGTGTTGTAGGAATATGTGGAACGTTAGTTGTATTTCATGTACTTTTGCAGCTAAGCTGATGATTACCCGGGGATGGGCTGGTCACTAGCCAATAAGGTTAGCACCGGCTCGTCCTAATCGGGTGTGAAGGAGAAACCGGGGGAGTGTAGTGGGTAGCGGACGCTTCGGTCTCGAGTCCCACACACGGCCGCGGGTCTAGCTAGCCTGCGGTTATGGTGCATAAACGCATTCTCCTCCTACCCATGGTGCTGAACACTTAATGAATACCTAATATTATCAAATAATACAATTCTACTATTTTACTCGTATTTTCGCTATCATTATTATGAAAGAGTTTTACTCACTACCTACGTGTTATTCACACTAAAAATAGAAAAATAAACAAACTTTTTTTAAAAAAAATTAAACCGACTTCAAAAAAAAAAAGAAACAAAAAAAACTACCTAAAAAACTGAAAAGCAAAAAATAATTTTAATAAGACATTCATCAAATGCACTTATTGTCTAAGCCTATTAATTAAATTGTATTTTACGTGCTAGGTAGGTACCTACTAATCTGTTTGAAGTCGGTGCCAAGCCAAAGGTAATAAAAAAAGATATATAACAATATTATGTATTATAAAGGGTTACTTATTAATCCGCGGACGTAGGCACGTAATCTGGGTACCTACTATTTGGCTTGGCACCGACTTCAAACAGATTAGTAGGTACCTACCTAGCACGTAAAATACAATTTAATTAATAGGCTTAGACAATAAGTGCATTTGATGAATGTCTTATTAAAATTATTTTTTGCTTTTCAGTTTTTTAGGTAGTTTTTTTTGTTTCTTTTTTTTTTGAAGTCGGTTTAATTTTTAATATTTATATTGCATAATAATTATTCGTTCATTTATTGCAATGATATTCAAATGATTAACAATAAATTAAATACTTGATATCTTTTAACCATTATTCACACCGCGCACTCTATGCCCAAACCATGCAAAGCTTGTTCAATGGGTAATGCCTATCTTCACTTAAATCTGTAATACAACTTTAATAAAGCTCTATTGTGATATAAGAACGAAACACAAAATAACTCTGAGAGTGGATATACCCACTCTCAGTGCGAACATTACTAAAATTGCACTGCAAAAGTCACTCTACGTTGACAAAAACCTTTTGAATTAACTGCAGCAATACTTCAGGATTGTGGCTTGCCAAATGAAAAAGCTGTGGTGTACTGAATTCGTGTTCATGTTAATTGTACATTAGTGGTTGGTTTGCGTCGTGTGCACCACTCCTTGCACGAATATCCGTGTAGCCCTGACCCCCTCCCCTGACAGCTGTTAGCCTTGGACTTGAATATGTAATGTCGCATCCACAAAGACAGCTTTAAGTTATAACTTTTTAGTAGTGCAGAGAAGTTATGTGGCAATTTTTTGTGTGAAGGCATTCGTTATTCCTTTTTACGTGATAACTGCGAGATAAGGTCAAGGTCACTACCAAATGCGCCATCAGGAGAAACAGTAAAGTCACAATTAGTTAAAAAAACTGACAGTTTGCTGTTGTCTAACCTTAAACGACATTGATGCGTATAATGTCGAAGAGAGTGAACGAATATCAAACATAACATAACAAATATCAAACATAACATAACACAACGTGAATCATTTGCACTGACATAAATTATCCGCAGTCAACGGAGACTAACAGCTCGTTATTCAGTTTCAATATAAACCTGTCGGTTAGAAGAGCATCGATTGTGAGGAAATATTGGTTTTCGCCTGAAGTGGTCGTCTGCATTGACCTTGGACTGCGGCACGTGTACTGCACTTAGTTGCGTTTGGCAACGTCCCGGTCACCTGACAGGAATAATGTTGCTGCGATGCAGTCGTGGAATTTAGCTGGAAAACTCACTTGTTAAATACGGTTAGGGACGCCATCACATCAAATAAGTAGTTCAATGATTTTTTTTTTTGTTAATATCTTCTCGACTGTCTAGTGGTTTAAGTACCGGGCCGAGATTTCAGGGTCCTGGGTTTAATTCCCAGGTCGAGCTAGCTTTTTGTCGGTTTTTTCAGACACAGTACAATGTTCCGGAACCTAACAAGACCACGACACTGCTACAATGCAGTTGTAGATTTTCTTACGAAAATTCACTTGCCGACCACGCTTGCTGAAAAGAATCTCTTGGACAAAACATTAAAATGGGAAGTTCATTTCTCTAATACGACGTTAACCCGCTTTAGATCGAGAACGAAACAACTTAAAAATACGAGATAATTTATTTCTATTTGAGTTTAAATGTGCAGGTATTTTGGCGTTTAACAAGGATGGATGTTTCTTTTTAGTAAAATATAAAGGATTAAGGTCCAAAATGGTATAAAATATACATAAACTTTTAAAAAAACGCAAATACTTTTTTTTGTCTCAATAAATAATATCGCGTTACTACAAAGTATCCATTTACCTACGAAGTACGGTCAACAGCACATCACGGTAAACACTTGCACTTCGATAATAGCACTTATGCCCCCGACATAAGAGTGGTACAAAGTCCAAAGTGTATATAGTCTGACGTGCTTTTGACTGTACAAAATGTATTGGATTCGAGGTGCAGAGACGTTTTTGGTTTTGGTTATACTTAATTGCAACATTGTCTTCATGATCCAAGACCTTCCATCTTCACTGTCTGTAGAAACATTTTTCTTTAGAAGTAAAACCGAACAAAGAACGGCCAAAAATAAAAATAAAAAGCGAGTCTACAAACTTAGACCGCCAGACATGACATGGCAACTAGTTGGTAAGACCAAAATGGTGGGTTATTACCATCTTGACTCGAATATCATCGTCTTTTAGTCTCTTTACGAACTATTTACGAGTGGAAAAATTCAGAGTAGTTTTCTTACAGTTGCAGCATATAAATTCGCGATCCAAAGCAAGTTTTCTAAGTTCTGACGTAATAGTCTTGTCTACATTTTGTAAACATGCTATTGAATTAAGTTGTGAACCTTCAGTACTGGACTTAGTAGTAAAATTAAATACTTTTTAAAGTCAAATTCTAATTTGGTAACTTTTTAGTTACCGTACTATTTCTAAGGTTAATTCTTGATCAAAAAAATTTTGTGATCTCCTTAAGCAAAGTTAAAAAGTTTAAAAGAAGGATAACACCACGTATAGAATAATAGTAGGAAAAGATAAATAAAAAAAATGCGAAATTTCCGATAAACAAATTCTCATTGATTTCTCTACGAGTCTTTCTATGAATGAAACATAACAAATTTTCATTTGATGAGCAAACAACAACAAAAATATGGAACAGCTGTCGGCCCAAATGACTTATTCAGTCACTGGGACGAGGCCATTGGGACAAGTCGATTACCGTCCAATAAATCGACAAACGATACATTTCGGCTTGCCCGAATGCGACGGCAGTACCTACTAGAGGTTTGTTTCCTTATTGAATGAGAAACTGTAGTAACTGGCCGTTAATGAATCTTCGAGAGCTTTTAGATAACTTCATCTTCTTCTAACGCTTGATATCTATGAATCTGAATAATGTTCATACACAGTAACTTGAATTAAACGTAAATACGGATATTCTTAAAATTGTAAATGTAAACAAAATGTTACATTTTGATGTTTATGAAGTATACGCACGTCGTTCCCCAAGGTGCTTGTTTACGTCCCAAATTATAAATGTTATATACCAACAGATCTAATAAGCTTAACAACTGTGTATCTAAAATCCAAAGGAAAATTTGCAATAAATTAAGGCAGTGCGGTCAAAGAAGGTACGGTGACTCGACTAAGAGACCGGCCACGAAACCCCTGTAAAATAGAGGCATAATTAGATTTAATACAGGAAAACAGTAAATGTAATATTCAGATAGAAACATTACCTATTTGTCTATTAAAAATAAAGCTTCAAAAGATCAAAATGAACGTTTCAAGAACCCTCTCTGAGATTTTCGCAAACAAAATTTAACTATTTTAGATGACTATTTCCTTGTGGACTATCGGGCGGTGCTATTAAGTATTCTGAGGTATTACGTGCGTACTATCCAGAGTTAATATGTGCCACCTGCCACCAGGCTGTGTAATAATTCACTAAAAACCGAGTTACCTTGACGAATATCTATCCTATAGATAGCATCATTTGCTATAGATTGCTTAATGCATAATGTAAAGATGAGCCGCGCTGGCATATCGGTTTCCAAACACGAAGTGCTTTGTCCGATAAAACGTATAACAAGCGTTTTAATATTGAAAACATCGAGTAGAAATGATTGAATTACGACCAAACCATTATGAGCCCGCACCGAAAGATGACTCATTTCTGTGTCGCGTATTAAGCTGCGGAAATTCCATCACACGCGTTCTCTTTACCAGTAGTCGAGTGTTCTTTAAGGAATGCGTATTACTAATGCAGACCCTTCTTCTTCTTAGCCGTTCTCAACCAGTTTGGTGTAGGCCTCCAGAGGGCAGAGGCAGACCGTTATGAAGTTTAAAAATGAGGGTGACATATTATATTATAACAACTGTTGCAACTATCATTGCAATCTCAATTTCGTATTTAGCGACTACAAAATTATTATTTCGGCTTTACGGCTGTTTTTCATTAGGTGGTCTTCATAATCTTTCGTCTCACTTTTGTCTCTAATATAACATTAACTTTTTTGTGCATCTATGATTCTTAAAAGGGGTTTTATCAGCTATATAGTATTAACTTCTTTTTAGGCACCTAATAATTCCTTAAAGTTTTCTATCCGCTATTATATATTATCTATTTATTATGTATACAGCTTTTACCTGCAAATAGTTCCAATGTCAAGAAGAATCAATCGTATGCGCTACGAGTTACGAACTGTTTGTCCATGGAGGGAATGTAAATTGCCAGACCCACGTCGAATTTATAGGCCCATTAGGATAACGTGCACGACTGTGCAAAGGTAAGGGCACATTATCTACGGCTTACTTTTGTTACGTTTACGTAATAAACAAAACCATATGAAATAATTTCTTAATGTAGAGGCAGTGGTGGAAACTAAGTGCTGCTGAAAGATCAACAGCAGCGTGAAGAAGACTGTCTAATAGAAAAAGGCCGAATGATGTTAATAAAAAAGCTTTAATATTAAAATAAAAAAGCTTTAATATTAAAATAACAGGGCTGGATTTGAGATCCAATACACAGTGATCCATTGAATAGTAAAATGGTAACTTAACTAAAATGATTAAAAAATACTATTATTAATAAAATAGATTGAGTCCTTAAATTAGATGTTTACTAAGAAGTTCGGTAATAAAATAGTAATCTCAGTTACCGTTGCGATTAAATGCTCTAATCTTATTGCTACGGCGCCAGTAAAATCGATTGGTGAATTTTTTTTTTTTTGAGATACAGCTCACACAAAAAGTACTATTATAAGTTTTACTTCGAAAGTGAAGATATCCGGCTATAGCACATTCATACAAAATTCTAAACAAGCAAGGCTTAAATTTAAATTGAATTCAGAAAGTAAAAGTTAATTGAATCTGAATCTCGACCCTCTATAATGACAATATCGTTCAATGCCCGCAGAACTCAGCCGACGACGGTTTCAATAAACGTTTCAATATTAATGCAAATTGCATCGAAACGACGGACAACCCGACTCAAGTGCAGCCACGTAGAGGTTTCGATTAGGTCATGGACGAACTTACACGGACGTTTTCACTGCAATGTTTCTGTTGCTTAAAATACAAAACAAGTTAGCTGAACATGCGTGGACATCTCTATTACGATCATAATGTGGGACCATACCTCGTGCAAACATCAAATATCTTACCTGTGGTAATCGACTACCAATCACCTATAAAGTAGTAGGTACCAGCCTGTTTTAATTTTCCACTGCATGGCAAAGAATTAAATTACCAAGCTCGCCAAATACGGATTGATGCTTACAGACCTTTGCTGTGTTCGAAAAACCGCACAAATTTTTCTTCTTTTTAATTCCACCTAGAAACAACAGAAGGCTGGTTCAATGCGCTGACTGCATTCTTCCAAGGAGTAGAAAGAACACGATTTGCCTTATTCTTTCTCTAGTGCCTTTATACAAAACCTTGTATTTTTGGTACAAAGTACATAGTCTTTCACGAAAGTGTCTTACGGATATTACCTATAATGTGACCTCGTTAACTCCTAAACTGGGTCAATCTGTTACTAGTCAAAATTCGATTGGCTGAAGCGTAATTCGATCGGGCAGTCGCGTAGATTATCGTGCTAAGTGCTCGGGCCGAGGCCAGGTATATCATGTGACCAATTATTTAGTTCTCATTACCGGACACTGCATTTAGGCAGTGATCATCAATCTTGATCGACTACCTTACTGAAGTGAGTAACAGTTTTTTCAGAAAGGCCAAGGTTACAATTTCTTCATTTATTTAATCTAAAATAAAAATCAGTGTGTATAAATTCTTCACACTTACCCTTTTAATGAGAGATTGCGGTGGTGATATTTCACGTACACTTACTAAAGTAGATTGCTTATGAAAAAGAAAACCATTGCCATGAACAGCGGATAAAATAGGTAAATATATGTGTGTATAAATAATAGATTTTAGATTCTAAAACTAACTATTATGAATGTACATTTTATTCAAAGAAGTTTAACCGATTTCTGAATACGTTTTTTAACGTAATTTCCAGGATAATGAAGTAAAAAACATTAAAACATTGTATATTCATTAATATTCTACGTCCTGTTTATAATGGGACGTCTGGTCGCATTAGACACATCCAGGGATTTCAATATTCATGGAAATTGGACATTAAACGTACGTAACGATAGCAATAGGACGATTTCGTTTAAATACAAATAAGGGTTTTGTTATGAATGTGGAATAATATTGACTGGGATAACATATTGCTGGATTTCTGAATAATCAAAAGTTATTGAAAGGATACAAGGAAACAGCGTAACGTCTACAGGTTTTCAAGTTTGATTTAATGGCCGCTATATACTGCCTGATAATTATAGCTCTACTCTACACGTTTGCCCGGCGTTTGCCTAGCGGTTCAAATGAACATTGGAATTTGTAATGTCGAAAATATAAACTCGGGACACAAGATGTACTACTATACATCATATTATGTCGTAGGAATACCAACAATGCGTACGCAATGTTGCCAATGTACATTTATGTTCATATTGGCATGGAATTCACTGCCGAAGTGTTCCTAAAGCAAATAAATACTGTTACTAAAAAGACTTATCATTAGGTACGTGAGAATGCTTTTAAAAGTGGAGTTTTTCTAAATAAAGTAACAAATATAAAGAATAATAAAAAAACGCCATTACCGCACCATGTTTGATGAACATAGTGCCAAAGGTTATTATGATAAGCCAAACCAAAGTAGACTGTTAAAAAGTTATCGTTTTTCTTGAAAGTTTCTAACTTGTCCTTTTTTAGAGCGAGGGTTAAAAGCACAAGACAACTTTACTGGACTATCGAGACGATCGTATGATGTATTCAGCTGCTACATACATATTCAAGCCGAGTTGTTTTTAACAGAAAATGTGACATAATTATGTATATGCTCCGTTTTTGTTTATATAAAGTATAAAGTATCTAATATAGGAGTGGATTACAACCATATTATATTCGCTCTCAAAGAGGTATTAGAACGCCGAAGATGGAGTTAACCTTAAGCTTCCTAAATTGACCTAGAATCGAACCTTTGAAATATTATCTGACGCTGAGACCCACATCTTCGGTTCGATAAAAAGATTATATGAATTGACTTCGTTTTGCTGATAAATATTTAGCCTCTTTTACGAAACAGGTAAAAAAATGTGGATTTTCCAGTCGAGTAGGTACCATCCGCAGGCCGTAGGCTTGAAACCTCCGTACCTTTCAAGCATTCCTGAGTATGTCGGCAGTGTAGGGTGGCCTCATATTGCCGAACGTCATGAGGAAACGGGGGGTGGGGGCATGGCTTCCCCTGAAAAGCGCTGGACTAAAGCAGCAAAACGCAGCTCGTGGGGTGCAAATGTGTAAATTTTTGCATAGGGCGACCCGGCCCCCCAGTCTGTGCTTGAGAAGGCCACAGTGGAGTTTTAGTCAGTACGCCCTGATAAAGGGCAAATCTGACATAACCTCAGCTGCTCCCTCCAGCTGTATTTCTGCCATAAAGTATTTCTCCTCTATAAAAAACGGACTGAGCGAGCGTCACCCTCGAGTAAAAAAAAAATTAGGGATTTGAATAGGTACTACCCAACTAGCAAAATGGTCAATTGGTAATGCTATATGGACTTATAGAGCTCCGATAATGGTTTTGGTATTTGCTACTACGCTTTTAACTGCATAAAATGGTGCTATTTTCACTTGAGTATGTTTAATTCTATAATTTGGTCTTATATCGGCATATAGGATCAAATATCGTGGCTATTATAGTCTAGGACTCCTATAAAGGCATTAAATAAGAGTAATTACTCTCAGGTGTAATTACTCCGGTAACGAAGACTTATATGTGCCTATAAGATAACATCTTAGAGGCATTTAAATCTTAGGCCTCCTCTAGAAGCATCTACCAGGATAGGATACACTGAGGAGCAATCACACTAGTTACTTTTACTTATAATGTGATATAAGCTAAAATTGTATGGCTAATATAAGTAACTTCCAGTTAAACAACTGAATAGCATTTATATTTCTTGTTTTTGTTTTACATAAGCTTGAAATTAAGGTTTATGCGGATTTAATATCAGCGTTTCAAAAATAATAAATCACTAAGATTATAACAGCATTTAGTAGGATAAAATGTTCTCTATATAGATTTGTCTTAAGCCGTTACAAGTCTAGACATATTTATATTGGCATTCCACAGTAGTGTTATTGTCAACGTTATCTTAAAATTGGTATACAAAATGGCGAATCTTCTGCAGTTTTGACACTTGCCAATATAGAACCAAATAAACTTATGATGGCACTATGTCACACTTGGAAATGCTTACCGAAAAAATGGCAGCCCTTCGTAGCATTTTTTTTGATAAATAAATAATTACTCAAATGTAAATAAAGGCAAGTGAAGAGGCGCTCTAAAATTTTGTTTAAAACTATGACTAATTTCACAGAAAATTCACATTCCCCTACGAATATTAATAAGACTAACTAACAACAATAAGATGTTGTTTTTCTACTATGGCTGACAATAATAAATTCTGATAAAGATAAATACCACTTCCTTATTCAAGCTGTTAAAAAAATTATGACAGAGGCCAACACAGCGCAACACATTATACTGTTCGTTCGTTCATTCGTTCACCAAAATGAGCTTAAATCAGCATTGCAAGGAGCGCATTAGTCTTACTTACGACTATAACTTACTTATATTGATTATATTATTGATTTGCAGGAGTAACTGCATTTTCGTAATTCTATTACAGGAGTTATATAGGCGTAAACAAGCATTTTAGCGGTCTAATATAAATGTGTTATAATCAAAAGTACACTTAAAAAGTGGGCCTTTTCCCGGACTTATATTCGGATATAATTCTCATATAGTCCTAAAGATTCATCCTCCTGGGATAGCTTAAAAACCACTTTTTGCTGGTTGGGTAGTACCGCTGAGTTTTCAAAATGCGACCTTCTTCTACGCAAGTGGAGTTAAATCGTACAAAATAAACTGCAGAAATAAAAGCCCAAGTGGGCCTCAGTTGGGTCGTATTCCGCTGAATAAAACAGCGTGCTATTTATTAAAAGGCCTACTGTTCAAAAATGAAGTAAGTACCTACAGTAGCGTCTGAAAAAATGTCATTTGGCACAGTTTCAAGTCCGAGTTCCAGCTTTTCGTATATGATGGCAAATGGCAAAATATATTTTTTTAAGTATGGCTATGCAAGGTCAAGTTACATTCATGAATAGTATCTATTCACTGATAATTTTATACTATTAGTAAGGAAAATAGCTAGTTTTCAATACACGTATCTCTACCTCTACGAACTAACACAGCTAACAGTGAGCCCATGATACAAAATATGATGGTGTAACATACATAAGGAAATATAAAAGATAGACGACTGAAGTTTTAATATAGTTAGGTTTTAGGCTGGATTTTCTGTTTTCCTCAAATCCTATATTTTAATTATTTATTTATTTATAATGGGTGTTATGGTAAAGAATTCAGTTAATTTCAGTTGATAGAAGTAGAAGAAGTTTCTTTGTAGTAAGCTGCCACTGCAGCGTTTTCCATAATTTTACTAGACAACGAACGATAATCGCACTAAAAAATTAGCAAATACAAGAAATTCCTTTTTCAAACAGTCAACAATTTCCCATATGTAAGTCAGTAGACAGACTTAGGGCGATAACTGGTTTATATCCGTCTGTACTTGATCGCAATTGGCTATTTCCATTGCGTCCTCGTAGGAGCGATGCCAATTCGTCGAGCTAATAATACGAGTAATAGTTCGGCATTCGTCCTGCAGAGTCGACAGCCTTGAACGACTTGAGGGTCCAGGGTTGCCAACTACATTAGCTGGAATAGCACATTGTGATGTAATGGAAGGCTATTGTAGGACAAATCTTACACAAGACTGGCAAATGTACAACAATTTATAATTCAGCTTCATAGCCGACATCAAATTTGGTCCGAGTAACTAACAACAGCAAAAAAATAATTATGTATGCTTCTTTTTATCATAGAAATATTATGTAGTAATAATAGCTCAATGCTTTTTATTTAACTTTTCTTACATCTTTAGCCAAATCATACTTAATTTTTCACGTAGATTAACTTAAGGAGAGATTTTTGAGGTCCTTAGAATTTAATTTAAAAGCTAATGTCCCAATGCAGATCAAAGGCCTCCAACATTAAAATCAAGTCATAAAAATACTAGCTTAATCATCACGCTTGCCAAATAGTACAACCAACGGATGTTCCAAAATGGTTACGGAGGTCAGATGGCAATCGCTCCATTGTAACCAGGCTTGTAAAATCTAGGATCATAGTTGAAGCGGACCCTGAGCTCCATGGATACAATCAGATACGCTGAGATGATGATGACGATGATCCAAAAATCGGACGTAAATGCTGTGTAATATTTCTAGTTTTATGGCATCCATGGTACAAGCTATGCCTGTTTTGACATTAGATGTGCACTGTATTAATAATATCACAATAATATATTGATCTGATGCCAAAATAAGTTGCTTAAGCACTTGGGTTATGGGTATCAGATTATACAAAGGTGCCACAAAAGTATAAGTAATTAGACATTAATATTCAGACAGAACAAACGCAACTGCTATTCACATGCACATCATCCCATCCCATATGGCATTCTAGCCCATTTTGAAGATGGATCAGTCTAATGAGCAATGAATTTATAGAAAAACTGTTTAAAGATTAAATATTGCTGATTTGTTACACCTGTTTTTTAGATTATCGTATTATGTAACATGAATTCATACTTTAAAAAGACACAAGCCATATACAGAAACTAATAATATAGCGCAAGCACATTAAAAGATAAGAAAGAAGTCATTTATTAATTTTATACTTTCTATTCATGAAATTTCCCCTTGCATTGGCACAATGGAGTAAAGAAAATCCTTTCTTTACTCCTTATACTTCTTTTACGCCTATGCAGGGAGCATTTCTGAGCGTGCTGCCGTATTTTAAGGCTTCACTGATTTCAAGCCTTTTAAATAAAGTCCTTTTAAGAGTTTACCTCCACTTCACGCTCTCTCACTCATAAAAGCTAATGATAGTCGTAACTTTTGACCTTTACGTAATATTACATTAATTGCTTCACGCTCATTAGCTTTTGACATATTCAACTTCGCAGTTCGCACATTTGTGGAAACGAAATTAGGAACACGCCTAACGATACTAAAATTTGCACTAATTGAAGGTCCTACTGTATGAATCAAACTTTATAGAATTCGTGAATTTTAATAAGTTTGACATTTTCTCAAAAGCCTTACAAGAATGCTTACAAGCATTTTAGAACTTATATCATTTATCACTCCATTGGCCTTATTGAGCATATTCGAGAAATAGATCACCAGAAACAAAAGAAAGCTACCAGAAAGGATTTTAGTAACACTACACAGAAAGAAAGAACTTAAAGATATCTGTTCTAAACCGGACATATTCTTTCTCATAAGTAAATGTACCTAACTTTTTATTTTAGGTATGGGTAATTTTATATTTAATGTGTAAATATTCATTAAATAAATAGAAAGAAGAAGTTTGGAGTCAAATTTTGTTTATTAAAATTTTAGTTTTTATTTTTTGCACTGCCGTTTATCTTGTTCTAATTATTTTTATCATACTTTCCTTTATCCAAAGGTTGACTGGAAGAGATCGCTAGGAGCGATAAGTCCGCCTGTGTTGTGCAGTTTAATTATGCTACTTGTTTTCCTTGTCAAATTTGTGGTGCAATAAAGAATATCTATCTATCTATCTAAAGAAATAAACTTTTGGTTGTAGCGAAACTTGCCCTAGCCCTTGTTATAAGGCGCCATTGAACTACTATTACAGTACATAATATTTCTATGTAAGGCGCCACATAGTCGCCAGCTATCCATTACGTCATAATGCCTGTTCCTTTCCCCACTAAGTTCTGAAAACAGCTATTTGTCAGATGGCGTATTACATTAGTGTGCACTCAGCTTAACGTCTCAGTGTACAAATGAGAACAATATGCACATTCATATTTATTATTTATCGTCAAATATTCTGTGTTCTGTGGCACACTGGAATGTATTCATATCGATATCATGTACCTATGATGATTAAAGAATAGAAATAGGATAAATATAGCTATGGAAAGCTGCTTATACCTATCAATGGGAAAGAGGTGTGATAAAAATCAAAATAGTCTTACCTTGTCAAACTATTTCTCATTGTTCGAATAAAAAAGGCATTTAACGCTACATTTTATACATGAATGTTTATTGTTTGTATCCGATCTTGCATTTTCTAAGTTTAATTTGGGGATCGAGTAAAAGTTCCGAGTTTTTTAAAATCATGATTCAAGTTTCTGGTCTCCCGCATTTGTCAAGCGTGGTTAGCCCAGCGCCTTTTCCCTGCATTGGAACAATAATTAAAAGTCTGAATACTTTACCACCTTCCACATCGGTTTCTGGCCAAAAAGAATCTTCGTTAAAAATAAAGAAAACGAGGTTTTCTCAACATTAAAAATGTTTTTCGCGACAAAATCTAAATCGTACAAAAATACAAACTTTCAAACAACTACAACTGCATTACCGTGAAAACGCATTCTTACTTATCAGCATCGCGAATGATCGAATTAAAAACGGTCGGGGCTATTCTGATAACACTCGACGTTACAGCGCAAATGAAATAAGTGGTGGCTGAGTGATGTACCAAGAGTTGTTGTGTTCGTTTGTGAAGTGTTAGTGGATGAGGTGAGACGATGACCTCGCTCAAGCACGGAGTCAATTTGAGTCGCCGGGCGTGCAGGCGGGCCCTCGCCCTGCTGGCTGCTGTGGCGCTTCTGCCCATCGCACAATCTTCTCCTATCGAAGTAAGTAACGCTTTTAAATGTTTTCATAATCTCCTCCTGGCCGAGGTTTCAACTACGGCGGCCAATCTTACGCAGGATATAATTATGTACCTATTACTTATAGAGTGCTCAAGCAAACCTCCGCTCCCTATTCCCTCGTCCTTATAGTACGGTGGGCCATCAGACCGAAGACTGTTTTAAATTCAAATACATTACTTACGTACTAATATATTAGAAGTGTGTGTTTGTGTATTTTTTTCCGTAGCATCGAAAAATTAAATGATTAAGTTTCAGATTTTTATGTAATCCCTCCGCTTGCAAGCACTGACGTTTCTCGCTATAAATTTTAGTAGACCGACAAACTTATCTGTTCCGGTGGCGGCGTCGCTACTGTCGATTTAGAACTGTCATTAAATGTCGTTTTTGCATTGCATTTCACGTAGTTCTAATTTTGGCCACCGGAACAGATAAGTTTGTCGGTCTATAATCGTTTTCTTGACAAAGTAGGACTCGTTTTAGAATTAGTAGTGTAATAATTGCACACAATTTGCGTGTTTCGTCATGCAAGAAAATACCCTATTTATTTTAAAACAATAATGTAATCGTACAACACACGTGCGCTTCGCTCTCACGTGTGGTAATTTAGCCATTCGTTATGCATGTACCTACTCTTGCATACATAATACATTCGCTTTAATAATAAATATTTACATTTTTGTAATACACAAACAACGTGTTCGAATACTTCCCTTAATTATAAACTATAAATAAATAAGCCTAAACCATTGAACATGTACAGACTCTAGTCTATCACCCAAGGTCTAAATTGGCAAGATCTTTACGGCCTCGATTGAACAGAGGCCAAGCTGGATATAAAACAGTGTCCGACTGGCTAGCTACCACTTCCACAAGTAAAGGGTGCGGCAATATTAGTGTCGAATCCAGCACACTCACAGAAATCTATTATTTAGATTTCTGTGAGCACACTGGACAACTCGAATAACAGAGGAGCCAGCTTGCAATGCTTTCTGATTAAGGGTCCTTAATGGACTAGCCCACAGTGTCCCCTTACCATCAAGTGAGCTGCATGCTTGTCTGCTAACTGTACCTAATGAAAAAATGGAAGCTAGTAAATATAATAATTATCACAGACAACATAACTAACATAAACTTTTGACCGCCTCCGTGGAACAGTGGCTAAGCCGCTCGGGTATAAAACACGGAGGTCGAGGGTTCGATTCCCGCCTTGGGTCTGGTTGGTGGTAGGGCTTTTTCAGACTCCGACTGGCTAGCTACCCCCACAAGTGAAATCTGTCGCCAAAACCGCTCTGGCTGTGTTCCGGCAATATTAATGTGGAAGCAAGAGACTTGAAATCAGAGGCTCGAAGATCAGGTGAGTCTACAGAGTCTGGCAGCACATTGAGAGACGCTTCCAGGTGAAACGTCCCTCATTGAAATAGGCCGCAGTGACCGCTTACCATCAAGTGGTCTGCCAACTGACCTAGTATAAATAAAAGACAACATAACGAACATAAAAACATGAGCATTTGTGATGTGCGCATAAAATCGACGAACTTACCATAAATACATTTAAGCGTCCAGACAAAGAACAAACACAAACGTTTACCTCGCAAATGTTTGTTAGGGTGGGGTTAAAACATAAGCTGATGTAACTTGATTGAACATTGTTTGATTCTCTCCCTGTGTAATATGTATGTGTACTGAAGTAGCATTTATCGCTCAAGAGATAACATCCAGACAGGATACATAAAATGTTGACTATTGTTCCATGTCAGCGTCAAACCTATGTGCCCTTGGTAAATGAAGCAAGATTTGGCAGGGATCCAATTCTTTGGCATGCCTATCGGCCTCATCAAACCAATTAATTACAGTGATCGTAAATTTTGCAAAGTTTGAAAATTTCGACTCAACGAACTTTTTAGAAATGGATTTAGAAATTAATAACAATACACTCGATATTACTGTTGAATGACGTATTGATTTCGATTATAATAATCCTTTTGCTTTGACTACAAAACAAAATTACTAAGTTTTTAAATAATGATGTATGTCTCTTAAAATTCTTTTCACAGTTTACGAGCTACTACACTTTCATTTATCTATTACTATTGAATAAGCTTCTTATGGTGAGACCGATTTATGTTATTCTGTCCGATGAAGTAGGTACGAGTATGTTATTACGAGTACAAAACTCGTCTAGGGTGAATTTTTTTACTAGTGGTTAAAAGACGGCTTCTCGTATTTGTTAAATAAAATCAACTACATTTCGTTAGCACAAGGGTTCCATAATATTTTTATGGTAGATAGGAGCATGGAAGTCGCAATATTTGCTCACATATATTCCCAATACCAGAATAATTTTAATGTAGTTACTCATAAGAGCATTGTTAGTTTCCTGTTACCCATTACAATGCAGCTGTAGGAGCAAACTCCTAATTATTGGGAGAAGGGAGCATTCACTCAATAATTAGGAGTTTGTGGACCCGTTCATTAAATATACAAGCGCCCTGACTTCGCTGTCTGCGTGTCAAAGGCTTTTAATTAGTCCTTTTACCAGATAAATATTAGAGCTCTAACAGCCATTTTATCGCCAGTTTCAATTAACTTCGTTGTCAGCTGGGCAATTATTTGGAATCGTCCAAGTATTTACATTGGTTGTATAACACAAAATATACCGCTGGCTGGTTTTAGTAACTAATGTAAATTGTTTTTTATCTGAAAACAATTTGTAGCAGAAGTTTACTGAGTTAGCAAGCATTGATAGTTTATAGAATTTCAAAGCTTGACGTAAACTAAGACTTAAAATATTCTAAACATTTGAAATCATGATGGCGGCATACTGTCACGTGTTCATTTATTATAAGATTTATCCTTAAAATTGGTTGTAAATTGCAGCTGCTTTCGGTGAGACAATAGCTTTTGCTAACTTTTCATGCAAGTAAGGAAGAACATATTCGATGAAAACAAATACATAATATCTAATGATTACGTGACGTAATGGAAGTACTTACTTACTCACTTTAGTAACGTCAACGCAAATGTGGCACTAAATACAGAGCATAATGCTCCATTCCTATTATATCCAGCCACGCTAAGGTCGTTACCATTTGTCCTCATCCCATATTGAATTACATCGGGATGTGACAGAAGTGACCTCATACTGCGTCTGCCCGTGACATTACTGGCGACATTTTACGATCGCAAGGAAAGTCCCTATTTAATCTTGGAGATGTACAAAGTTCGAGGACGAAAAAGATCGAAGCAAATAACTGAACTCGTAAAAGATGAACGATCGGACGTAACTTTTGAATTTGCAGAAACTTGTCAGACTACAGTCAGTTTCAAACATAATGATTTCTTCTGGTTGGTAACAAAAGTAAGTAAAGATCGTGAATTCGTGATGTTTTAAAAATGCACTATGTTTAAAAATGAGTGGAATTATGAACTACAAGTTGATGTGAGGTATTAATGTTTTGAATATGTACAGAAAACTAATCAATCTTTGGCGAGTTAATGCCAGGAGTTTAACTCCATGATGTGCTACGATGATGCATCGAAAATCGCATTATGTAATTTCATTACTTTAGTTTTCAATATTAATTTGTTTTTAGCAACCAAGAAGTTACTGTAAGCATTTTCCCCGTCACAAAAAGGTACAAAATGTAAGCGGGATGACAATCGGGATAACAGTTTTCTTTTAAGTAGATATTATAATAGGCCATCAGTTTTAGAATAAACAGATACAAGTGGAACTAGTGCTGGTAGTAATAATCCAGAGGCTTACTATTTGAAGAACAACTACAGGTACACAGGTTTCAAGCGGTAACATGCGGAATAGTAGTAGGTAGGTGTGCTATAAATCTACGTGTGTGGCGAAGTAGATTAGAACATGCACGTGTTCTGGAAATAGACATTGTTATGCATACTTCCGACGGTTGATGTTAGTTTATTAATACGTTTTATTTCTATTCAACACACATTTTGGCACGTGTTCTGTCACTGTCTTGGTGGGACAGTAGGCAGGCAAAAACCTGATTCCACTTTGTCAGGGTTTCCAAATATTCAGCGTTGGGCTCTAAAACCCGGAGGTCGTGGGCTCCAATGATATTATAATAAAAAATAGGTAGATAGGTAACTTAAGCTAAAAATGTGGCACCCGAAAACTGAGCTAATTAGCATAGGTACCTGAGCTGTCACACGAAAGCATTTACAGTTTGATAGGTAGACCGACAAACTTTTGGAACTACGTGAAATGTCAGTTTTTGCAATGCAAAATCGATATTTAATGACAGTACTAAAAGGACAGTCGCGACGCCGCCACCGGAACAGATAAGTTTGTCAGTCTATACGTACGACGTGGACAGTTTTTGACTTCACTTCAGTACTGACATAACCTATCTACCTCTTTTTTATTATAATATCATTGGTGGGCTCGAATCCCGCGGGGAGCATCACTTTGTGTGATTGTTTCCAGTTTGGTTAGGACATTGCAGGCTTGAATCACCTGAATATCTGAAAAAAAATGATGATTCTGTGCTTCGGAAGGCACGTTAAGCCGGTGGTCCCAACTATGTTCCAAGTAGGTAGGTATGGTTTCCCTTGTAAGGGTACCGGGGGTCAGATTGCAAACGCTCCATTGACAAATCTAGGATCATTGTTGAAGCGGACCTTTCCGTCCTTAGTTTAGTGTCCCTTTTTCTTTATTCATGTTTGAATTACACAGTCTTTTTAAATTTAACATTATTCTGAAAGCTCAAGACTTTCCGAACTTGACTTTAACTTCTCTTTGAGAACTTGTAAAATTCTTTCGTTTGGGCGCATTATGTCCAATTCGCAAAAGGTCCAGGGCGCTCAAAATGTCCAACTCTCACAACGTCCAATTCGCATTTTGTCCAAATCTCAAATCGTCCAATTAGCAAATGGTCCAATTCTCAAATCGTCCAATTAGCAAATGGTCCAATTCTCAAATTGACCAATTCAAATAACAGTTGTTTAAATGTTTGTTATAGATGTTTTATTATAAGTAGCAGTATAATACACACATATAGGTATATTTATTAATAAATACTTATTATAATTGATACGACTTAATATAATTATATTATGTTCTGCCGTCTAATTTTTACAACTGAACGCAGTCATTTTTATGTTTTATTTGAGGGTATTTATAAAAAAAAAACACTGACAGAAAAATGCAAACTAGTGTGGGTACTTATTTAATAATCATAACGTCACGTTTTAAAGCAAGTAACAATGAACCAAGGGTTTGCATTTATTGAAAATCAGAGGGGAAAGTTGAGTTTGATTCGCAATGATGGCCACCGGTATAATCTTAATTGGACATATGCTAATAATACGACATTGTGGCGGTGTATTAATCGTAAATCGTAAAATTATGTACTCACATACATTAATTACTACAGTACGTGATATTTTAATGTGATTATTTTTTTGTTCTTATTCAACAGCGATATTATTATTATTTTTAAATAGGTACTAAGTAGGTACCCATATATAAGTTGATTTAAATTGTATAAAAAGGTTAAATACTTAGGTATTTACATAATTTACATACATCAAAATTAAAACATTTGTGTGATTTTTAGTTCATTTATTGTACTTAAGTACTATATTAAAATAATACCGATATTATGATTGAACCAGAACAGCTATCCCAAATTATTAATACTGATGTATATTTTTTTCAATTAAAAGTGTTGATTATAAATTATACAGCGTGGAATTTTAGTCGTTGTTTTCCCGCAGTAAAATGATTCTATCTTAGTAGTAAAATAAATTAATAAAGTTCTTTTTTTAGTTAAATCAAAAGTTTTACGATTATGATAGACGAAACTCGAACCAATTAGTACTAGCTGCGTCAGGGACGGTCACCGGCCGGGGTCATTGCCCTTCGCGTTTATCAAAAAAATGATTATTTACTATTTACTCACATTTAGTTTCCATTTTCCCATTATTATTTAAGAAAAAATTTCAAAAAAAGTTATAAAAAAATTTCAAAAAAAAAAATTCAAAAAAAAATTACTTGCATAAATCGATAGTACTACTGAAGGTAAAGCATTCTGCTGCGGGAAAACAACGACTAAAAAAACACGCAGTATATGCTTTTCACTCTCAAGTTGGGTGTTACCAAAACATCAACCACCCTTAGAATATGGACCACCCCCTAATTGCGAACTGGACCAGTTGCGAACTGGACCAATTGCGAATTGGACCAATTGCGAACTGGACCAATTGCGAACTGGACAAATTGCGAACTGGACCAATTGCGAACTGGACCAATTGAGAATTTGACAGTTGGACATTTTGCGAATTGGACATAATGCGCCCAACCGAATTCTTTTTACGTTTACTTAAAAAGTACTTTGGGTACTACTGCTTGTATTTATTTACATACATTTTTAGTACTCGTAATGTTCCTACAGTACATAAAATATAGGTACAGTCTAGACGTACTTATCTTTACGAGCGATCTGTTGGCCGTCAGGTGGAGGGCATATGAATTTTTAATCCATTCACACTATATTGTAAATGCGAAAGTACGTAACTTTGTCAATCCGCGTTGGGTGAAGCTATGGATTTTTAGGGGGAGGACAGGGGGTTGAAAGGGTTTAAAATATACGAAGATTAAGTAACAAGTACCTCTTCTGCGAATACATATTTTATCGCCCACACCAAAAGAGAGTTTCGAGTCCCCTAAAAAGTATTAAAATTTATCTTTTCACACTAGGCGTTGTACCGCAAAATTTGAGTGAATTTTATATGAAGATACTCTTACATCCTGGATAAAATGTTTATCTTATTCTGAAAGAGGTGATGATGCCACCGATTGCAAAAATGGCTTTGGATAAAAAACGCGAGTAGAGCCGCGAACACAGCTGTATAGATAAGCATACATAATTATGACGAATACTTAATTATTATAATTAAATATATTTTCCCAAGTTTGAGTTAAAATAAAATCAGTTTAGTAGAAGAAATCTGTATTGATTTGGGCTATATACGAGTAGTATCTACTTTTGCCGAAATATATTCTTGGATATTATTCACAAAGCGCTTTCTAGCCCGAGACTGAGCATGCTGTTGACTGATTAAGATTGATTCGAACTTTTTTTAATCATTACGGGACATACAATTAACCCTAACGACAGCCCCAGAAGATGAATGGGTATGGGTTTTTACCCTCGTTGGAGTTTGTAAACATTTTAACAAGTACCTAGATTTTGCCCTCGTCAGCGAGTTTTTTCAAACAATTTCAGTTTGTATGTAGGTCGGCTTGTCCTGCTTGATGTTAAGCTACCTAGTTATTAATTTAACATGCACACTTTTGAAAAACTACTGGACCTGTTTTGGTGGTAGATTTTACCTGTTGGGTTGTTTCATCAGTCTGCGCACAATTGGTAGTCACCTTCCGAGGTATGCGAGTGGGAGGACGGGTATTAAAAATTCAGGTATTACAAAAATTATCATGTGTGATTTAAAATATCTTTCGCTATTAAGGCTCTTCCAATTTGTGAAACAGATTTTACCCAAATATTTTATAGTTTCCAAATGTAAGGAGTCGGTCAAAATTTTACACGAGTAGGTAGTTCGCGTGATCGTAAAATGTAGATACTAATAAAACGCTTCATCACGCCGAATGGTCGTATCGGAAATAGGATTGTGACGTCATAAGCCGAGACCACTGGGCCGATATTGAATGTTTTGGTCATACATTCGATTTTACGAGTTGGGAAATAAGCGAAACAATTCAGGAAGCTGTCCCAATGGACAAGTGCCTACAAAAATTGTTGAAACGTTTTGTTATTCTAATTTGCTTGTTTAGAAAATGTTTCTTGTTTTACATATTCATAAATCCCTGGACATTATTCACACAGCGCCATCTAGCCCCAAACTAAGCATGAGCTTGTGCTATGATGGGTGCTAGACAAGGGATAAACATTTGTTAGGTCTTTTCATAAATGTAATACAAGTGTATATAATATCTATATTTTTTATCTATTTTTACTAACCTTATCTTGCACTCTAAAAACTAGAAACCAGACAGCAGGCGTATCTTCAAAAAAAAAGAGGAATTTTGTTACTCATTCACGAAAAACCTACTGACCGGATTTCCATTGAACCTTACAGAAGTACCTATAGCTTATATTATGAACTTACATCAAAATAAAAAAAGACAAAGCTTTTATCAACATACCACGTCTGAGAAGCCACCGGTAAAAGCTTACAACATTCGTTAAAACGGTGTCTCTTTTTAAAGACGACGAAAGACAAAAGTAGAAAATAAAAACAAATTCGTCCGCATTAATTGTTTTTTATCGCAAAGGCTATTAAGGTTTATATCCACTTAACTTTATTTGAACACTCTTATCCACCGGCCCTCCTACTAAGTAAGGTGCGCATGCTCGTAAAAGGTGTTAACCACTCAAACGTCCGCGCTCGTTTCGCTAGGTTGTCAGGACAGTCCGCGAGTCACGTGATACGCGCAAAATAAAATCGATAGGAGACGTATGCTAAATAAATGCTTATTACTCAGTAAATAACTCAAATATCGCAAAATGAAAAATACTAATGAAAGGCTCATTAGTTGACGATTTTTAGGCAATAGTTATGTTTGATTTTAACATTATATTCTATTAATGATCTTACAGTGAACTTTAAGAAATGCTAATTTTGTCCTAGTTTTCAATTTAAATATTTTTTTTATTAGATATTTTTGACGTTTACAATATTAAAACAATTTTGGGTTTTAGGTAATTTAATAGCCTTTCATTTGGAACCAAAATCCCATTATAAATCATCTTAAAAATATTACAAATAAAATAAAAACTAAAGCTACATGATCTGTGAAATCGAAGTTCACGTATGGTAAATTGTCTAATCCAGAATGAAATATGGAATATTTCCAGAAAGTTTGGTAATAACCAGGCTATAATATTAATAAGTTTTCATATTAAAACATTTAATTACGATATAATATAAAAACTTTTTTAGATCTTCCAATTATTCACTAATAAAAACACAGAGTCACCAACCTATTTTTAATCCAAATTTTTACTTCAAAACTGACTGGAATCGCAGATAATGTTATAAAATATGAAAATATGTAAGATTATGAATATTTTGATATACAAAACAATAGTATTTTATTACTTACGGCATGATTTCTCGAATAAAATAGCTGGAGTCACTCGCGCACTGATCCACAAAAACAACAAGCAACTTGACAATTTATTTTTTTTGTAGCCATGAGCCGAAGTTATGTTCCACTTGAAATAAGGTGTGGTACATATCATAGAGCGTCAAAAACCAGCAACACTACAGACTATAAACATCCACAGCGATAAGAAAAAGAAAAAAACAACCGGAGGGCGCGAATTCTTAAAAATGTAACTGTAGTTACACGGACTGTCCTGGGGTATATGGTCTCTGTAACTGTGGTTACAGTGGACGTATGAGTGGTTAAAACACTTCGCCACCCCCAAATGTTTCCGCGTGTGACGTCACGAGTAATAAATCCGCAGTAAACATAAATGAGGACCTTTTAAGGTTTCCAGACTGCTTGTACTCGTACGAGTTCAGGAGTTTCTAATTTATCCTCATTACACTATAAGCTTTGGAAAGAAAAACATATAATTTGTTTTATGGGAACAAAAAACAAACTTTTATTTATTTCGCAAGTTTAATATTTACGTAAAAAGGGATATTTCTGGACGTTTAGGAGCTTTAGTATCCGAGAGGTTAAAAATCGACGGTTCGAATTGTGACGTATAATAAGCTACGGATTAGGTATTCGGACGGAAAACTTCGTGAGTCGAATTGCTGTTGCCATGATCAATCGAATCATAGCTGTGTTATGTAGCCATTATCACAGATTATATAAAGAGCCTAGTACCCGTGAAGCTTTATTTAATTCTGTGCCTAGGAAAAGGCAAGAATACGTGTAGTGTTGTAAAAAGCGATAGATGAAGCAAAGAATCGTCGAATAATATATGGAGCAAAGGGGTGGATGAAAAGGAAAAGATGCGCCAAAGAGCTCTCAGAAAAACAAAAAAAAAACAATCGAAAAAGTATTTAGAGATTCTTTTTTCTGTTCATCGTTTCCATATGCCAACACCACACTCCTCTAACTAATGTTAAAAATAAATACCTTTCTCTTGATGATTACAATTTAAATTATACTTTTACAAGGGTTATACATTGCAAGCGCGGTAAAATCTATCTGTCAACCCCCGGCTAGTGCGGAGCACCGTACGCGGTGACCATAGTGATGTGTAATTCGATTCTACCAATTATTCGTCTAACACTAAATAACCCCCAAAGAGCTTTTTAATAAATTATATTATTTTAAAAAAATATTAGCATCTAACACAGATCATTTAACCCGTTGCACGCGCCATCGTAGTAAAATACTGTAACGACCTTTCAAGCTTTCAGAAACCATAAATACGGTTCTAAAATACGTCCTCGCTTCAAAAGGTGTATTTTATCACTTCCGCGAGTGCTAAAACGTGTCTTGTAGATACGGTACTGTGCGAGACTAATAACCTCAATCTATACGTGGTTCTGATCCATAGAGTAATAAAAACGCCTTTACTCTATGTTCTGATCCTACCCTCGTTATCGTACCCATAATAAAAAGAGTAAACACAGTAACTATCAGATTAAAATGCTTTTAGGATAATACCTTTTGGAATTAAGCGAAAAATTATGTCAACTGTGTGATGACTTACACACACACAGATATTATTTTGCATTGCCAACGTGCCGGCAATCTTGTTGACCATCCGTCGACGGAGTGTGGGAAAGTTCGCGGATGTGCACTAGCGCGTGGCGTGACCAATAGCGCGCGCGCATCTTCCGAACGCCCACGCGCGCTATTGGTACATACATACAAGCCGCTCGCGGTGCGTTTGTATGAAGATAACGTACTGTGTGCTCTTTATACTGTGTCGTACTGGCTTACCGAGTGAGACCTCAAAGACAACGGAGAATTTAATACCTATAAACAAACCCTTGTTAAGGCTACCAAAAACGTTTATACTCGTAAGTTATAAAAGGGCCAAACGGGACATTTCGTGTGTAGGTACAGATTTGATATTGCCCAACTTACGAGTCTATATTAATGTTGATCCTTCGAACAAATAGCTAATGTTTAGGGCAACTTTTTGAGGTCCTAACAACTTTTTAGATTTTTATTTTTCGAACATCGCTTGTCGTTTGGGTTTTAAAGGTTTCACGAAGAACCCGCTTTTTGATTGGCCCGGATGCATTCGGTAGAGACCCTTCTATGGTTTGTGGGTTCGAATCCCACCCAGGACAAATGTGGCTGTTGACTGGCCCGGCTTTGACGGAGCTATTATGTCTTCCATTGTGCAAGGGGACGGAGCGAATATTTATTGCCAGAACTGTATGGAATGAAATAAACACCGAAAACGAATCTGCTATGATTGGTAGATAAATAAGCCATTCAAAGGCCCGCAGTATTTTCAAGTTGTTTACGAATCCAGACAAAATATCTGTGTTGAATAATGCATACAGTGATTTATCCTGAAATCTCGCGGAAATGGCTTCACGGGTGACGGAATCGCTATTTAAAGAATATTATATTCGTTCAGTTCAGATATTTTCATGACTTATTAATGGAAGTAATAAGACATAATTTTGTTTAATGGACATTTTAGGACAGAGTAGTCCATAATATCCATATTGTACTTTACCTCTGTGGGACAGTGGGTTAGAGCGTTGGGCTCTTAAACTGGTCTGAAACTAGTGGTTGGTCGTGGGTTTGAATCCCGCGGGGAGCATCACTTTGTGTGGCTTGAATCACCCGAATGTCGAGAATGATGTTCCGTGCTTCGAAATGCGAAAGAGTCCCACACTACTCTTTTGTTTTGAGAAGGCCACTTTTACCCACAAAATGCGAACGCAATTTTGCTGCGGCTAACCGATCCTATAAGAGATAAAGTTAACCAGCTGTTAGCTTTATACCCGGACGCCTAGATGACCTGACTCGCTTTGTCGACAACACAAAAGGAAAAACTATTATTCCGAGGCCAAGGTCCCGCTTAAGACCTTTGCCGAAGTTATTCATGGCTCGCTGGTAGATTCCGTATATTCGAACGTTCTGCCCCGGCCAGTGAAGTTTTCGCTTTCCCTAAATTCACGCTCCAGATATTGGAAAGCCTTTTCGGAATAGCGATGCGGTTTTTAGACGGCGACATTTTATTTTGATGTGGACGAATTCTGCAGAGTTCCTGCGAGGGATGTAGACGGAAATGGCAATGCAATTTACAAGGGAATGCATTGTGGTGTTGTCCACGTTTATCACAAATGTTCTCTTCAAATTAATAACAAGTAGTGTTTACCATTTCTTTGCCATATAGGTACTTGGTCGAATTATCTGATTCATAAGTGCTTTAGCGTTTTTAGTGTCTACTTGTCATCAGAAAAGCTGCGTGTCTGTTTGCCAACTAAAGTAACATGATGTAAAACATCTTTTCAGGTTCATTTTAAGCCAAATAAGATACTTAAAAGACAGAAAGATGCTTTTAAAATACAAATATGTTGACATTCAAAGTTGTGTACGAGTAGTCAAGAACGACAATAAATCGACATATTGAAACTACCAACTCCAACAAATCCAAAAAAACTGAATGTTGTTACATAGAGCTTAAAAGTTAACGTATTCACTCGCTAAATCTGTGGAAATTCCTTTGATACAAGTAAATATAGTAAAAAGAAAATGTACTCTAGGTTGCTTTCACTGCTCTGAAAGATCGTTCACCTCAGGGTGACACAATATTTCAATTCAATATCTTATATGCAATATCCTCAATCCGAGATGTTGGCTTACCCTCCCTGGACGTTTTCCCACTAAACATCACGATAACGAGATGACAAAGACCTATAACGAATAAGAAACAAAATATAATGCTGTGTAACGACTAATTTATACATTTTTACATCAGAAAAAAGAAAAAGAAAAAATAAGCGCTTTCGTGAAGCAGTGGTTTAACTGTTCCGAACTAAGAGCCCGGATATTGTTAGTTTGATTTCTGTATTGAATCCTGTTGATAGTACGACTTAGGCCTTTGCCACACTTGACGGAAATTCCGCCGCGGATCGTCCGCGACGGAACGCTAACACATGTTATTGCATATAAATTACAAACAGCGGGCACACTACGCGGAAGATCGGTCGCTCCGTCGTGGACGGTTTTATATGAAATTATTTCCGTCGCGGACGATACGCGGCGGAATTTCCGTCAAGTGTAGCGCTAGCCTAGAGTCCGTCTGCCTAGCTACCACGAAGTGGTATAACTGCCGCTATAATACTCATAAGTATGGAAATGTTTATGTCATTACAAAAAAGATATTAAGGTTTATCGGTGGCTTGGCATCTTGGTTAGTTACTTAGTGTGGTACTAGATGGCGCTGTGAAAATAATGTCCAAGGGGTTCAATATTTTAGCATAAGAAAAAGTCACGTACGTAACACTTCTAAACGTATCAGAGGTCATTATTGTCCCATCCCATTTGGCACTAATAAGTTTAATACTGTCATACTGTAGACTCATCTTCGAATGAACTGTCTCTCAAAATGTTCTTGTGTTTGAGTAAAGGAACCACTGTTTCACAGAGACACGAAAATCCTGAAAATGATGCCTTTGCGTCTGTGTTGTTGTAAATCTTTGTTTATTTTCATTCTGTCTTCCTTTATCCATTCCCGTTGCCTGAAGTCTAATGGAAAACCGCCCTTCCAATCTACGCTCCAGTTTTTCAGTGGGAATCGAAAAATCTCCGCAAATGCAATTTCCTTACAATTTTTTTCTGATTCCTAGTAAATGGATTATTTATACAAGATTTGCGAAGACAATATCGTTTTTTAAGGAAAGTAAAACGCGAAAGTTTATTTATCTATGTAGGTATGTGTACCTAAGTTACTGTTCGCATTTATATGCGATGTCGCTGCAATGAATGGAAAGGTGAACTTAATACATAAAATTAATATAATATGCATATCCATTATGTGATCACTTATCGTTGACCTTCAGAGATCAGTGTAGCCAAAGATTTCATCCTATGCGGGCATCTTGAGTTCGACCTTGCCCTAAGAATGGCTTTGTTTCGCAAGAGCCGCTTTATGGCCTCTCTCTGAAATACCAACTCTTTTCAAAGTATTTGTTGTTCTAATAAAGCTATATTCAAGGACGTGACCCAATAAATATAGCAATATGGTAAACGAGATCGAGCTCTAGACGAATAAAGTTGCTCAACTGTCTTAATATTATGAAGTCTACAAGAAGACTTTATTTGGGATGGTCTTGAGTGCTTATTTATGTAAGAACACTTATGGATTAGTCAGGGAAATACACTGCATTGTACCTATAATAACATTTGCACATATAACATGATGTGCAAATGTTATTATTGTTAGTCGTTATAATGCATTAGTATGGGGGTTTAACTCGTCCATGGGGAAGAAGAAAAGGGCCATTTGTGGAACTTCCAGCACCCTAATACAAGCAATAGCTACAGCTCAGCTAAAGATGGAAGTCGGCCCAGGGTTTTGCTTGCAGTATTCCCTCAATGTCTTCCTATGGCTAGCCACGGGTATCTTCCCGGTGAAACCCCACCTACCATGTGGGCCCCTCGCTTTTCCTAAGCAAGCGCGTTCTATTGTAGACCATATAGTTGATTAACGTCAGGCAACTGTGGGGTCAAGTGCTAGCTTAACAAAACCTTCATAACGCTGTGTCTTTGTCTTTGTTCTCAGAGCACCACGAAACAGAGTCCGTCCATAACAGTCGATGGGAGCTCCACGTATCCAGGTCTGGGCTTCGGGCCTATGGGCCCCGTGGCGCCCCTGCCTGGCGAGCCACTGGGCACGCAGCTTCGGCAGAACCAGGTAACAAAACAGTTTTAGCTTCTTGAAGCTTTTATACCAACTAAACTATTTCTTGGTCCACGTTACCACCTAACGTAGAGTAACAGAATTATCCAAGTCTGAGAATGTTGTGTTGTTAAGGCTAAAATGTGAAATACCTTTGGTGTCTGTATTGTTACCAAAATTTTCCAAACGTGCTGAGTCGACTTAAAATTCTCCATTATACAAATATGAAATATTTAGATTATCCCAATGAATTGCGAGTCTCGAACTTTTTTAAGTTCTAAAATGTGCCAAACAATTTTATACTATAATAACTATCATGACTCATTGATATTCAAATATGGATGATGCTAAATATCCTAAATGAAATAGTTGCAGCCACAGTGCTACACAGATATTAAAAGCTTGCAATGTCTGGAATAAGCCTCGGGTATAACCTATATTCAATTTCCAAAATTTTCCGCCTCCAGGAGAGCACCACTGAGCTACCGGCCACCGTGAAGACCAAGAAAGAGCGAACATTCGTCATCGCCGCGTTCGAGTTCCACAGAGTCGAGACGCCCTTCCTCATCGGCCTTTGGATATTCTTCGCCAGCCTCGCAAAGATTGGTAAGTATTTACACTATTTTGCGTGTTAGAAACCATTGTTAAAATGGGTAACTCAACAGCCGTGGAAAAGACAACTTTAATTTTTATTTCTATTTTACATGAATTTAGGAAATCGTTACACCGTTAATGCAATTTTCGTTAACACAATAAATATAAATCATATTATCAAGCATTAAGTAGATAATTCAATTTCTTCAGCAGGTAATCTTATTACACTAAACTTAATAATAACTGTCACTCGAGTTCCGTTTTGTTCACGTAATTACAGAAAGCTTTTATATATAATTCTGGAACTCCTCATTACATTAATAACACTTAATTGGGTTTGTTTTGTGTAAGTTTGTGGGTAAACATCTTCCAAAACAATTTAAATGAACAGCACCGTCCATCTTTGTTTGCAATAGCATTTGAGGGAGGATAGAATCGTGCCTCCGGTTCCCAGGAATTTGATTGGTTGGGCCCTTAGAGACCCAATCAACGATCTGCGCATATCTCAATGAAAGGGTTCCTGAGTTGTCCTTTGTTGTGTCAAACGATATAATGGGTTGATTTCAGTTATTAAATTTCAGTGAATCTAAATAAAGTGGAAGGGTTGTTGGCACTTGGAAATTGGTTTGTTCCGTGGCCGTTTTGTTAGCAAGTAGCGACTTGATTTAGTTAGTTTTAACGTTATTGTTTGAATATGGTTTTATTCTATACTAGCCTTTCGCCCGCGGCTTAGCCCGCGTGAACTAATAGGACGTTTCTCGAGAAAATAGCCGATAGTTAGTCGTTCTCTCGCCGGCGGTGGGACAACTGCCTTAGAAGCAGGGATAACACCTCGATGGAACACGTTCCCGTCAAAAACAAAAGACTAGTTATAAATACCAGACCTATTAGCATTCTCACATTTATGTCGAAGATACTGGAGAAGGTGGTATGCCAGCAGCTAACTGATTTTTTAGAGAAAAGCAATATTCTCCCACACAAACAATCAGGATTTCGTCGCGGCCGCAGCACGGTCACAGCGCTGCTCGACGTTATGGATGATCTCTTGGCTGCACAGGATATGGGGGAAGGATCCATCATGGTATTGCTTGACTTTTCCCGTGCCTTTGATGCCATAAATCACGAGCTCCTTTTTTCTAAGCTGTCTTATTACGGTTTTGACGACAGTGCTTTGAAGTGGTTCAGAAGCTATCTGACTGGTCGGTCGCAGCGCGTTGTCATCTCTGGAGATACTGGGGCGAAATTAATTTCTGATGCTGCCCATGTTGGTCGTGGTGTCCCGC
This sequence comes from Mecyna flavalis, assembly GCA_949319885.1. Taxonomy (NCBI): domain Eukaryota; kingdom Metazoa; phylum Arthropoda; class Insecta; order Lepidoptera; family Crambidae; genus Mecyna; species Mecyna flavalis. The sequence goes on from OX439439.1 coordinate 11,670,416, forward strand.
AGGGTTCGATACTGGGCCCGATCCTTTTCATTCTATATAGTGCCGATATAACCAAGAGCATTCGGAATTGCAAGTATCATATTTACGCGGACGATGTGCAGATCTATCTATCTTTCAAGCCTACTGATACTACGGCGGCTGTAAAAATGATCAATGATGATCTGGAGAGAATAAACGATTGGTCAAATAGAAACTGCTTGGCTCTGAATCCACTCAAATCTAAGTTTCTTGTACTGGGTTCCGGCTTCCATATCAACAAAATTGACAGTTTCGGTCCTAAGGTAAAAATAGGTGATACAGCGGTGGTACAGGTCACGGAAGCACGCAATCTGGGCGTTCTCATGGATAATAAACTGAGGTTCCACGGCCATGTGTCTAATACTGTTAGGAACTGTTTCTTTAGGCTAAAGATTTTGTACAAAGTCCGAGATTACCTGGATGTAAAGACCAGAGTCAGTCTTTGTGAAGCATTGGTTCTATCTAAGCTGAACTATGCCGACACTGTAATAGGTGAGTGTCTTTATGGCTACACCAAGAAACTTATTCAGCGAGTCCAAAATGCATGTGCCCGGTTTTGTTACCCTATTCCTCGTCGAGCCCATGTAACACCTTTTCTGAACAAAGGAAATTTAATGAATATGGCGACGAGGCGGACACTGCACTACTCGTGTTTATTGTTTGGTATCGTGCAGTCCAAATCACCCCTATATTTGTATGAGAAATTGAGATTTTCTAGTCGTCATGCAAGAGCAGCACCTCGTCTTGTTCATCACAGCCACGGCACAGCCGCATTTCGTGGCAGTTTTCGCTATTCTGCTACGAAGTGTTGGAACAACATCCCGCCACCCATTAGGTGCTCAGAGACTTACGGATGTTTTAAGTATAAATACAAAAAGTATCTTTTAGAGACGCAAAAAAGTGCGGCGGCTGTGATTTTCGGGAGGTGATCCGATGCGATGGTGTGCATTTGTGCGTTACTGTGACTCTCAATGTAAGATGTATTACTGTTTAGTTGTGTCGCTATGTAATTTTGCCTTTTATCTAACCCAAAAAAGAAAAACAAAAATGTTTTTGTTTATATACATACTTTTTTTTTGTTTTTATATATATATAATTCTATTCATTGTTTTTTTTTTGTGTATATGTAAACTAAAGTTCCGGCGCGTAGCATTACCCTCTCGTTAGGTATACACGGAAGACCAGCGTTGTGGTGTCTGAGACATCACAACATATGCTGAGTGCATGCCTTTTTAGTGTACAACTTAAAATATAAGTCTTGTTAGCTATAATATATGTAATTGTGTTGTATTTTGTTTGCACTAAATAAATACTTTTTCTTTCTTTCTTTCTTTCTTTCAAATAGGTACATAAGCATTCCACCTTTTGTTCTTACATGTTACGAACAGACTCGTTCCGATCATATCTGCCTGTCGGCAGCATAACACGGCCGCTTATATTCGTACTGGTTAGTTAGATACTCGTATGTTTCTTTGTGATTAATCTATTATCTCTGTACTATCTGATCCATTGTTCGAAGATCTGATAATTTGACTTACCTAAGCGTCCACTACCCACAAAACTCCCCCGGGGTGGCGCCGTACTAATCGTCATCATCGCAAATTGCGATCCAATAACTTTACCAAATACAACCAATTTTATTTTAGTTTCTACAAATATCAGCTAGGTTTTACATAACCAATCATCTCTCGAACTCCCGAAGTAAAACAAAATAATGTAAAAATTGCGGGTTTGGATACCTTGCCCGCACAATATCACCTCTGGGTCAGACTCACAGAGATTTAATCTCTGGTCTGTGGTCAGACTTCATTGAATTTCCTTGGGTGAGAATACATTTGCGTAATAAAATTACTTAGGGCACGTAATCAGAGTCCGACGCGTTTATTTTGTAACTTGATACCTAAGTTTGCTTAGGGAGCCGTTTAATTCTGAATGCTTTGTGTTTTTAAATCGGATATTACAGGTCAGACAGTGCCTTTTTAATGTTCTCATACAATCTATTACCGGGCCGGGTACTACTAACTAGGACTTAGGTTAGGATTCGTTTTGCAGACATTTCACCGTGGAACAGTGGCCACCTTCCATTAGGTGGGCAGAGCAAAATTCAGAGTTTTTTTATTGTTTCTGGTGAGTTTTGCCCAGATTGTACTCTTGTAGATGGATTAAGTGGTTCTTGGAGATAGTTAATTTAATATGGTAAGAGTTACATTGGGGTAGCCTGTCGCGAATTCAGAGTTAGTTACATACATTTTTCTACGCCTGAAATAGAATTTCCAAACATTTTTAGTTTTATAACACGTATAAAATTCACTGAAGAACGTGAAAGGTGTTGGGTCCCGTATTATTGATGAAGGCTCAACGGCGGGAAGGCCATAATCGCTGACATGAAAAATTACTCACTATCTCCTCACCTCGTAAGAAAGATTACTTCCATAATGTTCGCTTGTGTTGAGGCCACAACTACCTTCGATTATTTAATGTGACCCTTTTTAAGATTTATGATCCTGTTTTGTTATTTTTAGAAACAGTATTTAATGGCCTTTTTGCGCAATTTCAATCTTGGTCAATACCTTATTTCATTGCTTCGCTCGTTTCTTCTCTCTCTCTTCTTACTATTGTGGGGCTACTGGTATCAGCGAAACCTTTGCTTCGCGAGCCCACAGCGAACGTTAGTCTGCTGTACGAGCTCCTCCAGTCCCCCCGACGATTGGGGGGAAAAAGCGTGACCCCTTTGTCCCCTCTTTCATCTGAGGAAGATTCAATTAACTTCTCATTCAACTATTCATTCTAACATTCTAACTTTACATTTAATTAACTTCTTGAACCGCGATGCTTGCACTCAAAACTTTTCACTCAGTAAGTACTTTACCCCAAAGATGCTTATGATATATGTATATTCAATATAATCGAGGAGTCATAACATAAGCGATACGTTAATGTAATGCAACGCGAAAGTCTAAAACCTTGTAATACTAAGCGTAAGTGGTATATTATTATAATCCGATGTCATGAAATTTTAGTAATACGTAACTTACAAATTGCCTTTATCTTTTAGACCGCTCTCCAGTTATGCAATTATTAACATAGGTATGACTTTATTATTCCTCCAATTGCCGATTTCCCTTACCCATCCAAACTGGGCCAAGTGGCTCACATCGGTACAAAGTGTCCCCGGCCTCTCGTAAATAGACTCACAAATAAAACCTCTACGTCGGTATATCTTGTAGGCTTCATCGCGTGCATATCAGTATTACCTATGAGAAAAGGAATACAACAGCAGTCAGATCCACTTCACTTCAAATTGACTTTATTTTGTAACATTTTTTTCAGAGATAGATAGCTATACTTATTTAGATCTTCTTTTAGTATTGTATTGTATTATACCTAGTTCTCTGTATCGGTATTTCTTTTTCATTATCAAGAGTATGTATTTTTATATATTTTGAATTATTTTCACTAGTTCCGGTCAAAAAAGTTCCGGCGGAACTTTTACTAGCTTCTATTACTTTGTGGACTAAGAATTGATTAATATTAGGACCATCACCCACCACTGTCAGACACGTTCCTAATAATTTTATCTATCAGTATTTAAAAAAAGTGATTCTTTTTTTGAAATTCACAAAATAAAACACCGTATTAAAATATTAAGGCGTTTTTATTACTCTATGTATATAATGAATAAATTATTTATCAAGAACTTACATAAGTAACAGTGGTGAAACTATAAAGTGTAATAAATAACAACTAAATCCGTTTTATAGCTTTTATGTGTAAGAGTAACAAACATCCTTACTTTCTCATAAACTTTCGCCTTTCTTTAAGAATATTGTGTTTTCTACACAAAATCATACATTTTTCATCTTAAAACATCTTATTTTGTTTTCTTTTGAAGAATATGCGTTTACAAGCATCCGCTTTCTGGCGAAAGGTTTATGTTAGGCGACAAAATGCTATTACGACATATGAATGGTCTTGTTTACTAAACAAAATTAGTTTGAGCCGAACCCCGCAGTTGGGGAAAACCTAGTAGGTAAATTGGGTCTCGTGCGTCCATGTTCACCTACTGGAAACATAAACGAACAACCGAGAAAATATCAAGTAAAGCGCCTGTAAACTGTAAACCTTAAGCTAATGGCAGATTTATAAGGAAACCATGCACATCGATCGTTTTAGATCTAAATGAATAGTAATGAGGCTACGAGGAACCATATTTTGCCCTTGGTCTCTTATAAGTTTTTATAAGCGGTATAGAATCTCTAGCATTACAAGTACGAGTATATGCTGTTATAGCCCAAAGAGGCATAACCTTTTGATATTGTACTAATCCCCAAGAAAATCAGGTATTATCATACGACTCACAAATCCTTCAGGTTGATAGTTTTATATGACTTAGTTATAATAATTATGTAGTATAAAAGTGGAGATTGTAATATTTAATTATTGTAACCTTATTGGCGATTGAAAGGAGTAACAGTTGATGGTACTAACTCGGTTCTATCCGTTGGTAGAGTCACAATATTTTTCATAAGTGCATCTTTGAAGTCTATTTGAATAAAGCATATTTTGATTAGATTTTTTGATTTATCATATCAGGAATCAGGATCTACACTTTCTCAGGATGTAAAATAAAAATAAAACCAAATAACACCAGACATATTAGATCGACCTTTTCCTGCTCTATGAACAGCAAGTACAATTTTTAATAAAACCCTGTGATTTCAACTGACTATAAACATAGGCATTGATATAGGTATTATTGTTGTTCAAAGGATCTTCAATCACCTTCATTCCGGGTGAATGGATTTTTGAGTGAAGTTGTAAAGGTCTAGTTCGGTTCACAAGTCTGCGCTGATCGATGGCCTAGAAACATTTTATTTCCTTTGTGGTGAACAAAATTAGTCTGGACAAATAGAACAGTGCAGAATATTGTAATAGAAAAGTAAAAATTAAATACGGACAGTTTTGAGACACTTTTATCGTAAGTTTGTAATTTTACTCTTGTTAAGATTCCATGTATTTATTTGAAAAAAAATCAGCTAAAGATTTTATCATACAATTACTTCGATCAAATATACGCGAAGAACAATTAAATAGGACATAAATTATGTTAAGGGCATTGAAATACAAAAGGCTCATTAAAAAACAAATAGCCTTTATTTTCAAATAAAAAGTAATATCTAAATCTCACTATTAAAATGTAACATAAATTATTGATTTGTTTTCGGACAATTCACGAAACATAAATAACTTAAAAAAATGACAAATACGAAACATTCAGTTAAAATTTTGGACGGAAACTAGTTTTCTAGAATGACTAGCATATCCGTGAGTGTTCACTTTAGATTTTTTCCGCCTTTTTACGTTAAACATTTTTTTGTATTTACCTCTCAAAATACTCCTGTGGGATTTCACTGGAAAAGCTCCACAGGCGTAACCCTGACCTAGACTTCGCGCGTCGTTTAATTCATTGTTTTCCGAATACATTTGCGAGGGCATCACTTGGGACCTATGCGTGGTGTACACAACAAAAGGAGTTGTATTCTGCTTCGGAACAAAGCCTGTAGCCCGCTCGCTGTGCTTCCGAGAAGCCTTTTCACCGTGAGTAGGACAATGCGAGTCAATCTCCAAAGACATAATTGAAATGCTCGTTTCAGAAAAATCCTCATCTACCATTGGATTCGTGAATTTATCTTCGTATCTCAGCGTATGCACATTAGAATAATAGTTACCCATCTTGACGTCGACAAAATCAAACGATGCGCTTGACAACTTTGACTGGTCGGAATCCTTGTTGGAAAACCGCTTGTTCCGGAATTGGCAGCCGACATCCCTTATAAATATAACTGCATCACTATTGTCAGTATCTTTTACATTGTTACCAGCGCATTTGCAATCAGGACAATCAAACTGACATGATTTGTTTGACTTGCAGCAGTGACAAGACGTCGGTGAGACCACTGGAATTGGCGTATTATGAGCGCATGTGGTTGTTTTAGGACTCAACACATACTGTGGTTGTGGATATTCACTAAGAAATTCACATGCATTTTGTACTTGAGAAACTATGTTAACCTGCTGGTCTAAATTAGTCTCTAAAGCTTCGTATTGACATTCTGGGACATATTTGCATCTGGGCGAGTGAGGGCAGTTTACGCCGTCGTCATCTACATTTTTGAGCAGGTTCTCGTAATGGAGATTTTTTATTGGGACACACAAAGGGAGGTTAACGCAACGAGGTCGGTGTAAGCAGGGTGGAATATATTCACAATTATTTTTTAGCACATTTGCTCGTTGGCACGATGGAACAACGGTGCAAGGAGGGTGGTGGCGACACGCTTTTGTTATTCTAATGATTTTAGGCGATGTTTTTTGATTAGACTGTTTCCTGATACATTTATGGCTCAAGTAAACATTATCAGTAGGTAGTATTTGGCAAACTGGTATCAATTCACATTGTGGATCATGCCCACAATTATCTTCTGCTACAACAGATCGATGTCCCTTATTCTTTGGGGATTTATGTCCACCTTTTGAAGAATTGTCTTTAATACGATATACTGATGAATTAATGTACTTTATGCTTTCTTCTTCATCTGTCGTACTTAGCACTACATCAACATTTTCTCTACATTTTGGGCACGTTACCTTGCGATGTTTTTTGCCTGATTTCGACTTACTTTTATTGCTGGCGTTTTCCATTTGTATAGCATCAGTTATTGTAGGTACATCATGTTTAATAGGAACATTTACAACTGCTTCATTTTTAGTAGGCACTACTTCATATTTTTCTATTACTTCTACATAATCTGTACTTAGTAACTTATCTTCTCTAGACGGCGGGCTCTTAGATTTCTTTCCTTTATGAGATTTTGCATCTTTTCTTTCCTCTCCGGGAAACTGACACGTGCTGGTAATTTGGTCTGCAACCGTTAAAGACTTACTATTTTTTGCTAGTTCTGTAAGTGATTTTTTATCAGTACAAGGACAGGCATAAGAAAATAACTGACAAGGACACGGGTCTTCAGTGCGCTTGCCACGGTCTTTCTTTTTGCGCTTCTTTTCTTCAGGTATAGGATTTGTATATTCTGTTCGATATTTAGCAAAAGACCAAAATTTCTGTTGTCTGTCAGTCACTTCCCTGTCGTCATAGATTTTTCGATGATCATCATATAAATCAATATCATCCCGTAAAAAAATTTCAGACGAAAGATAAACTTCATCTGGAAATGATCTTTTTACTTTTCTGGCATTAAGTTCAATACTATCACGAGGTAGAAGCTTTGGCTGAATTTGAGTGGCACATTCTTGAACTATTGCTTCAGTTTTTCCATTGAATCCATTGGTGTTCAAAGGTATTTTCATAACTTTTAATAAATTTACATTCGACGAGCATATGTCATTCATGCAATGGAATGAGTGTCGTTTAGCTACATCATCGAGATCATAAAATATTGTGCTTGTGGATCGTCGTATTGACTTGTGACTAAAATCTTTATTTAAAAGATGATATTTCTCGCTGGTTATATATTGAGTAGAGTCTAATGAATTGAAATTGGACTCAAACCTTGTTTGACCCATATCTCCACAAGTTGCATTATAAACTAAATTCTTGTCATCTTTTCTTGTATGGTAAGGTATCGAACCGCACAAATCGTAAAAACTTGTAAATGATTTAGTATGAACTAAGTTTTCTTTTGAAACATGCATCTCATTTGAGAGATAAATAACTTTGTTTTAACTTATTTTTATTGCAACTGACAAAACAGACCTACAGTATTAAGTAGTCCATTACAAAACGATACAACTTTAGCTCAATTTTAAACGTTAAAACATGTAACATCAAGTTACACGTAATACTTGATAAATTTTGCTGATTTTACCATTTTTTATGACTTTTTGTTACTGACATCAGTCAGATAATGTTGTGATGTCACCATATCACAGTCATGTTTTTATAAACCTATATTTTTCATCACAAAGCATGAAGGTTGAGCGTTACATCAGTTTCGCCAAAGTTTTTACTCCGTTAACTATTGGTTATTGGCTAAAGTCACGTTCGTTTTTATAAAGAGAGTACATAAGAGTACATACTTGTTCATCAAATACTTTAATGATTTGTCATAATTTTATTCTTCATCTCTTCTTATCCTCCTATTTTAGTATAAATGTAGTGTATTTATTTATTCTTCTATACTTTTTGAGACATTCGTCGCGTTATTGCAGGTTTCCACATGGCGCCAAAGCTCTCCAGGATATTCCCGGAATCCTGTCTGCTGATCTTCGTGGGCGTGCTGATCGGGGCCCTACTCCTCAGCACCCACAGCGTGCACGTGCAGCCCTTGACTCCGGACACCTTCTTTCTGTATATGCTGCCCCCCATCATCCTGGATGCGGGGTACTTCATGCCGAACCGACTGTTCTTCGACCACTTAGGAACTATCTTGTTGTTTGCTGTTGTTGGGACTGTCTTCAATACTTTGACTATTGGTAAGACCTATTCTGTTTATTTTTGTATTACTAATATTCGTTAGTTCGTTACACGCATCATTCATCAATTTTACAATAAAAGCTGTATATAACTCAATTTTTTCAAACTTTTTTAACTAAATAATAAAAGCTTTCTTCTTTCACACTTCCTCAGGAAGCGTGGCTCAATATACTGCCAGACTATAGGCTCATCTGATCTTCGAGCCTTTCGTATACATAATAAAATAATATTCTTGCAGGAGCGTCACTGTGGGCCTGCGGGCAAGCAGGGATGTTCGGATGCAACACTCCCTTCTTGGACATGCTGTTGTTCGGAGCGCTGATCTCCGCGGTGGACCCAGTGGCAGTTCTCGCCGTCTTCGAAGAGATTCACGTCGACGAAGTCCTGTACATCGTGGTCTTCGGCGAGTCTTTACTCAACGACGCGGTCACTGTCGTGCTGTACCACATGTTTGAGGCATACACGTGAGTAAGAAAACTAAGGCGCTGCGTACACCTAGACTAATAGTAAATAGTATTAAAGTACTACGCTGATTTTACATTTACTGGTGGGTAATATCCGACACAAGACAAAAAAAGTGCCTATGTCTTAAACAGAGCAGTAAAAATGAAAATTAAAAGTACCTATGTTTACGTAGACGACTAATAATAAATAAATACCCACTATAACTATTGTATAAAGCAATGCTTGATAACGTTTCGACCTGCTACGAAAGGCCAATTGAACAAGACCACGAGTGCTACGACGTAACCTTGGCGTGTCGTAGCACAGTAGATGTTAGTTTATTATAGTTTAGTCTTCGCACAGAGTTAAGTGTTAAAATTATACCGACTAAAATTTTTACTGATTCAATATTTGAACTCAGGACCCACTTAGAACAAAGTGCCTTTAACCAATAAACTAATTGAGGCGTTTACATCGCTATTCTTTCATGCTAACAATACATCCATTATTCTTTTGCAGAGAGATGGGGCCATCTCGTCTAGTATACACCGATATCCTGGCGGGACTGGCGTCATTCCTCGTGGTGGCAGTGGGGGGGACGTGCATCGGATGCGTGTGGGGATTCGGCACCGGCCTCGTGACGCGGTTCACCAACGAGGTGCGGGTCATCGAGCCGATCTTCATCTTCGTCATGGCATATCTCGCGTATTTAAACGCCGAGATGTTCCATATGAGCGGTATTCTTGCGTGAGTATCTTGTTTTGTTGGTATTATTGTTTTGATTTGCTCAATTGAGCATTTTGTAGGTGACCGTGTTTTGTGAACCAGGAGTTGTGGGTTCGAATTGTACCTTTGGATAAACGACAGATATTTATGTGATAAACATCAATAGTGTTATTATGATGTATTTAGGAATACATAAACAGTGGTATTGGTGACATGGTGTGATGTTCAGTGTCGTTCCTATTCACGCAATAGAAGCGCGTGATCTCCCAGTTTTCTAAGTACGATCGCGGTCTCTTGCGCGTGATCACTTTTGGAATAATATACCGTGCACGCGCAGCGTGACTTCTTAGGAGCGGCGCTTGTAAACGTGAAAATACTGCACAGGATTTTAGCCTTAAGGGTGATCACGCGCTGGTGTCCTCGTTAGTACAGTGGTTGCTTTCATAAGTTACAAGCAAGTTTGCATACACGTATCTCATATTGAATCTCATAAATTCCTTGTAATATCAGAGAGGCTATAAATATTGGAGATGCGTGAATAGAACCAAGTCTTTTGTCACTTTTTATCGATACGTTCTTTTATCTATAACTTATGGCCTGAAAATTTATTGTCGTACCGTAAAGTATGAACGATGTGTCATAAAAATCTGTAGTAAATTGTAACAGCGCCAAGGTTTGGTGACTTGGTGTATGATAAATGATATGACAGTCATATTAAGGTTTAACCATGTATAGGGTCCGTTACTCAAAAAGGAATAAAAGTCTTTTTTACAAATTAACACAACATATTCCTGCCTACAATCGTAGAAGACTTTAAGCCCTATTTTACTGAACAACAGTGACAAATGTTTCTACTAAGGTAATTCATGTTTCTGTTAGAAAATCTTCAAAATTATCGTCGTTCAAAAACAATCCCTTTGTAGCCTGACTGCAAACAGCGATTGTGTCCCATTTCCTATTTACATCAATTTCGTACCCTTCCTTATATTATTTCACATTCTATTTGAGCTCGGTCGAGTTATCCAAGCAAAGTTCCGTTCAAAATCGTCCCACACGGAAATGTGGAATGGAGGGAAGCGGACAGGATGTGAATTCTGTTTATTTGCTACTGTTTAAGAAAATAAAATTGAAAACTTGCAGCAGAATATTGTTGTTAACAAAACCCACCTTGCAGAGTTTACTGAACATTACGCGCTTACCAAACGATTTTACGTAATTTACGTAAGTTTTCTAAGGTAACGCGAGAATCAAGTTCGTTATAATCACAAACAGCATCTTGTCCAATATTTAAAATTGTACCTTTGTTCAAAAATTTTAAAACATAACTATTTAGTCATCGCTACAATGATGTGTAGGTACTGTGTGTACTTGCTTAATCACCACTCACAAACTCGAGCTGTATCCCTAAAAAACTGACACAAAGTTAGCTCAACCCGGGAATTGAACCCAGGATCTCGAGATCTCGGCCTGGTACTTAAACCACTAGACCATCGAGTTGAGGAGGTGAAGGTATTGTACATAGTAGTATATATATTTTGTTAATCATTGAATAAGGACTATGTCAAACCTATTTCCAATGCAGATTCAAGGCCTCCATTATTAATTTTTTTTTATGATAGGTAATAATGACATGCCATTCTCTAATTTCCATAATCTAAAAAGTTGATGGCGACTGTTAAAGTAGTCATTAACCGTACTTAACTGAAGTGTCTCGCCGACCCTACGTGTCTTCTTCGAACTCTTATATTGAATTAATTGCAAGCCGCCAAGATCCGTCTTCAAGATAAGGTTGCAGTATTAACTTAGCGAACTCGGGTTTGACGGACCCATATTTATACATCTTATTATTTTTACCTTCATATGCAATCGATCGATCGATCGATCTGCAATCGATCTAAATCAGCATATAAGGATTTTGTCTTCCTAATAAAATTGCACAGCCATTCGTGTTTGATCCCTTGATTAATGCATTTCGAAATATCTAATCATTTTTGAAAAATTAGGTTGGCTCTTTTGATCTTCTTGGCACCCGCCCCTTAATATCCAGATGTGCTTGCTCCTATTGTCTTATTTAATATCAAAACAAATTTTATTTTCAGCGTCTAACCGTTTTCAGTTTTATTTTTTTTGTCTTTATCGTCAACAATCCATACCTATCAATAGGCTGGCTTAAAGGATTCATAACGTTTTGTTACAGTATAACGTTCTGCGGCATAACAATGAAGAACTACGTAGAAGGGAACATATCGCACAAGTCGCACACCACCATCAAATACACGATGAAGATGCTCTCCTCGTCTTCGGAGACCATCATCTTCATGTTCCTGGGCGTCGCTACCGTCAACAACAACCACGACTGGAATACTTGGTTCGTCTTGTTGACAATTGTCTTCTGCTCAGTATTTAGAATAATAGGTAAGTGATCGTTTGAGAATTTTACGCGTAATTACTCTTTCATATCATCTAATTTCTCGAGCCTTTGTTTAAAGTGTCTGCTTGGACTATGAAATCTGAACTTTGAAAGTCCAGTAATTGCACAGTTATTAATTCTTCAATAGTGCGTTGTTGATAAGTGCAAATTGTTACATGTTTTTTTTCTAAATAAAAGCGACGTCTGCTTAATTTTCATATTAATCTAGAAATGGCTTCAAAAAATCTAAGAATAACTCATTCTTTGTTTCAGGAGTGTACATATTTAGTGCTGTAGCTAATAAGTTCCGTTTGCACAAACTAAATAGGGTTGAAAAGTTTGTTATGTCCTACGGAGGTAATATTTTTAAATTGTTTTTATTGGTATAATTAAACTCATTCGTTAGAAGGGATGCATTAAATGAAGCTGATTGCATTTAATTTAGGTCTTCGAGGCGCAGTCGCCTTCGCATTGGTGCTATTAATAGACCCCGAGGTGGTGAAACTGCAGCCCATGTTTGTGACGACCACAATTGCAGTGATATATTTCACCGTCTTCATCCAAGGCATCACGATTAAGCCACTAGTCAAGATGTTGAACGTAAAGACGGCAGAGAAGAGGAAACCTACTATGAATGAGAGGATACATGAACGGGTAATCGGAACGAAAATAAAAATTAAATTTAATATAGATTATTTCTTTGAAATGTACTGAATCATGAGTAACTCATATAGGCCAATTTACTATCAAAAATTTCCACCAAGCAACTGTCTATAAAAATAACAGGTCCGTTTAAGTTATCGTACACAGGTACTCGTACTAACACATGTTACTGTTTCAGTTTATGGACCATTTAATGGCAGGTATTGAAGATATTTTAGGTAGACATGGTAATCATCATATAAGGGACAAATTCAAGAGATTCGATAATCGGTTTATAAGACCGTTTTTGTTGAGAAATTATCAGGTAAGTAACTTCAAAGCATTTGTATGAAATGTTTCTTTTAAATAATGTTATTCTAAATCCTTTATTTTATAGGGTGCTGAGCCAAAGATTTTGGAAACTTATTCGAAATTAGCTATGAAAGACGCTATCGAATATATGCAAAGGAATGCATCTACTATTGGTAACATATCTGGTGCTGAATCTATGTCAGCTATATTTAAAAATTATACCAATGCTAACTTCAATGGAAGGTATGTATCAAATATTGTTTTAAGTAGGTACAGTATTAAATTTATTCTGCCAGAACATTACTGATGGTTTGTCCTTTATTTTCAGTCCAAGCTTCAGTCAATTAGATTCTTCAACTTGGAATATTGACATGCAAGAATTGGAATACAATCCGTCTAAAAAGGATTTGACTGACGCTAAAATTCATCACCTACTAGCCGAGGAACTCGTCAAACCTTTCAGACGTGTAAGTGTCTCTATATTCTTTAACAGTAAATATTTTTAACTGTACAGAAAAGGATTAATATGTGTCTGTATTTATGTCTAAAGAAGTTTCTTTTCTTTGTTCTTATTAACAATTCTATAGATGTTAATCTCCTTCGGAGCTTTCTAATGCCTCTGTGCTTGTAAGTATGTTTTTCGTAATGTACCCGTACCTATGCTATGTATTGGGTTATAATTCTTTCATCCCGCATAAATAAACACTTTTTATCACCTTTGCAAAGAAACCAATAGATGAAAATAAATGAGTAACAACTGCAAATACAGCATGCGCTGAGGCAAATTTTACTGGGTGATTTATCATCGATTCATATGCAACATGCCATGTAGTGTAGAATTATCATTACCATTCAAAATATAAATAAGGCCATTTGCCAACACATATTTACAGCAACAACAAACAAAACTCCTCTTCCTCATATTGTTCTCATATCTCTCTCATGATAGCATCGGACATGTAGCAATTAAGCGCTTCTGCTTCTTGAGTTGTCTAAACCATCTAGTTTGTCAAAACCATTTTAAAACACAATAACTAAAGACCAAGTTCAAGAGAGACAACCCAAATAAAAAGCGTTACAATATTATTCAAAATCGTTGAGGTCTTACAAAAGCAAAAATATATGGCGTGAACATAAAGAAAAATTACCTCGATGGGCGTGAAGAACCATTAGTGCCAAAAACGCCATTTGCATGTCTAATTATATATAGAGCAGCAACAAACTACACTCTCCCTCAAAGGGAGGATACTTTTGCACGTCATCCTTTTTTTCCCTACCAGGGAAATTTCATTTTATTATTTCATTTCATTTCATTTCATAATTCTTTCATTATTAAGATCGTAGTCGTGATATAATTGGACCTAAAGCAATTAAGTGCTTATGCTTCTTGAGTTGGCTAATCCATCTAGTTTGTCAGAGTCTGAGCATAAACTATCATGACCGAACACTCCCCAAATATAAATTGTAGCAATATTTTTAAAAAACGTTGAGGTCTTGCAGCACCGCCGGCTGAGCTACAGCAGGCACGCGGTGAACGAACGCGACCTCGGCATCCAGCAGGTGAACTACAAGACCCACATGAACATACGCCGCCGCGTCGGCGATAGGAAGCATCACCACAAACGCAGTAAACGTGGGAAGCAGGTTGGTGCAGTCCAAGAGTATTTTTACCCTGTTTTTGGATATGATCAGTTCCCTCCTCTCAGTTTCATGTTTGACTTCACATTGAGCAATAAGATCTTTAAAGTTTTTGTTATTCATATCTATTGTGTCGATTTACACTTTACAATGAATCAACCAATTTTGTATCCCTATAAAAAGTATTATTTTGGGTTCTAAACAGCCGCCACACCTTTTAAAATTAAAAAACCTTTTTTTTAATTGACTCAGGTCTTTCAGAAAGATTTTATTTGTGATATTTACTATGAACTAGCGGCCGCCCGCAGTTTCACCCGCGTGGTGCCTGTTCCCGAGGGAATTGATCAAAATCCTTTCTTAGCGGCTGCCTACGTCATAACATCTACCTGCATGCCAAATTTCAGCCCGATCCGTCCAGTGGTTTGGGCTGTGCGTTGATAGATATCTATGTCAGTCAGTCAGTCAGCCAGTCAGTCAGTCACCTTTGAGTTTTATATATATTGGGTATTTTTTTTTTTTTGTTTCAGGATGGCAAAAATCATGTCACCTTCCCAGAATTCCAGCAAAACGGTTCGGCCAAACAGTTCACGCACGGTAAAATAAAGTATTATAGATTAGGTACTTAAACTATTCTTTTTTACTATCACGAGTGTCGATCGCATGCACGTGTGGGTCCAAGTATTTTTTTTTTGTTTATATTTTATATTACGTACGTGAATCATTGTATTCTTTATTTGCGAGCACATACGCTTATTTGTGCACTAGATGCATCAGTCAAACCGAAAAGAAAAATCGATTTAGGTCCTCACCAAAAACACAAAATTTATTTTTAGAGCATGTAAAAATGTCGTTTAATAAGTGTATTTGTGACACAAAGTTTTCATATTGGCAAATGAATTATTGTTAAAGTTTCGTCTTAGAGTGCAAAGTTTTAATCTGAAAACACGTAGATGATCATTTTATCAATTCCCCAATTTTGTAGAAACTCTCTTGTCCTAGAAATATGTTAGATATTATACATATGAATATATAAAAGAATCCATTAGATTTGATTTCTTCAATGTACGAGTAGCTTGAGAAATATTAGAAGAAACGAACCGTAACCCACCACTGAAAAGTATTCAGATCCCACACTGATCGTTAAACGCATAACATCAGTAGGTGTTGATGACGTCGTAGATTAGTTAGCGCTCAATGGCAGCACGAATCAAGTAATTGATCTTAAAGAGACTTATCGTAATTTTCTGGATTGTGTTCCAGACTACATCGATGAGGTGTTGCAAGAGGACTGCGACGAACGCGAGCCCCGCCGGGAAGGCGACGACGGCGGTATTACATTCACTGCCAAATGCCCGCGTAGGTATTCTGCATGAACACCCTGAGTGACACGAGACATTTGGATTTGAATAACATAGATGCTAGATTAACGTAGGCTTGCTATATTGCGCTATGGGCCGATGATCGAAAAAGAATGTGACAATGTGACCATGCACGAACAATGAACATGTCGCGATTTCAACTGCCGATTTCCTAAATTTCTTCAAAGGACGATAATAATTTGATCAGGCTAAGTCGGTTGGCTGTAATTACTAATTTTTTACTAATTCGTAAAAGATGTAACGAGCTTAAAAACGTTAAAAACGCAACATTTACAGAAAGTTTACCACATCCAACATTTTTGACTGTCTTTTTTGATGCTGCGATTAAGGAATATCATGTTTATTCCTCTTGTTTTAATTATGTATTTATACGTTATAATATGTAATCTCTGTCGATATTTGAATTGATCTATGAAATATTTGATATGATATGCTCTTGTCATGCTGAAAAGCTGCAATGCCTGTATCGGTAGCTTTATTTATTGCTAATTCAGCGCCGCATACCATTTCATTATTAATATTCAAATCCAAATGACACTGTATGTTGTAAACATTGTATTTCTCACTTAATTTGCACTGGAGTATTTTATGATTTACAAAAAGAAATCGAATTCGGTTATTCTTCCTTACTAGGTAAATTGTTAATTACTAACATGTTATTTTGCTGGGCCCTGGAGACCCGTTGAGATGGCTACCTTCTGTGGGAATGACGTAAATGTGGTGGCATGACCATTTATCTTCTATATGTGGAAATTTTTAACTCCCTATTCTATGATTTCTTTTGATAAAGTTAATTTTGCTTACCTGTAATGCATGTAGAACTGTTTAACGTAATATTTAGAATCGAAATGAAACGCACTTGCAACGTAATTGATAACATAAATTGTTCTGAACTGTCTCAACAGAATTCTTACATCTATGTTTTGTATATAAAGTTCAATTATTTTCTTATCACAGTGGTTAGTATGCAATTTTTTAGATAATTTCCTATTGTTAAACTCAAAATAAAAGTCTTAAAGAAGTTTTGCTCATCAAGTAACGTGGAGTCGCCGCAGTTCTTTAATATTTTTTTCTTGTGGCCTATGTAGCTTCATTTAATAATTTAAGTTTAGCAGTTCTCCATGCATAAACCAACTGGGATATCTGTCTCCTGCCACATGTACCGTTGAAGCTACAACCTCGACTCCTGTACTAACCCATTGCTCATTCTGCTTGTTTAACGTTTGTTTGATTGTCGTTTTCTTCCCTTCTGGCAATCTTCATGTGGCACCGCAATTAATCTCGACAACTGACGATTAAAGCTGGATATAGAGAAGTCAGTCCAACATCCTCGCATAAAGAGAATAGTAGTTCGCTTTTAAACCAGTTGGCTAACCTGCCCGGATTCAATCCGTTGAAAGCGAGGATCGTTAAGCAATATGCTAAAACGCCAGAAGAGATACTGCCGACAGCTGTTGAGAAATCCTTACCGTGGAGAAGGGACAGATCCACGTATAACTTTGGTATGTGTTTATGACAACTAACAGTAAACAGTCATTGCCTATATGCGTCTGATGATCGAATTTGTCAAGTGCACACAGCAACCGATTACCATATCGACGGTAAACTAATCTTTTTTTTTTTAAACAAATTAAAAATATCGTACTTATTTAGAACTAACGGCCGGTTTACACATGTCTCCGTTTTACTGTTCCGTTTTATCGTGTACGTTTTTTTTTCGTCGATCGATGGCGTATGTAGTTGTATGAGCGACTTCACACATGGCACAGTATTCTGTACAGTAATACATACGCTATCGACGAAAAAAACGTACACGATAAAACGGTACAGTAAAACGGGGTTTATTCCCGATTCGGCACCTTCCCGTTTCGGCACCCATGAAATTATGAAAACCGACCGTAATTGGCAAAAACTGTCGAATTAACTTTTATGATTAGGTAGAGGTATGATCGTCTGCAGCTATTGTGTGAAGTCTCCGAAATCATACCTTACCGACTATAGCGTTATTTCATGAAATTTATATTACTTATAATACGATTCAACTTAATTGTTTTGTCCGAACATCTATTAAAAATAAGTATGCTACATACCTAATCCTTCTATTTGTTTATTTAGAAACTTATTATTAAAAAAGGTATTCGGTTAGCGATGTGCACTTATGTCGACACTCGTTGTTAAAAACAATGTTTTATAGAAAATAAGTAGTTTATTTTCGATGTGAAACCAAAAACTTTGAAAATTAGGTTTAATAATTTAATAATCTTCACTAACCTCACTCTCACAGAATCCTTGACAGTTTTATAGTCAATGTAGATTTTATATTATTAGTGTTTGTTAATCTTAGATAAATTTTTGAAGTAGAATCCCTAAAGTATAGTGCTTTATAAGTTTAATAAAAATGTTGTATGTAGTACGTATAGTTATTAGCAGTAGGTACGCACACAAAAACTAGTTGTGTTAGACAATTTAGGCATTGTATCAACTGATTTAGTTTTATATAAAAATTATCTCGTAACGTAAATATTAGATAAATTTTGTTGCATCGAAAATAAACTATCTAAACTGCCAAAACATTTATTTGGAATGACGTTAATTCATCATTTAAATCCAATGATTAATTTTATGAATTTTTAACTTATGTTTTGATCGTAAAAATACTTCTCGTGATACCAATAAATCTTTTTATAATTCAATGTTTTACAACAACGAGTGTCAAACGAAAAATATATATTTTAATCCTCAATTATCAAGACAATGAATTTCATAATTTCATCAGGCGCTTCAAAACTAAACATCCCAAACCTAAAATTGCATGTTATTACTAAACACATACTATTCTTATGTATGTAGATCTATGTATGTATTTGATGTATTTTTGAACACTACATAACTATTCTCTAGTGTATCTACAATAATCACAATTGCTTCAGATTGAATATAGTTAATTCCACTACAAACATCCTTTTAATGTCTTGTTAAAGAATGAAGGGATTACTAACATTACTTTTAGGATTTATTCGGAGTGTTGATCATTTACTTCATATCTCTGGGGCCGGTGCCCCCATGGTACAAGCGTTTATGCGTGTGTTATTTGGCGCCCTATGCCTATTTTAGGGTTAGTCGGCGATGTGCGAATAATGTGCAAGGCTAAGGATGTTTTTAAAATGGCCTCAATTCGCTACTAGCAACTGCAAATGTTTATTATTCATAAGTCTAGTTTTTTATAAAATAAGTCTGTCATTCTAAAAATTACTTATTCTAAATCAAACTGAAGGCATTGTGGTGATTTGTAAATATTTATTTTTTATTAATACATTTAAGTTTCTAAAACATAAGGAACGAATGCATGTTAAGAAATTATTGCTAAGTGCAGGATGTCGTTGATCGGTTACATACAATCTGAGGGGACATCAATTTAATTGTTTAATTATTAAATTATGGACCACATAAATTATCTCGAGAAAACTTACTATTTTTCCTCCTCTAACATTAATTTTGTTCTGTCCCAACTTTGGGAAAGTATATCAAAAATTTCTTCAAAAATAACTTGTCAAAAGGATGAAATCGATCAACGTTTCAATCATTTTAACTTTCTAAAATGTACTTTCCTAAACGAATAATTATTCCGAAGTTATATTTAAAAATCTATTATATTTTTATGTAATATAGGTATTATATTTCCGAAAAGAGACAATGAAATATAAGAGTTTGATAGCATGAAGAAAAATATAATTTATAGTCGAGTTATAACTTAGTCTAAAAATTGTAGAGATGTTTGAACCAAGACAATGAAATTCAAGATTTTGATAGCATGAAAAATATCTTGCTGATATCTGTATCATGAAAAAGTAATATAGAAATAGCAGACTTACCATTTTGTACTCGTACTTAAATTTTAATAGAAACTTAGTCCACCGTTATTAGAATCAGTTCCCACTGATCTGTATGATTTCTACATTTAACCATTTTATTTTCTTGTAGTTCCAAATGAGGATATCCTTGAAGAAGATGAAAGGAGAATGTCCGATGATAATGGTAAGTTCTTAAAAATCTTTATTTAACCTTTTCCACGCCAATGTCTGATATATCAGACAAACCATTTTCGTGCCCACCACGCCAATGTCTGATATATCAGACAAAAAAACATGATCAAGAAACGTTGTATTTTTACTTGCCTGAATGAGTTGAGTATAACCTAATAATTTTTTGGAATTTTTTTTTTAATGGTCGTGGCGTGTGGGGCACCATTTTCGGAAAAAAGCGTGGCGGGGAAAGGGTTAAGGATGAAAATTATAAGACTTACTTATGCAAATGATGTCAAAATTATACTGAACGATTAGAATAACACAAACACTTCAACTTATAAAGTTTGTGTTTTGTATGGCAAGTGAAGTGGAATGGAATAGGTAATTGACGCTTACAATCAGGTGGTCTGCCTGTCTCACTTCCAAACTGACATAGCATATAAAACAACAATTTTTAATTTATATAGACAGCGCTCACTACTTCCTATGGAAACATAATTTTCGCCAATTTAAACAAATTATCATCATAACATAACATTCCTCATTATTTTTCAGACACATACATGACCGTGGCGGAGCAAGCGCGGGTGGCTACCCCAACGGCTACGGAAACCATGTTGCCATGGAAACGGGAGGAGGCAGAGGGGTCGGGCGCCCTCAAACAGTCGGAGTTCCCCTCCTGGGCGTCTAACAAAGAGTACCTCGCGTATAGCTCGCCCTCGGCTACTTTCTTAGGTTGGTATTGGTTTTCACGTGTTCTGTAAGTCATCTTTTTATTTTGACACGGAGAATACCAGAATTTGCCTCATTGGGTGGTGACTAATATGTGCGCATAACTTTATTTAAATAAATCAATCATCGGGATGAATCTTTAGGGTAGGGTCAGTTATAACACTGTGAGATTAAAGTAGACAGATATCAATAATGCTGTCTTATTTTCGATGCAAGGGATGACAAGTCGGCTACCACACCAGAGGTCGCGGGTTCGACTCCCGCACGGCACTAACATTTTGTCGTCATGAACGAACATATTTGTTTGCATTAAATTAGAATAGGAGGTCTTATAATATTATGTCCTAATGGATAGAATGGAAATGGATCCATATTATTATGTATAGATTCAGTGTGTGTAAAATACCGACAGTATAATGTAAATACTACTAAGTAGTACTATGTTATGTTTTTATTAGAATAATGATTGATTAATGCAATATTTAATGTGCCAACAAGGTTTGCGCCGGTGAAGATTTTTTGGTGACTTTTATTCAATCAAAGCTCTCTGCTTTTTCATCGCAAATAGCACCCATTTAATTGTTTAACACAGTTGTGAACGTCCGCCTTATTTTGTTATTTATTATATTTAACTACGTAAAATAATTTCTATTAGGAATCCTAATATGTGCCTTTTGAAAATTTCCTTTTTCTCGCATGACGATAACTAACAAATACTGTTTTGCATGTTATGCTTACATATCACTTGACTTATCCGTAAGCTTAATAAAACAAATATTTCCTTCTATGCCGAACATATAATATTATATTATGTATTTATGACTTCTGTGTAAAAAACCTGCGTGCATTGTATTGTTTACCAAACCAACGTACAAACATTTCTGATTAGAGTTTTTCTCTTTCCCCTTCATAACCCTATCATCATCACTAGGTGGTATAGAGAAGCCCAAACATCCCAAATCTATCATAGGTCTCTTTAGAAGAGAGAGCTCTAGTTCAACGCAAGGGGCTGCCGAGGCGGCCGCGTCCGATTCAGAGGCAGGGAGAGCAGAGAGCAGCAAGGGAGAGTGCTCAAGAGAGATCGGGCCTAGGCAAGGCCCAAGTATGCTATCGAAGAGGAGCACGAGCCTAGGTGGGCCTTCGGTGCTGTTGATGGAGGACGTGGCCCACTCCGACCCATTGGGGGCTTCGAGCAGGCCCGCCAGCATTATGCAAGGCCCGCATCGAGGACAGTGTAGAAGAGGATCTATGCTGGAACTCACCGGGTAAGATTGAATTATTTATAAAACGAATATAAGTACCCTTAGAAAGATCCGACTTATTTTTTATTGCAATGTGTAACAAGACGAGCAGATCGTTCACCTGATGGTAAGTGCCACGTCTGCCCTAAGACAGTTCCAGGCGCGGTCGCAGCCTCAAATTTTGGAGGGGGTCACTTTTTTTTTTTTTGGAGAATGCGTTTTTGTACCATAACCGCAGGCTAGCTAAACCTGCGGCCGTGTGTGGGACTCGAGACTAAGCGTCCACTACGCACTAAACTCCCCCAGCCAGCCTTGTGGCTATTGACCAGCCCGGGTCACTCACTACCTCAAAAAAAGGAAACTTGGAAGTGTTACAAAATCATATATAATAATTAATTATACTTATGGAATTACCACCATTCACCACCATTATTATTTGGCAAATTTTTGAGATTTTTCAATTTGACCTTAGATTTTGGGGGGGGCCATGTCCCCTGTGACCCCCCCCCTTCGGACCGCGCCTGGACAGTTCAGTGCCAAACAATAACTAAGCAGTTACCGTCCGGCACCGCCCTGCACCCGCTACACCGAGACGACAGTTATTAGGTCTCATATACCCAGTAATAATTTCACTAGCTAGTGCCCTTTCCCGAAACACAGAAGTGCTTGACACACTTCTATTTCACGGGAAAATCTGGCACTGCGGTGGTACCCACCTAGACGGCCCAGTACAGGAAATTACCAACTTTAAAAAAGTTTTATATAATAGTACAGTCAAAAGCACGTCAGACGTAACACTTTGGACTTTGTACCGCTCTTATGTCGGGGGCATAAGTGCTATTATCGAACTGCAAGTGTTTACCGATGTGCTGTTGACCGTACATACCTAAATGTAGGTCTTTTTCCTATCGTTTTGTCTGGATCTAGTCAGGGTACGTTTGCACTATGATCCAGGATTTTGCAAGTTTAGTGCACATTTGGAGCGATTGCTATGCTATCTGACCTTCGTGACCCTTAACAGGTGAGCTTGACCAATTGGATCATGGCTCTAGTATTTACAATTTAAACATTCGATTATGCTTGTCTCTTCACGTTGATGTCCGTCACATCCGAGCTAGTATGTACCTATTAAATGGACTATATTTGTGGATACAGTTATCGCGTCTAAATATGGATGCTTAAAGAGTAAATACAAATAAGACTTATATTAACATGTTTAACTATTTTGATTGGTTTGACAATTTTTTTTAAAGAAAATTTATCTAAATTGAATGTAGAGTGCCTATTATCCTTACGATAAACTAGGTTATAGATACAGTAACAGGCTGATTGTTCACTTAACAAAATATGAAAACTCCAATAACAATTCCAGGTCCCTCTCACGCGATGCAATCACAGAAGAAAAATGTAGCAAATCACTGCCAGAGAGCGAGAGGATGGGAGTGAGACGGCTGCCACTGGGCCAGCAGAGCCTACCACGGGAGCCGTTTATCCGCCAGCTCACCATGGCCTCCACACTCCTCACCAGCTCTTCCTCAGACGATTCCTCCGACGAGAACACCTGAGTACCGCGACGTGGTGACCACGATAGGTTGCCACTGCTCAAATACAAAACACTAGAGTAAACCGATTTCTCC
Organism: Mecyna flavalis; assembly: GCA_949319885.1. Lineage (NCBI taxonomy): Eukaryota > Metazoa > Arthropoda > Insecta > Lepidoptera > Crambidae > Mecyna > Mecyna flavalis. Next base: position 11,694,108 of record OX439439.1, read on the forward strand.
GAATGCAAATATGTTGGATGCATATTGTCGATGTGAAAGTCAAAACAAACACTTTCTAAACAGTGCTGTGAATTTGTGGTGTAGCTATAAAAAAGTAAATTAGTTAATAAAGTGGCTTAACGTGTGTTAATTGAATAATTAACTTCTGCATAACAAAGATGATGATGAGTAATCTATTTTTGGCTTACGGTTAATCGTAATTTGATAATGACATTGACATTGAACAAATTAATCGAAATTATTAAATTTTATTTTGGAAGTAATAAAAAGTTCTCTGTCTTTCTTAACTACTTACGTATTTTCTTAAAACGTACGTACCTATTAGTGATGTATCTTGCTAAAAATTGTGCATTTGTATTTTAATTTATATGATAGATTCATTCTAAAACAAGTAATAATATAATTTACAGTAAATTTTGTTTGATTTGTTACTTTATTTAATTAAATATATTTTTATATTATTGTTCAATAGTTGAACTCAACACACTCAGTGTTTTTATTTGTTTTAATTGGGCTACTAATCAACCATTATGTTGTTACCAAAATCTTTACGGCTATTTTTGTACTCTTGTAAATAAATTATATTCACTAATTTTCTAATAATATTAGCATCACATATTAAGATAGGTTGTTGAAATGATAGAGTTCGTGTGAGTAAAAATAATAAAAACTGGGTACAGCCCTCGTTTTAGAAGTTAAATAAATAATTTTGGTTTCTCACGCTGTTACCTCTTGATGTTTCTGCTACTAACTTTACTATCACAAACAAAATATCTTCCTTATACCTACTAAGTACTTCATTAGGATTTATTAATGGAATTGATGGGGTGTATCTACGCGCTGTTTCTAGGTTTTGTCGTACTTATTTTATAGTTTTATTCAATTCTAATTCGAGCTCAAACACAAACCACATTTAAAAGGAAATAACGTTTTAATGGTACATACTTATAATAGTTAGTAAATTAAATTATATAAAATTATTAGTAACGTGTTTTGAGCTGAAATTCTGTAAAAACTATTTTCAAGCTTTTTGTTCTCTCTTTGAAATTGCGAACCATTAGACTTGAAATAAAAAGCTCATGATGTGAAATCCTTGGGTATACCCAGAAACTTACATTTTTTCTCTGCTTTTATTGAAATTACGTTTTTAGTATCTGAAACCTATCTTAGTATGTCAGTTGCTGATATTAAACTATTGGGGCACTTGTTGCCAATGACAATACTGTGTTTAATACCTAGTTGTTTACCGGTACATTACGTAGATAGTGCGAATAGGGAATAAATGATTACTTAGTTACATGATTTAGAATAGGCTTATTATGTTTGTAAATCATTAATCCAATCAGTATTGCGTATATTCATCGAATAACATAAATTGATATGGGTAAGAGCAGACGTTAAGTATTTCTTGTTTATTTATTAATCTAACGAAGCTCCACTTTACTTACTGCTAATATTGTTTTCATTGGTGTTGTTTTCATTAATTCAGGCCACTCGAGAAATCCCCTTTTACTGCAAGATCACTATAATAGTCATAATATATTTATTCAATTTGAAATAATTCCTACATTATCTCAAATTTCATATTATAATGTGATTAGTAAACTTCTTTGGTCAATTTAATATAAAATGCGATAGAAATTAGTGTAAAGGCCCTTGAATTCCTGTTACTCTTGGGTAGCTACGTCTAATAATGTTACGACGGCCGTGAGTTTACGTTTTATTAATTGTTATTTTTATGTTCGTTTCATCCATTTATTGATTCAACAAGAATTAGGCGACGGCGGTACTGGTAGATGGCGACTTTGGCGAGCGTGCGCTTAGATGGAGTTTTAGCCATTTAGCACAGATATGGTTAGAATCTGTGAGTTTTAGCCTTTGTTATGTTATTTAGCATAAGTATCTACTCGTATTTATAAACGAATTAAAATCACCTCTAGTTCAAACAATAGAACAAGTTCCTTTTTAGAAATAATTAAAGTACCTAAATGCTATTCTGTCATTGGCAATTAGAAGCCATTATTGTAATTTTGAAAATTACCTTTATTGAATTAGGATAATAAAATGCTTGTAAGAAACTAATTATAACGCGACATGTTGAATTGTTACTAGAAAAGTTTCAAATTAGTAAATTGTAAAATAGTCCGTTTGTAAGTAATTTAGTACAATAATAGGTTAAGAAATAAAGCTGAAGTCTGTAAATATGCATATTTGTTGAACATTTTATTAAAAAGAAATCACTTAGGTAGTGTGATTAAATGGGTAATCAATTTCGTCTCGATAATTGAAGCCTTTTGAAACTGAAGCTGCAATAGTCAATTTAATTTTGTAATAAAACTTTTTGACTCCTAAGCCATACAATACAATATTTTTTCAGTGAATACTTAGACCCGTAAAAGCCCTAACGACTGACGAATCGATTATGTTTAAAAATGTGTAAGAAAAAATTGTGTATATTTTTGAGGCTTTGTATTTAATACACTGTATTTTTCTTTCATGAACATGGTAATTTATTAAAAACATAATTACTTACAATAACTAGACTTCTCGAGAGGTAGATTTTATCAGTTAAGGAAACGTGTACCTACCTACCCTTAAAAATTGTTAAAACGATCCATAAACATGATTTAGAAACATTTAACTAAAACAAGCTTTTTGTATGAAAATATGGTGTGTCAATTGAAAAAATAATAATAGTGCCTAGTTTAGACTACTACTTCACTTCGCGAGTGATTAAAGGTACGCAGAGTACCTTTATAATGTTGTTATACTTTACCATAGATGGGTAAAATATGTAGACCTTGTAAACTTCTATGAAATAAAGATTACGACTTGGCAAGCTATATTATTTCAATACAATTATTTTATTCCCGTTCGCACCCAACGATACTTTTGCCGTGGGTTTTTTAATAGGCGTATATGTTTCTTCGCTTTGCATCTAGTATTTTTCAAACAAATACCTACGTTAAAGCATCCGCAACACAATAGATTTCTGAAATAAGTAATCAGTGTTAATTATTAAAGTAAAATTTTGATCTTAAGAGTTCGTTTAGTAAGAATTTACCATAAATTTTATCTCCCGTCTTAATCGACGGCAATAATAAAATTTGTCAGTCATTAGATAGGACGTGGTGGAGTTTTTAGAGGCCAACAAAAGTTTATTTTGGTGCAACAAATTCCTTTAAAACCTTGAAACGTTAAAACAAATGGTTTGTTTCCTTCCTAAAGAAAATGTTCAAAATGTTTTATTATTATTTCCATAAAATTAAATTCTAAATAAAAAAAAAGTAGTATGTGAATTGCCATAACAGAAAAAGTGCAGCTGTTTATCTATAACTCGTTAGATTATCGATAAAAGAAGAAATCCTTTAATCGATTAATGTTTTGAGTTTTATTGAATTAAATGTTATTTAAGGACAATGGGCATAAATGGACCTTGTACAACTTCTAATAGCAATATTATATAATGATTATATTAGTGTACTAGCCTTCCGCCCGCGGCTTCGCCCGCGTGAACTATATTAGTATAAATTTATTTTTTGACGATTCGTAAGTGCTTCTAAGAATGCCTATATGAAAAAAGATATTTTTGACTTTGACTTTGACTATAGGACGTTATCCCGCGGGAATATCTTTATAAATTGTAGCCTATGTGTTGTTCTGATGTATATAAGCTATATTACTGTAAAGTTTGATTGAAATCAATTCAGTAATTTTTACGTGAAAGAGTAACAAAAGTCCATCCATCCATACTTACCAACTTTCGCGTTTATAATATTACTAGTTTATAATATTATAGCCTTCCGCCCGCGGTGTCACCAGCGCGTTATTTCTTTTTTCAAATATCCCCTCCCCCCTCCCCCACATTTCCGGGATCGAAAGTACCCTTTGTTCACCGGGAATACTGTAGCTATCCAACAGTGAAAAAATTCCCCCTCTCTGCGCTGAGAGGTTTATCGTCAGGTTTTAGTTGGTAGGGCTGAAGTGCGAATCCGACACAACCGCTTTAGCAGGGGGGGTCCGGCGTCCGTTTTGACAGGGACGCCGGGCTGGTGCGTAACAGTATTTCCTGACGCAAAAAAAGTTATCACAAACATGACATCACGATCCTCGACGCAAAAAGCAAGGCCACTACTATCAATCATGGGCTGGTCAATAGCCACCAGGCTGGCACCGGCTCGTCCCAATCGGTTGTGAAGGAGAAACCGGGGGAGTTTAGGGGGTAGTAAACGCTTTAGTCTCGAGGCCCACAAACGGCCGCAGTAGTTTTAGTTAGCCTGCGGTTATGGTGCATGCATAGCCTTCCGACGCTTCCGGTTTCACCTGCGCGTAATTTATTTTTTTAAATACCCCCTCTTCCCCCCACATTTTCGGGATCGAAAGTACCCTATGTTCACCGGGGATAGTGTAGCTATCCAACAGTGAAAGAATTATCCAAACCGGTTCAGTAGTTTCGGAGCCTATTCAATTCAAACAAACAAACAAACAAACAATCAATCAAATCTTTCCTCTTTATAATATTAGTATAGATAAAATATACCTATACAACGATGTGTACATACATCTCATCACTAATGAGAATGGGCGATTTTCTGACAGGCCATTTAAAAAAAAAGGCTTCCAAAAGCTTTACTAGATGGCGTTGAAAGAAGTATGTACATCTATTGTTACCTCTGGTTTTGTATCTAGGAGCCATAATCTTTACTTATTCTTCTTCTTCATAATGAATGGCTTGCTTGGTGTTTTTTATTAACAATTCCGCCAATTATAATTTTTAACCCAAAAAGGCCACGCATGCATCAAATTTTAACTAGCAAAGTTTTGTGGCATTACTACCCAAATATATAACTACGTTTGCCATAAAATGTATGCATATAACCAAGTATATAATTATATTGACTGATAAGATTTGTGTTAGGTTAGGTTAGAACTGAGAGAGCAACAAGAACAATAATATTGTGTTTTTAAATTTATGGGTTCTAGAGTTATTAACAAAGGTATCACAAATATAACATCACGATCCCCGGCGCAAAAAGCAAGGTTAGCAAGGCCACTACTATCAATCATAGGCTGGTCAATAGCCACCAGGATAGCACCGGCTCGTCCTAGTCGGTTGTGTTGTGAAAGAGAAACCTAAAATAACACTTTAGACGTGAGATGAAAATGTTTCCAATTATGAAAATGAAAACAGTAGATGAATAGAGTAGGTATCTAGTAGGGTAGGTTTTTTTGCATTTACTGTATTTGTCAACAGATACAGTAAATGAAAAGTTAGACTGAGGAATGAAAAGGCAAAGACGGATAAGGTAGATAGGCGTAGGAGGATAGGAATTATTAATAGTAAGAAATAGTGATTGTTAATTATTTTGATAAGCCGCTCTTATGTGCGTTACTCTAGCGGAAAGTTCAAAATATTAGCACGTTTAGAGATGAAACAATATAGAATAATTTGTGCATTATATGCTGTAAATGTGCACCAAATATAAAATTTGTGCCTAGTGGGGTTTCTGAGATATTAATGAAAATACGATTCCGCCAGCGTAACGCTTGAAAACGTTATCCTGGCGGAACGATTTTTACCTATTGGTCCTAGGACAATTTTAAATAGCATAAAAGATAGCTTAAATTTGTGCCCTAAAGTAGCCAAGCAGCGGCATTTGTGCCCCCCGTAGTTTTTGAGTAATTGCAAATGCCGCTGCAGTAACGTTTGGCTTATTTTCCATATCTTCAGAACAGCTGAACGTACAGAAATGATTTTTTGTGAGAAGATGCCTTGTAATTTGTGCAAATTTGTGCCTTCATAGTTATTCCAAAGAAATACATGGTTAATGATTTAGAAAAGATTTTCTAAAAAACGAGAACAGCCTCTGCCTTTTGAACTACTTACGATAAGCGCTGAATGTCTCAAGTAGCTGATGCCTATATGATTCAAGGTTCTTCTGACAAAATTTTATAACCCTACGTCTTATATTGACGAAATAAATCAACTTTTTGAACTGAGAACTGTTTACTTATTTCAAGCCGCAAATAAGGGAGTTTGAATAACGTAACGATTCCCATTTTTTGTCAAAAATCTGTGCCTTTATTCAAATAGACACACACAAAATTTCAACTCTCTACGTTCTGTAATTACCCGTAAATTAAATAAAATTAACAAGTAAGAACATTTAGATTATTACCCGACCAAGTATGAAAGGTCATAAAAAACCGACCGTGCAGTACTTCAAGCCAACATCTTTAAATTTGTAGGATAACTGTCGGTACACTTATTACCTTTAAATAAATTTAAAGTCATAATTAAAGATTACCTTATGAGGAAAGGTTACTATAAAGTAGAAGATTACTTAAATGACAAGACTCTGTGGACATGAAACACATTTGCTTCTCTGCACATCTACTCTTATGCTTATTTATTGTACTTATTACATATATTATTATTAAGTTGACATTATATTGTTATTAATTTGACATTATATTATTATTAAGTTATTATTGTACAACACAAAATGATTTAAAAAAGGCTATCATATGTAACTGTTGAGTTTCTTGCGGCACTTCTTCTCAACAGCAGGCCATTCATTCACGTCGAAGTGCTGGTAGGAAAAAAAGTTTATGACGTGCAAAAGAATTTCTTGGTAAATCAAATTGCAAAATAAATACTTTGACTTTGACTTTGACTTTGACTCGTGTAAACAAGTTTTAGTGTGAAATCGAGGTGATTTTTTTTCAATGCTTCATTTCTAATAACTCGATCATTTATTAACCTATTTTGAAAATTCTTTTAGGGTCCACTTTCCGTTCTGCCCCAATTATCAATTAAACTAACAAGAAAAATATACCTACTCCAAGTGGTGAAAAAATTGGGTGATCTTAATATTATGATTATCTATCAGAGAGGTGGTTGTCGAGGGGTGATAATATGAAATAAAAAACTACTCTTCCGCCTTATAGTTTAATAAAAAATATTTATTTTGTTCTTTGTTCGTCTTAGTCTTACATAGTAATAATATTTTTTAGTATTAATACGAAAAGATTAATACTAAGAAGAACATTAAATAAAAAGCAACGTAGGCTCTTATTCGTAATTTGTTTTCACTTTTTCGAAACGACAATAATTAACTTAATTAACCGCTTTTCTACATCACTGTACAAACAAGAGAAAAGTTAGGTATATAAATTAAGAAGGTACGGTAAATGTTCTTGAAGGCCGCTTTTTTATGACCTTTCATACTTGGTCGGGTAATAATCTATATGTTCTTACTTGGTTATTTTATTTAATTTACGGTTAATTACAGAACGTAGAGAGTTGAAATTCAGTGTGTGTCTATTTGAATAAAGCACAGATTTTTGACAAAAAATGGGAATCGTTACGTTATTCAAACTCCCTTATTTGCGGCTCGAAATAAGTAAACAGTTTTCAGTTCAAAAAGTTGATTTATTTCGTCAATATCAGACGTAGGGTTATAAAATTTTGTCAGAAGATTCTTGTATCATAAAGGCATCAGCTACGTGATACATTCAGTGCCTATCGTAAGTAGTTCAAAAGGCAGAGGCTGTTTTCGTTTTTTAGAAAATCTTTTTTAAATCATTAACCATGTATTTCTTTGGAATTACTATGAAGGCACAAATTTGCACAAATTACAAGGCATCTTCTCACAAAAAATCATTTCTGTACGTTCAGCTGTTCTGAAGATATGGAAATTAAGCCAAACGTTACTGCAGCGGCATTTGCAATTACTCAAAAACTACGGGGGGCACAAATGCCGCTGCTTGGCTACTGTAGGGCACAAATTTAAGCTATCTTTTATGCTATTTAAAATTGTCCTAGGACCAATAGGTAAAATCGTTCCGCCAGGATAACGTTTTCAAGCGTTACGCTGGCGGAATCGTATTTTCATTAATATCTCAGAAACCCCACTAGGCACAAATTTTATATTTGGTGCACATTTACAGCATATAATGCACAAATTATTCTATATTGTTTCATCTCTAGACGTGCTAATATTTTGAACTTTCCGCTAGAGTAACGCACATGCCGCTCTTAAACTGAATGAACTGAACTGAAACAAATTTTGTCGTCAACAAAGGCCGGAATAAATGTAGGATCGTGTAAAATTGGTCATCCAAGGAGACGATTGTACTGGTCTACTATTTTAATATTGGAGGCCAAAATGTTTAATTTGGAAATTGTAACAGGTTGAAATAGTAGGTACACCTCATTCAAATTAACTTTTAGCAATAACTAATGAATATGAAATAATTTATCCTAAATCATACATTTTCTTTAAATTAAAATAAAAGAAAAAGAAATAATCGATATGAGAATCGATTACGGCTATCGATGTTGACATTTCTATTAAATATTTTTATCCATTATTTTGAGATGGCAACACTTACTGTGCCGCTCGCTCACTCGCTCGCTCGTTGTCTGTAATTTTTCTCGTTGTTTATATTTTAATTTTTCATGAAAACTAACGGAAAATGCTGTGGGTAACTGTAAAAAATTGTGTCGGACATAACCATAATTTGTAATCAGTGTATAGATGTGTTGTTGTCTTGTTCAATAAATGTTATTCTGTTTATCATGTGTGGCAAATTTATCAAGACAAGAATGAAACATACTTTTGTCTTGCAATAAACTAGAACAGCGGTAAGTAGAATTAAAAATATTCATTAAATGTTTGATTATTGTATCGTGCTCTAATATGATTAAGTCACTGTTTTTGTTGACCCGTAAAGGTGATTTAGGTTGGACACGCTAAGGTGCCTTTCTAAAATTGACAGTTTTACAACGAATAATTCTCGTTTAAATTTCAAATGAGCGCTAAATTCTCAATTATTTCTTGATAGATATTGTTTAAATATTTCCTGTTTACTCGTATTATAAAAATCATTGTAGCTACTTTAATCCTTATCTTATCAGCAAGTACTGGCAGCTATCAATAGTATTACATTACTAGCCCTAAAACTGTTGTACACAAGAATCCTAATGATTTGGCTCCTGTTTTGATCTCATTAAAATTGAGCATTCATGGCGGGGAATACAGGTGTGAATTTATCTAAGTTTTGTGTATTGAGTGTTTCCTATCATCACAACAGGTGTCATTACGTTTTTCAAATGTTTTCTATTTCCTGATATTTAAGATAATGTCAAACACTCAAGTTTGTGATATTTATTCTGATACCACCATCATTCAAGTAAAAAAGCAGTTCAAAGCTTATCAACTAATAAGAATTTCTAGTCTGTAATTATAATTTGTTTCAATGAGACACAAAATATAAATTTATATTTTGTTGTCAGCCTGACTTTGCATATACATGTATTTTATACATGTAGGTAATTTATAATAATGGTATTTAAGAATGTCATTATCTTAACTGAACTGTCTTCTGTACTGTATTTCCTGAATTAGAATTTTCTCAAATGATTACAGAATTATAGTAATTGTTCCTTACAAGTTAAGGTGCATTGTAACTAGTTTATAATACATTAACACATAATTATACAGAATTCTAACACAATTACAATTTCAGAGTCATTATTTAGTAAATATTGTACTTTTCACTAATGAACCAGTGACAAATATTAAAGAATTGAAAAATATATTTTTCTTAAATTTTAGGTAAACTAAAAATGGAGCATGCCGACTTGGTTGCTGAGATGGCTCAGGTAGAGCACCTGACCACTCAGGAACGACTACATCTAGCACGCAGGTAAGTTTATCATTACATGAATAGTCACCATGGAATAGAGATAGAACAAACAAACAAATCTTTCCTCTTTATAATATTTGTATAGATAGGTAATCATAATCATTATCATTTATTGCAAAAAAAGGTAGGTATCTACCTGCTCACAATTGAATTTTTAAATTCATTAACAATTCTGGGACTTTTTATTCTCTACTAGCGGTCCCCCTTGCGGTTTCACCCGCGCGTAATTTCCTTTTTCAACTATCCCCCCCTTCCCCCCACTTTTCCGGGATAATAAGTATCCTATATTCTGATCCCGGTTATAAACTATATGTGTGCCAAATTTCATCTAAATCCGTTCATCTGTTCTTAAGTTATAAATAGTGTAACTAACACCAACTTTCTTTTATTTATATAGGTAGATGACAGAATTAATTCTCTCATTTGTAAATTTCATTTATGCTGTGCCAGAGCTTCTAGTGCATAGTGTGTATTATTGTGTCTAAAGTGTATAGCACATGTGCATTCAGAAAGTTTTACCAAGTAATAAGTTTATCGATTCAGCATTAGCTACATAATCAAGTTATTGAGCAATACTGGCTCAGAAGATGCTGGCTTATTCATCTGTTGATAAATGTGTCTGAATATTATCATAAGAAGGGATTTTCTAAATATCTAGAGGTATTATCTACAGCTTCTATATCTTCTGTGATAAATTGTACACCTATAAATATTTTGAATGACATACTGTTGTTAAGAGAATGTGTCAATATTTTTGCATATGTTTATGATACAAAAATTATGACGATTAAAGTGCTGCATTGAAATATATATGATATTCAATCCAATTTACCAGATTTATGTATGATTGATAAACTACCTATACCAGTTGTCATATTATTAGAAGAGTATAATATTATTGATAGCCGAATATTATCTGCTGATAAAGCATACTCATGTTCCGTGCAAAATATCTTTCGTACTTATGGACAACCACTGTCAGTATTGGACAGGTAATTTTGTGTCTGTTATCGGTAAATATAAAGGTATGTGCACAATGGTAATTGGGATAGTGATCATGAAATAGTGTTAAACCTTGTCTAACACATTTAGTGTTGGGGGGTATGTCCATAATATCCACTCTGGATATACTGTAATATGTTCTCATGTCTACATTTATGTTGTTAGTTTTGTACCTCAAGAATTCATAATGTCTAAGCACTAGGATTTTAATTTGATTATGTATCTTTAAAAATGCGTATAGATTTATACCTATATCGGTTGTTCAATGTGGGAAATTTATTCACCGTGAAAGATAGTTAGATTGTTATTATCAAATTATTATTATAGTAGCAGTTTTGTTGATTGAAAAAGTTTTGGTTTGGAACACTGGCTTCCCGGCCTGGTTTGGAGTTGGACATTATTATAGCTATAATAGGTAATTTAACTTTAGAACTTTGACTGAGTTCAACATTTATACTCATAACAGGCGCGGTCCGAAGGGGGGGGGTCACAGGGGACATGACCCCCCCCAAAATCTAAGGTCAAATTGAAAAATCTCAAAAATTTGCCATATAATAAAAGGAAAGGACAATGGGACAAAATGTATGACCTCCGTCCCCACCCTTGTAGCAGCATAGAATGATCATTGAATGAACGAACTTATGAATAATTGAAAATGAGTGTGTGAGTATGTAAGATGAGTGTGTGAGTGAACGAAAATGACTTTTTTAAAAATTGATTAATTTTTGATTTTCTTTACTTTAATGTGTAATTATTATTGAATTTCTACAATATAAGTAATAATATCATTTAATTCTTATTTTCCCACAAACAAGCCATGTTATATAATATGTTGGTATACATACAAAAATGACATATTATATTCTAATAATGACGAAAGAATTCATGGGATCGATTGTCTTACAACCATTCATGTTCACAATGTGTGCACAGGCACTGATTGTCCTCATCCCAGTCAAGCAAGAACAGTAGTACGCCTGGTCCACTGAAGACCTGCCAGAAGTCAGCGTTGGCGAAATCGAGATTGCTCTTGGGCAGCTCAAAAATGGAAAAGCCCCTGGAGAGGACGGTGTTACTACAGAGCTGCTAAAGGCTGGAGGTAAAACCGTACTGAGGAAGCTCCAAAAGCTTTTTAACGCTGTCCTGTTTGAAGGGAGAACTCCAAAGGCGTGGAGTAGGAGTGTGGTCGTCCTGTTCTTCAAAAAGGGCCCAAGGGACCCATTTCTCTTCTAAGCCACGTCTATAAGCTATTCTCAATAGTGATCTCGAACCGTCTTGCGCGAAGACTCGACGAGTTTTAACCACCGTAACAGGCTGGGTTTCGAAACGGATACGGCACCATAGACCACATCCACATTATGCGGCAGATGCTAGTGAAATTACTGGGTATATGAGACCTAATAACTGTCGTCTTTTAAGGCGGGCAACGCGCCTGAGACCCCAAGGGGGTCCCGGGTGCTTATGGGCGGCGGTGATCACTTATCATCAGGTGACCCACTTGCTCGTTTGCCCCCCTATAATATAAAAAAAAAAAAAAAAAGATTATACAAGACCGAAGAGTATAATCAGCCCCTGTGTCTATCATTTGTGGACTATGAGAAGGCCTTTGACTCGGTTGAAATCTGGTTCGTTCTGGAGTCCCTGCAACGTTGCCAAGTAGACTGGCGATATATCCAAGTGATGAGATGTCTGTACAAAGCAGCCAACATGTCCGTCCAAGTACACAATCAGCAGACAAATCCTATACCATTGCATCGAGGAGTGAGACAAGGGGACGTCATCTTCCCGAAATTGTTCACAAATGCAAAGGAGGATATGTTTAAGAGCTGAACTGGAAAGAACATGGCATCAACATAAATGGCGAATACATCTCACACTTGCGATTTGCAGGTGACATCGTCAAAATGGCGGAGACGCTGCACGACCTATACAACAGATGCTGAATGACCTGATTCTTCTTTAAGCATCGGCCTACGGATGAACTTGGACAAAACCAAGGTCATGTTCAATGAACATGTTCTACTGGAATCGATTGCGATTCACGGCGCTGTCCTTGAAGTTGTTCAAAAATATGTATACCTTGGGCAGTCGTTGCAGTTGGGTCGAAACAACTTTAAGGACGAGGTAATAGAGAGGCGTTTGGAAAACTACGTCGAGTCTTCTCATCGCCGATTCCACAATGCCTTAAGACAAAAGTCTTCAATCAGTGCGTCCTACCCATCATGACATACGGAGCCGAAACGTGGACACTTGCGGCACGGCTAGTCCACAAGTTTAAAGTCGCTTAGCAGGCTATGGAAAGAGCTATGCTCGGCGTTTCTCTGCGGGATCGTATCCGAAATGAGGTGATTCGGCAGAGAACCAAAGTCACAGACATAGCTCGCCGGATTAGCCAGCTGAAGTGGCAGTGGGCTGGCCATATCAGCCGTAGAACCGATAACCGTTGGGGTAAACGGGTTCTAGAGTGGAGACCGCGTCTCGGTAAACGTAGTGTAGAACGCCCTCAGGCCAGTTGGAGCGATGATCTGCGCAAGATGGCTGGCAGGAGCTAGATGCGAGTAGCCGAGGATCGATCAGCGTGGCGAGCATTTGGAAAGGCCTATGTCCAGCAGTGGACTGTTACAGGCTGATGATGATGATGATGATGAAAAAAGACGCAATTATATTTCTCATTTCTTCTTGTAACTATTCCATACGTATAATTATAATATTATGAGTTTGTAACACTTCCATAGGTTTCCTTTTTCTGAGGTAGTGAGTGACCCGGGCTGGTCAATAGCCACAAGGCTGGCACCGGCTCGTCCCAATCGGGTGTGAAGGGAAAACCGGAGAAGTTTAGTGGGTAGTGGACGGTTAGTCTCGAGAGTCCTACACACGGCCGCAGGTTTAGCTTGCCTGCGGTTATGGTGCATAAACGCATTCTCATCCGAAAAAAAAAACTAGTGAGTGACCCCCTCCAAAATTTCAGGCTGCGACCGCGCCTGACTCATAATAGCTTATATTAGTATTAGATGACTTGGAACAATCTTTACATAGGCAAATAATACGTTTTTAAATATCTAGCGCTAATGGGTGTACGGGTGGGAAACGGCTGCGATCGATCGATACCAATGTAAACTGAATATGAAATAGATTAACTTATAGTTAGATTATGTGGTGACCCCATAATCCTGAGGCATGATAAATTGCCTTATGTTTTCGTTAGCGACTGAGCCTATGTTTGCGAACTTAGTTGTATTATTATTATTAGAATCGTTCTTTCGTTAATGGTATAGTAGCACCAATCAGTTCAACATCCTACTAATATTATAAATGCGAAAGTCTGGATGTTTGGATGTTTGTACTCAAACACGCATAAACGGCTGAACGGATTTAGATGAAATTTGGCACACGTATAGTTTATAACCCGGATCCGGACATAGGCTATAATTTCCTAGGTACCTATATTCCCAAATTCCCGAAGGATAAATAAAAATATCCGTATCTTCGGATGAACATTTGCACATAGGTACCTATTTATGTATAACTTATGTTTACTTTTACAAGCTCAATGATTGTACGCGGTTATAACATGGGAGATTTTGAACCATACCATTGTCTCGATACGCGTTTACATTTACATCAAGCCCCTTTTTTCACAGTAACTTTCGCCAAATAATCGTCGTGTTTGTTAACACAATGAACGTGGGATTGGCCAATTCTCTCGTAATAAGTGTTACAGTTCATTGCATAATTCACTACGCACAATCTTTTACAAACAAAATTCAATGTTAATCCCATGTTCTGATTTTTAATCCTATGGAATTTCGGATATTCCGTCAAGATAACTGTCGGGTTATGTTAACACAAAAGCATGTGGAATACGATATCGATTGCTCGTTAGTACACGGTTTATCTTTAGCCTGTATTTTGAACGATTTGCAAGGCAAATGTGCGATAGAATAAAGCTATGCTATACTTTCGCTTTATCCGTATGCAACGATTACAAATCAATTAATATGCATGATATTTTATTTCACGGTATATTAACAAGTTGTCCTCAGTCGTATTCTTGACTGTTCAGATTGTGTCAGTATTGAGTTTTAACGACTTATTGAAATTTTTGTATGACTCTCGACTAATTATTGTGAAATAGTTGTGTAGGTGTGTGTTCCATTATAGAATTGTGTACTCTCGGCATAAGAATTGTTTAGGTACCTAAAAAAATATGTTAAAATCAATCAACCTATTACTCTACCACTGGCACTGCAGGGCAAAAGCCTCTATCATTGAACTCAATTCATCGTAATATTAATAGGTACTGTCTTAATCCTTGTCCTTGTCCTCTTATTCCTTGACAAACCCGAGCTCTCATTGTCCCAAGAAACCAATACAAGTTTTGCCTGAACCGTAAATTGAGCCCAGGACCCCGAGATCAAAACTACGTACTAAACCAACGAGGCCTTACCTATGTATACCTACACTTAGGTATTTAGAGGAGTAATAATGTAAATGTAATAAATAAAGTAAAAGTTTTTTTTTTAATTAGGTAGGGATCGAAGCAGTGACATCTCGCGTAAAGCCGTCTTCCGTAACATTGTATCAAACGATCGACAATAAAAAAGCACATTTCGTAGTAAGTTGTAACCGTAAACATTATCCCACCAAAAACATAAATGTAAAAAAGGAAAGCCAAGTTCAATACAAAAATTATGTTTGGCTGTGGGCTTCGCCGCAAAAAGAATGGAGATCTTTATGAGTGCCAAGTTCTATGATCTTAAAGTAGGTAAGATTTGACTTGGCCAGTTTTCATTATATCAGTCATTTTATAAAGTTATTCAAAATAATAATTAATATATTATATTAATTCTAATAAAAGTTAGGTTAGGTTAGGTTTTAGTACTGATTGACTGATTTATAGTAGCAAAACCTAACCTACTTCCAGATGACCTAGAAGGATGAAATTTGGAATCCAGCTCGGTAATTGTGTGAAACCGTAGGGAAAAATCTAAAAATAGAAAAAAGTTACAAAATAGGGGGAGGAGGGGGGGTCTCCCCCCCTAATTTTAAACTTTTTTCTTTTTTCAGATTTTTCCCAACGGTTACACACAATTACCAAGCTGGATTCCAAATTTCATTTTTCTAGGTCATCTGGAAGTAGGTTAGGTTTTGCTACTATAAGTCAGTCAGTCAGTACTAATTTTTACGACTTTTTGACCTTCATATCTTTATAACCGTTTGAGCTAGCTTCATGAAATTTGGACTTCTAGGTGTCCTTATGGATCTTATTAAACTCACGTAGTTTCATGTGTTTCGGTTCAATAGGTTTTAAGTTATAGAAGGGTCAAAAGTGACACCAAATGGTTCGTGTAAATATACCTTGGCGCTGGCTAGCCCGTTCCTTTGCTTGAACTTGGCTTGACACGCTGCCGCGTGTCTAGATTGTGGTGCAGAAGCCCCAATCAGCATTTTACGACACTGAAGGCGTGGTTAAAATCGATAGATAGATCTAAGCATAACAGTGCCATCATGTTAATCATCTTGCTCTAGCTAGAGCTTACGATAGGAGGCTGGGAGGACCGATAGGTACCTTATAAATATGCATGTCATCATCATATGACGTAATATACAATGAATCCAGTTAACATATTGTAGTAAACGGAACTCCTCGATGGTCTAGAGGTTTAAGTACCGGACCGAGATCACGGGGTTCTGGGTTCAATTACCGGTCGAGGTAACTATGTGTCGGTTTTTTCGGCAGCTCGGGTTTGTTACCACCAATCCGCATTTGGCAAGGGGGTGATTAAGCCAATACCCATTATTTAATTGTAATGATAACTTGATTTCAAGGATAGAGGCCTTTGCCTCGCAGTGGGAAATTAATAGGCTGATACCTACTTTACTTTTACTTTGAACGATACGGTAAGGGAACTCGCTGACTGAATGAGCGCAGTGGCCTGGAAAGTTAGTCGAGTAACCCTATCTTATTGGCAATGTCATACGAAGGCTGTATGGTATTAACAGTTTAAAGTTACGTGAATCTAAGTAATATAATGCACTATGCAGTGATTGCATTCATTAATTCACCTTGATTGTAGACGACCGATTGTTAAAAAGGTTTTTTTTTCACTAGCTACGTATTATTGGTTTAAGTAAGATTTTATCATGCATAAAAATAATTTCGCTGATAGGTTGGATGTCATAATATTATGAATGACTTAGATCATAGTATACCTAAATAGATTTTATGGATTTATCTTTTATTAGTTTAGACAGCTGCAGGTACCTTTATCGTTGCCAAAAAAGAAGATACGATGTCTTCTTTGATATAACTTCTAGGAATAAAAACTCTATTGTATAAAATTAATATTGTTGACAAATCAGTAAAGTGTGAAAAATCAGTTTTCACGTTGTTAAATAATCCTAATTACATACTTTAAATTGATTATAGATAATCAATGCTAGTGCTAGTACGATAATTATTGATATTAAATCAGTCACTTACTCTAACCTGATAAACTTGAAAAGATAAGTCGCACATAGCCAATAGCCGTATAACCTTAAATGTATAAACGCAGACAGCAAATTGCTAGCTTTACCGACTTGAGGTTGGTGTACCGTTTCGCTATCTAAAGTTATTGGGTGGTCAGTTTTAACCGTTTCACATACGACAGGCTATTGTTTTGACAGTGTTGGTGTGTTAAACATCATTTTAATATCTTGAATTCTTCTTTAATCCTTTCGCGAGCGAATTGGTGTGGTAGAGAAGTAGCTTATGGGGCGGCGTTGTGGTAGTAAAAGTGTTGTGAAACTCCCAAGGGTTTTGCTTTTGTGGGTAGCCGGTGTCTGCCTTGTGGCGGTTTACCCAACCCAACAAAATGGCAAAATATTCCTACTAGGTACCATTCTTTGATCTTTTAACCTTTTACTACAAGTGTTCTGCTGTCATAGGTACTCTCAAACCGGATTGTTGCTGATTTGAGTCATACCCTGCATTTAGTCAATTAGCCCTTGCTCTTTTACATTCAAATACAGGTCTTGTCTCAGGCACTAAACGTACTCATGGCAGTAATTACGAGTGCCCCCAATGACTCAGTTGACAACGCAGCGCCTCGGAATAAATAAGCAGTGCGTAACGAATTAAAATCGCTCTACAAGTCACTAAAGTATTAAATGAGACAATTGTACGTGATGATTGTGTTTTCTTCTTGTTTCACGTAACGTAAACATTTAAATTGACTTCAATGTCGCAGGAACGATGTCGTCAAGATCTATGATTTTACCAGGATAAACATTTATGTTTGTTGTGTTTTGATGTTTATTTGTAGTAAATTCGGTGATTCGGTAAAAAAATTATAAAAATAATATTATTTACTACCTGCTACTTAATTCATTTAGCAGACTGATATTAAAAGGCCTACAACATTTGGGGAAAGCAACGGCTCCGTCCACTTGGATCCCATTTACTAGCTTTTAGACTTTGATCTTCAGCTTCACTACGTCACCCACCATCCGAGTGATGTCCTACCTACATCTGTGGGAAGAATGGTCTTATTTTTACACCCGTGAAGGGAGAAGGACATTTAAGTCTCCAGTACCACACACGGCCGCAGGTTAAACTAATCTGCGGTAATGGTGCGGAAATTATTCTACTCCGAAAAAAAGGAAGTAATGATTTGTCATGTCTCTATTGTTGATCTTAGGATTGATTAACATTGCAGAGGAGTCCTTTAAAATGTTCCAGCAGACCTTAATATGAGGGAACATATTACATATTAATCACAGTAACAAGACAAAGATACAGATAAATATGACACAGAACGGGCGCAAAGTTCATCAAGTTAATCTTTTGACTGGGCGGAATTCGAATACATCCTTGGCACATGGATCCTGCTACAGCTTTGGCGACCCAAATGCTCCATCGACTCTTGCCAACTTAACATTATTCCAATACCATAAACATAAATTTTATCACTTACACCACATTAATAATAAGGGTTAGTAGTCGATTCGCACGAAAATAATTCGCACGAAAGTGCGAATCGACAACTTTCAAAAATAACATTATTTTTAGTAGTCGATTCGCCTGAATGAATTTTGATCGCGTGCGAGTCGACCTCTTTAAGAATTGATAGTAGGCGATTCGCACTTTTGCAATATTATGTGCATAAAAAAAGAACAAAGTACAGTCGTGTACAGGAAATCTTTATAATAATATTAACCTATTCGCTGTCTATATACCTTACAGCATACAGAATCAATTAAATTTCAAATGTTATATTTTTTCGGACAGGGGACATGTTAAATTATAAACTAAAATCATTAAGCGTTAAATTATATTTGATAACTTTAATATTAAAATGACACCAAAAATTAGAAACGAATATGTATAAACGTATTACGTAAAGCATTACACGCTTAAGTACCTCGGAGCAATACCTTAAAGAGAGCCCCGTTAAACTTACACAATTTCGCTTGCATTTTCACTATGCAAGTTGACATTATTTGCTTATTTCTATAATTTTTCTAGTTAGAATATACATGTATCTTACATCGTTCTAAAGTTCGCGTTAATTCTAATTAGAAAACATAACTTACATATTGATTACAACAATTTTTCTTATTAGAATCTTATCTGTACTTAAAAAGTTCTTCTTACAAAACTATGATTCTTACACATTCTATGCTTAATACCTATTACAGTTCTTGCGTAACTAATTGGATTTATATTTATTTCACTTTTTACAATAAATCCTACGTAACAAAATAAAATTTAACCTAGTATAAGCATAAATTGAGATTTTGTCTCCGCTGTCCTTAACACGTTTCTAATTTTTGGTGTCATTTTAATATTAAAGTGTTCAAATATAATTTAACGCTTAATGATATTAGTTTATAATTTGACATGTTTCCTGTCCGAAAAAAAATATAACATTTGAAATTTAATTGATTCTGTATGCTGTAAGATATATAGACAAGGAATATGTTAATAATATTATAAATATTATAAAGATTTCCTGACACGACTGTACTTTGATTGTTTTTTATCCACATTCTGCAAAAGTGCGAATCGCCTACTATCAATTCTTAAAGGGGTCGACTCGCACGCGATTAAAATTTGTTCGGGCGAATCGACTACTAAAAATAATATTATTTTTGAAAGTTGTCGATTCGCACTTTAGTGCGAATTATTTTCGTGCGAATCGACTACTAACCCAATAATAATTAGTCATGAAGTCACTTCAAATAAGCAGCCCATATACCTACCTACCTACATTTTGGTTAAACGAAATACAGTATTTTTTTAAATAGGTATTACATCACGTCAATAACTTACATAACTTAGAATGAAAATTACAATAAACGTCAGAATACAGTTGGCTGTTTTTTTTGTAGACATATTGTTCTTCACTTGTACGGCTTTTTAGTTTGAGAATTTCCTGTATGCCTACACACGGCAGTGAAAATATCCATTACAGTATAACGGTTACAAAACAAATGTTTTGACTACTATTGACGACAGTTACAACTTTAAACCAACGACAGTTTCATTGACCATATAACAATCGGATTTTTGTTAGATACCGTTGTTTCACGCCATATTAAAAATTTAACTGGATGAAAATCCATCGAAAATCAATAATAGTTGTTATGACGCTTTCTCGTTGCGAACACTGGTTGATCAAATTAATGATACTCAACTTACGAGTATTTTAAATATTATTCGGAGTTATTCGTCATCTCGCCCGAATTAAACTGGCCCGATCGGGCGACTTGGCACCTTTAGAATTTATTAAAATTTCTGTCGTCAACTCGCCCGACCATAAAAATGTGAGGTAACTATGTACAGTCAGCCACAAAAATCCTTTTTAAGAAACGTTTAATATTTTATGGTTGGACTTGAAAATAAAACAAAATGTTATTATTATCATAATTTTAGATATTTATTTCACAAATCAACATCTCAAAAATATAAATGAAATGAAATGAAATGAAATAATGAAATGAAATATGAAATGAAATGAAATAAATTTATTCTGCAAATAGATTTTTTAAAAAATACTTTTACACGTCAATCTTTTTTTTCCCTACCAGCACTTCGACGTCAATGGCCTGTTGAGGAAAGAAGTGCCGCAAGAAACTCAACAGTTTTGCCTTTTTTCAAAAAAATATTACAAATTAAAAATTATAAAATTCAAAAATTTAACATCACAATAATTTAAGTCACAATAAATAATAATGTCAATACAAAGGATCATGTCAATACAAATAACAATACAAAGGCGCAGGCAGAGGATACAAAGGCGCAGGCAGAGTACATGTGCTATACTTATTTAAATCTTAGATGATCTCTGCGACAGCTGTCATCGATTTAACAGCTGTTAAATTTTACAATTTTTGACTGACAAATGTATGACGAGAAATAACGTTCATGATTGTAGGTTCCCGCCCACTTAGAGATGTTCATTGCTATTATCATTCGCTTACACGTAATAATCGATTATGAAATTTTAAAACATCGGAAAATTTTCTTTTTGTTTATCTTTTTAAACGTACAATTTTATAATCAAAAACCAATTAATTTAATTAGAAGTAAGTCGGTTTAGATAAAATAATTTGAATATGATTGAAGTCCGAAATTCGAAAATAATAATTTAAGAATCTCCGAAAAACAACCAAACTATATCAGCTGATATCTCAAAGTTAGTGAAAAGAGCACATGACATGACTGTGTTACGAGTATCAAAAATAACGAAGTTACCGAAAATTGGTACTTAATTACAGAATAACATCCAGACACAGCACAGGACAAACACAAATCTTTATCACAAATGTTTGCACATAGTCATAGAGCATGCCAAATGTGCTATCTAGTCTATATAATATATAAAAGCATATTAAACCAAATAATAATCAGCTTCAAAAAAAATCACAAAAGCACTTGTTTAATAGCTTAGTTTGAGGGTCCATAACTTTGTTTCTAGCAATGTGCAATTTACACCTTTTTATTTAAAGGAACCTACCAACCACTGAGATTCTAATAATGAAAAAAAAAATGGATCTGGACATTAAAAAAAAGTAAGACGGGTTTACAAGGCAAAGACCGGTACAAAAGCGAAAAATTTTTTAAATTAAAAAAAAAATTATTAAAAAAAATCTTCAGGACTAGGTGAAATCTTTTGAGCTAGTTAGTTAACAGACCACCCCAACTACCCCCATTATCGTATGTTCAACGTTCTTCCACACACCCTGTTAGGCACCCATTTTCGATTTGATTAAGACATAATAAATAACAATAAATTAATAAACTTACCTCCAACGTACATGAAAAACACTAAAAACACCCACATTTTGACAGTCGCAGTTTTATATGAGCGGGCGCATTAAAAGACGCTTACGGGATGACTGACTAACGTTCACGTCACTAAGATGCGCCAAGATTGAGATAAAGGGTTAGATAAAAAGAAAGAGATCCTTTTGTGAGCATAACCTGTTTAGCACGGTAGTGTAGAAGAGCGCTACTCTCTTCGCGTCAGAATTTTCTTTGAAGTGTACAGCCGAAATATTTTATTTTTATAGATATACTTAATAATGTAATCTTTTCCTTATATAAAACAACAACTGTAAGTCTGTAGCTTTATTTTAAAATTTAATACTTATTCGAAGTAGTTTCCAAATATAATGTCAAAGTTTTTTACCTGGCTGTACTTTGTATGAGCGTGCGAGTTGACGACAGAAATATTAGGTAAATTTGAAAGGTGCCAAGTCGCCCGATCGGGCCAGTTTTTTTCGGGCGAGATGACGAATAACTCATTATTCGTAGCAGTGCGGCGTCTTTCCATTCTATACAAGGCCAGAACGCAGCCATAGGAAACTGCTCGAGTATATATTGTAATGCTGTTTTTAACTCTGTTATTACAATGCATACACGAATTTTGCGTACTGATCGTGTATAGTTTGTATCGTGGATGCTCGCGTCTTTGTTCCAAACTATACTACAAACTTACTTACACTTGACAAGTGTTCAGTCTAGTTTTTTAGTAAAATATGGAATTGTATTTTAACTTTATTAGGTAGAAATAAATACAAAACAATTACTTAATCATAATTATTTTGATTAAATAGTGCTTTTCAACGAGCATTATTAATATTATTAAGTTAAATGCTAGGTCGTGTTTCCATTTTACATTTTTGTCGCGGTGGGTGTTGAAGGCCGGCCTGCTAGTATTCTATTTTGTGTAGCAATTTTTTTTCAGGTTTAAAAAAAAAATAACCACGAAGGCCAAGGCGGGAGCTCCGCTTCGCTTCGCTCCCGCCTTAGCCTTCTAACCTATATCCATCCGAGTCGCTTTCCGCCTCAGATATGTTTTTTTTAACTTAATTTCTCTCAGTACGCCGTATGTAAACGGCGGAATAATACAAATTGCCTGCGCGACATATACACGATTAGTCCGTAAGCGCACTGGCGCTGTAGATTATGGAACAAGAAAAACTTGTTCGTTACTACGAAGTATACGCGATTATTTGCGTACTGCTCGTGTATGGATTGGAAGAACTTAGTAAAAAAGTTATTTACAATATATACTCGAGCAGTTTCCTATGGCTGCGTTCTGGCATTGTATAGAATGGAAAGACGCAGCAGTGCGTCAAAGAATGTTTTCTATATTAACTCGATTACCAACTTACCAAGTACTCATTAATGTAACAAATAAACTTTCCTTTTTATTTACATTTGGGCGCGGTTTTGAAAATATAAATGACAAATCGGCTGTCATAGCGCACTGTTTCACTCTTTCTCAAGGCCCTTGGAAACTTGTTGGTTTTAATATAGAATTTTATGTCCTGGGTGATGTCGTCGTCAAGCAGATCAAATATTTACGTTGGATGGCGGCGGGCCGGATATAAGCTACAAAGCTTTTAACCGGCTGGATACCAGCTCGTGCCTTAAGGATGTGAAAAAAAAAACACCAAAGGAGTTTGGTGGGTAGTGGCACGAACGCACATAGGTAGATTTGACCGATTTAGGCGGCCAAAAGTCGAAATATTGAAAATCACCACACAAATAAACAATTGACACCATTATGTTCCTAACATTCCAGGGCACCTACCCTGATAATTTTAAACTTTTAGCTAACGACTGTGCAAATCTACAGGTAATCGAAATCAGGTCGTCGCATGCAGTGTACGTATCGGTTCTCGGTGCCTTCAGTTTAAGTGGTGTTATAAATTGCAACAAAAAAAATTCGGCGTACTTTTGTGTAGTGAATGCAATGGATTCCTATAATTCAGGTAAGAATCTATTGATTAATTAAAAAAATATGAAAAATTTAGTCAGTTTACTGTATCTAACAAGCATTTCAACGTAACCCCTTTTTTCTTAGCAATTTTTTGTAAATTTTATTCTTCAAAAGACATTTTGAAATACTTCCCCGGTCTTCCCCGGTATTCTTTATATCACAATAATTTTGGCATATATTCAAAATTAAAATAACACTAACAGTTTCTGCCTAATAGCGCCTATCGCTAAATAAGAGTAAATCGAAGTTGTCAGGGTAAAAACTCTAAAAACCGTTTATTTAATTATATTTCTTATTAGTAATTCCTTTTCTTTTTGTTACAGAGTCTGCCAATGCCTCTGGTGTTACAGTAGTGACTCGCAAATATTTATTTCAGAAGATGATGAGACAGAATTTACCAAATATAAATGTCAAATGTAATTATTTAGAAAATTATCTTATTGAGTACTAATTATTAGGTATTTGTCAGTTTTAGTTATTTTTTTTATGAAATGACCATATTATGTTATTTATATAATTATTATTGTAGTAAAATCATTGTGTTATTTTTAAGTTACATTTTTTTTTATGTTTTTCTCTTTTTTTTCTTTTTTGTGTTTTTTTGAAAATAATAATTATTTTCAATAAAATCCGACGTATTTTTATTATAAACTCCAATTTAAAAAAAATTAGACGCAAAAATAATTTTGGCCGCCTAAATCGGTCAAATCTACCTATGTGGAACGCTTTGTCTAGAGGCAGCAGATCTCGTTGGCCTGCGGTTTTGGGGCTTAAAGGTATTCTGATCCCAAAAAAAGTGTTTATACATTATATTGTCCAGATGATGGATGGAGATGGGAAATTTCTTTTATCTATGCCATGTTTTAAAAGTCTTCTGGTGTCATTTAGGCAGCTGGCTGTGAAATCGAAAGTTAACACCTTGTATATTATGTTTACTTACACTGACCCTAAGGCCTTAACGATTAAGGAGCAAGCCAGGGTAATTATGATGAAGGTTTTATCCTCAACCAGGCCAAGGGAAAATAGCTGATGCATGTTCTTGTATTTGAACACTATCGTCTATGGTGTCACAATTTTCTGTGGTTAGTCTCTGGACTCCTGCTTCTTCCCAAATGTAAGTAATGTTTAGTATCTGAAACAATGGCTTTAGGAAGGGCTTTAGGTAAGTTTAACAGCATAATATCCCGTAAAAAGTATTCAATACTTACCATAAAAATTTCGTCATACTTATACCGGCTAAGGGATAAGCTGGTCTCGTAAGATTTATGAAACGTGCGTTGAAATTCCAATCTTATCTCATGTATGGGACACACCATGGGCTAGAAAATTCCATGTTCACGCATGTTCCTAACTCTACACAAAGATTTGAACGAGGATTAAGCTTTATATCGTATATGCTCGTACTCCAAGATTAGAAACGTTTTTATCTTGATGATAAATGATTATCACGGCATTCATCATTGATAAATTATAATTAATTATTAAATCCAGTCCTTAATTCTAGTGTCTGTGTAAAAATGATCGAGGAAATATATTTATCAAGCCAAGACAGTCGTAGCAGGTCTGTAAACTGTACATTTATTCTGAATATTACATTTATTTCAATTGTTTTCCATTTTATAATCTAATGTATCTTATCGGCTTCGAGATGACATTTTCAGATAAACCGTGATGTATATGTACCTATATTGTGATATGTTTCTTAAGAATTAATATAAAAATAAAGACTACTGTATCACTTATTATTTTATATTGCAAAGATAATAAAATTTCTGCTCACTGCACAGAACATCTCTGCGATCGCTTAGATACCTACTCAATGGTCGTACGACGGAACTCGTTACATAGAAAGCTGAAATCTAGACACCAAACACGTTCATAATGTTACAAAGGTATTGCATTAGTAGTACAAAACTGTTTTAACTTAAGGAGATTATTTTTTCTAATAAAATAATTCCTTTTAGATACCTACAGTATGTATATTATGTATTGTACATATTCCATCTCACATACAGTCATCCACTCCACATCATCATCATCATCTCAACGTATTTCCGATTGCATCCAGTATGGAGCTTAGGGTCCGATTCGACTATTATTCTAGATTTGACAAGCCTGGTTATTACAGTCATCCACATAAAAGATAATTAAAAGGAGATTGCTAGCGATATGACAGTTTAGTAATGTCTGTTTTACTGAACATCCATTTTATTTTGTGTAATGAAAATCCGTGCATGCGTTTTGAGGAAGTTAATTTCTTTAATAACCTACGTGAAACTATATAATGTAAAGATTATCTTGAATAAGTTATAGCGAGCATAACATTGATTATCTTAATGAAACGAACGTTTTCTTCTTTACCAGTGAATTAGTAACGCTTATCAAACAATATCGTAGAGTCATAATAGTTATCTTTTAATATTATGTGTAATAATGAAGTAATTGATGGTTTTTCGTATATGTGTTAGTATTCATTTTCAAATTAAAATAATGATCCTGATAATGTAGAAGTATAGAGAAACTATCCTCTAGACAATAAATGTAATAATATATTTTTTTACGAAAAAAACGTCAAAACGTCTTGATATAAATGGGAAAAGCACAAATAAACTATGGCGATCTATTAAAATTACACTGTTTTCTATTGAGTTATGTATTGGTAATAAACCATCTTAGTGCGGAATGGAGTTTATAATAATAATGTAAGTTTTAGAGACAAGTCATTGACTTGTTCCTAAGATTATTCGATCCCACTATCACATTTCCTGTGTTCAGAAGGTATTTTAAGGATCACTCAAAGTAAAAACACTCATAGTATAAATACAGTTATTTCCAGAATGAGGTGCACATTTTGTCGCATACACTGATCGACATAACCTTTACGGCCACTGGGGGGAAAGTGGTAATCAGTCATCCACGAAACTACACTAAATTCCCGCGTATTTATTCCATATTATGTGTAGCGTAACGGAATTATTTGCACCTGGATGTGGATATGGAAATTTTTGATTAATCTAAAACATTCCCGATTCGGGAATTGCGCTTACTACCCAGGGCCCAGGATCAGAGCCAAATGATACTTTCTGGTTGACTTTGTAAAATAGGAATTAGGTCATTCGCTACAAGCTTGGAAACTAAGGGTGAGGCACATTACGTATGTTTTCTATAATTTATACTATTGTTATTTGTAGCACCTAATAAAGGCACAAATTAGTATAAGCACTTTTATAAAAAAATTGTAAATCTTAGATAATAATTATTTCCGATTTACGATTGTTAAATAAAGTGTGACCCGACTAGACAGTCGAGACATTATCTAAGGGCTAATGAAGAATACACGTGATTGAGGTGATGGCATAATCGTGCGCATGAATATTTGAACTCATTGTTGTAAAATTCACATTATCTCATCAAAAGGTATAAGATGCTCAGATGATTGAAATCCATAAAACCCGTTTACCTCTTTTTTTATTGACGAAGGACTTGATGACTTCACGATTGACCGATACGTACTACACGAGATTTATTTTTATTTATGACCGCATTAGCCATGTGAGCTGTGCAAAATTTTAATTAAAACATTCTACCCGAGACGCCGGGGCTTTGTGGAATCTAATCTATTGTATAGAGATTAGCTATCTGATACACGTCACAAATTAGCGTTGCAAAGACAAATAATGTTTACACACGTTTGAACCTTTCGACGGTCAGCATGAACAAACGATAAGTTGTCGATGATACATCGATGTCTACATTTGATTATGTGCCGTAGAATATCCTATTTTGAAATAATTGGGCTAAATGTATTGAGCGTTTGACATGCATAGAAGCGGATAATGGATCATTAGACGCGATCTAGTCTGCGATTGTTGATTCCTAGCATTGACAGAAGGAGGAACCGCAGTATTCTGTACTGCACTTTTCTATTGCCACAGCGTTTTATAGTCGAGTATTTTAAGAGCATTTTAGAATTCCAGGTACGGATAGTTTTATAGTTTTTAAATCTTCAAGATAGGATTTGATAAATTACAGTTGGAGGATAGCGTAGACAGAATTAGTAGAAAAATAATTTGGGTTCTAACATTGTTTCAACATTAAATAATTTTTCGACCACGCCTGGAAATCATCCTAATTAGGTTTATTATTATTAGTTGAACATTTAATTTCCATATGGAGGAAATCGTAGTACCTACCTACCTATTTCGTCTAATTTGCTTGCTGGACATGATATTTGATGTCATCTCTTCCGACTTACCCTAATTTTATTACCTTATTGCGGCAAAATATGCTTATTGCGTTATAAGTTCTTGCCATTAGCAAATTACTTCTCGATGTCGAGGTCGAATGACCTTCCTTCCATACTAGAATATAGTCCATAGCTAACATATGGTCATAATACCTAAAGTTTCATAACATCATAAATGCGCGAGCAACTGTGGCCTTATGTTTGTAATCCAAATATGGCTAATCCTTCGTAAAGGCGTCACAGCGATAGCTATCGAATTAAGCACATATTAATAAGAATTGAATTTTTGTAAAAACACTTCTATCAAAGTGAAGGTTTTGTATTATTTTATAAATCGATTTCATAATTATTCGTTTGGGGTAGGATGGAACAGAGACAGCTACAAATTAGGTATCAGTCTTTGACAAAAAAAATCTTTTATCTTATTTAAAACTAAGAAACGTGTCTTTTATCTGACGTTATCAACTTTTATTATATAAACAGACACGTACATTATAATCTATAAACAGGTAAAATTTGTTTGTATGTTTAAAGGTTGGATGGACGGGGTAATCTGTGGAACAAACAGATATTATCATTGAAAAACAACATTTAAGTCATCTGACAGATAAATGAACACTATTAAAGTGCTCCACATGTCAGGATCAAGGCAAAAATCGCCTACTCTTCCGGATTTGCACCGTACTGCTGAGTGCCACTAACAACTAGCACCGACGACATTTTCATTGACCGTTTACATTGCAAATCATAAAGAGTATTCCCAATGACTCTAAGCGCCATCTCGTGCACATTATGGAACAAATATCAAATCGACTGATGTAAAGTGAAACCTTGTTTTCACTTTTTATGATTGCATGTCAAGTGGTTATATCCCATGCGCGGGGATAACCCGTGAAACAGCCATTGAACGCTAAATATTGCTTTATAAATTAAGTGAAAGTATAAAACGCTTGCAATAGATCAGGTATCTCAATGTCAGGCTTTATTGTTTTGGTATTTGAGAGATTTGATCTAGATTTTTAAACTAGTGAACTTAAACTGATCATGTGATTTATGTGAACTGGGTTTTCTGCATCATTTTGTTTGATGAAGGCCATAAAATAGGCGCTGGGCTATTTTAAGACGATTAGATAATAATTACTAACAATGATGTAAATATACTAAGCATAAGACAGTTACTCATGAAAACAGTTTACATTACATGATTATGAGAGGCAGAAGATCGGTTTTTCATGTTTGTCTTAAACCCTTTGCTTCTCTTTACATACGTATTCGTCTTCTCATCGTCGATTCCACATTGCTAAAGACGAAAGTCTTCAATCAGTGCGTCCTACCCGTCATGACATACGGAGCCGAAACGTGGACACGTCTTACGGCACGGCTAGTCCACAAGTTTAAAGTCGCTCAGCGGGCTATGGAAAGAGCTATTATGCTCGGCGTCTCTCTGCGGGATCGCATCCGAAATGATGTGATTCGGCAGAGAACCAAAGTCACCGACATTGCTCGCCGGATTAGCCAGCTAAAGTGGCAGTGGGCTGGCCATATCAGCCGTACAACCGATAACCGTTGGGGTAAACGGGTTCTAGAGTGGAGACCGCGTCTCGGTAAACGTAGTATAGGACGCACTCAGGCCAGGTGGAGCGATGGTCTGCGCAAGACGGCTGGCAGGAGCTGGATGCGAGTGGCCGAGGACCGATCGGCGTGGCGAGCATTTGGAGAGGCCTATGTCCAGCAGTGGACTATCACAGGCTAATGATGATGATGATGACATACGTATTCGTACATATAATTTCCGTCTAAGTTCCTTCCAAAAAAATATGAATTTGATTACTGTTTAGTTTAGTTACCAAAAAAAATGGCAGTGCCTAAAGACCAAAACTTCTGTTACGTATTTTGTAACAGCTGTTCCTCTTTGTGACAAATACTGACACTTTAATAATTTAATCGGCGGTGTGTCTGCCCCGCATTTTTTAATGGTTCAAAATGGGACCATTTTGCGACAATTAGCATTTTACGAAGAAAATATGCAAATCTAGTAGTGATTTATGGTAGTGTACGTTTTCTCATTGGAGGTTACGTCTGGCTGTTTAGGTTACATTTTTTAAAGCCATAAGGAAAGTCGGAGTCTATAAAAGTTGATGATGCTAATTTTGCTCGGCGCATATTATTTAAGTTAAAGAAAAGGATATCATAGGTACACAAGTACCTACTTATAAATGTCGGTGCATTGAGGATTCTGGGACCGCGGTCCCAGTTGCCTGATTAGTTTTTATTTGTTTATTTTGTCAGGCGAGTGGGACCACCCGTAATTTTAACCACAAATCCATTGTTGAAATACAAGATTTAGTACAGTTAGCAGAAAAGGTGTCACAAATAAAACAAAGTTAATTTTTGCAAAGGTAAGTTAGTTTTTGTATTACCTACTTAAACAGTATAACAGTCTTAATTATGTTTTAAAAATCACGTTGGCTCATGTGCCTACTTAACTAGTAATTCTAAGTAAACATTCAACAGAAATCTCCTCAAAACAATAATATAAAAATCAGTCTTATTGTCTCTTAACTTTATACACCATAAAGTCAGTACTCATTACTCCTATTATATATTTATAATAAAGTCAGAAGATGCACATATCGTGATGTAATATTTATTTGCAATGACAATCATCTCCTCATAACAATGCTAAGTAGCAACCGAATGTCACTTTTATGACAAATCCATACTGACACAACGCCGCACCGGCTGTCTACTCTCCATCCGTCTTACGAATTTTCGATCTACTCTTTGGTGTTTATGGGCGCCTGGTACTTCAAATAGAAGTTTTGCATCACTTCGCTTTTATTTTACATGAATTTTATTCACCACGCTGCCATTTTAGGATGAAATATTCCGTGTGATTTACTCTTCGGTACTTATGGGCGCCTGGTACTTCAAATAGAAGTTTTGCATCACTCGCTTTTATTTCCATGAAATTCTACTCCGCCATTAGATATTCCGTGTGACTTAAATTCTTTGGTGTTTCTGGGCGCCTATAACTTCGACGAGCATGGCGAATCAATCTTACTAATCTGTCGCGAGTTTAACATTTTTTCCCCATAAAAAAAGTGTACAACGCCGCTAAAGAAGTTTTTACTTCAAAAATACTTGACCGTAATACTAAATAAAATAAAATCCTGAGTTATAACTTGATTTTTCTGTTAACTGTACATTAAAGGAAATTAGGTATATGGTCCCAGTCGACCGATTCAAAAATGTTATCAGGTAACTGGGACCGCGGTCCCAGTTTTATTTGGTCCCAGTCGCCTGAATCCTCGGTGCATTGTAGAAAATATGGTTATATAGAAACCAGACGAATACCACACAAACTCTGTATATAGTTATCTAACTAATAAGATAAATAATCTATTTTACACTCCGACAAGATATTTGCATGAAGCAATGACGTATATGTAATGGATTTATTGTATGAACTGGAGAATCTCACTCGATAATGTTTACTAAGAAACTCGACGATTTTATTTATGGCAATCGATTCAGTAGACGCTAGCTGTTGGCGCCAATGTCGAATGATTTATTGTTATAACAGTAATATACATTAAATTATTCTCGTTTGGATGTTTCAATGCTCTGCGTTCTTTCGCAAGGTGACAGTGATAATAGGTATAGGTCGATGCAATATGTCGACTAAGCAACTTAAATAAAAAAAAATTAAACCGACTTCAAAAAAAAAACTACCTAAAAACACTGAAAAGCAAAAAATAATTTTAATAAGACATTCATCAAATGCGCTTATTGTCTAAGCCTATTAATAACATTAAATTGTATTTACGTGCTAGGTAGGTACCTACTAATCTGTTTGAAGTCGGTGCCAAGCCAAATAGTAGGTACCCAGACTACGTACCTACGTCCGCGGATTATTTGTAACCCTGTATAATACATAAATTATTAGGTATGTATTATTTTTCATTACTTTTGGCTTGGCACCGACTTCAAACAGATTAGTAGGTACCTACCTAGCACGTAAATACAATTTAATGTTATTAATAGGCTTAGACAATAAGCGCATTTGATGAATGTCTTATTAAAATTATTTTTTGCTTTTCAGTGTTTTTAGGTAGTTTTTTTTTTGTTTTTTTTTTGAAGTCGGTTTAATTTTTTTTTAAAAAAAGTTTGTTTATTTTTCTATTTTTAGTGTGAATAATACGTAGGAGTGAGTAAAACTCTCTCATAATATTGATAACGAAAATACGAGTAAAATAGTAGAATTGTATTATTTGACAATATTAGGTATTCATTAAGTGTTCAGCACCATTCAGTAGACCAACTAAAGATGCAGCCCGCAAGAGGGACATAAGAATTAAGAAGTCGTACCCTTTAGCTTCCATCATCATAGTTGTACCTTCCATCATCAGCTTAGCTCCAAAAGTACATGAAATACAACTAACGGTCCACATATTCCTACAACACTGAAATAATTATCCCCTAACTCCTAACCGTTAAGGAGTTGTACCTTCCATCATCAGCTTAGCTGCAAAAGTACATGAAATACAACTAACGGTCCACATATTTCTACAGCACTGAAATAATTATCCCCTAACTCCTAACCGTTAAGGAGTTGTACCTTCCATCATCAGCTTAGCTGCAAAAGTACATGAAATACAAATAACGGTCCACATATTCTTACAATACTGAAAGAATTATCCCCTAACTCCTAACCGTTAAGGAGTTGTACCTTCCATCATCAGCTCATCAACATAAAGTGATGTCTATAGGACGCAAAAACATAAATGGCTTCAGAAAAAACAAGTAACGCGTAGTGTGCGCCTATAAAATTTGAGGTTTGCCCTTGATTTTCCCGGGATCCCATCATCAGATCCTGACATGGTGACAATGGGACCACCTCGGAACTATGCACTTTCAAATAAAAAAAGAATTATTTAAATCAGTCCACAATTGACGGAGAAATCGACGGACATACATAAAAAAAAAAAAAAAAAAAAAATACATACAGTCGAACATAGAACCTCCTCCTTTTTTGAAGTCGGTTAAATACTATATCCATATTTCGTTTAACACATAAAATTATATCCTTTAACACACACATAGGCCATGTTGCTTATTTATAAAACATTCATACAGAATGATTAGGTAATATCATTAAAAATATGGTATATCCCTACAAATGTTTATTTTATTTTTACCTATAGTTTATAGCAAAGAACAGGGTAGGTAACCAATTACGAAAAAAAACTTGACGAGTAACCTGTGTAAACTGATGAGCTTACATGAATGAATATGAATTTCGCGTTTTGTTTGTATAAACTATATCTAAAATTCCTTGTTCATAATATGTAACAAGAATAAAATTGATGATGTGTATGTACCTACCTATTCGATAATATGTAATTTTAAGATCGATTCCATGTCTAGGTAATACAGCAGGAAGAATAAAAAATAATGACAAGACACACCATACATTTAGTTTCTAGGTTACTGTTATAACAATAAAGACACTGACGTAGGTAAGGCTAGTTTACACTGCACATATTATGCCGCAGTTCACACCACGAATTGATAGTCAATTGTGTCAATATAGAGTTAATTCCGTACTGGCGTTGAGGGATCAATTGTCTGGCGTCAATGAATACGGCACGACGAACAACATATCTCAAGGATTTATTCGCATTTATCAGCGGTGTGTACTCTACTATTTAGATTAATTAGGCTACCAATAAAATAAGTATTTCAATACTTGAAATGACAGTTTGAACATTTGGTTATCGTTGAGGAGTCGTGAAGATTTGGTATGTTGTAAATTTTTATTTATTACGCAAGACCGATTTAGATCTGACGTATAGATATGATAAATCATCGTTTACTATAATTATTGTATGCACTGAAGGACCATATGACATATTGCATCCTTTGTGTTCTATTTAGAATAATTTCGATGCTTTAAATCACTAGACGAGTCTTGTAAATCCTCATACGAATACATTTTCTATCGTCGAATATCGTACGTATAGGTATTATACGCTTGATTTTCACTTAACAAGATTCGTATTCCTAAAAAAAAATCTTGACGTCACAATTTTCTTTTGTTCTACGCTAATGAAATTCGATTGTCGATGTTAAACCACGATTCTGTTTGTATAGGTCTTCATTTAAAGGGTTCCTTAATTCGGATGGCAATCACGTTTAAGTCGTAATTTTACGGTCTTGAATACGGACCCCAACTTAATTCGGGTCAAAGCGTCAGGAAGGAGATTAATTAACGATCCTTCGTTAAAAAGTTTTGGGTAAAGATGTTTGTAAAGACAGATAAATTTAAAATTTAAGGGTGAATACATATAGACGCCCTTCGGGTTTTACAGTAATAAATTCGTAATTGTTACTATAGGTAGTAGCCAAAATAAATATTGATTACTTTGACTTTCCCTTTTATTAGCGAAATTTGATTAGTACCTATTCGTGATATGTTGCCCTTATCCAGGGTTGTGGTAGTTTGGTAGGTCAATAGCCACAACAAGGCTGGTACCTACCAGCTCGTCCCAACCAAACGGGTGAAAAGGGTAACCGGTGTTAGAAGTTTGCCTCAGCCAATATTCCCTTTCTTGTTAAAACTATCTTAGTCCTACCACCAGTTAACACTGGTGCTCAGACTATGTACTTATTTAGGGCTCAGATCACGTATGGGATGTTGTCCAGTATTCATTATGATGTAATTATTATATTTAATAATTTATTATATTGAAAATTATATGCCTAACTAACAGATATATATATTTCTTAATCAAGTTATGAATCCATTGTTGGTAAATGGAATGCAATAAACACCGGTGTATCGTGTGGATGTTTGCGAAGTTCCAGTTTGTTTTGTTTATTTTCCATTGCTCGCAATTACGTATAACAGGTATTAGTAAGTTTGTAGGCTTTGATTTGAGTGACTGACACATGTGTAGGGTAACAATAAGAATAAGCATTTCAACGCACATAATGTATGCTGTGACAACACTGACAACCATAAGCTAAAATTGCTCTTACATACGAGTAGTACTATTAGGAATGAAACGGGTTTTCGTTTAATTTTTGGTTATTTTTCTCATAAAAGGAAAATAAATATGTAATACATATCGTTATCGTGTCTGGATGAAAAACATTTCTTAAGTTTACATTTAGTTCTGAAGACAGCTATAATTCTCGTTTGTTTAGTTGGTGGTAGGACTTAGAGTCCGACTGGCAGATTGGCACAGCACATAGAGCGACTAGGCTGCAGTGCCCACTTACCATTAGGGTGGGTTTAAACTAAAAATGGGTTTTAGACTTTAAACAAGGAATAGTTCGTTATACATTTTATGTCTCTTAAGTAAACATTTTGGCATACTGTTAAGTAACAAATATTATGTTTTTAATTCAAAACCATTAGTTTACCGTGTACCAAATAACGGTTACTAATAAGTCCTTCTTAAGGCTAAGACGTCTTTTGTCATTCATATTATGTAAGGTCTAAACAATAGCAGTGTTCGTTCATTCTGTGGGTGTGTAAAATTGTAATAATTTTTCGATTTAGTTACGCTGTTTCAATCATGTCCCACAAGTATTGCCTACACAAGACAAGTAAAGTATTTGTCTGCATGATTCTCCATCAATCTTCTTTACTAGTTTCTTTTGTGCTTACTGAGTTTAAAATTTCTTAAGCAAACATCTCAACAAACTAATGCATAAATAATGGTTAAGTAATGGTTTCTCTCCCTCTCAAGTCATTCCCTAGGTGCTGAGGATCGTGGCTGTGACGGAGAAGATGCAAAAGACTTCTCCATGTGTGACGGTCTTTAGCTTAATTATTAAAAACGAATGTAGATATATCCTTGGCTCTTTATTAAGCCTTAATAGAGAGCCAAAGGATATCGACATTCGCGATTCTTCAGACACCTGATCAGAACACCATAGTCGTTTGCCATCCACATTTTCTTCCACAATGGTTTCTATAGTTCTTCATCATCATCAGTCTGTCGTAGTCCACTTCCGGATAAAGACTCCAAACGCTCGCCACTTTGCTCTATCCTACAGTTCTTAACCAATGCTGATTCTACCTATTACTTACTGTTGGTGGTTGATTCCAGGCGTCGCATGCAACAGTTGAAGCTATGGCAGCAGCGGGAAAAGGAGTGGGCGCGCTCGCGGGCCAAGCGAGAGAAGAGCAACAAGCGCAACATCTTCTTCAACGACAGCGTCATGCTGCTCGAGGCTGCGGCCAGAAACGATATCGAAGAAGGTATGAAAGAAAATAAAATTGTTTTGCAGATACACTTTAAGTGCTTTTTCACGTTGAACGCGCGGGCTATGTAGCGAGCACCGCGCCCGCTTTTTTCGAAAAATCTGTAAATAATAAATTATAATTACGCGACAATGCATTACATAGGCCCTTTTCCAACAATGGACGTCTTTTTATAACAATGTCAAGCGCAGGCAGAGGAGCGACAATAATACTACTCGTATTTATAGACTGTTATCATATCATTTAAATAGTCCTTCTATTATTTTTTTATTATGCATCTGTAATTCAATAACATCTTGCGGTAGTTCAATTTATATCTTTCTAATTGAGCGAGTCTTTCTGGCTAGGAATCGCTCAATGGAATAGGCTGCAATGGCCATTTGCCATTCGATGGGAGGCTTGTCTGTCTGCCGATTTAGTAATTAAAAACACAAAACTAATTACTTGCCCATCTTTGGAATAGCTACATAAGGTTTTCTCGATAGATGCCTTTTGAATAGCCGTGAAATGATTTCATTCAAGAAAACAAGAAGAAACTACAAGTTTAAACCTAATTTTTCCAGTGCGACGTCTCCTCTCCCGCGGGGTGACGCCGGACGCGACGAACGAGGACGGTCTGACGGCGCTGCACCAGTGTTGCATCGATAACAACGAGGCCATGATGCGCCTTTTGCTGGACAACGGCGCGAACGTCAACGCAGAGGACAGCGAGAAGTGGACGCCTCTACACGCCGCCGCCACCTGCGGGAACCTGAACCTGGTCCGGATACTCATACAGGTACGAGTTGAGTGAAAAGTCTCTTGTAAAACGATTGATGATGATGAAGACTCCTTTCGAAGAAGATTGATATAACTAGCATCAATATTGCACTGACGAAGAGTCTTATGTTGCCGCTGATGCTAGATCACTATGCCAGTTTTAAATACCAAGCGTCGTGAGCAGACAGAAGTAGACACAAAACTTCTTGCACGTCTAAGCGATCTCTGTTACCCTTCGAGGAGGTGCATTGCTACCATTTCGTGTCCATGTACATACTGTTAAGTAGGAAAAAGGTAGAGTAACATATTATGCACCGGCCCAATAAAACTACACTGAAGTATGCCATACGCGCCACCTTCAAGTCTTTATCGCAAGATTGTTTGCACTGCTTTATCTAAGAGGCCCTCGTCCACTTCACAAATCCATATGGTTAGGCCAATATTTCTTGTATTCCTCTTCATTATGGTTTGCTACCGCCATTATATACAATTATGGGATATTTCACAAAAAAATGCCACTCATTGCCATGTTTTAAACACTTATACAGTCCTAACCCTTACCGACCTATAGCACTAACATAATTTGTTTATCTTACAGAGAGGAGCAAACTTACTAGCCGTCAACGGCGACGGGAACATGCCATACGATATTTGCGAGGAAGAGCGGACGCTTGACGCGATCGAGAGCGAGATGGCCGCGAGGGGAGTGACTCAGAGACTGATCGATGAGACGAGAGCTGCTACTGAGATGAGGATGCTGATGGATGTCGCGGAGTTAGTTAAGGAAGGCATGGACTTGGACGAGCCTAGGGATAATCAGGGTGCTACTTTGGTACGTAAAAATGTATTCGGTAATAATAATCGATACTTTTCCCTAAGGCTGGTTTTAGAGCCACGCTGACGGCGCGCGCGTAGCGTTGTACACTGCCGGTTTTCTTTGCTGTTCAAATCGTCACTATCTATACTTGCTGATACGCGCGCTGACCGCTTTCTCGCGTGACTCTAAAACCAGCCTAAACAACGCAATGGCTGTGTAGCCATAATCTAATCTAGAACTCCTGTTAAGAATTACGGAGGTCTGGCGGCAGTCGCTCCAGTGGAATAACTGTGCTCCAGTATTGTTTTATTATATTATAAAATACCCCTTGATATCATAAAAAGTCATAAAGAAATGCTTTTATTGGATTACTCAAATTACAAAATGATGTATAATTTTTTTTTAAATTAAATTATAAACATCTTCAAAAGATGAATAAGGAGTAACGTCTACAATAAAAGAACTAGAGAAAGGAATTTTAACTGTAACATTTAATTCTAGTTGCATATTGCGTCAGCGAACGGCTACATCAAAGTGGTGGAGTTCCTACTCGAGCACCGGGCGTCAACAGACGTAGTGGACCACGACATGTGGCAACCGGTTCACGCGGCGGCCTGCTGGGGACATGTGAGTCACATTTGTTGTTGTATTGAGTAGGTTTCGAAACTACTAAACCGATTTAATAAATTCTTTCACTGTTGGGAAGCTACAGTATCCCCGGGTGACATAGGGTACTTTTGATCCCGGAAATTGGGGGAGGGGGGGTGCGGGGTGCGGAGGGGACCGCTAGTTCGCGTAAGCGTAATGTATGACAGCAATAATGATTAACATCCGGATTCTGTCGATGTGTGTGATGTCGAGTTTGACTTTACAACCGATACATAACTGCTGCACTTGGTTCTGCAAAGATAAAAAATATAGCTTCTATAAGCGGGTGAAATTGGCTTTATACCACAATGGCTCAAATTATCTCGTTTTCCCATCAAGAATTATTGTTTGTAGATGTCTGATGTTAGCCGAAATCTTGATCGGGTCTTTAGTGATGTTTTTCTGTGCACCTATTCAGCTTTGTCCGATAATATACACAATACTAAAAATTGAAATTTTCGAGAGAGGTCGGAACAGCTAAGTTCTATATAGACATTCCATACGATTGCACATACATTATTATCATGTGCATCGGAATAAAATGTAAATGCAAATTTTCGATGCGGGAAACCCGCATGACACACGTAATTCGATTTTTTTTCGAAACGATATAGTTATCTATTCTCAGTAAGGAAGATTGTCAAATTTTGTGCAGTTCTAATTTCAATTATTGAAATTTCGATGAACAAATTGTTGTGGTCGTATCACACCAATCGATCGAGTAAATTTAATAGTAATAGCACCTGCCGGTTAGTTAAGAAACTCGATAATTCCTCTGTTTTATCACCAAAATTTTTACAATAATCTATATAATCTCCGTTTGAAGACTATATGTCTCTATACTCAGTTATGGTGGAATTAAAATTACTTTAAGAATGCATAGATTGCCAATCTGGCACCATGCTAACTTTGATTCCTCTGTTGGCACCTTGCTGAATTTAGATAGCTTGGATAACATGAATTTAGGAACACAATTTAGTTAAATGCTCTTTAACAATCTGGTGGATCAAAGTAAGATTAATGAACATTACGAACATTTCTAACAAATAATTATAATAATTGTTACTATAGTGGTAGTAATCTCACATTTGTTATTTGTTTCAGTTAGAGGTATTAGAGTTGCTAGTACAATATGGTGCTGATCTCAACGTCAGAAATAAGCATGATGAGACACCTGCAGGTTAGATTTGTTTCAATGAACTTTCGTACAAATATGTGCATTGTGTAATATGTTTTTGAAAGATTTTATTGTTTGTTTGTATGTTTAAATTGAATAGGCTCCGAAACTACTGAACCAATTCGAATAATTCTTTCACTGTTAGAAAGCTACACTATCCCCGGTGAACATAGGGTACTTTTGATCCCAGAATTGTGGGGGAAGGGGGGGGGGGGATATTTGAAAAATGAAATAACGCGCGGGTGAAACCGCGGGTGAAAGGCTAGTTTAATATAAAAAGGTGAGGTTGAAAAATAATAATGTGCGGCCGCACCAACCTCGGCAAGGCACCGCTGACGCGCGCACTGCACACCCTCAATCGAATTGCAGAAAGAATAGACTTGTTTTCGTGTTCACTAAATGAATTCACAATGACAGCTCTGTTTATAATTAGTTAATTACCTACATAGTACTAGTAGTTACACTATTGCATTAGGTTATTATATAACCTGTAAAAATAATTGTAAGTGGAAATAAATAATTTGACTTTAATGTGTTGCGTAGACATCTGCGAGGAGGGCGAGATGCGGCTGCGCATCGTGCGGCTCGCGGCCGAGCAGGAGGAGCGGCGGCGGCGCGCGGCGCACGCGCACCCCGACCGCAGCAGCGCCGCGAGACGCTCCTCCTCCACCGCCAGCACCTCCAGGTGACACACGCAAATCAAACTAAGAGTTGGTCTATGCAAGTGGTCCCGACTTTATTTCGAAGATTTTTATGAAACAGTTATAATGTCCTCCTTGTCGAGTTTTCGGCGCCGGCGGCCAATCTTACGATGAACCAACTACGCAGGATATATTATAGAAATGAGTGCATTCAAATGTGCACTACATATTCCCTTACACTAGTAAATCTCTATGAGAAAACGATACGGCAACTCTACTTAGTATTTGCTATGTGTGCACCTCTGAACTCTAGCACTTAGATCGTGCTAATAGATTTATATTTTAACTCGGGCTCTAGCTAACACAACGCAGCAAGTAGAAGGAAGACACCTTGTAGTTTTCCAAGGAATACTTTTGGAGCAAACTCTACATACCGTAGGATGTTCAAATATCTGTTCGCCACAAATTTAATAAAATGCTGCAGTCTAGTTCCGGAACACCATAACCGCAGGCTATGGTCGGATTTTTAATTAGACGACCAAATCTGCCATTAATAAAAAGTACAAAAATTGGAATAATTTATCGTCGATAAATAATCGAT
Source organism: Mecyna flavalis (assembly GCA_949319885.1). Taxonomy (NCBI): domain Eukaryota; kingdom Metazoa; phylum Arthropoda; class Insecta; order Lepidoptera; family Crambidae; genus Mecyna; species Mecyna flavalis. Next base: position 11,735,268 of record OX439439.1, read on the forward strand.
GGTTGCCACGTTAATCGATTCTTTTGGTTTATTTACTTATTACAGCACTAATTAAATTTTATGAAAGCTGACAACACAGTAAACATCAGATTTGGTCGTCTTTAAAAATCCGACCATAGATAGTCCTGCGGCCGCGTGTGGGACCCGAGGCTAAACTAAAGCGTCCCTCTACCCATTAAACTCTCCCGGTATCCCCTATTCACCGATTGCGACGAGCTGGTTCCAGCCCAGCCTTGTGGCTATTAACCAGCCAGCATAAATTACTCCTATCAGAGATAGAGGGTGGTATAGGACCCCACTGCCATCAAAAGTAATGTCTGCATTAGTCAACTTTGGAAGCAACTGGTATAGTTATTATGTCACTTAATAGTTATACTACACATATATTATAACTACGCGTAATATTTCAATGAACTTTACGTGTAATGTGTGTCATCTCTCAGTTTAAGAAAAGATTTGGCGGCCGCAAGGTACATATAAAAATAAAATATTAAAGTCCATACGAGTGACATTGGAAATCTGGAAATAGTGATGTGTGTTGATCGATTATGTTTGGGCGACAATCGAAATCCATAGTAGTGATGTGTTTGAACATTTAAAACTTTGATTGTCGATTCTTTTAAATCGTAATCACAATATTATTCATGCCTCGTTTGTCATGTTATAAAATTGGTCCAGGGTTCGATCGGTGCGACGGACGTCACTTCGGGAAAAGCAATTGGCAGCTAAAGCCGATGCGAGAGGCGAAGCGAGGCTAAGGGAAACCTTCGACTCCGCTGTCGATGATGAAATACAGGTAAGAACATGTTTGAAACCTTTTTTTATGTCGAATTTTCTGGTTATCTAGGGATAACAAACGAAATAATCTTAATTTTCTTTAGATTAAAGAACAGTGGGACACATAATATCCTATGTGTTGTAGTGTAGTGCCGTTTAATTGGATTTGTCATCCATCTTAATAATTTATTTGTGACATAAAATATCATTTAATTCGTAAGCAGTTAGGCAAGAAATACCTTATGCAAGTACATGGGATATTTATCCAGTTAAGTTTTCTAAACGGTCGTACTTATTTCTGATTACATAGTCGTTTTCTCCTCCGCGTTTTAATATAATGCTCATAATAAAATAATTATGCTAAACAGTACTCAGTTAATGTCTCTTTAAAGTCAATTTGGGGAAAGCAGTATGTTATATACAAATTATCAGATTAGAATGGTCATACACTTTGGTAATATTTTTATTATACTTAAGTCTTTAGTCATGAGTTTATGAATGAAAATCCTATTAATCTTTTATGAATGACGTCGCGCATAATCTCGAAGTAAAGACAATGTTTATTTCCTTTAATCGTACGCGTGTAATTAAACTAATCAACATAATAATAGCAACGCGTGCGCCACAGAATACCAGAAGCGTTACTTCAACCGTAATTTCTCTAACGTTCCGGCTGTCGTTTTGAACACACTTAAACTGTATAAAAAAATAAAATAAATAAAGTTTCTATACATATTTATTTAAATAAGGGTAAAGTTTAGCTTGCCAGGCATGAGGTCGATAGTTCGAATGGATACCTATGGGTTTTACCATGCGCGTTTTGCTACTACTAGCTAGACGATGACAGAAAACATCTCGAGAAACCTGCACAGTTGCTGTATAGCCACGATCCAATTGGTCTTGTTCCAATTTCAGTTGATGTTGACAGTTGCTCTAATGGACATAATAACTGGGAATAATACATTCTTGATCAAGGTGCAAACTGCAATCCTACTCTGATTAGACCGGCAAACATTCGGAGAAATAGTTTATTTCGGGTAGGTAATCTTTATCTGGGTTGATTACACAATTTTGCACTATTTAATAATGCAAAGGCAAAAGACACCGAAATTTTTACAAAAGCAGCTAAAACAAATTTGTAAAACAAAAGTGACTGATGCGTCATAAAAAATATGTTTACGACGTTTATTCGGTGGACGTACGAATGCATGAAGACTACATCGAACGTCACTTCTGTATTTTCATATTCAACGTGTCGCGTCCAACGGACGTAATTAGAGAAGTTATTAAGCTCAGTATCGTGTGGCACTGCCCGTAACGCCCGTCGAGATGAAATGCAAATAAATCATTATTCAGCTTTCCACTTTCTTAAGAGATATAAGATCTGTATTGGTAGCAGCGCTTCAAGCAGTAAAACTGCTGAAATTGCTGTTTGGTTAACGACATTGCGAAACTTTCCGGGTTTATTCACTTTTCAATACATATTTTTTAAGGTATTTAAAATACTTTTAAGGTAAAACTTGCTCCGAAACTGCCGTGAGTGATCATTTTGGTATAATTAAAACAATATTAATTAATAAGTTAATAGATTAGTATCAAAAACCTTGTAGTTGTTATCTAATTTAAAACATATAACGTGCCTTGTAATGGAATTGTCTTCATTCTATGTAGCTTTAAAATGTTTGAAGGTAGAAACGATTAATTAAAATACTTGGAATACATTATTGGGCACAAATTATTATGTAAATGTTAAAAAAAACAAGACGAGTTCTGCATGTAAGTAAAGACAAAAATAGTCTAAAGTTGGGGGCGTTTTTCGTGCTCCTACTGATTAGGCATACAATAAGCCTTCATTACTATGTAACGTGGGAGAAATAGTGGTAGCTCAATTTTTGTGATTATCTTGGTAAATAGTACTTCGATGGTTTCTTAAAGATCATTTATTGTTTATTCATTCGGATCATCTAATGTCAATAGACGAGTGATTGTGTTATTCTTTCTTAATTAAACATTTCAGAATGTGTAATGATATTATGTCATAACAATTTTGCTAAATATTTAAGTCAGAGAGCATGTCACTTGCCTTACGCACCCCTCCCGCACTATCTCACAATTGAGATAAGGCTAATGTCCCAGCAGTGGGAACGTATTCCCTTGGCGTATATAGACACTGTCAATTGTACCATCGAGCCAATTAAAGTTAATTTATTTATAAACTAGCCTTCCGCCCGCGGCTTCGCCCGCGTGAACTATAGGACGTTATCCCGCGGGAATATCTTGTAAATTGTAGCCTATGAGTTATTCTGATGTATAAGCTATATTATTGTAAAGTTTCATTAAAATCAATTCAGTAGTTTTTACGTAGGGATGGCGATTCTTTCCGAAAAAAATCGATTTTTTGAATCGATTCGAATCGTGACCCAATGAATCGATCCACAAAAAATCGACGCTAAAAAGATCGATTTCTGAAAAATCGATCTTTTTTTCAAGTTGATTTATAATGTATTACAAATAAAGATCGGATATTCGGATGCATATTTACCTCAAATTGAGGTATTGTCATAACATGGAAAGCACTTTTGTATCGATAAAATCGACTCGATCGACAAATTTAGTTTTTTATTATTGAATCAAATCGGGTGTGCCGTGTGTAGCTATATTTACTTATTTTAAGGTGTTAATATGGAGTGCACTTTTGTATCAAAAAAATTTGGGGGTTTTGGATTTGACAAATTAAATTTTTTATAACAGAAATAAAGATTGGCTTATATTTTTTCTTTAATTTTCAAAAGATTTTTATCATACGAATTCACAGATGACGGGGAAATGGCCGGGCATATATAAAAAAAATACATCCAATCGGATATACCTATATATTATATTACCTCCTCCTATTTTGAAGTCGGTAAAAAAAAATGCCACATGCTAAAGACGTCAATTCCGTGATATCGACTAGATTCGCATGTACTAATTTCCCGGAATCGCGGGATTAATAAGGAAAAAATATTTTTTAAGAAGGCGCTTCCATAATATTTTAGCAAAAATGAACTTTAGGTAAATAATTATGCATCCGAATATCCGACCTCTAATGATGACGCAACAAGAAATGTCAGTCACAGATACAGACAAAAGTCAAAGATTACAAACGTTACTTAAAGAAAGGCGCAGGAATCCAAACATTCAGCCATTTCGCGAGTTTTCGAATAATCCTTTAACCGGCAGCCGGCAGCACTCTTATAATAAGCGTACTTACATTAAATTAATTGTAAATACTTTTTTGGTTTATACCAAAACATAAAAAAAATCGAATGTCGATTTTCAAGGGTGAAATATCGATTCACTGAATCGATTCAGTACTACATATCGATTTAAAAAATCGATCTTTTTGGCTCAAAAAATCGATTCTTCGATTAATCGATCTCAGATCGCCATCCCTATTTTTACGTGAAAAAGTAACAAACGTTCATTCATCATCCATGCGCCCCCCCCCGGCCGGTCGGTACCGCCGCAACCGCTATGTCCCTGCATTTTAAATCTGTAATATCTTCAAAAATATTTATTTAAATTGCATGCTGTAAAGGGCCATATTGATCTATATTACATGCACAATTTATTTAAGGTACTTAATTGGATAAGGATTAATACTGTATTGCTCAAAATCGCTTTTTCGTAAATATGCCCTTATTTTCTCATTAGTAAAGGATAAAAATGGTTATTGTGGGTTATCCCTAATAGATAGACATATACCATCGCGGACTTTTTTGTAAACCTTTTTAAGGTGAACAATACCGTAGTACATTATTTTGATCTATCTCGTAGGGTTCAGCCAGCGTTTGCAATGTAAGCGCAAAAAAATGTGTTTATTTACGACCTTAAATTAAAAACCTATAAAATTATCAGTGTTTCTCTACTAAATTATGCATGTATTATACATATAAACCTTCCTCTTGAATCAGTCTATCTAATAAAAAAAACCGCATCAAAATCCGTTGCGTAGTTTCAAAGATTTAAGCATACAAAGGGACATAGGGACAGAGAAAGCGACTTTGTTTTATACTATGTAGTGAAGGCACACAAAAAGATAAAGTTAATACGAGTTATTTATTTAATAAATACTTCATAGAAAATCATAAATGTTTATCAATGTTACATGTGAATATGTAACACTGCATACTAAGTCATTTTATACAGATGTACCGAAATGTAGAAAATGTATCATGTCATGTTCATTGTTATTTATTGCTAGAAATACATTTCACTTGCATACGTGCTAAATAACTGCGAAAGTGAAAACAATAGCGAATCACTCACGGAGCTGTGACAACACGGTTCGTGAACATTACGCATATTATATTAGTATTACAATGTTTTCATTCAAATAATAGTATTTTATGTTAAAATAAAAGAGTCAATAAACATTAAATTGAAAATTATGAAATGGTTATACTTGTATTGGCAATGCATTAAATCGATGAACAACTGCAAAATTTCATCTAAAACTATTCAGAAGTTAGTGTGTGCAAGAATTTTATAAGATAGGGAGAGCATTTATAAACTAAATAAAATTATGAATAAATAAGGTAAGCTCGCTGGTTACATATTTATGGGTAGCCCAGTTTGCGTTAATATAGTCCAGTTTGCGTGCAAATAATTAGTTTTGTAACATTAGTTATCTAAACTACATATTCCAATCACCTTGTTCTTTGTTGTAAACAATTCCCCGACTCTCCCTTCTGATAATATAAGTTTATTACCGCGCGTAAATTAAAAAGTTGGGGAATTAAATTTTTTTTTACTATTTTCTTAGTAAATTATTACTATTAATTTATGGATTGTGTATTTGACGAAATCGGCTACATACGAATACAAGTGTTCCAATTTCGATTGCCTTTACGGCTCCTACATAACAATGTAGCGTAATTTGTAATAAAGCACACTGGTGTTATGTTAATATACTCATTATTAATTTTATTACGCGGATGGATTTCGAGGTTATCTCGGCTTTGAATCTGTTGTGCAATATTCCGCAGTTCTGACACCAACTTTCCGCTTTGCAGTCCACGGATTTTGTGTAATCAGCCACCCCTAAGCTTCCTTTGCATAAATTGGAACAATTTGTATTGGAATTCTAGATTTAATTACTTTGCGAATAGCTGATTTTAACGTAGTGCGCTTTAAATGTGGTTCATAGCCTTAATGCCTCGCACTGGTGCCTATTCCCTCTCTAACGCTACTAGTATTTGTATTGTCTTTTATTTCTGTTTTTTAATTCGTGTATGCAACATGTTAAATAATCTTGAACGATCTTCTAGTCTATACTAATATGTATTATAAAGAGGAAAGATTTGATTATTGGTTTGTTTGTGTTGAAAAGGCTCCGAAACTACTATCGATTGATTTGAAAAATTCACTGATGAAAAGCTACACTATCACCGGGTCACATACTTTTGGACCCGGAGATGTGGGGGAAGAAGGGATAATTGAAGAAAGAAATTACGCGCGGGTGAAACCGCGGAGGCAACCGCTATAACATATAAAGACTTTCTTCAATATTAATGATAGCACAGATAAATTAAACTCGTAGCAACATGTGGAAATACATCACAGAGAAGTATGAACCGTCGGTGCTTCAAAGATTTCTAAGTTAACACTATAAGCGCTAAAAACAGTTCGTGTATGCTGGCCATTAGTGCGTTTCCGCGTAAACAAAGAGGATGAATCTCCCAAACCCAATAACTGTCTGTTTGCGGAACCCACAGCGGGCCTGTGCGTAATTGGTCACCAATTAGGGGGCAGCAACGCGAGGCTTTACGTTCGTATTAGCAGACGGTATGTGGCGCAAGCGAAACGGCTTAGTGCTGCTATTTTATGTCTTGGCGTTTCTTCACCATTCAATTAGTGCTAGGATATTGCTTTCCGAGATTGACGCATTGTTCCGTGCGTCTGTCTTGAGTTATGTTGTCATTCTTTTTGTGCAGATGTTAACCATTTTAATATTACGATTACGCATCTTCTTTGTCTATTTCATCGTTTCGAAGGCAGAACTACCTCAACAATACATAAATTCCATAAAGTATTAGACCATCGGGAGAGTTCGGTCTCTTACTCCATTCCTTGCCGGCTCTTCTCGATAGACAACACCATTCTGAATCCGTTGGTAGAGTTATTCTATAAGATATTTGTAAGTGCATATTTGAAGCCTATCTATATGAATAAAGCATTTATTTTGATTTTCATTTTGCTACAAGATGGCTCTATGTAGAAAATGTCTAACTTTTCATCAGGTACCCTGACGTTTGCGATGCGCAATTATCATAATGCATTTAATTTTCCTTTAATTGAATGTCGTGTATTAGTAAAGAAGGCTGAGTAAAAATTATCGGAAGCAAATAACAATTATTAGAAGGCTTGCGTGTATGCTATGCGGTGGTTTACGTAACAGGAGAATTTGCACAATTAAAGTGATGTCTGAATGATTTGGATACCTAATTGTTAACGCCCGAAAACTTGAATTCCGATTTCAGTCGAACGGATATTATTTAATATCCACTTTACAAGCAATGTACATATACTAATCTTGGAGCATTGAGCCCGCAAAATATGCGAATAAACATGGTCGTTTAGTCGAAAATAAATAATTTTAGTTCATTAATAACTATTGACGGCCGATTTATTCCATTTTATAGTTGAAAAGTCGGCTGCGTCGTCTTGAGTTCGATCGGATAAATAGATTTGCTTAAAAACAACGTTAAAAGTCAGCCAGATGGTATTTTATTTATTACACTTATGTAAATGCATAGACAATATTTAAATAAATGAGTGAAAGTAATGATAATGTACAGTCAAAAGCACGTCAGACGTAACACTTTGGACTTTGTACCGCTCTTATGTCGGGGGCATAAGTGCTATTATCGAACTGCAAGTGTTTACCGTGATGTGCTGTTGACTGTAAAATTGTTTAACTATTATACTATAGATCATTTATTATGGAAGTAACTCTAATTTTGTAATTGATCTTTCATTTAAGATATTTTCTGCAAAAATATAGCCAATTATTTCGATCCTAGCATATTTCTGTTTGATTGCACATTACTGTACATCACAAAAACTCATTTATGAGACCATAAAAGTAATTGGCAGAAAGTATGTTGGCCGCGAGAGGGATAAAAAACTTCTAAATGTATGTTGTAATTGCAACATGTTCACGGCTCAGTACGTTTAAGAAACAATCATCTAGTTGCAGAAAATGACCTACAAGATTAGTTTGGACTAGCGCGACTGCGCATTTCACTACATAGTATAAAACAAAGTCGCTTTTTCTGTCCCTATGTCCCTTTGTATGCTTAAATCTTTGAAACTACGCAACGGATTTTGATGCGGTTTTTTTCATTAGATAGACTGATTCAAGAGGAAGGTTTATATGTATAATACATGCATAATATAGTAGAGGAACACTGATAACTTTAGAGGTTTTTAATTAAAGGTCGTAAATAATCGCATTTTTTTGAGCTTACATTGCAAACGCTGGCTGAACCCTACGAGATAGATCAAAATAATGTACTACACTATTGTACACCTTAAAAAGTTTTACAAAAAAGTCCGCGATGGTATATGTCTATCTCTTAGGGATAACCCACAATAACCATTTTCCTTTACTTATTACGATAAAATAATGGCTTATTTACGAAAAAGTGATTTTAAGCAATACAGTATTAATCCTTATCCAATAAAGTACCATAAACAAATTGTGCATGTAATATAGATCAATATGGCCCTTTACATCATGTAATTTAAATGAATAGTTTCGAAGATATTACAGATTTAAAATGCAGGGACATAGCGGTTGCGGCGGTACCGGCCGGGGAGCGGATGGATGAACTTTTGTTATTCTTTCACGTAAAAACTACTGAATTGATTTTACAATAATATAGCTTATACATAAGGATAACACATAGGCTACAATTTACAAGATATTCCCATGGGATAACGTCCTATAGTTCAATTCCCGCGGGATAACGTCCTATAGTTCACGCGGGCGAAGCCGCGCGGGCGGGCCGCTAGTAGTATTATAAGACGTTTTTTACAAGCGAAGATCTGTTAGATTTATGACAAGGCTCAATGTGGCTGACTAAACGTCCAAAAGTATAGCCAGCGGCTCGGTAGGAAGAAAAAAATTAAAGATCAGACACTTTTTAAATAAATGGAGCGAATACCCAGATTATTGCAAAGGTTATGGAATCTGCCGCAAAGCTTTTTTTGGGGCATTTTATTAAATTAAGAAGCAAAATAATTCAGAGGTTGTGGTTTAAAAAGAGAGAGAGAAAGCACGGAGAGACTTCCAATTTTTGTGCTAACTCATAGCACAAAAAAAGAATTGTATCTTTCTATCCAATATAGAAAATGCCAATATTTCGACCACCATGGTTTAGCTTTACGCCAATAAAAAAAAAAAAAACATTGAGAGCAACATCACTTAGTTTACAGTAGCAAACGAATATAATAAACAATAGTTAACCCAGCTACCGATACGCAGAAGATCGTATAATTAATCAGCAGAGTCCGTCTAATTACTAGAGTACGCGTTGAAAGCAGAGAAAGTACGGGGGAACGTGGTAGAGCACGGTCTAGTTGGACCGCAGGCGAGCCAGCTATGCCAGGCATTTGGTGCACCCAGCTGCCATTGAAAAAACACACGTCATAACTCATAATGTACTAAACTTCATGTGTTTCACCAATCAGATTTTACACTACACGACTCAGAAGCAGAAAAAAGACAAGTGACTGTCACTGATAGCTCATTTTCGCGTCACTTGTGTCACTTCACGCTATTTGGTCTAGAAATTCCTGTCGAACCTGCGTGGCAGATGCGTGCACACTTGGTAGAATAACACCAATAATAACACCAATATTTAATAAAACTAGCTACCCAGGCTTTTAGTATGTATGTATGTGCATTATAAAAAAATCATACATACATTTATTTATATTGGTGAAATATTATACTAAATTCGGACGAACAAGAAATACCAAACATTTTATAAAGAATTTCAAAATTGCACGATATGGTCGATGCACCTGCCAGTATTGTATAAATAATGTTTATTGCGCTCTACGTGCCGATATAAACAGCTGACATTTATTTGTTCATTCAAAGATGTTATTAAGTAGAAAAACGAACACGCTCTCTTTTATTTTTTGTGCCAAATTCTTGTTCAACTTTTTTATTGAGTTTTATAAAGAAATTGCGACAATTCTTTCCGGTCTCGCATAGTGTATAATTATTTATTTAATGCTCAATAATGGCGCAAATGACAGGAATTTATGTATATGAACTTATATTTGCCTATTAAGTGTCAATCACATCAGTTTTTGGGGTTTTATTTTAAATTTATGATAAAAATTTAGTAAATAATGCAGCATAGTTATAAGGTATGATCTAGATAAATACACCAGTTTCAACTCAACGCAGATGAAGTCACAATCAGAACTTAATTTAACATTATTTATTTTCAGACAGTCTTCAATAACAGAGACACGTTCATATTAATTCTCATCTCGTTCCGCTTGCGTGTTGATTGACGATACGAAGCGATTCACTAAGTTTTCATGCGATTTCCCTCACGCTTACCTTGTCAGTAGGGTTGACAATAACTGCTGTGATCCTTGAACTGTTATAAGACCATATACAATGTTGCCTATCGACCTTTAGAAAAAGGAATCGGGTCTAGTCTGTGCCAATATCCACAAAACTCTGCCTGTTTTCCTTCATAACCTAAGAGAGATGAGCCCACGCCTGCCTTATGGCAATTTTAACTTATTCAAACTTCACATTTTTTTTAATATAACATTATTGAGTCCATGAAAATATGCATAAAATGTAATTAAACAGTAAACTAGACCATATTTCCTCAAACACACTTCTAGAACTTCGACCAGTTCGACCTTACCGTGGCGATGGCCTAAGACCGCCAGCCCTACCTCGCCGCGAGTCCGGCGCGCGCGCAGTCCGCGCGGTCAGCGGCGCACACTGCACACACGCGGCTACAATCCTCCTCATCTCGATAATGCATTTTGACATACAAATATTCCTTTTCGAACTTCAATTCTTCCTTTATGGTGCCTCATAAAGTGTTAGTGTATTGTTTTCTCAAAGGATTTCAAGTGACTTAGTGATGATGAAGTGTGTTGTGCTCGATTGACCCTCGGAAATGTCTTTGGATATTATGTTTTTGACTCACGACAACTTGCGGCGTCTGCGCAAAGAGCCGCAGGTATTAGGGCTCCGATACAGGGTATGTTTTCAAAGCAATTATGTATTTTGTTTTTTTTTTATGTACACATAAGTTATGAACTGCCAATGAATAAAAGCTAGACAATTTTTCCTAGTTACATTCATATTATGATATTTTCATGATCAATTCGCCTGAAATATAAGAGAAAAGTTATTTACTACAATAACGAAGACTCAACACACGACAACAACAACATTACTTGAAACGTGCGCGATGGATTACGCGTACTTACTTAGAATAGAAATTGAAAATGTGCGATACCTATGTATATTTTAGTTATCGTAATCATCGTATCGGTCCACTTTAACAGACTAAACTGTCATGACAAAACTCGGTCCCGAATCAGATACATACGGTGTGGGCTCACTTTTTACACTCCGGAAATTGTCAGTGTAGTGTTAAGATCCATTTGCATCTGAAATGGCGCCTTAGTCGTGCGTCTTATATTTTACCCGGGTCGATAAAAGTGCATATGCGACGATTGGGAATGCCCATGTGGATGCGATGTTCTTTTATATACTACGCTACGAGGGTGGCTGATTGTAAACTTTTAACACCAGAGGCATTTCTTAACGATAACGCCACTTAATCAACCCCGTATTCGATTGCCAGACTAAGTTGAACATATTTTATTTTATAAGGAAATTCTCAGTTACGCTTCGGAGGCTGGAATTTGGCGGTGTTAATTTCCAGAGAGACAGCGCTTGTATTTTTCTTTTCTTATGTCAAATTGCAGACCCATGAGATAATAATTTATTGTGGGCACATTTCTGCCCTAGGTACAATGTGCCGTACTTAGTGAATGTTTGTACTAAGCCGCTTTTCTGTCTAAATTCATACTCAAGTCTTGTAAATCAATGAGATAATAATTTATTGCGGGCACATTTCTGCCCTAGGTACAATGTGCCGTACTTAGTGAATGTTTGTTCTAAGCCGCTTTTCTGTCTAAATTCATACTCAAGTCTTGTAAATCAATGAGATAATAATTTATTGCGGGCACATTTCTGCCCTAGGTACAATGTGCCGTACTTAGTGAATGTTTGTACTAAGCCGCTTTTCTGTCTAAATTCATACTCAAGTCTTGTAAATCAAGGACATTTGTATATATTTGCAAGATTCTATGATGAAATACGTTCCACCCGAGCGCAATTTCAGCGTGAAATATTTCTAGAATTATGTCTGTTTTGCTTTTCCCTTTTTATTTATATATCGTATAACGGCAATTCTATGAAACAAGTCAGCGAGAATTTATCAGAGCAAGAAGTGCAAGAGGGTTTGACCAAATAAGATATAGTATGTATATTACACAAAGTTAACGACCTTTTCAGCCCGTATAAAGAAATAATTTGAAACTTATGTAATTTTACATAAGACTTGTGTTGGTAGGAAACGTTGGAATTTCAATTAGCCTACTAGTATACTTGCTCATATCTTATATTTATAAATTAAAATAAAGACAGCTCAATTACTCCTGTCGTAAAAAAACAAAACGTAAACGTACTGCAAAAGAATTGCATGTGTGCATTTAGTAATAGTAATTTTTTATTAACCAAAATATTAATTATTTATTATGATCTTAGAACATTATTCAGAAATCGCCACTAGCCCTAAAATACTGACTGGTAATAGAAAACCCCCAGGAAGTCCACGCACTTAAAATATTGTTTGCATTTGAATTTATAAACTTGCATTTTCTTTTCCAGGGCCTAAGTAATGGCATGGAAAATGACCAGAATACGGCAAACCAAATACAGCCGAATGAGATGACGCACAAACGGCTATCGACAAGCTCGACGACGTCCAACCAAAGCTTCGACTCAAACGTGGACTACGCCGTGCCCAAACACTCGTACCAACGGGCACAAAGAAACAGTGACGTCAGCGACACCAACGATAGCCTCACATACACCCAACCCAGGATATCAAACCCACTGTTCGGAGTAAACGCCGCCTCACACTATGCGCCCGGCTCCCACGCGGCGCAAGAATCCAATGAGACGAAACTCTATGAGAAGAGCCTGCCCAACGGCGTGCGGAAAGCGCCCGAAGGACAGGACAACGATGCCTTCAAATCCGAGGACTCCATTGACGGTAGGAAAGAGTTGGTTGTGAGCCCCAACCAGATCGCCATCACAGAGGGCGGGACTGCGACCTACACCACAGACAATAATGGTAAAATCAATGTTCATGTCACCGTCATGATTAACGCAGGTAATTATATGCATCCTTATGAACAATTGAACGTAAAGCACATTATTTATATAGCACATTGTATAACAACTTATATGTAAAGTTACTCTAACAGTTTTGCACAGTGATGGTTTATAAATATATGAAATAACGGAGGGAGTGTGCTGGTTCCCAGTATCGAATCGCTCTCGAGGATGCATATGAGGCAAGCAGTCTCTGGTTGTAGTTAGTCGTTGCATGCGATGTAGTGTAGTAGTCCAGTGTTCCTTACGTGATATCGTTTCTCTTTGGGTTGTCTTTATGTTACACCGTCTAAAGCATGTTCTCACTATACCTTTCTATATTCATTTGTTTATACATTGTTTGTTTATTTCGCATACTACTCGTATATTTCTGAAGCTTCAGCATTTTTACACCTATGACGAAATATTCTTTTACGCTATTATACTTTCATGAATTCACTTGTGTTGCTCTAATGAAGATAAGCATAATGTTTACTAACAAATGTGAAAGTGATGCACTACTTATGATTGAGAAACATCCGCATATTCATTGAAACTGTTATGCTTATCTCGGTGGAATGCGAAGTATTTTTGAAGTAAATGTTTTATTCGATTCGGATTAGTTTCGGAGGGATAATGGGATCTGTGGCGCGTTTCAGGCACTCTGGCGGATTTGAAGAAGCAGCGAGCGCAGATACGGACTAATGGTAGTCCGGTGGAGAACAGTTTGAGTTCGACGAACAACCACAGCGTGAACTCGATACCGGAGGTGACGAAGGAGCAGCCGGTGCAACTAAGCCCTTTAAGTCTGTCGCCAAGTTCGGGCGCCGTGCCTCGCTTCAGCGGGAATACGAGCGACGTCGTCGGCGACACGCGATCGCGCAGGTGCTGTATCATTATGTAGACTACATCCATACAGTCGATACAGTCTTATGCCAATGAGATAAGGTTCATTTTAGAATGTACTTGTAGACTACAGTCACGTGCAATAAACGTGTTTTCTATTGCCAATGAGATAAGGTTCATTTTAGAATGTACTTGTATAGTGCTCGTGACACGCCCTCCAGACGGGGACTCTGACCCGTTCAACACGTAGCTTTCGCCCCTTATTCTAAAAACCCCCTTTCGGTCCTTACCTAATTCGCCCGTTAACGCAGGGTGAAAATATTTTCAATAGTTTTGGGCACCAGTATGCCCCTTGTAACATTTTAAATCATAGTAACATATAATCATAAAAGTACATTCATAAATCAAATCAAATAATCAAAAACCTCTCTTGTTACACTAAACTAAGATCATCATGTTACGTTTTATTTATTAAATATGAATTGGCAAATAGTACCATACAATTACAAATTTCAAGGGGCAAATGGTTTCATTTATGGTATAAGGGGCGAACGGGTCCGAGACCCACGCGGAGACCTCCCGTCTATAATAATACGCGCACAAAACACGAGTGCACTTGAACAAAGAGAGATTGATTTAGCGTACAAGTCTGATTGTCATTCCAAAAAGATTATATTTATGCACGGTTAGGATCGTACAAGATATGCTGATTGCACTATATGGTAAATTTGTATTTAGATATTTATGTACATGTGTGAGGTGCAATAGTGTTTATTTCGGAAGCGAGGTGTTATAGTTGCCGGCAAACTTCTAGACGCTCGGTCGACGGAGTGGGGGAAATTTTGCGCATGTGCACTCGCACATGACCAATAGCGTTTGCGAATCACTTGCCCGCGCGCGCTATTGGTCAGACGTATGCTTCTGACCAAAAGCGCGCACGTATCTCAAAATTAGCGTTCTGCGCGATTCCCACTCGATTTCAAGATGTTTGCCGCGCACTATACGTTCGTTTAGTTTATTGCCGATGGATAATTGCCATTCCTGCTCACGAACGACTCGCAGCTTGCCAATGTGCTAGGAAACAGTGTGATAAGTGTTGAACAGCTCAACGGTTATATCTAGGGGTAAGGAAAATATAAATGGTTGCTAATATTTTACATAGCGTTATTTGAATCCTATACAATTATTGTCTTAATGTAGCATATTTAAGTATTTTCCTATTGTAGATTTCGCCTTACCTTTATTATTGTATTGTATACATTCCATTGATTTAATATAATTGTGTTGTATTATAAGGTTATTGTGATTCCATTGTCAGTATAATGAGTGTTGATCAGTATTTGAATGACAAGAAATGCATAATAATTATGGTCATAAAAATAAAAATCAATTTAAGAAAGCAATCGTTTGGAAGTGCCTCACAGAAAGGATTACTACTATAATATTTTATACAAAAAAAATTGCATAATTTAATATACATGAATGCTAATTGTTAAACCTTCGAGCAATTAGTAAATAATTTTTAATTTATTTTATTCAAATTTATACTATACATACATTGCGTTCAATTCCTTCAAAATTACTAAGCGTTGAAGTTTGAAGTGATATTATAAAACTTAACGTAACTGCGATAATTGCCTTATTAAGACACTTTAGAAACATTATTTTTTTTGATTGGACCACAAGACGGCAATAAATCTTTAGTATTCAAGAGAATTTCGTTTATGCTATTGTACTTAATGATATTTAAAAAAAGTATGAAAGAATTTGAAGAGAACTTATCAGAGAATTGTATATTTATTAAATATCTATTTATTCTTCTAAAATCGTAAATTAATAAATTTATGTGATGTAATATAAGAAGAAAGAATTCAGATAACAAATGGCCGTAGTTTCGATTTTCTATCTATTCGTATACATAGATTTAATTACACCTACGTAATGTGTCTGTTACTTTTTACATAAAGTTACTACTCGCGATGTTTAACGATATATAAATGTATCTGAAGTTTATTCTAAAATTGAGTCTTTTAAGTAATTGAGATATAAATAAAATATAATAATGTTCGTACAAGTTGCCTCAGTTCGAATCTATCGTTAAAGACTGTATTGAACGTGCTACTTTGTTAGAGATTCGTACCTGCGATAAACACTATGCCCTAACTCCAATAATTCATAAGTGTTCTAGGCGTAGAATCTTGTAATAAGCAACATCTCTACTAATTCATGGTATATATCTAGAGCTAAGAGTAGTTACTGTCACATGTAAGACCTATGAGTGTGACAGAGACCGCAACATTCTATTGCCTCGCGGGTAGATAGTGTTTAACGTTTGTATTCGAGGCAAACTTGTACAGTTTATTGAGTAAGGATAATTAACGTTATTATCATCAACATTCTGTGATAAGAAATAATTAAAACGTTAGAAGAACTTACTTCTATTTATCGATAAATACATTTTAACGGAAATAATGTTTAGTCACAAATTCATTTCATTGTAGTTCGTCCATCCATTTTACATCTCCGTGAATTTCTAAAGTCTGCTTAAACCCAATGGCATTTCTTAATGAGAAGTCTATCCGCCATTTGGGCTTACAAAGTTCCCCTTGAGAGAACTAGATAGTTCCATATCGTGTATGGATCTATTTTGTCCTATTTGATTCCATTAATGTCATAAATTCAACCTACGTGTTGTACTTAACTATAATTATTACACTATTTTAAACAGATGTAATATAATAATAGCTTCTATATACATATTGCCGACTGTAATAACGTTAGAGTGAATTCGTTATAAGCTGGAAGTCGAACATAATATTATCTCTAATTATACCAAATTGTTCTGTACATTCCCAAACAGCCCTAGTTTTAAAAAATATAACAGCAACGTTAATTATTTTAACAACTCAATATTTTTATCATTAAAATATAGCATTTAATTGTGTACCTTTTCTCATGGCCCCTTTTTTTACAACATTTATTTTGTAAATAGGAAAGTCAAATTCATTTTTACAGGAAGTCGGCATATTCTATAGAAGTCATTTTTATTTATTTGCATCATGATAATCATGTAAAAACACATTTAAAAGGACATCTCAAAGCTCCTATTTAGTAATATCACGGAGTTACCAGCGATACGAGTATCTTTAAAGTCTGCATAGTAGCGCACGCATCGAGTCTTCGTCCAATGAAACAGCTGATCGTTGACGGAATGAGGGGGCCACGGCATTCGTGCTGTTAGTTCTACATCCTCTGTACATCACAATGACGTTATTTGAACCATCAGATAGTACTTCCACTTGAAACGTTTCGTTATAGTTACATTTGTGTTCAAACCCTAAATTCATGCTTTTTTTTATTGACTCACAACAAGGTCATTTAAAGTCAGTCTAAATAGAATTGTAAAAACTACATAATTTTTTAAAAATGAAACTCGAAAAAAATTATAATTTAAACTTCAATTTAAGGATAAATCGTCAAGTATTTTAAATTAAAATTAAGTGAACGAATGACATTGCGTTATTGTTATATACGGATGGAAGTCGAGTGCCTTTGTCTTGATTCTTAGAACTGAATACTCAATATGTGCCAATTCTTTTCAATCAAAGTCAGCCTATGCATGACTTCGTTTTAAATCTTCCCTTCGATGCCCCAAGGGTTGAATTTTTACCGGTTCTTTTAACCAAATATTGTCGTCCTTTATATTAAAATTTTTGAATGTTACTAACCGTAATTAGGAAACTAGAGGTGTTGATAAGAAAATGTATATATAAATTCTGTTTCGTATAATCCAGTGTTCAATGTCTGTGGTATTCTTAATTATTGACAGGAGACATTCCATTCTTCGTCATCGTATTGTTGTTATATAATACTTTTAATTGTTCTTACTTTGGAGATATATTGTGTCACCTAGGTCGCCGATAGTACCCATCCTATAGAGAATTCATTCGTCCATATCATAGTCACTAGTGTAGCTATTTACTCTGGTAGAACAGTTATATAAATAAGATTATCACTTGTACTTAAAAAGTACTTAAAACTTGTAAGTTAAAAAAAATGATTCAAATTGGAAATATTATATTTATTTGAGGGGTTATTATCCGAAATGTGTAGAAAAATAGATGAAATATTTATCCTATATATATTAAAAGTTACTTGTTTCAGTATAAATAATATCAGTATGTTTATCGTATAAGTCTATTATTGATACTATTTTTCGACATTTTTTCTGAAAATATCCCCTTAAAGTTAATTCTATACACACCTAATGAAGCAATATTGAATGGCCTTATAGAGAGATATATTACAAAGTATTTTTTGTTACAGTATTTAAATGCATTTTAAAAATTACAGTTTGTGATAACCGTTTATTGACCTACTCAATGTTGAAAAAATTCAATTACGAAATATTGCCCTATTTTTTTAATATTTTCGTGATTATCGAGTTATTCTAGATTAACTACTGCATCAAAGAGCCTACAATAGTTACCGGAGACTTTTATCTATTTAACGTACCCTGACACTACGTTAGTTAGCTAAAATAACACTTAAGATATAATACATAATACGAGAGATTTTTAGAAGTATTTCTGTGTCATTTTTCTAAACTTTAGTTAGTTTATCAAAACATACGTTCTTAGGCATAATTATTATACAAGAATGTCGAAAAATATAAGAGTTATTTCTTATGTTCAAAATAAATAAGTCAGAAGTCCCTTTTGTAGTATTTTTCCAAGAATTATAATATAAGCTGATTGTTGACTGTTATACATCATTTACAAAATTGTTTGACTACATTATTATTTACAATACGCTGTATGTATCATTTATTATACCTACTATTTGTATTATTTTTAGACCATTCTACTGTGTATTTAATAATTTTGTAGCCGGACCTTTACTTCAGTTATTATTGCGTATTTGTCGCCTAAGTGAGACATTCTCAAAAAAACTTTTCGATCAAAATTTAGCCAGCATTTTATAGTAAAGTTGTTACAATGTAGTGTCACATATTTACGAGAGTAAATTAAACTAATGTCACAATCTCGTGTCAAATGCTATGTGTTCTTTTACAATTTATTGTAATATTAGTCAAATAATAGTTTACTGGTTTGGTAGCTTTTATCTTTAAAATTAATAGTTTTCTACATTTTTAGAGAAAGGCAAATTTTTATTCACTTCAAATTAAAAGGATGTACATCCGCCTATAAATCCATATTATTCATGTAAAGTAATTTACAGTTAAGCTCGTTGATATACGTGTAGATAATACCTTAACAATACTTAATTACAAGGTACCTTGCCAGTTAGGATCTTGCCTTTTCTTGGACCATTACGCCATATCCTATAATAATAATGAACCCTGAGTAATATCCTGTGTATAACTAACTATAATGATCAACTTACTATGCCTCCCAAGCAGAACATAATACATCTATTCGTAAATAAATATATAAGGGACTGACTCATCTGCCCTGTTAGAATGTCATCCTTTCCAGATTTTTATACCTATGTATAAACTTCATACTGTATGTTATAAAAAAACAATATTACTGTGGAGCTTCGTAGTTCATAAGTCTCATATCAAACCCCAGATTAAATAAGATTAAACCAGTGAAAGCATAAAATACAATTCATAAATATATTTATTATGCACTATCCAGTGATAGTTTTCTTACAAATCAAATATGGTATGAATAAACTACTAATATAAAACATATCTTGATTTATATTTGTTTAATAATAGCAATACTGTACTTAAAACATTGGTATTTTTTTAAGTAGCAATACCTAAGAAGGTTCTGTTAAATATACCATAAAAAGATCGATTCGAAAGAATAGTATCACTGGGTCGTGTTTGATTCTGTGTTCCCTTAACCCACGTGGATATAATTAATGTGTATTGTGATTGTATAATTGGTCTGTAACTTAACAGAGAGGTTGTCTGCCAACAATGCCACAACACTCGATCTCTGGGTAACTTAATATATTGTATTTAAAATCATAATTTGACACTGCTGTCCAAAAGTCGCCTTTACGTTAGTACAATATGGAATATTGTTAGAATTACCAATGCAAACAGCAAGTATTATTGCAAACTCAATGCAAACACTGTTTATTGCATTTTAATTTAAGGTTGTTTTGTTATTTATTGCAATATATTATGTATATTTTTCTCGGTATGAAATACCTACGTCTTATGGACAGCAGTGTGAAAAGCTGATAATCGAAATGTAAAAAATAAATTCGTTTGTTTAAACCTATGTCGTGTTTTACTCATATTTACCCACTCACAAGTCACAATGCATAGTAGAAATATCGACTGTAGTACCTAGGTACATGCTATGTGGGTGACTTATATTATTATCCAAACGAATCAGTGATTCGTCACTAATTAAAATAAACTCGCAATCCGAGTCGAGAAAACTTAATAATAATAGTACAAATTGAAGTAGTCTTCAAAATAAAAGACAAAGGAAGGTTGTGAATTAATTAATTGTGTAGGTAGGTAATTAATGCATATAAATTGATAAAAATGGTTCAGGCTGGTACAGTTCTGTATTATTTTTTACCTACTGCTTTGAAACGTTTTTGTTTGCTGGCTAGATCGGGACATACGCCCCGAGAAAGAAGTACATATTACGAGTAATAATAATTATAAAATCTTTGCGTAAATTAGGTAATCAAAGTACTATTAGATACTAGTAAAAAGTAGGCAACTTTTGTAGGTACTTTACCAACAATCTCATCTTTCCAATTCTATGTTACAAAATATAAAGTCAGGAAACAAATTATTAAAATTATTGATTATTTTTGCCAACAATTTTTGGACTCTTTTCGATTACTCTCGCCCAAAAACAGTTAAATTGTATTTAAACAAAAACGCGTCAACTTAATTTATATATCCTTCGAGCCTGTATACTAAACTCGTGCCTAGAATCTGGAGGTGTGGTCAAAAATTCAATCAGGAATTGGGAAGTGTGTAAATTCGGACTGTTTTGGTGCAATATTTACTATTGATGTTCGTCATGATGGCGGTGACGCGGTTCGAACGTGCAGACGGCGCGCGCCGGCAAGGTTACGTCATTTGCGTCCGTGTGCGGCACGCGCCAGACACCCAGTGTAGGAAACAAAACAGTAGACTACCTACACCATAGTAGGAAGATTGGAAAGTACCTATATTATTTTCATACAAACGCACCGCGTGCGACCTGTAGGTATTTGTGCGCCCCAGTATCTACGCGTGCCCGCACGCACACTAGAATAAAATCTCGAGTCTCGACCTCTTTCTCAGCTCGCCAGTAGGGGCTTGCACCGGAAAGAATTTTTTATTTAGGGTTTGGCTAAACTGCCTCTTAATTAATAATAACTGCCTCCGTGGTACAGTGGTTAGAGCGTTGGGCTCTAATACCCGGAGGTCGTGGGTTCGAATCCCGCGGGGAGCATCACTTTGCGTGAATGTTTCCAGTTTGGTTAGGACATTGCAGGCTTAAATCACCTATGGGCTGGTCAATAGCCATAAGGCTAGCACCGGCTCGTCCTAATCGGGTGTGAAGGAGAAACCGGGGGAGTTTAGTGGGTAGTGGACGCTTCAGTCTCGAGTCCCACACACGGCCGCGGGTCTAGCTAGCCTGCGGTTATGGTGCATAAACGCATTCTCCTCCGAGAAAAAAAAAAGGCTTAAATCACCTGAATGTCTGAAAAGAATGATTCCTTGCTTCGGAAGACACGTTAAGCCGTTGGTCCCGACTATGTTCCAAGTAGGTCTGGTTTCCCTTTAGTGCAGTCATTGAAGCATTATAGCTCCGAATTTTTTTACTGTGAAACGAATTGCATACAATTTTGGAATTAGGTTCATCTTACCCTTAACTTCAAAAGTGAAAATGATTTGAACTCCGCAACCACCATGGGGGTGGTTGCCACCCCTTCTCGGGGGTGAATTATTTTTTTATCAAAATAACCTCGGATATCGATAGAAGGCCTAATTTTAAGCAAAAAATCATCTATACAGTTTTTAAAAAAATTCAATACTTTTCAAGTTATTGGCAATTGAAAATTCGCAATTTTTTCACGTTTTTCATCGGTTTTTTGCAAATATCTCCAAAAATATACGTTTTATCGAAAATTTTATTAAAACCAAAATTGTAGCAGGTAAAACAATGAACAATTTGAATTTTTATAAAGTATTCTAAGTGCAATATTAAGCTAGATATTAAAGATCAAAGCCGTTTTTATTTTGTCTGAAATTTAATCGATGTGGTCAATGCCATCTAGCGGCGAGCAGATGCATTTTATGCATTCTAATACAAAAGAGTTTTGTAGTGCTTGAAATAAGCTTTAAAATAAGCACTATTAAAAGTCTTTTGCACGTAAAATAAGTGAGCTGTATTGCAAATAAGGGGAGCATCTAATGTTTTTTCTTTAAAATCAATGGGTTTCATAAGTGCCATTTCCACCAAAATTAAAATTAATCGTATTCCGCCTAGAAATAACTTTATTATGAAGAGTTTTATAGATAGTATCAGTTTGGCTGCTTCAGGACACATATTTTTCAAAAAAGTCACGATTTAATAAAAAAATCCAAATTTCAAATTTTTAAAAAACCCACTTTCTTTTCATAATATCTCAAAAATGACGACAGATACGTATAAAATTGTATGGATTAAAAATTTAGATATTTTTCTGACAAACAATTTGGTTTTTTTGTTTTTTCATTCAAACAAAAATTGACGGAGATATAATTGTTTAAAGAGCGCGTGGCAGCGCAATCACAGCCTCTCTTAAGCCCTTTAACCCTTCACCGTTTTAGAAAAAGGTTTTTTTTACTATATATTGCAATATAGATGTTGTAGCTCTCTTAATTACCTTTACAATGGTATTTTATAAATTGTGATAGCATGAAAATTGAAGTAGTTATAGTCCAAAAACTTATCATTTTCTAGCGATAAAATGGCTCAATGTAAATTTTTCCATTAAGGGGTTGTTTACACTTCTTAAAAATAATAGGCGGAGCTCAGATCATTTTCACTTTTGAAGTTAAGGGTAAGATGAGCCTAATTTCCAAATTTCATGCAAATCGGTTCACAGTAAAAAAATTCGGAGGTAAGACCGTATTTTTCGCTTCAATGACTGCACTACTTGTAGGGTTACGGAGGTCAGATGGCAATCGCTCCATTGTAATAACCAGGCTTGTCAAATCTAGGATCATAGTCGAAGCGGACCCCGAGCTCCATACTGGATGCAATCGGGAATACGATGGGATGAAGATTGGACCGGAATGCCAACTGTCCATTCTTTCTACTATGACTACATTCCATATTATATATAATAGACGCTCTAGCTAGTGCCTTTCGGTGATATAAGTGCAACGAGTTCAATGCTTGCGATGGAGGGGCTTTGCTGATGCCCGTGGTTGCCCTCCGAGGGGGCGATGCCTGAGGGGGCAACTGGGATAACCCGTCCATTTGGGCGATTTTAGGGAGTTTGCGCAACTCGGAAAGCGGCTTCCAGCATTGTCCCAGGGCCAGGAGCAAAGTCCTTGTCAGGGCTTCGGAAGTCCCTCACACGGCCCTGTCCTTGCCCCTAGGAGACAGGTTACGGTGCATAACGCATTCCTTACAAATAAAAAACAAAAAGTAGGTAATCTGTAATCAATGTCTGTAATACATTTATATTTATCGAATCAGAGTATAGATTCTATTTACTTAATTTAGGTTTTTAATAAACAAATATAAGTAGGATAATCTTTACTTTACGTTATTCTTATTGTGTAGCGGTAGAGCGCGTCTGAGCTACCGGCAGACGAGGTGTTACACTGTGTGACACTGTTAAACTACAAGATACATAATTTGTTTTTCAAAAATATTAATAGTTTTTTTTCTACAATTTTTAAGTTATTAACTCAATTGTAGGTATAAGTGTCTATGAATTTTTTTTTTTCTAAGTGATCGATTTACCTACCTGCAAATCGTTTTTTTTTATACTAAGTCAGTTTTTATTCTATTTAAAATGTTGCAAAAAAAATTAAATGTTTAATCTGTTTTATTGCGGAAACAATATTATCTAAATACCTAGTTTACTAGATTTTGGCAACATGATGAGACGACACAGCGTCATCGCACCCGAGCACTATACGCGACAGATTTCTGTGTCGGCAGCAGGAAAACGAATTGGCACGCGGACTAAGTCAATGTCATCGAGAAATAGTGTGGCCGTGTGGCGGCCAAGGCAGACGGAGAGCCGTGAACGATCGGACGGAACGACGAGTATCTGACGAAATACGAATTCAGTGTATGCCGGACCGCCCAGAGGAGAAGACGCGTCACGGCCTCACTCGCTCCTTCACCACGCGGGCACGCCAAAACAAACCACAACACTTCTCCTATTCTACCTAACCAAACACTTGCATGATCAAATTCATCAGACAACTCTGCAACATGAAGCCACCAGTGAACGTAAGTCCAGTTTCTCACTATTTATTATTGATGATATTTATATCTCTTTTTTACCTTACTGATGCAATTTAATCGGCGTGCACAGAGCACTTATTATTATTTAATGAGGACTTCTTCGAAATTGCACATGGTGAAATGACATGTGGCTTACATAAAAAATACGACTGGTTTATAATCTGCCAATGATGTTCGCCTTTAATGCGATATCAGTCAATTATATATACCACTTCTTTACATTTTTAGTATGATACCTAAGTATATCAAATTGAACCTGTTTAATCAGCAGTATTAAACAAAAACATTTGTTTAAAAACTACAATAATTAAGATACCGAATAAGAATTTGAAAGTGTAAAGACGCGTTAAACTTTCATGAAGTTTTTTAAAAATGGCGCCGAAAAGATGTAGCGTGTTTGCCCCATTACCCATATTACAGCCGTTCAATAATAGTTTTGCATAAATTATGATTTGCTTTTTTATTTTGTTTATGTAATTATGATGAGCTATAGACAAAAGGTGCGTGCAAAGTTCCTCTCTACTCCTGAAACCAGGTTTTACATGTAAGACTTCACTTTATGGTGGGTAGAAATGTATGGAGCCACCTCTCGTGACCATGAGTAATAGCTTTCACTTATAATAGATACCTACCTACCTAAAAACCTATGGCGATATGTATAATTTTTGGCAACGGTATTTTGGTTCGACAAGTTTTGTCCTAACTCATAACATTAAGTGCCTATTGGAACAGTTATAGAAAGTATATAATTTCTAACTAAGTATCACCGTGTCATGTGTAACCATGGAATTTTTTGCAAGTTCATTAACCTTTTAATCATTATCAAGTCATCGTCCAACGCGGAGGAAATAACTAGGTGAAAAGATAGTATTTAAATAGATATTAGTCATGTTGATATGAAGAATGTTCAGATATTTAGAGAAATATTTAATTAAGACTCGTCACGATGATTTATTATCACAATGATGCCCTGAAAACATCATTTCAGATGTGAATAAACTTATAGTTCGACAATTTAAAATTTACTTAATCTGTTTCTCGAAGTAAGAAAAGAAAGTGATAGATTTATTCAGTATGAAAAATAACAAGTCTTAATGGAAAAAATAATTAAATTTTAGTGCCTGAAGACTTGGTGATTTTCTCAAAAAATACTAAAATGGTTGGCCTAGTGCCAGATCAATGTAAAATGGAAATCGATAATGACATTCTTTGACAATACTGAATCCTTCTCTAACTAATATTTTGTAACATTCTTGAAGATACAATTATGCAAGGTGTCATATTAATTGTAAACTTTACCTGCAGAGATTCCATAAAACTTAGTTAATGGTTTTCCTTTAGTATTTCATTTGAAAGACTGCAAATTTCACATTTTTATAATATTTGCTTGCAATGATTGCTCGTTGTCTGTTTGGTTTTTCCTTGAAAATAGTCGAGTCATTTTCCTTGATGTATCCTCATAAGCTACAGTCTTTTATTGTGTTCATCGTACGTGCCTAATACATTTTGGATTAATTTATGCACACATCGATCAAGGTGAATGCAATAATGTCATAGTCAAAGGAGCCACTGATTAATTACTAACATAAGTTCTTCCTATATATATTAATAAACCTGTCTTTTTAGTTTACTTAGTTTTGTTTTCTTTTTATCATCACCATCATCATCAACAAACACATTATTCGACTAAGCGGCCGCCTACGCCTCCGCGGTTTCACCCGCGCGTAATGTCTTTTTTCAATTAATCCCCACTTCCTTCCACATTTTCGGGATAAAAAAGTAGGTACCGTATGTCACCCGGGGATAGTGTAGGTAGCTTTCCAACAGTGAAAGAATTTTTCAAATCGGTTTAGTAGTTTCAGAGCCTATTCACATTCGATAAGTATAGATTACTGCAATGCATGCTCATTAATCCACCCCTAGTCCTAGACCTTCGGCCATATGGTATTTCCGTGCCCCACTTTATTAACTAAAAAAGTATGTGCTACAATTATAAAGTGAAGAAAAATTAAGTAGTTGGCCTTCACCTAAACAAAAAGACATTGAATTACCAACTCCATGAAATATATTTACTGCGCCTGAACTATATGAACCTCTACGAGTAAAATGAATGTGCAAGTAAAGAATATCCGCATAGTTTTGTGCAAACGGAAACAATAAGCGATCCCAAACTCTAAATAGAAATAGGACAAGGTCAACGAAAGCAGTTTATAGCACAATTAACAGCTCAATATTTCCTTTTTACGAAGGTTGCTTAAAAGAGATCTATCAGTGATTAGACTACGTGTATTGTTCTAATCACTGCTGATTGAGACTTGACGTTTGGGCCTCTTAAAGGTCAGTGTTAATAGCCTCACGCGCTGTCGTTAAGCGCTTCTTGAATGGCGAGCCCACGAGCCAATAAAATACAATATAAAGAAAACTCGATGTCTGACATCCAGCAGACAGAACACAAATGCTCACCACGAAATAAAAGCCATTAGACCCGTCATTTTAATTGTTTGAGCAAAAAGATATTAACAGTTGCCATGGAAGGCAGGCATGCATGAATCAAGTCAAGATTTCACACAAGACGACACAGAGACGCCAATAAAATTAGACCCAATGTCAACCCGCATGACCGATGCGGTAAGCCTTTTGATGAATCAAGATTGGCGTTGACGATTTCTCTGACCGTTTGTACCTTCTAAACGATTTCATACACTTCGAACTCAATAGGGATGTGGACAATTCAAGCCACAGAAATAGATCTTCGAAGCGAGTCACGTGTTTTACTTCCATGAAGGTAATAAAAACTATGTGAGATATTGGCAAAAGACGTCGTTGAAGATAATGACATTTTCTTAACATTGTTGTCTTTCGTGGAGAAACAATACAGTGAGCACGTGATATTTCATTGTGCTACTTTTATTTATCTGTAAAATGCTGCCGATGTTATTTCCACCTGCAACAAAAACTACTTACTTATACTGAAACTACTTCCAGATTTTTTTAGCATGGAACTTTAATCGGACAACGAGAACTTTAGAGTTCGATCAATCGAACCAGCAGGAAATAAAAATAATATTGTGGTCCGATCGATCGGACAAGCCGATCGGACCACGCGGCCTTAGGGTTTGTGAAAGGCGACTGTCAAATTGATTTTGAATTTTTCCAAGCCTTTAACGTCCAGTCAATATTGATTGTTCTAAAGTTCTCTACGCTGCTAAATATGTCTTAAAAATAGCTTTCTGCTAATATTGCATGTGTACGAAAATAAATCTGATTTGTTATTTACCATTAAATCCGAATATGCGCATAAACTCGCCTCGTGTCTACCACCAGGGCAGACTAATCATGCCATGAGGGTCCTGATAACAAGAGGAAATGCGCAGAAGATATTTTCAAAGAGCATTGTGAGCTAACCTTTGTCCCGAAGATAAACACAGCTGATTGGGAACACTTTTCTATTGATCTTTTGTGTTCGGATAACTGGCCTGCATTATTTGCGTGTTATCTTTTGTTGTTTATTGAATGTAAATATCCTTCCGGACAATACAAAAGATGATAAAGCATTGACACCATTTTTAGATATTTCATTCTATGCTGAGACAAACATTGAGATGATGGCCTAATCGTAACACGTGAATTGGCTTGAATTAAACTACAAGTTTGACAAAAATTATAAATGTATTAATTGTAATAAAGCGGCATGAGACTGAAAAATGAAATGACTTTTCAGCAGAATTTTTACCACATTTGTGAGCTCTGATCATTTTACACGTGACAAGCAATTTCGGAAGTCCACAAGAACCAGAACTATTTGTTTTCAATAACTTTGATCAATTACCCAAAATATAAACGATGACTTGATCGTTAAAGAAAGAAAGAAAAGAAAGAAAAAGTATTTATTGACACACGTTACACATTAGGATACAGAAATTATAAAGAGATGAAAACTAAAACAAAGTAAAATAAATTTACACACGAGATAAATAAAATCAGCGACATTACGAACAGTAACCATCAAAAAATAATAACATGACATAACAACACAAACGACGTGGTCAATTGGGTCGTTTTAGCATGTGCTGCAACAGTATCGTTGTTTTAAAAGACTGCACTACAGTGGTAAGTATATACTAAACTACCGCATGAAGGCCACGGCCTCTCAATAGTTTCAGAAGCTAAGTCTTATGCTGTTTACCTTTCAGGCCGCTCTTCTTCACGATGTGGACACTCCGACGAAGAAGGCTACCTTCGGGATGGGGTGTTTCTGGTCGAACGACTCGCTGTTCGGCGCGACCCTAGGCGTCGTGCGCACGCGTGTCGGCTACTCCGGCGGAACCACTAAGAGCCCACATTACAGGAACATGTATGTACCTTTACCTATCCTCACCATTTCAGTTAAAAAAAGTCCACTGTTGGACACAGGCCTCCCCCAAATACTCTATTTTTTGCGGAGGAGAATGCCTTTACGCGTCATATCAAGCTAGCGGCGCTTGCGACCGTGTGTGGGGCTCGGGACTAAAGACGTTCCTCCCACTACCCACTAAACTCCCCCGGTTTTCCCTTTCTACCCGAATGGGAAGACCCACGCTCGGGCTAATCTTTGTCCTTGTTTTCTGATTTTAATGTAGAGACAATGTGGGCCATAACTCCGAAAATACAACGAATTATAATATGCCGCCATAGTCAATAATTATTGTTTTACTAAAATACCTATCCAACGATGCATATATCTCATCGCTATTGGAAATTGTACCAATCTGCCCATTATTCTTTTATTATTAAGGAAAGAATTTTTTATTATTAAGTAAAAATTAAATATAACAATAGAAGAAGAATTGCCATTTCCAGTAGCACCTCGCTTGTTACTACATTTAAATCATCAAGCGGACAAAAATAATTGTTCCTTATATTATATACATGAGTTCGAAACATTTAATATCTTCCATAATAATAAAAAGCAAATTGAAGATGACACAACACTTTATCACTTTATTTAGATTGTTCTGTAGGTCGGACAAAATATCAGCTTATCAAACCATCAAGGTCGGTTTACACTTATAGCTATTTGTAAATCTTTATCAGTTTTGGCTTATATTGCTAAAATAAAAGGAATAATTTTAAGGTTCATTTACAAAGCGAATGATTATGCAATTTTGGTAATAGGTACCATTGTAATCTTTTAATTTTAACTTTATCTTGACTACCTTGTGCCTTTTTTCAATTGAGTTTATGAATTGTCATACCTACCTATTTGAGTTCTTCATAATTTTAGTGTTTTCAATAGCAAAAGGAATTAATGTATTGAGTGCCATAATAAAGGATGAAAGGATTAGAATAAATTCATTACAGAGACAGTCAATCATCTGGAATACTTTAATCATAGAGCAAAGAATCGTATTTTATTGAAAAAATTCTTCGCCCATCAAATGAAAAAAATACCATTGGTCTCCTAAATGATTAAAAAAAATAGAAACATTGGTTTACTAAATGATTAAAAAAATAGACGGGTCACAGTCTTTAAACTGTGCTCTACTGTATCCAACACTAAGAAATCGCCGCGCGGGTCTCATCTATTAGAATGGCTACTAAGTTGCGATTATAAATAGACTTGTATACTGCAGAAACCTTGTACATAACCTAAGCTAACTAGTGCTTGTTTTGATTCAACTGAAAGCACCGCGGTCAAGGGAGAATGCGCGATCAATAAAATGGCTTCGGCAGAATGTGCGGCTCATTTGTAGTATTTAGTTGACGTCATAATGGCTGCTTGTGCTAAGTAAGATTAATTATTTTTATTGTTTTTATCCAAAACATCCAGTAGGGCTGGATGTTATGCGACTGAAACACCTTTTTTCCATTAAATTATTCTCCCCAGTTTTTGCTCGGTCCTTAAGAGAGGCAATGTCCTTTTGGGAGGTATACAACTACATAACTCAAAGTTAGAAAAAAAGAGTTGGTCATATGGACAATTTAATTAATTTAAATTGTGGAAACTTACAAAAAGGTAAACAAAGGCAAAAAAATTGAACTTGTTCTGCATAATTTTTTTCTAGTCATGAAACATCTCTTGTTTACAGATCTTAAACTTGGTTAATGTACTTTACGCTTAACTGCATATTTTTTACAAACAGACGTACTTAGGTGACACAAAAACACACCTTCTACGTAATTTTAATTGTTTTAGAATTTTACGTGTATTTGTGACTCCGCTGCAGAATATCAAAACATTTATAGAGGCATCAAACTGATTGCACAAATTGCTTGTTTCCAACAATGGCTTTAGCTATAATGGGCAGTCAATGGTCTATGTTGACTTTCGAACAAGGAAAGGTCTTACTTATGACCAAAACAAAACAAACTTATTGTACGAGTATGTTACGCAAAAATTATCGCGAACATCACGTGTAGTAAAATTCTTATCATATGTATTACTGTTACAATCATACCTATACTTACTATAAATCCTCTAATTTTGCAAATCATCATGTCATTTCTATGATATGATGACGATGAGTATTTAAACGGGAAAACAGATTATAGTTAGTATCGTCATTATACAATAATGAGGTGCAATTTTACAATTCATCTAACAATACCTATTTACCTATCTAGTCAGTATTTTTGTATGTTTATAATAGTATC
The DNA here is from genome assembly GCA_949319885.1 of Mecyna flavalis. Lineage (NCBI taxonomy): Eukaryota > Metazoa > Arthropoda > Insecta > Lepidoptera > Crambidae > Mecyna > Mecyna flavalis. Next base: position 11,766,477 of record OX439439.1, read on the forward strand.
GTTCTGCGCCCTATGTTAGAGCGGTTTCATATACCTATTCGATTTGCGCTGTATTCATTAACATATTTTGTTTGTATAGAATGTATTTTTATGCATTGAATTATACCCCTTACAAAATTGCTAATTTTGGTTTGGTTTGAATGAAAAGGTAAGCTAGGCTCACCGCGGTATTATGTACCTACCGAATTCCGTTAGCGGACACCGGTTCGACGCTTTCGGAGAATTGGCAGAGTTTAGTGGTGGGACAAACATCTATAGCCTGAGTCCCATACATGGCTACAAGTATCCTTAGCCTGCTATGAACGAGAGACGAATTCTCCTCTGCAATAAAATCAACAAATTTTAATTAGGTAGGTATAATTAAAAGTTAAGTAAGTTAGTACATGTAAGTAGATCTAGCACATTCAAAATGTTTATACCTAAAAAACATAAAATACTACGTTAGGCATGTTTATAGGTATTATCTCACGACCTTGGCAAGGCGAAGAGTCAAAAACATTCTAGGTAATTTTTAGACGCGCTAGAGGCGCTAATAATGTCTTCAAATATTCTAGACTAATTCTAAGTTATATAATGGCTATTATTCACACATTTCTCCACCGACTCCACCAACAACAACACTCCATCAACCCGCACTAGGCCCTCCACCAACCTAGAGTATGGCCCACACACACTATCTCATAATTGAGATAAGGCCTGTGTGCCAGCAGTGGGTACGTATATAGGCTGATGATGATGATTCCCACATTTCACTAAAATACCCAGGAGGTAATGAGAAGAAAATATATTTTTCCCGGGAGATACGAGTATAAAATGCAGTTGCCGGCTATTCGTAGTATTTTTAGCGCTATCGTTTTCAAGTCGTTGATTTAAAAAAGATGGGCTATCATGGGTCATTAATGTACAAAAGGAGCATTATTCAAAAAAGTTTCTCAGCTCTGATTTGCCGAATTGTTGGGTATTGAATTTAGGGTTTAATAACCGTTACCAAATTCGGTAATTAATGTCATGCTTACATCATTTTTTTGGCCAGCAGCCAAACAATTTGGAGTCGGCGCAGCATGTCTTTGTGTACAATCACGTGATTTTGTGTCCGATTTTGCAGCCTGCCTCTATTTTGTGAAGTAGCGAAACGTTGTCTATCAATATTGTCTCTATATAATCAATTTTAAGAATAAAAAAGTTACTTACCCAGTAATATTCTACAAGGATCATGACATGTACAAATTAGAATTTGAAAAGTAAATAAAGTAACATCGTTGTGAGTATTTAGTTTTCCAAGGCTGGGCTCGTAATCGCAAGGCCGAGGCATTGGTCGGGGCCGACGTTATCTAACTTAGATGCGTTTCTGTCTCGTGCTAAAATTAGTCTGAGATCAGAGCTTGAGATAACTTTATCAACAAGACCATGCGGGAGCTAAACAAAGTTTCATGCTAAATCAGGCATCTTGTATGACGCGTAGAGTAGAGTCAGAATTACGTTAAAGGTACTAGGTACGTTCAGTAAACCTTGAACACAGAATATATACTAAAGTCTTGAATGAGCCCAATATGTGTTGTCTTGTCATAAGTTAGTTACGAGTAGGTGCGGATATACATATTTTAATCGCGTATCGTGTAGGTATGACATTTGCCTCCGTAATCGTTGCTAAGGTTGTAGATAAATATTGATCTTGATCATTTAGTAGTCAAAGCATAAAAAAGAATATTATTAAGGTTAATGATTAAGTTTAAACTCAACACACGGTACAATCCCAAATAAAAAATTAGTGGGAGATTAACGGAAAAGGCAAAAAGGATAGAATACCTACCACAATTCTTGTAACCAACGCTTAAACGGTTCAGATTGTGTTTTTTACTTTGCACAGTTAGGTATAACTGTTTTTTAAAAAATCATCCTAACTATTACTTATTTTAAAACGACCACAAACACATAAAACGTTTAAAATAAAATGTCATTTAAAAGTAACTTTGTCGTTTTACAAAACCGCGTGTTAATAGGTAAATAGATCACTAACACTATCTTTATAGGAAAAGTGACTAAGTACTATTAGTATTTAAAATAAATGTTATGGCACAGTTTCAGCATAGAGATATGCTAAAACATAATCTTTTGATAATACATATTACGTTATAACATAAAGTTTCATTGTCCTCTTAACAAGTTAGCAGAATTTCACTAGTTCACAGACATTTTTATCAAAGTATGAGTAACGATGACAGTTAAAATCGGTTATAATCTATGCCTGTGTATTATTCGCGAGATATCACAATCACATATTGACATGTCATTGTATTAAAACACTTTCGTTAATCGCATAAGGTTTGATATTTAGTATTGTTCGAAAGTATTCTTTTTCCCCATATTAAAAATTATTACTTTATACTCATCCACAAGTTAAAGAGTAGGTAGAGCGAGTCACTCCAACACAAGTATAATTTTATAACTTTCTGGAGCTGTCTCACCACAACATGTTAAAGGTTTATTGAGTTTTAATTTAATTTGTATCTTTGAAAATTAGTATCTATCGAATATTTTAATTTTTTATTTAAATTACGTTACGCCCTGGTGTATTTTTTAATTTGCGAGTACAAAACACAGATAACTAAGTATTTATAATATGTACAAAACTCACAACATCGCACTTTTGCTGTGTTACCAGGATCAAAGTGTTTGAAATCACAGTAAAATGCCAAGGACTTACAGTCATTTATGAGGCATATTTTTAAGGATCTAGGGTTATCTACAGACTAGCAACACTAAAGATAACGGAGATTGAACTTTAATTCCATTTTTTGACATATCATTAGAATAGATTGATACTGTACATGTAGGTATGATTGTGAATAGAAATAAAGCTGAAAATTGGTTATAGAGTCAACGAATTTAAATATCGTTGTATAGGGTCAATTCAATTAGATAAGGGTGGATGGGTTGTGCTACTGACTGTACTGAAAAATGATTTAAATGATTAAAATAAAAATACTTTATTTCAGATTTTGACATCCAATTATTACAAATTAGTATTATTAGATAGTAACAATGTATCTTAATGTTATTATTTTCCCTATTCCAGTGGTGACCACACAGAAGTGATTGAACTGGACTTCGACCCCAAGACAGTGACATTTGAAGAGCTATTGGACATGTTCTGGGCAAACCACGAGTATGGTCTCACCACCAAGCTAAAGAGACAGGTAAATTGACTGTATACTGTAAAGAGACTGTACAAAACAGCTATTTATATCGCGGTGTCCGAATCGACAGTGAAAAAATATTTAAATTAAAAAGTGTCAATTCGGACACTGTGTCCGAATAAACTGTGTCCGAATCGACAGTTAGTCGGAATGAAAAGTTACGTGTTGCACTCGAGTGCAAAGATTTTTCACCTCGTGCTCTTTTGATTCCCTCGCTAACGCTCAGGATTCTAATTTTGAATCACGAGCTGCTCAGTCATCAAAAATGAACAAGCGGTTAAAAAGCAACTTTGCACTCTTGTATAACAAATAACTATTATCAAATTATTTTTATCTTTCATGGAATATACCAGTACTTCTAGCTTACATTGTAGCAATCTATACGCTATAATAAAATTAATAAGTTGGTTCTTATAACATTGGGTAGAGTGTTAAGAGTGTTTGTAAGTGACATTGACATTAGACTAGTTAGTACAATAAAACAATTAGGATTAGGGGATAATCATATCAGCATACTTATGTTATTTGATTTAACATTATGTGAGTTCATAAGGGACGAGTGACAGACGAGGTTTATTTAATCTTCATAATACCTTGTTAATCCGTTAGACAATGGATTTGATTACCAGACTTTAACACATATGATTTAATTTTATATAAAGCATGAATGTGGGGCGAGAACTAATCCGTAGGTACTAGCTTTATAAATGCGAAAGTAACTCTGTTACGCCTGCAAGCTTAAACCACTGAACCGATTTGATGACATTTGGTACGGTCAGCGAGAAAATGATCTGAGTGTTCAAAATCACCAAAAAAATCTGAATATTTGACAAAAATCACCTTTACGTTGAGACGTAAAGATGCATTTTATTTGTTGTTTGAAAACAAGTGGCAACAAACGATATTTACACCTAAAAGTATTGCCTAAGTGTGGTTTTTGTCAGCTGTTGTTCAGATATTTTCGGTAGGTTTGAACGCTCAGATCATTTAGGCGCTGACTGTACTAACTATAGATTAGATTTAGAAAGGACATGGACTAAGTTTTATCCTGGGATATAGGTCGCAATTAGTACATTGATCAGATTTCACAGAATTAGTGCAGCTGAAGCAGTTGTAAAATTGGCTTTGGAGAAATAGTAGAAGACTTAACTTGTAGGACCTGCTATTTGATAGCGGAAAAGAACCATTTAGTTTAATTATGGAGTCTCTGTAGATATTCCCTAACCTCTGTCCGAGATACCAGTACCTAATATTCTAATAGTTATTCTATATAATTCCTCTTGCAGTACCAGTCCATGATCCTGTACCATGATGAGGAGCAGCGCGCGGCGGCCGAAGCTTCGCACAAGGAAATGACGTCACGAGTCGGCCAGCTGCGGACGGAGATCGCCCCCGCGGGACCCTTCTACCCTGCTGAAGAGTAAGTGCACTAATTAGTCATTTTTTAACTATTTTTCGGAGGATAATGCGTATCCAGAAAACTCTCCCGGTTTCTCCTTCGCACCCGAAAGGGAACTTCTGCTTTGTGAAGATTGACAGGTTCGACCTTTCGTTACCTGTACTGGCGGACCGCCTCTTGGCCACTCTTCGTTCACTGGGGAGCAAATGAATACTGTAGCCCGATTGATGTCGCGTATACAAGAAGCTTGTAAGCCGGCTTCTATACGCGACATCTATCGGGAGTACACATGATTTAACCATTTAAACGATTACAGACGCTAAGTGAAGCTCTCATTTCATTCAAAATAAATATTATAGAATCCCGGTCAATCAATAAAATAACCTGGAATTTTTAGCATTTCTCCATCATAACATTTGGCGGACATAATTTTATATAAGTAAAATATATAAGTACTTACAGAAAAAAAAAACAACAGACAATATCGCATATAATAAAGCAGTAAAGCTTTGGTGTTATATAAAAGTTATCTTCACTTATAAGCCACTCTACAGAACAATATTTAAAGTACACTTCTCTTATCAATAATCAGTAATAATACATTTATTGTAACGTTTTTTTTAGTTGAAAAATCGCGTACTTATGAACCTTTTACCTTCACCCACAGCTACCACCAGAAATACCGGTTGCAAGGGCACAAGGACCTCTGTCGAAGCCTCGGCCTGAACTCAGCCAGACTCCAGACCTCCCACCTGGCGGCCAGACTGAACGGCTACCTCGTGGGCATGGGAGGGAAGAGCCAGTTCGAACAGGAGGTGGGGAAACTCGGCCTGAGCGAGAAACAGGCGGATTATGTCAGGAAAGAGATTGAACGCAACGAGGGTGGTGGATTGGCGTGCTAGGGTAGGTAAAATGCTGCTTTAGGAGGTCGTCGTAAGACATATTTTTGTTTGTGCTGACACGTTCGTTACGATGTGGACAGTTAAAAATAAGTTGACAAATAGGGAGATCGGATTAGATATACAGATCCTATTTTCATCATACTTTTTAATAAGAACGTATCCACGTACTTTAGTAAAGGTTTTACTACATTTATCATCAATGTTATAGACCACGTCTTTTTGGTGGGTTTTACTATAAGTATGTTGTATTGCATGTATTGACTTTTATTGGTATTAAAGTAAAACCTACCTATATTTTTCGTAATTACGAAAATTTCTTAAACAATTATTATTTGCAAGGCATTTATTTGCCTTTTTACAACAAGACGAGATGATAATAGGAAAAATTTATAACAATAACTTAACACCCATATAAACATACAACAATCTTTAATTTGAATTTTGAATAAGTTTTATCTAGGTGAATATGTATAATTATAATATCAATGTTTTATACCTCTCTAGGTACAAAAAGGGTACCTACCAAATTATATTATTACGACGGCAAATATTTTTCTGCAGCTACGCATTTCTTTATAGTAAAAATTCCAGCAACTTTAGTGTGGCCTTTTGGTCAATATGTCTAGTTTATAATTAGTTTAATTGTTAAATGTTTTGTCCAATTGAATCTGTTTATTGTTAAGTACATGCTCATGGTTCAAACGTTCGCAGAATGTTTTATATTTTATTATCATTCTACTTATGACCACATAAATGTTTTTTTTGTTTGTTATTCAGTATTAAATTAGCTCATTTTCATGGTTCAAATGGAACCCGAATCATACTAGGTTTAATTAGTTACGTAAAACAAAGGTATATTTAGTTTAATAAAAATATTTTCTCATTCGTTTTTGTATTATTCAAAAGTACCTATTATACATAATCTTCTTAGTATTATCTACATTTTAAATAGTTCTCCGCTTTATCCCTGAAAATGATACAACACGAGTATAAAATTGGCTTTAAAATTATGCATCAAAAAAGGTATCAAAAAATTTCGTTACTGCCCCACCGTACCAACGCCCATACCCCCAGTGGTACGGTGGGTGGGTCTAAAACCGTACCACTAAACAAACAGGGTTGTGGGAAGTGGGAACTGAGAAGAAGCATAATTTTTTTAATATTATTTGACAGTTTTTTAATAGCATTAAAACAAGTGAATGTCGGAAAAACAATTATATGTCATGAAAACAAATGAATGTCACGAAAACAAATGAATGTCGGGGAAACAACTGAAGGTAGAAAAATATTGTCTAGTGATTTGAAGTATAAAAACCAGTTGCCACCTTATTGACCTTTGCAATTTTGATGAATTTTGTTGTTTTTTCCCAAACGCTTGTCCTAAACTTTGCTATTTCATTAATTCTGTTATTTGGTAAATGTCGATAAGGTTGAAAATCGCTTGCACCTGTTTTTTATACTTCAAATCACTAGACAATGTTTTGTTCCGTATTCACCCTATGACGTCTCAACCCATTTCTTAACTCATACTAAAATAGTATTCCTAGCTCAACCTAGCGCATCTTTTTAAAGTCAATTATCCATGCCAGCATTCATGCAGATAGTAGAATTTGCATGCATAAAAGATAAAATATCAGGCGCTGAATTTGTTATGATTGTGCTCTATCCAAGTCTTTTTACCTATTAGACAGAATAAGAGTCCTAGGGGTCCCAAAAATAAAGGAGTAACTAGGGCCACGGGAGACGCACCAAAAAAATTATACCCTTTCTAACTAACAATATTTTCCAACTAAGAATTAGTCAACATCGATTGGAATCATTGCAAAATCAAAATATTTTTTAAATAAGTATGCGTTCGTTAGTCAAACTATTTATAAGCAACTGAACAAAGAAAAGGATTTTTTTATCGTCCCAGAGAGCGATGTAACGGAACACGACTTCTGCTATCTCTACTTAGTTTGTTTTGCTTATTTATAAAACTAAGCCATTATGCTGAGTTAACATAACAACACGGGTTTCACAAAATACGCCATATATTTCCCTTGACCTTTCCGGTGGGTAGGTCCATTACTTCCATTATCTTCAAGCCATTATCAAGCTGTGTGACGTTTAGGGCCTACATAATTTTCTTTGCGGTAAATCGTCTGAATTTAAAAAAAGCAGGCACCTTAATTTTCTAATCAGCTTATTTATGTAATGGTATTAAAGAGCTCAAAACAATAAGGGGAAAAATTAGTCCGAATCAAATTTTCTACTACTTGGTCTTTTTACAATAACTATATGTATACCAACTGCATGGTGCCTGCGACTTCGTTTGCGTGGAGTTTCAATCGTGCCAAAGTAAATATAAAATTTAACTTGCGGGCGCCCGCGATTTCACCCGCGTGGTTCCCGTTCCCGTGGGAATTGATCAAAATTCTTTCTTAGCGGATGCCTACGTCATAACATCTACCTGCATCCCAAATTTCAGCCCGATCCGTCCAGTGGTTTGGGCTGTGCGTTGATATCTATCTATGTCAGTCAGTCACCTTTGAGTTTTATTTATGTATATAGATACCTATTAAAATCTTTCCCATAAATAAAAACAAAACCAACCAATCACCAAACACGAATGGTATGTAACTAATCCCAATAACAAGCTAAATAAAGTAATTAAGACAAGTTATTAAGAGTTACGTAATGGAAGCCTTCGAACGCTCGCGTTACATTAGCTCATTTCGCAAATCACTAAATTTTATTGATTCTGCAATTAGAACTAAAGCCTTTGCTATTTTGCTATCGTCTTCTCTTATTTTTTATAGAATTCTTAATAACTTGTTATTCATTAAACGGTTGTGTAGGATTCTATAGTTACTTTCATGCAATAGGTACGACTCAAAATGTGAAAGGAGATTGCAAAACTTGCCTTTCTTAGGCCCAAAAAATTTTTGTTTATGTGCAGAGATGAGATGTAATCTAGGTACATGAAAGACCACATACACAACATCAACTTTTATTATGATGACACCATAACCGGTCCCAGGGGAAAAAAGTTATCGTCCATAATAATTTATTATTTTAATAATATGAACATAAATAATTAAAATAATAAACATATTTTTTTTACTAGGATCAATTTTGTCGACGCCATTAAAAGTAAAAGGTGTTTATTGAATCTACTTTGTAGTCTATGTCCCAAATCTGCACAACAATATTTTTTTTGGGCACTGTCTTTTGCATTGTCCTTTTAGTTTCTTTTTTTTTATTCTTCAGCAAACAAAAAATAAGTGTGAAACAAAAAAAAAAATGTTTTTCATTTTAATGCAATTTATAGTTTAGTTTAGTAGTATCTAGTCGTACCCACTTCGTAGTCCTTATATTTACATGAGGCATTCAATCGCTCATTTTGACGGTAGGTACTTTTAAATCACTCAGGTCATTAGGAGTCTTCCACTGAATCATCCCAGTTTAAATAGACCCCGCGATTCTTTCAACAAAATGAATATTCTTTTCTTTCCGCCAACTATACCCAAAGAAATCGTTTTCCGTATATACGAGTAATGTACGTAAACAAGTGACGATGTATTGTATACCCTACATTTACTACATTAATCCGATAATTAATACCCATGATTTAAACTCATTACGTCATTTTGAATTACAGGACTAATAAGAGAGATAATAAACATTCGTCATTCAGAAATTGTGAACTGCTCGGGAATTATCCGGTATATGGATTTATCCGTCACAACCTCTGCCTATGCTGTGTCGTGGTAAGTGTTATTGCAAATAGTTACTAGCCGAGGTAGGCTGAGAATTTAACCTTTTCAACGCCAATGTCTGATATATCAGACAAACCATTTTCGTGCCCACCACGCCAATGTCTGATATATCAGACAAAAAAACATGATCAAGAAACGTTGTATTTTTACTTGCCTGAATGAGTTGAGTATAACCTAATAATTTTTTGGAATTTTTTTTTAATGGTCGTGGCGTGTGGGGCACCATTTTCGGAAAAAAGCGTGGCGGGGAAAGGGTCAAGTAAAACACTGTGTTGTTTGACATGTGCATGGAAAATATTTAACCTACTTTCACTAAAATGCGGGTTTTACTAATATTTCACACTTTTTACCGTTTCTGTTAAATACTAGGACATTTTCAACATAGCGTCTCTATCTACCATTTAAACGCACAAAATTATATTAAATATTTTTTTTGCTAGATCAGTTGGCAGACAGGCTCGCAGCCCACCTGATGGTAAGCGGCCACTGCGGCCTATTCCACTTCACCAGGAAGCATCGCTCAATGTACTGCCAAATTGCAGGCTACTAGGTATTATCTTCGAGACTTAAAGTCTTTTACATTCATACCTATTTCCGGAACACAACCAGAGGTTTTATGGCGGCCTGGTTTCATCGATGGTAGCTGGCCAGTCGGACTGAAAAAGCCATTGATTACCTAGTTTTTTTGGATAGTCCTCGTTAAAGTCTAAAGCCATCAGACCGGGGTATCGGCTAAGGCCGGGGTAGTTTAATGAGTAAGTAGTCCTCTGAGTCTCCATAAGAAAAAGTATCCGTGATGCTTTTTACCGCCAAGCAAAATGTAATATGCACATATAACAATCTAATGTGGAGGCTTAGACGTAATTTGCCCTCATGTGGAACTACTGAGCTACAACGCATTTTACTAAGATATCGATCAGTTTGGTGTTTGTTTACTCGATATTGTTCAAGCCTGCGTCGATATGGTTTTAATTAGCATAGCGTCCACACTTGAATACAAAAGAAGAATAGTCCGTTATTGTGTTAATAAAGCTGCGTAGTTTCTGTTTCAATTACTATGTGAATAAAATTATGCGCATTCATTTGTATGGTAAACAAAAATTTAATGCGTCTCATATTCATTTTAGAGTTTTACGAGGTCGAATTAAATGTTAGACTGTTTTGGTGATTATATTTTTGCTTATTTCTGTCCATTGCTTAATTTTATAGCTTTTTTTTTATTTAAAGTTAAAGGTGTTAAAAACAAGAGTACGAGCGGAGTTTGACTGTATCAGAACATAACGTCTCCATAAATCACTGAACCGATTGTAATGTAAGTTCAAACGTAGAATAAGGTTAAACCTTGAGATTTTTTGGCTATTATTATTGGTAGTCTGACGGAGTTAATAAGCGAACACTTTCACGTCACTTGTTAAGTTATAGTCCTAGTGTAAGTGAACTTGCCTAATAACTGGGCTGTTCAAACGTATTAACCAGTATTAACGTACCCCGATTAAGGACAAACCACTCGGGAAATCTAAAGTTTTGATTAACAACAACACTTCTTGATGTAATAGTTTTGATGAGATAAGTGTCAGTAGGTAATCTGTTTGTAACTCAATCTGTCGGTCGCTCACTCGCCGGTAGGTACTCGAGTACTCGACCAGTGCGGATGCACTCGGTTTGCGCCGGACGTCGATTAGCTATTAGTACTGCGCTGACTGTACCGGTAACGAAATAATTGTCGTTGTACCCAACTTGGCTGGTTGTGACTTTGGTAGTGTAGTATAGCTGGTTGCTTGGTGTGCAAACAGTTCCGAGTTCGATTCTCGGTCATTATAATTATCTCCATCTAAATATAAGTACCCCGATTTAGAACATACCGGGAAGTTGAAGTTTGGATTAATAACAACACTTCTTGGTGTAATAGTTTTGTCGTTCGATAATTCAATAGATAGTAGGTACTCGACGAGTGCGAGCGCACTCAGTCTGCACCGGACGTCGATTAGCTATTAGTACTGCGCTGACTGTACCGCTAACGAGATAATTGTTGTCGTTCTCTGCCTTCAGTCGCGAAGTATTTATTTGCTGCTTGGTATGTGAAAGGTTCCGGGTTTGATTCTCGATCAGCATAATGGAAAATATAGTAGGTACGTAGGTAGAAAAAGTATTGGCATATTAAGGCAAGCAGGGCCAGGGAAGGGCTTCAATCATTGAAATCAAGTCATCGTCCCAATTATGGGTATTAGCTTAATCACAAAGTTTGCCAAATGCAGATTAGTGCTCACACCGAGCTGTGTTGGAAAATTCCTATACAAATTTTGCCCTTGAACCCAGGAACCCGAAATCACATGGTGTCTTTCTACGGCGTGGGAGTTCCCACAACACCCACCCACGTACCAGTTGACGGTGTGTGACATAATGATAAGGGATAATAATAATATTAACGCCTGGCGAAAACCACTTCAATACCTAGGTATAAAAGGCGGGCAAAGCGCCTGCGACCCCAAGGGGGTCTCGGGTGCCTATGGGCGGCGGTGATCACTTAACATCAGGTGACTCACTTGCTCGTTTGCCCCCCTATAATATATATTAAAAAAGTGTAAACTTTTAGGTGATGAGATGATCCAAACGTATCCCGTGTTCCCGACACAATCAGAACAAACCACTGGATAAATCTCAAGATTATTAACAACAAGATGTGATGTACTTGTCTTGATGAGATAAGTAGCCTGTTAGTTGAGGTCGCATTGGTACTGGGCGAGTGCGGGCGCACCGGGCCGCACCGGACGCCGACTGTACCGCGCTGACTGTCTGTACTAACGAGATAATTCCCGCCGGACACGCAAGGTGCGACGTCGCGCGTCATCGCCACTAGGGCTGGTATAACATTGCTAGACCTTTTATTTGTCTTCGGGATCAAAAAATACTGATTGTGCATCAAAAAAATACTGAATTGCTAACCTTTTTTTTGTGGAGGGGAATGCTTTTACGCACCATAACCCGCCTGGCGAAGGCGAGCCGTGTGTGGGACTCAGTGCAGCTCCATGCCCCAGTCTTAATAAAGACTGGTGCACGGAGAATACCCCCTAAACCCCCCCGCGCTCCTACATCGCCGTCGGCAGCGTCCCTGGGCTTGATATGACTACCAGGAACAAACTGAATTGCTAACCTAACCTAACCTTTGGTGTGCAATCAGTTATTTTGATGTACATTTCAGTATTATTTTGATGTAAACTTAAAAATATCCCATTGTCTTGTAAATTATGCCGAAATGTAAAGGCGAACTGTCGAGTTGGGCAAATGTTGCGTCCGGTTAAGTTTAAACAATTGAATGCTTTAAGGTTTCAGCCATTCTGCTCAGCAGACCTGTTTACTTTCCCGTGATTAGATTGGGACAAACGCTTGGAGGAAGGAAAGAAATTCATTTTATCTGCGATTAATGCCCCTTCGGGTGCAATTTTCATTTTGAATGTGTTTTCCTTATTAATTATTTATTGTTATTTGAGCAACAAGAGCTTTGACCGATGTGTCTACTCATATTTTAGTATTTTTAATTCCCGTGGTTTACTTATGCGTATTAGTTAGTAGAATTTACGAATACAGAAATGGCTGAATACTCCCCGTCTGTTCCATTTTCCCCCTATAAAGGGGAGGGGGTGACCTGAAGGTCATGCCCTAGCTTACTTAGCTCTTTGCTTTCCGGACGCGTTGTGCTCCAGGCAACATCACCTCATATGTATATTAATAAACACGCTAATATGAATCCATCCAATAATTGTTTATCAGTCATTTTTTATCTCAGGCGGAATTCGAACCCACGACGGGGTCGTCTCAACACGCCGGGTCAGGATCACTCAGTTAAGGCGCCAACTGAATATTCGCTGATAAAGTGTGCCAAGCTAACGTCGTGACAGCACATGAATACTTATATAATAGTCGAGTCATTTTAATATGCAACATTTGACAGTTCATTTATGCAAAGAAAAATATCCCTTACGCTAAAGGGATAACACTCAAGAAAACAACATCAGTTCTTATAAATACAATTATTTATTTAGAAAATTAGACTCTATCCTGATGAATATAAGTAGCAATTTTCTTTGCATAAATTAGGTATCTGTCAAATGTGGCCTATTAAAATGACTCGACTTTAATGATAATGAATATAAAAAAGGTAGGTATAACGTCATAATGATAGATTGATCATATAAGAACTCCCTAAAATTGTAGAGCTTCCTCTTTCTCTTGGCGTAATATCTTGTCAAAGATCTTAATTGTGTCTTTTGATTTTGTTTGGTAGCGTTCGCTTTACTGATCAGCAAAACATGTCAATGGATATAACATGCCGGTTAGGTACTAAATATTATTAGGGAATATTATTGGGGACGCTCCTGCTATATAGTGTTCTTGATGAGAATGGGTCGTCGTAGTGGCCGCTTACCCTATGATGGGACAGGTCTGTCAAGTCAACTGAAGTTACGTAAATTCATCAATAGAACTTTAATTTTTCATAAAAACGTAAGCACTGTCATGAAAACAACATTTTACGGATATTTTCAGACGCGACGTGATTCAAAAGTTGCAGGAAAATGAGTAATTAAAATCGGCCAATCAATCAAGTATGTACCTACATCCGTGAACAGTCAAAATCGTAGTGCTTACTTACTTCAAAGCTGCTATGCCAGTTGTGCCAACTTGAATGTTTCTAACACCCGTTGATAGGTACCAAACGTTGAATTTGAAAATTAATAATTGTACAAAAGCGCGAGATTCGAAATTATAATATACATAATATAGATGTAACTATTTAAATAGTAATCTTGGTAGGATCTGAGACTACCTTAGACTTTGGACTCCTTTTCTCATACAGTATTAACTAGTATGACAATGGCCGAGATTTAAGAGGTATTAGCAGTAATTAGACATTAGTTCGCTAATATGAGCTTGACATAGTAATCGGTCAACAAAGGGTGTCTAGTTTCATATGTTATATAATTATTACCTAATCATAAACTTCTCCGTCGTAAGTCGAGCGTTTGTTTTTTCCAACATTTGACAACCTCATTTGCCCTTTGAGCAATGTTGGGCCATCTTATTTTTTTTTTATTTTTTTTATTTGGAAAACAGACAGCTTATTATAATGCATATAAATAAACAAAACAATTTAAATATTACATTGGGCCAAATAGTTTCCACTACTAAAATTAATACATGGGTAGCTTAATTGTTGAACTATACACTTCATTAAATATCTTTAGCGGTTATACAAAACAAATCAGTTTTATTCTATGATGAAAGTGATGCTAAACATTTTTTTATTTCAACTTTAAATTTTTCTGGCTTAAGGCCAAAAATATCAATGTGGCAATATTTAGTGTTGTATGACTTCATAGCCCTTAGGATAAATCGGTTGCATGCATAGTTTCTACGGCAAGCTGAGATAAAAAATATATCTCGAGCTCGCAAATTAGCTCTTGGACACTTCAGAAGAACTTTGCTCAAAAGACTGGGGGAGTCAACAATACCATTAATAACCTTATGAAGAAAGATTTGGTCGAAATGTTCTCTTATGTGGCACATTGTGTTGTGTACACTGTACAGACTCCTATATTATTATTTCCGTAACATCCAGAACTATTATAGCAGCAAGTTTGATGACTTATATGGTTACCAAGCTATCCAGTCAGACTATGAAAGTCTTACAGCCAGCCCTAGTTATTTACAGGAAGTAATGAGTTCAATTCCCTAAAGTTTCATCGGCACGATGAGGCAATATCTTTACTTGAATAATCTTGTTAAGTGATCAAAATTATTACTATCTAACAAGAAACTTTCTGTCACACTCCAGTTGATTCGTGGTGACCCTATGGTCACGCGAGGCGAGGGCGTGACCTCTGTGAAGTCCACGGTGGTTTATTGGGGCTATGTGCCACTTATACATATTGTATCTGTTCATTAAGGGAGTGCTTCGGCTTGGTCGAATCGTCTATTATTTAGGTTGTAGCTAGCGAAGCGTGCAGGTGCCAACTGTGAAGTAAATAAATCAAAAAACAATGTTAATTTTAAGCAACTCATAAAAGTATGATTAATTGTATGCGTTGCTTGACCGCTTGCTTGACGATATAGGAATGATTGAAATTGAATGTTTTGTTACTATCTCAGATATCGAGTTTGGTGTGATACCAACATAGTCAGGCAGTCCAGGCTTCAGATATTTTTGGGACCACGTGAAATAAAATAGACATAATAGGGTATGGATGTAGTTAAAAGAGTGTTCAAGTATCTTAAGTTTATCCTACCCAGTTCTGGTAGTAGTAAACATAATAAGCCTGTCTCTACAATTTCCTCTTCAGATTTGGAAAATTAACCTGTTACCACTTACCAGTGTGATGCCCGAGGCATTTGGCATGGTCACATTTAACGAATGTTTCCTAATGCAAAATATTGGAACAAGTGCAATTTTTAGAGACCCTTTTTAGCGGATACTTACATTTAGTTTGTTTCTTCAACTAAAAAGCGAGGGGTAAATCGCTAACCGCAGGCGGATGTTCGCAAACATGATACGATGATCTTTCAACACCTTGGCAGCGGCTATGGAAGGGAAGCTCCTCAAGCATGACAAGTGCTTCAGATTCAGACTATCGCGTAATGGTCGCGTGGAGTATTTCCTAGAGAAACATTATACCGTGGATCTCTTTTAATTGTTCCTAAAACTACTTTTGTCTTCCTATATTGATCAATATCCGAAATAATAGAGATACACTATCTTATTACTTTTTGATAATAATGTTTTGTTTTGTATTACCTAGAATAGAGCTTAGTGAAAATTCTATTAAGCGATAGCCTATCACAATAAGTTATAATATTTCAACAGTTATAACTAATCAGCAAGTTATCTGATATTTTACCTGAGTATTAGCTGTCAGGTAAGAATTTTAGGATTCATTTTCTTTTTCTAAAATATTATGATTTGACTATTTAAAAAAAAATACGTGATTAACGACCTTAGTTTTTTCTTGCTAAATGTTCAATTTGTTTGTACACGAACTGGTTTAAATTTCATTATTTCTTTTGTATGACTACCCAATTAACTCCCCTGGTTTCTTCTTTGCAACCGATTGATCGAAGTTCAGAGTTAGACATTAAAAAAAGCATGAAAACAGCTCTGCCTGCACCAATATTATAAACTTTACACGTGGACCATAAACTGATGCCAACAATTTTATTTCAGATACTCAACTCATATTTTATTTTCGGTACGATCACGTTTTTACGCATAAATTTGTTAAATGATATCTTTATATTATAAAGATACTAGAAGTCGACTTCAGAGTTTCACCCGCGCATAATTTCTTTTTTCAAATATCCCACTCTTCCTCCCACATTTCCGGGATCAAAAGTACCCTATGTCACTCGGGGAGAGTGTAGCTTTCCAACAGTGAAAGAATTATTCAAATCGGTAGGTTTCGGAGCCTATTCAATACAAACAAACAAATCTTTTTTCTTTATATTTTAAGTAAAGATAAAGATTATGGTGACGATTTCATTAAACTTCAAGGAAAATTGATACTGGAAACAGGCTCGATCCCACGATTAATTTGATAATTTTCGTGAACAACGAACACCGCGTGCGAACATGCTTTTTGATATTGCAGTGTGATGTATTGGGACTCCTTTTGTTTGTACATATGCCTGGGTGTCGAATTGGAGCCGACAGTCACACGAGTCATCGAAATAACATTAATTATTCTAAGAATGTGCTTAACAATAAAATCAATTGCGAAACTACAAAGGTGGCGGATTTTTTCTCATGCGTCACTGGTGTCATGGTGTGAAAACGTGGGTATTGATTTATTGTTCCATTTTTCTCATCTACTACATTATTGGATTTTTGATTTACGGATAGTGCGTTCTTATTTATTTTCACAGCTTAGCACATCCGAAAAAAAAATACCTACCTACTGAAACATTTACGAATATGATAAATCTCCGATAAGCGACTCCGAAGAATAGTGGCTAAACGACTTGAATACCTATGCAGCTCTTTTCTCGTCTTGGGTCTGGTTGATAGGAGCCCTTGTTCAGAGTCTGGCTGACTACCTACAACTTCCAAAGGTGGAACATTACTATCTGTTTCACAGGGCGGTAAAAGCCCCATTATAACAAGAGTGAATGGTAACTCCATTCTTTACATCCATGCACCTTTGTTACTTCTACAAAAAGGATGAGTCTATATGTGACCGCATTGCCTTTAGTGACGAGATTAACATTAGGTTACCCACGATACTAGGCACTTACCAATACGTAACCTAGTCCACGTTTTGGCGCAAAGGACACTTCCATATCACGTGAGCAGTGAAATGCTTACAGTGGACAGACCTTGGAAGGATGCCAGCCATGCAAGTGGTGCGCAGGGAATGGATTCTAAAGGCATGCCTGTTATTAAACAAACTTACTTATGTATTCATCAGTGCCTGAAGATAAGAATTAATTATATTCTGCTATTCTATAATTTAAATTAATTAAAATAAATTGTTGTCTTCAATGCGCGTGTGATGTAAGTGGTGTTTCAGGCGTCCAAAGATGAAAAGCCATTTTCTTTACACTATGATTTGGTATAAAAAACAAGGAAAAATGGTATAAAACTACATAAAGGTCACGGTATGATTCTCGATCATTCAGAAACGCCGCAATGAAAAATGTTTAATACTACCTATTGTTATTGAAAATGTTATTTATTCAGATGATAAAATAACTGTGACGGTCTGATCAAGTAGTAGGTATAATGTATACTTTACATGTACAGTACGCGCGCGAGTTCATGTCCATCCTGAAGAATGCGTTAGTGCTGTTTTCTTAACCTAATTATACTAATATCGATTTCGATAGGTATTATTACCTATTAGGTCAACCATATCTATCCCATATTTTATGCAACTTTTTAGTAAGTCAACTATTCGTTTCATAAACGCTTTTCTTATTCAGTCCCCGATGGACATGAACTCGCGCGCGTACTATACTCTAAATATACAATATATAATTATAAACAAGTTTCGAAAGTTATTTTTTTTTGTCGGAGGCGGCAAACGAGCCAGTGCAGCGGGTCGTCTGATGATAAGCAATCACCGCCGCCCATTGTACATCTGCAACACCAGTGTTTAAAAAGTATTTTCAAAAATTAAACGCTCTGGTTGTTTGATCAGGTAGATCCTAAAAACTTGAAGCAACAAAAATAAAAATAAAACAACTTTTTTTTTTTGAACTGTAAAGTAAAGCCTATTTAATGTCCCACTGCAGGGCAAAGGCCTCTATCCTTGAAATCAAGTTAACGTAACAAAGATGGGTACCTTGCCAAATGCGGACTGGTGATCACAAACCCGAGCTGTGTACTTAATTTTTATCTTGGCAATCGGATGAAATTAATTTTAGTTATCAAAAGGTATAACTTCAGTTTCCTTGATTTAAAACAATAGTTGTGAATTTGTGATTAGAAACCTGCAAACCATCTCGTAATTAATTCACCTTCTAATAACATTATTAATGTCTTAGCACAACAACCATGTAATTATGAAGCTACATAACTGATAGCAAGCCTATAAAATTGGCTCAGCAACGAAAATTAATAGGTATACGTAAAATGAACGTTTTGTTGGTCTGATGGTTTAAGAAATAAATGGCCTTAAGTCATCCCAGTTAAGTTTCGGCTACGCCGGCTAATCTTTATGGTTAACCAACTGCGCAGTGTTTATGTTTGCGGAATCCGATAATGTGCACATTAACTAGGTAATCTGCGAAATTCCGGATACGATCCGTTCGTGTAAAATTTTAATTAAAAAAGCTATTATTGCACTTTACTTAAGTAGTCTGCACAGTAACGAATGGCAAATCGGTAATTTGGGGAATGGGTGTTAAAAAAAATTACCTGTTTAAGACATTTACCGTATGCCTGGACGTCAGTCTGCAGATTACCTAGGAAGTCGACAGATTATCTAGTTTTTGTAAGAACTCAATCAATTTTCTCCACTTTTTCTGATTTAGCCCGGTAATCTGCAGATTACCTATAATGCGAGTCCTACACACCGTTTGGGACGAACATCCGTTCCTTGAGTGACACCGGCTTTAGCAGGGGGGGTACGGTGTCTGTTTTGTCACTGACAAATTGTCAGGGACGGGCCGGTGCGTAACATAACAGCATTTCCTGACGCAAGAAAAAGGTTAATGGTGTTCATGAGCACTGCGATTCTAGAGTTTCTTTTCATGCTACCTCAGCACACACGCATTCTAGTATTCCACCTCATAAGCGGGCACTGCAAATGTGCATCGAAAGAATCCTTAGTAACATACTTAGATTTTGAAAACTTTCATCGCTACAAGGCTCTTATACTCGTATCTCTGTTCGTCGTGCTCAGCTATCAAGACTAGTCTAATTTTGAGTGTATATAGGTACTACATAAATGGAATATTCACAAACAAATCCCAATAGTCGCCGCGCTAATGAAGCATGTTCCATTCAAGGGCATTGCGTCATGGTTGTGACTCAATTTGTACTACCTACCAGAGATGAAAACTGCCTTTGCAACTTAGTGTACATACTTTTGGTCTTGACTGCAAATGTAGTAAGGCCAGGTTGGACAGAAATTTGTACAGTTTTATTTTTATGCTAGTCAGTTGGCAAACGGGGCGGGCGCATAGCCTACCTAATGATGGTAACCTGCCTCTGCGGCCTATTCCATTGATACATACTTAATCAGGAAGCGTCGCTTAATGTGCTGCACAGACTAGTTAGAAGGTACAGAATGTGCTGTCGCGTTGTGGGCTCCTCTGATCTTCGAAACTGTATTTCAAGTGGGCTGGCGCCTGGCTCCCACATTATTTTTGCCGGAAAACAGCATTGTTACGGCAGATTTCACCTGTGGAGGTGGTAGCTCGCCAGTTAAACTTAGTCTTGCCATATACATTTATTTGGTTTATTGTTCCTTAGTCGCATTAGTCAGAATCCCGTTTTAATTTAACCATTTTAATTATCTTTTAACTTGAGTACGACAGTGAGTCAAGCGCTGATAACAAAATATCAATGAATATGTATTCATTACATTTACATATCTTATTATAACAGAAGAAAAAATAATTGACGAAACTTTTAATTAACCAACGAGTAGCACAAAAACAAAGCCATCTTAATTGATTTATTTGTTCTGAATAACGTTGTTTCAAGCTTTATTGTTTTACTGAATACCTGGTGAACGACTTGATGAGGTCATAGCTTTTTGAGAACCAACGTGTGAGTAATAATCTTAATAACAGTCAAAAACAAATAAAAATGAATAACATCGACCGTAGTCGTTTTAATTGTTCATCTGTTTTTGCTGAGAACGTCTAGTGAGGTCTCTTGATAGTCCAGTCTTGTTAATCTATCGATAGTCTGTTACAATTGTCTGTTACAATTAGTATGTTGTAATAGTTGGATCCTTTAAAACACACAATTGATTTGTTTGAAAGCTGTGGTATTCGAGTGGTTTCATTTCAATTGCTTTGCACACGTGAGGTCGCTGATTTAAATCTCAAGATTATTCCATGTGCGTATTAACTAGCTCGGCGATGACGGAAAACATCATGAGAAAACCTGTATAGTCGAATAACTGTGTAGCCATGATCCAAACGGTTTAGTTTCCCTGTCAAGAGCTGCGGAGATCGGTTGCTTCAATGTATTAACTTTTAGCAACATTCCGAATCCGGTGGTAGAGTCGGTCTGACAATTCATAACTGCATCTTTAAAGGATAATGTAGAAAGCGTATTTTGATTTTGAACTGGATTTCGAACAGTGTTGGTAGAGCCATGCTGTTTTACAGTACGAATGGGCCGGCTCATCCGAGGAAGTACCACCCTCTTAATAACACCAGTGACCAGCGTGAAATAATAATATAGTGACTACTATTGTGCTTCGTCTGGTTTGTGAGAGTGCACACCCTCCCTTAAAACGCCGGCATCGCATCAGCGACCCCTCTGGTGTTGCAGATGTCCAATGGGCGGCAGTGATATGGCTCGTTTGCCACCTCTGACATAAAAAAAAGGTTCTGGATTGTAGTGCAAGTACCCTCACTAAATCTGGATAAAATGCTCTGAGAGAGAAGAAGACTATTAATTTATTACTTTGAGGGCGGTAAATAGCCAAACAGCGACCAACTGCTCTTTTAAGATCGTTAAAATGCTTAGGTCCCTTTGATCTCTGCTCCTTTCAAAATTGAACATCGTCGGAACGGCTACACATTATGACGGTTCATGACATTTATGGCGGATTATGTCGACTGACTGACGTTCTTAGTAGAGGTGTATTAGTAGCTGAGACTATGGAGACTTTTGGCACCTGCTTTATCAAAACAGATCAAAGCTTAGCAAATTAAATGAAGCAAATAATCTCTTCAGAATGGAATACTTTGATAGGCAGTGGTGGTCATTATACATTTAATAGGTTATTTGGGATAATTGATAGTGTTGATATAATAGTAAATAGACTACCATTCAAGATTCTAAATGATGAAGATCACTCGATAGCAAAATTATCCCGATTACGACATCACTAGTGTTTTAGAGAGCTGTTAATCATTCACAGTCTGGTCGATGGCTGATCATTGCAAATAGTACGTCTACTGGCGTAATAGAGGTAGGAAAAACAAACAACACTGCGAGTTACAAATTACTACCTAATAGAGTAACTCTAACTATTTAGTAATCTGTGCTAATAGGGAGGTATTATTGTACGTACAGAGAACATTCGCCATTATTAGGTATTAACGGGTGTAAACTTTGCTATTGTAATGTACGTCAGTACATAATATTTGTATGATTGTAATGCAAAACTTTATGTCTTGAAATAGAATAATTCTGAATGGGTTCGCTCTATGTTTAAATAATGTTGTAACATTACTAAGAAATGGTTGACTTTGTCAGTACCTATTTCGGCCAGATAATCCATAGTAATAAATAATAAATGCAAAAATGCTTGGTTGTTTGTTACGTTAGAACCAGAAATATGTTTGTGATTTGTTTGTCCTTCTTTTACGTCACAATTTTTTTTTCAATAAACGTGTTTTAGCAACAGAAATAGTAAAGTACCTACCAGCCTATTTAATGTTCCACTGCAGGAAAATCAAGTCATCACCGTCACCGACCGACACAAATTTTGCTTGACCCGGGAATTGAACCCAGAAGCCCGGGATCAAGGTCCGATACTTAAACCACTAATCGAGGCGTTTAGCAATAATGTTCAAGGAAAAATCCATAGAGGTCCGAGATTCGAACGCTCTTCGAACTCTACAAACCTTCGTAGACGCGTTCCGTGTTCACGGATCCATATTTATAGTTGCAACCATAATTATATTCAAATCTCATAAAATTAAATAGTAATCGTGTACATAATGTCGGAATACAGTTACCTTGAGCTCTTTTACAAATATTTAACGAAAATTTTATGATTCTGTCTATACCAATCCCGAGTCAATTGGATTTTTGTGGGGCTAATAATTACATGAAGCCGAATCAAGTTACATGTAAACACGCCTAGGTACCTAATACCAACTGACTCATGCAAACTGCGTTGTTAAACCGTATGTAATAATATTATATCGAACTACTGGATAGATATTCCAGATTTCCCATTACTTAGACTATAATATTGTACAAAGCAAACTAAACATCGCAGGTGTGTCGCAATGTTTATCGTGACAACACGAGTCTGACATCTGAATACTTATCACGCGAATCACGTTTGAATCAAGGTTACACGTTGGCACCTTTACTTAACCATACATTGACTAGCTTGAGCCACACGAAAATACTCAGGTCGAAGTCGACCGGGCAATGGAGGTCAATAATGTGTGGACTTTTAAAACAACAGCAGGCTGTGTGGCTAGCGGTCGGTGCGTTGAGTACGCGTGCACCGAAATTGTACTGGAAAAAGGTACTTGAGAACATGAGAACTCGGCACTATATTAATTTATCGTGATTCATTCTAAATGAACAGGAAGATCAGAATTGATGCTTATTGCTTCATTGCGTTAGACGTGTAGGTACTTGTGTGGCCTTGTGCCATGCAAGTATCGTGTCTATTAGGTAACTAGCTACCTACACACATGTTAATCTTTCGAGCCCCGGATCACCAGACACAATAGAAAATCTATTGTTACGCGGCACCCGAGTGCCGGTTCGGGATTGAGTGGTTATAATCCCAAACCTTTGAATTATAATAAGTGTAGACATATTTGGTTCTCATTTTTTGAAGCATACTTATTAAAAGCTATTTATTATAATAACTGAGAATGATCGCGTTTTTGTAGTGACTTGAACAAGTCAGGTTTGAATACCAATTTTATTAGCTAGTAAAACTAAATTTTGCTTTTGTACGTACATACATACCTAAGTGCTTAACGCTGACACATTCATGATAGGTAGTTAACAAAAACTTAAAGTTCATATTTTGTGTATTATCTCGTTTACTTGTTTCCCATGTGAATAAACATGCCTTTAGCCGGAGATAACATTGCTAATCTTATCTCTTTTCAATTGCATTTGTCAAAATGTGAAGAGTGACGTTTTAACTTTTTCCCTCTTATTACAAAAAACATCGCTAAAACAGGTTTAAAACTGTACTAGTTAGTACAGGTTTAGGTCCGGACTATTTTTTAAAACTTTCCTTATTACAAAGCAAATACCAACATAAGAATAATTTACTGGTACTAACTCGTTTAGTGCGTTTCATTTTACAAGACTTTGTTTTATGACATGTTTTAAAATCTTTAAATAGGATAGTAAAAATAATAATTCTTTATTTATAAATGTGTTTTGTTAATGTGAGAAAAAGTAACATTTATTTTTAATTTTCTGTTCACAAATTAAGTAATTCTTTTCAAAATTTGTCTTTCTATACGTAGAACGGAGCGAAATTTTTAAAGTGTTATCGTTTTGACGTTTGAAAGTTAGTCCATAGTAAAACTAGGGGCACCGGCGGACTTTCTTGGGTCTAACTTTAGTACTCGAAATGAAGTAAAACTTCGTTTTGTAATAGCGTTTGACTTTAGTCAGGAGTTTAGTCAGGACTAAGCTCGGTTTAATTTTTAAACCACGTTCTGTAATAAGAGGGTTTAAGTTTAGCAATTACTTGGAATGCGGGAAATATTAACGTTCGACAAGACAACATAAACAGATTCGTGATAAAATGCGAAAAGACACAATACAAAATATTTACAGGAGCATTCATTAAAATAACGTACAGTCGACAGCACATCATTTCTACAACCAATTTTCAGCTTTATTCACTTCACAGAGTTCACTTTCAATTGAGATTTTTTGACAGATTAGAGTACATAATTATTAATATATTGATCTGCTGCCGACCGTAGGGTAGTGACACCGGTTTGCCGGCCAGCACCAGTTTCCGACCACTTCACACATTTTTTTTAAAAATAGATAGACTATAGACAGTTCATTTCTAATTTCGCGCCAGTCGACCTGGACAAACTCCACGGTTCTTAATCCAACAGCATGACTTTATAATTTGCGAACTGAGCCCTCAGTCGCCATTTCAAAATTTGGTGTGTTGACACGTGACAAATTTAGCAAAAATAATTGCAGGTGGATCGATTTTCAAATGTTAGATTTTGAGTGTTACTATTATTTTATAGGGGTTTGATTTGGTTTGTGTGTAGGATAAGATGTTTAATTTCAATATTCAAGTGCCCAAACTCACCAAACATTTCATAATTTTTAATATTTTTGGTGGTCGGGCAATAGGTTATCGATTCATATCAAAATCTAGTTTCCGACCGGGTGGTCGGAAAACCGGTTTATTTACGTCATTTTTCTTTGCCTACATTGCGGAAACCTTAAATGCACCAACATAGATTCATTTACATTTGTGAACAGCTAGGAATTTGTGACTTGACAACCAGTTTCCGACCGCCAGTATACCTAATAGTTTCAAAGATAATGACCTTTAAAAATACCAAAAGTTTAGCGGCCGACAACCGGTGAAAACAAACCCTGTTAACGGCCGTCTTTAACAGGCAGTCGATAACTGGTAAAATTGTACCTGTTTTCGGGCCGTTCAAAAAAATCCTACTTCCTACTATATAATATTATATGTATGTATTATGTATATGTATGTATATAATATAATATTATAAATGCGAAAGTCTGGATGTTTGGAAATTTGGATGTTTAGATGTTTGGATGTTTGTTACTCAATCACACTTAAACGGCTGAACGGATTTAGATGAAATTTGGCACACGTATAGTTTATAGCCCGGATTAGGACATAAGGCTATAAAATTCCTACGGAAAACGTCTTATTCCTGCGGGAATAACAATTTTGAAACTACTGAACCGATTTGAATAATTCTATCACTGTTGGAAAGCTACACTATCCCCGGTCAACATAGGGTACTATAATTGATTCCGGGAATGTGGGGGGAAGGGGGGGGGATATTTGAAAAAGGGGATTACGCGCGTGTAAAACCGCAGGCGGAAGGCTAGTAAGATAATATAGAAAAGATAGAAGAGGTGATTAAGCCAGTACCCATAATTGTAACGATAACTTGATTTCAAGCATGGAGGCCTTTGCCCTACAGAGAAGCATGCCGGCAGAACGGAGTTCCAAGATCCACTATATTATAGGATAGGCTTTTCGATCGTGTTCCAAATCAAAAGAAATCAACAAATATGACCTTTTGGTTACTCAATTGTATTTTTAGGTTGCAAAAGAGAGTAAAAATATACCGCTTTTTTGATTTCATTAACTGTTTCACTTTCATACTATAATATACCCTATGGCTATTGAATAAGACTCATTTTCCTACCGTAAATTAGGTGGTCGATAACCGGTGCACAGGTGGTCGATAACTAGGCCAAACGGCCGATAACCGGTGTTTTTGCTAGTTTTACGAATAATTCATTTTTTAAAATTATGTATCACTGCTACGTTTATAAACGTTATGTTTTATAAAACTAGACTATTGTAAGATCAAATGTTAATTTTTTGGAAAATCTTGACGTACAGCATCGTGATAGAAATCAACTCTGAAGTCAACAAGTCGCTTAAGTGGTCGCAAACCGGTGTTCTTACCCTACCTACCTAAAGAACATTACAAAATTTTAAACATGTGTTCTACATTTTAAGTTTTGATCCCGGTCTGTTTAAGTGTACGAAGTGTTCGTTTATTGGTCAAACTTGTAATAATGTTTGAAATAAATAAGAGCCATTGCTATTTATGTAATAAATCGAATTCTCGTCGAAAAAATATGATAATTAAAAAAATATCGAGTATTTACTATACCAAAACACACTATAAAATAATTCTAGTGAACAGTCACTAGAATACTAGAATGATACATACAAATATATTCCAGTAATTAAGTTATTAATATTCTGAAAACAGCAAGTTATGAACAATGCAGGGCATTGCAAAAATCAAAATGTAGAGTGGCTTACAACCATAGAGAGTCTAATAGACTCTCTACTAGAATTTCAACACAAGAGAAAAAAGGGTAGTTAATAGGTATTTAAGTCAGGAGGACAACAGTCAAGAATAAGTAAGGCCTGTGGAGTATAGGAGTACATATATATTTATTTACATAGCAACATAAATATATCTTTTTACAACGACCCAGTGGAAAGTAGATTAGCAAATTTCAATATTTTGTGATAATTTGAAGAAAACGTGTTCATGATTATTAAGATATCCATTTTAAAGAAACATTGTAATCTCAGATTACAGCTAGAGTCGAATGGATTAAAACGTCACTTCATACGTATGCGGTCGTGAACCACATTGGTTCAAAAATTGTGCATTGTTCGATTGTAGGGGAAGCTTTGCGAGAAAACCTGCAAATCCAGATAATAATGATTTAGCTAATATAAATATAAAACTTATAATTATTTTACTTGTGTACAATTATCTTAAATATTGTCTGTTGAATTTATTATATTTGCCCGTTGGTGCGTCGCAGAAAAAGGCAACTAAGAGAGAGACCAGATCTACTTTGGCATTTACAATTTTATTTTTGTAGTTAGAGTTATTGTCTGAATGGCCTGGCAAAATATTTTTAAATCATATCAAATGAAATCGAACCCATGAATAGAACAGAATCTACCATCCGTCATGACGTATGACGTCAGTCTAGTGATACGTGTCAAAATGGTCGTTCGAAAATAAATGCTATCTACCCGCGGCTTCCCGTGTCGAAAATATTTCCACTTGAAAATTTTAAGAGCGCATTAAAAACTGCAGACGTTCAGAAATAGGCTAATAAAATCTTCCTTTGCGTTTTAATTATGTGTGTGGTTAGATCCATATTGTCTAGACAGCCAGTTAGATGATTAACTGCTCTATTAATTTTGGGTCAGTTAAATGTTTGTTTGTCAGAAATGATATAGGTAATTGGTTGTCAACATTAGTTGTCAACCATTGTTGGTATAAATTCTGTCCGGATATGTAGCGAAGTAACTTTGTTTAGACATTAGGATGTAGCGTTAATTTGTTTGCTTCTAGAATAACCAAACAGAAAATTCATAGGTAGGTATATTAATGATCCAAAGAATGCAGTCACTAATGACATAAATAGATGTAGCAGTTATTGAAACCACAACGAAATATTATGAGTCATCTGCGGATTCATTACGATACTAGGTATTTTACCAAGAGTTTAATGACTGACTAGGTATAGTGCAAAGGCCTTCGTCATACTAAGTTAGCCCTTAGGTGATTTATTTAGCTTTTTTATTCATAAGTTTGCTTTCATGAGATACACAAAAAACAGATAGTTAAACAGCAAATTAAAAAAATAAGTCGTTAAATCAAGTCTATTGTAATGCCATAAAAATGAGAATGTGAACACCAAACATATAGACCGACAAACTTATCTGTTCCGGTGGCCAAATTCGGAACTACGTGAAATGCAATGCAAAAACGATATTTAATGACAGTTTTAAATATACAGTAGCGACGCCACCACCGGAACAGATAAGTCTGTCGGTCTCTACTCGTTATACTCCTTTGACACCAGCTTGAAAGCATTCGCTGTACCCACTTCAATTTTTTTTAATCTAGTCTGTCAAAGGAAAATTTACCTTTTCCTAGACTTGTCAACCTACTAAATGATAATATACACACATTTCCTCGTGCAATGACCCCAATCCCCTATGGTATTGCTCGCCTCACAAAGGCACAAAGTATATTGGACTGATATACACGGAATAGGCGTGCGGCTCTAAGTAACCAATGGTAGGTATCCCCAAATTATTCAGCTGCGCCTATTTGACATAGCAGTTTTCCTTAAATCCTACTAATATCCTACTTCCTACTATAAACTATTAAACTACCTAAGTAAGATATAATATTATAAATGCGAAAGTCTGGATGCTTAGATGTTTGGATGTTTGTTCCTCAATCACGCCCAAACGGCTGAACGGATTTAAATGAAATTTGGCACACGTATAGTTTATAACCCGGAATAGGACATAGGCTATAAAATTCCTACGGGAAACGTCTCATTCCCGCGGGAATATCAATTTTGAAACTACTGAACCGATTTGTATAATTCTTTCACTGTTGGAAAATTACACTATCCCCGGTGAACATAGGGTAATTTTGATCCTGGAAATGTGGGGGAAGGGGGGATATTTGAACCGCAGGTAAAACCGCGGGCGAGAAGGCTATGTATAATATATTCATTTTTGAAGTGAAAACTTCTTTAGCGGCGTTGTGCACTTTTTTTAAACGAGCGAGTGGTGCCTCTTGTTTGCAAACGTTTAAATAGGGGACGGGAACCGCGTACCATCTAAGGTTTAAAGCCGGCAATGCATCAACGATCCCTCTGGTGTTGCAGTTTCCATGGGCGGCGGTGATTGCTTAACATCGCTGGCTCGTTTGCCGCCTCTGGCATAAAAAAACCTTCAGAAGGCACAAGCAACACCTTCGTTTATAAAACAAAAATATAAATCGGTAAACATACGGCAGAGCTAATTTGAAACGATATAGTGTAGTGCGTCTTTTCAATCATAGCTAAATAACATTTTTTTCGATCATTGCTAAAGTATGGATGAAGTATAATTAATTACACATACAAAAGATTAACAAAGTTTATTTTACATTCACACCTATTTTCTTAGCCAATTATACTGGCAGCCCTGATACGGGAGCCCCATATGCCACGATTGATGAAGACAGTTTGTTAAAATCTACAAGTACAGTACCTACTCGTATGTATTTAGGTGTTTTGTTACGTATTAAGGTGTTATTTTTAAAATAGCCTAATCATATGGGTTGGTTTTATGTGAACTCTGGCGAAAAACAAACTAGTCACGTATGCCGGAGAACTATAGCAAATTGATGCCCTTGGATAATAAGGGGTATTTGTGGAACCCCAATTAGGGGTGTGTTCGTCAGTCAGTTGGTAAAGGGTGGAAATGAGAGAAGCTCTTTTACTTTTGAATGCTTTTGAACTCCGCGGAATAATATTACACTACTGAGTTAAATTTCTTTCATGAATTTAGTTAATATTAAGCATTAAAAACCTACTCATCACAAAATTAAGAATATACAGTCAACAGCACGTCAGACGTAACACTTTGGACTTTGTACCGATATCTTATGTCGGGGGCATAAGCGCTATTTTCGAACTGCAAGTGTATCAGTGATGTGCTGTTGACTGTACAAGGTGTTTAGTTGAATGCGCAAAACCTTAAAGTATGTAGTTTGATCAGAATAACGAGTAGAATCTAATAAACCACTTTTTAATATAGGTCACATTTTTCAAAAAATACCTACCATTAACAATGTTGCCCTGTCAAGCCATCCCGTTCGCAACCTATACATACCGATTACCGACTCGTCCTACGTTATAACGTCGTCGCAGACGCAAGAAACGATCAGAATTGCAAGTAAATCTAAAACAACGCATAAAACCTTTAATAATAATTTTCAATAATTTTTCTCCCTCCCTTCCTCCTCCCCATATTATTTTCTCAAAGGCGGAAAACGCATTTTCCAGCCTACTCGCGGGAGTCAATGACCTCTTCTTACCACTTGCTCGTTTGTCTTCATCTTTCATATTTAAAAAGTATGAAAAGCACAGAATATACATTATAATGAAAAGTGAAATAATTATTTAAATTCCTCTTTAAAGTAAACTGCTCTTGGCAGGTGATCTTGGTCTGCCATAAATAATTATAATAAACAAAAATAGCGTAGTGATGAGAGCTCACACCGAGCGAGAAATGTGTATTTTATTTCGGTCCCGAACAATAACGTAAGTGAGAAATTTGCTCTTTGCGAAACAAAGTGGATGGTTATTTTTAAAACTTATGCGGAGACTGAAAATTAAAATTAGTTAATTCAATTTTTTTAATTATTGTACGGGAATTTTCATTATTTTTGGGTTCACCCCTGATCTTCGAGCCGTTGATTTTAAACACAGCCAGACATGTAAAGCGCAGATTTCACATGAGGACACAATGTGAGAATAGAACCTACGAACTGGGTTTTATCCCCAGCGTTTCGTGACTGTTTCACGGAGGCGATATGATTTAATTGAAATAATTATATTAAACTCTCGGAAATTTAAATCATCACAACCGTTCCTTTTAATCATCGTCTAAACGTCTTATCAGTGGGTTATGAAGCCGTTATTTCAGATAATTATGTACAATTATGTAAACAATATTAATCATTCTGTTGTTTACGACTCAATAAGTTCTAGTAAATCTATTAATCTTCTGAAAATAAAAGATAAACGTTCTGTTGAAATGTTTGACAAAATTATCAGTTAGGGTCGATCGTAAATTACACGTATTTTCAACTACGAGTAAAGTCTATTAACTGAATCTATAGACAAATAAGTATTGAAAATAGTTAAAATAGGTGTTATATTGATTTTTAATTCTTCGTTGTAACTAGTCACTTTTAAATTGTTTTGTGTCAGTGAAACAACTAGTAATGTATCATTACTTAAATAATATGGAATTCATTATAAGAAAAATCCAAACCGCTTCAAACAGAAAGTTTTACCATGCGGGGATTCAATGAACTTTGGTGAAATAGTCGACCTAAATAGTGAAATTATTTTTTTACTGCACCAGATTATTTTTGCTCATATAAGATTGACCTCCTACCTAACATTTTGTTGGCATGTCTTTTAATAGGACAAATATTGCCTGTGCGCTTTTGTTGCCATTTATGTAAGTATAGTGTAAAATAAAAAGTTATATTGAAGAACAGCAAACAGCACAAAATTCTTTCACTAACTGTCTTGTCAAACTCTCTCTAAATATTATGACTTATGTTATTATGACTTCCAATTATGTCAATGTAGGTATCTAAGATGGTCACATAATGAGGAAAGAAAGGGAAAGAATAATAGATGATCGATTCGACCTTATTCAGTGGACTCAATCGTCTATTCGGCCAATAAGTCAGTATCGGTCTAAATAAAGAATAATGCCCTAGCGTTTGTTGGGGCCGCAGCGGTTGAACTCTAACGTTTTGAACCAATGCTTTACTGATTGGGTTAGTAGAATGTAGAATGTTAGAATCAGTGCATTCCTATGAAGAGTCAAGCAGCTGTGTTACCATGATCCGATTTATCTAGATCCCTTTTCGAAGGCCATAGAGATTTTAACAACAGCATCTCTTTTCAATTCGAAAATCTCTGATCATTGCATTGAACGTCTGATTGATGGGAAATATTTTTCCTTACTGCTAAACAAAGGCAAAGGGCGTCTGAACCACTAAGCTGTTCCTAGAATGACAGAACAATAGAGATAATACAATGCGCCTAAAACATGACAAGTATACTTACTTAGAAAACCAAGTTTAACATCTCGACAAAACAGGCTAGCTTTACAGGAATACGAAATCTTTCATTGTTATGATTATATCTTAAATTTATTTCAATAAAAACGTAATGTCCGAAAAATGGTCATCTTAAAACACAGTGACGTGCTGATACAATAAGGGACACGTAAGTCTTTTGTAAAGGTTCCTTATGAATCACAATGTTTCTCTATCCGTTTCTCGGTTTTCATGCTATTTGAGTTAGCAGACAGTTATATGGCCCACCTGATGGTAAACGGCTCCTTCCGCCTATTGCCATATTTACCTAAAAGCATGGCTGCCCTGATTTTGCGAGCCTTAAGTTTCAATAAAGAACTTTTTTAGTGAAGTCAATATCCAGAGTTAATATGAAGAATTACTTCTTAATCTGTCATCTTGACCGGGTGACACTGAAGAGTTAAAGACCGACCTCGATACCTAAAACCGTATTGGAGTAAAATACACCTTTGTACAATCAATTACTGGTATTCTAGGGCAAAAAGAACAGGTACAGACTAGGGGAAGCGGAAGGGGCAACGACCGGCCCTTGAAAATGGCCTTCTTCGTATGCGAATGGTATTAATAGACTTTCATGAGATCTTGTTTTTATAAAACGATAGGTAAAGTATTATGTAGGTGATACATTAAATGCATTTAAGAAGAATCTGTATGTCAGAGGAATATGCAATGATTTTTCAATGAGACCATAAATCTGCGTGTTCTATTTTAAGATGTTTTGTTTTGCATATAATAAAGTGTTATTCAAAATTTATGGAAGTAGTATCATTTTTTCCGTACAAAGTTGCGGGCTTGAGCTAGTTTTAACAAATTCTTATTACAACATGAAAGATACAAGGTATACCTAATAAAATTATACTGTGCTGCCTTACCTAACATTTATAATGTCATGTCTTCTAAGATACGACTGGGGTGAATAATTTACGAATGTAAATCGTCAAAGACACTTGTTCAAAATACAAAAGAAAGGAATAACTTGCGTGATTCTTGCAAAAAAATCAGATACTTTTAAATGCTGCTTCAGTTGGCAGACAGAGACAAACAGTCCACCTAACGGTAAGCGGTCAATGCTGATATTCTATTGAAGAATATTTGAAAAGAAGGCAACGCTCGATGTGCTTTCTTTCTGCGGAGGAGAATTCGTTAAAGCTCCATGACCGCAGGCTAGCGATACCTGACTTCGTTCAAAACCCACTAAACTCCCCCTAGTTTCCCTTCACACCCGAAGGCACCTTGTGGCGATTGACCGATCGGCAAGTGCTGGCATACTGTAGGTTCATCTGATCTTTAAACTTTTGATAAGTGTACTTGAAGTACAGTTCGGTTTGGAGATCCTTGGGGAGGCCTATGTCCAGCAGTGGACGTCGTTTGGCTGAAATGATGAAGTGTACTTGAAAATACAAGTTCATGTAGGTACTTTCATTTGGTTATAACAAACGAAATACGTTTTACCAATATCCAGTTTACATTACAGTAGAGGATAGCGAGTCGAGGTTGTGTAATAGAAAACTTTTTACCTTACATTATTGAAAATTTGAAACGTTTTATCATCAATTTTGTTACTATGGATAGTTAGGTACGCTAGTGCGAAGTTGACCTGCCCTGTACCCTCGTGCACCATAAAGCCGGCCCAGAGTGAATCTGCATCGTATTCACCTGCGGTTTGTACTTTATTTTAAATGTAGTAAACCACCGCCTGCGGTTTCAAGAATTCGAGCGCATTGTGTATTAAATATATTATAACGCGGTTAATGATACCTGGGTACATAAATATAAAATAAACAGCACATCGACCTATCCTAATCTGTCTACATGTCTCAATAGCAATGAAAATCTATGCGAATAGTGAACTGTTTGTATCGGTCTGGTAGTTTCTATGTATAATATGTATGTATTTACAAAAAAAAGTATATACCTAAGTAATGTTTATCCGTTGTCTAGCAACCATAGTACAAGCTCATGCTTAGTTTGGGGCTAGATGGCGCTGTGTGAATAATGAATAATGTCCAGGATGTCCAGGGATTAAGCTGATTTTCTGTGAAAATTTAGCAGATCCGGGTAGCTTGAATCTTTTTATACATAATAATTTCCCATTTCCCAAAAATTCGTTCATTAATGAGATGATGATTTAACAAAATCTTAGGAGTAACTTATTCCAAAACTGCAATAAAATTTTCATTTGATACGCTGCTATTTCAGTGTATTGTGAACTTTTTAGAGTGAGTGATCATCACATTTTTGATTTTAACGATCTTTAATATTTACTTTAATGCATTTGGTCATTTTTTAATATGTTCTTGGACATGCTTTATCAAAATATTAAATCGATGACTGATGAAAAACTTTACCAAGAAATTAACGATACTTAATCGTTCTGATAAGTCGGTAATTTCCACTGATGGAATTTTAGACCAACTCCTAATTCGAAGTGGTTGTTAGTGAGTATTTGTTCAGGGTTGTAATTAACTTGTTTCAGTTCGTTTCGACTTCTGACGCAATTGGATAAATGTTTGATCAATTTAAACTTGTAACCAACGTGTTTGGCACACGCTTAAAATCAAAGGCTCGAAGAACAGAGGAGCCTTCAGTGTGTCAGCTCAATCAGCGACGCTCTCTTGTTATGTGTTCCCCAATGAAATAGATTGTTGGCTTTATACCATTAGGTGAGCTGCGTGCAATCCAGGAAAAAAATAGCGGCATGTGTGATGGGTGAAGTATTGACTTGCCATTGACTAAAAAGGCAAACAATGGAGAATGTTACCTAGTTTCGATTTTTAATGAAATAAAAAAAGTGTGTATAAAAATTATTTCGATATGTCACTTAGTTCCCGAGATATTGAATTTTAAACGGCGCGAGTGTTGGCCGGCCGGAGCTCGTTGCGGTGACGTCACTTTACACCCTCTCACGCAGTACGTTGCGCGCTCCGGTACGGTTATTTCGTAGTGAACCGTACCGGAGCGCGCAACGTACTATGACCTGTGACGTCATCGTACTGCAGCGCCAGCATGGCCGACGCGCGGCGAACGGGATTTTTAAATGTCTATAAAATCTAAACTAATTGATATTTTGGCATGGAACAAAAAATAATGTGTTTATATTCACATAGGCTTTACTGTGACAAAGTTACAAGCTGTTTCGCATACCTAGTATCATTCTCCAATTAAAACTTTCGTCCTACTACTTCCTAAATTCCCCTGGGTCCCTTTTACACCCGGATAGAAGGAGCCGGCGGCGCCCACCTTGGAATCATTAATGCCTGCTTGGGAAAAACATAGAAGGTTGTACTTGAAAGTGAAGGTTCCGTTCGGGAACCCATTTTCAATTCTCACGGTCGTTAGATGGGACCAAACTTTAGTACTTGACCCTTTGTCAGGATATTCCGAGACTTTGTCCTGTATCTTTTGTTTTCGTGATGAAATGCATTTGTGATGAAATGCATTACGCATACCTCCGCCCACAGACCAGAGATTAACTCTGTGCCTCCGCCGCTTAGGGAACGACAGGATTATGTCCTCTTAGCTCCCCGGACACTCACCCCATTATAGGACCGCGTCAGTTTTGTACCGTGAGATTTGTTCTGCGCCTGGTTCCACCTGTTTGAATCGAATTCATATTTTATTGGACTACGAGTGTACGGGAATAGGGAGTTTATTATTATGTTTTACGTGCTTACAATTTAATCAATTTATGCATTGTATTCCTTATAGAAATTCGTCACTGGAGATACCATGATATTAGGTTGACCTTTATTCTTATCGTTTTGATTTGACATCTTTTTTTGCCTTGTTTTGGCATGCTTAGCTCTTACTTTACTGGAAGTTAATTCTCGTCAGGTGACTACGAAAACCCTGGGAATTAATTTACTACTATCTGGGTCGAAGGACCAAACATTGCTAGGTATTTTTTTAAAGAAAACTTACCTAATACATTTATCATTTACAACAAAATAAACCTTTATCTGATGTTATTATCAGATAAAGGTTTATTTTGTAATCTAAATAATTTTGTTAATCTTTCAAGCCCCGGATCACCAGACACAATAGAAAATCTATTGTTACGCGGCACCCGAGTGCCGGTTCGGGATTGAGTGGTTAAGTAAGCTTAAACATAGCTAAAAAACAAAGGATGCCTTACACGGAATGAAACGTAATATTAATTCGTAATGTCATTGGAATTTCAGTTATGATGCCCTCCCTGAGTGTTCGGAGGTAGTGATTAAGTATGTTAATTGCTCACTCCCAGCTGTGTTTTTTTCAATCCGAATTCTCATTACGTAGGTACATAGTTTAATAGTTATTTTTTTTGTACACGGCGCCGCGGCATAAAAGGATGATGTTTTCGTTCTGATAAGACCATACCCTGCGATCATTTTAAGTGCTGACCTCAAGTCGCATTTCGAGATACGAAAAAAGAATAAAAATTCAATATACACAACGCGATATAGCAGTAACTGAGTCATCTTTCGTCACTCGCCGCCGCTCGCGACCGCCTCAGTTCACGTGTACCGACCGCAGTGTACAGTCGACTGGGGCTCTGCCAATTACTTCATTTCAGTACGACCCACTCCATCGAATGATAAGCCGGCAACTGGTTTTTTACTAAAGTGCTCGCGCGAACGAATTAATTTCAAATTCAAATTGAATATCATTTTGATTCCCGCGTATTCGAAATCGTGACGAATGAGTGACTGTTCTTTTTCCAAAATTTTGGATCGCGAGGCCGGCGTCATGGAGTCCTGCTATAAGCTCTACACCTGGATCAACCACACGGTGCTGATGCTGTTCTTCCAGATATTCTGGAAGATGAGCCAAATATCGGACTACTTCAGGGAAAAGTAAGTACATCAACTTATTGTTAAAATCGTCGCTATCAACTGTTATCAACTTGTTGTCATCGGCTAGTTGCGATAATGATTTTGTAACATTATACATGCTAAATATCTAGGCGGACCGATCTCTGAATACAAAGCCAGTATTGTAATGGACCCAACAACGGATTGTTTAGATCGATCCATTATGTTCAAATGCGTTCTAGTTTCAAATTGCCTATGATTATTTTCATAACATCCGTTATAAACAGCAGTAAAACATGGTAAAAAATGGTAGTTACTTTACTAACATTTTATGTTTTAAAAAGTAAACTATCGATACATTAATGTTCTACAGCAAAGCAAAGACCTTCATCATTGAAAATTTGTTTTTCTTTAACTCCATGTTTGCCAAATGCGGGTAAGTGATCACGACCCCTAGGTAATGTTCCAAAAACCTGCAACACATCTTGCTTGACCCGGGAATCAAACTCATACGAGTTAGGACTACCCAAAACAACGAGGCGTTCATAGTTGACGTTATGTTTATGTTCAGTTAATGCAGTTTTAGTTAAGCATTGTGTTGTATTCACTAGAACGGGCACTCTGACGTATCTTGGCCATGATTTCGTTCTCATGTTACCTCTTACATGCAGCATAGATTGTTCGTACCTATAACAGACTTGTCTGTAAAGTGTAAATAAACTACCTACCTATAAGAAGCTGCTTATTATATCATCACATCTAATGGATTGGTTAATAGTCGGGTACCTAACTACGTTGCGAAAACACGAAATGCAAAATGGTTTTTGATACATTATTGCCGATTTGAGTCATCCTAAATTAGTTAGTACGAAAAGATTTAGGTGCAAGGACATCTTTTTCAGAATTTTTTAACTCATCCATTAAAATTACTTTTTATCAAAATGTGTAGATAGGATTTAATATACATTACGACAAAATACTTATTTTATCACAAGAACATTATAAAGATAATATTCGGTCAAAAGAGTAAATTTTAACACAACGATTTGTTTGTACACTTGAAAATATTGGATTGCTCAAAGATCGGAGGGTCCTAAAGGGCTTTGTGTCCTTGTGAAGTAGGTAGCTCTAAATCTAAAAGGGAGTCATCATGTTTGTATCCATGTTTTAGAGTTTTTTCACATCCGTAAGGTATATTTTTCCTAAAATTAAAATCCTTATCTTTGTTTTGTTTCAACATAAGGTTATGAATTGATTTTATAGCCTCAATAAACTGTCATGGTCTTGAGCTTAATGGCTCGGTTTTTAGTAGATTTTTTTAATGTTTGTTTCTTGTAAGTCAATACTCAATACCTATTTGAAATGGAATTTTATTGTTAAGAGAATCGTTTTTAAGATTTTAGTTTATTTTAAAACCGATATCATTTTGATTTAGGTACGACGTTTTGAATTTGACCTACTGCACTTGCATATTATGATTAATCGTGTTATGAATAGAACATTTTAGCAAAGATTGTTTATTAACCTTCCGAGTCTGACATAGGACTAGTTCGCTTAGATTTCATCACATTTAGGTGAATTATTTAGGAACTGATTAAGAATAAGCTTATAAACATTATTTTGTATTTTCGAAAATTTTTTCTTTTTTCAGCATAGATTATCTTTTTGTTTTTAATGTAGGTAAATTCGCGTTCTTCAAACAACCGGCTACAGGATGGCTACAGGTTCGTCACACACATGCAGATGAAATTAGCAACGCAAGGACAAACAATTTTTTTATATATAAGCATGTCAATAATAAGCCAATCGCATTTCAACTATTTCTATCTGTATACATAATTCTCAGACACAATTAGAACAAGTTCCTTTCCACGTAATAGGTGTATTCTTGTGACCAAACCTGTTCTATAATTTTAGAAAGTGATTTTAAGTATCTAACGCCCATTCTAGCTGTTCTCTTAGCAATTTATACGCAAAGAAATAACTGTAATTCTTAACCAGATGAAATTAGCGGAAGATTTTGCCTAAAGGTGAACTGTTGGCACTTGGCACCGAGTATGAATTACGCTTCTCCACTGAGGTTCAAAGTTTCGAACATCAGCGCACATCAAAACCATTTTAATTATTATTCAAATTGCATGCTTATTATTATGATTACAAAAAGTATCAGACAAGATAATATCACATGGGTTTATATTTTGAACCTAAAATAAGTAGTCTCTATTATGGGATATTGACCAAGTTTGAGCAAACGTTTACGCTTCCGCATTGTACAATGAATGGACAATGTTCTTAATGCTGGGAAAAGTCATCCTCCATAATTTTCTATTATTCTTCATCCAACTTTACGCTCAAGCAGAGACTGTAAGATAAATATATTGATGTCAGATTAATGTTGTGTGGGCTTATTCAGTCGCATTTGGTAGTGACCCTGCCCTTTGCGCCAGGGTCTGTGGGCACCTGGATAATTTTTTATGTGATGAACATTTGTGCATTTTCTTCCTACTTAGATGTTTATTTGTATAAAAGTATAATACCTTTGTTGTATTTGATTGTAAGTTTTCGTTACTTACTTTGGTGTCATTTCAAATATTTCAATGTATGTGATGTTGTCCGATATTTATTAAACGTTCGTGTTTGTCTTACATTAGAATGATATAGCCAGGAGTATCTAAAATAGCAACAGCTTAGTTGATAAAGTAAATAACTTGGACTTTTAGCCTGATAACACTGAAATATTTAGAGACTTGGTATTTTATCTTTACTCGCTCTTGCCATTATATATTTCCGGTTCAACGTGCAAAGCAAATCACAAAAGAAAACAATCATTTTTAAGAGGATGTGGTCATTAGAAGGTATGTCTTTCTTGACTCACTGACGCCATACATAAATTCAAGTTTTACCTTGATAAACATTACGTATTCCATGTTGTGATTTTTTTCTGTATTTGTATGTTTCTACACACATACTTAAATATTGAAATACTGTCTGATTAGTTCCTGATGATTTACCATTACCAGTTATCAAGGAAGCTTCGCTTGTTTGAGATTTGGTAAAAGAAACAGCATCTAAGATGTCTGCTGGATAAAATATCCGGAAATTAGACGACGATGAAACTGGGCCTAAGTGCGGGAAATCCCCAGTAAACTTAAACCTATGGATATCGGACTCGAATAAAGTCGACCGATTTGGTTCACAATGACAATATTTTACTCATTTCACTTGTAGGTATTAGAGTTAGACTCTGCTACTGCACTTGTATTAGAGTTAGACTCTGCTACTGCACTTGTATTAGAGTTAGACTCTGCTACTGCACTTGTATTAGAGTTAGATTCTGCTACTGGGCTTCGACTGTAAAAGTCAGTGAAACTGGAGAGTGCAGCTGTGCTCGCGGATTTACCATGCATAAATATTTCTTAGTGGTTGTTTATAGGCGTTGCGAATATCCAGTACAGCTGAAAATTGGCTACGAATACATATTATTTTTGGAACATTATTTTAGAAGCAACCAATATTTCTCTGCCAAAACGGAGTAATAATAGAGGATAAAAAAAAAAACAGTGTACACTTTAAGTGTTGTGTTACAATAATATTCTAATCCATAGAGGTACCTACCCTCAACATGACTGTTGACAGTGCGTGCAGGGCCTAGACCTGCAAGCATTATGTAGCAAGTCTAGCAAGACGTGTTTCACTGATGAGAAGAGCGAAAGAAAGTGATATAGTTATAATTTTTATGGTTGGTCAGCAATGTCATCTCAACATTAATGTCGAATTTGATTCTTTTAATATCTTTCATAATATTATTGACTTGTAAGTTATTTATAATCGATGTACAGAAGTAATTATAGTTACAGTTACACATAATCTGAAGCATTCTTAATTCATGATGTAAATACACAATATGTATTTGAGCATAACTTAGTAGAATGTTACATTAAAATTAAAAGTTATTATATTTTATCAAGGCATGCGTAATATATTTCACAAAATGTTTTGGAACAGTTGTGTAAACCTAAATGTATAGAAGCAGTGTAATTACGGTATTGTACACGCATCAATACTTTTTGAGCACATTTTCATACAAAATATGTAATTATCTTTAGAACATTAGATTAGATAATACAATGTACGATCACGAAAATGTTTAGCTTATTCATATCTAATTTTGATAAAAATCGCGTGACTTTCTTATTTTTTCCAATTAATTGTTGAAATAGGCGCATTTTTACAAAAATATAAGCTTTTCTTTTGAAACTTTTGAAACCATAATTATCTTTATGTTCCAGAAAAACTTACTAGATATAACGGTGCCTACTGTGTGTAAAGATTTTTATATTCACTTTTTGTCAATTAGGTAATTTAAAGTGTAAGAGAATATTCTTCTAAAGTATGGCGTCGTTAGAATTGAACTAGGTATAACATACATTAACTACAAGCCATCATAACACATTGTACACTATAACGAGTAGTAGTAACAAACGTTATGTAATAAATATGAATGTATGAAATCGATTCCGTTCTATCTAGGTACTTCTTGTCAGTTAAATGTATATAATTATGTTATGTATCACTAAGCTTTCATAATATGATGGAATTTCTGTTAGAAAGGTTTCTGGGCAATATAACTAAGGTAAATAAAGTATGCCTTAAGAATAAAGAAGGCTTGCAGTTGCAAGTCATGCGCCAGCACTGTTTGTATCTACGTATATTAAATAATCATTTAATAAGAAAGTATTATTTACTAACCACTGACCTCTAACAAAGTAATCAGATAGTACACAGATGTTCCGATATCTCGCATGCTTGCTTGTCTGTAGTCTAAACAAAACACTAATTACAAACATACAATTGCAGCAGTTTTAAAACAACAAACTGACTAATGCTTTTCTTAGAATACTTGTAAACCCGTTAGATTGATTGATCTCAAATATTTTCCTACTAAATTCAACACTTGTGGCTTTGCTCACGTGTTTTGTAATCTTTTTCAAGTTTTTGGTTAATTTAGTGACCGAACACAAACTTACTCAAAAATCTAGACACTCGATATCGTGTCTATCCAAATTACAAAAAAAAAAAAGAATCGACAACGCACCGTGTGTAAAAATTACACTGACCATTTCTAGCCTTTGTCCCCTCACAACTATCATCAAAACAAAAGATAAACGTAATAGTTTAAGACGAGTAGACAGAGGAAGTGATTGCAAATAGGATAGCCTGCGTACGTAAGAAAATGCAAATCCTTCAAATCAAAATTACATCCCAAGTGAAAACAGAAGGTGGCATAGGTATAGATCTCAATTCTTTTGTCGGGGAAGTAGAGGGCGACACATTATTTAATTTTGAACTCGGCTCTCATTTCGCTTTGATTCACATTTGATGGGATTGCACTTATTTCATTTAAAGAATTGGTTTCTTGCATATGGGATAAAACAAATAGTGGTAACTTTGCAAAAAAATACGGTTTCAGATTAACACACTAGTTAATAGTCTAAGATCAATTCGTTGAATAGAAGACTTTTTCAAACAACTCTGATTTGTGGCGTGCATTCGGCAACCATCATTCTTGGACCTTGATGTTAAAGATGGATGGCATAATGAGGCATTAAAAGGCTGCTTTTTCTTCGAAGCGACATTTGTACAAGGCTACGGTAATCCAATTTCTCGTTTGGCTTGACATTTACGTAACTTTGGAGTTGTTTCGTGTGCATTCGAAGACATTTCAATAAGGCCAATTAATAGCTACAATGAATTTTGCCTACGATGTTGGTATGTTGATGGCTAGTACCACTTTTGGAAAGATGACAAAGTGCTCTTAAGAAATTTTTGCATCAAGTAGATCCCTTTGAATAAATATCATCTTTGGTTTCCTTTTTTAATTATATTTTCGTGTTAATCTACGTATTAGAAGAACAGACAGTTCGTTTTAATTTATTTTAGCGGTAAGGGGTCTTTTATTATCTGCCAGGACTACAAACAACGGTTCCAAATCCACCTTCAAAATTAATTATTATTTCGATTGTACGAGCACCAAAAACACAGGTCGTTATTTGTTTGTGATCGCAAGATACTAACATTAAAGATACTTATAATTTTGCAGGTTGAGACTACATGCCCAATCACTCTTTTCTTCTATGGGATATAAGTAGAGGATCGAAATTTTAATAATTTCAAATTCCTTTCTGTCACGATTGCTGGCTGAATAACCAATTCACTGTTTGCATTCCAATTCCGACTTTCTTGGCTCATCATTGGTTTGCATTTAATCTTTTCTCAAGACAAACTGTTTTGTGAGTATAAAACAGCCAGAAAAATTCAGATCAATTATTATTCATGACCACACATTTGCTTTGTCTGTCTGGCTTGTTTTTGTCTGTGGAATCATTTAACTTGTTGAAATCCAAAACAAATCTTGTATTTCGAACTCGAACGACCGCGGGAAATTTCTCACAGAGAATGTAGCACTTAATTCATCGTGTCATGATGTGCGCTTTATTTTTGTGCTAGCCTGATGCATTCTTATATTGGATAAGATCAAGCTATCACAGAGTTTATGGAATTAACAAAATACTTCTTGAGGGTTGAAGATTATCGTCATTCATGAAGAAGACAATTTCATTACATTTAAAATTTCTTGCGTTCTAGTCATGTTCTAGTTACGCACATTTATTGATTCAATTATTATTTAACATTTTTTTTATATTTTTCTATAATTCTACAATACACTACCACGTGTTTGCAAGAATCATAATTATAATAACAAAAACAATGACGTTCAATTGAACAAAAAGTTCTAAAATATTGTAAATAATTACCAAAGTATGTTCTTTGTAAAAGCATATAATTTGTCAATTTCGTCAGCGACTGCTTAGTATGAGAAACCATACATCCCAAAATTAACGCTAATAAATACCTTAATAGCTTAAATTTTCCCTGAGCCTTTGACAAAACTTGGTAACCCTAACTAAAATACGAATGAATACATTATCTTTATCAGTTCACTGAAATGGGATTAAAATTAGTTAGAGTTAATTTCCTTTTGTCATTTCCTCGAGTTTTTTTAAAGTATCTAGTTACTTATTCATTGTTTGTGACTTCAACCGCAAAAGGAAAACATCTGGAGATGACACAGTCAGCTGATTAATTAATAACGTGGCAAG
Organism: Mecyna flavalis; assembly: GCA_949319885.1. NCBI lineage: Eukaryota > Metazoa > Arthropoda > Insecta > Lepidoptera > Crambidae > Mecyna > Mecyna flavalis. The sequence goes on from OX439439.1 coordinate 11,810,552, forward strand.
ATCTGAATAAGTATGCTTTTCCGAGCGCATTGGACAACATTGTGTGTGAATAACTGAACACGTGGCAAAGCTGGGAATCTTGAACAATACACGTGCACACTGCACATCTACCAAACAATCTATTGATAAGCAATGATAGCTTATTTTGTATGCCATACAATTTTGAAGGTAAATGTAATAATGTACATATAAAATAATTTACGAAAAGAATTAATCTTATAAATATGTTCACAGTCTGGACTGGATTTCGAGTAATTTCCTTGGTGGATGCTATTCTTGCTCTGCACATCTCTGATGAAATAAGAAAATCATCCGAAATATTTGTAAAAACCATCAGGGAAACTAATTTCTCAGACAATATCGTTAATTCAATCTTTAAGATAACTTTCTTGAATTTTTGTATAACCTTATTTCGCTATCACATACTTAATATCTTTAAACAAAAGTAGTTAAGTGTGACACGCCAACGAGGGTATTTAAACAAATTACTCCAAAATAGAATATAGTTTGTGAAAGGATTAGAAAAGAAAATAAGTCTAATGTTATACACGAAGTATCGGCAGATAGTGTAATAAATATACAATTTACTGGAAGAATGGAATACTTTTCTCTTGACAGGAATTCATCAACCACTTAATTATTCACATTTACATTTGGATAAAGATCACCTTCAATTAAATCACTAGTAAACAGCCGCCACAATTCGGGAATGCTCGTACTCGAGTTTTTCCGATAATCCGATTCGACTTCTATGAATAAGCTATATCTGATAGCTTATACATATTTTAAAATATTTCTCGCTCATAAATTATCTTTGCAAGACAAGTTAGGATCATCATGTAAAAAGATTTGAAAAGCATAATCTATTTTAAATAATGGTCACGTGCAATACAAAAAGATTTGAAGTGCTAAAAATGCTACCATAATTATTCTTGTTTTATTGGCGAAAACAGTGTTAATGTGTATGCATGACGCGTAATCTTGCAAGACGAGGTGCCAATAATTTTAATGGCTTCGCTAAATGAATGCAATTTGCCGATGATGTTTGGCCTGTGAATTGACGGTATAATGTGTTTGATTAATAAATTGTTGTTTAATTATATATCATTAGAAAAAAACAACGTTAATTGAAGACTATTTAAAGGATAGCCTATAATGTACAGATGAGATTTTATTTTAAAGTGCAATGAATATGTTTGTCGCATGATTTACTTGAGACGCTGTTTCAAGACTAGGAGGTTAAATAAAATCATTAATAATTATTTAATATAATAGTATTTTATCTATGTCGTTGAAGTGATTTGTCGGTTGTCGTTTCTTAAGCAATAAACATAATAAAAGTTACAATAAGTATTTTGTTTTGTATTCTCAACTCAATGTTATAAAAACTAAGTTTTTTTCTACGATGTTTCTGTTGTCACTGTGACGACCTCTACCACACATGTCCCAGTGCCCACATGCATTATTGACCCTTATTTACTTTATACACGCGAATTTATTTCACTCCGATTAATTCTTCCGTTTGAATTCGGTCTCTATCGCGATGACAATAAAAACCATTTAACCCGACAACGCAGCATAAACAAACATATAAACAACGTTCGTGACTGCACACAAAGCTATTATAATTATACGTACTATGAATCAGAAGTAACTATCAACTTTGTGACATAGACAATAGAACTCGAAATGAAATGTGTTCGAATCGCATGTTTGTGGACATTAGGAAGGCAGAGTATCAATCGAGTATCATGATTTGTCAACTGTCTTTTCCAAGGTCGAAAACGATATACTAAATTTTCAAGTTTCGTGCGCTGCCAAAAATCTAGGGATCGATCAAAGTCCAGAATCTAGATTTCCATCGATCGGTATTCACAGTTTCGTTTCTATTTTTACCGTGTTGAAAATAACTAGTATTTGCTTTGGACTAGTACTAGAATTTTGAATCAAAGAACATTGAACGTCTGCCAAAAATAAATTAGTTTAACTATCGACAAGTTGTCGACGTAACATTGTATTGTTATCATCTTCTTTTATTAGTTGCAAATTAGTTGTCCGCCTGAAGATTACAGTGTATTCAATTGAAGGACACATCTATATGAATCGTCGATCTTTCTGGCATGCCCTGCTAACTTTGATATTTACCTAATCCTTAAATTTTATACATTGTATTAGCAAAACAAAGCAGTCTTTTTTATTCTCCTAATTTCATTAAGAACGCTGATAGTCTATGCCACGATAAAAACTAGTGAAACTAGCTTCGGTACTGACCAATAAACGTTCCAAAGAAATTTGAAGCCACGCCCTGGCGACAAGTCAATTTCGTAATGTATGGCAACGTGCATATTAAAGAATTGCGGTTCGCTTTCCACCGACTCCCTTGGGGAACGACCATTTTGCGTGTACTTGCCCAGTCTAGCTACTTAATTGAATTGCAAATTTATATGCAATTAGCTATATTAATAGCTCTGCCTTTGGGTAGTTTATTACTTGCGCTGAATCATAATGGCTAATCAATCGATAGTTCTAGAAGGAAACTGATCCGAGATTGAATTTGTCACGATCACAAGTCATGTGACTGATCGCAAACAACTCTCTGACACTTTTAATCTCGTGACATTAGACTGTTCACAGTTTGAGATGTTTGAGATATGTAGGTCGAAAGGTGTTTATTAAGACAGATGATAACATAAGACTATTATAACAGGTCAAGGTGAAAGTAGATTGAAGCGATTGAAGTTACGACATAATCGAAGAGAATTTCTTTTGTTTTTAGTACAACTTCAGTGGATAAGTAGATAATGTTACGGGCATGTCTATTACGAAACTAGCTTTGATCTTTGAATTTCAAGTGTACCGGCTGAACCGGCTCCTACATAAATATTGTCGGAATACAGCAGAAGTTATTGTGACGGCGGATGGTATCTGCGGTGTGGCAGCTAACCATAAGGTCTATTAATTGTATCACAAACCAGATCTAAAGTAACAATCTACTCATGTTCTATCGAATTTTTTATTTTTGCTGCTATCTCATTTTCATGCTTTTGTCTCTATTTAAATCGCATATTGTAGGTACTTATTACAACAGGAAAATTGAAAACAGTGTATACTGGTGTATACCTAATTTTATTTGTAAGGGAAACCCCGCACTTTGCACAACTTCTCGCTCTCAGAATTATATTGTATGGCATCAGAGTAGGTAGGCATAGTTATGAAGAAGGAGTAGGTACCTATAAAAACAGACAATGCCAATTAACATCAATACAAAGCTAATGAATGTATTAGCTTGTAAATTTTAAATAGCATCCTAATTTAATCTAATGAAAAACGTGTTAAGGTACCTATATCAAATAACATTTTGATAAGACTGCAAAATATTTTGATATTGAAATAAAGTATTACATAATTTATGTAATTTTAAGTTAAGAAAAATTATGACAGATTTCATGCGTGCGAAGCCGCGTGCACAACTAATGTTTTAAATACAATTAGGAGGCATTAGTGCCAAACTACCGATCACGTGTTTGTACACCTGTGTTATATATTCTTCTACATATTTTTAACCCGAGACGGAAAGACGGGCTTATAAGTTTGACATCTCTGTCTGTGTGTCTGTTTGTGTCACTGTAAGTAGCTCCTGAATGATTTAACCAATTTGAAAACGGATTTCTTTTTCATCAAAAGCCTTGTTCATCGCAACGGTTCTTAGTTGATTTTTAAGAGCTACAAGCACTATCATATGCCAAGACGAACAGATTTTTTTTAGAAAAAAAATGGTTGTAAGTCAAATAATAAGTTGTTCATAATTGGTTGTTTGTAATTTCGATGAGATCGCGCGGGCTGCCGATAAGGCTATAAATAGCCAGACGGGGCGTTGAGTCAGACGCGGTCATGCTGAAGGTCTTAGCCGACTCTTCCGACTTCTGCAGACATAAGACTGTTCATTCTTAAACTTACGTTTCCAAACGCAGAGCCTACCTGATGGTAACTGTCACTGTTCATTCTTCACCTTTAGCGGAACTCGCCTCATGGTAAGTTTCATCTTCATCACCACAGCCTTTTTCATTGAGGAGCAGTGATCAGAAAGTATTTATTTGAGGAGCATTACATCAGAAAGTACAAACTGTGCTCTATATGTCTATGGTCGATAAAAAAATATTTTTTTGGTGTGTTTCGTTTAGGAATTGCTATTGGATTAGTGATGTCGGATGCCCAGTTATTGGGGAACTCGCAGAAGAGTGGTTATCCACAAAACCCTACGCAGTTTCACAGAAATTAACTTAGCCTCTATTTTGTTAGGACCCCTTTTTTTACAGTGGGGAATACCCGAACTTAACTAAAAATTTAACAATATTTCGTTCTAGAAAGTGCGTATAAACAAATAAAGATGTCCGGAAACCTTTTATTTTTTCTTTGTAATTGAATGGTATCATTTGTATTTTAAATAGCCAAGTAAACAAACACAAAAATCGATAAAAAAACAGCTGTCAAAGAGAATAAACAAAAATTTAAACCAATATATTTACTCGTATAAATTGTTTTAAATGAGTATTGATAAGGAAGCAAGCAACTATACGCCTTCGCTTAGGACTTCCTGACATTTGTTTTTCTTGCTAAAAGAAACTGGACGTAAAACAAGTTTAGCAAGGCCCTGTTTTTGTTGCACGAGTCGATATGGTGCAACCGATTGTAGAATTATCTGGTAATTCCTAAGCATAATGTTTAATACATTACAATGAAAATTACAGAGTTCTAAGGGAGTTCCGATTTTATTACATTTAATATTCCGGCATTGACAATGTGTTCAGGATGGGACGAATATTGAAGACCCAATGTCAGTAGTAGGGGTAAGGCCAAACCCCCTTATTCCCTATGACGTTAAGGCAAATAACTTCTTCAAAGTCTCATATTGGTACAAAAGATTTCCATTTTGTTTACTCGCCAATGTGGATCTTTGAATAGAAATCGCGTCATTTCCACCGATTTATAAGGCTTTGAAAACGTTAACTTCGAACGATGAATTATTTATGCGTTTGATGCCGCCATTTGATGCAAAAGACAAAAAAAATGCGATTTTATCAATTTTAAATTCAAATCCTCGATCGATCTGAAGATTCTACAAGTTTTTATCAACGGTTTTTATGCACAAGTTGTAACTTTTACTTTAGGATCTGCCTGGCTTGTTATTTTAAATAACGTATGTACTATGTATGTAACTATCATAAATCTAAACCAGAATTACTTTTCAGGTCTACACATTATTTCAGAGTAAAAGTAAATCTATATTTTCTCTATCTCCTTCTCTATCCACATACCTACAACATTCAATGCTTATATAAATATGTTTTTATATATTTATATTTGTGGTCTATGTTCTTCATTTTAATGACGACAAAACTTTGGACGTACTCATAGTTCACACATACTTAATTAGGTACATGGTATAAGTCAATCATCAATCTTTTCAATTTAAAGTTTGTAAGTGCAAGTGTCTTCAAATTTCACGTTCACTGGTGTACTTAAAACGATAAGCCTAAATAACAGAGGAGCCTACAATGTGGTAGCACATAACGACACTTCTAGGTGTAAGGATGAAATAGGCCGTAAGGGTTGCTAGAAAATGATGACTTGATGAGCTTGATATAAATTTTCCTCAGTTTTCACACCTCATCGTTGTTTTGTTAGCTTATAATCTTTGTGTATGTTGTAAACCTTTATGTCTGCACGAGTGTCCCACGTAACAATGACAATTTTAATTGTTCATCTGATATTTCCGAATTATAAGAACATTCAGGTGGCAACAGTTACAATGTTTATTTATCTGAAGATTTTTCATCTCTCGTTTTGTTTGGTAAAATGCCAAGTGGTACAGTATAGCTCGGAATGTAACAGCAGGCATTAAAAATATATGAGCCAAATATATGAGCTTCATACAAATAAGGATTCATGATTTCCCAAAAAAAAAAAAAACAGCAAATCTAAAAATCGTAACCAGGTAATTGGTGTAGAATATTTGAAAAAAAGTAGTCGGTTCAGTTGATAAAATAGGCAATAAATAATTAATCTTACGTATAGCAGTAAAAGTAAGCTTCAACCTGGCATTGCGCTTTTTCTAGTTACGAAATAAAGCTACGTAGTCCATTTAAGTATGTTGATAGTATTAGGATTATTATTTAAGTAGTCAAATTGCGAAAAATGGCTCAAGGAGAGACGCCTAACAAAAAACACTGAATTATTTACTTTGTAAAAATATACAGTAAAATTGAGGACACATACTGAGCAGCGTTGTGAAAATATAAAAGTTGTTTACTGCCAAGAACATCATTATCATTCTCCTGCCCTGCCTACTCCAAAAATGTTTAGGTCGGAGAATATTGATGGAAATAATAATGTACAAAGCTTTGTTTAGACATAGAAATATTATGTAGTTTAGAGCCAACTGAATGCCTTATATCAACTCTAGGTAAAGTCAATGATTTTACTGTTACAATTTCAATCCCCTAGATGGTAAATGTCCAACCAATGCAACAATATTGTTTATATGGTTTTGGTTACACTCCAAAATGCTTTTGTTTAAATCAGTCAATTTTGCTTATGCCTATGCTGTTTCTACATCATCTTCAATGTCGAATGTCGATTAATCTACCAAAGAATTTTAAGCGTTTTTCAGACATGCGATTCATAAGTTAATTGGAACTCTGAAACCAAGTGTGTCTTTTTGTTTTATTCTTTAACTTATCGATTCCATGCCATTTTGATTTTATGTCTTTAAACTTCTGAAATATTTCTTGGGTTGAAACGGAGATGTCTTGCTGTCTTGTTCTGTCACCGGGCATACAAAGTGTGCGTGCGACCTGTTACGTCAATCGTTGATTTGGATGGAGTTATGTATTTCGCGGTGACAAAATAGAAAGTGGACCGTTTTATTGACTCGTTACTAAAATAAGAACAATCTTAATGATACAACTTCTTTGCTAACTGCTATTAATCATCAAATGAGGCTAAACTGTCTTTATTATTGTGTTATGAGGTGCCATGTAATGTTTAGCGTCATTTGGATTAAGCAAATGAGGATAGTGCTCATTGTTACAATATAAGAATATAATTCTTACGATCCTAATATAAAACCTTTCATGTTTTTCTAAGGATTTATGATTAAAGTCTTTCATCCTCCTACTCATTACCTAGTTGGATTACAGATATAACTTCTGATGCAGATGTACTACAGCCGAAGCCGATGAATATTTATAATTTCCAAAGAATTTATGGCAACGGCATTTAGAGAGATTAAGTCAGTCTAAGAATTTTTGTTCGTTGATTCAGTAAATTGCACTAGAATGCGACAGCTGTGCCCGGGGTCAGCTTATCTGTATTTACATGTTGGCGATGTAAAACCTCTGTTGGAAATAATATAAGCTCATTCGTCCTAGTAGGATCTGCCTCTAGTCTAGAGGCTACTGTCCTTTGGGAATGTGATGATAAGGGAATAAAGAATCTTTGCCATGTGCCGTGGGTTGACTGTAGAGCAGCAGCTTAACTATCATCGAAATTAATTAAGAAACAGTGTAGAATATTGGATTAAGATTCCCTAATCATTTGTAGCATTAAGTGCCACTATCCCTTTTAGCTCTATTTCGAGTTGCAGCACTAGAAATTCAGTCTAGCCAAGCATTACTTACACTGTTTCTATGCGAGAAACAATTTATTCGCCTTCATGCCTCTAGACAAAATATTCTAATATCTTCTATTCTAATTCCGTCGCGCCCATTTATGTTCGAAGGAACCTAATTATATGCCATTAACTGTCCGACTAGACTTGCTCGTCCACGAGTTTGACAACCAGTTATTATTTTATTAATAGCCACACATTATTATGTGCATATTTCTATGGGACATGTCATGTAATTTACATAAACATGGTGTAACGGGTGGAACGGTAATTAGTTGCTATTCTTTCCAATATTTACTAGTTACATTTACAGTTGATATTGTAATCTTTATCATCCGAATATACAGTTACTATATCAAACGCCAACCCCACCACGCATTTCAAATAGGTATGTCTTGGTAATGGGCATTTGAGCAACCTTTGTTAATGTTCAAAAAATTTCCAAACAGTTTGTTCACAAGAGTCCATGAGAAAAATATCCTTAAACCACTAGAAAACAAGTTATCTATTAAATAAGTACTTAAACATGTTTTTAATATATTCTAAGCGAAGAACATGGTGAACAGGATTTAAGCTGGCTATCGATTTTAAAGCGAAGTTTTGTTTTCTATAGTAAAATGGTTTAGGTATTATAATACCTAATCAATTTACGCGTGGGCAGAGAGCAAATGAGAATGTAAAACAGATGCGGGTTTAGCGGAAGACGTGGTTTACGCTAATTCTCAGGTGTTGGCGAAATTCCCTTTGCAAAGTACAATTATAACGCTATAAATATCTGCGATTTCCTGATGTTGCTAGCTAGATATTAGACGGAGTAATTTGAAGTGAAGTTTATTATTCCACGTGGAAATATTAGGTGGGGCCGTTAGTAATTAATTACATATCTAAGGCGTCATCAGATACATAAAATCCTTTATGTTGTCAATATTGTAATGAAAAATTTACTCAAGATGATAGCAAAAAATGATACCTACATAATTGATTTCTTCTTCTGGGCATAAAAGATATAACACACCAGATTACGTTTATATACAAAAAGACAAAAGAAAAAAGAGAGAGATCAAATGAATAGCCGAAGCTCAAACTGATTATTGCGTTATGTAGAGTAGTAATGTATGTTACTATAGAAGAAGAGATAGTTTACAGAAAATACAGAATATCATCAAAAATAAAAACAAACCTTGTATTTGACTCTCATTGCTCTTGACAACCGCAATCTTGACCTTTATGATATTTTAAATAAATGATATTTCATTTACCTCGCCACTATAACGCGAGGCATCTGTTGTCCGTAGTGATTATATTCAACATCTGCTACAGAATATTTTGAAGTTTTGTGTGAAGTTTTCGCTATGGTTTTAGTACGGTAATAACATCTTTCTGTTTTGTTTATGAATTCCAATCGTTTCTTTGCAACCGGGCAAGATTGAGTCGTTATTTGTTATCATATTGTATCGATAGTTCTTGACTTTTATTTCTACTATACTTAACTATTCTTATTTTTCTTTCATGCATAAAGTACTAAATGAATTGACATTAATATCGAATTTTAACTTTAATTAAAAGGATACTTTTGATTTCGGCGAATGACTCTTAAAAGAAGGAATATTTTCTTTATTACCTACCTAGTATTTGAGTGCCTACCTGTGGAAATATCTAAGGTTTTGAAAACTAGTCGTTAATAATGAGTAGCTTCCTTGGTATTTTATGTAGTTTTTCTTTGATAAATGGGTAAAACGTAAAAGTTAATTAAGATATAAAACTCGAAAAATTTAATTTACGACGTCAATCGTAGCAAGCTAGGATAATGTAAGTAAAAATAATTTCTAAAACATAAAAGATTATTCAGTTTAGTAATAAAACGTTATACAGGAGATAACATAAACATTTGATAAATAAAAAAGGACAGTGATACGAAAACAAGCGGTCTCAAAGGTGGTAAAGACTCGCCAGTAGCCGTAATACCTATAGATACTAAGAAAAGTTTTTTAGAAAATATACGTGTTTAGTTTAGTGTTTTAAATTGTTGATGTTACATGTCTATTTTAAAACTTTGACAAAAGTCTTAGAATTTTCCTATTTGACAATGTTTGAAGAAAAGATACATTTAGCTCATTGTTCTTTCGACGACGCTTTGTAACATGATAATTTAAAGTATTGTTCTTATGTAAATAACATTAAGTCTTACTGAGTATACAACTGCAGAGCAAAGGCCTCTAAAATATAAATTAAGACGTTCTAGAAAGAGTTTATCCATTAAAACCCGTTGTGCCTGATGGTGGTGTTATGCATGAGAGATGGATGATTGTCACAATCACCTGCCTAATGCGATTTTGTATAGGGTTGTATTTAACTGCACATAAAAAAATAATGAAATAATCATCAAAAAAAGTTAACCTAACCTTTGGTGTGCAATCAGTTATTTTTATGTACATTTTCAGTATTTTTTTCATATACACCTTTTTTAAAGACCAAGCTTTCTCAAGGATTTGGGTACATTTCCTGGGTTTGGATATAAGTTGTATATAAATATAATCATTACGAATTTGGCAAGCGTAATAAATAAGTCAGTGCTTATAACTCTGACGATGACAATGAAAATCAATTCTGATACCTAAATTACTCTCGATTAAGTCTGTTGTAATATAAGAACTTGAAAAGAACGAACGAGCGATGAAAACAAAACACTCGTCAGTCCACTGTTGTACAACATTGAGTGATGTAGGTATAATGAAAAGAAAAGCACGTAAGTAGAATTATTCACGCAAACGCGTGGCTATCAATGAGCGTAGAATGTTCACGCACGTAGGTAAACTGTACAGTTAGTGGAAGATCGTTTTCAATCAATAACACCTTAGCTATTTTAACTAACTAAATTGTTTTGACTGTACTAAGAACTAAGAGAACAGATTCAAATTTTTAAAGTACTACATATTAAGACTTCTTTTCGTTAACTTTTGTATGAAAATGGAATATTCCACCATCACTTATTGTACGCAGTCGACGAGTGTGATTTTTACACAATTATACGCGAACTATTTGCACAGATAGTGACGGGCGTGATGATAATGACAGGTTTTTATGTTTGTACAAGTCGTCTGTTGTCTTATCTGTTAGTGCACCTATAGTAATTAGCATTAAACATTGCCTCGTCATTGTTAATACACAGATGAATACACTCAAGCATTTCATTCAAATATAAATATTACAATCGTGTAACACCAGGTTTTCTACTTTATCAATTATTCCACCATCATTAGGGACATTAAAAAAGAAAAAAATACTTTTCAGAGATGCCTTAAATTTTCATATAAATCTTAATTGATTGAAAGTTATGTCATATGGAATCATAATTTGGTTATGCTCCTTATTAAATTCTCAGAACTGAATAAGATGTAGCCACAGCTAACGTGGGTAGCGTCTGTTAAAGCTTTATTAAATAAATAAAGCAAGAGTATGGTTCTGCATATCCAATTCCCAGAAGTAATAAACCTTAAAGAAGACGATTTAAAAATTAAGAAGGCATGAAGGTTGAAAGATACGACGATCATAAAGCAATCTCTTCATTCGTTCAAGATCATTGGGCACCTTCCTGCAATTCATTCGTGGCGTCATGACGTGACCTTCGTTCAATAAACACAATAAGATTACAGTCTTATCCAACGACAACAGAAAGCTGTAATTGGTACAATATAACTTCATTATTTTTAATTTAATCTATGCATTTGAACGTTATCTCACTTAAATGGTCAATGATGATGCAGATGAAAAACTTAATTTAACTATTTTCTTTGGTTTTATACAGTGCTTGTCTTTTATTGGATGCGGTAAAAACCTAATAGCAGAATTGTAAAGAAAAATCTGACGCACGTATTTTTTGACGGAGTTGGAAAGTAAGTTTAGCCGTTGGCCCTGCGTATGATCTCTCTAATAATGTCGTATTGATGCCCCACCCACCACTCTTAATGTCCATAAGAGAAAAGAGAGTGCTTGCGCTCACAAGAGTCCTAAATAATTTATTATGCCTGCCACATTATTATTTAGAAACACAGCTGTAGCATATGTACATAAATGGTCCAGAAACATACAGTCAACAGTCAATAAGTTCTACGCTTTTGCGGTTCCCATGATAATGGATGACGCAAAACGTTTCGTGAATCGTGAGTAGGTAATGGTGGAATTTCGACCACCTATTTATGACGTTGTGTAGTTTGGCTTTTGTCGTCTAATGGGATGGAAATGGGTTATTGATTCGTACAATCAATACTTCACATTCCAAACTGTAGTAGGAATACTGTAGATAGATACCTACAAATTGAAAAATATGATAATTTTCATTTAATGTTGTTACAACATTGTAATGAATGCATCATTACAATTCGCAACTCTTTTACTGTAGCTTACAGATAAGCACATAATTTATTATTTCTTTGGATGAACCTACTCAAGAAAGGATTGCTTAATGATTTGCCTTATTGTATTCCCTTGTGATTATTATTGGAAATTTGTTTAAAATAATTGATAGAGTCCTTGACGTACCAATAAAATTAATAGCGGTTACAGTCTGTTACAGTTTAACAGCCTGTTAAAAACTTAAAATGCAGGCAAATATCTATGTCACCTGATAATTAATCGTCTTATTTTCGACGATTCATTATCTACAATTCCTATTTGTATCGAGAAATTAAAATCTACAGATTTAGTAGAAACTACGAACATAGGACAGTTAAAGATTCAAATCTGACCTGATTTCATTCGCAATAAATTTAATGGCGAACAGACCGGGCGGGCCGTCAAAACCTCGTTATCTCAAGCTCAATGTTAATGGCTAATATTAATATTGCGACGGCCACGATAGTCAATAATATAGCAATTAATTGCTCCGAGTAATTATTTGTTAGTAGTCACGTAGATCGTTTCATGGCGTTTATTTTCCGCATAGCTCGTGCATACGATTGCCCGATAACAAATCTATTTTTAGGAGACGCACTTTGTCACCTGATGCGTTATCTAATAGGTGAACATCTATTACATTTGTCGATATAATTTTCTATGTATTTCCATAATATCTTGAACAGATCAACTACCTACGCTGTAACAGGAAAATGGGCTTTACAATATATTTTTACACTTGTACAAAAAATGTTTATTTATCTATTTTTAAAACATTTGAAAAATTTGTGAAACTCAATTTTTAGTGTAGATGTCAAGTATTCTTATTTTGTTAAAAATATAAATTAAAAATAAAAATATTTATACTTAATTATTAAATTAGATATTTTTGATAAAATGATTAATTAAAAATACTCTGCGCAAGTGCAATCAAATATAAGTAACAAATAAAACATTCCTTCTGTCTGACCTTTAGAGGTTGTGCAACTTGTGCATAATACCTACCTACTTATTTAGTAAAAGATTTTTAATGGAACTATTTTGCATTGCACCCTGCTGAATTCGGCTCGGAAGCTTTGACGCATTTCGTTTGGAGATTCCTGAACACATTGCATATCGGATTTTAAAACAAACAAACAATACTTTACACTTTGTGTACGTTAAGAATGCACTCGCTTATCAACATTATTTTATCATCTTTATCGAATTTATAAAAAGGTGCACGATTATCCTTTTTATCAGAATTGCCATCTGCATGCCTATCTGTTTGATTGATTACATAGTAACTTCGAATAATTTAGATTATTTACTTATTGTAAAGATATACCTAATTAAGAAGTTTACACGTTTACTGCAATTTGAGTAACCAAATGATAGGTACAGTGTTATAAGCAAGAGGTTCATTTTTTTTTGTAATAGGGGGGCAAACGAGCTGGTACATTTCAAATAAAGTAGAAAAGGAATAAATAAAGTCGCTTATTTGTATCTAATTGTAAGTTTCAAACAGTTTTCCACTTAATGGGAAATTCGTAGTCTTCTCTTCTTAAAGTAATTTAGAATCAATTTTAAAAATCATGTTAACTAGATAAATGACATGTATAAATAACCTGTGATTTTTCTGGTAATGCATATAAGCAGAGGCTCAATTAAATACACGCAAATCTCATGCGCCCACGCCACTATAAAAAAACACTCGTGCGTGATTTCTCTCAATAAATATTTACGTAGTTACGATATTTATACTTCACAGATTACAGAAACTGCACTATCACAGTTCAAGACCTTCACTTATCGTACAATCCACAAAATATGTTTCGAATGTAATAAAAGAAATACTGAAACGAAATGGACATACATGATTACCTAATAGTATTGATACACTATCTTAATGTTTGCCACGAGAAAAAGAATATTAAAATACTAGTTTCCACCAGGGTTGTATTTAGTTCTAATGATCCGTTTAATACTTTTTTCGTGAAAGAAAACAAATATTAGGTAGGTACCTACCTATTCCATTTCATACTCATTATGTTTTGCACTTAATTATTTTAATATTGGTAAGATCAGATTGTGTAAACTGGCACATTTCACATTACACTGGTCATGATCCAAATCGTCTGGTACCCCTGTCGAAGGTTGCTGAGGTTTGATAGCAATCAATATACCTATCTCTGGACATTATTCACAATGCGATGTAATATTGTAATGCATATTGGATTTGCCAAATCTTGTGTCATGGTTTACCACATCAGAAAGATTTGTAAAACCCAATTAGTCAACAAGTTCTATTCTACATACTTTTTAATGTATTATATAACCGGCAATCGTTCAATGTAGTAGGTCGTGAATAATAAAAAGATGCTTTATCCTGAATGTGCGACGACAATGTACGGTGTCAAATGTTTGCAATAAATTCATTTGTTTCTATGCCATCGCGATTGGAGTGGCCAATCAATTCCACATCTATTTTGTTCTAGCTGCTTCCTGCGTTGCTATGATAATTTTATAAATCAACTCTATTGTGGTTTCTAGTACCTACCCTCCTTTACAATAAATAGAACAATGTGGAAGTCGCAGAGGTTGAAAGAACAATGCCCATTTTTGGCCAACCCGTGGACAGTAAAATAAATAAAATCTGAATTTTGCAATAAATTACTTTTAAATTAATTTGATTTTTGATATTTACTAGAAGTCCGCCAGATCTTTAATTATTTTTATGATTTAAATAAATTGTGTAATTAATAAATCACTTCCGCCTTACAAAATGTTGTCAGCACAGAGATCTATCTGTGGTTGTCAGTATCTAACATTACAATCGATTTCGTAATCGAGTCAACCTGTATTCGATTGAACTTTTGTTTACTCTTTATAATTATAAAGCAACTCTGCAATAATCATTGTTACATTTTATTAATGTAATTACTTATTTATTACAAAAATAAACTTAAAGCTTTTTCTAAAACTGTAATAAAAATAATTCCTTTTAATTATTAATATCGCAATCTATATCGATGATCGGTATTATATTTCATTTATTCAAAATGCAACGCTGGCAATTATTTTTGTCATTGTATGACAGTCAATCTTCATCATGAAGTGTCATTCGAAAGTTGTCAAAATACGAGGAATTAGTTTTCTCATGGTTTTCTCTGTCTACAGTGGTCTATGGAGGAAATCAAAAGCGAATGATGACGATTGACTGACAATATCAGTCACTCAACGAAAAGAATAGTACAGTCAAGAGCTCGTCAGACTTAACACTTTGAACTTTGTACCACTCTTATGTCAGGGGCATAAGTGCTATTATCGAACTGCAAGTTTTAACCGTGATGTGCTGTTGACCGTACATATACGTCATTTTGTGCTGCGGAAATGATAATATTCATTGCACAATTTATTTAATTCATAAAAATAATAAAAGAGCTGGCGGACTTCTAGTAAATACCAAAAATTTAATTAATTAAAAAGTTATTAATTGCAAAATTCAGTTTTTATTTATTTTACTGTCTACAGTTGGCCAAAAGTTGTAGGGCTCATGGGCATTGTTCTTTGGTTGATTATTTAATAATTAGATAATACATAAAACTTCTAATTGGTACCTATTTATAAATAAATATTTAATTATCATAATGTATACTGTAACTAATTACAGAATAATTTGAAATATCATGTACTGGTTAATTACTCGTATTTAATGATCTGATAATCACAGCTGTTAATATTGTATCAGTGTTTGTTAATTACAATTTTCCTATTTATGTCATATTAAACAACATTTCCGAGTAAAATTTCTATTTTATTAGTAAACACCATAATTAAGATATATGTAATAATGATATCTTCTGTCACAACAGCACACATTGTAGGTATTCAAAAATAAAATAGAACGCGTAAACGTATATTTTTGTAAAGATCTTCCCACAGGATATTTTTTTCTAACATAGCGAATATTAAAATATTTCTTTTTTATTTCCAGGTCTGTTGAGGATGCAAAGGAAGAAAAATCTTTCGTGTTCGCACCTCTCACCAAGGAGTCCAAGCTGCGAAGACACATACGTTCGATGTCAGACGTCCAGAGCAGCACGCCTTACAGAATACCCTTCAGATCCCGCATCAACAGCACTCATACCCTCATGTATGATTCCGACACGAGGGCCAGACGAATCAGGGCCTACCAGCCCCACAGACGCCAACAGGAATCATCAGACTCTAGCGACTACGAACCCAGGAAACTCACAAGCCTCGAAAAGAACATACTGAAACATTCAGATTCTATGAGGATCCTATAGGTCTCGGCTAAGCTCTGAGGAGGCTTTCTCAGTATAAAGACTTTGATGCAAGAAACCAAGCATATTTGAAAAATACGGCTAGTCTTGCATTGTATTTAGTCCTAAAGTGAAACGACTGTGTGATGTTAAACAGACTATAGTGATTTCCTCATGAGACTGTGATCGAAGTAGATACTTTATTATTCTAAGAATAATTTGTGATTATTCGCATAGACAAAGTTAAATACCTATTTTAGTTTTAAGATTATCGTTGTAAATCCTGAATGGATTTATAAATGTATAGTGTTAAGTTTAACGGCCATAAATATGAGTCATATTTTTTAAGGTTCTTTTCGCTTGTTTTCCAAAGGCATTCTCTTTTTCTGTATTTTTAAACATTTTCTTTTTCTCTGTTTGTGTTGACTTTTGACTAAGTCAACAATAATTGGAGATTTTTTATTAACTGCAAAGTTTATTGTATGAATACGTTAAACTATACAATGGTTGACAATTGAACTGTGATAAAGTTCATTGAAGCGTCCCGAACGGAGATAGCTGAATTATTATGTAACAGCTTGCAACGACAAAATATTGTATAATTACGAAGGTGACGAATACTTGTCGCTTAATTGAAATAGACTTACAATAACAATTTGTAACTAATTTTTTTAAAAGAAGTTTATTTATCCACGTGTCGCTTAAATGAGCTCGACTAAAGGTACTACATGGTTACCTGATCATCTTAGACAGTTTAGGTACTGCAATATTAATACTAAATAAAGTCTTATTCTCAAACGAATAAATTAGCCTCGATACAGTGAAATGTTGAAAGGATTTATTTTGTCTTCTAGTTTGTTTTTCACTACGAATAAATTAGCTTGAATTGCTAGTCAAGCAAACATAAATGCTTATAATATATTGTAATTTTGGAATATAATCCCAAATTATATTTCAACACTAATAATTCTGCACCAAATTACAGAAAGAAAGTTTGTGTCTGAAACCTTTATACCTATTACACGATTGTATCATTGTAAATAAAAATATAGCCTATACTATAGGTTCCAATTTAAATCAAATTGTGTGCTGTTTTGTCTAAGTAAGGTACCTACTTACATTCTTTCCGTAATTTGGCTCAAGTACATATGTTTGTTTGTATTTTCCGACTTTATAACTCCATTAAATGTTTTTTTTTTGTTTTTTTTTTTCATGTATTTTTATGCAAACAGAAAAAACTCATTAATATGAAGTTTTTTATATTGACGCATCCATTTAAAATTGGATTCAAGAGAACTACCACGATTTGTTAAAAAGTCGAGAATAAAATAAATTTTGGAGTAATTGTTATTTTGTGATTTTATTTTCCTATATTCACCCATTCGGCATATAGGTATTTAATAGGAAATCAGTTATACTGGGATCAAACTTTGATTTTATAGTTCGGGGTTCGATACCCGTGTCATTAAAAAAGATGTTTCCGATCCGACTGGGTGCATTTGACGACCTCTACCTATGTCGTTACCGCAGCCAACATTCGATAAACGTGATAGGTATAAAGTCAATTATTGCCCGTATTGTAACAATGGTTTAAATGGACGAAACTATTAGGTAAGGTAATTGACTGGACTACGAGATAATTAAATTTTAATTATTGCTGACCAATTAAAATAAATTCAAATTTTACCTTCAACAACGGCACAATAAATAGGAAACAAAATCGATCAACAAAGGGGATTATTAATAATACTTGAGTTTTTTTTACATTTTATCTAATATGTACGTTAGGTAGGTAGGTATGTCAGTTGTCAGACATGTAGAGGTACATACAGCCAATAAATTTTTGGTGGCCTCGTGACCTATTCTATTGAGGAGCAAACACTTCACCTGGAACTCCTGGAAGCATTGCTCAATGTGCTGCTACCATGTAGGCTGTTCTGATCTTTGAGCCTTTCATAATTATAACGTACAGATAACATTAATACCTATTATTTCCGAAACAGCGAAAGCTGTCATGTCGTAGTGGCAGATTTAACCTGCGGGGCGGGGGTAGCTTGTACCTGTTTGATTGAGAACCTATTGTTTTGAAACAAAACATAAAAATGTTGGTCATAGGTAACTTAACTAGTTTTCAGCTGAACCGGAAAAATAGAAAATGTCCACATTATTAAGACGACTGAATTGGTGTAATGGTTCGATTCCCGCACATGTTCATGCATACATTGGTACCGACATGTTCATGCATACATTGGTAGGTATGCATGAACGTGTCTGTTTGTAGTTTGTACCTATTGATCAGAGTGTATGTACTTGTACTAGATCAGTTGGCAGACAGGCACGCAGCCAAGGCACCTGATGGGGAGCGGTCACTGCCATTTTACAGTAATGTTAGTTCAATGGTCACTGCGCCCTGCGGCCTATTCCATTGAGGGACACTTCACCAGGAAGCGTCGTTCAATGTGCTTCCTCAATGTAGGCTCCTTTGATCTTCGAGCCTTAGATTTCGAGTCTACTGGCTCCCACGTAAGTAACTTCAAGCTATACCTTATTGGTTTGGGGATAAATGGCGCTGAATCAGAAGGAAAGGAAAACAGCAAGTAACAACTATACATTCGGTACAGTCGACAATTATTTTTATTATATTTTACCTACCCGCCCTGTTAAAGTAGGTAAAGCTCATGGATTTAATAAGGTATATTCAGTCCATGGTAAAGCTATTTACTGCCTCTACCATAATAATAAAAAAATAATTATAATATATTCCTATTTTACGAATTAATATTATAATTAAGTATCTGTGATGAGATGATTAAAGAACTCTTCAGCATAACATGGACCGTACCTACCGTAGTAGATGTCGTAGATCAGAATTTTCTTGTTCTGTGTCGTAGATGTACCGGAAAATGAAAAGTTTAGACGACGCTAGATCCATCTCTGGTATTTATAGAATAAATCTGCGTATTAAGTTTAAAGTTAATGAGAGAGATGGCGTTGTTAATGCCTTCAGAATTTTACCTTTTGAAAGACGCGTTGCAAAAGATTAATGGATTAAATGTTTCAAAAATCATTCAGTGACTGACTTATAAGATAATATATTTTTAAGTATAAAAATGAGAAAACTTTTTCGAAAATCCAAATAAATGAATATTATTATGAATAAAGTGCAAACACACCGAATCGGACCAATCATCTTTAATTTTGACATAACAGCTGACAGTGACAGTGACAGTTCATAAACATCGAGTTCACCTTGAAAATCGCAACAAAGTCAACAAACAAAACAAATTCAAAAAGTTTCCGAAAAAGATAAATATTAAATTATTTTTGATGAATCGAAACATCGAAACAAATACAACTACAAGTTCTGAGAATCTGCACTTTTCGATTGCTTGCTTATCTTTATTGATAGTTCCAATTTAGTGTCGTTCATGTAATGTAACTCCACTAAGTTTTATAGCCTAGTTTAACGCTCTGCAGTCGCTTCAGACTTTAGTTCTCAGTCGGCGGGTTATCTGGGTGCGTGTTTGTTCCGTTTACGGTCTAGATACTGTGAAAATGTTTCGATTACTAGTATTTTTAATAACTGTACAAGTTATCACCGCATCCCCTACGCCGATAGTATTATGGCATGGAATGGGTAAGTATTCCGTTGTTTGCCAATTAAGGTCACTGTCTGCCATTTAATTTACGTACTTTAGTTATCCAAATAAGGAAAGAAGCCAATAAATATTGAAGTCATTCTGGAATAACTCTTTGTTCAATTTTAATTATGAACTAAACAAGTTCAAGTACTTTCTTAAAAAGAATGAAGCCACGACAAAAGAACATGCTGCCTGTATTCTTTTTGTAAAAGAGTTGAATTATAATATTAGGAATGGTACTTGAAATATATGTATAAAAGTAGAATACCAGTGATAGAACATTGTTTATCTTTTAAATATTATTTTTTTATTATAAGTAAGAAATCCTTTAAATATTTATGAATATCCATTCTGTTTTATTGCTGTTTTATTGTTCTGAACTCAGTTGAGACCAGAACACATTAGGTTTGTTCTACTTTTTCTTTTTTAATTCTAGGGGACACATGCTGCATGTCATTCAGCCTAGGGTATTTCAAAGTCTTCCTTCAAAAGCAGATTCCCGGAGTATATGTAAGCTCACTGAGGATCGGTAACAGCACAGTGGAAGACTTTGAGAATGGCTACTTCATGAACCCTAACAAGCAGGTGCAACTTGTGTGCGATAAACTGTCTGCGGACCCCCATCTTCATAGTGGTTTTAATGTCATAGGATTTTCTCAAGGCAGTCAATTCCTGTGAGTATGTTTAGTCTAGTTTCTTTTCATTATTGATAGTCTTTAAAACGGAATGTGTGTATAACTTCAAAACATCTGCTCCATTAAGGTGGGCAGCATACCTGTCTGCCGACATGATAAAAAAATAAAACTGTTATTTTTAGAATCTGTCCTTAAGGTTAAACAAGGTTAAGGTTGTAAGTTTAAGATTGAAAACAATATTAATTTATTAAAAGTGCAGGTAGCTGGTTTCAGAAACTTCTGTTATTAACCAAATATGCCTTTTTTGTCTCTACTTTATGAGTTCTCTGCCGACTCATAGAAGTAGCTGTGGCTATTTTGGGACCCCGAGATCGCGGTCCGGTACTTAGACCATCGAGGCATTTGAATAAACGAAAATAATTATGATTGTGGACAAGCCTTTATTTAAGAGCAATTAACTGCAACAGTTCACTTTTCCAGTCGGGCTGTGGTTCAACGATGCGGACACAAGCTGCCTCCCATCAAGAACTTGATAACCCTCGGTGGTCAACATCAGGGCGTGTATGGCCTTCCTCGCTGCGGCGCTCTTCAGTATAAGACATGTGACTACTTTAGAAAACTCCTTAACTATGCTGCGTATTACGAGTGAGTATTGTTATATTTTAATTTCTGTGGTAGTCATATCATAGCTGTTATCATAAGTGTCTTCCAGACAAAACAGGCTATTTAGTTTCCCTGAATATAAAAAATAATATTTTGTTCTGTTGAAGACAATTGCCTATAACATAAGCTGGGAAATCAAAGAAACCTAAAGTTGAGAGAGATGCGATGCTTACTGGTAAAGTGTGCCACTATACCTACGGAATTTACGTACTTATTGATAATATGATTTGTCGACCAGCAGAACTGTGAACATATTTTTATAAATATAACCACAATAACATTACAGTTTATTACCTAAACTGCCGCTCAAAATATACAAAAGGGATTTCAATTTTTATCTAAAAAATATTAATTTAATTATGTCTTATATAAGTTATATACCAAACAATTGGTCTTACGACACTATGACACAACAGTTGCGGTAACATTATTTAGACCTACATTATACCATACCACTTACTAGCTACTTAAAAAGAATGTACTTAACTTATGTCATGTTTGCCGTTAGCACATAAGCTGTCTGTATTTTTTGGTTTTTAGTGTAAACAGACATACTTCTATGTACATTATGTGGAAGTATGATTTGTTTGTACATAGTGTTTTTCACATTCTTTTGTCTGTTTTTCTGTCAAGGTCCTTTTTTTAGGAAACGCGTGAAGGTATCGATTTGAAACCACGTCATATTATCATCACTAGGAGAAACAATACGATTGACACTTAAAAAATTCGAAAGTGTAGGATACTTCCCCTAGAAGCTGTAGTAGCTGAGTTTGGTAGTGGTATGAAGTGGCACTTCACTTGTGTAAGGTCCGATGGTTTGAACCTTGGCGTGCACCTTTGAATTTTTCTATGTGCGTATTAACTACTAGCTTGGCTTTGACAGAAAACACCGTGTGGAAACCTGTGCAGTCGGATAGCTGTGTAGCCATGATCAAATATTGGTTAGATTCCCCTGTTACGGAGTTCAGATGGCAGTCGGGTACGCTTGAACCACGAGGCAGGATGGGGATTTGGCATTATCCCGAAATAAAAAGTAGCCAATGTTCTTTTATTGGTTCTGAATCAAATTTCATCAAAATCGGCAGTATGTGTGCTGTTAAGAATATAGGTAGATAATACAGCCTAAATTATAAAAGCTCTCCTATTATTGATATTAATCGTTTTTGAGTAATAAAAACCCGGCTGAAATTATCTCGCTTTCTCTATAATTGCGATTGTCTAAATAACAACCACCTATAATATAAGACTTGACAAATAATATAATGATATCACTCGGGTTATCTTCTGTCCCTATCTTCTTGAACCCATGTATCTCTTTAATAGCTACATACGAGTAAGTACGTAACGCCAGACAGTTTATTAGATGAGAGTCAATCAACTCGGATTCATGGAATTTGAGGCGTGGGTATATAGGGGGAGGGATATCACATACTATCGTTGAATGTCACTTTCATTTCTTTATTATGTACCTAAAAGGAAGTAGCTTAGCATTGTGGCCCATAAAAAATACTTATGCACGTCAATCTTTAACAATTTGACGTCAATGGCCTGTAAAGAAGTGCCGCATAAAACTTAACAGCTCTTTAAATATAATGAATTATTAGTAATAGGTTGTGTTCAGGTAGTATCTATAAGTAAACTAATCAATTAAAATCTAACTAGATTAGTAGAGAAAAAGCAACCCTTCTACTGGCAAATATTATATTAGTTAGTAGTTTAGTCAACGTAAAAGTAGCGATTTTGTCTCGCTGTCTGTACCAGGGGGCTTAGACAAGATGACATCGCTTCATAGCTGGCGAATTTCGCTAAGTCCAATTTGTATGGATTTGACAGATGCCATAGAAAAGTCACGTGTTGATAGTATGGGATTTGACATTCGCTATCGCAAATTGAGCTATAACGAACGTCATAAATGCCGCTTGTCTAGGGGGGCAGGGATGTTAATTATACCTAAGTAAGACTGAGACTAAATAGTCGCAAAAATATTCGCAAAGAAATTAAAAGCTAGCCTTCCGCACGCGGTTCCACCCGCGCGTAATTCCTTTTTTAAAATATCCTCCCTTACCTTTACCTTACATCTCCGGGATAAAAAGTACCTTAGGGCACTCGCTGATAGTGTAGCTTTCCAACAGTGAAAGAAGTTTTCAAATCGGTTCAGTAGTTTCGGAGCTTATTCAAAACAAACAAACAAACTATCAAATCTTTCCTCTTGACTAAGGATACAACCTCAATATAAAATGCTAAGGAGTTATGCCATTGCACATCTCGGCGTACCTATCTCCTTTTTGCTTGCGCAGAAGTGTATTATTATGTGTTATGATCTCGCCTTGGCCTGTTGAACATTTCTTGCGAGAAATACAAGTTTACTCACAGACAAAATGTAAAATTGTTACATGTCACAAAGTAGCAGTTTGAAAATGGTTTGAAACGCCTATATAGTCAATAGTCATATTGTCCAACCCGCTGACCCCTAGATAGTGTATTGTTATTTTCCTGTTGTAAAAAGTTTTACAATCTTTTCCAAATAACTTGTTGCAATAAATAAACGCAGAATGCTGATAATTTATTATGATTAAAATAACTAACTTAACTATGCAGTTAATGTAGAAAATATATATCATGTTATGCAAATAGATTTATAGCAAATACTTATGTACGGTTAACAGCAAATCATGGTAAACACTTGCAGTTCGATAATAGCACTTCTGCCCCCGACACAAGAGTGGTAAAAAGTCCAAAGTGTTACGTCTGACGTGCTTTTGACTGTACCTACACGATCATACTTACAATATTTTTTTTACACAGCTATTCCGTTTGCTTGCTAAATATTCTTGGTAAAACTAAATTCCATATCGTAACACTTCAATTGAGACGTTTTTGATTATTTTTCTAATTTAGTCTATTGTGCACCTATTTACGTAAATGAAACAACATCTATTGTATCTAATCTCAGATTCCGATGTAGGTTGAATAATTATATATCTTCATACTTATCTGTATAAATTATTTTTTGTCTAGGTTTGTCATATTTCTATAAATGTATTTATTCATTAGCCCCTGAACAACACACGTGCTGACCTAAATATGAGCTCGTTAGTATCCAATGCACATTCGCCGTAATATCTTACGTTCATGAACATTGATTCAATTGATTGTCTTCCATACATGGCTTTCAAATACATTTAATTTCGTGGAATAATTCGACATTGTTGGACTTAGGTACGATTTTATCTATCTATCTGTATAAATAAAAGGAGAAACTAATTGGAAGACCGACAATCAACGCCTAGTCCAAATTAAAGACCGAGGAACTTGCAATTTTGTAGAAGGGTTGTTTACAATGTGTCACACTAAGTAAATTACCAAATCCACTTTGATTTGGTAATTTACCACCCAAAGGGATTAAATGGAAATAGGGGTTGCAAGTTTGTATGAAATGACCTAATTTGACCAAAAAGTTTGGTAATCTGAAAAAGTTAACTATTTAATAATTTAATTACCGAGACAATGCAGTGTTCATACAAACACAATCGTCTAGCTTAAGATAATGGGCATGTAGCTTTTAAGTCCTTACAAAGCTACTTAAATAGTTTGCTTACAAATGAATATGCGAACCAGTGCATGTCCTTGAAGTTCAAAAACTGAGTCAATCTTTTCCTTATAGGTAGTTGTTTTGTTGTTTCCATTTTGTATTTCGTACCCTTATTGCAAAAACCAATTATCTGCACCAAAATTTTACCAAAATGTTTTTGAGATATAAGCACTTGAAAGTTTGACGACACAAAAATATATTATAGTAACGTTTATTTTATATATTAATGGTTATTTATAAATAAGCAATTATTCTAGTTTCATTAAGTAGGATAATAATTGAAGAAAACTGACTAGATTTTATAGAAAACTCAGGAAATAACCGGTAAGGAGCTCATTTAGTTGGTTTTGCCTGAATGTAGCGAAACTACCGTATTTCCAAAATCACTATTCTGGTAGCTCTACGGGCAGTTTTAATTCATTCTCATAAATTAAATTATTATAATCTTCAAAACAAAAACCGATTTAGTACCGCTATTGCCAGTAGAGAAATAAAAAGAATATCATTAGTTGGTTTTGCCTGAATATAAATTAAATCTTTATCTATTATCTGCAGGTTTGTTTTCTAATCTGTACAAAATACTGAGTGAAACAGTACCTTTTGCACGTATTAAGTAATATAAACAAAACATTTGATAAAAATCTTTAATAATTAATATAATAAGTGAAGTTAAAGTTAAAATTAGCACAAGTAACATTAATAATCATTAAAATTAAAAATCATTCTTCTGATGATGTATCGGAGAGAGTTGCATCTGGCAATCTATCGACACTGCTAGCTTCAGTAGCCATAGATTGGAACCAACCATGAAATTCCTCCGGTATCACCCCTTTAGTGCAAAGATTTGTAAGGTCCTTTTTTTGCTATTTGCTAAATTTGGGAAGAAGAGAAAAAACCTGATGAATGGAATATGGGGGTTATTTGTCCGGTCTTCAAAAAAGGAAGTAGGAAGAAATGCGACAACTACAGAGAGATTGCATTGCTGCCTACCGCATACAAAGTGCTATCGTATGTGCTCCTGTCTCGGCTAGACCCATACACTGAAAAAATCTTGGGAGATTATCAATGTGGTTTCCGCAAAAACCGAAGCACAGTAGACCAAATCTTTCTGCTTAAGCAAGTTTGGGAAAAGAAGTGGGAGTATGCGCAAAACGTGCACATCTTGTTCGTGGACTTCACCAAGGCTTATGATAGTATTGGTAGAGAGGTACTGTATCGGATATCTTCCCGAATCCCCAAGAAACTGCTCAAAATTATCAGGGTCGCTACAGGAGTCAGCAAAATGAGAGTAAGGGTAGGAGAAGAGCTGACACAGGAGTTTGATGTAGTCACCGGTCTTAAACAAGGAGATGAGCTGTCGCCTACACTGTTCAATCTGGCTCTTGAAGACATCATCTGAAAACTCCTGTTGATTGATGTGGGAGTTGAGCTGGAGGGATCACACAAGGTGGTAGGATAATGTAGATGACCTTGCATTACTTGGGCGGTGTGAAGCCGACGTGGTGAGACTTGCGGAGGTGCTGGATACAGAGGGCAGAAAGGTTGGTCTCGGAATCAGTCGAGAGAAGACAGAATATCTCCATATGAAGCGCTATAAAGACAGCAGAGCGAGAAGGAAAAGTCTCCAGGTAAACGGTGCCACGTACAAAGGCGTCGACAAGTTTAAATACTTGGGATGCACTATCACCGATACTAACCGCAGGGAGGATGAAATAAACGCTCGCGTAGTAAGTGCACTGAGATGTTCCGCCGCCCTCCATAAAGTGTTAGTGTCTAAGTTACTAAGCAGAGCCACAAAGATTCGCGTCTACAAGACAGTCATTAGGTCGATCTTAATGTACGGGTGTGAAACGTGGACACTGACGCTGAAGGAGGAAGGCAAACCACTGGTGGCAATGGCGATTCTGGAACCAACCAAAGGAGAAGATGGGTGTTGGAGGTCCAGGTTCAACCAGGAGATTGAAGACCTGATAGCCAAGCCGAATATTATGGGAGAAATAACATCATCCCGACTACGCTGGCTCGGACACGTGGAGAGAATGGGAAAGGATCGAGCTGCCAAAAGAGCTTATCTGGGATGACCAACAGGACGCCGTCCTGTGGGTCGTCCGAGATATCGCTGGAGGGACGAAGTCGCCAAGGACTTGGCATAGGACCGAAAGAAATGGCGAGCTTTGACGTCGGAGGCCAAGACCTATTTCGGATTGCTGAGCCAGCGTAGTAAGTAAGTAAGTTTTTTTTTGCAATCGTTATAGGTAGAGGTTTGCTGTACAGTTGTTGTAGGGGTGGAAAGATAACTCTGGAACTGGTGGGCTGCAGAGATAATTCTGAAACATCTTGAAGTGGTTGTATTATAAGCAAGTAGGTACGTTCCTTCTTTTGTTGCAGAAGTTGACAATGAAACTTTTTCCAACCCTGTCGGTTTTGAATGAGTTAGGTATGCATCATAAGCTTGCGATAGTAAGACGTCATCGTCACACCATAAACCATCAGCTGTAAAATAAAGCAAACACGTCAGATAATTTGTGAGAATTTTTCATCTAACCTAAAATTTTAATTCATCTGATTTACCTTGGGTTTTCCGGTAATTTTCATCTTCATCATCTTTAGAGACACTCATTTATTTTAAATTCACAAAGAATCTTAACAAAACACGTTGAAAACAACACTTTTGACGAAACCGGCGCAGGATTTGTAACGATTACCGCGAAAACAAAAACCGACTACTTGGGCTTGCGTCAAATGTTGCGTGCAAGAGAAGGCTATACATGGGATAGAAGGTTTTAGCTGAAGCTAATTTAAAACCATCTCACTCGCAACTATGGGACAAATGAGAGAAAAAAATAACTAAACACAGATAATTGGTTTTAGCTGAAGATGTTTGGAAAGCGTTGTAGCTCAGTTATGCAGTAAAAGTAAAATAAAGTTAAGTAAGTTCTTTTACCTGCAATAATTTTAAGGTAATACAGTGTTTAATTTTCTGCAAAAAACTACTAAAGTAGTTTAGTTTCTTTTGTTGGTAGATACATCAGCAATTTCTGACTTATTCATAAAAGCTAAAACTAGTTACCGTAGGTTATTATGTATTAACAGAATAATCCTAGCGTATTACAAGTTAAGAAACTTCATCTAAAACGTGTTATAATACAAAATATGGTTTTTGTGCTATACGTTTGCAAATTTTTAAGCATTAAATGATTTTACTATTTTTCTTATGGAGATAATTTAATTATACTTATAGATTAGTTGCTTTTTCCTTTAGCTATCTTTGTAACGAATCGTCGTAGCGGGTAATGGGTTTTACCCGTAGCTTTATCGCGAAGAGACGAATCGATTGGTGTATTTAACTCATTTTTGGTAAAAAAATGCAGATAGTTGGTTTTTGCAATAAGGGTACGATTTTATCATTTTTAACTCGTTTGCACAATGAATGTGGCAGGAGAGGACGTGTATTGCTCTTCCGACTGACCTTTGTTGACTTAATTATTATGTTCAATGAACTGTCTGACTGAACTAAAGGCTAAAGTTAAGGAAGACTTACGATTGAAATTTTTGGCCAGGTATAGTTTTGTCGGATAGGTTCTTGATAATTATTTTGTTAGGTATCTTAGATGCTGTTTAATTTGTCAATTTAAAAAAAAGAAGCTGTATGCCACGGTAACTGAGCAACTAGCCTAAGAATAAAAGTTATCTATGCCCTTTCCCAATGTCTAGTCTATGTCTTAACTAAAGTTCATCAAAACCGGTTCAGCAGTTATAGGCGAGAACATTTTACAGACAGGCAGAAAAACAGAGTTATTTTCGCATTTATAATATTAGTATGGATTCATACTTAACATGTTGTTGTCCTTATACTCGTACTAATGAAGTAAATTCTTTTACAGATGGGTGCAGAACTCTCTCGTCCAAGCCACATACTGGCATGACCCCCTCGACGAGAAGACTTACAAGGCAAAGAGCGAGTTCCTCGCAGACATAAACAACGAGCAAACCATAAACAAGCTGTACATAGACAATCTGAACAACTTGGAACACTTCGTGATGGTGAAGTTTGATAATGACTCTGTGGTTCAGCCGAAAGAAACGGAATGGTTCGGTTTCTACAAACCTGGACAGGCTAAGGAGTTGCAGACGTTGCAAGAGTCGGAGATTTACACACAAGTAAGTTTGTATTCAATTAAACTATTTCTTGTTTAGATACTCTTGACTTGATTTACAAACGGATCCATGAAACTGTGTGTTACACCACTAGAGTTAACAGGATTTCGATTCGTGGATTTGATTCAAACATAAACCAAAAACAAGGTGTTGTGATTTGTTTAGTAGGTTTGTTTTTCAAAGTGGCTAGCTTGGTAGCTAGCACCTATCACCTATACATATTGGACGATGGTTCGTCCAATATGTATAGGTGAAATTCGAGTGCAAAGTAAGGAAATAGTTAAGAGATGTTAGAGACCCCGTTTCTTGAAAAGCGGTAAAAACGTTAGTTTCTTCGGCTTTTCGTTCAGTCCTATTAGACTGCTGTCTCACCATAGTATGAGAGTAGGTACTTACTTGTGCATAGTATGTCATGCGTAGTTGGTTGATCGTGAAGATTGACCACTGCGGCCGAAATTCGGCTGCGATAACATCATTGATTAACAATCCTGAGTTTCAATTCGATGAGCTTATGCCCACGGGAGTTAGAAAGCTAATTTTATATGTTGACGTTTCCAGGATCGTCTAGGCTTGAAGAAGATGGATGAGGCTGGCAAGCTGGTGTTCCTGTCACAACCAGGGGACCACCTCCGGTTCTCGCAAGAGTTCATGATTGAGAAGATCATTGTGCCATACCTGAAGCCAGAATCAGACGCGAAAACTGTATAAGGTTATATTTAAGCATTTTTATTTTATACCAGTTTTCTCATTATGATATTATTATTAGGAAGTTTTTTTGAATGGGCAGTCGCGGTAGAAATCGCCAGCGAATTTGTTCGTTTCATCTTATTGCGAAATACAATTTTAAAGTAATGAAATTTTATACACTGTTTCCCTTCGAAAATTACGCAATGAATTGTCTGTATCTTAGAAAACAAAATTGTGTTTTTTATACTCCCTAAATAAATAAAGTTTCGTGGCTGATTCTAAGGCCGAAGAATTTGGGAATGAAAATTCAGTCCTTATTTTAACTATGAAAGGAGCCATTTGCTCCCCCATAGAACATTTTTAATACATGCTCTAATGCTCTGAAATGGGGCAGTAGATAACACGTTTTATTTAACTAAATATCATACAGTTTGGGCATGCGCGAATCATGTATTATTTTATAGTCTGCGTAGTGCGCTGTCACCCCCTGTATAACGCGCCCTACCAAAAGCTGTGATAAGAATACAGAAGACTATTAACGATCTAATTAGTTAATCTCGTTTCTACGCTATTACTGCCTAGAGAATATAAAATCTCATCTAGTGATAGGAATAATGCTCATTTCAGTTTTAATTACATAGGCTTTAGGTGCAAGCATTAATTAAGATTTTAATTGCAGACATTATGAATTGTCGTAATGCATCTTGGAATAACGTTTCCTTTTAAAATTATTATCAGGGTGCAATAATGATATTTATTTCTAAAAAGTCTAGGTATAAGTGTAAACGCAGAATAAAAAAACACAAAGTTCATAATATGGATGTAAAGTCCCCACCGAAATTATAAGGCTTATTGCTATGACAATAACTACAGGCATTTTTGACCGATATGGACCAATGCGATTTTTAAGTTGCGTCATAATATTGTTTAATTTATGTTTTGCTTTAGATTTCAATTCTAGAACCATTTGTCCTAGATATTTTTGGAACAATATTATTATAAATAATAAAATGTTATTAAAACTAAAACACGTTTTAATTCAATTTTACAATATTTATCGTTTACAAAACAAGGACAATGAAATACTGACATAATAAAAAATTCTACGTTATGATTGATATTTAGAATCATTAATAAGTGAACTATTTTGCTACTTTCATAATGGAAAAGCTTTCAAAATTAGCAATTTCGATTGTAATCACTAGTGTGAGACCGTTATAAGATAATAATTATCGGCTGTTTATGGGCTTATTACGTAGTTTGCAGCGTTACGCGCACCGACTATCTCAGTGAGCGGCCGACTCCCAGCAAAACCGGTTGCGACGTTCGAAAATTAAATTTCAATTAGCCACATTGCGGCTCACTCAGTCTGCCGCTAACAGTTTGCCTACTGGGGACGCAGCCTAAGAAGTGTTTTGATGGAGTCTAGAGACGGCATTATGGTGATTGAGCTCAGGGATGTGACTCTTAGACCTGACATGTTATTCGATGAGGCTCTCCAAGTCCTCCTGCCGTTGCTTGATAAGCGTGCGCTCGGGCAAGTCAGAACGCGCATGCGCAGTGACGTACACGCGCACGAGGCGGTGCAGCGCGCAGCTGCGCTTGATGTACGGCGCGTGGGGACCGCGGAGTTTGTGCAGCGGGAACTTTACTATGCACTGCAGCATGCAGCGCTCTGCCACTTTGTAGCTGAAAAGTTAAGTAAATTTTTAGATATCTCTCTCTCTGGTACTCCTCTGGATCAGTGTTGGGCAGAATGTAATTAATTACAAATTACATTTTGTAATTGTTATTGAGTAAGCAAGCAATTACTTGAAACTTCATGAAAATAATTGAATTACAGTAATTGAAATTATATTAATTGAATTACTTTTTGTTCAATTATTAATTAAATTACAAAAAGTAATTAATTACGCCCAACACTGCTTTGGATGATATCACTTTAAGCAATGACATCGCTGAAGTTCTTAATGTAAGATGTGTGACTGACTGCCTCTATGGTGGGGCTAGAAGGTCCCACTTAAAAAGATACGTCTAGAGTTCTAGATGCCATGGGTCTTGGGTTTCAAACCCGACTTGAACCGAAAATTTGTGGTTAGTTCAATAAATACTTTACGGTGTAAAGAACCTCGGAAAGAACGTAGAGCCGTTGTTTCTTACTCTTTGTATGTGCGTGTCAGTAGACTTCTGTCCCGCCGTGTTGTGCGAGTAAGGTAAGTGTGCGTGTGTCTCACTTGTTCATTATAATAATAAATCGAGTCCCACACTGGTTTTAACAAAGATTCGGTTGTCAAAAGATGATGAAAATAATATGCAATGGGATCTCTTCAAAATAAAGTTCTTAGTTGCAGAGTTCAGTCACTAATAAGTTAGTCAAGATGTCATATGGCTTGTTACTTTAACATAACATTTTTTAGATGTTTAATTTACTTACTCGTACGGGTTTATGCAGTCCATGCGAATGACTTTGTATCCCTGGTCCAGAGCCTGCTCCTTGGACCTCTCCACCAGCGACACTGCGAGACCTTGTCTGCGATACTCTGGTAGAACTGTCAGCATCTTTATCTATAACACATAAAATGAGGTCAAATAACAATTTAATTATTGTTTTTTTTTTTTTAAGTAACTATTCTATAAAGAAAAGTATCAGCTTATTTAATGTCGCTCTGCAGGGCAAAGGCTTCTTCATCTTTCAAAATCAAGTTATTGTTACGATCGGTTCTGGCTTAAGGCTGTGTAGTTCCGCAGATGCCGCGCGTATGGTTTTTAAAAGCCACCTGAGACATACAAATCAGTGTTTTCAATTCTAAAAAAAATATATGTATCAGTTAAGGATCTGATCTAGTTAAAATCGCATTCAATTACATGTTTTTATAAACTTCACTCGATAGAAAAAAATCCCAAAGTTACCCCTTTTTTTAACGATTTTCGTATTTTATGTGTAAGCTCCTGC
Organism: Mecyna flavalis; assembly: GCA_949319885.1. NCBI lineage: Eukaryota > Metazoa > Arthropoda > Insecta > Lepidoptera > Crambidae > Mecyna > Mecyna flavalis. The sequence goes on from OX439439.1 coordinate 11,843,207, forward strand.
CAATTAACATTTGAATTTTCACTCAATTATAGCCACTAAATATTTACAGATAAATTCGCAGAGTTTGACTTGATAAAATTAGTGTCTCGTTTACTATGTTTAAAAAACTACGAAATGTGCGAGCGCGGCGCCATATTTGGACGTCGCATAATACAGACCTACAAACTTATCTGTTCCGGTGGCCAAAATTGGAACTACGTGAAATACAATGCAAAAACGATATTTAATGACAGTTCTAAATAGACAGTAGCGACGCCGCCACCGGAACAGATAAGTTTGTCGGTCTATGCCTCTTTTATGTACTCCCACCCCCCCTTAATCAGCACGCTTGCCAAATGCTGATACTACATAGACAATGAATATTTTTTTTTAGTGTAATAATTACCTCAAAAACTTTTTTCTGGTCGAAAGCCTCCCAAAGATTCGGTGTTTCTTGTAGTTTCGCCATGAAACATAGGAAATCCTTCACGTTCGGATCCTAGAAATTATAAAACTTGTTAGATATTACAGATATTTTATTTTTGAAGAAAGTGATTTCTACAACGGTGTGTTTTATGGCCGACATGCTTCCCTATGGATCTTGAATCGAAGCTCTTTCGGCTGTGTCGAATTGCCAAGAATGGCATATCGGTGTTAGGAATTGTGCTAACATCACGCTCCTCTTACGAGTGGCATTTTGAGTTCGATGTTATTCTTAAGATTTTTACAGACCCATAACGAAGCCAATCCGATATAATATCTCATAGCTATTATACATACTTTAATTACCTGTCCTCTCTCACACACACCCACCATCACAAACAAGCACACTCATTCAGAGGTGCTTAGATAGGTACGCAGGCGGGCGTTATTCTTTTCGTGAAGTTTTCATATGTATTATTTTATTACATAAGTTTCTATAACTAAGTCTAGTTTTATTAGAGAGAGCAGTTTTCCAACAATTGCAAAATTGTAGACTTTGGAATGAAGATGTTTTAACCTGTCTGTAATAGGCATAGTGCCGCAAGTTCTTCGGGTCCACCATACTGCTCGCAAAGTTGAGACACACACCGGCTATGATCCCGTCTTCCGTTTTAGCGTACAATCCGTTGCCTGTTATTGAGAAAAAGAAGGAAATTGAAGAGATAGGTAGTTATTAAACCTAAACATGAAATGAAACTAAGTAATGTTAAACCATTCAAGCACAAAAGCGGTCGTAAGTTCAATTCTGGCCTTGACCGTAGTTCTTAAGATTTCGACTGAGTAAAAAAGCTAGAATATCAAAGGATTCTATCGCACTTATGGCAGCACATTGTAGGTACGAGTGATTGCTTATCATGAATCTGCCTCTGGAACTTAAAACCTCACGTAACGCCCGGTTCATATTATGTCTCCGTTTTACTGTTCCGGTTTATCGTGTACGTCTTTTTTTCGTCGATGGCGTATGATGTATGAGCGACTTCACACATGGCACAGTATTCTGACAGTAATACATACGCCATCGACGAAAAAAGACGTACACGATAAACCGGAACAGTAAAACGGAGCATGTGTGAACCGGGCGTAAGATATATCTAGCCAATTAATGTTGTTTTGTTATTTTTTTACGGAAAGGACTCGCAAGACTGCCTGGTCAAACTTATAACAACCCTCTTTCACATCAGGGGTTAAAAATAAAGTTAAAGGACCTTGTTTTAGCAAGCTCATGAGGTACTCGTCGAGCGCGCGGTCGTTGAGATCCATGCTGCGCGCGCGCACGAACACGTGCTCCGGGAGGTAGTGCTGCTTGATGACCTCCACCGCCGCCTCGTGGCACCCGCTCGTCACCGGATGGATCGTGAAGCTTTCTACCTGGATTGATTAAGTATCATTGTTGAGACAGTAAGTTCCTAACGAATCACACTGTGACCAGTAACACTGTGACTCGTTGGGAACAAACGGTTGAGACTATATAAGTACAGATGTACCTAACCTTAAAACTTTAACAATCCTCTTTTTCGAAAAAAAATGTAGGTAGGTATAAATTTTTCATGAACAAAATTTGTTTCGGGATACCTATTAGCAGGGATTGTCCAAAAAAGTAATTAAGTATTAGAGTTGGATACGTATCGCTCCTGTTCAAAGACTTAGGTATATGAATATTCTTAATACCACTGCCCGAAGTTGCAGTGGGCAACGCACATTGCGAGGAGGACTGGCAGCCGTTGAGGTGGGGAGGTCCTCGAGTGGTGGACACGTATCGGGAAACGCAGCTGTACACAAAGCGGACTAATGATCTTATACAAGTAGGTAAATATTACGGGAATCCACTGGATGGGTTGTGCAAAGCCGTTTTAGATCCTGAGGGGAGGCCTATGTGCAGCAGAAGACGTGTTTCGACTGAAAAGCTTATATTATGACCAACGGCTTAAAATTAATTCCGAGGCCCCGGCCCCCATCAGTAGGTACTACGGTTTTGCACAGTCAATTTACATTCTACGTAGCTAGGCTAGATTGGCTTCTTTTAATAGCTAGCCCACTGTGTAGTTGGTTTATTTGTTGGCTCTCGGTGCAAATGCAAATGCTCCTTCTAAGTAATAAAATTTTACCTTTTCTGGCTGAAGCAGCTCCTTAAAATCGAACACACTGTGGCATTTTCTAATTATTTGTGGAGATACTATCTTTCTTAAACTTTTAAAAAACATTTTGAATATCTCATACCAAAATTTTGACTTTGAATTGAAAACGCCAATGTTTGTTTAATTATACTGACATGACATGGCACACAATAATATTGAGACCAAATCATAGATATACTTGTTTTTGGTACTTCTGTGGCGCATTGGCTCGACTCGATCTTTTAAGTAAGCGACTTCTAAGTAAGCGACAGTCTAAATCTTTGATTGATTTTTTCTGTTTGTAAAATATTCCGTTACAGTATAGTGTCTGGAAGTTCCCTCATGATTTAAAAATCACGCAAAGCTGTTGGTGATGCTAGTGCAATAGTACCTACTACCTCTACTAATCTTGCGTAGGTAAGTTGGTCGATTGCCGAAATTCAGCCAGAAGGATTATATATTGCGTAGTAACGGTAATATTAAAACATGTTAATAAACGGTAATATTTCTCTTTTTGTGTTCCTTTTGGCGAATTTGTTTTTGCCAATGTTGGCATTCCTGTTGAGACTCAACTTCATGTTCTATGGGTGTTGTTAAGTGGTGTAGTAAGTATGTTTCCTAAAATATAAATTGCAATCAATGTATGGGTTATTGCTTCGTTTTTCAATTAAGCTAGGTAGGTATGTGATTAATTAAAAATGATCATAAACATGGCTATTATTGAGCTGCGAAATGTTTCTACAAATATTATAAAATGTTTATGATATACTGTGGCTGGAGATTTTATGGAACTAAACAATGAGAGCCTCAATTTGTATTATTTTTATATGTAAGTACAAACTTAATAACTTTCAAAGCAGATCTTATTTTATGCACTGTTATACCCTCATTACCGTACCGGGTTGTTCTTGATTAACAGGTGCTGTTAGTTTCACTGAAAGATTCAATTGTTTAAAAGTGATCGATTTACCAATGCCTTCACAAATTCAAGAAGACTTAGAAAGGTTAGATCGCTTGAAGAGTGGCAAGGGCAACTTAACAATCTTTTCACGCAAATCACCCAATGTTTTAACAAACAAGTTCATCAGTGGTAGAAAAGCAGCAAAAACTCGAATTCAGTTGGAATTACGGGATAGGATCCCAAGCAGACCTAAAAAGACGCTGAGAACCTCATATTCAGAGATGGAACTAAAAAAACGCGGTAAGAAAGCAGATCGGCTTATGATATCAGCAATGCCATACCCACCTATTAGACCGACTACGCAAAAATTCGACATTCGAAGATACTTCCTCGTTGGTGACGATGGGAAATTGAAGACTACAAACAACCGCCAAGGCGAATACGAAGATGAAAAGGATGCTAATCTTAAAACTAAAATATCTACTTTGGTGGAGCAAACAATCCATGATACTGCTAGGAAAATTAAATCCGTTGCGCATATAAAAGAGAAAAATCGTAACGAAGCGCCGTATAAGGCTGGCTTTATTCTTAGCATGATAAAGAAGTCTAGGGATATGTTGAATGAACTCTTCAATGTTGCTGTGAAGCACAAGGATGAATGGAAAGCCTTAGAACAGTTGAAGATCTTCGAGCTGATTGTTCATACGAACGTGGACACCACGAACTTGGTACGGCAGTTGGTGGAAATCCACATCCAGCATATGAACACTACCACTCCGGAACACCCGGATTCGAGTAAGAGAAGGGTAGTGTTAATTTAATGACAATAAAATGTACTTAATTACTTATGCGTGATTGTGCTTTTTATTAATGGAAGGAAGGAAGATGATTCTTTATCACTTTTGCAGAACATTTGCCCATTATGCATTAAGTACATATATTAAGTAATTTAACTTTTCAATAATACCTATTTAAGTTTGATTTGCGGGAAATCATATTGGGAATTATTAAGTAGAATGATAGATGGAATGGTGCGAGTTTGAATGGGAAAGCGGGGGAGTTTACTGGATTGGGGATTCTTTAGTCCCGACTACGACACACGGCTATAAGTCAAGCTAGCTTGCTTATGGTTCAAAAACGCATTCTACTTGAAAAAAAGCGGTCTAATACTGTAGGTCTATAAGAAACGTGGCAACAAAAGCATTGACAACAAACAAAAAATGCAATCAAACTACGTTGAAAAGGCTTGTATTCACTCGTCGACAAGATTGGGTCGTGCAAGAAGCGCATCGGTGGCGAGGCGTGACGTCATCAGCTAATGCACTCCGCAGCTCATCAGCAGGTGCTCCCGCGCGGTAATAATCACAGCCAAGATGCAGGCGAACATTGCAGGTCGAGAAACAACCGCGAATAGGCACAGCTCATATGCAAATTTTTTCAGACGTTCTTAAGGGCTTGGATCCACTATGTTCGCGAACCTCTTGCGCTTCGCGCTCTTGCAACCATTCCACATAGTGGATAAGTTCGCGAAAACGTATCCACTATGCGGAGCGGAGAGGTTCGCAAACATAGTGGATACAAGCCTTTACAATAGTCAACATGTTCTTGCGAGGTTTCTTTATAGGACGGAATAAAGACGTGACAAGTCTTAACATTTTGGTTTGACCCAAGATTCCATCCGCGATTTCTCCTGCGCTTTTGCATAGTTGCTTAGTTACCAGTAGCTTGGGGGTAAGCAAAACCTGATCGTCATCGCAAGTGCTCCGCCAAGATATGAGGTGAGGTATGGGGATATGGATTAACACAGCTTTGTAGGACGGTCTGTTTATTACAATCTACTTAGTAGGTATGCTTTTAGTACAATAAAAATTAAGTCATTTTATTATAACAATTAAGGTAAGGTATACCTACATTCCACTACAGGTGGATTCGCCGTCGTTTAAAAACACGAACACTGCGGGTCAAGAAATAATACGTGTGCACTCCGCCTTGTTTTTTCTAGGTATTAAGTGACGTAATGTAAATATTTTTTTTGCCTATCGTGACCTCGTGACATATCTAAGCATGAAAGTTTTCTCACCACGAATAAGTATGTACGTAAATTTTTTCGCTACCGAACTCTTATGTAAGAACATGCAAAATCCATGGAATTTGAACCATGATACACGTGTGTCTATAGGATATAAAACATAAAAATGAATTGCTGGTTGATACCTAATAAATTATTCATTATGTTACTTGATTGTTCATCATGATATTTTTAATTTTCTTGTGTGACTGGATACCAAAAAGAATACATACATTGCGTATAGGTACCTCCAGGTACCTCTCATTCCATATTTTTGGTAAAAATGACAATAAGCGATATTTTCATCCGTGGATAGAAACTCTTCTCGAATTTGCACATATAACAAGGGTGCAGGCAAAGCGTCGTATTGCATAAAACAAAAGGCCGCACAATGGACGGAATGGGAACTTTTTTGGCTTAATAAACAATGGAGTGTAGGTAAACGTGAAATAGACACATTTGTATGCAGGGGTGGCACTATCCCAAATAGAAAAACTATATTTTTAGTACCCACTCAATACGCAAGCTGTTATTACACAGGCAAAATCATCAGTTAATTACCCTTTGCTGGGTTAACTCAGTTTACTCATAAATAATATTGAACTAGCGTACTTGAAAAACAGTTTTTTTGTAATAATGGTAGGACGCCATAAATCTGTACAAATCGACACTAATATTATAATATGTAAATACGAAAGTAACACTCTGCCCGTTACGCTTTCATTCCATTGAATATTTTTTATGGTACAGAATATACTTACTTTGGAAAAGGCCTGGGCATTTTTTATCCCAATATAATGCTAAGTTCCTAGGGATAACAGAATTAAAAGTTTTCTTTTTTCTTCTTTTCGCGTCGCAACGGATCGACTACATTTTTTGGTATGGAAAAGTTTCAGTTTAGCCTAGGCAAAACTAGTTTGTCCTGTAATTGGGTTTGGCCGGTAAAATTTTATATATCGCATTCTTGCGGTATAATGTCGTTTTATCGTATAGCCCACTAGTTAAGAATACCTAAATAGATAGGTAAGGTAAGTTATTTTTTTAAGAAAAAAATATTTCCTAAGCAAAACAAAAGTGACAAAAACATTGTTAATCTTTGTCAACTCATGTCTGATTGTTATCACGTCTATACTTTTATACTTTGCAATTTATTGGGTACGCGATTAAAGGACAAAAAAGAGAAAGTCAATATGGACCTTAGTAACAACCCTGATAGAACCCGTTTTGTTTGTATCTACACGTATACAGCTCGCTGTGATTACTAAATTGATCATTGTTTCGGCAGTTGCTTTAAAAAATATGAGCGCACCGGACATCACAGCAGAACGAATGGAAAATATGGATAAGACCTATCCCAATGTCAAAACAACTTATCCGATATTTAGGTATACCCATTCCCAGAGACATATTACTACCAACCACTAATTTATGTGTAAAAGTATTTTAATGAATCCAATTGCAAAAAAAATCATAAAAATTTTCGATAACATGTGGGCATTTTATGTGAGTTTTATTAGTCGTATTATAATCAAAGGTATTTATTCTTGCAATCTTTTCAAAGATATTTCGACTTCTATTAGGTATAAATTTATCTTAAATAGGTTTTGGAAAAATGTTTTTAAAAGTTTTCTTGTTAGACGAATAGTTTGAGTCTGGTTTGAATGGATGGGGCATTATTTTTACCTATGACTTACGGTCACCTATCCGCATTTAATAAGCGTGGACATATTTTGTACATACTACGACTTGTTTTAAAGATGAAAATAATACAATGGATGGAAGACTAATAAAATGACTGGTGTTTTTTAACGACAATTTCATAGCAGGTTGTTGAAACAGTCTGTATAATTAAACATGTAAGAAAATGGCGTTTTATTTTAAAGGAAGGTCCTCACTATTGCAAACGTCTTGCCGCCCAGTGGTCCGGCTCGGCGCATCATTTGGACGCGGCTGCCCGCAACTCGCCCGCCCAAATTCATGTACTACGCCGTAGCAGTCTCGATCGTTGCCGTAGATACATAAGGTAATGTTACGAATTATAATGTTTTAGCAAGGGAAATGACTTTGTGCGTATTTTTTGAATGGAATGTAATGAGAATATAAATGCAGGTTTTACTTTTTTGAATAAACGGTGTAGAGCTTCTACCGTTGTCTTGGGAGATTCCATACTAATTATTTTTTTTTTGAAATAATTTAGTTTATAAAAATAAAATAAATAACTTCGTTATCTGTTGAATAAAAAGTAGTTCATTATAAAGACTGCTCAGTTAACCACGATAACAGCTTTCGATAATTTGCTCTATTTTTGTGTCTACAAAACTGAATCGAATAACATGATAGCATTTTCCTAAAAGGTCAATGGAGATTATATACCTACCTAACTGAACATTCCAAATCAACTGCCTCGTGTTTAAATGATTCGTACATGTTAAAATTACTCTATTTCGATACAACGAATCACCATATTATTTTTATTTCGATATTTTGTTTGTTTAGGCTGTCCGCCCACGTCCGATATCGGTAACCGATTTATCGTTGATTTATGGTCACTGATTTATCGTTCAGCAAAAAGCCTGACGTGGGTGGGCAGCCTCATGGTACATGTTCTTGGGCTTGCGTGTGGTCAATGGGTGATATAATGGTGGCATGACTCAAAACAGTTTTATGTACGAAAAGTATCAAAAAATGTCGTTTTCACTAGATGCAGCAGGCGACTTGGTCAGTTTCTTTCATCCGCACAGAATTCTGCTAATTGTGGCATTAAACAATAGAACCTCTTAGCCGCTCGGCTGACTCCGTCTGCACGTGCGCATGTGGAGGAGGGGGGGGGGAGATTATTCTGAATGCACGCAACAATAATGTTCGAAAGAATTGTCTGGAAGACGACTTGCGTCTGTTTACTGGATGGATATGCAAAAGTAGTCACAACTATGGATTTTCTACTCTTGCAGAAAAAAAAAAGACTGCTTTTAACATAATAGAATAGAATAGAAAAAAGTTTATTTGGCACCAAAATTACAACACAAGATGCACCTACATACAAGATGAAATTAAACTACCTACAAGATAATATTATGTACACAGAATTATGTACTACCTTGTAAAATCTACGATGATTTCTGCAAATGGACATTTTAATTAAATGTAACATTCAATTCAATCGACTGATTTATTATTATTGAACAACTTCATTTGTTAAGCAGACCGTTATCCATATGCAAAAATATTTTCCCATGTGATTGTAATTGGTCATTTTGATATTAATATTATAGGCACAGATATAGGCATCCAGCTGCAGAATATTAAACACCGATTGTGACTGGGACAGTCACAAAGTAATTAATTTGCTTAAAATTCCGATTCACAACAATCGATAATGCCTTCCAATCATCAGAAAGCAGATTTTAATTAATTAAATTCATTCAATGCTGAAACATCACTTGCTTTCAATGACTCCCAGACAAAGCTCAAAGTGTATTATTTTATAGACAAATCGAAACAGCATGCAAATGGACGCTTACCTAACGAATTTGTGTTACTGTGAAATGAGCTTTATGGATGTTGTTTTAAGGTTGATTGTCAAGTCTTCCATAGGTCGAGATGTGACATAGTGAATTGAAATCGCAACATAATAGGGGATGGATGGGGGCGTGTCCGTGGCTCTGCGCAAATATAATCAAGAACAGGGAGTGGCGATGAGTTGGCCCAGGTAAATTAAAATATTTGTAGAGAGTTTGTGGTTCAGAGATACAAAGGAAGCTGTGTTAAAAAAAATAAATTGGATAGGTTTTTAGTCGAATACACTTTTCTATAAAAGTAAAATGAATAAATTAAAGTTACCAGTTGTGAGTAATAATAATCAATTTTAATAATACCAGCGGTCATATCAATTTAAAAAAAATTTTTTGGTACTTGGTCTGTCCACTACATTGATTAGATTTTTATTTAAATATGAATTATTTAGGTTGTTCGAAGATTAAGTGCAGGATAAAAAAAATTCAAGTTACAATTTTAAATGCAATTTAAATTAGACACGCCTTCAGCGTATAACATAATATTAAGATAGTGATGTTTATCAGAAGGGGCTTAAACTTCGTAATAATATTACTAGAGTTGAGCAATTTCCATAAATGTTTTGACGTATTTGTCATGAACGACAAACGTCCTGAATAACTTTCCTGGATGTATATGATGAGTATTGTGGTGGTTTGTTCCGGAAATCCCCACCGACAAATCCCTACCAGTGGGGATTGTTATTTTTTTCCAAAAATCCCCACCAATAATCCCCACCGACAAATCCCTACCAGTGGGGATTGTTATTTTTTTCCAAAAATCCCCACCAATAAAAATAGCTCAGCTTTGTAGGGATTTCGGAAAAATAACTAACAATCCCCATCGGATTCGTCTTCCAAATATTAACAAGCGATGGCCATCTCCACAGTGCTCCTGTGCACTAATCAACGGCTCCACGTCTGTGCGGAGTCGTCTGTCACAATGCCGCTATTACATTTGCCCGATAATTGCCGCCCCCCGCCCGCCAGACGGGCCACCGCTAGATACCATTACACACTGTTTAATACCGAATTATTGTATGCATAAATATAATTTAAATGTTCCTTTGGAATTCTAAAATATAAACCGCTTATAAGAGTTCTGGAATGTACCGATCAATCTTGACAAAAAATACCCCCAAATGGCCCAAATGAACTGTGCGCTTTTTACGCAATTTTCTCACGACAAAAATTTGAAATTGATAGAGCAAGCAGTCTATTATCGCTTACCTACTCTAAAAGTTTGGTGGGTTAGCAGTTTGACATAGTTAAAAAGATAAGGCGAAGTACCATAAGGGCTTCTTTACCTTCGTGGTTCCCCAGGCAAATTGGCAATATATCGAAAACCGAACAACTTTTACTGAGGTGATGTTAGGCTTGTTCGATGCCTCTTGTGCTGGCCTACCTCCAAACTCCAGTGTCACTGTGACGTGTCATTTTTGGAAAACCCTGTATAGCACGTTGAGCGAAGTTTCCTAGTGAAAAACACTAAGTCTTAATGGAAGGCTGCATTGACTGCTACCATCAAATGGACTGCGTACTTGTCTACTAGGTGAAGTATACCTAAGTCAAAGATCAGAGTGGCACCTCTAGCAGAAGTGAGTTAAAAACATTGTCAAAAATTAGTCCTTAAACCTGTCAACGCGAATTCGCTCTCAAACAAAGGACAACGCAAAAAGTTGTATGGGCTCTGTCCCCACCCACCAACAGACTTGGCACTAGTTATAATATTATTATGACATTCCTTAAAAAGACAAATAACCATTTTTAATCCAAAAAATGACGGGGTATTCAAAAACAATAAAACCGTCCTTATGCCGTACGCCTAAGAATCAGAATTGCGCTGTAAGTGTCTAGCTTCAAGTAGACTCGACTGTAAAATATTTTTTAGGATTATATTTTATTGAACACTTTTATTTAGGCCAGGGGGGTTACTCTTGATCGCCAGCACATTATTTTCACAATTAACTGTGTCAAAAAAATACTTGAAAAATACAACATTCAAATTCGATTTGCGTGAAATCCCCATTCCTACGGGGGATGTCGTCATACAAAAAAAAAGATCAGTATGGCAAGAGGTATAAATAGAGATACGTTTGAAATCTGTTGGTGGGTGGGGACGCTCCTTTGCATAGTCCTTTACTAAAAGCCTTCATGCAAAGATCGTCTGTCCACGGTTTAGTGGATTTGCGGCGAGGACATTGCTTTCACAAGGCGGTTAAAGCTATTTCGTTTCACAGTACGTCGCTGACCAAAAGGTGCCGAGCTTTTAATCGGATAAACAGATTGGAGGTAAATGTCACGAGATCGTATCAAAAGCTTTTAGCGATTAATGAAAACTGTTTACGATTCAACCTTTGAATAATTTTCATTAAAACTGTGCGTATATACGTACGAATTATTGTTTTGTCCAGTTCGTTATATCCTTTTTCCACTACATGAATTTAATTCAGCAACCTATACTTAGGTAAATGAAGCTGATCACGGCATGACGTACCGTATGATATTCTTAAAGAGGCATGAAAAATACCGTCAGGACTGGGCAGTAGATGACAATATACGGACATAAGATATATAGCCGTTCAAGACCCACAAGGCTGGCACTAGAGCATCCCTCTCAGAAGTGAAGGGGAATCCGGAGAAGATTAGTAAAAGTACCTATTGGGACGTCTTTCGTCCAGAGTCCTGTGGGTGTGAGTGACTGATGACAATCTGATGATCTGACGGCGTGTGTTCTCACACACGACATCAGATTGTCATCAGTCATATTGGTACACCTCTAATAATAAAACGCGTACTTAATCAATTGTATTGTTTAGAAAACGCTTCGCGCGTCGCTAATGAACACCACAACCATTTCATACTAGGCATAAGAAAAACAATTAGCTAATTTACCGTTAGGTACATTTAATCCCCGAACGAACTTATGAATGGTGACCGCCGGCTTTAATTAAAGGATTGGCCGTTTTTCCGGACCGGCGGTACTTTGGATACGGCAACGGATACGTATCCGTGATTAGCCGGATCAAACGGCGGACACGGTTAGGCTGAGGTGTGCCGTCACTTTTTATTCGTTTTTCGGCTCCGTTCACTCTGACGAATACTATTTCAGCTTCTACTTAGTTTAACGAATACGGTTTTTACTGTTATTTTTTTTTTTTCAGTTGCCAATATCGTATAAAATAAGAGATTTTACGGTAAATTTTTACTGAGGCGATGAAAGCTAAGTGCTTAGATTTAAAAAGATTGTATTTTAGCCAGCTTTAATCAGTAGATGCCTAAATAAAGTTGGTTTGATTACAAGTTATGTTGTAATTTACAACTAGCAATTTTTTAACTATCATAAGTCACATAAATGACGTAAAACAAAACAACATCACCGAACAATCACAACTAATTTCAAACTCGAGTAGCTGAATCACGAAAGCAGTTTTTAATAATGGAAAATAAAAAAAAACTCGAAAACCCTTTTGTGAATTATCTACTAGCGAATATTCCGGCGTATTATTGTTGGCTTTAGCAAACTGCATTCGAAATTAAAATTTTTCATTCTGCCTCCCCCGAGTCCTGGTACAGGAGATCACTTTTGATTATGCTCCCTCCCACCGCAACGTAATTGGTATATTTTGTTGAAACAACAATGGCCTGCACATTCGTTTTAGACTTTATAAATTGCTTCGCTCTTTTGTGCTGGTGGCGGTCTCAGCGGATCCGCGGGTATTGTGAACGGATTTGTTATTATCATCGCATTATGTTATTTGTCTGGTGCGTATTTTTCTTTTAATCTGACGAAATATTTTTATGTCAGAAACATGCGTTATAATATGTCTTATAAATCTTGCTTCCCTCTCATAGATGGGTCATTGCATTCCCTCAGATATGTTTAAGTGAAATGATCATATAATTAATATCATTGGAAATGATAGCATACCTTACCGTACTCGTATCGATTCACTTCTTATCAGGTGACAGGTCGCTGAGTCCCAGTATATTTTTAAATTTTAAATTCTTTTTAGAACGGTACCTAAACAGTCTTACGACTTATTTACAGTATTAGTAGAGATTGTATCGATAAATGAGTTTTTTGCCGGTGCTTCTTGATAGCAACATTCCGAATCTGGTGGTAGAGTCTGTAACACTTTACTGTCTGACTAATATTAAAGAGGAATGATTTGATTATTTGTTTGTTTGTATTGAATAGGCTCCGAAAATACTGAACCGATTTGAATAATTCTTTCACTGTTCGAAAGCTACACTATCCCCGGTGAACATAGGGTACTTTTTATCTCGGAAATGTGTGGGAAAGAGGGGATATTTGAAAAAAGTAATTACTTGGTAACTATATAGAGCGTAAATATATAGTCAAGATGAATGAAGAAACGTAATAGCGACGACCTTTTCAAAGAACACCTAGCCGACCCAACAGTGTCACAGAAAACGCTAGGAAAAGACCTTCAGAAAAATTCAAAAGGAAAACAAAACTTTTAATTTACTTTTTATTACTGTCAAACTTTTGTGGCACTATTGCCAGTGCTACTTTAAAATAACAAAATAACCACGAAGATTACATCACAACATTAATAACCAAGCAGGTAAATATAAGTTTTAAAAAAATTAAAGCTGGCTAAATTATTCAGCGCCATTTATAGAAAAAAATATTGCTTTCAAATTTCAGAAGCATTGTTGCCAGTGCCTCTTTAAAATAAATAACGTCTTCTCAAAACTTTTTGATATGTATTCCTTTAAAAAAAAAAGATAAGCTTTTTATTGCTGTCAAATTAATCGTAACTTTGATGCCAGTTACATTGAAAAAACCAAGCAGGTTATTATGCAAATTTTTCATTTGATGCTGGCTAGATTTTTCAGAAAAAAAATCTAATCGCCTTTAAAGGAAAAAGAAACAATTATTTTCTTTTTATAACTGTCAAAATGGAAATTATGCTGCTAGCGTTTTATAAATAATTATCGAAAAAAGGTTGCATGTTATTTGAAAAGAATGATAATGAAATACAAAAAAATAATAATCGACTACTAAAATATTAGTATTTTAAAAGTCGAAACAGGATAAATACTTGGTCATCGAAACTCCTGAACCGATTTTAAAAATTCTTTTATTGTTGGAAAGCTAAACTATTCTCGGGCAACATAGCTTAGGGTACTTTTTATCCCGGAAATGTGGGGGGAAGGGAAGGGACATTTGAAAAAAGAAATTACGCGCGGGTAAAACCAGGGTTAAGGCGTTGGTCCTGCGCCTGATCTTTCTTCGGCCGTGTCAGACTGCTGTCCGTGTTATGGGAGTGAGGGAATAGGGAGTGCACCTATGCTTGCGCACTCACTTGTGCACTATAATATATCCTGCGTAGTTGGCTGATCGTAGAAGATTGGCCGCCGTAGCCGAAAACTCGGCTAGGAGGACTGTCTGACGATTCATAAATGTCCATTTCGTTGATCCTATTACCATTACGTGGGGTCTGTGAAGATCCTTTACACGTAAAGTGTGCAAAAATACCCAACGGTACCATTTTTATTTTTTATTTTCAAACAAGCCACGCTGAATCTCACATTGCACCATCATTGTATCGTTGCAATTGTCACCTACAACCCCTTATAAAAAGAGCAAAACGGAATACATTTTTCACTTGTTCACCTCGCTACGTCCAAATGGCGAGGCAGCAATGTTTTAAGAGTAATTACCGCAGGTGACAATGCGAGGGCGGAGTGACGCCATCAACTAATGCAGTGCCAGAGGTGATTGTCGTAGGTGCGCCTGCTAAGAGAAGATCTTCTGGACTTTACTACTCTGGAAGCGACACCTTTATCAGGTATCAATAAGTATGAGTATGAGTGTGTGTGATTAAGGGCTAGGTCAAAAATTACTTTTATTATTATTACCCAGACTAAACCAGGAAGTAAGGAACTAAATGATTGATTTAGACAAAATCACATTATGTGATTCTAAATGTAAATTTTATCAACTTATTTTTACTTTTACGAGATTATGTTCTGAAATTACGAGATTTTACAGGCAATTCTGGTTCCCACTTCCAATCATAGCCGCATTTATCGTTTATTAGGGCGTAAACGCATTTTCCTCCAAAAATAAATGCCTGTTGTTTAGCGGCTATTATGTAGCGGGCTAAACTAATGAAGAACACTTTGCCTTATGAATCGCCATAATTTATGCGAAATTTCTTCAAATAGCACCAATTATGCGCATGGCCAAGTTATTGAATTACCTACTTAAATAAATGGCATCTCCAATCTTTTAGCAGCAATTACCATAGTATAATAAAAAACGCAACAGCAAAGCACATAGGCACGTCGGTCTTTAGACAGTGGTACATCCCCGGTAGAGTCGATCATTGCGACTGACAGCGGGAATGGTCTATTTCTACCATGGAATTAATATTACAGACAGGAACTTTCTGCAGCGTGATTCTTACAATCATGGTACGTGACATGTCATTTCCATTCGACATAGACGTGTGTTCACAGGTAGAAGACTGATTACTTCGCTGCATCGCGGTACGCACCTCACTAATTAACGTGCCATACTGTATTCTTTGCTAAGCTATGAGGTTGCAAATATCTGTTGTCATAACGTCGCTCTAATATCTAGTTTCTGCAGTTCCTCTCAAATTATGAAGGGTGTGATAAAAACTTTTCATCGCTTTTCATTTGTTTTTATATTTTATCTCGGTGACAAGCTGCCACTACAGGATTGCTGCGCTTCAATTAATTTACTGTTGCCCACTGTGTTTTCAAATAAGTCTGTAATAAAACTTTTTGCATTCACCAATTTATTAGAAAGCATAATATGTTTGGTTAGTGGCCATTATCTTGGAGTACTAGGGTAAGCGGTAGGGCAAATTTGTGTCGGTTTTTTTTAATACAGCTCGAATTTCTGATGCCAAATCCGCATTTGTCTAGCGTGGTAATTTAGTCTACCTATAATTTTAAGGATAACTTGATTTCAAAAATATAAATATCTACTTATGCATGTCCCACTGCAGGGTTAACCCTGCTTTACTAAACGGGGTTAACCCCCCCCCCCCCTAACTTTTACACCAACTAGCCCACATTTGCAAGCAAATTAATTGTTAATCAGCTTTGTACCTACTTATATAAATATGCTAGTTAGCACAGTAGGTATATATGCATCTGTAGGTTATAATCTCGTTGGTCTATTCAGCCATTGGCATTGTTCAGTCCTTGTGTACGGACTGTACGGTACACAGACGGAGCGGACGACACAATGGGGTATATTAGTCTCGAGTTGAGTTAATATCGCTCGCACCCGACTACAAAGCCTCCTTCGAGAGGCTGGTCTGACGGAAAGATACTCTACTTGGGACTTAAATCTACAGACTAATTCAAGAATCTCCAGAAGATATTATCTGTCAGATAACAGACAACACCTAAAACCACGTCGATCCGTTGCTCCGTTACAACGAGGTATTCCGTGAAGCACACCCAAACGAAGCACAACCAGACGAATCACACCTAAAAGTATTCACAACATGGAGGAAGATAAAAAACAGTTCTACTCGTATTTCTATTACCGCAAGGCAAGATGAAGGAGATATTTTCACCATTTCCCATGGTAACAGAGAATTATCACGGGATAAACACTAGCTTCTCTTTCCCAAGTCTATTAGCTTTTCTTAGTTTCATCAAAATCGCTTTAAAGGTTTAAATGTGAAAACTTATCAGACATAGAATGGCATACTAGAGTCACTGTTGCGTCTATAATACCAGTAAAAATTATAATAATAAAGACTAATTTTTTTGTCTGATGAGTTGTAGGCGACAGTAAATAAGCAAGTATTTTCGGTTAATTATTTACATAATCGTGCACGACCAGAAAGTTATTTTTGCAATAAACCCTGTAGTAAAGCTCTTTTTTCCTGTAAAAATTACCAGCGAGTAAATTCCGATGAATGAATGAAATATATTAAGTAAATGTGTTTCTTTGTGCAGATTTGTTTGAGAGAATATTTTAACTGTTCTGTGCCGGCCGGACTTTTCATTTGCCTCCATCCGCCCACCAGTAGCTCCTATAAAATTATATGGAGCAAACAATCTGCGTACGCGAACATCGACGCTCAAACTTTTACGACTATTGGACTATAAGTACTTGTGTTATATCTCCTCATTCTGTTTTGTTATATGAACACATACATAAGGGAGGTAATGTGGGACTTCCCTTTTTTTTTTTTTTTCGGAGGAGAATGCGTTTATGCACCGTAACCGCAGGCTAGCTAAACCTGCGGCCGTGTGTGGGACTCGAGACTAAAGCGTCCACTACCCACTAAACTCCCCCGGTTCCCCTTCACACCCGATTGGGACAAGCCGGTGCCAGCGTTAGCTATTGACCAGCCCATCCCCGGGTACCCCGACAATGTGGGACTTCCCTACCCAAAAAATAGGTATACCCACTAAACCCCACAGTGCCAAACAGACGCCTTAGTGGTCATGCCACAGGAAATACAGGAATTTGCGTAGCCTTGGAACTGAGAAAAGCCAGCGTATCCCGTTGTATTATATCTCTGTATTATCAAGTACATATAGGTTAATCAAGGAAACATTTTATAAGACGAACTGGTGATAATCGTCCCATGTAAAAAAAAAGACAAGCAGCGCTTGAATTAAATTCCTGTTTGAATGAATATTTATAAAAACATCACATCACATCACATACTTGAAATGTGAAGTAACTCTGCTCAATATAAAATTAGTTCAGTGTAGTTAAGCATTTTATCTGTTCATCCCGATAAAAAAATTGCAACCAATAAAATTTCGGCTGTGATAAAAAAGAAAGTTTGTTTGTCTGCCTGCTACATTTACACATCTAAACTAAACTAGACATAGAATAGACCTTAAGAAACTGAATGATATAAGTGACACACTATTTGTTCAGTCAAAATAAGGTAATGGGGCTCCGAAAAGAGCCGTACTGAAAGTTAAAGATATCTTAGCAGGGTTAATCGAACTCTGCAAAATGGGTAGAGTTTACTATAACACGTCATGGCGTGTGTGGTATGTACATATGTCTGCTGCGCCCTTACGCTGAAATGGTTGAACGGATTCAGATGAATACTAATTGAAATCGCACTGAAATAGGTACATGCATAGCGACTATTTTTGCATAATGTTACCTCGAGTGTTGCAACTTGCAAATAGTATACATTTTCATTTAAGCCTTCATAGTGGCTTAGGAAATAAAAAAATATCCCTGGACACTATTCACACAGCATACTATGGGTACGGGTGCCAGACAACGGATTGACATTACTTATATACTTTTTTGTAATCATATACATAAGACATACATAGATAGGTAAACATATTAGTCCTAGGTCTAGTCTAAGAGTAATAGTTACCTAACTCGAAATTGGTTATGACTTTCATTGGTGTAAGTTATTTTTTTTTTATTCCAAACTGAAATGATTTAAACATGAGTTTTGAGTCCCGATGTCTGTTGGAACGCGCACTCGGTAAAAATTACAAAATGAAAATTGCGGCCCCGCGTCCGTGAATACGTTAATATTCAATATTGAGTACATTATGTTTACATCAAAATATTGAATGAGCTCGCCAAAACGCCGAATGGAAATCAAACGGATATCCCGCGAGATTTATTTGAAATGTTGTCTGTATTAACGTTTATTTACTAGACTAGCCTTTTGCCCGCTGTTTCACCCGCGCGTAATTTCTTTTTTCAAATAACCCCCCTTCCTCCCACATTTCCGGGATCAAAAGTATGTTACTCTCTGGCAGTGCCCTGCACCCGCTACTACAGTTATAAGGTCTCATATATGTACTCAGTAATTTCCCTATATGGTGGGCAGATGAGCTTGCGGCACACTTGATGGTAGTTGACAACCGCCGCCCATAAGCAGTTGCAACACCTGAGAAATCAAAAATGCGCTGCCGGCCTTTAAGGAAGGAATACGCCCTTTTCTTAAAGATTTGCAAAACTTGTCGGTTTTACTCAACATTTTGGTCGTGCATAGAAGAAAATTGCGTGAAATGCATCAATATGATTGGGATGAATTCTTTGTCGAGAAGTGCGGACAGTTCGGTGACGGAATATTATGGAATTAAATTAACGTTGTTTAATCATATTTTTTTTTCGACGTCCACAAACATGTTTTTTAATCAATTTTGAGCGATAACTCGCCATCCGTTGACAATGGGGCGCAGTCAATTTGCGCATTCAATCAATTCGTTGATAGAGGGAATGAAATGGTAATCGCTTTAATATATTAAAAGCATCCAGAGCTACATGATTGAGTGAAGCTCGGAGTACATCAAGATAAGTTTATGTTTTTGAATATAACACATTTTTGGTAAATCATTTTGTTAAATTCATTGTAACTATAGATTGAGGTAGTGTTTCACTTAATACATGTTGGACTTAGGATCGATGGCGCAATTGTTAGTAAAATAGCATAGATAATAAAATAAGTACTAAACTAATAAAAATGCTCCTGTGGCGTAGGTTCTATGTAATCCTAATCACCAAACATTTGAGTCTCTCCCGTGTAACAACAACAGTAAAAGGTAAGCGAATTTTCATCATTCGCTCTAATACGGTTACTAAAGAAGGTATTTTGTACTCATCCCTTCTTAAATATTTTTATCGATTAAAGTCATAGGAGCGAAAAGTAAAAATTTTTTTATCCACTAAAACAATTTTGCATTAAGTTCAAGTCATAATAACGACATTATATTATTTTATTAACTTAATAATTAATTCATAAAACAGTCGAGAACAAAAGCACGACAATATTGAATATCAGTTACACTTGAAACAAAAAACGCTCGCAGCCGCCTTAACCCTTTCACTGCTCAAAATAAACATCCAAACTAAACCAAGTCCATCAAAAGGCAACGTGATTAAACTAACAGACCGCCCGTATAATACGCGTTTAATCACATGACTCGGTTCCGCTGCGAACTTGCAATCACATTAGCGGGTGAACCCTAAAATTTTAATCTGCGCCACAATGGGAGCAATCGCTGATTGCAACCAGTGCGCATATGCATAGTCTTTGGGGATCGTTTAGCGTACACTTCGGGCCGAGGAGTGCTTGCCACATATTTTTTTTAAGTATTTTTTTGTTTATATTGTTGTATTTATGGGGGGCATAAAGCAAATACTGTGTTGGTCTATGCGACCGGACTTAAAATCAGTGTATATGTTACAGTCAAAACCCAAAACCAGTTAATAGACCTTTTGACCGGTCAAAATAAGTTGATTTAGGGTGTCAGTTAAAGGCAACTTTTAACTTCTAAAATGAGTTCGAATCTCACGGGGGTCATCCCTTTGTGTTAGGTTAGGTTAGAACTGCGACCACAAAACGACCAGAACCGAATCCTCAGTCAATATCGATATTGACCGGTCAAAAGGCTTATTGACCGGTCAAAAGGTCTATTGACTGGTTTTAGGTTTTGACTGTAACATATATTATATTTCCACTTTGAATAATTTATATATTTGGAAGTGACATTGCGTATTAGCTCCCGCTAGCATTTAACATGATACGGCAACTCTACTTTTCATTTTGTGTTTGAAAACTATATTTTATTAGTTCTTCTCTTTGCTTTTACAAGCAATCATTTAGATAAAAAAAGAAGCAGATGGGTATGTTACATGCGTCACATTTAATACTTTGTGACGCAATGTAAATTTGTATCTCATCAACATCAGGCCATGAGATTCATTCTTATATTAAGCGCAGCTACAAACATAACTCATGAACTTTTTTTTATGTAATTGGATCATAATGAACTATTTATTAATAATCTTAAGTTTCAAACCATAAATCACTTATTTTAAAATGTTAGGAAACAAACCCGTGTATAAACTACAGTCAGATAATATGCAAAAACTACTCGCATTAAATACCCAATAATTTTGTCCCGCAGTACACCCGTGGCGGGCGTAACAGGCTAGGGACGAATTGTTTTCGTATTAATAGCATGTCGAGAGGTGTACTTATAAAAGAGCGCGCCCCTTCAGTTATGACTATTTGATCACTCAATAATGTCTTTCCGTGTCTACTTTTTATTATTTTATGTTTGCTTTTGGCAGATTTTTTATTTTTAAGCTTTATTTAAGACTGTCAACGCTTTACAATACGTCACGCTGTATTAAACGTTTTAAATTACTCTTTAACTTAATTTTACCATTGATTGCAACTACATATTAGACAGAATATAAAGTTTTTCTGTCGTCTTTTAAATGTAGTCTAGAGATTTTTTTACCCATCCGGATTCTAACCGTACAAATGTTATTTAGCTCTTTCGATCCATGCACGACTCTGGACATCGGTAGTACATTTGCTACCGATGTCCACACCACAACACATGACCGAACTAAATTAAATGACTGAAAAAACAAAACAGAGACACAAAATGTGCAAGCTAAACAAGACTGCAATGAAAAACAAACACGTTCCTCCAATAGAACGGAACCTGATTTACGCGCAGTTATTACGTTGCAGGTGCGGATGACGAGGTAGACCCCACCCTCATTTCCCCCCACTACCCATCTACACTACAGTTTCGTCGCGGCTCGAAATTAATTCCTCTAGATAATCAGAAGTTCCGTGGGCGCGTAGCTTCACTCCCTTATTGTGGGGCGATTGGATGAAATAAGAAATAGGAGAGCTGAATAAATTCGTTCGGTCTTTGTTGTTGCAGACTGCACAATTATGGAGGTTTATTGGAGATTACGATTGCGGTTATTGGTAGGTTCGTGTGGTGTTATAAAAGTAACTAGATTTTGAAGAATCAGAAACACTCGTGTGTTGAAAACTCTTCCTGGCTAACGATATTACAAATCTTTTGTTATTTTTAATCGTGTCCAATTCTGAAGATGATTGTGTTCATGATTGCGTCTAATTTTACACCCGAAAAGACACCAATTAGCCAATTTTGGCTTTTAGGTATTTGCTCTGACCTACGTTAACACGTAAAGGAATAAAAAAAATGGAATGGTGTTTCCAAGTGTTTCCTCTCCGTCCTATACAATTTTTTTTTAATATTCACATAATATTTCTTGAGTACGGCGGTACGCGGGTACGGGCACAAAATTAATATTGTGAGAAGTGAAATATTTTTATCAGATTAATCGGTTTATTGAAAAGCATACATTTTTGAATCTACTATGTAATAAAAATCGAAAGAGAGATAACTTACAATAGTGTGCAGTCAGCTGCTAGGGTGCAAAATAAGAGAAACGAACTGTCTAAAATTTACTTAAATTGAGATGAAAAGTAAAGAGTTGTAGAAAATTCCCAAATCCTCCGCTCCCAAATCAGCCACTGTAACATTAATTTAAAAGTTTTAAGAATTTTTCTACCAAGATTCGAACTTTTTACTCCCCAAAGCAGGTAAACTATACAGCGCCCTGCAGTCTACACAAGACAAAAAGGCTCAACGTCATAATTAAAAAAATCTCGTGCCGGCAAAGAAAGGGGGAAGCGGCGTGAAGCAAGACGGATGGGCCGCAGAGCACGCGCAGACAATGTCGCGCTTTGGACGCCCTGCTTGATCATAAATATATCAAGCGGAGACTCTGTGAGACTGGGACACACTAGCGGAAGCGCAAGAAATCAGTTTTGGACGGAAGGGAGTGAACTATCATCCTTCCGCTCAAAGCCAACCTCTACTGCCCGCGGTGCATCTTGCCGAATAGCGAACAAGGCTCTGGCAATCGACTGCAGGTGGCGGCATACCATCCAAATTTAAAGGAGTGGCTAAACGTAACAGGCCCGTGACGAGCTATAGCGTCAGCTTCAGCTTTGGATGGAGAGGTATGGTAAATGGGAAAGGGATGGTAAGGAGTGAGGGAAAAGGTTTCGCGACCACCAAACTCACACACATCCACCAAACGGAATGCAATAGCAAAGCTGACTAATAGGTCGATCTGCTGTGAAAGGTTGGTACTTCACGTCATTTCGACTGATACACTGAAACTGTCTGCAATATGGCACTTAAAACATTTTTGATGTAATTTACCTGTTTTCCTTTGTTTTAGTCACCTTGGCTTGGCAAGGCAGCCATCTTCTTCGTAGAGTCGAGTGAGTTTAAGCGCTTTAAGCGCAGCCTAGCGAGACCAAAGATTCAGCCCCCCTAGACAAGCGGCATTTATGACGTTCGTTATAGCTCAATTTGCGATAGCGAATGTCAAATCCCATACTTTCAACACGTGAATTTTCTATGGCATCTGTCAAATCCATACAAATTGGACTTAGCGAAATTCGCCAGCTATGAAGCGATGTCATCTTGTCTAAGCCCCGTAGTCTAATTATAACTATGATCTTTTGATTGATCACGGCCAATTCCATTTCTTGCATTTATGTTAGAGCTTTCAATTCCAATGAAGCACTTTTGATTTAAAATTATAAAAAAATATACCCATTATATCGCTGTTGTACAACTATCTTAACGTAGACAAGGAAAGCTTGCACATGAGTGTATGAAAGTTAAAAGGGGTGTTAAAACAAAACGAATGACTTCGGACAAAGGAAGGAAGCGACGCGTCCTCGCATTACAGACCCTTTTGATATTACGATTTGTGAAGCCAAGAGAGGATACCTAACGTATTTTGATTAATGCCAGCTTGTTTAATATACATGTGAGCTCAAAGCTATTGTCGTGACGGCCTTTGTTGACTGTGATATTTACTTTGGCAATCTCCGAATCATTTTGTTTCGGTGTCATGGGGTACATTTTCACCATGCTAAGAGCATGGGATTATCTGGGAAAGCCACACTCATTCCTTAAGCGTAAAGTACAAATCATAAAAAAAAAACTTGATACCTACACATGATAAACTACATTTTTCAACATTTGACTAAAAAGTAGGCTGAAATTATTTCAGATAAGTTTGAGTTAGTTTATCTGCAACAATAGTTTGTGATTTTGAAAAAAAGTAAAATACTTTGGCACAAAAATTAAGGTGTGTAACAACTTCCCTCTGCCTTTAACTTTGTCTTTAACTTTAAATAGTTTGGTATTCCAAACCAAAGCTAAAAAGCTATGAAGATAATGCATCTATCTATCAGTATTACGCTAATAATTAACCACCTTAATCAACCTCCATACCTTATATACCTTTACCTGTACAGTCAACAGTCTACGCCGAGCTAGTTTGAAAGCGCATTAATTAGTCCAGTGTGCGCGCTGCGCGGCCGACTGTATTGTCCCGACTGCCTGCAATAGGTAAACACTGTTAGCACTCTAAATAGGGTTGTAGGATTGCGATGTAGTTGGATATTTGGTGCGAGAAAACATAAATATGACTATTTTGGAGCCCCACGTTGGGCGCCAATATTTTTTTTCTTTTGAAAAATGCAAACATTTTAAATAATTATGCCAAGTTTTTCTTACCTGGTTAATAAACTTAAGAAGATTCATCTTACCTTGAGGCTCCTTCGCTTTAACCAATGACACCCCACATTGGGCGCCAATGTTACTTTTAGACTTTGTTTGTATAAAAGGCGCATAAATAACATACCTTTGTTCATTTTGAACGAACTCTAAACATTAAATATAACTACCACACTTATGCTTATACATTGATTGAATCTCCGTCATGTGAATTATTGTCATGCATAGGTACAATTTAGTTTGGCGTTAAAGCAATTTTTCATACTCTTTGCTACTGTTTACACATTAATGGTGAGTGATCGATAACTACAATCAAAATTAAGATTCAAGATGAGCTTGTGTCACATTGTGAAATCGCAGTCGCAACCCTACCGCTTAGGGGAGGCATTTCCCACTGGTTTGCGCCTCGCTTATAAATGCTATTTTAACGCGGAAAAAAAGATTAATTAACTAATAGAGCTGTCGGGCCCGTCTCGCTTATATCGCTCACACGACTAATTACGCAGATTGCCGTCATGCGCCGACGCTGCACACAGATGCACTCGCGATTTTAAGGACCACTTTTAGTTTGGTTTTTAATTGATTCATTGACAAGTTTTAGGAGAGGGCTGTGAATGGGGGTTGAAGAGTGATTTGGGTTTTGGTTACTGATATTGTCTCGCGAGAAAATTGTAGTAAAAATGCTTTTTTGGGCTTAATGTTTTCTGGATTGGGTGTTGCGTTTATCTATACCAATTTCACGTCAAAAGGGAGCTAAGTCGTCGTTTTTTTTTTTGATATGGGGATAGTTCGGGAGCTGGAAAGTGACATAAATTATGCTACTTTTTATCCTGGAAAATATTACATTCCTGTAGGCTAACGTCGTATTGTCCGCACGAGGGAAACCGCCGGATACATGCATTGAACTCTATAAAAGTGCTACAGATTAAGCGAAGATGAACTATCCGGCTATTACTATTCAAGGCAAAGGTGATCTTAGTCTGTTAATTCAATTTGTAATTAAAAAGTTAAGGTTCTTTTTTACAATACTGTATAGGTATAATACTTACAGAATATTCTTTGAGGTGCCATAGCTTAGTAACTTCACTAAACGATTTAACGTATTCCATCTGTTATGTAGGCATAATTATTTTAAATAAATAAATATCTCTGGACATTATTCACACAACGCCATCTAGCCCCAAACTAAGCATTAGCTTGTGCTCTGGGTGCCAGACAACGGATAAACATTACTTATATACTTTTTTTTTTGTAAATACATACATATTATACATAGAAACACCCAGATCGATACAAACAGACATGTTCATGCACACAAATGTTTGTACCGTGCGGGGATCGAACCCGCGACCTTTGGTGTAATAGCCGACTTCTCGACCATTACACCAAATGGCTCGTCGTTAACGTTACATTTTAAGAGCAAGTAATTTTATCCATCCAGGAAAATTTTGTCATAGTTCTTATAACTGATTTGTGATCGGTAAATACAGATTTGGTCGATCAAACCTCGTAGGTAGGTTTGTATAAAATCGTCAGGTCCGTGTGTAAATCAGCAATGGAGGACGATCGCTAAGTGGGTTGCAGATAGCGGAAACAGCGATTACGAGGAGCAAGCCCGCCCCGCCGCCCCCCGCTAACCATATCAGGGTTGCCACTTCGTAAAGATTTTAATTACAAACAGATACTTTTTAACTTTTTTATCTGAATCATCGATTTCATACAACTACCTCTCAGTGAATATTGCTTTTGTTAGATATCAGTTCTGCAGTCTATTTTTTAGATTCTATAA
Organism: Mecyna flavalis; assembly: GCA_949319885.1. NCBI lineage: Eukaryota > Metazoa > Arthropoda > Insecta > Lepidoptera > Crambidae > Mecyna > Mecyna flavalis. The sequence continues at coordinate 11,869,497 of OX439439.1, forward strand.
TAACATACTTCATTAAGTCAATCTATCAATGTGTTACATAATATAATATACACAAAACCTTAAGTAAGACACGCAAAATATAATAGTATGTTGGATAATTTAAGTTGTCAATCTTGGTGGATTACAAAGCTTTTTGTAAAGGATAGGTAAAAGTTAAAGTTTCAGCTACGCCAGAAAAGAAATTGTTTTGATTAAGAAAGCAGTAGGTAACTTTCAATACTCGTTAGTTGATAAAAGGGGAATGTGAATAATTGTTTGTTATAGGCAATGATATATTATAATATCATTGGTTATAGGTACATAATATAAATAAAAAACTTAATGTGCAACTTCTAATAACTGCTCCTCCACAGATTGTTAAACAGAGGCGCTAACCGCTGTTTCTGAATTAAGTAGTTTGGAATTCTGCATCGCACATCCTACGCTTGATGATGGTCTTCAGGCACAGTTGATCAAACTAAGAGGAAAGACTTTCTAAGTCATTAGATCTCCTAGAAATCCATTAAGCTGGCTTTTATTCATCATTCTTACTGAGATTCATTTAATTTTAATGCTTAATTCAGCGACAACCCTGAGGACGGCGAGCCGGGCGGCGCCCGCCCACCGCAACGCGCTAAACGAGTTTCCGCAAACATTTTAATGAATAACACCTCCCTCCCCCCGCCGCGGCCCTCCACCCTCCCTCGCCCGCAATGCGCTAATTAAACATTCCAGCCATATTGTTTCGTTTGCGATGCGCCGGCAGTTTGTACTGAGCACTAATGAGTTTACACCCTAATTAAAATATTGGCAGAAACTGACTTAATTAAAGTAATTAAAAATGTTTTAAGAGGAATCACTAGTAAACTATACGTGTAGTTTTTACGGACAAGCATGTACTCGAAGATTTGGACTGAATTTTTTAACTGTCATCGAAGATGTGAATGAGACATTTTGAACCAACGTAGCATATTTATTACAACTTAGCGACGAGCTCAAAATAGAAACTATTACAAGTTATTCAACCTTAGAGATAGACGAGCGAATATATGAGTGGGTTTGTCTAAGTTTTTATTGACGTCAGCGCAGAACCCTCTCACATAACACCAGCGTTAAATATAAGTGACTACTATTCCGGTTCGTCTGGTTTGTGACAGTGCCGGAGGCCCACACCCCACATACCCCCATAGGCCGGCAACGCATCAGCGATCCCTCTGGTGTTGCAAATGTCCATGGGCGTCGTTGATAGCTTACCATCAGCCGACCCGCTGGCTCGTTTGCCGCCTCTGACATAAAAATGAAATGAAATTTGAAATAGCGTGTGGTGGTGGTTGAAAAGAATGCTCGACTTATACCATGTTATTTTTTTTCGTCTATTGCCAGACCGACACGCAGCCCACCTCATAATCAGCGGCCACTGCGGCCTTTTCCATTTAGAGAGACTTCATCAGGAAGCGTCGCGTTTGATTTCAAGTGTACGTACTACTACTTCTAAGTACTACTTTGTGGATTCTGTACCTCCCTAGACGAGCGGCTTTCCAGTTCGAGTGGAAGATCTAATATGCTCTACCTCTCTTCGTAATCACTCTTTTTAATAATCGCTTTATAATAAGTACACAAGTAGACGAGTTTGACATTTAGTCAAACTGTAGTGCATAGTAAATGTCAGGATAGATACCGTTGCGCGTTGATATAAATATTAGCAGTAGGATATTTTTGAACGCGACCACGATGACATAGTATTGGTACCAACAGATGCACTACCGCTCTAAAGATAACACGTTACATTAGGTCAATTTGAGGAAGTCTTCACTCAATAAACATTGAAAGAATGAACAATCATTTGTAGGTCCCCAAAAATTGCTCATTTGTACTATTAATGTAGTTTACGACGATTGATTTGGTGTAATAAATAAATATCCATGGACATTATTCAACAAAGCCATCTCGCCCCAAACTAAGCATATCTTGTACTATACCTATGTATATCTCAAAACAAGGATACACATTATTAGGTATATCAAATTGCTCATTAAGTATAACAGTTAAAAGTTTGTTATTACTAAGAGTACGCGGGTTCGATCCATACGGTACCTACACAGATTTGTGTGCATGAAAATGTCTGTTTGTATCGGTATGTAGGTATTAACAAAAGAAGTATAAAGTAATGATTATTCAATTATCCGTCCGATAGCACCCAAAGTATAAGCTCTGCCTAGTTTGGCTATATTGCTAGGAACAATAAAACTTTCAGGGTGCAAAGAGCCCAACACACGGCTCCTTCCGGGCCCATAAGACAAACCTTTGTTTTAATTATTGTAACTCTATAGTTCGTAACGCATTTTCCACGTTAAATAATTTTGCAATCATTAAATCAAGAAACAAGAAAAAATATACTTCTCTTAATTTTATAATTAACTGATTAATTATCGTTTTTACTCTATAGTAATAAATTAGATCAAGTATAAAGTCATCGTTTATTCAAAAGTGGAGATTTCTTTGGCAAATATGTTATTTTATTACATTCATGGCAAATCTGTTGTTTACTTAAAGTTTTCGGCCTATGCAAGCATGCAATAACCACTTTGTGTTATAAAATATAAATATCTAAAAAATTGCTAGGCTATAGTAATCATTCAATATTTTTAAATGAATTTTTTACTTATTGTGGAATTTATAACTCAGATTTTTTAAACTTTCATTAAAAAGAAATAAACATATTTTATTATCACGAATAAGTATTTCATCACAAATAATATTTTATTATCACGAATAAGTATTTCATCACAAATAAAATATTGCAATTAAAGGATTTAGATACCAAAACATTATTCTAACTATAAAACACAGTTTAAATAATTCGATTATTAAAAATATTACTTAAGCACTATGTTATGTTATAGTTTTGAATTAACTTAAACAGCGTTTATACAAAATTATATTTGCACATACGCCATAACTTAATCTACACCTATTAAATGCTACCCGTCGCAGCTCTCCGATTGGCCGAATTTTCCAACCCCTGTGCCGTCCAGCCAATCAGATTCGTCTCTCAGCTCCGAAGGGGTGGAGCTAGGGGGGTTTTCAACGGGATGTTTTCCCGACATCGTGCAGTGCCGTTCTAGTCATCCCTAATGCAGTAACTACAATCCCTTAACTTGAAATCGTGATAAGTTTTTCGAGACGTTCCGCGGGCGAAAAAAGTTTTAGTATTAACTGTGTGATGTTGTAAATCTTGTACGATTACGCGATGGCGGGTCCTTATTTGTCCCCGCTCCCAGGGGATCTTCTGACTGAGTATATGTTCGGGAGACGCCGTCAGCGCCGTAATAGGACTACCTTCACTCCTCAACAGCTTAGTGAACTGGAATCCCTGTTCCAGAAGACTCATTACCCGGACGTGTTTCTGAGGGAAGAGGTCGCTTTGAGGATCAGCTTGTCAGAAGCTAGAGTTCAGGTAGTTATTTTACTTTCTTACAATAAATAATGTAATCCCGCATTGTATAAATTTAAGAAAATTAATGATGACTGTACTGTAAGTAAGGAACGATTCTTAGTATTTGGCTTTCAAATTGTGTTCGTAATTTTCAGACAAGATTGCTTTTAAATAATTCACTATTATTTATGAAAATATGCGTAATAAATCGCGATTAAATCCTTCAAAGTTCAGTTTAAAATGGTATTTATGGCTAAGAGGTAAAGCTTATTCCTGTAAACTAGGGATGTTAGGGGGGAGCTTCGTAACCGAAACCAAACTTATCGGATATCCGATAAAAAATTATCCGTAACCGTAACCGAATCCGAAATAAAAGTTCCGAATTGTTTCATATAGGGGCGGAGCCTAATTGAGACCTAATTGTTGTCTTATCAGACTCGTAACTAACTTGTGAACATTTTTACATTCAAGACTAGTTCGACAAATTGAAACAAAAGTGTTGTTACGGAATTTTACTTTTGAAATTCCTTAAAATTTTAATATCCGTAACCGAAATTATCCGAAACTATCGGATATCCGAAATGATTTCATATCCTGTATCCGTATCCGGTATAACAATCATTCCTATATCCGTATCCAATCCGTATCCGAAATTTCATATCAATAACATCTCTGCGTAAACTTTAAATTAATAAAAATGTGATGTGAGCGTCAAATCCTTACAACATTTACAATTTTAGAACTTTAACTATTTTATGCTTTTACGCATCTGAATATGCTTAGAATGTTATATTAATTAAAACTTGTCTAAGTGGATTTCATAATCGGACAATTTTGTTCCGTCGGCGAATTTTGTTTACTTAATTAATTCATCAAATTGTAATACCAAATCTATACTCGTAGATGTTTAAATAGAGGGATATCTAAAGAGCCAAGACCTTAATCATTAAAATCAAGTTATTTTTAGAATGATAGGATCTATAATTTTATCATTTGAATAAGTTGTAAGCATTATTCTTTAGAATTAATATGGTCAAGAGGATGGTTATTTTCACGTGCTTGACAGATATAAATATTAAGTAATTGAATCATCACTTTTATACGTTTGATTAACTTCGTTTGAAGGTTAAACTGGGGGTGCTTAGTGGATAGTTATAGGACGATCATATTAAGTTCCAAATTATACACACAACTACAGGTTGCGCTAGCCTGCGGTTATGGCACTTGACTCTCATTTTCCAGCGCATAAAATAAATAAACAAATAATTAAAAAATGTTTATGTAGGTACGACGTAAGTATTATATTTTATTATAATTGATTTTATACTTTGTTTTCTAGACAGGTCGTCTCAATTGTAAATTAACTATTTTATTTGATCTTTGTACAAAAGAATCTCCTATTCGTTTATCTGAATAAAACGTATTAAAAATGCTTGCAAAAGCATTTATATTTAGAAAATGAAGAAGCAGCTGTTCTTACAAAAATCCGCATGCCAAAGTTCGGAGCAGTTATCAAATTAAATAATATCCGATCAGATAATGGAAAGTCACAATGGCCTATTCGGTTTAAAGCTGTCCCATTTTGACCGAAGGGTTCGGTAAGTACGAAAGTTTTGGACAGCGAATAAATGTTTTGACCGCCTCCTTGGAACAGTGGTTACGTCTGCTTGGGTATAAAACCTAAGGTTCCGTTTCCGTCGTCGATCTGATTGGTGGTAGAACTTTTTCAGTGTCCGACTGGCTGGCTAGAACTCCTAAGTAAGTTCTTTCGGCGTTTTGAAGACCAGAGGTCCGAGCCCATGGTAGCACATTGAGCGATGCTTTTCTTTTATAACGTGTCCCCCCTCAATCTAATAGACCGTAGCGGCAGCTTATCATCCGGTGGGATGTTATGCTAGACTGCCAACTGAAGTGACTTTTGTAAATGAAGGAATTAAGATACTGCGCCTGCATTAACACCCATGGGTTACCTACATCGAAAAAATTGTGTCGGGTTTTTCGAATGAAGCGTTGTTATGATAATGAATGTTAATTGCTAACATCAATCCGCATATTTTGGCAAACGTGTACAGCCACGCAACAATGGGACATTGAATAAGCTGATTATTTTTATTTTTTATATACGCTGCTACTATTTTTCCTACTTTAACTAGTTTCCTTGACTTGAAATTAAATTGCATAGTGTTTTTCTATTATCTTGAGATACCAGTACTACATCAAGAACACTAAACTTATAAGTATTACTATCTGTGGTGAGGCGAAGACACGGTAGGCGGCGCTTTTGAAGAGTACTTAACAGATCTATCGGTTTTGTTTTGTACACCTGCTTTCCATTATTTAAATAATAAAACAGATAAACTTGTAATCAATTAATTGCTAATAAACATACATCAAAAACATTTATTTTAGGTAGGTATTATTATCTTGTTAAGTAGCGGTTAACTAAACATATTGATAACATACTAAACCTGAAGTTTTAGCATTAAGTGCCTAATGATATATTATTGATTCTTTAAAAAAATTAAACCGTTAGCTGCCCTACCTTATATCTCGAAATCATAATGCATTCTATCTGCTCGTATCCTTCCACCGTTGGGAATAAACCTTCCTTCCTTTATAACGCCAGCTGTATCTGTCACCATGTGCTTTTTGTCGACATGTTGTTCAATTCAAACCGGTGAATTTTAACATCAGTCAGATGGTCTGCCCCGCAATTGTATCGCACTCTTTGGTCTCTGTTGTATTGTAACCCTTTAAAAAGTTAATTAATATTGCGTTCGTCAACATATATCAAGAGTCCCGCCCATTTCTACAAAAGCTTTGCTCTCCGTATGTCTCCAACATTCCATTCCATTTTTTAAATTATTTTTTATGGATGTAATGCACTGAGGACTGAGGTCCATTATAATACGGCGTAGTGATGTAATGTATAAATATCAGCATAGCCAATGTCTCACTGCAGGGCAAAACCACTAGACCATTTAGGCGTTTCGTATGACATGGCAGTAGACATACCTACACCTATAGCAATCGCCACCAGTGGTGGCAGATTTTGTTGGGAATCGGAACTTCATTTAGCTACTTAATCTGTAATTTTGTACCTTCAGAAATCTGATCCAAAGTCCTGAATACAACCCCCAGTGTCATAATATAGGGACCACGGAGAATGAAAATTGCCAGTGCCAGTAATGGGTCAGCCCGTCGGGTCCAAATGTGAACAGTGGATATTCTATGTGTCCAGGTGTGGTTCCAAAACCGACGAGCGAAGTGGCGCAAGCAGGCGCGCCTTCAGTTGCTGCAAGACGCGTGGAGGATGCGCTGTCTGGGACTGGGATCGCCACCACTTTCCTTGCAAGGTACTGCTCTATTACATAATAAACACACTTTGTATTTGTCGCGGAGATCGCATAACGTACCGGCAACTTCCCTCTTTGTGGGATGAGGAGACAAGTAAGGGTAATGTGCACGCACTTTATCGCTGTATACTGTCGTCGCATAATAAGCGTCGTGGGTTCGTTCTACCATGTTACCGCTTCATAAATAACATTCGCTGTCTTGACGTTTTAGGAGCGGGTGTTATAACATTACATTACAATTGCCGTAGATATTGTTAGTTGGTAGGTACAGTCAAAAGCACGTCAGACGTAACACTTTGGACTTTGTACCGCTCTTATGTCGGGGGAATAAGCGCTATTATCGAAATGCAAGTGTATACCGTGATGTGCTGTTGACCGTACATGAAGAGCAGATGCATTTGTTGAGTCATCGCGTCGATAGCATAATCGACAGTACGACATGTCTTCTACTTAAAGTTAAAAAAATTTATTGCGTTGCGTAAACAGATCTTAAGTTGCGTTGTTTCGTAATTACCGCACTAAGTATCTAATATTTTCCTGATATGTTTGATACGAGCAACATTAAGCAAATGTCACAATTTGTATTCAAGATCAATTAACCGGTTTAGTTTTATATCTGGCGTTGAACGTTAGTTTTAACACCATAGTAAAAATTGTCTTAACTTTCAGGTCATGCAAAACCACCAGATTCCTCTCCAGAAGGACCAGAATCACCATCTGAAAAGGACTCGCCGGAACCCCCACCTTTAGAGAACAGAGAGCTGAAGTCACCTCGACAAGATCCTTACCTCCACAACAATTTGCCAGAAGGCATGCCACAGATGCCACAACCAATACACGATATGCCACCGCCAATGTACGGCAACGAAGATGGAAGAATCCTTCAACAGCCATTCCCGTTTCCGCCTATGCTTATGAACCCACCAATGGATAACAATGACGTAGTACCAACAGACTTGAGAATGTCGAAAAACTGTCCTTGTGTAGGCACTGAGGCAAATGAACCTCAGAACTTAGCTTACAGACCTCGCCGAGAAAAGGAAAGCGACAGTGAGAGTGATACAGAAATTGATTTGACGTCTCACTCTTCCAAAGATGACGATTTGAGAGAATCAGAAAGGCTGGCGAATAGAATTGCTACGAGCATTTTTAGGAGCGATACGGTCCTACATGATTTGGTCCCGAACGATCTTAGTCTCGGTTCAATTAAGAATAGCAGTGATCGAAATGTTGCTAATAGAGGGAACTTGTCTATTTAATAATTTATTTATATCAAAAATACTCATAGTGATTTTTGGAAAGTCCTTTTCCTTGTCCTTTTCCTTGTCAGTGATTTTGAGGGACTAGTAGTGAAGTCATTTTAAGTTAAATTGTCATTAGCTGAATTATTGTGTTACACTTGACTGTACAATATGTTTATGATGCTTAATCGGAGGAATGGGAAATAAAATTCCCGCTCCTCCTACCAATCGGAGTTCCGATCGGAGGACAGGGAATAACCCTTTATTTTTTACATAAACGTAACGATAATATTAATTCCATGATTTTTTATGGCTTATTGTTTATGGCAATAGTTCAGTTCTTATTTTTAAAAATAAAGATAAAGATTCATTTATTTGCCATTAACTTCAGTGATGTGATTTCTGTTTTTATAAACTCTATGGATAGAACTTAAATGCTAATCTTCGGAAACTGTACATGTAGAGTTAGACAATAGCGAAAAGATCTCAGACTTATGTTTTGTAGCTATTTGTGTATTATAATATGTGACTGTAGTTAATTGTTTCAATTGTACATTATGAAATGTATAAAGCAAAGCTAAGAACTTTGTTATTTTGTATTTATATAGTAATTTAGGGCAAAGTAAACAAACTTGTTATTTAATATTCTAAAATAAGAAGACAAACTCATTTAAAATTATACATAAAGTCTTGGTCCCAAAGAATAACCAATTTAATATTAGGTAAAAGAGAAACATCGCTTTGCTTACTGTATAAAAATAATCCAAAATTGGTAATCCAAAATTGTCATTTCGGAAATAACTATACTTTTGTGCTTTACAGTTTTTTTAAGATGAAAAAGACAGAAGAAGAAGAAAAAAAGGGTTTTGCAAAACGAATAGCTTGCAGATAAAAATGTGTTTGGTAATACATAAGTATTCAACTTTTTCACCATGAAGCAAAGGGGAGCAACAATTTAAGCTTAAAATAAATTATGATTGACTAGTCCGTTGCACTCAAATTTTGACATATGTAGGTTATTTAATTAGTGTGAAACTCAATTAAAAGCCTTACGTGCTGTAATCGGATCATTTAACCCTTTTTAAGGCACAGCCTGTTTTGCATTTGTTTCGCCAATAACCAAAGGCCAGTTTTACATTTGTCAGATATTATGTCGATATTCCATTCATACGAATGAGAACTGCAAAGCTGTGGAACTGATTGCCCGATTCTATGTTTCCTATTGAGTACAATATTACGCCATTACGGTCTTCAAGTCGCGAGTTAATAGATACCTTCTAGGCAAGCATGTAACAGCTGAGGCCGCTCAACGCTTTCCATCAGGCGTGAAAGAAGTTACTGATTAGATAGATCTTAAGAAATCTCATCAATCTTAACCCTACAACTACAACATCCAAATTTAGTTAAATGAACCACAACACGGGTCATGGGTGACCCCATTAAAAAACATGATTAGATACGTACAAAATATCAAACTTTAATAGCTTTTAACAATTCTTGCAAGTTTCTTTGGATATGAATGGACTACATAACAAATAAAAATAAAGTAAAAATCTTAAAATCTAGACACATTGATGACAAATAGGTAACCTGTGTTGTGCACATATATTTTTGGAGCACTTAACACATTTCTCTCTGCCCTTCCTATCTTGTGCTCTAGTGCATAAATAGCAGCGGGAACTTGAAGTTGATTGAGCTTGGGCTACTTGAGCACTGTTTTCTTCATCTACTCCCAAAACATGAAGCATCTCCATCTTCATGTTTTGGGAGTAGAACTGAAAAATCTGAAAAATCTCCGAACCTAATGAGCGTGCGCACGCCACCATGCGTCACGGGCCTCTGATTACCAATTACGGAAGGTACCTAGACGCACAGGATTGTAGGTGCAAAACTCGCTAAATTAAAATAAAAATACTTGTGTGTGGGGTCACCTATGACCCCATGTTGTGGTTCTAGGGTTAAGGTTAATTAATTATCATTATTATATTTGATTGTTGTTAAACTGGCCCTTAGTATATTTTTATTAAGGTAATAATCTTAATAATGTAAACATAATGAAATAGGGCATAATAAAAAACAAAGTATAATAGCACCATGTATTCTATTATATTGACGTATAAGCTGTACAGGATTATGCTTTACATTATGTACATTTATTGTAAATAATATTTAATTTTATCACAATAAATTTCAAGTATCTTTAAACGTTTTATATACTCTTAGTTAATTTACAAAGTCTTTTTAAATATGTCTAACTTATCATTAGGTACTAATTTTATCGTAGTATATAAATGCAGCTAAAGTAAAGGCGGAGTTTAAGTTTTTTCAATTGTCTAAAAAGATTAAGACGGTTCTATATCATATTATCTTTTCTCTAAGAATTTCCATTCATCGGAGAACTTTGCTAAACAGCCCATTTAAACAATAGTATTCGCCTTAACTTTGCTGCTATGCCCTCTAAATATAGTCACTCGGAACCCTTAAAAAAGAAAAATACTACATGTTTGGTACATTACGGTTCCAACTGCAGCCCTAATTGGTACAGTATAATTACGTTTCATAAATTGACTAAAGATTCAATTTAGCATTATGTCTTTTGTAATGTGTTATTTGCTAAATTATTTAAAAAGATATAGGAATCATACCTATATCTTACACAATCGGTGGAATCCATTCAAGTTCATGCCTCAGTTCTAAGTATTTTTAATGACGTCTATTAGTGCTTCAATACTACGCTGACATCTAACTTTTCTGTGCATCTAACTACTAGCAAAACCTCTACTGCAAGTTATAAGTGACTCAATAACTTTTCCTTCACATTTATTAATTTGACATTAACGTTAGCATCAATCAATTAATGCTTTAAGTAGATATTAAAAATGCTCAAATCTCAAAGTTATAATGAACTGGTTATTTGTTTTTAATTCGAGCGATCGAACAATGTTTGATTTTAATTTGTTTGACATTTCATTTGAACTTTTCTTTCGTCATCACACTCTACCTCGTCTGCTAACCACATTAGCCAAGGCTCTTTCGAGTGTTTAGATAAATGGGTTTAAGTAGTTTTAAGATTTCCCTACGCCAGTTTCTTTGCTTTCACTAACGGCTTTTTATATGATATCCCTGTTGAGATTCACGTTTTTCCGTTTCCCTCTATCCTCCAGAAAATACATATCCTTCCATAAATTATCTACGTATCTACTATTCGCCTCAAGCTTTTACTTGACAAGATTTAAAATCAGTTCTAAGCTCAGTACAAATGCTATTTAAATCTCAAGAACCTCAATATTACGGCCTGTACCTACATACCAGGAGCTAGTTTTTACATGTTTTAGAAGAATGTCCACAGACGATTGCACTGATAAAGGTGAGATCAATAGAATTTGTAAAATCTCTGCCCCTGGTCGAGATCTGTAGGCATCAGCAACTGTGTCGCTGCAGGCAATACCGACACGTGGTACCGTCGATGGGACACGTGGTACCGTCGATGGGACACGTGGAACCGTCGATGGGACACGTGGGACCGTGGATGGGACACGTGGTACCTTCGATTGGACACGTGGGTCCGTCGATGGTCTATAAGCATTTGCCGTCGTGTTGCTCGCACCACGCGGGAGACATGGCGTCCGGATGAAGACCTCGTGCGATTAGTCGTGATCGGAATCGTTGAAGGCGCGGCTCGGCAGAGTTCGCCGTCGATAATGGGTCTGACCAAAGTCGTTCTGCTACTGCTGCTGCACGTGGCCACACTCGTGTATCTGAAATGATAGATTAAGTATCAGCGTATTAATCCCACTGCATCCGAGACAGCTTCACAAAAATCCAAAATTCGTTTTGGAATGAGAGTGAAATTTTATATAGGACCCGCAATGACGTTCAATTAAAAAACTAGACTCACAATCACGCTCAAATATTGTCCGAAGCAAAAGTCTGCCCACCCGACTATTGGGCAGAGTTTTCGTTTAGTTGTATACAATTGACATTAAACACTAAATGCCACGATATAAGGTGTTAATTTGAACGAATGTGTTAATGTCAAAGCCACTCGGACGTTTTTTGAGGAATTTTTCTTAGAGATTGGGTGTCTAGTTGTATATTGAACGTCATTGAGGACCCGCCTAGATGAACAAGACCGAAGAGACAAGAAAGATTTAAATGGCTTTAGACTGTTATTTCAACATAGGCTTTGCTGCAATTATTATAACATAGGTACTATGCAGAGTTTTGACATTCTACATTTTTGGAAGTTAACAAGATACTGAATGATTTCATATTCTCAATGCTGACGCTATATGCTGCTACCTGCTTTATGTATAAAAATTAGAAGCCAATCTATCTTCCTAACTTACACTTTATAACTTTCAACTATTATTTCTGCTAATAACTATTAAAATGCTTATGACTTACACAATTATAACTTGTAAAATAAAGAAAAATACATATTTTTTACAAAATTATCAACCGACTCACCTAAGACTTCTTTATCAACATACTCCGTCCACATTGCAACTTCACCTCCAAGCATATTTTCGTGCTTCGGCAATAGGTGCGAGTACATTCTTCTCCAGTTGGAGAACTTGGTGAAACCCCAGAAACCGTGGTCCAAGTACCAGATGTCCTTTGGCACAGTTACTGTCTTATATCCAAGGTTAAGAAGTTCGAGAAGCTGGGGACTGTTTATAGGTTCCCAAACTTCGATAACATATCTGGAAGTTTAAGAAATGACTTCAGTTGCTACCCGCAGGTAAGTATTTAGATAAGTAGAGCTAAGAGACGACATTAATTCTATTAATTTTTAAATAAATAGAAGAGGTTCAGAACACATTTTCTAGCAAGCGATTGGATTATTATGGCACCAGCTTGTGCCCTTTACCCGCTAACTAATGTGTGTGATTCTCTCTGTGTGAAATAACACTGAAATCTATTTTAATAAATTGGAATCATTAAGACGAAATTAGCTATGAAGTGTTACGGAGATGGGAATATTCCTAGAGGTAGACTTAAAAATGATGAAATGATTGAGGCTTTCGAGAACTTTGTACCTAGATTTTCTGACAGGTAGTATATTCGTAAGTAAATTGTCAAGTACCTGTCTTTGTTTAAATATTTATTTATTGTTCCGGATCTGGTAAGTTGTGAAGACCAAAGCATAACAGGTTGCGGATCAACTCCGATGGCCTTCAACTCGTCGTCCCAAATCTGCAGGATGTTGTTGTGGAACTCGCTCCAGAGTCGGAGGAAACCGTCGGTACTCCTGTTCATGCCGTTTTCATCCATGTAATTCCGGATTTGCTCACTCGAGTTCCAGCACTGGAAGACTATCTAGGAAAGGAATATACAAATTAAATTACACGCATATACACACTCTACCAAAGATGTTTAGGAAGTCGGCCATTACCAGATGCATGAGAAAAACAAACTCTTCCAAAAACGAAAAGTTTCTTTCTTTAAAAGAAACTTTCTTAAAAAGTTGGTTAGTATAGTGTTGACTTAGACGCCTCGTTTCGTTAGTCCCCGCACGGTAAAAATAGTACTGAGCAAAAACTTGCATGGATTATATCGGTTTGTGTGTTTCTGTGTATAGTTATGTGTATGTACAGTCAACAGCACATCACGGTATACACTTGCAGTTCGATAATAGCGCTTATGCCCCCGAGGCCCCGACATAAGAGCGGTACAAAGTTCAAAGTGTTACGTCTGACGTGCTGTTGACTGTACGTATTTATAAAACAAATATGAGTAATGTTGTTCGGCACCCAAAATACAAGCTATGACTAGTTTGGGCTTAGGTGGGGCTATATAAAATAAGTCCAAGACTTTAATAGGGATACCGATATAACTTTGATTGTGTTTACTATCCTCTAGACTTAACAAGTCAAATTGATCTATATCAATAAAAATGCAAAACCTAGTCGAATTTTATTTAGTTGCAATAAAAGTCTTACCTCATCACCACCCATGTGTAACAGAGTCGGCTTGGTCATAACTTCAGCTAGGTCCTTGTAAAGGTTCCTCAGCACTTTGTACATGGTAGGATTAGCCGGGTTCAGTTGTCCACAAGGAGGTTGGACGCAGAGTCCTCGCCAGGGTTCAGCATTCACACACACTGCCAGCTCTCCGAATCCGTAGTCCTGAAAGTGTATAATCAATATTATTTTTTTAAATTGTCATGATCATGATAGATTTTAGGTGTTGGTTTTGAAATATAATTATCAGAAATGTTTCCCACATTTGCGAGCTTAGAGGAAGAAAAAAATTGCAACAATTTTCTATGGCATATTTATAGTACACATAAGAGAAAAAATTTGACAGAATTTAATTTTGAAAAGAATGTAACTATTTTGCTGCAGACTCTTCAACGTCCAGAAAAACATGTTAGACAACGTCGAAGATGAATAAAGTCAGAGATACAGGATTCGGCGAGAAATATTGCAAATTCTGATTGCCAATGGTTGGTATATACGTGATGGTCAAACATTTCAAAGGACATGAAATAAACCCAGTTGAAAATCAGACAACCTAGAATCATTCGACCTGGCACATGAAACAAGGAGAGCCGACCCTAAATAATACAAAGAGGCACAGGAAGAAGAAAAAGGTGTGGTGCGTGTACATAATGATGAGGTTGTTACCTCTCCCCACTGCCAACCGTTGCCGGCGTGCGCAGGAGAGTCGATCTCGATGACCACGCGAACACCGCGAATCTGTGCGTAATTGATCAGTTCCCGAACTTCTGCTGCTGAGTAAATTTCTGACGCCGAATACGCTCCATATCTAAAATATATAACGATTAAACACTTGTAATGCTGTATGGTTTCCCTTTGCTGTTATATCACACAATCCTTCTTGTTTCTGCGAGTGTTTTCTACCGATCTAATTAATTAATCATGGCACGCTTGCACAATGATCCGGATTTGGCAAGTCCAGTAATTACATTGAAGCTATTGTCATCTGACTTTCGCAAAGCAACCCTTAACAGTCATCAATCATTATGCGAAAACCGGTCTACCCTCCAAAATTCTAAATATACTTATTTAGCAGGAAAGACAATAGACTTACGATATCAAATGATTACTTAATCACTTCTAACCTCGTAAACTGTGGCACCCTAGTCGATTCCAGAGGAAAACTGTGTGAATCAGTCACGTGCCAGTGGAAGACGTTCATCTTGGCAGCTGCCATGCCGTCTATAGTCCTCTTGATATCTTTCATCGGTATGAAGTGCCTCGACGTGTCGAGCGTCAGTCCCCTGTGCTTATACGCTGGGCTGTCTTTCACTCTGGCTCCGGCGACGATGCGGAGGCCGCAACGAGTATCCCTTGCATAGTCAGTCTTGTCCGAAGTCACCAGTTGAGTGAAGGTCTCCAAGCCGTGTCGAGCCCCGTAGACCGTTCTGGCAGTAATTGTTACTGATACCTTTTGATCTGAAGAAAAAATTGTTATAAGGCTGTATTGGATGTGCAGTAGGCGATTCCAACGGATCATTAAAGAAATGGTTTACCTATTTCAAAGGGTATATGTAGAGAAAATGCGTTCAAACGTTTTAACCGCAGGCTTGCCTTGCAGCTATTTATGTGTGGGGATTGAAACTAAAGCGTCCCACTACTCAGTAAACTCCCCTATCTTGTAGTAATTGACCAGTCCAAAAGTATGGCAGTGGTGGGATTCGAACCCACGCCTCCGAAGGCCACGCTTCCTATATGCGTTATTGACCAAATACAATTTGTCTTTATGTTTTTGAAGTAAAAATAAATAAACAATTTTTTACTTATACGACAACCAAACAATAAGATAAAACGTACCTTTAGTATGAATTTCTAAATCGTATTTCTCATCAGTCTCCCAGTCCAAGTCGAGGTTGTCGGACGCGACCACGAGGTAGACCACCACCGGCGTGTCCACCACCTCCGTCACGTTGCCACCACACTCGGCCATCAGGTTCGCAGACGTCACCTTCGTCATCTGAGCTATCATCTCCCGCGCTCCGGCCGGTACATCAATTAAGTCGTATCTGGCGACAAAAGTTACCTTTTATGCATTTCAATATCTTCTTTTTTATGAAAGAGGAAGGTGAATGACCTAGGGTGACACTTGTAGTAAGTGATACCTGCGACTAGGTTTAAGATGCCCGCCTTTGAAATATTATGGTAGGAGGGGGAAACACAAAGGTTGTGAGGATTGGGTATAGGAAAGGAAAAGGGGAATCGTTCTTGCCGAACTCGAATTTATAAATAAAATAATTATTTTGCCTTTTTTCTTTAGAAAAGATTGCCTTAAAGCACCATAGGCGCAAAGGTAAGCGGTATCCCTTCTTACCCCAATAAGTACAAGGCGATCGACTTGAGGCAATTGACCAGCCCAAATAATAAGACTTATTAATATATTGCAGTTTTTGTGAGGTCGGCGCTATCACTTTGACTGGCCCGATGGCGCATTTGGTAGTGACCCTGCCCTATGAGACAGGGGTCGTGGGTTCGAATCCCACCCAGGACACACACTTATGTGATGAACAATTTTGTGTTTGTTATGTGTTTGGATGTTTATTTCAGTATATATTTGTGGTACCTTCGTTTTTTCTGACAACCATAACGCAAGTGCTTACGCTACTTATCTACTTTGGGTCAGATCAATGTATGTGATGTTGTTCAATATATTTATTTATTTTATTTATTTATCACACCATAAACCTCGGGTTTGATCCTTGCACAGTGGTTTGCATGATAGTTTACCTAAGTTTTGTAAACTAAGGTCAGAGACAGCGGTTATACAAAGTCATATCTAGCGCAATAAACTTAATTTATGTAAGTGAGAGGTCTTATCCGTAATTGCGATGAGGTAGAAAATTAATTTAATAAACTTAGTATAGGTAATAAACTTTTCGCAGTCATTATTATATTATTGTTATCTGCTCTAAAAGCATTATCTACTACCTACGTAACCATGCCCAGAACAGTTATATCTTCACACCATTTACGATAATCAACATCCGTTAATTCAATTGCAAAAAAAATCAAGTTAGGTACTTCACGACTCACGACCGGTCATACAAAGCAGACTCGGAACTCACTTAAGCAATAATCCAAAGGTCAAGACGAGCGAATACAAGTAAAAAATAGCAGTAATGTGATTGTACCTAAACGAGATTAATAAAAGTGCAACGAGCGGAGAGCGATCAAGATGCGGCGTGGATGGATCAACCGTTCAACCGTTTGTCAAATAAGCGGTCTGGATCGTAGGTCAGAGTGCCGCTATCTAGTGCGGAATTTACATCCTGCGATACGATTTAGTTTGGTTTCGTATTTTAGTTGCCAACCTTACAGAAGATCACAGTGAATTATCACTTCATAGCTGTTCAGTTGTACGGTCAATAGCACACAACAGTCATCGGTAAACACTTGCAGTCCGATAATAGCACTTATGCCCCCCAACACGAGTGGTACTAAGTCCAAAGTAGTCTGACGTGCTTTTGACTGTACTATGTGTCTGCCGGTGAGTAAGATCTTTAGAGTTCAATTATGGCGGGCGTGGTGTTGGCAGCGGGAAAAACTTTTTGATGCCAACGTTATGATTTCCCTGCAAATTACAGGGTCGGTGATAGCGAAGGCAGTCGTTTACCGTCAGGCGCGAGGCGCGTAGGCTTGAACGCCAACCTCATATTGTACAAGCCGCATCGCATCGTTTGTTGTAAACAGTATTTTTAGGGTCGTTTACCTCAATCACACCTCAGAAGATAACACAGATAAAGAGTAAATCAGCAATGGGCGTATCAGCATTTTAATTTCTCATCGTGTCATGATTATCAAGAGGGACTTGTGAGCTCAAATGTGCCCGATAATAATTAAAATACCCTACGTAATTGGTTAATCGTAAAAACCGCTTTAACAAAACTAGGCTAGGAGTGTAAGATAGGAACCAAGCAGGTCTACTTACCAGATATTCACTACTATTAGATCATTTATTTATACATATACCTAAAGGTTATTACGTATATCGGTAACTTAAGCCTTCTGCCCGTGCCTTCTTCAGTTCGCAAACCCCCTTACCAAAAGTCATGTCCATCTCTTACTTCATTGCGACTTGAAAGAAGGACAAATAAAAAACACTTCTCTTTCTGTTCTCTGACCGCATCATGTAAACGGTCCTCTAAAAGTTCGTTTACCTCAATCTCAACTAGCAATGTAATACTCAGATAAATAGTATTAATCACTGGACTATCATAATCTATAAGTAAGCTAAGTATCATCGAGAGGTGGACGGCCGCGGTGGTCATCGAACTTGTCATATGTTAACACCCACGTTACGTCCAACATCATTTATGCAAGGTTCCATACCGGTTTATGATTATCTATTGGTATAACATTAATAATATTTGCTTGTTCATAAATAACTGTTGTCAAGAAATTAATTATAGTATTTCGACGACTGATTTTGGTGATGGTCTCCGCACGGTACAAAAAATTTTGTGTGCAGGATCAGTTTTGTTTCAGATTTAGGTGTTTCCTATACATAATATACATGTATTAATACAATACAAACGTCACGTTTCTTATTACCACGTTTGACAAATGCGGATTGATATGAAAATCACAAACCCGAGCTGTTCGAAGAACCGACAAATTTCCCTCGATCAGGGAATGGAAGCCAGGGCCCCGTGTTCACGACCACTTTTAGAGTAATAGTTACTTTTTTGTCTGGTACTTACTGAAAGCTTTTCTTAGTTTGAGCTAGCCCGAATCTACAAATGTAAAACTTATAGCCTAAGATGACTCCATGTGAAAAGTCTCTAAGGAGATTTATTACTATTGTACTCGTAAGTGCTATAGGGAATCTAGAGTCCAGTCTTATTATGCATAATATGTAGGACCAAAGTAGCAGAGAATTTTGGTACATATAATTACCGAAGGGTATTTTAAGCTGAAATGTATTTCTTTCACAAAGTCTCATCCGACCATTTTATAAAAAGACCTTGGCTAAACTATCATATCTCTACAATCAGACGATTATAATGTCTCTTAAGTCTTAAACCTAGTTAAAAGAACAACAATTATGTTTGTTTCCACTAGCACAATACAGTACTATTTCATTGTCCAACTAGTAAGAAGTATTTTTCACACAGTATTTATACATGGTACAACTGCATCTCTAAAGATATAAGAAATAAAATTAAAAAATGTTTTTACTATCCATAGTATAATATGAATGTCAGAAGTCAGAAGGATGTAAGGCAGAGCTAATTTAAAAAACGTGTAAAATACTTAATATAGTTACTAGTAAAAAAATTTTTCCTCGTTCTGTGATCCATGTATTTTTTACAACTAGGTAATGCAACACGAAA
Source organism: Mecyna flavalis (assembly GCA_949319885.1). NCBI lineage: Eukaryota > Metazoa > Arthropoda > Insecta > Lepidoptera > Crambidae > Mecyna > Mecyna flavalis. Next base: position 11,888,844 of record OX439439.1, read on the forward strand.
ATTATTCAATGAGAACGTTTCATAAAAACTTAAAAACGCACTAAAGAAAAGTAGACTACCTACTCTGCATAAGCTAGCTCTACTTAATATTTACTTTGTGATCTTTAAATGCAACTGAAAATATTTATTAGGTACTCCGGGGCAATGACTCCAAAAGCTCACTCATTAGAAATATGTAATAGACGCGACGTTTTAATTGGAAACAACAAAAACGTGGGATCTATTTACGTTCGCAATAATGTCACAAAGATTATCTAGAAATCGTTTGTCCTCTATATTTAGGAGCTCTCAGTCAGGCGGTTGGATTGGAAAGCGCCCAGGAGATAAATAGATTTATTCTTACCGGCCCTTTCTTCTTTGTGGTCTAGTTTGAATTCCTAGTAGCCCGCATATCTTTAAACAAGACGATCAAATAAAAATAGGTGATGTAACTATCACTAAAAAAAGGCATAAATCTTTCTTTTTTTTTGTCTAGGTCTTTTTATACAAATTATATACGAAAAAATACAATCTGAAATTAGCCTTCCAATCGCGACTTCGCCCGTGTGAACGATACCATCAAAATATGTTTTGGAAATGTGAGGTTTTCTAAGAAAGTAGCTTATTAGTATATTACTCGCCACTCTCCAGCTTCTAATAAACTATACTTATACAAGAAATCACGTCGATTGATTGCCCTGTTGCGACGTAAAAGTCGTATAAACGAAAACACTTCTGTTCCTGTTATCCCAAATCTTGTATACGTCTGTACCAAATTTCATCAAAATCGATTTAGTGGTTTAGGCGTGCAGCCGTGCAAGCGTAAAAAAAACAGTTTTTCACAAATCCTTGTATGAATTTGATTTTTAAAACGACATGGGAAAAAGCATGATTTATTTTAAACCCAGCAAATAAGCTTAGTACCTACTTAATACTTAGAAAGAAATTCATTTGAAATTTCGTCATGAATTGTTAAACTCGATACAAACGGAAGTTCATCAATATTAACGTGTTTTCGATCGATGTTTCAGTTCCTGAACAGTTTTTAAGATCTGTTACGCCGAGCGATTTAAAATTGTTTTTTACCATCGAGTGTACTAACTTTTAAAGCTAATGATACTCGTATGTATGACGATCCACTGCAGATTTTGAGGACGAAAATGAGAGGATAGATTTCCCCAATATTTTGCTTAGGAACTAGTACAGTCGGGCACAAAAATGGAATTTGACTTTACTATAGAGAGACGTATTTTTAGCGGTATTGGAGTGCCTATTATGCCAAAAGCCGCAAAACTTCAGTCAGGCATGGTTTATTTTCACCACCATTCACTCACGCACGCTATTACTTAGGATATGCAATTTTTTTCTGTATTACTTTTACTCTGAACAAAAAAGGAATACATACGCAATCGTATTCAATATTATGTAATAATGTCTAATAAATCCCACATGAGAATATCAGAATATTCAGTCTCTATTCTGAAGATAAAACAATATTATTATAATAAATCTATCATCATAATTTGCGTACACAACACCAGGGTGGATGGGTCGTGATCACAGTAAATACGAATAGTAACAGTGAAGATACCAATACCATTTTACCATAATTTACCAAACTTCGCTAATAACTTGTTTGTCATATTGCATGAAATAACTTCATAAAAATGGTTAATGTTTTAAAAAGTTTTAACGTTAGTAACTGTAGAATTTACTTAGGAAATATTATCCATAATATTATACTTCTAATGCAATATGAACGGGTTTTAATTACAAATAAAACAATAGCGTAAATAAACAAAACATGTACAGAATGAAAATGATTATGATTAGTTTTATCAATGGAGCGTTTCGAACATAAATAGTCGCAATTCTATTTATTTACTACCTACCTAGACCGTATACATAATATGCACCTATACTCGAGTCATTTTAATAGGCCACATTTGACAGTTAACTCATGCAAAGAAATAGTGCTTCTTATGTCATCAGGAGTAGTCTAATTTTCTAAATGAATTTTAATAATTGTATTAAAAGAATTGACGTTGTTTTCTTGAGTTCTATTCCTTTAGCGTATGGAAAATTTTTCTTTGCATAGATGAACTGTCAAATGTGACCTATGAAATTGACTCGACATTAATATTTTTCATAAAATGAAAGTTCTTTTGCAAACTTTTGCCGAACTTTCCCATACGTATGCACCTTCCCCACTGTTCCCACGACTATGGCAGAGTCGCGTGCGCATCCCAGAGTGACGCAAGCGATGTCACCCGCCCAGAATAGACAGACGGACGGGAGACACCTGTATCGAGTCGTACAACCGCGGTGAATGGACGAGGGGCCGCTTCTACCCTGTATTAATAGCTGCTCATTTATCACCCATTATTAAAATAAACAAGCTCGGTAGATGTTACTTTAGTAGGTGTTAAAGAGTTACAGTTTATGATAGTACGGACGGAAATACGGATACTTACTTTGACTATGTTACCTGGGATAAGTGGGGTGCATCTGCACCGTATGAGTGCTGAGGCCAGCATTGAGGGGCTTCGGCCAGATGCCGCCGAACTGCCCGCATACCGTTCGGCATCAATCACTAGACCATCGAGACGAGGAGGGCTTTATTATTCACCTGTGTATTACAGTAGTGTTCTCAAGTTGTGACTCCTTCTTACCTGAGATACGTAGGGTGCATCTGCACCGTATGAGTGCTGAGGCCAGCACTGAGTGGCTTGGGCCAGATGCCGCCGAACCTGCCGCATACTGTCCGGCATAGATCCAGGCTTTGGTAGTGGAAGGAGCCCGTGGTGTTGAGGTGATCTGGTTTCGGCAGGTCTGAACGCTGGCAGCCCACGTTCAGCACGCATTTGTAGACCCATGATGGTCTGGGAAAGGAAACATTTATATTTAATACAGTATTTTTGTTATGTACAGGGAAGACAGATCTGCTGGCGACGGAACACTAGTTGCCCGTACCTGTTTCGTACGAGTGGTGTACCAAATGAAGTAATTAAAAATATAAGGATACCCGCTTTAATAAACTTAATCACAAATGAACATTTAGGAGCAGAACTAACAGAACTTTAGCTAATCGAATCAATTATCTTTTTCGTGAATCACAGATAATAAGAGGTTGCTGGTTGCTCATGCATTATAAGATTGTACTGCTTATATTGTACTCCTTACTCTACTAGCTTTATGTTATGTGGTTCCACTTATTAAATACCCTAAAAAGCTTCACAAAGGTGCAAATTATCACCGCGACTAAAGACGGAAAAAGTTGTGAGAAAAAGTTAAGCCAAAACAATGAATCGAATGGATCACAAAAACTTCATGACAATGGCAGACAACATTAATCATGTTGTCATGGTATCACTGTCGGTGTTTCTACCAAAATGTTAACATAAATAATTTGTTCTTCTTTTTATTCTGTATTAGGTATAACATCCAATGCATATGGATAAATAGATCAACGTCCCTACACTTTTGTCATACAGTTACGCCTTTTTTCCGCAGGTTAAGATTTTTTACACCTAGATTTATTTTTGATGGTCAGACGCTGGCATAAAAAATGTTTTATTGAGAAATATTGTCATAATGCGAAAGTTATGTCTTATCCAGAACAGAAACCAGGCCATTATGAATCAGTTAGTTGCTAAGTATAAGATCACAGAGTTGAATGGACCTGTGTGTATAAGATATTATTCAAGATTCCGCAAACTAATTGCTTTGTGTAATCCTGAACACACATAGTTATTGAGTTGAAGGTTACTCTGCATGTTGAAAAAAAAAGTGCTGCGAAAAACTGCACCTTAAACAATAGCTGTTTTACTCTGCATGTTGAAAAAAAAAGTGCTGCGAAAAACTGCATCTTAAACAATAGCTGTTTTACTCTGCATGTTGAAAAAAAAGTGCTGCGAAAAACTGCATCTTAAACAATAGCTGTTTTAAAATCGTCCATCTAAACACAAAGTGATGAAAGGAGCGTGACGCCCCTTAAAAATAGATGTAAATAGTGAATAGTAATTTATCACATAGCGCCACTGAAGGGAATTTTGTAGCAAAATTTGGAGTAATTATATAAAAAAACTATAAATAAGTATTCCGCCTTATCACGGAAATTCTCGATGGTGGTAGAGTCACTCTATAACACTGATAATATAAATGACGAGTCATAAAAGCATGAAGCCTATTAAAATAAAAAATCTTATTTTGGGTTTAAACCACACACATTAATTAAACCTTTTTTCTTTTTTTCTTTTGGATGGAATAACTTTTAAAGACAAAAAAGACAAAACACATTTATGTAAAACTGGTTTTAGTCAAACCAACGAATTTAAATACCCTAGAAGCAACATTGCCTATAAAACCGCCTTCAAAAAGTGTCCCAAAAGTACATAGCAACGGTGGGGGGTGCGCTAAGGAGGAAAATAATATCAATTCTAATTTCAATATTCAAAAGTTGACCTTAATGCACAGGTATACGATCTCACTTCAAATGCAGGCGTCCGCGAGTTACGACATTTTAAAATGTACGCAGGCAGCAAGCTCGTAAAATTTTTATTGCTTTATTGCTGTAAAGACGAATGTAGGCTGTAAATCAATAGAAATAAGGTCTAGTTCAGTTTGCGCTGTTTGAAAATCATTAAATCGTTGCATTTAGAACAGAGTTAGTAGAGGAGTCGTCATCGATGTTATTTTTTTATTTATAATGAATTAGAATGAAAAACAAAATTATTTGTTAAATGACTAACTAAAGTTTATCTACTGAAGGAACGATTTTTTATTAAATTTAAACTCTTAATGATTTATTATTAGCGACGAGCCATTTGGTGTAATGGTCGAGAAGTCGGCTATTGGCTCGTTTTCACGCGGGTTCGAAAAACATGTTCCGTGAAATAACTTCAAAAATATGCCATTGAATTGCCATGTTTTTGTTTCATTAAGTACTTAGGCTAATTATTTATATGACGCAAGCAGTAATATTACATTATCTGTTAAACATTTCAAACAATATTGCAAAAAAGTCCATAATTTCATTTGTGGTACGTGGTTCCATTACGGGTTGTTCATCAAAACATATTTTTTTTTAAATTAATTCCTCGGGGAAATCTTAATTTTTTTTTCCCCTAACACTTTGATAAACGTATAGTCAGACAGCATCTGTAGTTTTAATAAGCACAATCTAGAAATATAATTTCCCGGGGCTTGAATGTGCGACCCCGTTTTTTCACTCATTAGTGTAGACCATACATAACTGTCCATTAACAAACATTCCTGTTGGTTTTCTGTGGAACCTTCCATGCAACCTAGTACAGCATCAGTCGCACTCGAAGACACCTAGGTGACGGTACGCGCCACGCGCTTCATTTTGCTAGGATATCAACATTAGTTTTGATTTCAGTGTTTAGACAAAAAAAAATTCATTCGTGTTTATTATTACTATATTAAAAGTATTTTAGCTAAAAATTCAATTCATTGCCTGATGGTTAGCCACATAAACACGCATGTTTCGATATACTTTCTGTTGGTGTCTGGAACAATTCCTTAAACAAAACTTTAGGATTTCGTTAAAAATGTCATTTGTGTCGCTTCATTCGTGTCGATTTTTATGTAACACTAATGAAATTCATTTTTACACGAATGAAATTGTTTCTCATGGGTACTTTAATATTACATGAAAACTATGCATAACACCTGCGTCTCATGTCATGAAATACGGAGCTGATACGCGGACACTTACAGCACGGCTGGTCCATTAGATTAAAGTCAACAACTATTCTGATGCGACGTCCAGTCAGAAAATGTTTTATTCAAACATAAACTGGAGCGGGGATCCCATAGGAAGGAAGTTTGCCAACAAGGGCTTGGTGCCAGACCTTGTTAAATGCCTTTGATATGTCCAAGGACAGCAATGGCCTTACTGTGGTCTCGCTCTATAAATGCGTTGCGTGCGTAACCAAGAAGGTCCATTGTAGAACTACTTATCAAACACGAATTGAGAGTCACATAGGAGATCGTTACCTTTTAAATAAGCAAGCAAGCGGTTATTAATTATACGCTCTATTATCATACTCTCTATTTGGTCGGTAATTTGAGGATATTTTCACATTAGTGAGAACTAAAGAATGTGTTTTTGTGTTAAAAAATATTTAGGTATAAATACAACTGCTTAGATCCGGGTCTTCTTATTTTAATTACTCATTCAAAAGTTACACATTTTTATAATTTAATCAAGACATCATTAGGGTTATTAAACACCACTTGTGTTTAATAAATTTTCATTAGTGTAATCACCCAACTCATTCGTGTAACACCAATGTTGTTTTTTTCCTACTTTGAGCACTAACCCCTTCGGAATTTATCATTAGGGGCGTATAATTTCACAAAAGAAACCGTTTTAGGCCATCAGTCAGTCAAAACACGACAGTCTTTCAAAAACACGATTTTTCGAACCCGCGTGAAATCGAGCCAATTAATCATTAAACACCGAATTCTTTTTTATTCTTACAGTTCTTTTATTGTTATACAGATATTTTTGTAAAAAGTTGTGCAAATATTGGTTGTAATATTGGACAAAATAAAAAAAAAATACCATAGTAAATTTTAGTACTACGCGACTCCATGACTACTATGTTCTAAATATTACTCTGTGTGAAAGTGTTAGAAGCATTAATACCGCAGCGCGTGGGAAAGGGACAACTATACAGCCAGCCACGTGTCTGATTTCTTCCGATTTTTTTAGAAAATTACAATTTTAGCACGTTTTAGGATAATTTTTACCATTAATGCATTCTATTATCAAAGATCGATTTATTACTTACCGGAAATACGAAACTCCATCCTTTTTTTGAGTGGTTAGGTTAAAGTGTTGTTCTTGCACTTTTTTACGGAGCACTTCGGCATAATGACGCTAGGCCGGTTCGCGCGCGACTGGGAGCGAACAAGTGCTTAAACCGTTTTTAAGCACTTGTTTTGCGGGACATTTTTTGAGCGCTGTCAGTGTATCTAGGGTATTTAATATCGTTGAGTCAAACACCTAAAATTTAAGTTATTTCAATATTTTTTGCTGAAACTCTTTTCCTGATAGCATGTTTAATAATATCGCATAGTATCAAATAAGTGTTTTCCTTATTTGCAACCTTTGGAACATTCTTAGGAGAATGCATAAGGAATTTATTTTTTTGAGTCGATTTCTTGTTAGTTAACGTTTTTTTTTTGGCCAGATAACGAGTTTTGTATGTGTGTATATTTTGGTTTTGAAGATCGGTTAAAAAAAAATAATATCTCTGCTGCGTTTTCGCAATATCAACGCGTCCAGCCAGCACCTACTCTTGAAATAAAAAGCTCAAAGACCAGTATCTAGATTTGTAAAATAAGTGTGAAGGAGAAACCGGGACATTTTAGTAGGTAGTGAAACCATCATATCTGGTTCCGACCTCACGTTCCTGCTAGGCTGCGATTATGAGGCTTATAAGTCAGCGACAAAAACATAGATGAATAATTTTAATTAGTAAATAAACTTACTCAAAGATGACGGGCGTAGGATCTTTGATTTCATTCTCGTTGCAGTGGACCAGGTTGACCGCGACGATGGCGAGCAGGACCCAGCAGCTGCACATCTTACCTGCAACAACGGCTGCTGTCAATCAACACAACCAATGCAATTTATCTCATTCACGGCTAATTTCGGATTTTATTCCAAATATATCAGGAAGCAGCTTGTTACTCGAAATTGATTGAAGAATGACTGATGAACGTCATTCCTAGACATTTTGTCAAAGTAACAACATTTGTCTAAAAAGTTGGAACATTATCTTTCAATACTTTGGTTATCAAATCGGCTATTTTGGAGTTAACAATGATAAAAAAATAAGTATTAGCATATATTTTATGTCCACTGCTGATGGATCTTTAAAATAAAGTTATCGTTACATTGATGAGTATTTGCTTAATGACCACGCTTGCCAAATGCGGATTAGTGATGACCAACCCGAGCTGTGTTTGAAAAAACCGGTAAAAAAAATATCTCGACAGGGAATTGAACCAAAACCAAACTTGATATTTTAATATCATTAAGAGCCTACGTCCTTTCCCAAGGCCTAGTCTATGTTTGTATCAAATTGCATCAAAATCAGTTTAGTGGTTCAGTGAAAATGTAACAGACATACAGACGATACGGTATATTACGTATCTGTTAATCCTCAACCTTTATCATGTGTTTCTTAGAAATAACTAGTAATCAAATTTTGTTTATCGACAAGTATAATCTTCTAATCAGCCAATGAGGTTAATTTTTAATTTTAATGCTTCCAACCTTTGATTATTTAATCAAAGGTCTCATCTTATCCGGTTATTATCAATTAAAAGTAATAATCAGAGTTTTCTTCTAAATTATAGATGCTAGTCCACGATATGCGACATATTAGGAGAGTTTAATTGCAATTTTTGTAGTTTAGTTTTCTAAGAAATGTTTTGATATCATATACGGACTGTGATTTTTGTTTGTGCATGAAATTCTTCTAACCCTAATACCTATAGCAGAGCCAAATTCTTCTACAAATAACCTTCGCAGATTAAGAGTAGGTATATTATGTTAATAAAAATTAAGTACCGCCTGATACCTGGACAAATTGAATTTTTTCTAATTTATTTGTATTAATATCGCCATTAAGCAGGCAATATGCTTTAAAAAAAATTATAAAAAAAAAATAAGTGTTGGATCCATTCTAATTAAACCTTTAATAACGAAGAAATATTCTTCCCATTGTCAGGCTGTTATTTTGTTTCAGTGGCAGGTCACATCAATACTATTAACATGTGTCCATAAACGTATAATATTAATTCCATGCATGTGTCAATCACATTACACGGGTTTGCTAAGCAGTTGCCCTAGTGTGGTTGCGTGATAGTGTATCACTGTCGCGCACGCGATATGTTAGTCATTGCTGATTGCAAGCGTTACAATCACTGCATGTGTTTAACGGAACTGCATATAATGTGCATCCTAGGCATTTCGCTGTTCCAGTTGTTGGTACCAGGCAGTGATTTGAGTGTAGTTGTTTACGAGCTGAGGTACCCGGGTAGCCGGTCAATCGCTACAAGATGGCCACCTCGTAGCACGGTGGAACAGAATTAATATGGCACGACCGAAGGGAGATCAAAAGAATCCGATGGTAAATGAATATTTTCCGAACAAAAAAACCCAATTACAAATCGGTCCGAAACGGGTTATGGTGTCAGGATCCTATGTTGAGGATGTGACGTTAAATGGTAAGCACCTACTATTGCGCCCTGTGGTAGTCGCATATTTAATAGGCAAGGAGCGAAGAAACAACGGAACTGATGACACTTCCGACCACGCAACGGTTAACTGACACGGTTGGTAGGTATAAGAACCGATTGATGTTGCATTTGATTGACTTTGCACCAACACTAATAAAAAGGAAAGTCTTGAAAACTTAACTTCCTGGTGACTGGAATTCGGAAATGTATTTTCTTTTTTCCTTTTTCAATTTGATTAAATTTTAGTTTTATTATTAGTCTTAAATTGAATTATTAATTATAATGTACTATATTCTAACTCAGTAATAAAAACGGGGTTTACCTAGCTAAGTTACTTTTACATTTATCAGATACGTGGAATACAGAAAAAGTCTGAGGAAGAAAATAAAACGATGCTTGATTATCTAGACACATTTTTTTGCTTCTATCACAGAAAGGTGAACAAAAATATTATAAATAAACAATGACATTAAAAGACAATAAAAGTAAAGATTATTCGAATGCGAATTCAAGAACACAAACCTGAACTACAATGTCCGAAAAACACGACACATGTATACTAATTATTTATTTTGAATTTTTATTAGACAGATCAAGAGCTGCCGACGTCTCATGACTGTGATGATCGGCCTATAACATAATAATATAATATTTAGACCAAAAAATGGTTGATCGCATCGCAATGATATAACTAGGGCTGCTTCCTCAGCTCCGTGTGATCCGCTAATGGCCGCGGAAGCGTGCGCAGGGGTCGTGCGACACTTCCGTTCCGCGCACGCGCGCTCTCACTCGCGCATCTATCACCCGCGCCACTCTGACAGTACTGGGTCAACACCATCGTGTATGTCCCTCGTGAGGGAAAAATACTTTTTTGTTTAGAATTGGAGTTGAGTAATGAGTTAAGTTTCGGAATCACTTTCACAAGTTACATCTTTTGTCGTATGGTCGGCATGGTCGCAACCACAAAGCAAATCGCAAATCTGACACTACTAGGTCAACAGATACCTACCTATTTACCACCATAATGACAAGTAAAAACAATGAACCAAAGGAAGATATTAATTAGGTCTGATAAATCATGTTCAATCAATCAAAGTGTAACTTGTAAACTATAATGTAAAGTCATAGAAAAATAAAACTTAAAAAGTTACTCTTAAGTTTAAAGATATTATCATTATTAACACTTTTAATAATAAGAATGCTTTAATAGAAAATAGCTCCTACACCTATTTTGAAAAAAACAACTAGGTAGGTACTTAATTCTAATTCCTTTTCACTCGTCGGTAGGTACTCTACATAATTGTGGTGTTGATTTTCATTTTGCTCAACTGAAGAAGATAAGGAGGTTTATCTTTTTTGAGTGTGTAGATTTTTTTTAGTAAATTACAACACCCACATACCTATTTGCTTTGTTACACCCATGCACAGTTTAGCCCGCTAGTAAAATTATTTTTTTTTATCGGACATCGTTATCATCGTTCTTGAACTAAAAGATTTCATTTGACCTATTTTGTATTCGCCTATTGTTGTCTAGATTAAATATTTTTAATTACCAATCTTAACAAAAAAATATTATATTTCACAAGTTATGATCTACAATATTCTTGACAATACATACAATTTACTCGTTCACCGTAGCGTCGTGTTTTTGCCTACTTTAGTAATCGCAAGAAAATTGATCTTAGGCCTCCGGCACTCTCACTCACCAAAGGAAGCGTAATAGCCTACTACTAAAAGGGCTATCTTCTGTTAGAGAATAGTACCTGCTTCTAGGGTCGAGCCAGCCCATTTCGACTGACAGAAAGGAACTACAACATAGCTCTACCCAAGCTCTACCATACAAATATTGATATTAAGCTTGTGGCGACGTCTAACTTGATCAACAGACAACTCGCCACCAACAGTTCTACCAACTGATAACAGAAGGCGCTAACTTAGGAACACGAGTTAGTATGGGATCCTGCATCGCGCTAGTAGAGTTATTTCAGCCCGCTAGCATATATACAACAAACCAAAGATGGTACATTGGACCATGGTCCCCGAGCACAGTCGATCTAGCTCGGAGGAAGATCTTCCACTTTTAAGGAAGCATGAGATTTCTTAAAGTGGTGACCCCGACGTGATGTGGGTGAGATCGCTTAACACCTTGGCGACCCCACATACTAGTGAGCATCCCGACATCATGTGGTCAAAATCGCTTCACACCTTGGCGACCACCACATTCCGTGAACATCGCATCAGCCTTCAGCGGTTCTTCGCATCCCTTCAGCCTCGTCTCATCCCCAGCAGGACTTCAGCAGTCAGTCACAGCAAGCCAGCCTCCAGCCACACGGAACCACCGCAGCTACGCAACAGCTTCCTGGTTCCCTGGCAGCTACTACGTGCCCACCAGGTCTTCAGCGCCTCACATCCGGACTCACTGGGCGCTCATCGATCCTGGCAGCCATGCAGCCTGCGCATAGCACACACACCTTCACTCGTCCCGACGCACTGCGGACTCGAGTATCTACATGCTCGTCCCGACTCACCGTGGACTCGAGTATCTTCAAGCTCGTCCCGACTCACCGCGGACTCGAGTATCTTCAAGCACGTCCCGACTCACTGCGGACTCGAGCACCCGCTTCTACGCTCTCTTCCCAACTCACCGTGGAATTGAGACGACTCTCACTGGCATTCGAAGCTCTGACGTCCAGATTGCTGAGCCTCGGTCAACATTGGACCTCCGGTCTCCGTGGGGGAGTGATGTGGCGACGTCTAACTTGATCAACAGACAACTCGCCACCAACAGTTCTACCAACTGATAACAGAAGGCGCTAACTTAGGAACACGAGTTAGTATGGGATCCTGCATCGCGCTAGTAGAGTTATTTCAGCCCGCTAGCATATATACAACAAACCAAAGATGGTACATTGGACCATGGTCCCCGAGCACAGTCGATCTAGCTCGGAGGAAGATCTTCCACTTTTAAGGAAGCATGAGATTTCTTAAAAGCTCATATTGCAACATAGCTCTACAATATATTGAAATAACTCACTTAATATCTTATCAAATCAAATTAGGTAGTACTAGTTCAATACTCGTATGTGTGAACATACGAGTATTAATCTAGTACTACCTAATTTTTAGGTATTGCAAAAATTGTGAAGATGAACGGATTGATGTCTGTCACTCTTTTTTCCGAACAAACGATGAAACTGTAATAATCTGCCATCTGGCCTAGTATGAAAAATAACATTAATATTGCTTATAAATCAATCAGAATAACACGTACGCAAAAATTTATAGATTTTGTGAAATTAGTAAGTCGGACGAAGAACGGCGCGGTCTAAAGCTAGTTTCAACAAATGGATATTTTTCTCCACTACGATGCCACTTGTAAATTGTGTTATATTGTTATTAAATAGGCAACCTACATGTTAAACTATGTTGCAGATATGGTCAGCTGTTATTCTAATATAGCTAATTATTAAAACAATCATTAATGTTTTATGCAATTATGTGACACAAGAGAAAACAACATGATGTTCAATTTAATAATAGCCAATGACAAACTTTGTAATAAACATATATCTAATATACCTAGTTTCCTGTTTTGTCAACATAGTACAATTATTATAATTAGGTATAGCCATATGGTACCAAATCAGCTCAATACTCAGAAAGGTAGCGTAAAGTCATTACCAGGAGAAATTCAATGGGTCGGCTAAGGTCTCAGTAGCATAGTTGGTAGTGCACTCGCCCGGACAGCGAGGGACGTGGGTTCGAGTCCCGCCTGATACCTTTACAAAATCAATTGCCATAACAGGGCGAACACCGACTCGTCCCTTTCAGCCGTGATGGTGATCCCGGGGTGTTTAGTAGGTAGTGTGTCGAATGTGTTTTGTTCCAAGTAACATACCTACACAGCCGTAGGTCTCTTTCTCTCTCTCTCTCTCTCTCTCTCTCTCCGCAATCTAATTGCGGTTATCTTCGCAAAAAGGGGTAGCAAAGGTAGAGTTCGAATCCCGCCCGCACCCAGAAAAAACATAGTTCATACAAGCTGAATATTAATTTACTTAAGTACTTAGTAAATACATCTTTATTATATAAAAGAAAGTGGTGTTAGTTACACTATTTATACCTCAAGAACGGATAAACCGATTTGGCTGAAAATTGGTGGAGAGGTAGCTTAGAACCAGGAGATTAACATAGGATAATTTTTATCTCGGAAAGGGGGGGATAATTGAAAAAAGAAATTACGCGCGGGTGAAACCGCGAAATAACACAATGACTTAGAAGAGATCAAACAAAAAGCTAAATGCGGATTTGGGACCAGAAACCTATGCTATGTCCGAAAATTCTGATTTCTGACATAAATGGTGCGCAACCCGAATATTGAAACCAGGACCCCGAGATCATGACCCAGCTCTCAAACCAATAGACCATCGAGGCGTTACAAACAAGGAACAGGATAAAGCGCCGGATAGATAGGTATTATGACTGTTATGCCACATTATGATTTGTATTCATAGTCATAACTGTTTGTTTGTTTAATCAGACATGTTTTTATTCACGGGCATAACATTGTTGTTAATATTGTTCCTTGTTACACTTTCAACCAGTTGTTTTATTTACAAGATAAGAGTACACACGGTCATAGAAATATGATGTATTTGATTTCCAACAATATTATAATACTAGCCTTCCGACTTCGCCCGCGTGGAGAATACGATTTTGTCGCGCAGCAATGAGTTATTTGACGAGCCGTTTGGTAGGTATATTGGTCGAGAAGTCGGCTATTACACCCAGAGGTCGCGGGTTCGATCCCCGCACGGTACAAACATTTGTGTGCATAAACATGTCTGTTTGTATCGGTCTGGGTGTTTCTATGTATAATATGTATGTATTTACAAAAAAAAGTATATAAGTAATGTTTATCCGTTGTCTGGCATCCATAGCACAAGCTAATGCTTAGTTTGGGGCTAGATGGCGCTGTGTGAATAATGTCCAGAGATATTTATTTATTATTTATTTTATGGCACAAAAGAAACTTAGGTCACACTCCAGCTCCCAAACTACCCCCAAACCAAAAATTAATTCGATCCTTTGCTCGATGTTAAAACGTGACAGAAACACAAATAAAAAACGTTTTTTTTTCTGTTATCCTGTAGGAGCTGAGCATCACTTCGGACTGAAAAGTAGCCAATGTCCTTTTCCAATGTCTATTTTATGTCTGTTGCGTCCGTGGTACAGTGGCTAGTAGGTCGTACTTTAAAGCGACGGCTCGTTCAAATCCTGGGTAGGACCAAAAAAATTGTGTGGGTTTTTCTGTTCGAAAAAATAAGCCCCAATCCGGAGTCTGGAAGTTGGCGGTCTGAAAAACACCGCCGTGCCTCGGAAAAGCACGTTAAGCCGTTGTCCCTGCGCCTGTTCGATTGGTTGTGGGTTGGTTCGGTCGTGTCAGATGCTGTCCCACCGTGTTATGAGAGTGAGGGAATAAGTAGTGCACCTAGCTGTGCTTGCGCACTCACTTGTGCACTTTTATAAATTATAATATCCTGCGTAGTTGGTTGATCGTAAAGATTGACCGAGCCGGTAACTCGGCTAGGAGGACATTATTATGTCTGTATTAAATTTTAATAAAATTGAATTAGTGGTTTAGACGTAAGCGTAAAAAAGAGATAGAAAGAGGAATATAATCTATTTTTTCATATACCCACAGCAATCATATAAAATATCTTGAGTACAATTGTCTCTTTTATACAACAATAAGTGTGAGAATATTATTGTCAATATCACCTGTTCTGAATTCATTATTAGAAATTTCTTGTATCTGCTCATTTTGCAACTAACATTATCGATCAAGTAGTGTGCAACGACGTTTTCTTGAAAAAAACAATACTGATTTGTACTTAAATAAAAACAAATGATACCTAATTTTTCTCGATGTAGAGACTAGAGATAATTATGTCAGTTATGAATAAACATAACATAAATAAATAGTTAGGGCTAACCCCCTTCCAATGTGTGATCTCTACCTAACACAAAAAAGTGGAATTCTGGAATCGAGGTGTGAAATATGTTATGCCCTAATTATCTACAACTACATACTTATATTTTGTAGTCCGAACAATGAATCATTAGTGCCAACCAACTCCAATTGAGTAAACAGACTTACAGACAAAGCTTCAAGGTTTAGCCATTTGAAATAATAATATGTAAAAAATTTAATCATTTGAAATAATAATATGTAAAATTATAGATTTTTATTCCTTTGCAGCACTTAAACTTCAAGGGGCGCTGTTGAGAAGTGCAGCGATAAACTCGACAGTTAGCCTTTTTTAAATGTTTTTTTTTTTTTAATCTCTGTCTGACAGAGCGAGAGTTGATTGAGATGTCTACGGAGAGAATTTAGAGTAATAAATTGTTGGTTAAGTACATGTTAATTAGATTGCCATTCGCGAATGGATACGAAGTGGCGAGAAAGAACTTATGTTGAGACGGAAGAGTGTATTAATATTACTAAGAACTTATGTGATGTGGAGATATACTTAGAATGAAATGTAGTAAGTGGTGTTACAAAATAAATGAAGTATGAAGACAAAAAGAGAATTACTTTGAGAGGCTTAAGAGGAACTGCCGGCATTGTACTCTTTTAGAGTAGGTATATTAACAATATTTTGGCATAGATTTTTGAAGGAGGCTATGGTGGAATCCTTTTTAAGGAGCTCCTTCAATGTGTATGGTGGAATATTTTGCATTGCACAATGTATTTATAACCAAATATAAAGATAATATTTTTTTACAGTATAATATCAAATTGTCAATAGGTATAAGTAAAACAATATAATTATGTTTTGTGGTTAGTCCCAATACAAAATAACATAAAGGCCCAGACAGAGGAGCGACAACAATAATAGGTTTTATTCTTTTATCCCTTAAACAGTTTTCCACATTATAGTAACCCTTTTTCATTAAAATTGATGCGTGACTTATAATACCTATGCACTGGTAAGTCAATAACATACAAACGAAAGAATATTTTGACACCTTAATACAATAACTGTACGCAAGTTCAAACAACCATTTCTTATAGGTAAAAGGTCAATGACTCAGACTAAACATAGGCATCTTATGGCTGTTTTTCGGTAAGAAAAAACAGTAAAGAGTAAAACCTTGTTTTTATCCTGTGCATCAAATAATTAACTGCATAATAAATTACTTTGGAAGATAATTTCTAGAACTATCTTCAGAAAGTATGAATAAAATATGAATCTTGACGTTTGATGCGAAAGGAAGAAGTCGGCAACGACACTAATCTAGCGGTCCGCCTCCACACACGTCTGGATGTTATCTAAGTGTACCTGTGCTGTGCATTTTCAATTTAAAAAAATTAAGTTATCTCTATCTCTATCAGTTATGTCTTGATGGCATCCATAGTACAAGATCTGCTTATTATAGTTGGGGCCAGGCGCGGTCCGAAGGGGGGGGGGGGTCACAGGGGACATGACCCCCCAAAATCTAAGACTCGTTCGCTGTTTCGTCCCACAACACGTTCGTCCCACTGGGACGAAACAGTGAATTCAAAAATATATTATTTTTCGTTCTGCGATTCGTCCCAATGAGTTTTTTTTCACAATTCTAAGCAAAATTTTTGCAAAGTAATATCAGCAAAAAAGTTTATTAAATAAAATTATATTACTAACTACAGTTGTAAATCTATCCGCGTGAAAACGCCTGGTACTTCAAATAGAAGTTTTGCATCACTCGCTTTTATTTCCATGAAATTCTACTCCGCCATTAGATATTCCGAACTATTTAGTAATCTGTGCTTAAACTATTTGGTGTTTCTGGGCGCCTAGTACTTCGACGAGCATGGCGAATCAATCTTACGATGATAATCTGACGACGCAAACATCTGTCGCGAGTTTAACATTTTTCCTCTAGAAAAAAAGTGTTGTCGCCGCTAAAGAAGTTTTCACTTTAAAAATTCAACTCTCCATACATAAAGAAAGACCGATCAGCTGATCGAGTTAGTATGTAAAGTTCGCAATTTCCATTTTTTGATAGTGACATAACATTTGTGTGGACATACTGTACGGATAGTAATGGATACTTTTCGGCTCTTTAGCATATTTACCAAATTCCCTGTATACACACATCTTGAGATGACTGATTTAAAATTATTTTAAATATTTGATTCTGTGATACTAAATTGTGATTTTTTATAATATAAGCGGTTAAGTTTTTCTATGAATACCTAAACTTTTTTTATACCATATAATAGGGTATAATAAGTTGATTTTTTAATTTGTTTTGAGCTGTAATAGATATATAATTCATATTTGCGAAGAATACTTCGTGATTAAAACTTAAGTATTGATTTTTTTAAGATAAATATTTAGATTAAGACTTATTTAAAATCATTAATAATACATTTTTGATTCTGTGATTCTAAGCTGTGATTTCTTATTAATAAAAGTAGTTAAGATTTTTTATGAGTATATTCACGTGTTATTTTTTCGTTTATATTAGAGTGTAATTAGTGGAATTTTTTATTGTTTTGAGCAGTCATAACTTTAACATTAATAAATATGTAATTAAAACTTAAGTGTTTCTATTTTCACAATAAATCCTTTATTTTTACAGTATTTACTTTTATTATGATTTAAGTATAAAAACATATTTATTGTTGAATTTCTTATAAATAAATAAATCATGTTTTGTCTTTTATTTCATTGACTTGCTGACGGTACTAAATCTCATAATGTTACAAAATTAAATTAAATGGGACGAATCGCAGAACAAAAAATAATATATTTTTGAATTCACTGTTTCGTCCCAATGGGACGAACGTGTTGTGGGACGAAACAGCGAACGAGTCAAATCTAAGGTCAAAATGAAAAATCTCAAAAATTTGCCAAATAATAATGGTGGTGAATGGTGGTAATTCCATAAGTATAATTATTAATTATATAATTATGATTTTGAACACTTCCATAGGTTTCCTTTTTCTGAGGTAGTGAGTGACCCGGGCTGGTCAATAGCCACAAGGCTGGCTAGGGGAGTTTAGTGCGTAGTGGACGCTTAGTCTCGAGTCCCACACACGGCCGCAGGTTTAGCTAGCCTGCGGTTATGGTACAAAAACGCATTCTCCTCCAAAAAAAAAAGGTAATGAGTGACCCCCTCCAAAATTTCAGGCTGCGACCGCACCTGGTTGGGGCTGTGTCGTTTGGCACTAGAAGGTTGTTGTGTATACGACTAACTAAACCTACCTTTATTCTTTTACGCAATTGGGTTAAAACTTTTATTCGCGTGGTAATTCGTTTAAGTTTATTTGGATTAGTAGGTATCGCGAAAATATCAGAAAACAATAAGCTACTGAACTATAACTTTGTAAGTTTAGCACTCTAATCCATTTATCAATAAAGTTGTTGAATCTATTGCAATTTTTACTGTAGGTACTGTAGCATGCCGAGCGGTTGCTTAGTGCCAACCGGTTTTGCATAAAATATGCAAGTGGCTCGCATTATCTATTCACGCTGTTGCCGATGCAATTGTTCTATGACCCATCCATTTCTACACGCTACAGGCCAAATCACGAAATAGCTGGAAGTGACGACGTGCACAGCCGTTTGAAGAACCATTATGTAATCATTTGTCAATTGCATAAATACTACTGAACACCAACGATATTATAATAAAAAAATATCATTGCTGAACACAATATAATACTAAAATTAAAAGGACATAATCAAAATATATTAATCAGATGAATTGTATCTTCGAGTGCCTTTAAAAGGGCAAAATCAATACTAGGTTTAATACTTTTGGCCTCGGGAATTAAGTTTCTAAATGTCTCCTACGCGCTACGTACGAATTCTTCTTCCCCAGATTTCACACCAGACGTGAATTTGTTTCGTGGCATTTCGGGATCCAAGATTCTCCAATAACGAAAACCTCAAGTTGCATGCGCCGAACGAAATAACAAAATGACAGCTGGTTCTCTAACGCATACGATGTCTCTACTACACACTGTTTGAAATCAATTTGATGACGCTAATGATGTTAATTCTTGAGTTAATAGGTCGTCTCGGAGCGAGCAGGCGCCGGACACTTAACGAATTTTTGTGAGAACAATAGAGGATAATTATGACACTTGAACAAACCAATCCTTTGCGTAACGTTGTTTTATCGAATATAAGACAAAACGCACAGAACGCAAATGGACAAAAGAAGCAAAACAGTTATCTCATGTTTTGTCAACTTTTGTTTTCATACCTAATACCATAACGGTTTTTTTAACTCCTCGGTGACGAAGTGACTAGTTGGTCGCAATTCATCGCGATTGTCCGGGGTTCATTTTGACCTCCGGTTTTTTAGTTGAGCTCCGGTCTGGGAGTTGGATATATTAACACCTTCGTTACCCTCACTAAGTAGGTTCTTTTGAATCGAAGTACCGTACCTAAAGCCTTCAGGTGCCGAACTAAGACTCTCTTTCTGGTTTCTACTGTCTTATAATTAGCAAAAGAGTTCAAATGTGTTTTTTATAATTCATTGCCAATTGTTTTGCTGTACATCCACATGATACCGTACTTTTCAAGTAAATTAATATCAAGAATTATTAAATATTTCTTCAAAAATGTTATTTGACGTGAAAAAGAAAATGACGTGTGTATTTTCTAAGAATAAATTATTTCTGCAAAGACTTGGAAAATCCGGATTTAGTACATCCGTCATATTATCATGTTGTAATATTCTAGGCTTTATTAATTATTTTTTGCAGTTTATAAAAAGACTTCGAATAAAGTAAACCAAGTGATACTGGTATATAAATATTATGAAGAAATGATACCAACTGTGCAAATAATAGCCTATTAGTTATAGCAACGTTATTAATAACCTCTGGCCTCAAGCTTTTCTGCGAATGGTGAGAAGAAATTGAGGTCGTTAAATCTTTACAAAGGGTATTGTTATAGTATTCCGACTTCCAAGGAATGAGTGAACTGCTAACAGTGACGTAGGCGGTGAAAGTGTGCTGATAAAATAACTTTTCAACAACAGAAATAGTTTGCATTTTGTTTTTCCATATAATATGTAGAGAAAAGTTTTATGAGATGTCAAACAATAAAAGGGACATCTTTTTTTGGTATTCCGTTTTGAACTTATAGGCAAGTGGACCCACTAGTGGGCCTATGGAGACATGTCAGTATTCTGAGACCCACCGGTGGGTCTGCTTAGTGGGTCCTTGAAGATGAATCGGAATCGGATAGATGGTCGATGGATGCTTGTTACACTTTTACGCTAGAACTACTGAATTGATTTAGATAGAGATTTTAACGGAATGTTAGAAATGGACTTGCTAAAGTCAGCTGAAAATACCAATTTGAAAAAACAAAACAAACAACACAATACTTTGAAATGAATGCCGCATTAGTAGATAAAGAAAACTTCCTCTCAGTTGCAATGAAAACAAACAAACCAACGCATTTGCGTAGGACTACGTTGAAGGCGAATCATTTTTACAATACCTAGTTGTTTTAAAAAAGAACTTTGCTCAACCCTGGGATCAAACTTACACGTAGGTATATTACTTAATTTAAATAATGAGTTTCTCAAGTAACAACTTTTTTTGTAATATTTTTGGTACGGTGTGTAAAAAAACACATTTTTGTTGTTTCGCATGTACGCTGGTAAAATACAATACAAATAATAATGATTACTGATTGCAAAGCAAAATTCATAGGTCTCGAAAATATAGTAGTGATAATATATTATCTAGTGCGTGAAAAATTGTCGATTAGATAAAATTTTATACAAAGAAGGTCAAATGCGGTACATTTTATCGATTCGAAACATTGACTGGATAGGCAATATTTTGTAAGTACAAAATTAAATGTTTCATTTACATGGTTAAATTGACTTACATTAATTTAATGTTTCCTTCGTTTCTTCAGGTTAGATAAAAGTTGCCGAATATTCTATTGAAATTGCAACCCGTCGTTTTTTTGTTATTAAGTTTAATCACTTTGTGCATTCACTATCTTCCTTTGAATTAACTTATTATTTCACTGAAACACTGTCTTTTTATTCTATTACGGTTGTGTTGTGTTAAATTATATTTATTTCTGGACTTTCATAAAATTTACAATGTTTCGAACGCGGGCGCGTGAATTTTTTTACTTATTTTATCGAACTCAGACGAGCCGGAGGAACTAAACCGGCCGAGCCTTTTTGTTGCTTTTATCGTGTTTATTTTTTTTTTTCGCGAAGTCGCAGGATGCTTGCGGCACGAGGGTCGGTTGTGCTATGAGCGAGCTGTCAATGCGGGCCGTTTTAAGTAATTTTGTTATTGTTTATCGTATGCGAGCGCTTTGGGCCCATTATCGCGGATTGATAAAGAAGCGCGCCGGACGTAGGGCGCGAACCGCTCTGATTGGCCGACTGAGCTGTTACTTTGTGTTCAACTCCGTTTTGGCGGGAGATCCACATTTAGCCGTCGGTCGCTGCTAAGTTCATAGGTGTACGGTGCCTTTCTATTGCCTTGCACGGTTCGCAATTTAAATTCAGTTCCTACTAAATACCCTATTGTTTTTGGACTAGTCAGCGTGTCTTTGTTCAAAGCGGGTGAATGAGTTTGTGACGATTCCAAGCGCATCTAATCGCCGTGGATCCGTAATGTTCGCTATTATGTTGCACAAATGTACCGAATACATAGATGTCGGCTTCTATTTTAGGAGCGAACTATGATTGAACACTGTTTGTAACGTGACTTGTCACAACAATGCATGACCGATTAAATAAACACGCACCTACATCACAGAACATATACTAAAGTGCCTACATTAACACTGCGGCTCTACCTAGGTACCTACCAAGATTTGTTATCCTAATGCTTAATTTTTTTGTTTCATCCATTCATCTGATTCCTCTTAACAACACAATAAAAAAAATTGTGGTTAATTTTGTATTTATTTGATTTTCACCTTATTTGTGTATCTCTTTTGTAATAAAGGCTCCGTTCCATCTCTCTCCATTGAAATGTTAATTCCCATCGTTCCTTCATTGCTTGCACAACATGCACCATACGCTTCTCTACATCCGACAAACACAGAAATACCTTTTGCCCTTATTTTCGACCCGCCTAAGAAAAAGGTCATCGACTCATAGGTAGGCTAGGTACCCACACTGTGCACTGTTTAAATCGCTACCTGTTATCAGGTGGCTAGCTTAAAACATGTAGGTAGGTAGTTTACAAGGCAATTAAAACTGCCTACATAGAGTTAACGATAACAGCTATTATGTAGTAGTTATTGGGCACTATTAGGTATAAAACTTAAATACCTATTACCTATCAGGCCATTAATTGCAGGGCAAAGCCCTTTATGGTTCGCATCATGTGATCAATAAAATATGTATTGGTTTATCCATTAGGTACGCTTGCCGAATACGGGTAGGGTACAAGTAGATAATAATTGACTTACTTATTTGTTATTTTATTCTTACCAAATAATTTCACAAATAGGTATGACACACAAAATGAGCCTTTAGGACGTCCAGTTCATTTGAACTGTTCCAGGGACACTTTGTGTATAAATCTTAGGGATTATAATATTATGACGCTTGAGGTCAATAAACTTCCAATGAAAACAGGCAAATCGTCTGTAGCCGCTACGATTACATCCCGCCCCCGTGCAAAATCTGATCCGTGGACCACAATGTCCATTTTTAAAAAAAAGTGTGACCAAGTGTCACACGCCATTCAAAATTACTGCCAGAGCAAAATAATTGTGGACATTTAACTAAGGTGTGATTGTGTGTATCGAACACACGAACATAAAAGTAAAATGTAAATGATAGCGAAGTGATAATTTTACCTGATTCAGAAAACTTTATTAATTATATTTTTTAAGCATCCAAACTTGATTGCTACACCCAGTCCTCAGCAGCTAGAGTCAGACTATCGAGATCCTTCAGCGAAACTTCATAATATGACGGGATACCTACCTACGTTACTTCAGTGCGAAAAACGTTTCATCGAATTTCGTTTTGACAGATTAGTCACACGGTTTATCTATTAAAGGACACTTTACTACAGAACATATTATACTACTTTACCAGGAACCATCGCATGATATGGTCGGGATCCTATTTTTAAAATACTACATCCTTACATTTTTATACATCACTAGCGACCTGACCTGGCTTCGCACGGATGCAATGGTGTTTCTCTACTATATTATGTATGTATTATACAATAAACCTTCCTCTTGAATCACTCTATCTATTAAAAAAAACCGCATCAAAATCCGTTGCGTAGTTTTATAGATCTAAGCATACATAGGGACAGGCAGCGGGAAGTGACTATCCTTTGCAGTAATATTACTGAAAGAAATACCAACCAGAAGAACCAACATTAAATTAATACCTAAATTGATGATAGTAAGTGATCCTGCTAAAAGCGACGAATGTAACCATTATAAATATAGGTGTAAACAAACTTATAGAAAAAAAGCAAACTAGAGCAGAAAGTTAGTTTTTATTACCTAGAGATTTATCTTTATTTAAAACTATTAACTATCTGTCGGTATCGTAAGGTACGAAGCAGTTTATTTTATAGACGTGTGTATCTGTGCGACCAAAGAAGTATCAGATTCCTTTAATCTCACATTTAACTACCACGAGTGTGGACATTTTAACACGCTCTACTAAAGAGTGTAAAGCAACAAGCTTAAAGGGTTTATAAAAATAAATTTGTAATCAAAGGAATCAAAATCTTAAAACCGGCACTAAAATCGCATTAAATAATTATAACTTTGGCTGATTAGATCTTGATGAGTCCTTTGATTGCTTATGTCATAGAATAATGAAATATTCAAAACAAAATAATATAATTTATTATGACTTTTACAGGCATCTACATTCTCGATTTTAGGTTTTTTTTGTCAGAAAACATATTCCAACGAAGGATACTCCACTAAGCCCCCCCCCCCCCCGCGCTCCTGCATCGCCGTCGGCGGTGTCTCTGGGCTGGGACAGACCCTGACAACCAGAGACACCGCAATCATACGCGGCTCCTAACACAAAATTATAAATAAATAAATAAATAATTAAATACACTGACATCGCAACAAGTAACGGTCCAAGCTGGTATGATTGACCGTATGATTGTAGAGTAGGTAGGGTAGGAACACCGGTTTGCGACCACTTAAGCGACTTGTTGACTTCAGAGTTGATTTCTATCATGATGCTGTACGTCAAGATTTTCCAAAAAATTAACATTTGATCTTACAATAGTCTAGTTTTATAAAACCTAACTTTTATAAACGTAGCAGTGATACATAATTTAAAAATAAACATTATTCGTAAAAATAGCAAAAACACCGGTTAACGACCACTTGGCCCAGTTATCGACCACCTGTGCACCGGTTATCGGCCACCTAATTTACGGTAGAAAAATGAGTCTTAATCAATAGCCATAGGGTATATTATAGTATGAAAGTGAAACAGTTAACGAAATCAAATAAGCGGTATATTTTTACTCTCTTTTGCGACCTAATAATACAATTGAGTAACCAAAAGGTTATATTTGTTGATTTCTTTTGATTTAGAACACGATCGAAAAGCCTATCCTATAATATAGTGGATCTTGGAACTCCGTGCTGCCGGCATGCTTCTCTGTAGGGCAAAGGCCTCCATCCTTGAAATCAAGTTATCGTTACAATAATAGGTACTGGCTTAATCACCACGCTTGCCAAATGCGGATTGGTGATCACAAACCCGAGCAGTGTCCGAAAAAACCAACACAAAGTTAGCTCGACCCGGGAATTGAACCCAGTACCCCGCGATCTCGGCCCGGTACTTAAACCACTAAAGCATCGAGGCGCGAAACAACAAAAACACAAACAAAAAATCCCCTTTTTTAAATATCCCCCCCCCCCACACATTTCCGGGATCAATTATAGTACCCTATGTTGACCGGGGATAGTGTAGCTTTCCAACAGTGATAGAATTATTCAAATCGGTTCAGTAGTTTCAAAATTGTTATTCCCGCAGGAATAAGACGTTTCCCGTAGGAATTTTATAGCTTATGTCCTAATCCGGGTTATAAACTATACGTGTGCCAAATTTCATCTAAATCCGTTCAGCCGTTTAGGTGTGATTGAGTAACCAAACATCCAAACATCTTAACATCCAAATTTTTTAAACATCTAGACTTTCGCATTTATAATATTAGTAGGATTATATACATACATATACATAATACTATTATATAGTAGGAAGTAGGATTAGTAGGAAGTACGATTTTTGAACGACCGGAAACAGGTACAATTTTACCAGTTATCGACCGCCTGTTAAAGACGGCCGTTAACAGGGTTGGTTTACACCGGTTGTCGGCCGCTAAACTTTTGGTATTTTTAAAGGTCATTATCTTTGAAACTATGAGGTATACTAGCGGTCGGAAACTGGTTGTCAAGTCACAAATTCCTAGCTGTTCACAAATGTAAATGAATCTATGTTGGTGCATTTAAGGTTTCCGCAATGGAGGCAAAGAAAAATGACGTAAATGAACCGGGTTTCCGACCACCCCGGTCGGAAACTAGATTTTCATATGAATCGATAACCTATTGCCCGACCACCAAAAATATTACAAATTATGAAATGTTTGGTGAATTTGGGCACTTGAATATTGAAATTAAACATCTTATCCTACACAAAAACCAAATCAAACCCCTATAAAATAATAGTAACACTCAAAATCTTACGTTTGAAAAACGATCCACCTGCAATTATTTTTGCTAAATTTGTCACGTGTCAACACACCAAATTTTGAAATGGTGACTGAGGGCTTAGTTCGCAAATTATAAAGTCATGCTGTTGGATTAAGAACCGTGGAGTTGGTCCAGGTCGACTGGCGCGAAATTAGAAATGAGCTGTCTATAGACTATCTATTATTCAAAAAAACGTGTGAAGTGGTCGCAAACTGGTGCTGGCCGGCAAACCGGTGTCACTACCCTATGTTGGCTAGTTGTTTCCATCTTTAGGGGTCCTGGAATTCATGTTAATGACACGTGGGGAAATAATGGCTGACTAAATCTGGGAGCACTAGATGTAATGGCAAAGTAAAAAAAAACCAACGAGCAATTATTTTTTTAGTACTGTTGATATGTAGATATTGGACACAACAATGAAAATAGGTAACCTGTTGCATAACAATGTTAATAATAACAATTATGTTACTATGCATACAAACATAGAACTTGTACACAATATAAAATAACACTTCGTTTGATTTGTTATATTATAATATTACTTACATAGGTAAATATCTACTTCGTGTTCACATAATATTGTTCCGTTACAGAAACTATTTCCATTCTTAGTACTTATTCCTTTGTATCTTATTCACGAATATCATCTTTATTTCTCGTCATAATTGTTTCTTTATATTATTCCATTTTAATAACATAATGTTTGACGTCAAGCGTTGGCTGGCGGTCAAGGCGTTAAACGCACTTTAATTAAATAAGTGGTTATAGGTAATTACGCTCAAGAACTGTATTTTTTGCGGCTTCGTTTACACTTCACACAGCAACACTATTTGTAACTCAACAAGTGGGAACAAATAATTCAGTATTTCTCAGGAACATAAGAGCTTGAAGAGTATTTGGTGTGAAATAACAGATCTCGTCCTAATTGGAATTTCATTTCATAAAAACTTACAACTTAAATGTTGTTGACTTAAAAATAAATGGTCCTTATTTCTGTAAGATGGCGATAAGCCCTTCTTGTACTATTATCACTAGAGGAACTTTTGTGGGATTATATTCTGCTATTACTTTGTCGAATATTTTGTGTCTCAATCTTCTACTAAAATCATTCATCATACAAAATTTGTTTTGCACGCATAGTCAAATTATACCTTTTTCTCAAAATATTATCTTCTTCATCATGCTCTTTACAGAACTAAGTCAGTACAGCTTTTATACGGCGTAATATACCTTGGCGTCTGGAACACTTATAAAAGGGTTCGTTAGCACTTTTATCTGATTTTTCCATCTCTTCGCAGTGTGCGCTGTCTGGAACAAAAATGAATAAAAAATCATTAAGCACGGGCCTGCATCTTACAAAAAGGAGTAAAATACTTAATTTAGTATAAAATTTATTAAGGTAGGTCATAAATCTTGACCTGCCGTAACGTAACATTTAGAAACTGTTCATCACAGTATGACTTTCTTAATTAAAAGGCAACTAAGTACCATTATTGGTTCGTCAAAGCGTGCCAAGTGTTTGATGCATTTTCTCTTAAATTTAATACAGTGCCAAATTACTTGTTTTATAGACTATAACGTTCTTATTCTCAATAATGAAGGAGGTATGAATAGTTACTGAATGTAAGGAAAGTTCGTACAATCGCTTGGTAGTAAATTGTGCGTTCTTCCTCAGTATTGCTTTGGCCTTTTCGTTGTAAATCTCCTGTAGTTGTAAAGACAAAACTCAATCACTATAAACGTGATGTTTCATCATCATCATCATTCCAGCCAAACGACGTCCACTGCTGGACATAGGCCTCCCCCAAGGATCTCCAAACCGATCGGTCCTGCGCCACCCGCATCCAGTGGATTCCGGCGATCTTTATGAAATCATCAGTCCACCTTGTGGGAGGCCTACCACGGCTGCGTTTTCCGGTACGTGGCCACCACTCGAGGACCTTTCCGCCCCAACGGCCGTCAGTCCTCCTTGCAATGTGTCCTGCCTACTGCCACTTAAGGCTCGCAATTCTTCGGGCAATGTCGGTGACCTTGGCCCTTCTGCGGAGCTCATCATTTCTGATTTAACGTGATGTTTAGCTTCACAAATAGTAGAACTACGACAATTAGATTCACCCGCGCGTCATTTCTTTTGTCAATTATACTCTATTATATAATTGTCACTAGGGGATAGGATAGTATAGCTTTCCAACAGTGAAAGAATTTCCCTAATCGGTTCAGTAGTTTCGGAGCTATTCCATACAAACAAAGAAACAAATCATTCCTCTTTATATTATATAGATTAAAATCTATATACCTTAAAAAACATTCTCCTTTTATTAAATCCATGTCCTTATATGAGTAACTATTAATTTCGCAAGACATTTTGTAGAGTGGCGAATGCCAGGACAGCATCCTTAATTTAATAAATAGTCTTCTCATCTCTCACATCGGTTCTAAGCATTTCTTTAAGAAAACTTTTAGTACTATGTATATTCGTAGAATAGTTACTAACGGTCCTTTCACACCACATGTTTTTATGATAATCACCAACAAAATTTTTTTTCCAATTATTCTTCGCCTTCCTAGCTAATTTTTATGGCCTTCTTAGTAAACCTGAAGCGTTTATTTTAAAACATTTCATTCCTGCTAACCGATATACCTAATTAGTGTTGCCCAAATGCAAGAACAAGACGAGACTTAGCCAGTCTTGGTCTTGGTCTTGCGCCAATACACCTGGTCTTGGTCTTGGTCTTGGTCTTGCGCCAATACACCTGGTCTTGGTCTTGGTCTTGGTCTTGCGCTCCCAGTCTTGGTCTTGGTCTTGGTCTTGCAGCAAGAGTCTTGCAAGTCTTGCAATTACCTATTAGTCTATTACTATTTATTAAAGTTTACTTTAAATCTTAGAAAAACGTATTAGAATTGGAACATTGTGAGCTTGAATTAACATAGCCATAGTAAAGATCAAGCAGATTAATAAATAACTGAAGATTTGATAAGAAATTCGAAAAATCAACTGACCTATATGTCGTTTTCCATGGAAGTAACTGTTTCTTAATAAACACGTGCGCGTGTATCATAACTATACATCGTTATCGCGCGGGCAGTTTCGGGGCGACGCGTGGATACTGATGAATAGGGTTGCCACGCATGGATCTTTTTTTAAAAATTATATTTGACCAATAAAAATATCGATTTTAAATCGATATTATGCATTGAATCTATTTGTAATCCTAAATCGACCACTGACACAACAATGTTACCTTACGATTTTTTTCGGTTTCGATATCTTAACCAATTTTATGAAAATGATATTTTTATCCTAATTACTCATTTATAGCTGTATGATGTCAATTTCTGACTTACTGGACTGAATAAACCCTCAGAGAAAGTGTTGCTAACTTAAACAACGCTTCTAGACTACTTTGTCCCAATTTTAAATACAATATCAAAATAGAAATAATATTCTATTTATCCTCATAAGGTATTTATCCTCATAAGGAATATACATAACATGAAAGGCTTTAATTTAAAAAATAAAAAAACATGCAAATATTCTAATACTCGTTATATACGTGTGACAGCCCTTCGGTCATCTATGCGTCGCCCCCAAACTGCCCGCGCGATAACGATGTATAATCATAACCATGTACTTCCGAAAAGCGGCAAATTTCTTTGAGAAGTAAGTACAAAACCTTTGATGCCGCATTATCAAAGTGCCGATGGTTAAAACATAACTATGCATGCACTCAGTTTGATTTTAATAGATATTTTTTTATTCGCTATGTTTATGGTATTAGTCGTAATGCGCATAGGTCCAGTTTTTCATATTCTTTGATACAGTTTTTTGCGTCTCATAGAATTCCTAAGCGTACCTACCTATACACCGAACTGTTACACCTAACTACTCAGTGAAATAGCGCTAAGTCCTAGCTGCAAGACGCAAGAGTCTTGCAGGCTATGTCTTGTTCTTGCTCAAGTCTTGCACGGTCAGTCTTGGTCTTGGTCTTGCTAAAAATACGCGGTCTTGTTCTTGGTCTTGGTCTTGCAAAAACGCAAGAACAAGACCAAGACTGCAAGACCAAGACTGAATTTGGGCAACACTATACCTAATCGTTGAAACATCCTTTGATCAACTTATTTTCCCAAAACACATTTCAAATTTGAATCGTTTCCTTAACTAGGTTAAGTACCCAGTTATACCTACGAATCTAAGAGTAAAGTTCGATCTTATTAATAGCCGTATACACGAATAGCCCTTCCCTTCCGTGACGTCAATCGGTCGAACAGCCAAATGAGCCAAAATCTCTACATCTACGCAAGTAGGACACTCACCCACACCTCTGAAACTGTGTCAAAACATTTTTAAAAATATTGTTTCATTAAAAAAATACATTTGATCTGACAGACCTATTGTTGTAACACTTTTGTCACGGAACGAAAATCGCCACTAAATCAAAAATTCAGTGGGTGGATCATCAATACACGATGAGCAGAATGGTTGGAGAGATTTGTGAAGTGATTATGAATAAAATATATATCTCAAGCTTCGTTTTATTTATGCCAAACTTTGGCAACCTTTGATATTTTAGAAAATCCTCTATATTCCAATTTTTGTACAGAATAGTTTTGGAAGCTTTTTTCAGAGATTTTACTTTATGGTACGAGAACATCAAAAAAGGAACCCCTGTACCTTCCTTATGAGGTCCTCCAAAAGCATTCAGATAACTTGCAACATCCCATTCCAGATAATTGGATAAAAAAGAAATAAAAGGATTCAAAATAACGACTTGATTTATGTGTTTTAGGCTTTTGCGTTGCAGCAAAAGCCTAAAACACATAAAACACATAAATCTTCTAGTAAAGGAAAATTTAAACAAAAATACACGGACATTTTCCCAAAGCGTAATGGCTAGAAGGCATAAGACGAGAGAGTTGACGACGTAGAACCCAACTTAACCCAATTTAGTCAGAGTGAGACGACTGTTGGGACCATGGCATATAGTTTTGTAGTAATCCAGTGCATTGTGAACGATACTAATCTGGCCCCGTTGCGCCGGGTCCCGTTAGCGTCCGTGGGAGGAGCCATGGTGCGCAACGCCATTGTTCGCCATACTTGCACTTCAACTGCTGCCTTGTATCTTTCTGATTCCAATTTTGAAGGCAAAAAATTTTAAATTGATATTTTTTAATAATAAATAAAAGATGTTACTTTTTCGTTCTAAAAAAATGGGATATACTTATGTGCCAGTCTGTCAGTTAATAAAGTAAAGTGAATTGCAGTTACTACATAATTCGGAATATATAGTAGAAGATCCGAACTAAGGTCGATCTTCACCGAGTTGATAATAGGATGAAACTTATTTTATCATGAATTTAGCATATTAGAAAACATATTAAAAATGGGTTGCCTAAAAAAATCCTGGACCGACCAATTTTTCTTTTTTTTTAATGATTTTAAACAAAATTTTGCAATAACAAGATAATAAGAAAATTATGTCCTGACTTAACGTACAAAACGTATAGAATGTGCAGCCGTTGGGTTTTCTATTATTTACGTGGGGGGACTACTGGGTTGTCAGGTATAAACACGTATGTATCGATACCAGTTAATTTCATCTAATTGGATAATAGATTTTTTTTAATATCATCATAAGCGCTGTTTTATTATGAACACGTTGATGGTTGTCTGCAAAAAATTGGGATTTTGTTAAAAAAATTTTTTTTATATACAATTAAACATACTCGGTCCAGGATTTTTTTAGGCAACCCATTTTTAATATGTTTTCTAATATGCTAAATTCATAATAAAATAAATTTCATTCTATTATCAACTCGGTGAAGATCGACCTTAGTTCGGATCTTAGACTAATAGAGTTTTATATGGCGTACCTAAGGCACTTGTTTTGTTACCAAAGAGTTATTACAACAACACTTAAAATAATTTACTTTTATTGTAGTATTCAAAAAGTCGAAAGTTTTAAACGCTGTCGTTATCGTCACTTCCGGTTGCTACATCGAATACGAAAGTCCTTTTTAAAAGGAAATTCTTGTAGATACTTTTGTGGTTTCTGAACAGTGCCTCTATGCTACTTAATTTGGTTTAATAAATTTGTTAGATCAATATAATGTGATTTGGAGATCCTTGGGGGAGGCCTATGTCCAGCAGTGGACGTTGTTTGGCTGAAGTGATGAAGATGATGATGAATGTGATGTTGTCATTATTATAGTAAGTTTTATAGAGCTTTGGCATGCATTTTATGAGGAACGTTTAAACTATGATCTTTTTTTTAACACCCATCCCCCTATTTAACGTTGTACCATCAACGAATTTAAATATTTAATATCGTTGTGTACCATTCGTAACTCAAATGAATGTTTGTAAGTCGTTCTGTTTATTTCTCGTCGCTTGCAGTCAGTCGCTCAATTAGTAATTCTGTAAGTTAAAACAATATTTTTGTCACTTAAAACTTTAATTTTCAGTCACTCGTTTAAATACTACCCTTTTAAATTGGCCAGCAAAATCCTTATCATCACTAGAAGTACTAAAATAACGAAGTTTTTCAACATCGGCGATAAACCCCATATACCTACTACGATACGACCAATCAGCCAAGTGGTCTCGATACTCGTGATTAAATTACGGAAAGTTAATTGAAAATCTGCTTTGCTCCACAATTTTGTACAATTTCACTTTTCTTTTGTGTAAACACCTCTGCTTTCTACATTGAATACGGTTACCTAAACCATTAAATACTTCGGTTTCATTTAGGATACTTTTTCGAAATCGACTCAAACGAAGACGTGTGTGTACCTAATAAAAACAACTAAATACATTTGTAGGTAGTTACAATACATAAAAAAGCACAATAAAATAAATATTCAAACTAATTTGGTACCTACTTACTCGTGAATTCATATCGTTATGGCCCAGAGATATTTATCATTTAAATAGTTTCAAAGGTACATAAAATATGCCGCGGTTTAACGAGGTTTTAATCGTCGTGGTTCACATTTATTTACATGTTTTAAAGTCAGGCTAATGCATAGTATGTGTGTATGTATGTTTGTATGTACACGGTTCGGTTGCGATATGCGAGTTCGAGGTTCGCTAACTATGTTGTTGATAATCAGCCGTTTCGTAAATGGCACAGGCGAGAATACTTATATTTAATGTTCACCTACATTCCTACGTAAAATCATTAGTTTACCTAATAGGTATTTGAGTACCAGACGTACTCTGCCGACCAAGGCAGATCTATTTTGTTATACCAGATCAGGCCAGTTGGCAGACAGGCACGCAGCCCACCCGATGGTCAGTGGGCACTGCGGCCTATTCCATTGAGGGAATCTTAGCTAGGAATAGTCGCTCAATGTGCTGCCACACTGTAGCCTCCTGATTTTTGAGCCATTTATTTCAAGCGAACTAGCTCCCACATTTATATTGCCGTAACACAACCAGAGAGAGCCAGAGCTTTTATGGCGGCAGATTTCACCAGAAGGGTCTAAGGTCCACCGTCAAAATTTAAAAAAATTACATCATACGTGGAACATCTAAGCAGTGAACCAATATTATTTCCATGCAGTGAACTCTCGTTTTTCTTTTTCTTTTCGCAAGAGATCGTAGGTTCTACTTCGCATATTAAAAACTTTTATGTCCAGAAATACACATTTTATTGAGCAGTATCATGTGGATAATTAAAATAGTTAGTTAAAGTTGCTAACAAAAATAAAAAGAAGACAAGAGAGCGCCTAGAATTGAAAGACATTAACATTTAACCGTAATAGAAGTGTTAGTGGTTAAGCCGCCCGATTTATAAAAGCTGGATTTCTTCGGGGATTTTATTCCCACCTTGGTAAAGCTTATACACAGGCATATGTAAATATTTGTACTGATTAGCTGATAAAAGTTACTGGTGCACAGCTGCGACTAATCTACGATCGATAGTGTGTCGGTCTAGTAAATGTGCATTCAGACAATCAGCAGTGAAAGTAGCGTACAGGGGAAAGTCCTTGTAACACTTGATATAAACGGTTTCGCTTTAGGCCTCGAACTTCGAAAGAAATGGAATAAAAGACACCTGCGCGTGATGAATTGCAAAGCGGTAATTAGAGGCAATTCGCAATCTGGTCTCAAAAAGTAATAAAACATCTAGCCAAAATAAAATCATCATTGCTTGAAAGAAGAAATTATCTCGATCAATTTGGTTGTTTATGTTGGGATAAGATTTTCCGACAGAAAATTTTGGACAATTATCAGAAAAGTAAGCGATTTCTGTGATTTTGTATACACACTCCATATATACCAGGTTGATTAATTAGTAAGACTGTATGTGTAACCTATAGCAAAAGCGATGGACAATAGTAGTAGTTCAGGTTTCTGTATTACCTACAATGAATGTGGGATCACATTTTACCACTTGGCTTCTCCTGTCGTGCGTGTGTCTAATTGTTAAAGTATTTAGTCGCCGTGTCGGGGTCCTGGGTTCAATTCCTGAGCCGAAAAGAACTTTTATCGGTTTTTTAGGGCAAAGCTTGGATTTGGATTAATCACCAATAAGTACGCATTTTGCAGGCGGGGTGATTAAGCCAGTATCTATCATTGTAACGATATGACTTGATGTCAACGATGCCGACCACAAGCTTTGTGATGCAGACTTATAGCCTGCCGTGGGACATT
Organism: Mecyna flavalis; assembly: GCA_949319885.1. NCBI lineage: Eukaryota > Metazoa > Arthropoda > Insecta > Lepidoptera > Crambidae > Mecyna > Mecyna flavalis. The sequence continues at coordinate 11,923,515 of OX439439.1, forward strand.
AATAGGCTGATCCTATTTTTTTCTACTAGTAACAACACGATGGTGGTGCCTACTGATTTAGCTGATGCATAGAATAATGATCACGCTTGCCTACAAATATGTCTGAACTGAAGTTGCAATAGAAGAGTGTCCAGTCGTAGGTATCATTTAATTATGTTGACCTTCAACACTCAATAACATATCATTGCCGTTACTACTCATGCAATAATCGCCACGAGGAGATAATAATTGACAACAAGCTTGAATGAGATGCTGGGTCATTTAGACACGATTTTTATATTGTTTTGTTTGCGCACGCTATTCGGACACTAGTCAAGGATTACCTAATCGTAGATAATATCCAAATATCTATAAATGTTGAATTTATTATCAAACGTTAACACGGTTCTCTATCTAATTTTGGTGTTTGGTTCATAAGAGAATTTTTACTAACATTACGAAACTTTGGCTACTTCTAGAATCAGAATTACATTTTATGTATGCTTTTATTATATAAAATATAGTAAAATCTTATCTATTATTTCCCTGCCTTTATCCCACGGTAAGTAGGGTCGGCGCAACATGCTGTACATTTTGTGTGTATTTAAAAATAATTTAATTAAAAATAATGAAAAGCTTAAAAGTAAAGCAAACTAGGTAGTATTTTAAAGGACGAAGAAAGATAGACGTACGTCATTATGGGCTAATACCATAATATTTCTATGGCTAATACTGACATATTAAGTAAAATGGCATTTTTTTACAAATTCATGTTCCGATTAGGTATAGGTAGGTACCTATTTCTTAGCAGTATCTGGCATAGTAAGAAAAGGCAAAAGGTTTAACGAATGCGTTAATTTTGACGAAAAACCTAATTCCCCGGTCCAGTAACACATATTTTACAATCGCGTGGCATTAACAACTTCCTCTGTGATTAGCGGTTACCAACCGGTACGAAACGGTACCGGATCATTCTAGTATTCATGTCCGATAGTTTCCTTACTTCCTTCCTTGGCAGGTAGTGATGCGACAAATCGTGAAATATCCGTAAAACTTACATAATTTTGTTTTGATGAGCGCTTTGGTACCTACTTTTGGTTGAGTCACTCTATGCGCCATACCAGGGAATCATGGGTTCGGAAGGCACCCAGAACAAACTTTTCTGTGATGGACATTGGTGTTAATTGTCTGTGTCTCGATTTAATAAAACCAATGTGTTTTTTATTTAAAAAATGTATCTACTAACAATACTTATTTATCTCCATTCTATAACATAGGCTCGGCCACGGAATCCGTGGGCTCAGAGATAATGAAGGATCTTTTAAGTTTCAGTCTGCTAATTACCAATAAGTAGTGGTACCTAAGTATACTCTCAGATTAATAATTAGGTAACATTTATATACCTACCTACCACGCTAAAATAGAAATTTCTTGCTATTTTAGCGAAGTTTCTAGATATTAATTTGAGAGTATTAAATAAAAAACGCCAATATTAAATAACCTGCCTCTAAACACAAATGGAATAAAAAAATTATTGTACATTTTATAAAGGCGCCATAGCATTTATTTTATTTTATTGCTGTTGAACATAAGATGCAGTATTTTGTCAAATAAGTCTGAACTCAATTAATTAATACGTTCGAATCTTTTTCCTGCCTGACAGACCGTCAATCGTCATCGTACTCTGTGGTCATCGTTTTACGGAGCGAAAAATGCATAGGATGGAACGTGAATTTTTACAGTGTTGCTATCAATTGTTAAAGATTCTACCAAACTGTCAAATGGGCACAGAATAAAATGACACATCATGCCATGCCATTGATAAATTCTTAAAGAATTCAAAAGGAAAAAATTCTGCACAACTATAAATTATGATAAATATAATTTTGAGCTCATAATATTATCTTAATAAAATTATATGTGCATAGTTAAAGTATTTTTATTTTTAAAAAGATTTAATTATACACAAATTGAAACAGCTTTATTACAATATCATCTTTTTTGTCAAGGATGAATATTGATGAAATATTTTGTAAACAAAGTAATACGCGCCGCGCGCGCGCGCTCGTCCTTCCTTCCTTCTCTTCTGGTCTATCCATGGTAATCGAACCAAATCCTACTAAAATAGTATATTTTTAGTTACGCTTACAACACGAAGTTTCAGGCTGGTCTCATAATTCGTGCGTGACTTTTACGTTTATTTTTTTAATTTCTGAGCGAAATTATAAAATGTATACTGTCTCAAAAGGGCCTAGCAAGATTGTGGCTAAAACACGAAGAGGTAAAGTGAAATTATATGCATCCGGAGTTGGTTTGTGTAAAAAATTTACATGTTTGATCGCGAGGGGTGAAATCTTGAATATTCTTGGTTTCAGGCCTCTCACAGAATCTAGAAAGACTGGATAGCCGCAAGGACCATAGCAGGAAGTCATCAGAGTCTGATAATGGAGAAATCGTCAAGTATGTGCAATTTATTTACCTATGATGCAATGCGGGAGTTTTCGTTTAATTTCATCAGTGTTTTTACATAACCTCTTAACCGGGGCGCCTTCTTGACAACTTATTTCTACCATGTACTTATCGGAAATAAATGAAGTAATATGTTCGTGGTATGTAACGTGTTCATTTATTATTCTTATGACAATGATAACAATGAATGATAAACAAATGCTTAACCGGCCCAGGGAATGATGTAACTTACCCCTATGCCTCTAAGTATTGTAAACAGTACAAGGAATGTAATTTTTGCATCTGATTTTTTAAAATCGATTTTTGTTATAGCACCATAAAGTGACATAAAATATTCTCTTCAGCACATTCTAATCCAATATTGCTTTATAAATATAGCACCTACATAAATAATATTTAAGGTTTTAATGATACTAATATGTGTCTAAAACATAACCTCAAACATTTTGTTAATCTTTATCATCCAGCAACAGATTATTAACGTCTAAAAGTGCACATTTACTCGAATTCTTGTTTTTAACAACCTGGGAATTTGATTGATTAACACATTCAATGTTGACAGTTTTAGTTTAGTAATGTCATAACATAGCCTCGCAATGATTTTTAAAACTTAATGTATCAAAGCTATTTCAATTCAAGAAAATCTGTATTGGAATCTTATAAGAATTTCTTTAATTTTTCAGCATGCCTAAACCAGTATTCCATTCCAACGGCAAAAAGACAGTGCACCAAAGAATACAGCATCATGTAATTACACCACAGCATGAAGAAATCATTAGATATATAAGTGAAAGTAAGTATTTGAAATTGTTGTACTAAATACCTGTAAAGAAATTAAATTCCTGGACATTACATGTCTAATCTCAACTAAGCATTACTTGTGTACTCATGTAATATTTTTATTGTAAATACATAAGTGAATTAAAGGCGAAAAAACATCACTAGTTACTAGTAGTAGTAAAATGTAGTAGTAGTGTAATAGTTTCCATGGAGGAGGCGACTACAATGCTTCTTGTATCATCGGTTCATTCCAACTTATCACACAGTCATAATATGTGCTAGACTATGTTTATTTTACTCTGTGATGCAATATCTAATTTTAAATGAATAGAATGTAGACTTTCATTGATCGCATACTAAACTATCGAGTGTTTGACATCCGATCGGATCCAATACTCTATGTGGGAACAATATTTGATTTCTGTGTGTGTTTGTTCTGTATCTGCCTGGTAACATAACACCCATTGCAAATAAATTTTATTACAACCAAAAAGCAGTAACACCATGTGCTTTGGCTAAATTAGTTGGAAACTGTGTAACATTTCTTATTGGATACTCAAAAAAAAGTTTTGAGTAGTTTAGGCCCACCATGCTTATTAGCTTTAACTCGTGTAAAATAAATTGTCACACTATGATTCAAATCAGAAAAAGTATAAGGAAAATTTATAGACGGTAAACATTTTTTAACATTTTATTTTATTTATCTATATTTCAGCATGGACACAAACAGCATATGGCGAGAGTGAGCCAACAACACCTACGAGTACAACTGGTAAGAAACAGTATCATTAAATAAAATATACATACATAGTTAACTTTCTAAACTGTCCCGGTTATCCCTTCACACCCATAAGGGTCGAGCTGGTTCCTACCTAGTGGCTATTAGCCAACACTTTACTTTAGTCTACATGTCCATATTGTCCCTAATTTAAGCCTCATTTATGCTTTTGTTTTGATTCTAAATTAATCATACTATTTGACTCTGTTGAACCCTGTTTGATTAGGATTAGGACATTGTAGCCCTAAATCACCTGAATATATGAAAATAATGGTGATTCCATGCTTCGGAAGGTATGTTAAGGTCTTGGTCCCTACTATATTCCAAGTAGGTCTGGTTTCCCTTGTAAGGGTTATGGAGGTCATTTAACCTCCTGGATCAGGATCTAGTCTGATATTATAATGGAGTGATTGCCATCTGGAAATCACTCCATTATAATAATCTAGGATCATAGTCGAATCGGACCCTGAGCTCCATACTAGATGCAATCATACACTACTAAATAAACTAACATGATTATGATTATTATGTTTGACTCTGTTGTAGGGTCAGGATCTGGCAGTTCATCACCAGCCCCACCCTCGAACCTGTACTACCAGGATGACGCACCAAGTCCAGTGCTCCGGGACTTCAAGCCCTTTGACCTGGAGACATGGTGGGGCAAGCGGCTTTTCCAGAACATCACCAATTCACTGTGAGCTGCTCCAGTCAGCGGACACAAGGGAACATGAGAAGTATCGGTAGCGTAAGTCACAATCATTTGAAGTTTACTAAATTTTATAATAACAATTCTTACGGTGAACAAATTTTTCTAAAACAAAAAAGGTGTTTGATAAAATACTATAGTCACGAGGATGTGATGCATACATCAGTCTTATTTAAAAGGGTAACGTAACTTATACGTTTGGTCATCAAGAAGTTTCCTCTTAGCTAAAGTGTGTTGAACGGGCCATATAAAAAGACACGTGTGTCATAAAATAATGTCATTGTTATCATCGATAATGATTTTCTCTAAATTGCATGATACAATTAAGTAGATACCTTTTGACGTAGATGCAAAATGAAATTATGTTAAAGATACAGGCATTTTATTGGTTCATTTATTCATATTAAACATAAACAAGCATGATAAATTTATCTATTACAATTAATCAATTTGTAACATTTAAAATTATTCTAGGACACATTATGAAATTTTCTGTTAAAATTAATTCATCTGTTGCATGAAATATTATTATAAAGCAAGAAACATTTGCCTAAAAATATGCAACAAATACATTTATTTTGTTTCTTGTTTTGCAAAGAAATATGTTTCCAGAGAAGTTTATATCAGAAGGCGAAATTATTTACAGCAAAGCAAAGAAGATAATTAAAAAATTTAGTAATCTACATTTGATTGTGGATCTCAATAGGTATGTCATATTGTAAGTGAAAATTTCCAAACGCTCAATTTCTTTTGCAAATAGAAATTTGTTACTGCGAACCAATATTCCTTAAGATTGTTATGTTGATTAAATTTTATAGAGTTTTGTTTATGGATTTGTTACAGAGTAAGAAGTACCTAATTAAAAACTGTTAAGTAACCAATATGCATACCAATGATAAGTATGTGCAACTACTATGTTTAAAATTATCACAAATTATATTTTAATCTTATTTGAAAATTGTTATTATCGTATTTTCTAATAAGTAGCAGTGAAGTTTTAATAAATATTGAATGAAATAATTTTTTTATGAATTAGTTGCATAATTTTATTCATAAAGCTTCGTAGAGAAATTAAATCTAGTAAATGATAAATCAACACAAAATCTAAACTAATACAGTAGATGTATTTAGTGCAGTTACATCTAATTATAGTATTTAAATTTACATTAAATTGGTTATATTTTTAGCTCTACAAACGCTTGACAAAGATTGTCTAAACATTATTCTCTTGAAAATACAAGCTATAGAATATTAAATTGTCATAGAACATGTTCATAATTAAGAACTTTTGCTATACGTTTTTAATCATTTACAAAAAGCAATGCCTATTTATTGTTGTGAAAAAACCCAAGTTTATAACATACAATGTCTTTAAAAAAATTATAGCACACAATAAAATTTATAAATTCGTTTACTTTTTAATTGGATTAATAAATAATCAAACAAATTCGAAAATTTTAAGCATTTATTTTACGAATTGCTTTACAGAATATAAACAATATTTACATCCTATAGTTTAATTATTTTTAAAAAATGTTATTAAAAACCCTCAAAATATCAAAGTTAGGTTTTACCAAAAAAATAGAAAACCATAAAAAAAGTATTTATGTTTGTTTTGTTGTTAAATACATCCGCGCATATTGTATTATAAAATTTATCATTTAACATTCGATTATTTATACTTGTACCCATTGTTTATGTAATATGGGCGAAAATAGATTGCATTGAAACTAAATTTGTCTTGATCATCAAATGGGTTTTTCTAAAAAACAGTTCAGCATAAATCTTGTATAAGTAATATAATTTACAGTTTAAGTTTCATGAAAGCACATTAAAACAATTTTTAAAGTTCTGACAATTTCGTAATATCGGAAAGGGTCGAGTATCAGTAATCAAAATATATTATCCATAATTATTGTATATTAAGAAAGTTCAAATATAAACTACTAATTTGGTTAAACCTTGATTGCAAACATTTGACAGTTTATTTGATTATGTTAATCCTTCTAGCCCCGGATTACTAGACACAATAGAAAATCTATTGTTATGCGGCACCCGAGTGCCGGTTCGGCGTTGAGTGGTTAATTAGGGGAGTTTCTACTGTGAATTGCCTTTATTCATAATAGAAAATCCGATAAACCGTCAGTTTTAGCGATTTCTTGGCCTATACAAAGTGCCTCAACAAGCTGCAATAATTTAAAGTTTCATAAATATATTATCATGTCATGGAAATTATCATATTTTACAAGAATTGTCATTACTTTCATGGAAGTGTCGTTAAAATCGTCTAAACTATATAAAGCTTTTTCCGGAAAAATTATGGTAACGACCCTATTGCAAAGGAGATCACCCATTTTGGGATAAAAAAAAATTTTAGCGGCCATCAATAATTATAGTTACAAAAGTGTATAGTACACATAAACCTCATAATTTTTTACTATGGCGTCAAAGTCGAAATCTATTTGGTTTCGGAGATATGATACCAAGTAAGACATAAGGGCTGAAACTGCGTACGGGCACCCGCGCGGTTTCATAAAAAAGTGACCCGTCCCGCGACCGCGCGGGAGACTTTTGTATGAACCGCACGCGGGTCCCGCTTTGCACAGTTTCCGCCCTAAGACCGAAAACAATTTGTTTTCAGGATTTTAGTTGTACAATATGCGGTTCACTTCAAGTAAAAACTTGTCCTTAACATAGTAGTTCAGGTAAAAATTGTATAGTAATAATCAAACCAGATCTTACATAAAATGGTAAGACGATGTTATTTATTTCACTTACAGATCGTTATCTAAGGTATATAGAGTATTGTCGCCATACAAAAAAAATATTCTACACCTGTCCCCATTCAAACAAAACATAATTTATTTCTGGCCGCTAACTTTTATTTTATCCCAAATCTCCATACAAAATGGGTGATCTCCTTTAAAGGAGAAGACCTAAAATACCTACGACTTTATTTAAAGTGATATTTGATATTTGAACTCGGGAGTTAGTGCAATAAGGTGCAAAATCAATTGATCTGGCTGTTACCAAAACAATAACTATGTGTTACTGATGATGTTCTTTCTGAAATAACTAGAATAATATTATTTTGTCGATTCATAATTAAAGTTAAATCTGTATACAATTTTTTAAGTATGGATCAAATGAACCATTTTTAACATTTAATTTTTTTTCCAACCAATATAATATGAGGTCTCATAGTCCCATAAGCGTTGTTTTTTAAATAAATACAGACGTGGTTACAACTGGGGTCAAATATTATTTTTATCATAAAAAGTTTGAGATTTTAAACATTTGATCCAGCAATAGCGAAAAGAAATAGTCAAAATCCGTTTATAAAGCTTTCCATTTGGTTTAGTAAAACTTCCATCTGGGATAGATAGTTAAACTTCAGTAGGATAGAAGATCACAACATCGCTTAATTAGTTAAATTATATTCATTAAGCGATGCGTAGCTGTAATGAAACTGAAACATCACACCTTAGATAATAAAGATTATTTCAAAACTAACATTGTTAACTTTTGACGATTGCTAATTTGCTAAATTTGAAATTTACCAAATGGAAAAAGCCAAATCCTAGTTAGTATAATAATTAGTGACCAATTTTATTCATTGAGGTTTTTAGTGTTTTTGTTGTTTTTTAAATCTCGCTTTATCGCACTTTGTTTGTTAAACCAGAAATATTATATGAATTGATAGTTGAGAAATCATGAACTATTAAAAATTGTTATTTGCTGTTGTTGTTATATTCACGTTAAATCACTTGTTGTTTTTCATTTTAAACATGGCTTCATTTGCAAGCTGAACAATGTCTTCCAGGCTTATACATTGTGTGTAATGTGTAACATTGGTGTAACTAGATCGATTATAATGTTAACTCACTCTCCCTATCGGTTCACCCAGTCTTTACTCATAACAATTTGAAATTTATGGAAGGACAATCTTTATTCAAACAGTGCAGCAGCGACTGGAATTTGTTTCCTTAATTATCAAAGTAAGCTAAGGATTTATGGTTATGGTGTATCCTCATAAGATGGTATCGTTTGTAATAGGTACCACCATTTTTTCCACCTAATAAATCAATTTTTCGTTTTGTAATTCGTAATTTTATTAAAAACATTCTTGTAACTAAATAAACGGCGTTCAAACCATCGTATTAGATCTTTAGTTGTTTTTATCGTAGCCTTTGGCAACTCTGTCTCAGTAAATTTTGTGACTAGCAACACTTAAAAGAGACAACTAACGCCACCTTGGATTAAAAGTTGCAATTTTGTCAGCTACACTTGAATGAAGGTTGTCTTTCTGTAATTATTCCTCTGTAATAAATTAGGTTCATTGATTTACTGTTACATTAGGTCCTTTTGTATTGTTTAAAATTTATCCTTATGTAAATCTTTTGAATATTGGTTTTTGTTTTCGTCTTACATGACAAACTGAACTATCTTTTAATAATTGTTACATCACATATATTTGTACATCACTTCGCGATTTATTGTCATTGTACATTCGTTAGTAAAAACAACCTTGTTTTTATCTCCATAAGGTTACGTTTCAAATGTACGGAAATATGTATCGCTACTGTTATGTACAAAATAGTGATATAAACGAAGCAATCTTAAGTAAGCAATAAATGCACGAAATGTAGTATAGTTTTTATCCTTTTTTAGATGGAATATTTGAGTCATCGTAGTTATATGCAGGAGAATATTTTTAGACTGATTTAGTTATAAAAAGTTATGCTTTTTGTTGTAGTTGAATAAACCGTCTGACAAAGAACAAACATACTCTTTTCACTTATCCTCAAATTGACACCTTATCTCTACAACTTTTTACGTCAATTTAGACATATTAAATAAAATATTTCACACCCAAATTTACAAAATCACACTATTTTTTGAAATATTTTGAGTCTGCATACGTATGTTATGCATTTCAACAAAGTGGAAGGTAATCTTTTAACGCCGGAGCATTTGAAATGTTTTGAAGTAAATAAGATTTCCGTAAGTTCCTCTCTTAGAATGTTCCTCTATAATTCTTCTCGGGTTTACGAATCCCTTTTTTTAGTGTGTATGGCAGCTGGCAGAACATTAAGTGATGATTCCTGGTTAATGCCCCTGAATGGAATTGGCCGCAATAGTCACTTATCATCAGGGGTGCTTGCGAACTGAAATAGCATAGCTTCATTGATAGTGTATTTAAAAAAGAGGCAGATACGGCACTAGCGCTCGAAAAATGCTCCGCTCATATTGTGTTAATTGACACAAATCATTTTAGACGCATAATGTCAACGGTTGGTGAAGCACATAGATTTAGTATATCTCGACGGATCAAATTCTAATCGCCGTGCGTCAAAGGATGGCATATCTACCTCTTTTTTAAATACACTATCAATGCATAGCTTAATATTTTTATACTTAGATACGACAAGATTGCTTTGGCCTAAAATATGTTTATGATGGACGCTCTCACTTACTAAAAGTAAAACTACCTAATATATTTTCATCTTTGGCCCTCGGCCTTCGTATATTCCATCTTGGGCTGGAAATATAATTGAAGTTGAATTGTACGTACAACAGATAACAGTTTTAGGATCTTCATTTTCACCCGCTGCAACATAATTTAATCTTGGGCGAAGAATAGAATTTGTAGGATTAGGTATCTCCCATCAAGGGACAATCCGCTGGAGATTGTGATGTGTCTGTCCTATCAACGATCCTGATCCCGATGAGAATTTCAATTCCTCTATTACCTGTCTTTTTTCTTTTCTAAACTGAGGAAAAAGCCGTGGGCAAGAGAGCCCTGCGGCCGTGTGTGGCTACTCGGGACTATGATTGTCCTACCACAGACTAAAATCTTTATTGTCCCATTAAACGAAGGGACGAGCACGTGCCCACCTTGAGGTGATTTAATGGCCCCACTATTACCCCTATTATTTATCTGTTATTCTCAGCCAAGTCCTAACAATCAAAAGAACTTTGTGAACGGTCTTCAAAACGCACGTAAACTGTTAGACGGACTTGAGCGTAGCCTCCGAAAGACGGGCAAGTACGAAGATCAGCTGTTGCGGTGTAAAGCGACGCATACGCACTCTCACGATTGGTGGAGCAATTACCATTCCGATAAGGAGTATGGTTCTATATCAGGTTTGTAGATAAACGTTAACGAAAGTATTTACAACGATAGCTGTAGGCAAGAATTCACATATTGATTGGAAAAGGCTTGTATCTTTGTTACTAAAAAGTATTCGAAGCTTAACAAAGTTAAGACGAATAGTTTTATGATGAAATTTACGTATTCATAACATTAGCGACATGGGAAGATTTTCTTAGATATCCGTTCGCGCCTCAAAGTACCAAAGAGGTTTCTTTTGTACATTGGGACGTATTTAAAAATGCGGACTCACTGCACTATATTCTGCAATCTGCCACTAGCTGTAAAATAAAGAAAATATTTTGATACTGTTTGATTTGTAGAGACTACACAACCTAGAGGACAAGTCGATTTAGCCGAGTCTTGGTCTACTATAAGCATCGTATGTCTGCAGTACCAGTAAGTAATTTTTTTTAAATATACCTAAATATGTTTTATCTTGACCTTCGCATCCCTTTGGCTACATAGTGGACCCTTGACAAAGATGACTACGGTTGCACTTGTTCTATTTACTTGTGTTTTCTAGTGTTGTTGGTGTATAATATTAATAACGAGTTCACTATCCATTCAGTAAATTAGTAATGACATCGGACTAAATTCTCGGCTTAATGCTACAATCCAGTTTCGATTGCCTTTTTAAATCGTGATCACGAAATGACTAAGAAATAATCCTTGATATTAAAGCTGTTTTAAGTTGTTTTTTTATCTATCGAATAATCGAAACGCAGAGTTATTCTAGATACGAAGAACTATCAAAGAAGTATGCAGCCTTACTCCACGCTTACCACGAGAGCTGCAACTCGACGCGCGGCCGCGAGGCGGCGCTAGCAAGGCTTCGTGCGCACACGCGGCGTGCGCTTGCGCAGCTCGCCCTTGCGCACCGCACGCTCGTTGCTATAGGCGATAAGTATATGAGGCTAAGGCGGAAGAAACAGTTGCAAGTGAGTTTGTGTGTCTAGTAGATCTCTTAGATATGGGTGTTGAGTAGGTACTTACTATAGTCAGGCTACGCGCGCACAAGCGGCAAAAAAAAAAATTGTCTTCCGCCGCGGGTGGGTGGGCTGCTCTGCCAACTGGGAGAGCAAAAAAAAATAAGAAGGGCGGCAGAATTGTCTTCCGCCCCGGGCGGCTGACACCCACGCTACGCCACTGCGACAGTTATTAGGTCTCATATACCCAGAAATTTCACTAGCTTCAGTGCCTTTTCCCCGAAACACAGAAGTGCTTTACACACTTCTTTTTCACGGGAAAATATCTAGCACTGCGGTGGTACCCACCTAGACGGCCCAGTACGGGAACCTACCACCTGGTTTATTATATGGTTTGTTATATCGTAGAAGAGCAGGTACGAAGCGAGGATCAAGCAGCTGCAGGCAACGGTGCGCGGCGTGATGGCGATGTGCGAGCATGCTCGCACGCAGCTCGACACGCGGATCATGCGCTATATGCAGGCGGAGAGGGAAGCTCCCAACGCGCAGTTGCTAGCTGAGGTACTTACTTATTCAGCTTTTTTTACAAATTGGACTGGAGAATACGGATACTGCCTCAGACGCATCGCACGCAACGGATTTTAGTTTGCCTTGTATCATACAACAGCGTCCACTGATCGGCATTCCGTATGACGTCATCGACAATGCCTACCATGCGATGCGTACCGATGACGTCATACGGAATGCCGATCAGTGGACGATCAGTGGATTGCTGATACTCGCGTCGGCAATCCGAAATTAATCCGTTTGATGCGATCCGTCCGCTGCGTGCGATGCGGACCTGCCCCCCTAGACAAGCGGCATTTATGACGTTCGATATAGCTCAATTTGCGATAGCGAATGTCAAATCCCATACTTTCAACACGTGACTTTTCTATGGCATCTGTCAAATCCGTACAAATTGGACTTAGCGAAATTCGTCAGCTATGAAGCGATGTCATCTTGTCTAAGCCCCCTGTGGACGCTTAGCTTAAACGTAGGCTAACGATACATGCGGCTGTGTGTAATCACTAAATTCTCCCAGTTTCCTATTAACGGATGGCTTGGGTGACCGGCTCATCCCTGCCAATGTGTACATAGCTTATCTACTAATTAGACAAGCTCCGAGTCGGATGGCATTTAAATTCCTACTCCATAAACATTTTCTCCTGAAGTCCTCTACATCGTCGCTCACCTGTCCCAGTCGTTAGCCGTATGTACTGTGTATATATTTTATATAGTGTATATATTTTATATATTTATATTATGTAATATGTATGTATATTTATGTAATTTTTTATTGTGTATTTATTTGTGATATATTATTTCGTTTATTTCTGTTGTTTTTGTTTTCAAGTTTTATGTTTATTGGCACTACCCACTGTTTCTTTCTGCTTGGCCTAAAGGTTGACTGGGAGAGAATGCCATGAGGCATTAAGTCCGCCTTTGTACTTGATTTGTGCAATGAAGCTTAAATAAATAAATAAATAAATCCTTAACAGTCGCTACAACTTATTTCATTTATTGAACGACATTAGGTTGCATCTTTCAATTTCTTGTGCTGGTTTCCCTTTGGTTTTCTAACGCTTTATTTATAACACTATAAAAATAATATAAAAAGTAAAAAAATATCAGTCTATTATGAATGCTAAATATTTTGGTCGATTCAAGAATTTTCTCATTTTTGAAACGGGTAGGATATGCTCACAGAGATTCTATCTCTGTGGATATGCTAGTCAAATCTTATTTTTTTTTAATGCATATACAATACGTTTCAGATTAGGAAATGCAACCTTCTTTTCTTGGAAAATTTAAGACTAAAAGGACAAATTGAAGAGATGTCCCCAGGGAAAGTATTTGCAGAAGAACATTAAACGAAGTGTTTAGAGTTTTTAGGCTACTTATAATAATATAGTTATTTTATAGGCGCATACTTTCTTAATTTTGTAATTGTTAAAGTTGTTATAATTACTTAAATAAAAGTCTTTTTTCTGTTTATATGTATGTTTAATTAATTCTATTGAACAGGTGGTTAATGTGTAGGTCAGTAGATAGATTATTAACTTATTAACGATTTACTAAATAAACTTAAGAGTACACTAACTATACTAGCTAAGTAAGCTCAGTTTCAGTGGTACCCTATTCTCTTTCTCGATTTCAGTTTTCGTGGGAATATTTAGGTACATCGTGCTGCATTAATGTAAACTTCTGAAGTAAGATACCTCTCATGATCCGAGTCGAAATTAGAAATTACTGTGTGGAATATGTAGAACAAAATTGATCGTCCGTGTCGCTAGTTTAATAATGTTCTATTTTGATAATTACTTTTCCTTTTTCAAAAAGCAGTTTTCGTAAACTTGCTTGAAAAGCATCGTGCTTGATTCATCGACTTTAAACTTAACATTTTGTGCTTTAAATATACACAGTACAAACATAAACAGACTCAAAAATAACTCAATGCAGAGAGAAACAACACTTCTTAAATGCTGTTAATATGTTAGTCTTATTTAACTCTTTTCTAATTCCAAATGCATATTGACTTGATTCCTTTCTTATTTGACGTATAAAATGCAATGGCTTTTACTTTTTTTTTAATAATTATATTTACTCGTATAATTTTAAGGTTTCGTCATGTCACCAATTTAAACAGTTTTTAAACTTTCACGTGTATCTGCAGATATGAAAAAGTCTTTTATTTGTTTTCTTAGTCATATAACTTTATAACCCTGTAAAAATAAACGGCGCTATGTTGACTATCTCCATATCCTGCAACAAAATATAAACCGATTACATATTGCCGCAGTTCATTCAAATTGTAATTTTAAGACAACGGAATAAGGCTGAATATCGCACTTGCCTACTTTTTATATGAAGCATTTATCTAGCTCGTAGTGAAATAGCATCAAAACCACAGCGCAGGTAAACCTCGTTTTTAACGAGCAAGCACAGTATAGCCACAATCTTTATGAGATCGTGTACAAGTACCTAACATGCACCACAAAATACGAGTTAGTTCAGGCCGAAATATTGTCTTTTTATATCATAGCAGATGGCAGCATTGTTCAATGTGCTGCCAAAATGCCTTCATCTTTAGATAACTGTACCGGCTCCAACATTAAGATTACTGGAATACAACCAAAGCTGAATTGGCCGTAGATTTAACCGGCTGCCAATTGGACCCCTGAAAGTACAGCAACCATCCAGACAAGAGATAGAAATCGAGCGAATTTCATCGAAAATGAAATGCCAACAGCAACGCCGTGTTTTCTACTTTGATTCACTTCCTCACATGCAACCGGTGCAGCTGTTTGATCTCTTGCACCATGCCGACCAGTATGAAGGTAAGGTACTCCGGTTCCGGTACCAATGTTGAGCGGGTCAGGTGGATTCTCACCTTTGTACTGAAATGCCATAGCGTCGCCGTGTGGTTCTACGCGGATTCAGTTCCTCACATACAGCCGGTGCAGCTGTTTGATCTCTTGCACCATGCCGTCCAGTATGTAGGTCAGGTGCTCTGGGTCCGGAACCAATGCTCTGTCCGCCGATGCCGCTAACCGCAGCACTCCTCCGTAACACAGTGCTGTGACGTCGAGCCCTGGGAAAGTACATAGAACTACAGTCAGAGAAGTAGGTACAGTCGGGTTGTTCCACAAATCCCCATCGGAAATCCCCATCAACTTGTAGAACTGAACTGGTGGCTAAAGGCCATTCACCACTGTCTGATAGTTCCTGTAAATTTTTCTGTCAGACATCATGATGCGGTCTCGGGTCTTCACTTTTGAAATATTGCAAAAGATGGCCTGTTTGAAATATTAGGCAAATTGAATTATTAAGATTTAACAAAAAAGTCATTTCAAAATGTTGACAAACCAAATGAAATATACTTCTAATTTAGAAATAATGTCAAACTTTCGCAAAGCAATCAATATTTTATTATACACTAAGTTTTTTCTACACAGCAACGTACATAATGATTTAATTTTATACAAAACAAAATGAAATCACAGAAATAAATACGAGATGGTGAAAGATTAGCGACTGAGAGATAACAACAAAAAAAAATCAAATAGTTGTTATGTAGGTAGTAAGTACCTAAGCAATTTTGATCAACAGAAGCTAAGCGTTCAAATTATTGACATAAAAGTTTATGAACCATATACGTAGTCATGATTGTTTTTATCATTAGTAATTCACACAGTAACTACTCGAGTAATATATAAATCAAGCAAATAAAAGCCGATATAGGTACGGCATACTGCGACCTTCACAATTGTTGTTCCCACGGTAGTAACCAAATGGTGCATCAATGTCGTATTGTGTAGGTGGCAAACAGTACCTCTAAATAAGCCGTCGATAGTTACAGCATCCAAAGTGGACAATAATGGTAGGTGAGTCCTTGCATTTGATTGGTAACGATGACTTAATTTCAATTCAAAGATGCTATGATAAGATAGAGGCCTAAATCTTTTAAAGGATTTTAGTCTACAATATCCAGCAACATGTATTGCAGCTTAACATGTCAAACACATCTACATACGCCGCGAAACCGTTTTAAATTCGCTACAGGTTTTAACTTTTTTTTTTAATATTTGCACCTAAAATTTATACTTAGGTACGTTACGAGTATCTGTAGATAAACAAATTAATAAAATTAATTTATTGGCGCTGTTTTCTTCCCATTTGGTACTTCTGTTTATTTACATAACTTTCTTTCTTAGTAGGTATGTCTAATTATTGCAATTTATGAGTTTTATGACATACACACATGCTATTCGCAATACAGTTTTAAAATAACATCGATTGCGAATGTCATGTACAATGACGCTACACGAACTCATATAATTAAATCTAACGATAATTATCATTTTTAACTGAGCGCAACATTCCAAAACGGTCATTATGAAATTACACAAATGGTTCCAACAAATTCGTGGGAAAACCTACGCGTTGCTCAATCGTCGCGCTGTGACTTGGCTGTGACATGTTGAGGTCGGGCTAGCCGCAAGCTTCTACGTGAAGATGAAATGCCACGACGCGTAAACCACGAGTCTAGGAAAGTATTGTGTTACTTTGCTGGTGGTAAATGGTGTAAGGTTTCCATTCTCGTCATTCACCTCCGTGATAGTGTTTGTTTCATTCAGTTGTCTTATGTAATATGGTAAGGACAATGATGTGAGCGTTGTGGAAAGTACTTATGAGTTCGGTTAAAGATGCATTTACTTTTCGACATTGTTTTAATCGAGTTTAATGGTTGAATATACAACGCTAAGGCACGTGGATTCGCTCTCATTGTTTTGTCCATTTAAAAATTTAAGCTGCTTCTTATGTACATACTAGTTGGTTCCTAAGTCTGGTCGTCACCATTCTGTTTGTGAACAAGAAATATTTACGTGTAAATTGTACCTACCTGAATATAGGGCTTTTAAGTGCACCGGGGTGGTTGGTACCTACTCGAAATTACCATTGTACCCCGAGAAACAGTTACCAGTTCCTCAGGTTGCAAGATCTTGAGCAGTCGCTAAAGCCTATTTTTACTAGCGCATCTGTTAAAATAACATTAATAGAAAATTGCTCTTTAAGTTTGGATGCAATGAAGACACAGGTCACAGTCAAAGAAAATAACTAAAACATACAATCTACATGTTGTATCATCAATATCCGGCAGTGCCAGATACTTTGCATTTGGTTGCGTGTGCTCACCGGTATTTCCCTTGTGCGGCACGAAGAATACTAATTTCTTGAGAGCATTGCCCCCGCAGACGGAGAGCGCGTCGGGTCCTGGCATGTTGCTGAACACCATGGTGGCTTGGCTGCTGTTCAAGAGGAATCGAAGGATGGGCTTCGGAAGAACGCCAATTAGATTGATGAAGTAATGGTTCGACTAGAAAAGAAAGAGAGAGAGAGGTTCGTGTACTTAGTTTACATTATTTAATTGAAAGGCACAATAAAATAAATTCATTATGATTAAATTTTGCTAAGGTAAAATTAAAAAATATTAACTATGTAGCAAAAAATAGAATTGAAGACATTATTTTGTGTGGAACAAGTGGGATATAGTATAGGTGCATGTGTATTGTGTACAAGAAGCAAATATGATGGTAAATGGTTATGTGGGTGCTAACTATAATACTGACTCATATTTTCAGCTGTAGGTACAGCGATTTAATGGTTGGTTTCTGCTGAATTTTAACCTGGCAATATTTAATAAATACTGTCTTTCATTCTAACTAAAAAGAGAAGAATACAAGGCAATAAGCATTATTTTACTAATTTGTACTTACCAAAGGATCTGCACTTTTGCGTAACTCATCACACCTAGATTTAATTGTTTTCAAATTCCTTTTGTGATTTATGGGTACATCCAATATTGTCACACTGAAGTCATTCTTCATGAGTAAATTATCACTATTGATGGACGATGATTTAGGAAATCTTACTGGAACTATTACTGCTATGTCGTCTGGAACAGGTGCCATAGTCTAAAAGTTAATTATGTGATTAGGTGACACCTAATTATAATGCTATTTCTATTATTAATTACAAAATTTACCTTATTAAAGTAGTTATGTAATCCACCGGATAGAGCGGTCACTAATACGTCCGAAAAGGATAAATTATCTACATTGTCTTTTATCTCTTTCACCATTAGCAACAAATTCTCATCAGATTCTGTCCATTTGAAGGCTTTCTCTCCTAAAAGAGAAGGGCCATGCAAAACATTTTCATCTGGCTTTCTTAAGATAGTATCAACGAAACACAAGGGTATCTCCCACAGCTTCTGTATCATGTCTATTAAAGCTGTAGGACTATCGTAATTCTTTGACTCAGGCATAGAGAACATGTTCACCGCATTATTTTCTCTTTTATCTGCAAGTGTTTCACACAAGAACTCGAGCAGTGCCACTCCATCGCCAACTGAATGATGTATAACGAAAATGATTCCATATTCGCCTTTTTCATCATCGTAATTTCCAACTCGCTGTTTTGTTACAAATATTTTAAAAAGCCCTTCGTCTTCATATGGCAGAGGTTCATTAGAAACCTGTACCATTACATCTTCTAAATCTACTACAGTAAGTTCGCATTTATATGGCAAATCGAGAACTTCTACATATTGTCCAACATCGATAAAACTATATTTTCTCCAATAGTAAAATCCATATTCTTCATTTCTTCTATAGAATATTTTATCGATACCGTTATTTGCTATGGTTATATTTTGAAGTTTAAGTTTTATGCTATCAACTAAAGCCTCGGGAGAGTCGGATTCTATAACGCCGATGACATTAATAGTAGCGTCATCTTCCAAGCTCCAGAATACATCAAAGCTATCTAAAAACCCTACGAAATGTTTGTCCCTTCTACTTATAATCACAGAACACAGCACTTTGAAACATAAAGCTAGTACTAGAAATGTTATCACTAGTGGTAAAGTCAGTATTAATACTGCTAAAACAGCAGCTCTTAAAAGTGTCTTAGTGTTGAACAGTCTACTTTTTAGAGTTGTAACAGAACTTGATTTGCAGAACTGGAACAAATGACACACCTATTATTTATAAAAAAATGTTCTCAAAATAAGATTTTCGCATAAAATTCTTACTTACGCTGAAATGCAAAAGTATGTTGAAAACTACTGTGGTGACAGTTGCCACAATCGTCCCGGTGGCTATAGATGTTGTTTCAACTGCCGTTTGATTCATCATTCCATGTGATTCACCTGTCCTACTTTGAGCCATATAGTCGAGAGGCACTGAACAATTTAGATACAGATTCATTTTTGTAGCTTTAAATTGCTTCCCCACTCGTCAAAGACACTTAAAACTTCGTCACTTTCTTATCTTCGGAGCAAGAATATATTCATAAAACAATTGAGCATCATCTTATGCGCTCAAATACAAATGCACTACTGAAAGAAACCTATTGTGAATTGTCACGACCCCTGCGTTAACTCGTCACGAAACCATAACAGTTAAGACACAGAAAGGGTAATCCAATTAGATTATGCAACACATACGCATACTTGCATTCTCCCTATGCATAGAAAAACAAATTAGTCCAAAATTTAATTTAATATTTCCTTACAATCAAAATAGTACTTATACCAACGGATAAATCATTATAAAAAAACTTATACAATTGGTAACAAAATCGAGCAATTGCTGCTATTAGTAGATACCTAAAATTATATAGGTCGATAAAAATAAACCGCTGGAATGTATGTGCGCATAAAGCTTCAAAACTACGACAGGCCCCGGCAACCTTCTTGACTATCGGGTCAGAACACGAATGCGCGCTATTGGTCAGAAGCATACATCTGACCAATAGCAAGCGGGGGCGTCGGGAGATTCGCGCGCGCTCTTGGTCATGCGCAAGGGAACATGATGCGCGAACTTTCACCCACTCCGACGACTGATGGTCAAGAAGTTTGCCGGCAGGTATACTTACGCCAAATTATATAAATATTTGGCGTACCTTAGTAGTTTCTTTTTTTTTGTTTGTTATTGCAGTCACGACAAGGTTTAGTTGTACGGATCCAGGGGGCAAGCCTACTTATATGATACAAAAACTCATTATAGGTAAATCGGATGATTCTTAAGGTGCATCACTCGACTCGACTTTGTTACTAAGGTACATTTGTATATTTTGAATTTACAATATTCTAACCAATCATAATATCCTTAGTAACTAGATTATATGCCGTAACTTACTGCCAAAAACAACTTATTTTTAAATACATTCGGGTCTAAAAATATTCGTAATAGTAATTAGAGTTTAAAATCTTAAACTTTCTATCACAACACGATGACATTTATAAGTTATTATATTGTACTAACAATAGATTTTTAAAAGTTTCATTAAATCCTAATGGTCCTATGGACCCATGAAATAATAAAAGATACAGCAGTTCTGTGAAGTGGAATGCAAAGTTATTCGGAGAAGTTGTAATTATTATTTTTCTTTTGCTTCTAGACCAACATGGTTGATTTACTTTTGATTTCTTATGTACTCGTAATTTAATGAATAAAATTTTAAATCTATTATACAACATATTACGCCGAATCTCCTTCTGACTGATGATAAAAAGCAGCTCAGCTGACTTTATAGTCTTCTTAATGATCTAAGACTTTCAACCTACGAGAAGAAGGACTATAATAAGACGGAATGCAACATCACAATTCTTTATAAAAGAATTGAATCACATTAGAGCCTCGTACTGATATGTTTATTTAGCTTTTCTTAACACCAACACTGTCGTGTTTTTGACGTTTGATAAAACACAAAACGTTTATCCAAACGAAAGAGACAGATGACACGTATACCACTCTTAAATGAGGAGGGATGAAGAAGAAGTTGATGGTCTGAGACGGAATCCAGAAGGCTTGGTTTGCGATGAATGTCTTCAAATATTTTGCGCGTAGTTCTTCAAACACATCTTCTCGTCTTTCCAAAACACCCATGACTGAAAATTATAAGTACGGTTTATTATAGTGAAATGTCTATGATGGATACAAGTTGAAACACAGTTTGATTTTGGGTTGGATTATGTAGGACTGTTGCAAACTAGACACCGCTTTTTCGAACATCAACTTTTCAATTAAGAGCCCAAGCTCTTCTGAAGTTAAGCCTAACTTCCGAAAGAGAAAATCAACAAATTGTGATTTCTTGGTTGATGTCTATGTCCAAAGTCCATAATTCAAACATGTATATTTGTAGGTAAGTAGTTGGACATGATATGCCAATAAGAAAGACGAACCGTAGGTATATCCAAATTTAATAATACACCTACTTAAGAATTAGAATTGGATGATTTCCAAGATACTCACAAGTGTAAAATGCAGCTAATAGGATTGGCGTGGCTAGAAACTGTTCGGCTGCTACCTTCTTCAGAACGGTCTTCACTGCGGTGCCTACGAATTGCTTATCGAGGAACCTGTACCTATAAAAAATAACATTGGAATAGTTTTACACAAATCTTCGGTTTCTTTTACTCTCCTCATAGTAAAAAGGACTCAAGATAGGACTTGGTCAAAGATAAATTGGACATTTTCAACGCATGGTGCTGTTGGATATCACATATAACGTAACGTCTAACGATACGTCGGTAACATATCGTTAGAGAATAATTATAGAGTATTCTGACAGTTTAAAGTAAACAGCTGCTGCTGTTCTGCTGGCTGTACTTCCGTAAAACTGTACGGTCACCAAAAAAGTAAAATTGTCATAAACTATACTTTTTTGCGATAACAACTTATGTGTAGCTACTATTCTTGCTGTTTAAATAACCTATTTAACTATGTAGTGTTTTGTTGCTTTTGAAGGCTTACTTACCAATAGTAAAGTGCTGGAGGGTAGACCGTACTGCCAGCAACGACAATACGCGCGGCAGATGCGTAATCTAAGTCCGGTTTCTCTGGCTGGAACAGACAATTATTAAACTAGGTATTTATTTATAAAAAGAAGCGTATGTAAATACCAGTATTTATAATACCTACATAAACAAATATAAATGTTACAAGATAGAATTTATTTATAATCTGTTATCAAGTTACTTGTTTTTTTTTATTCTTACTTAGCCCACTTGTCAATAATGTTTTCCGAGTAACAAATGAATATTTGAAATGATTATTTTAGCTTTATAGTAAGGTCACAGTGGTTTGTTAAACTGTGGTAAGGTGGTGTTTTATTTAAGATCTTTGTCTTTTTCATTAACACAATACAAAAATAGGACTTTTTTATGGACTTCCTGTGTAATTATTACGATTACGCGATTACGTCATTATCATTATTTAAATATACTATAGCGCGTCTCTCATACATTAATAGATAGTGATAGGAAATTTCACTCGCAGCATGCATGGGTAGCGTGGCCGAGCGGTCTAAGGCGCTGGTTTAAGGCACCAGTCTCTCCGGAGGCGTGGGTTCGAATCCCACCGCTGCCATCTTCTTTTTGTTCCGTATTTTATATTATTTTGACAAAAGGTACCAACATTATGACAATAATTTGAATTTTAAACGCGTATATTAATTTTTTACACTTATTAAGCATACATTTGTTTGAAGTAAATTTTTTTTAAAGTTTTCCTTTACTGTAATTTTTTTGTAGGTTGTCACATTCTTTACTGTTTAGTATGTTACAAACTAAATTTTTGTTATATTTATAATCAAAAACAATATTATATCTTTTACAAAACAAATTTATTTATTTTGTTCAAAAAATTAATAAGCTGTCAGTCTTGCTGTTACAGTCTAACTTTATAATGAATTCGTAATTTAATTTATTAGGAAGTTAAGTACGTAAATAATATTCAACACGTGCAAGCCGGCTCTTCGGAATGCAACAAGTTATAGCTGCAATGCATTAAAATAGTAAGTAAAATTGCATTTGCACACTTTTTGTATTGTAATTATTGTAATAGATACCTAACTATAATATTCTTTATTTACTTACTATATGTTTACAAAACGCTACTTTGCGCAGGAAAATCACGTTTGTTTGGTCTCTCAACATATTACTTAGCTGTTTGGTCTCACCGAGTGGCAAGTACAATATCTTATTAAAGGTCTGCTGAAAATGCTATATAAGTAGACAAGTAAGTGTGTAGAGAGCTCAGGCAAAGGTTAACGTTTCACGTATGCTTAATTTATTGTTTGGTCTCAACTCAACAAAAAATAGTGGTTTGGTCTAACTGAGTAGATCTTGTTGAAGGAAGTGAGTGTGTCGTCTCACAGGCTAAGTGTTTCACGTATCGACTATCGTATCGTTTTTTATATTTGTACTAACCTAGCACTTGGCCACAAAGGTGCCTGATGTTAAACAACTATGCGGACTACGATGGAGCGCGCTTGTTTAGGAAAAGCCCGTTAATTCTGGCCTTGACGAGCCCCAAGTTTCACGTATGTTTGTCATAAGTAGTCGTTTGGTCTCACCGAGTAGATCTTGTTGAAGGTCTGCTGCGAGAGCTCAGCGGCGGTGTAGAAGGAGGCGTAGACAGCGGTGTTGGTGAGCACTGGGCGCGTGCGCAGCGCCGCGCGCCACCACGCCGCTACCCGCGACGCCATCTCTGCAACAAATAAATAAATAATACAAAATATCTCTGGGACATTATTCCCACAGCACCATCTAGCCCCAAACTAAGCATTAGCTTGTGCTATGGGTGCCAGACAACGGATAAACATTACATATATACTTTTTTTGTGAATACATACATAATAATATTATACATAGAAACACCCAGACCGATACAAACAGACGTGTTCATGCACACAAATGTTTTACCGTGCGGAGATCGAACCCGCGACCTCTGGTGGAATAGCAGACTTCTCGACCATTACACCAAATAGCTCATCAGAGGTAAATTATTTATAATATATTAAATAAAAAATACAATTTTATTTGGAATAGCATTAAATATAATATAATAATATATAGGTAAATAATATAAACTAGAAATTACTATTAAATGTGAGTTCGCGGAGAAAACACACGTCGTCGTTGGTTTCTGCGCCTATGGAAGTTTTCAGTGTGTTTATGTCAAACGTTTACAAAAAAGCGCAAAAAAGAGAAACGTGCCTACCATAAAGTAGAGTTCTTTGATAAATGCCGTCTTTTCATACATGAAATTACTTTGACGTTTGTTACTCTTTGATTTTGACCCAAGTTCAATGTTTTGTTTATTATTCCGTATTCTATGTTAATTTATTTCAGCAGGTATTTTCAGTATTTTCACCAACTACATAATAGTATTATTAAAAACATTTTTGTATATTTTGTCCTTGGATATTGGACTTTACAATTTATGTTATACCTACACTCCATGTATTCCATGGAATCTAAGCAATATTCCAGGATAAAGTTTCCTATGGGCTGGTCATGGTCAATAGCCACAAGGCTTGCACCGGCTCGTCCCGATCGGGTGTGAAGGGGTAACCGGGAGAGTTTAGTGGGTAGTGGACGCTTTAGTCTCGAGTCCCACACACGACCGCAGACACAGAGATGTCCTCTTTCTCCGTGACCGCAGATCAAGCTAGCCTGCGGTTATGCTGCATAAAAGCATTCTCCTCCAAAAAAAAAGGAAAGAAGCCAATCTTCCTTTCAAAAATAAAGTGAAGTTGATGCCTGTTCCAAATTTTGTGAAATTTCTTCAATAGAATATAGGGCACGATGGCCTCTTACCAATTACCATCATGCAAGTATTTTTTCTCAAGCCAGCTGAAATATAAGAAACAAATTACTTTGCTCATTAACCCACGGAAAAGTAAAAACATTGAGTCGGTATTTTGCTCTATTCCACTCTAATCCACTGTTCAAATCCATTAATGAATTAGATTCCGCGTAGTAGTACACTCTAATCCATGAATGGATTAGATTCCGCTTACAAGTCCACTCTAATCCATCGGTGGATTTGTTTCCGTTTCAAAGTGAGGAAGAATTACTAATGAATGGAAGCGTGACTGAAAACGAAGTCAATAGGGTAAGTGTTCTTTCTATGTAATAACTGGAAGCGTGTGCTGCTTGCTAATGGTAATGTACAACGATTAACATAGCCTGTACAATGTACATTGATACGATAGCTGTCATTGTGTATTTGCACGCACTAACCTGTTGAAGAAAATTTAAATTAATTTCTCACTAGTCTCCGACCCTCGGCTTCACCCGCGCGGACTATAATAATATGATGGTGAGATACCATGCACGTTTAATATATAGAGATGAAAAGTGTCTTAAGTAAGTCACTCTCCAGCTCCAAACTATCCCCATACGTAGAATCAAGTCGATCCGATGTTCCGTTGTGAACACTACACCTACCTATGGAACCCATGGAAATGGTTATCCCATGGAAACTAAGCATTATCCCGGGACGAAACGTAGCCTATCACAACACCAGGTTAAGTCTATCCCGACAAAATTGGATCAATGGGTATTAGGTTTAAAAGCGTCACAAACACACAAACTTATATTCTTTCGCATTTATTAATTAGTAGGGACCCTTTCCTCACTTCCAGAATCTATTTAATATAAGGATGGTTTTTTTCAGATACTACAAAGATATTGGTCTTGAAACCTTACATTTTCACAGTTTTAATCTTTGTTACAACTCCGATTTGCAAACTACTTTCGTCATAAATTAAAACATCAGTTTTCTATTTTCACAGTACTTACCTACCGGAACTTAACAACTATAACAACTAAACACTAAACTGAATATAATTGAAGTTAGATACATTGTATTTACACCTCAACAATAAATTGTGAAGAAATTATTTAGACACAAGTTCAGTTGTTATTTCGTGCGTGCAAGGTCGTAATCGTTACCAACATATCAACACTAATTATATTAAAGATTAACACTGACCGTAATGAATATGAAAAGTGTTTTATCACAGACGTCGGTCCTCCACTAGACGTAAATCCGACTAACGTCCCTTTGCGTGTTGAATTGACTTCAATAGAATAATTAAGTGATAGCAATAGATATGATCTACAAATAACCTTTTTGTGCCACTTTTTTGTTGTTCTACTTCTGTTGATAAATAGTGTCTCACCCGATGGTGACCATACAGCTTTTCCATGGAACTAAAGTACAGGTCTAGGAAACATTATTTTATGTGTGAGTAGTGTGCTCTTTTTTATCTCAGAGGCGGCAAACGAGCCAGCGGGTCGCCTAGTAAGCAATCACCGCCGCTCATGGACATCTGCAACACCAGAGGGATCGCTGATGCGTTGTCGGCCTTTTAAGGGGTGGTGTGGGCCTCCGGCACTCTCACAAACCGAACGAAACACAATTGTAGTCACTATTATTTCACTCTGGTGTTATGTGAGAGCCGGCCCATTCGTACTGTTAAACAGCATGGCTCTACCACTACTAATGCTCCTCTGGCATTCACCATTTATATTTTTTTTAAATCAGCCTTTTAATGTTTCACTGCAGGGCAAAGCCCCATGCTTAATCACCACGCTTGCCAAATGCGGATTAAACAACTAGACCATCGAGGCGTTTATGAATATATCGAACGAAATTTCAATTGATGCTAGCTAGAATTCATTATGGACTCTTAGCATATTTAGGTATTCTACGACCTTCAATATAAGTGACCCCACTCAGATCTACAGAGGCAGTTTACTGTGTATTTCTGTTTCAAGGAAAACAAACAGTACATATTGTTCAGACACGTGTTGACGTTTCTCTATTGTTTCATGTAAGTTTGACGTCTGTAACCCCTCGGATGGCAATTCTCTAAAAACTAATCTTTTTCACTGAGAATTTGACGTAGTAATTGTTCGATTATCCCATTCTTAACCAAAGGTGAATTACATGACATTTTACACAAAGCTTGAATTAGTCTCAATTTAAAGCAAATATATACGCGGTAAAGAAAAACATAATGTAAGAATAGCGTTTTTGCGTGTTATAAGTGCTGTGTGCGACTCAAAACTAATTTTCAAATTCAATCATTCGTGAAACTGCTTTCAGTCATGTTGAATATTCAGTAAAGCATATACACTGCCAAGTTAAAGGTTGTTGTATTTGGAAATAGAACGACTATCTTGTCTGGATAACAGTTTTTTATTTATCAGTTATTACTTATCAATCGGTAACTTTTTAAATCAGTCCACATTTCATAGTAATATTTCTAGGCCGAGGTTAAGCCTGAATGTGAAATATGTAAATATTAATATTATAAATGCGAAAAGACGCTTCTACGCCTAAACCACTAAAGCAATTTTGATAATATTTGATACAGACCCAGCATACTGCTAAATTACCATGGGAAAACAGAAATAAAAGCATGTTTATATTTTTACTAGCGGGCGCCCGCGGTTTCACCCGCGTGGTTCCCGGACCGTTCCCGTGGGAATTGATCAAAATCCTTTTCTTAGCGGACGCCTACGTCATAACATCTACCTGCATGCCAAATTTCAGCCCGATCCGTCCAGTGGTTTGGGCTGTGCGTTGATAAATATCTATGTCAGTCAGTCACCTTCGAGTTTTATATATTTAGATTTGTCCTTATTCCACGTCACAACAAATTATTAATTTTGGTAGGTACCATGATAGTTTGGGACCTTGAGGCTTGAACGAGAAAGTGGTATTACCACAATAGGAAAAGTATACATTAATGTCTTCTTGTCTCACTCATAATTACTTAATTGTTTGTATATGCAAGTACTTTTACACTATAAGCTAATGAATATAAAGTACTCTTTATATAATAATTGCATCATTGAATTTCTTAATTAACAATGGAATTACCATGACTGTGAGATGTGTGTAATTACAGTTTTATCATTTATCACGTTTCGTTTTCTTTGTACCTAATTACCACTTTCTAAACCTTTTCTGTGCAGTGTTTGATTATGTTATTCAATTAATATATGTAGATTTTGAAAGCTTCTTGAACTAGTCGAGGATTTTTTAAAGAAAAACCTTATCAAATATGTAAAACGCATAGAAATCCCGTTTTTGGCCTTGTTAACTCAAAAACAAATTAATCAAACATTCTCAAAAACGGGCAGTACATCTAAAACCCTAGTTGCAATGGGTTGTACTGATAACTTGCCATTAAGATGACAAACTGGAGATTGTCTCCCACTTTCTAAAATCCTAGTATCCACAACATTCAATACCTACTTCTGCATACATTGACTAATTTAGAACCTTTTAACTAAAAACTAAATGCATTCCAATATCATAAGTCATTCATTAGTAGAGTCCCTGTCACATAATTCGAGACTTTAAGTGCATTCTAACCGCTTCACCCGCTTCTCCCATAACTCTATCATTTATACAAAACACACTCGTCACTCGACGTTTTAAATGAAGGGACGAAGAATACCTTCTTAACTCGGAAGTTACATCGATAAAAGAATTTAACTGAATTACTTTTGGACGTAACTTTTTAAATATAACAGCTAACTAAAATTGAATAAAAAAGTTAGTAAATGTATGATAGATACATTTATTTATTTACGTATTTATACTTTATTCCACAGAACACACAAAACGTACTATGTACTCACTATACAGGTATAAAATATACGAGTATATACGACATACATACGAGGGCGACTGCACTGGACGTATATTTCTACTATGTATGTTTATCGTAAATGTAACGCAGCTTAAACTACCTCATAATAAAACAGTAATTTTACTAAACGGAATTTAAATATAGTAGCACTTGCTACCAACAACTCAAACACTTTAAACCTCCGAATGCACTACAAAGCAATGCACCATCTTCATTCACTTTGCTAACATTACGTGCGCACGTGTTATTGCAGTTGCAAATTGCCTACGTGAGCCACTTTGCAGGTCACGTACACAATTTTGGTCTATGTAATTTGCAATCTCTGACTTGCACGTTACAGCTTGCATACAAAATGAATGACAACTTCAGTTCAATTAACTTCTTGAAAATACTCTAAGAATAAATAAACATCTAACTTACTAAAATAAATCTATATTACTAATATTATAAGGAGGGAAGATTTGATTGTTTATTTGTTTCGTTTCGATCAATCAACTATTACAGGTGCACTATCGATTCCCTCACTTTCATAACACTGTGGGACACCAATTGCCAATACAGCTGCTATTTTCCTCACTCTTATTTCACGGTGAGACAGCAGTCTGTCACGATCACATAACCGAAGAGAGATCAGGCGCAGGACCAACGGCTTTCCGTGTTTTCCGAGGCACCCTGTGCACTACACCACAAACTTTCAGACACCAGATTGTGCCTGAGTTTAGTGTCAGAAACCCACAACGCCTGCCGTCGTTTCGAAGTGCGATATACTACATACAAAACCATGGAAACAGTAAAAAAACGTAGTATTTACAACCTTGCATAAGTGAGCAGTATGACACAGCTACACAAACGTAACACGTATCTTATCAGATGCAATGATGCAAGATTATGTGACAGATTATGATAGTAAGTGTTATCAAGGCCTGATTCACTGGATTACGTGGATTGTATTATTGAATGAACATTTCGTTTGCATAATGGATTAGGCACCTGTCTGTATTCTTGTAGTATGAAGTTCAATTCGCGTGCCATAAAAAAACAGGCCTTAAAATTTTCCGCATGCACTATGTATATAGTAACTGTTAGTGTCAATAATGTTGCCGTTTTTGCTACTTTTGAATATAAAAGTTTTAAGTGTCTTTTTAACAACACAAAAAGTAACAAA
Source organism: Mecyna flavalis (assembly GCA_949319885.1). NCBI lineage: Eukaryota > Metazoa > Arthropoda > Insecta > Lepidoptera > Crambidae > Mecyna > Mecyna flavalis. The sequence goes on from OX439439.1 coordinate 11,953,545, forward strand.
GTTAGTAACAAACGTAACGCAACGTAGGATTGTTTGAACTGTATATATTATTATTTAAATGATTTTTTTTTATACTAGATCAGTAGGCAGACAGTCTCGCAGCTATTGAGGGAAATATAATAAAATGTTTTAATTCAATAAGGGCGCCCTTTAGCGATTATGCGGGCTTAATAGCTGTCCTAGGCCATCGACCTGCATTGAAACAAAATATATAAATATATATTTTATCTTCTTCGTTATGATGACTTATAAGAGAGACTGGCTGCAAATACGTCACGATCAAAAACCCGAACAATGTTCGAAAATTCCGAAAAAAAATTGCCTGACCAAGGAATAGAACCTGGCACCCCGAGATTATGACGAGACATTATGACCACTAGACCACCTAAGCGTGACGCTGTAGGCACAAACCTTGTAGGAGCTTAGCATATTACATATAATATATTATTCTCCGTAAAAAGAACAATGAATATGAATGTTAGCGGATGGAGAGGAAGAGGACGTCTGAAAAAGTGGTGGATGGATTGTGTGAAAGTTGGTAAGAGTGAAAAAGGAGTGGATACCTCGTTGACAAGTAACAGCGATGAATGGAAGAGTAAAACATATTGCGCCAACCCCAAATAAATTGAGAACAGGGCAGGAAGAAGATTCTCCGTAAAAAGAAAGTGTTAGTAAAGAACTGGCAAGAGTTCCCAGTTCTGGTCGCTGACCTCGGTACTTACAATAACGGAGTTCAATAATTGAATTTCAATTAGTCACATTTTTATTGATTACATAAAACAATTCGTTCCTATCGGTGAAGTATGCTGTTACTTACGTAAGTGCTTTTGCGTAATCGATGGCAGTTTTTGTTTATAAATTAGTGCATTTGTGAACCTTCTTCATGACTTTCTATTACGCAATGAAGGACGGATACTTTCACGATAATTGTATAATTCATTAATAAACGAAATTATAATGTCATCTTGGTACAGACTCTATAATATAGAGTTCATGAATCGTCTCCATTTAAATACATATTGATCCATCTGTCTATACTCTATTACTAATATTATAAAGAGGAAAGATTTGTTTGTTTGTAGTAAATAGGCTCCGAAACTACTGAACCGATTTGGAAAACTCTTTTACTGTTGGAAAGCTACACTTTCCCCGGGTGACATAGGGTACTTTTGATTGACACCATTGACAAAGTGTTCCTCTTTATATGTAATATTAGTATAGAAGTATAGATTTAAATCAAGAAATCGCCAATGAAAGCAAATGCAAAATTATCAAGCGTAGCTTTAAACTAAATGTGACTCTTGAATCAGATTTGTTTCGTTTTGATTCCACTGCTGAGTAGTGCACCATTGCCCTTCTCTTAAAATTTTAACTATCTATACTAATATTATAAAGAGGACAGATATGTTTGTTTGTATTGAATAAGCTCCGAAACTACTGAACAGATTTGGAAAATTCTTTTACTGTTGGAAAGCTACACTATGCCCGGGTGACATAGGATACTTTTGATCCGGGAAATGTGGGGGGAAAAGGGGGATAACTGACAAAAGACATTAGACGCGGGTGAAACCGCGGGCGGAAGGCTAGTTTAAAGGTTACCACCCACATTTTCCTCATCGTCCTGTGACCTAGGTAACTTTTGAAGACCGATGACCCGTGCACCCACTGGCTTCACCCACCGGTGGGTGTAGAGGTAATTCCTGTTTACCCGTGTACCCACTGCGTCAAGGTTGGAATTCATTATCGATGTATTTTGTCGATAATGTTAAAATGAAAAATAATACGATAAGTCAATTGTATATTAAAACTAACGTGAACAAACTACAGAAGTCTCTTTTGAACGGCGAATATCAAAATATCTGAATTCCTCTCTCTACATTTTGTCTAAAGTAAAATCAATTACTACGAACTTTCCGAACGCTACCTTTTATGAATACCAAAGCTTATGGTAAAGAAAAAATAGACGGCTCAATCAAAAACATAGTGAAACTTTTTCTTTTTGTTGAACACAACAATAACTTGACGACCTGTTGCTGTACGTGCCGAGTCTCTACCCTTCACACAATAGTAGAGACTCTAATACATTACAAATAGGTAAGTCTTTTGTGATTACTATTTCTTAATGCTCAGAGCGTGAAAGATTAGTATTATTTTGACAGGTTAAGCTTTTTAAAAATAAACCATAATCAATTATCATTCATAATATTATTTATTAATAAGTAAGGTATTTAGCCAAACAAACCAACACTTCGTTTTTTTTAAAGGCCATACCCACCTATGAGAATCCATTAAATTCATGTGTATTTATTTTTAGGATCCAAAAGAATAAGAATCAGACATTAAACATTTTTTGAGTAATTTAGGTTTTTTTAAGTGATTTCGAACAGGAGTTAAAATATCGTTAAGTCTTTTAAAATTAATATACATAAATAGAAACTACGATACTGTTTAGATTATAGGTACACACGATCAAAACACCCAAAATCCGTTATATAAAAAAATATCCGATCACAAAAGCATAACTTCTCCGATCATTGCATGACTCTACATTTTAGTAACGCTGATCTATTCGAACTACGTATTACAAAATTACAATTCCCATTACCTACTAAAAGTAAATATGCCAGACCACAAACCATGCATGAACTACACAAAAATTTAACAAAAATTTACCTTAAAAAACCGGTCCAGTAAACTCGTTTCTCTCAACTCTACATTAGTTCTAAATGCGTTCTATTCGCTAATCCTTGATTAAACCACGATTTGAGATAAAACGTTTGCAGATAACAATTTTATTGTATGTTGAAATTGTCATAGTCTCATGGTGTGGATCGTAAAATTTGAAACGTGAAGCGGCGGGGCGCCGTACCAGGTAACAGGAGGTACGGTCGCACAGTGCGCCCGCGCAACTTAGCGTGGACAAAAACGGTTTCTCGGTTTGCTTTGTAATAAAGCGGGGGTTAAGATTATAGGAATTGACGTCGTAAAACAAATACAAAAACGGGTTATCTGTTTGCTTTGTAAACTTTGGGGAATAGGATTATTGTATAGAATTGTCGCCGTAAAACAATTACATATAATTAAATTATTATTATATTGTTTTTCGACACCAAACCTAGTATATTTATGGAAAAATAAATGTTTTCTGGTGAAAATTATTATACTAAGTATGACTGCCAACTGAATTGTGATAATTAAGTCGTAATTACTGATTAAGTATTTATTATTAACATTTCCAAACAAAAAATAATTCTAGGAATAAGAGTTTTATTCATCGAGCATAATATTTTTTTTCTTACCGTGAATAATACTATGTCAAATAACTGATGCACTGAATTCACCTATTTCATTTACTAAATTGTTTAAAAAACTTCACGTTAAATTTATATTTTTAGAAAGTGGACAAACGAAAACCTGTTTTTTTTTTTCAGGCGGCGTTTTTGAAATTAATTTTTTGTCCAAAACTGTACTTCTCTTAATTAATTAGTAATTGTTACTAATCACATGTTTTTCTATCAAATACCTAGTATCGTAGAATAGCTTTAAAGAATAAGGAATGAATAGGTATTACCTCTTCTATAGCTTTTATCATCATTACATGTAGAATAATATTTGCTTGAAGCAAGTGTGCCGCCTACGTATTAAAAGCAGTGTCAGTGAAACTAACACTAATCACTATTAATTACGACCAAAAATTTGTTCAGAGCTCAATTAATTAAAGACCGTACAAGAACGATAATCGAAAAATTAATTAATTGAATATTTAAACATTGTGCTAAGAAAGTTGATCAGTGTGCATTCTTAGCGTTTAGCGGTCGTCCTCCCACCTAAAGCGCGGTGCTCTCGCTCTATCGCCATCGCGTCGTCCTTCTCTGGAGGCACATTCAGTCGCCGTGGAACTGTGGCGTGTCGCAGGTGTGTTGCCGTGGTGTTGTGTGTGACGTTCGTAAATAAAACCTGTTTGCAAACGTTGAATTTGAGAAAAAGTTATTTTTTATTTATAAAAAATACGTAAACTTCGTGCGTCTGCGGTGCTTTGGAATTGCTTCACCAGTGTGTCAGTGGTGTCGAAAGTGACAACAAGTTTTTCTTGTGTTGTGTTCGGTCCTTGAGTTGGAGGCTTTATCATCGGCAGAGACGCTCTTCGTGTTTGGCGGGCGATCCGTGGTCAAGGTATGCATCTTACAGCCGAGTTTTAACTCTACATAGAGCCACTGAGCAAGTAATCATAGAGCCTCAGATGACTCTACGTCGGTATTGGAAGTACAAGTTTAACGGTTATGATGTGCATGCGGCGTAAACGAGATAACTTTCACAAATGTACACTTCTCAATTAGCTTTGTTAGGCAAATGCATTTCTCTAAAGCAAATTCCTTAAATACGAGTAACAAAACAAATGACTACAAAACTTTTTATGTTGAGTAAGAGAAGGTAGGTCAACTTCAAAAAAGTTAAATGATAAGGATATTCATAAAATAGAATTAACTTTATTAGTTACAATGACATCAGAAACCTCTCTACATACCAAATTGTTATTAACGTGCATAAATCATGTGGCAAGACAAAGTGACACTATTTAAATAGTAAATCTACTATGTACTAGTAGTAATACGAAACTAAATACAGAGCCAAACACGCTACAAAGTTAGTCAGGTGGATTGATTGTCCAAACGCAGTCAAGTGAAATGCTCAGAATAGGGTAGCTTTATCATTGTTTGCTCGACTACCTGCTCTACCATGGCTCTATGGGGGCCATAGATACAAAGTACATTATCACCAAATCAACCTGTGTGCGCGTCAATATTTACAATTTACATGTTTATTCTGATACGGCACGTTTTAGATACATTGGCGGATGAAAATGTAGAGTCTGTATTAATTAAAAGTTCGTTTTTATTTTAAAATGATCTAGGTATTAATTTATAATGGCCAGTCTCTTGAAAAATAGCTTTTTTGTTATTTGAGTGATATTCATTATTGTATAATGTAACTCAATGTTTTCTAATACATACCTATGTATATTGATGATGATGATTATAATATTGTTATCAAACTTTGTTGGCTAATTCAGTTTAAAATGCATTGAGCATAGAGCAGTTTAATTAAAGTGTATTTAAATATTTTTTGTGTGGGTTTTTGCTAAATGTTAAGAGAATTTTTCATAACGTTCCAATTTTTGTATACCAATTCTTATTTTAGGCCCTATTTATGACATATTTTCCTTTTATAATTTTGTGCAATAAAGAGTATATCTATCTATCTATCTATCTATCTTTCTATGGCAACCAAAATATTCAGACGAATAAACTAACGAATAACATTTGGTATAATGATGACTTTTGAGGGTTTTGAACCCCTGTGTTTTGCACGACATCCGGAGTTACGGACACACAGTGGATATTAAGCTATAAAATGTAATTTTAATAGTTCTATTCTCAATTTATTTTGTATTTGTATTTAAAAATAGCAGAAGGTATACGTATATACCGTCACGTTTTTAAACTAGAAACCAATACCTATAATATGATGAAAATCCATATTAACTTATATTTCATACATTAATTCAATTGAACAATCACCTAATTTTAATTATGACTGCTAATGAAATACTTAGACTCGTTACCTAGCGGTTGTAATTTAGTAATTACAAATAATTTACGAATTAAATGGGTGACACGTTGATGGTGGCATATCTTCCTCCAGATCTATTGTTCTCGGGGACCACAGTGTTCCAACGCTTCCAGTTGGTTTACAATACTAGTTTACTAGTTTGTACGGATTCATCAATAAAAAGTTAGAATAATATTGAAAAACACCATTAACATTAATCTGACCATAAACTAAATAGATTGAACACTAAATTTGTTTTAAGACATCAGAAACAACGAAAGATGATATCAGAATAAATATGGGTAAAGTCAAGTCGCCCTAAAACAATATCTGCAAAACTTTTGCACTTCCTACACTTGGAAATACGCTATAAGGTTAAGGTATTAAAGAACCACATCGTGAGAACTATCACTGAAATGAAATCATCGATATAATTGTTGGTAACAGATTTCGTCAGAAGTCGCTCAGAGTTGTGTACAAACAGTATTCGAATCATTTGGCAATCACTTTGACCGTTCTCCGTGAGTAATAATTGTAATATAATTTAAGTTCAAGATTTTGGCCAATACCTTATTTGGTCAGTATTCTTTACCCACTGTGCTGCGACTTAATTTTGTGCTAAAATATAATAAGCGCGTAGAATGAATACAATAAATACATATTATCTTTTAGATTGCAAACATCGAGCTGATTATGTTCCTAAAGCAATATTATGATTAAGTATACCTACTATTTAAGTCATATCTATCGATATTACATCGTAATTCATTTATTATAAAAAAAAATAAGCGAGAATTGTGTAGAATAGAATACAAGGAAATCAGTGTTCTCTACCCCTTGGAAAAAGTCGTGATCAAACTTACAGAGAAAAACAGGACGTGACCAAACTATCAAGTTTATTAGTACAATATCAATCTCAATTCCTTTACAAACACAAAGCTACTATAGTAGGATTTCAGATATTAACAGTCACCTTGTTGTATCTGCTTGCATTTTAAAGATATTTAAATAAAGTAGAAACCCATAAAACCACCAAGGCATGACAATATTTTTTCGACTAAAATAGCTGCTGACGTCACCGACTTGAAAAGTTGTTTAAAAATTCCGTCGTGTATAACTGAGCATGATACTGTCAATGCATCTCTGAGTCACAACACTGGCACGTCACTCACAGTGAGGTCAGAGCCATGCCAGGTAGGCAGTACACTTAACAAAACACGTTGCATTTCATCTCTTTAGTGTTTTACCTAACTTGTGACATAGGTATCACATTAATCAAGTTGAAATTGTGTCGCAAATTAATGTTGATATTAGTAAAATTAAAACCTCATAGCCCACTTTTTCAGATAACTTCGTCAATTACATAGTTATATTACATTTGCCACAAATCGCTTTTTATCAAGAAAACATTACTTATTTTCTTAAGTCCACCAGATAATCAAGTGTAATTATGATGCAACTCTAACTTTCTTTATCTGCATAAAAGAAAATAGATGCTATACCATGATTCAAATACTTTCCAAAATTGGCAGCAGCTTTCCTTCGATCGTGAATACAATTTAGGAAACAACAGTCGACAGAGACTATCCCATTTAGAAATACTACTAGCTACTGGCAAAATAGACCTCAATCCTAAGAAGCATAGGTATCTTTTCCTTTAGCTGTAGTAAGTGTTAATTTAATAACATTAGCGTTAACTGGCATATCACGTTTTGTACCAGTTCAAGTGACACTTTTGCGTTTAGTATGATTTAAACAATATTTAGGCGAGAGTTTTATGACAAAAAAAAATACTTATCGGATTTAGTCTACACTGCTACAAAAAGAGTGAAGATTTAGTTGTGGTCGAAATTAAACTCATAGAGCAGAAGATTAGTGCTTATTAATATTATGCTCTATCTATTGAACCTGAGCATTGTCTCAAACTAAATTCGTTTTAATCGCACCTAGGATGACGAAAATTTATTAATTAGGTATACCTTTTTAATTTGAGTAAAGATGATCTTTTGAGGTATTCTTTAGACGCTAGAAATTCTGCTGTTGTGAAAATTTATGTATTCCGCCTATATTTCACAAGATTAAGACACGTTCCCGTGAAAAGACTGCAACTGCACATTTATGACGTACATACATTTGAATTACCATGACGAATGTTTAGATTGTTAGTTAGATTGCTTTTGTCTAACAAAACTATAGCTGACCTTGTGAAAAATTGCTCAAACGCCATAAAAATAGATTTCGTAATGTAGAAAAAGCCGTGGTCTACGCAAGCCTGGTTTTAGCCTACGTGCAAGCCTGGTGCCTAATAGATCGTAACGAATTGTTTCTATTTCTTAAAGTAATTGGTATCTTTTAAGTTGCCCAACGCATTTTAAGAGCAAACCTATTCAAAATTTTAAAGCTATTCCTTAGAGTTCTCATTATAGATATTCTGAGCTGCACACAGCATATTATTTGCGATGGCTGTAATCTTGCTCAGGCCTTACATATTTTTTCCCTCATCGTATGTATGTTGTATAAACTAATATTTGTCCAGAATCTGCATCTTTACTATTTACGTTACAAAAGTGTAGAAGGTTCATTGATTTTAATAAATAATACATTCATTATTATATATCCCCAGACTCTACAAAGATACCAAAAACTTATAATGTGCTAACGTCTTTCGTCGTCTATTGTCTTTCATCTCAATTATTTCACTACCAACAGCCATGAACGTCTCAATATGCCAGTCATCACCAGCCAGTATTTTCAAATAACTATTTATTTATTTACCTAAAAACTTCCAAGTTGATGTTCAAACAAAGAGGCGCCTCTATCGAATACTAATTAAACCTTTGCAGTTTTTTGTTAGTATTGTCTTGATTCCCGGAGCCGATGGATTCTTACCAAGCGATACAATGTCACGATGTTCTTACACGCAGAAACTATGGGATATTTCACACACTAACAATTCCCGTTTTTACTGCCCGCAGTGATTAACAGTTTTTACATTTACAACGTTGTTGGCTTCAGTAAATCTCTCCTCGCTTTCGTCCGTATTGTAAATCTTGGCTACGCGGGGTCTTGTATCTCATTTATTTAACGAAGGCATTCGACTAAAAGAAAGTTCGATTTAATATCAAATGCTCTATCTATCACTTGATATTTTTTTATGTTTTATGTCAATGGTGTAACACTTTATATTGTTGTATTTTGTGTGTTAATGTGTAAGACAAATCCACCACCTTAAGAGGTGCACTTCTACTAGATTTTAATCTGAATTAATTTTCGTATATAGAAAAATCAAAATAATAATAAATGTTATCTGGCTAATCGTATATGATTACCATCATCGCCGAATTCAACTACGTAATATTTGCATATCCTAAATCCAGTTATCTTGTTTTTAAGATAATGAAAATACGTATTATGCATTTGCAACACATTGTTGCTAGCACAATCTTAATCTACAGGTTACGACTGCGTGACGGAAACACATATTTAATTAAATTAAACCATGACACTGATAACGTTGTTATCGTCCTTCTACACAAAGAAAATGCGAAGGTTGAATTGAAATATTGAATCTATGAATCAGTTAAAATCATTATTAGCCCACAATAGTACAAAGTCACTTAGTTGACTTTATTTAATAGATGTAACTAAACCAGACTTTTTGATTCATAATATCATGTCTTATAAACTCGCATGAAGTCAGGTCCTTTAGCAGTCATTATCCTAGTTCTTCTACATACAAAGCAATAACACAAGTGCTACTCTTGATTCTGTAAGTAGACATATTGTTGTAGCAACAGCCGTTAAAACATGATTTGTAACCGTTAACAGTTTAGTCCAAATTGACCCCAAAATCCACAATGAGACCTTTAAGCGGTGGCCGTTCGACAATTGACTAGGGCAATAAAACTACTGCGACGACTGTTGAAAAACACCAGCCCATCTCGACGGCCGTGTTTGTAAACTGTGCCAGATCGATCAGATCGTTGAAGACTTGTTTAGGTTTCACTTTATTAAAACAATGTTCATTATCGGGAAATCATAATTCTCACTTACATTTGTTGACATTTAGTCCGTCCGGATTCGTCTGCGAGAAATTCTTTCTCTCACGATATCGACCGCGTCAGAATTTAACCTGTTTGTCGCGCAGCGTATCGTCGACATCGTCGTACGGTGTGGTACGGCGATTTCTTGTTACTCTATGTAATCGATAGCAGGATTTATTAAGAAAGGTTCAAGTGTTTTTATGCCGAAGACGATCTCTCTTGTAACCAAAGCCTTTAATGTCGGAAGTTACTATGAAACTTTTCTATCGAAGTTATTTTTCCCCTATAAAAAGGCAAGGCAAGGCAAGTTACAGTTATTTGGACAACAGAGTAGTTGTTATGTCGTGCAAAAAACTGTATTAGTAAATATATTTGCATACTTCGATATGCATTTCACATCGTTTCCTTTGGCTAGACGATATTATAATTAGAAACGATTAGCGGGATGTCAACATGGCTGTAAAATATTTCTATTGCGTGAGGTATTGTCGTAATTAGCGAAGGCTTGATATCCAACAAAATATCTGCTTACTTTACTGTTTTTTTAATTGCCTTTGGCTTTCTCGGTAGTATGATGTGTCTACATTTATGTCTAACGTCTTATTTTGAAAAAAAATATTATAGTTACAAGTGTGACTTCATTTATATTATAAGAACGGCTGAAAGTTTAAATTATGTCATTAGCGTTTCTCTTGAAATCCACACGTATGAAGTTCATAATAGTAATCTATAGATCTTTGTTAAACTGTTAGTCATCATTCCTATTGTGTCTGTGCAATTTTCTGTATATTTTACTATCACCTTTTGTTCCTTCTCTATTGTTTAAGAGCTCTGTAATATTCTTTACAGATTATAATGTTCGTTTATATCCGAGAAGTTAAACAAACCCCGATTCAACGCTTTCTTCGATCTCATCGTCACCGTCATCTCAATGGGCATGTTTACAAACTACGGATTGGTTTATAAACTCTGCAGAGTGGGCGACCACGCGCGCTCGCCCGTGCGCCCGCGCATGTGACTATAATTATAATTAAATTATAGGATCGTAAAACATTTGTCACCTATCAATGGACCATAGACATGACTAAGAGTGTCCTTGTTGTTCTATGAAATGGGTAGTGGATAAAAAAGATATTTTATTCAAGTAACCACTACTATATCTTGGACTATTTCAGTGCCGCAATTGGTTACCGATCGGATTATGAATATGTTTTTAATTAATCAAAATAATACTAGAAAAGTTTTGGATACAGATGATTTGGAAGTTGATGATAATAAAATAAGTACACAAGATTAATAAAACATGGTGTGAATTAGGAAATTAATTTTAAATTAAACATGACAGACGCAGTGAGAGCCCTGATCATATCTTTGTTTCATGAAGTTTCTTGCATTGACACCAAATTGTTATTTAACAACAACGACAATACTCTTCATTTTGCTTCGTCTTTCGAAGTTACCAAAGCCTTACGTAATACTTAACTGCCGTCGAAAAGAAAACTAATAATAAAACATGAAATGTCATTCACAATAATAACCGATTGTTAAACTGTTCGAAAATGCACTGGCTGCAGAAAAGTCAATCACATTACAAAACCTATTGTTTAAGAGGTTGCACGATCTTGCGATGACACTGTTACTCAACCGCGGCGAAAAGCTTGTGAAACTAAATCGGATGCAGCTACGATCGACCACAGGCCACGTACAAGCAGTGAAAGTGACCAGTCCGCGTCGGAATAATCAAAGATTTTCAAAAAGAAAATTTCTTTATTTAAAAAGGCTACAAAAGAGCATTTATCAATTCAAGTAATACAATATTCTATCGCTGGCTTCGCAATGCTGTTTCTATCAAGGAGAATTCGGCAAGAATCTCGATACTTAGTTACTCTTTTCAATCAAAGTTTGTTTCCTATCTTTCGAACTTTTACCAATATATTGTTAAAATTATACCACCCATGTATAATGTATATGGAACAAATATCACATCACTTGCAGTCTGCTTTATACAGTTTTTACAGTGCTCGGATCTGATGTCCAAACTAGTTTATCTGCAACACAATCTGTCTCGCGACGTGATGCACTGTATGGGTCGATGAACTTGCGCCTGGTGAAGTTTATAACTAACTAAGATATTAAAAGACTTCACGAGCATCCTCATTTACACTAACTTTTATTAAACTTGTGCCTATTCTAACAGCATGTGTTCTCTTACTCTCACAGAGTGTATTCATGCAAGTGTTAGCATCATCAACTTCCAGATCATCTGTAACTTTCCTAATATTCCGATTTATCAAATACACATATTGGTAACCAATTGCGGTACCGAAATAGTCCAAGATATAGGGTCATTTGTATAAAAAGACATATCTTTTAAAGCCAATGCCCAAAAGACGTCATGAGCATAACGTCTTAAAGTAAAAGACTTTGGAGAATGTTGCGGAGACGGATAATTCAATTCCGACTACTACAAAGTTGAAAAAAACCAAGATTTATATAAATCTAACCATTGTTGCAGCTTTTTAGCGACGTCCTATGTCTAAGCAAGCGAAATAAGCAATTATTTAACAACGACGTGCCTAATTAACAGTTGACATTTGCCATCATTTACGATCTATTCTCCTTCGTTCCCTAGGGAAGGTGGGTGCTTCCCACGTCTGCCGGGAAGCCTCACAAAAACCAGCAAACGGCTTACTTCCTCAAAGGGATGTCTCGCTACGATGCTCGCAAACGTTAGGGTACATATTTTACGGCATTAAATTGAACCGCTAAATTGATTCCTTAATTTAAATTATATTTCCATGTAACTACATGGGAATTCCCAGAGATGGTTAGGACAATCCACTCTATCGCTCGCTAGTTAAGTAATGCAAGTTATCACGCTCAGTCTTGGGAATGAACAAAGGGTTGAGAGGTTTTCGATCACAGTATTTTTTACTTCTCATCCTCTCAGTGTTTTATTTACCTACGTTTTTCGTTTGTTGCCCAATTTTAGACATTCTTTTCCTGTTATCGTCTATAAAGCATATTTAGCTACAAATACAGCTGAAAGCTAAAATTAGCTACAAATGACTATTATTTATAGAAATGCACACAGAAGGGTTGTTGCTATATATGGGAGCTGTTTTCTGCTTTAAATTATTGTTGTTATATTTGTTGATCTTGTCCTATTCGAAGGGTCGTGACTAGTCGTGAGTTCGAAACCACACTCGTAAAAATATTCTTTTGATGATTACAATCAGAACAGTAGGTGATATTATGTTACAATAAAAAATAATAGACCAAGTACTATATATAATAATAGACCAAGACCTGACGGTGATTAAACTAAAACCTGTCGTTCATGACACCTGCGATTAAGAGTTCATATGAAAGAGAAGAAGCTTTTGGGAAAGCAGAAAGTGGGTATTGAGAAGTACTACAAATGCCTACATGAAAATAAAAATAACATCCGAGGAACCGATTTTTTACAGACAAGCCAGATATTTAATAAATAGTTACTATGATATCAGTGACAACCGTGTGGGGTTTCAACAATCTCTAGATGATAAAAGAAAATTCAATTAAAGACATCGAAGCGCAATCAGACGTCTAGCGCTACCTTGAGCAGCCAAGGTTTTGGGTCGGAAATACGACCGGTCTCCGATAAGAGCGTCTATAGACAATATCCTTAATGCAATTGGTTGATGCTCTTTGAATGTCAAATGATCCAACAGTATTATTAAATTGAAAGCTACAAAAGTTTGTTTATTCCTATCTCTACTCTCAACGAAGTTTAGACCGCCTCCGTGGAACAGTGGCAAAGCCGCTCGGGTATAAAAACACGGAGGTCGTGGGTTCGATTCCCGCCTTGGGTCTGGTTGGTGGTAGGGCTATTTCAGAGTCCGACTGGCTAGCTACCACTCCCACAGGTGAAATCTGCCGCCATAACAGCTCTGGCTGTGTTCCGGCAATATTAATGTGGGAGCCAGTACACTTGAAATCAGAGGCTCGAAGATCAGATGAGTCTACAGTCTGGCAGCACATTGAGGGACGTTTCCAGGTGAAGCGTCCCTCAATGGAATAGGCCGCAGTGGCTGCTCACCATCAGGTGGGCTGCGTGCCTGTCTGCCAGCTGACCTAGTATAAAAAAAAAGTTAAAATGTCTAAATAAAAATTACCTACATTAAAATTTTGTTACGTTAAGAAAATGTCACTTAATTAAAATTTATATTTAACAATAATTTAATTTAATAGTAATTGATTTGCAAATAATGTAGCTAACATATATTTAAATCTAATGTTGAATAAGGAAAAAATACGAGAAACACTCATCATCATATTATAAGGAAAATATTAATAAACTTGTCTACGAGTTAATAGACATTAACAAATGCGGGCTATGCCTTGAATCAGTTAAACTCAAGTCCAAAACAAAATAGATAATAAAGAATATATTTTCACAATAACCTTTAAAAGCACCTTCTACCCTCATCGACCTCTCTAAAAGTCACAAGGCTCCGTCAGTCAAAAACCATATCAAGGTCTCATAGTTCACATAATTTGTCAAATTTCATTGTTTTAGTATAATTATATATCTTAAGTAGTTATTCAAAAAGATCTTATATTTGTATTTCTAACTCGTTTATTTATCACATCATACTTAAATTTTTAAGTAGAATGCTGTCACAAGAAATCCAAATCCAATCTCGTAGCAAATTATGAATGAGCTAAATTGAATTTTGAAAATACACATAATATACTTCTTTTCGTGATCCGGCACTCATCCATAATTAAGGCACATACCTAATTCTAATAATATCATATGAAAATAGGCACTTTGAATTTAAAATACTTAGACATAGTGCAACTTCTCGACTTAATGAGTTCACTAGTATTCGCAAACCTTTTTACATACAGCCTTATATCATAACATAGAACACAATAAGTTAATTAGACGCTATGTTAAGATAAGATGATTGATGTGAACACTGATTACAAGTAACATCTTTCAACTAGTGTGATGCAATGAAGACTTACAGTAGACCACAAAAGTTACTGCACACTACAATATTAAGACCTCATTACATGACTATATGATAATTTGATACTATCTGCTCATGAAATTTTGCCGCCAACCGCATACGAAAACGCATTCACAACATCAAAAATAACGAAATAATTTGTTAACTAATTATTCTTAATAAGCAATTACACGTTTGTACGATAACCGCTGGCCGTTAAAGACAGAGAAAGCAAATGGTGGATTTAATGCACATTTTCTCTTGAATGTTGTCCAATGAGGTATTTAGACGTTCCAGTATGACCACTTTTATGTCAGTCGATCTGCCTACGTACCACAAGCTAATATGGCAAACCACATTTGTACCTTATTAGAAATGTGAGCACAAGTGACATGTGCATTTGTGCAACTTTAAGACAAAATTAAGAAGTCGGTGAAATTCACAAATCTGGTTTATTGCCAAATGCCTGAGAATATTCGAGGAAAGGGATATTAATTTAGACACTGGAAGAACGCATGATGCGCACTTCTGGTCTTGTGAGTGCAAAAGGAGCAGAAATTTTTGTCCAAAAAAAATTAGGATAAAAAAGACATCATATATAAAATATCGGATAGTGGGGAGAAAGAGGACATCCTGCCAACAACATTACAGTGCCAACTGAGAAACATGTGGCAACTTTAAGATGATGAAGTTTCTATAGCGGATTTATTTATTTACCTACTTCTTTTGTAAGCAGTGAACTTAAATTTTATACTGATTATCGTTATAAACTAATGTCGTAATTCATAAATAAACACGTCTTAGGCCATACCGGTCGCTTTCCACAAAAATAGTTGGAACAAAAGACAAATTAATTGAAAATGATCAATCGCCTTGCAATTTCACGAAAATAATCTCAAGATAAATGTTTAAGAGACTATAATTTAATCCGTAAATTGTTGTGTACACAATCTGAAAAAATAGAACACAGTCACGATAATGGCGGCTTAAATAGTTTAATTTCATTGCTAAATTGATAGTGAGACATAAAGAACAATACAAAGTGATAAAATTGGAGATTAATTAGCGACGTAAAGAGTCTTTGAACCTCACCATCAGTCTAAGTCAGATCATCAGCACGAATTTAATGAGAACAGTCACGACTTTACACAATCCAATTTAGCATAGAACAAATTAAGTAAGAGTATAGTAATATCACAGACTCAATTCCTAATTATTATAATTTAAGAATCTCTCTATTTACTTCTATCGAAAGGTATTTTATTCAAAACCCATCATGACAAGCACCTAGTACAAACCTAGACATTTGCTATTCATTACCGGCAAAAGTTAATTACAATAAACCGAAGGTTAGGACTAGCCTTTTAAGTTACGAAATATGTAAGCTTTAATTAATGTTCTGTTAACTACGACATCATTAAACTCGTCTCCTAAAAAAATGACCTTAACCAACTTCTTCATTCGTGTGACAGTCAGTACTTTTTTAAAAGTATAATGTCAAATAATGAAGACATTTCTAATTTATGCAAAAAGCATTGAGCTATATAATATTTCTATGGCAAAAAGTCCATTGCTGACTACGTCAGTACATAATATTTCTATGTTGCTGACGTCAAATATTCAGTTTAAACGATTCAACGAATTATATCGTATTGAAATGTTTCCTAAAGCTATTTTTTGTTCTGGTCTTATAATTAAAATATCTTCTGACGCAAAACTTCTTTGTTATTGCGTGATTAAAACTTAAAACTGCATTAGTTATCAAAATTCAGAATTCTGTGGTTAAACCACAGATTATTAAATAATTACGTTTAACTTTGGTTGGTGCGCTTCGAGGAATAGTTTAGGTTCGAGGCGAACCTAAACTAGGTATTCCTATTTTGGGTGCGCCTCAAAATTGTTGCGCTTCGAGGAATAGGACCTCTAAAATTCATGCATTCAACCTTAAATAGGTTAATTTTGATAACTACGGACAGACAGTTTATTTATAAAAAGAAGATGTCACAAGACAATCTGTAATTTTTGATATTTAAAAAAAACTTAAAATGTTTTTACACGCAATACGGGAACTACTCAGTGAAATGTGGTCACAATAGCTTTACCACTTTCTTCCTGAGACCTCTAATAAGCGTCGTCCGATATTTATTAGTATCTCTACGTCTAATAAATCACGTTTCGTTCGGTATTACATAAGTATCTCTAATACATATTATTATACGAAAATCGAACCATATTCGAGTCCAAGCTTTCATAGCAAGCTTTCACTGAACACAAAGAATTGTCATCCCGACCACAGTGCAGCGGAGAATGGCAGTAAGTTACCTACATGGTTATTGACGACTAGACTCGTTATAAATAGGGCAATCCTTAGAAAAAGTATTTATAACATGAAATTAACGGAATTAAAGCTACTCAGCTTCGGAGGCGTGTGTTCGGCATTGGTGAAGCAAAGGGCCGAAAAATGATTATTTCTAATGCAAATAATGCAATGGCTTTAAAATATCAACTATCGGCTAGTGGCAGTCCCATTTAAATTAGCCGAAGGTTTTTGGAGACTATCCGTAGGAAAAACTTTTTTTTGTTATAGGTACCGGTCATACTCTCAAATTCATTTAGAAAAGCTGTTGTTTTCACATCAATTATATTTATCGAAGTTGCGTATCTATTACAAAGTTAAGCGTTATTGCATAAATATAGATTCCTTCATTGATTAAATATCCAAATTAGCCAGAACAAAAGATAGGTATTTTCACCTTTTTTAAATCTTTTTTACATATTTTACCTCTCTGTGCTTTATAGTTACTATGATGCGCACGGGCAACGTAAAAGCTGCTTTCTCGCGTGCGTGAGTCATTTCTTATCATCCATTGTGCACCGTCTCACATGCCTTCGAACTTGCCCAGGGTCGGAGTTAACGCGGTATTATACTGCCCCTAGGCCCTGTGCGGTAAAAGTTGTCTAGCAGGAATATTGAATTAAAAAAATGGTAAACGTCACATACAGATTCACTTACACTAGTCAAATAACACGAGTGTGTTATGGACATCAAAAACATCAAAGGCACCACAATCTTATACTTCAATACAAATCCAGACACAGAAGTTCACAGAACCAACCCATGTTCATCACATAAATGTTTGTCTTAGGTGTGATTCGAACCCATGATTATTATTTAGCCTGTATAGTTTGTACATGTGACTCTACATTTTAATACGAATACTTTGTTGTAAATTATTTAATTTTACATAACTTTTCGTTTCAAATACTTCAAATTAAGTTTATTTCATTTTTAGACAAACAAACTTGGTGCATTTAATGCACAAGTACCTACTTACTCATGATTGTACTTGTTTAAAAATTTTTATGTTAGTGCGGTCGATTTATTTGCGTGATTTTGAACAAAACTTCTCTACATATGCTTATGTTATTTAATTAATTTCTGACAGTTTTAAATATTTTTACGGGGCCCTGACACCTGAATCCGTCACCGCGCGTACAACACTCGCATACCTTTGTGTCACTATTCCTTTGTCTCATTATGTTATTCTTGATTGTAACTCTTCGTAGAGATTCACATAACTCAACGCCGATACTGAAGGAATACCAATGGAACGCGTGCATTGTTTAAAGATTAACACATTACAAGTTTTTGTTGAATTAATTACGGTCTACGCCTTATAGTAACACCTACTGGCAACGACTTATTATTTATTATTAACAACCAGTTTTATAGGACGATGTGAGTAACATCTACACAGCCTTAACACGCTTCACATTTAATATTCCATCTAGAAAATAATTTCTTAATAAATAAATAAAATTCTTAGAAGTTATTCATACAGCATCATCTAGCCTCAAACTAAGCATAGTTTTGAGCAATCAGTCAAAAAACTAACCATAATTAGTTGTTTTAAAGCTACACTGAGAATGTTCTGGTCAAATCATTGTTATTTGAGCTTAGGGGCGTAGGGGGCCTGTTTTAAATTAATCAATTACATCTGTCAACACATCACCGGTATCAAGTAACAAAATAAACACATTACATTACAGTTTATTAATTCGTGTGATCCTGAACGTTTGACTCGTATTGGTTGGGGTTCCATTCCTATTAAGTTATAGTATCCTATGCTATAGTAAGTCTATTTAATGTCATTCATTACGTTCCCTAATCGGTCAGATTTCTTCAAACATACCATAGGTCAATAAAGAAAAGAAAAGTGATTTTGAGTGATTACATTTTACATAACAAATAATGCCATCGAACGTAATATCAATATTTAATTTAAAGAACCGACAACTAATTAGGCTTTCACGTGTGTGTAAATGTGCTTTAGATTACCATAAGAGTTTTATTGAACTATTATTGGATGATTACTACACCTCTAATAGAATTAATGAGGCTTTGTTGCTTACATCGCATTAAATGTAATATGTACCTACTAGACTTGTTAACAGTTATACCTACATAGAGAATTATTAAAAAATATTGATTGCTATTGAAACCTTGACAAGCTTAAAAAAAGTCAAGAACCTTAAGCTTTTAGTGTAACAACAAAGTTACCACAAAAACACCATAATGCAAATAAACAACCAGACACGGGACAAACAAAAATGTATATCTCATAAATGTTTGTCCTGGGTGAATTTTGTACCCCTGACTAGAAGGGTAGGTCGAGCTTATACTGATAAATTCCGACCTACCATATACTCCCGATACTTACTGAAGTAGACAAACCTCAGGATTCTGCGTTCAATCGAGCATTGAGGCCCTGTTTATCAATTTAAAATATCCACAACCAGATCTGGATCAGGATCTCAGGAAGGCAATTATCCTAGTGTAATTAATAGTGTAAGGCATGTAGTAAGTCCCTGTTGGGTGACCGCCTACATCCGTTCGTGATGTCTGTTTTGCATGTATGATTAGACTGTGTGATGCAGTACAGTTAGATTGCAAGTTAGGGTTGAAACTGCTGTACACGCTATGAATTCATTACAAACATTTTTTATCTATACAATCCAAGTTTTTTCTCTCCCTTAGTAAGAGACAGTATCAACACTGACAGATAAAATTATCCGTTATCTATCTCAGATATTGTCTTTCGCCAGTTTCAAAAAAAAAATAAACAGACTCATTGATGTCTGACTGATAAAATTGTAACCTATTTACTGCTTCTCACGCTTTTGAGAAGTTTAAGGAAGAGTAGATTGTAGTCATAGTTTATAATTATAGCAGTGCACCAAGCGTTGGGTAGCGGTGATCACTTACCATGACACGGCTTACTAGCACGCGAATCGCAATATACTTAAAATTAAGAGCATTTCCAGACTATACTTGCCAGAACTCGAAGTGATAAATGCTTTTTCGGGTCGTCAACCCTAGCGAATCCGCGTTGGACCACAAGTTGTGGTCACGCGATGCCACAGGGTGTGCTGTTGCGCAACTGGTTATGCTTTCTTGTCGCATTTAATGATTCCGCTGTACGCATTGTGCAAACAATGGTCATTCAAAATAACCCTTTTGTTTTGGCTATGAATGTATGAATTGCGCATGATCGTTAAAAATAATTTGACGTAACTGCTATGCTAAAACTATGTAGCACATGAAGCAAATGCTAAGTAGACTTGGTCTGTGCAATATATTAATATATTATTATTAGATTATTATTGCATTAAGTATCATAATGAAAACAGACCAAAAATCCGAAAAACCATTTAAAAAGTAAGCAAAAATATGTTCCGAAAAACTGTTGACACACTTAGTCTGTGAAATCGAGTGTCTTGATCTAGCCTTGTTAATTGTATTTTTTGTTAATTTAATGGACATAAGAAAAATATCCACTGCCGCCTAAACGGTTACTGTTATAGATATCTCTACAGTCTGTTTTAATTTTATTTAAAGTACCGAGGTACTAAAGCCTTGAAGTATCTCGAAGTCTTACCGAGAATTCTTTATCACCAATTTGGTAACCTTGAGTGATATAGCAAGGTAATAAGTCCACCAGCTGGCATTCTGCGCCCACCTGAGCTAACACCATTGTTCCGACGTTTGTTTGTTTGTCATTACCGACGCCTTTTGTCGTCGATGTTATTCTAGAAAATTCTTTCCCGCACAATATAATGAGTCATAATTATAATCATACCACAGAAACGAACTGTTAAAACTTCTGAGTGAGATATTTGAATTTGATATTTCAATTCACCAATCGATTGTTGATAATGAAATTAAAAGGTAAAACTCAATTGAAAAATCTGATTCACCAGCAAATAGAGTTCGTGATTCTCGAATCGGACAAAGGAATTCCCTAATTTCTACAACATAGGTCGTACTTGTTATAATGTCATTAGGTAAGTGTGGTAATGGAACGGTCTTTGGTCTAGTGGCTCCGTGCGCTCGGGGTTCTGAGTTCGATTCGAGCAAAAATTTGTGTTGTCTTTTTCCGACACGCGGATTTGTGATCACCAATTTGTATTTGGCAAGACGTGTGGTGATTATACCTACCAACGCCTATCGTTGTTGTAGCGATAACTTGTTTTCATTGATGGAGGCCATTGCACTGCAGTGGGTCATTAATAGACTGATGCTTTTCAACGTGGTAGTAAGGCCAGCTTACAAGCAAATACAAGTTTTCTTGTAAATCATTTGAAAATGATCTATCATGATATTTACCTCTGTCTGTTAACTAAATAGTTGGCACTAATTCAACATCCTCTTAATGCAGCCAATTGGCATCTGTCTAACATACAAATTACTTCAATTAAGTAAACTCACATAAAACTTTAATATGAGCAATATAAAGAAAGTTCCAATAAAAATGTCCAAATTACCTTACTGATAAAAATATCTTTATTTCTCATACAACCCTAGGTCATACTGTTTAGACACCAGTTAGGCCACACTTGATAAAATCACGTACACACGACAATCAAATCGACCTTCAGATAATACAATACTTTTTACTCCAACATGCTCTTAAGAATTCACCTAACAACTAACAAGCCATTTTTCGATTTGTCGGAGCGTGAATATAATGAAATTAAAATATCAAGAAATCGTGCTAATCAGAAACTTCTCGTTGTGCACTGAATGTACTATTATTTGGTGTAATAATCAAAATTCAGTCAAACATTCCATTCATTCTGAATAATTATGTTCGTTGTATCATAACGATCTGGCTGTCGACATGAAAAGTAACAGAACTTTGAAATTGCCAAAAATGCCTTAACTCAATAAACTGGTACATTTTAACTTGTTTTACGTTATAACATTTCATTGATACAGTCTCGCTCGTAATCACATTAATGAAAATGACATTGCGTGTGTATACGCGTGGAAACCTATACAAAAACCTAAAAACTAGCTGATCTGGCAACATGTGACCACGCGATAATGAACTGGGAACCTTGATCTTACGCTTACGTGTGCTGTGACGCAGCTACTAAACGTGCCAAATCGCATTAGGCACTAGACTAGATGACTTAGACGTCCTAGGTATTCAGCAGTATATTTAAACTGATAATCGCAAGGTTGAGGGCGGATAATACCTTCGCTAACCCGTTAAGACGAGACTAAGGCACGTTTGATCAAAGCCGATTATTTCTAATTTAATTTAAGAAACGTTTCTACGTTTATTTATTTGCTGTTACATGAACAACCTTCATGGACGGGTATCTGTTAAAATAAAGAATTTTTTTATCGGTTCGTAAATTTTGATAATTTTGGTGCCAATCAGGTGTGAAGGGGAAACCGGGGGAGTTTAGTGGGTAGTGGACGCTTTAGTCTCGAGTCCCACACACGGCCACGGGTCTAGATAGCCTGCGGCGATGGTGCATAAACGCATTTTCCTCCAAAAAAAAAAAAGTAAGACTAAGAATAATAATAAATGATGTGGCCACGACCGACATATTAATAAAATAGCCTGTCAGCAGTGGATCTGTTGATGGAAAAATATATAAAAATTTGACAAATAAGAGCATTTGGGTACAAGCGACCATAAGGAAAAGTACACATTAGCATCTTAAAGCACATTGGAAAAGACAAAGTACAGTTTTTAATAGTTATTTGTTATACAAGAGTGCAAAGTTGCTTTTTAACCGCGTGTTCAATTTTGATGACCGAGCAAGCGAAGGATTCTAAAATTGAATCACGAGCGCAGCGAGTGATTCAAAATTAGAATCCTGAGCGTTAACGAGGGAATCAAAAGAGCACGAGGTGAAAAATCTTTGCACTCGAGTGCAACACGTACCTAACTTTTTATTCCACCTCAGCGAGGAAATTACTAAATGCAAAAAAAAAGTTTAACAAATTAAAAAAAAGTTGTATGATATATTCGGCACCATAGAGGTAGCAATAAATAGGTTTAATGTTTTTTTTAATTCACAAACTTAGAGCACACGATGTTCTAAATTCAATTTACTTTATCCTCTAGAGAATAAAAACGGCTTTTCCACTCAGATATTGAAGATTAAAAATACTCTTTCCGAGATGGTGGGATGAAAAGAGCATTTTCCATCCTGTCCTGTTTTCTTTGAACTTCTTAAAGGTTTAGAGTTATTATTCCTATAAAACATGCGACCTAGAAAATATGAATAGGAAATCTACATGGTGCGACTAGGTCGTGAATGGAAAACGATTGTTCCACGCCCCAGAAAGGCGCAATCGATGGCAGGTCATCGGCCTTAAACAACCTTAAAACCTTATGTGGGACAAGGCGATTCCGAAATACCCACGAATGGACTGCTTGGGTTGATGTTAACGAAAGAGTGATGGAATGGGCTATGACCGCCTCATAACACTGGTTAAACCTTGGGCACAGAATATATAATAGTACTACCCTCGGGTCATGAAATCTACCACGGAGGTCGTGGTTGCGATTCCCGCCTTGGGTCTGAATGGTGGTAGAAATTTTTCAGAGAGTTGGGGTGATCGGAAAGTGCAGATAAAAATATGAAAAAGACACTAATATTGCTAACTTAAAAAAAATGTTTTGCTTAATTTTAATAAAAAAAATTAATTGATTGCATTGGATTAGTTTTGATTTTCGTCAGGAAAATGAGGAAGCAGTTTGCTTTCCACTCATTCGTACGTATTGCATAAACATAAAACACTTGTATTACTAAATTCGAAAAAGCAAATGCATTACAGGATAAGGACTTCTGCCACCGCTAAAAACTAATATGGCCACCGCGCCCACCACTTGCTAATTCGTTTAGGATGGACCTACCAATAGTACCAACATAATATTTGTACGTATAGGTCCTACTAGAATTAACCGTAGACTCATTTCACTTGAAATATCGTATTACATCTTTCAAAAATAAATATTTTGTACTCAATATTTGCAATTTACGATGATTTCATGTATCTTTAGGATTCGGAATGGATATTCACTGCTGCAGTGTTAAAAATAAAGAATAAAAAGAGAGCGTGCAACAATACGGATAATACGTATGACTAGCAACTAGATTATGTAAATGAATGACGCGGCCGTACTAACTATTCGACTATCGTTACAGGCCGGCTAGCCTACATTGTGTACTAGTTCGTTTTTCCTAGAAACAATGCTGCCTAAATAACGTAATTTGTTAGTGCCACGTCACGCACGAGGGACCCAAAACAAACTCTCTTTTAAAAGTGAAATGGCAGAACGTCGGGAGGTCGAGACGATAACTTACCAACGTTTGCATTTTTTATGATAATGCCTTTGCACAGTGATGAAGAAAGTAACTATACGCCAGCTGAGGCGCTTGGCACATACATATTATGTTAGTGGTCCTACTTTGATGCAGCGGAAACTATGCTTAATATCTTTTTAGACTTAAATCTTACAGATAGTTTTGTTCTGGTGCTCAAAAGTTTTTCTCGACTTCTTAACTTTTTAACTTTCTCAAGTTCTCGTTTCAGTTAAGTAACATTATACAATTCCAAGTCCCGTTTTGCATTTATACAGCCCCGGCATAACTCCATGGCTGTCTTTTGAAACTAAATTGTACAGAGAAAGTACGGAACGGATTTTCCTTCCACAAATCATACATGCATTTGCAGCAATACAACTACGGGTGCCTAGATTCCGGGTTCAACAACTGTGAGACCAGACAAGTCGTGACGTCATCAGCCGAGTCGATTAATCGATTACAAAGTCGATTATCAAGTTTTTCCCCGGACGCCTAAGTATACTTATAGCGCATATTATGTTGGAAGTAGAGGCGTGCGCCTGTAATTACGTTTCCTGGGAATGCAAAGTCGGTGACACGATAGCATAAATTGCTGTTTTTACGCGATCTATCATTTTCTACTTACATTCCACGAGCCTACACAACTTCTTTGGATGACTAAGCCATAATGAACGCAATTCCAAGATAGGGTATATTTAGCCAGTACTGGTATTATAGTATTTTGAAAACAACGTTTTTGGGCTATGAAACTATCCTATAATTGAGATCCAAACTAATTGTGAAAAGTAAGCCAATCGAGCAGTTTATCGAATGTAGCGCTTCTTTAAAAATTCGTCGGATCAGGTGTACACTAATTCTGTGTACCTTGCTTAACAAATCTCTGATGCAATTCAATTTCCCTCAACGACGAGGAAACATAATTAATCAATCATCCCTAATATAACAAGTGAAGACGTATCTTTCAAAAGCCTAACCGCTGCAAATGGCTCCTGTCAGCGTATCGCTCAGACTCGAACTGCAAACGGCGTTAATATTAGCCAGTATTCGAGTAGACTATGCGACGCCGCGGTCCAATTATAGACCGCATTAATAGTGCGCTTTATATCTCCGAGACTATTTCGCATTGAGTGAAATACGAGCGAACGTGTCCGGCTTTTGGAGGAAAGCCAACGAGTGACATAACTGGAAGCGGTAGCTGGAGGATTCCAGCGTGCAATTGTACGGTCGCCAGCACATCAACCTAGGGTTTATCTGTCAAATTCCTACAACCAATTTTCAGCTGAATGTCTAACGCAGCAATTGAGACTTTTTGACAGATTGGGGTAGGTTGATCTGCTGGACACCGTACAAGAGAAAGAAGGTTGTGGTCAAATATTGGTCTTGTTACAAACCGCAGTTTGATGAAAAAAAAGTATTTTATTTATAATCATCTAGATTACATTGAAAAATGGAAGTCCAAACGAATGTAACCAGACTGAAGTTAGAAATTTCCTCATTAGCATCGTATGCGGACGCAATAAATTTCCCAACTAACTAATATGGAAATTTGTAAACGTTGCAGTAAGAGATGAATATGAATGATAGACGCTTGAGGGGCAGTAAATGAGCGTGAATTAAATGGAAACGTTGGATAAGTAGTTGATTGTAGTTTTAAAGAGCCCCCTAATTAAGACAAGACAACAGACAATACTCTTGAACAAAAATATGATAAGTACGCTTCAAGCGTTTTCAAACGTTAAAAAGGTGTTGCATCTTACAGATAACATTCGTTGCCGTACAATAACCGTACATTAAGGAAGACCCCCTCTCAACACTAGTTGAGTTACAAACTTGAGCTTCATTTTAAGGACACAATATTAAACAAGCAAGTTAAACCTATATGAAGGTACTTACATAAAGACACGACAAAGTTAAGTTTCCCTATATGGTGATACAGATCTTTATGCAGGCATGCCATTTATATACGAACAGAACTTCCTTTTACGAAGGTCTACTTTCAAGAAGGTGCGTATTGTGTACCTATTGCATAACCGGAAAGAAAAGAAATTATACCATAAATGTTACGTATTTTTAAATCCCAAATATGGATTTTCTTTTAAAATCGAACGAATTAATTAAGTTCCGTTCAATACGAAGTAAGAGTGAAAGGAGTAAATATTTTGATTACATGACAGCTTTTCTTGCTGTCAATTATGTTTGTCAACAAGATAACTTTACTCGATCTATCAAAAGTTATTCTCGTAAATAATTTTATTTCACTTTTGACTTTATTAAATTGCATGATAATGTAGTACCAATGCAATTCTTATTATAGTAAAATGTGACCTAGTTTCTGAAGAAGATGATTCACTCTGAATCTTTATCGTTAAGTTTATCTATCGTGTTTTTGCTATCAACAGTAGTATCTATACTTTTAGTCGCTTGTGATAAACTAAAAGATTGTTGTAACTTTTTAGAGAAATAAAAAGTTAACTTTTACGATAATGGCGTTATTACCAGTAGGTATTATATTAACATTGTTACTACCAAAACTATAATAACATTGTTTCCTCTATGCGATTCTCCGTTCTTTCATACACTGATCAACCATTTGAATTACCAAGTCCAGACGATTTGGAAAATCCATGGCTTGTCCAATTAGATATATTGGCTATATAGCCAATATAATAATAGTAGTTACACTATCGTTTCAAAAGACGCATATAGCAGACAGACCAAGAAGTAAAGTTTTTTAATATTTAATAGTATATTGGTCGACTATTCTAAATATTTGTAAAATAAATAATCCTAACTACCAGATATTAAGTAAGCAAAATAAAACCGCAGTATTATTTTAAATTGGCTCTGTGAACAATGATTTATATGAGTCCAGTAGTAAAACACTTCGTGATATCTATCTCTTTGTGCATTCTTATCTGATCAGAGATGAATGCATCGGGTGGGCGGTCCGTCTTCGCCCTGGCCCTTGCGATCTCTAATGCGGCAAATACACTGGAATCAAAAGTTAAAGCATGTTACGGCTTTACCTAACGGTAATTTGGACGCATTAGTTTTGATTCTTCATTTTCTCCAAAAGGAACATTATTTCTCATCAGTAAAATAAGCATTAAGGAAGAACTAATATGTTATTTTCTACTTCAATTGGCAAGAGGTACGCAGCCCGTCTGAATACAACTAGCCAATACGAGTACAACCTAAACTCTGATGTTTGAGCCTTTAATATAAAGTTGCAAATATTTAATATCTATTATTAACGTCTGGGTCAAACAGGCTCACTGGCTCATAAATACGAAGTATTGTTACAAAACATCTTGAAATGATTGTTAAACCAAACGGGAAACATGGCTATTCAAATGCAACCGTAACCTTTCAAAGAAGAGGTTCTAAGTGTAAACGTTCGCTTCCTAAGGTCATATCCCACGCAGTTCTTTTGATCGTAGCATAGTTAGTGCGGTTAGTGTTATGTTAAATATTGGGACAGAGTTACTTAAAAGTTTTGTATTTCTGTTGGGACAAACACTGGTTTCGTAAGTGCGTTCCTCAAATGAGGGCAGAGTTTTGTACTTTATTTTAAATTCTGGACAAATACATGAAGTCCATAATTATTATCTTCAATATTGAGACAGAGTTATTCGAAAGTTTTGTATTCTTCTTGCTCCCTAAGAAAATATTTCCGCAAGACGATTTGCTATGCAAATTAAATCATGGCTCCTGTAACGTAAACTTCGCAGATTTCCTCACGTTTTTTTTTTCTCTCATTGCCGAGCGACTAATGTGTGGAGCGACGTTAGAACTTTGAAACCATAGGTCACTCACAAAAGTCACACAAATGTCGAAAATAATATAATCGGGACACGTGGCGATGACAACACTAGTAGTTATGACTCATCTACGCGATACTTGTATCCGTGTGCTAAGTTCGCCTAATAAGGCAGTAGTCAACAACGTAGGCGCCGACGCATTACATTTAACAGTCAGCTAAGAACCTGCCATTTGTAAGAAAATTACTACTAGAACTCGAGGTTGATCATTAAAAATCGTGGTCAAGTGTTCAGAAGTATTTGTATGTGTAGAGAGCACATCAACCTACCCTGATCTGATTAAGTATTTCAATATAAATTTGTATCTACATATCTGATGAACATAAAGTTAAAAATAGGTTTTAGAAATGTTGTAGATTGTGTTAAGTAAATCTGCCTACCGTATTTCATCGAAATCGCTGCAGGAGCGAGATGTCATAACAGATTGACATACGAACATACAGAATTACATTTGCATTTTGGACTACTATGGATAATTTACCTATAATATAATGTCAATATAATAAAATTTGCTCCAGTTAAGTGCGGTGAGTGCACCATACACTCTCGTATCATTCATACAAGCGCCCTCACACGCGTTGCGCAACTCATGTGGTAACGTCACTGCACGTAACGTATGGGCTTACTTACTGTAACAGGATGTTCAACGGTTGCCTTTATCGCCGGCAATTTATATAAAAGTGTTTGTTTTGACTGATAAGATAGATCGATACATTGTTTATTCAGCTACAATAAGTAGAGAAATCAATGCTGCACATAGTGGTCGCAGCAGAAAAAGTTCAAGGCTCTACAGCATCCGAATACACTGGTTTTCAGCCATCGCCCAAGCTAGTATTATATATTATCTGTGGCCCAAGTAAGAGTAGACGCAGGGACACTCTAGTCTGAGTATTAAAAAATGATTTAATGAAAATGATGAAATGCAAAGGTGTGAAGTATAAAAGATGAGCCAATCTGATCATGTAGTTTTAAACAAAAACAAATTACCTACTCTAGTTAAGTATTTTCTTTTATTGGTTCAAATAATATACCAATGATTTATTCATTTATTATTGCTCATAATATAAGAGCGTCCTTCATATATAACTGTAGTATTTTTAGAAAGAAAGATCTGTTCTTAACTTGCCCTAATAATTGAAATCGAGAAAAAAGATGTTTTGCTTATTATTTCACATTATCACTTCACTACATCCAAATAGTTCATCGATTGTGTTAAATATTGATGCCTAACAGAAACAGACCACTAGCCTCAATCGATGTTTGAAAAGGTCAGTTCAATGTTACCGGATTGAAGCCAAATTACCTACATTGTTTTGGTTTTCGTGAACTCTAATTACCTTCAATTACACGGTATTGACACGGTATGTATGGATTATAATATGTATTTATATACCTACAATATTATGTATGTTGTGTTGCATAAAACGGATGTTTTGAAGTAAACATTGTATTGTAACTTTACTGCCGAGAATGTGACGTAATTCCCTTGATTGTGTCACTAAATGCATCGTTACGGTCTGGTGTGGGTATGTATCACTAATTTTACGCTTTGCCTCAGAAGTCGTTGGTTCTAATCCCGCCCAAAACAAACGTTCGTTCATTGCGATGAACATAGTATTTTGTGAGCCCGCCCAAAACAAACAGTCATTTTGAAGCTTGTTTTGTGTGTGGTTGTGAATATCTATCGATCGCTTTTATATTTGTGGCAACTTGGATGTGATATTTATAATTATTATACAAAACTAATTTCGGAAATAGGTAGGTACCTTCCTTACTTTGAGATCGGGTCAATGTGTGTGCTTTTGTCTGACATTTAATGAATAATAAAATAAAAAGGAAAGTACTAAAACCAGTTGTCTGTCAGTCTTTCCTACACCAGGATATAGGAACTAAAATATTTAGAAATGTTTATATATATTTTTGCTATTGGGGCTTATCGTCTTCATTCAGTGTCCTCAAAATATCGCACTCGTTTTAATGCGTTCCTTTTTAATTTTCTAATTTCAAAGTCCAGTTTATTGCAATAACTAGATTACGAGAAATAGTGTAACATGGTAAACTACTAGGAAATCGCTTCAAAAAAGTGTTTAATTACGCAAATGCGGGCTGCAAGACTACGACTGATCGCGCTTGTGAATCAGACCATTCCACAGGCCATGACTACTACTAGAATTACTAGGGTTATCGCAACGGAGTTATGCTCTTATGATTACTAAAGAAAGTGCTTATGATCGCACTTTTAACCGATTTGAGTTCACGGTTCCGATCCCCGCACGGCACAGACATTTTAAATGTCTATCATTTTTTGGTGGTTTCATTCACAGAAAAAGAAGAATTATTCGTCTGGCGGTCTTCTGTGTTCCTATATTATGTATTTACAAAAATAGTACTTAAGTACTTTTGTCCATAGTCCATTGTCTTGCTTGCAACCGTAGTCCGGTCAACAGCACATCACGGTAAACACTTGCAGTTCGATAATAGCACTTATGCCCCCGACAGAAAAATGGTACAAAGTCCAAAGTGTATAGTCTGCCGTGCTTTTGACTGTACAAGCTATGCTTAAAGTTAAAAAATAACCTACTCGCAAAATACTCCGGAGCCAAGTGGACGGAGGCGTAACTACTTTGCGGCTTACCAAGCGGTGGCCTACTATGTGTTATTATTAGGTTCAGCTAAAGTTATACTACTTCCTAAGATTCTAATCTTTAATTAAGTAATCTAACTGAAAAGACAAGACCTTAAATATTCTTACCTTCTAAGATAAGAGGGTAGCAAAGAAAACGAATTCCCGATTGTATATTGAGACCTCAAAAATCTTAAAGATTATCTTCTTGACGGTTGAAAGAATGTACCGGAGCTATAAATACCTACTTTAGTATATATTCTGTGCCGGAGCGTCGAATACATTAAGTACCTATATTTATTATGAACTGGGAGATTAGAAATTGATATGCTGAATTAAAATATATAGTGACAGCGACTGAGAAAGGAATGTTGAATGGTTTGGGCATGGAGAAAGGAGGAATAAAAAGTAGTACAACTGCGCGAAATAGCTAATCTATGTTCTTTTTATTTTATTTTTATCTGTGGTTCTTATTTTAAAGGTTAAGAAGCCCAAATCTGATAGACCTGAAAGTGGTCTGGTCAGAATCAAAATGCATTACTTTACTTAACATTTACGGTGTCCCGACTTTATATCCGCTAAAATATACCTAATACTTGAAGCTGACTGTAATTTCTATGCCCCAACATTTATTAAGGCAGCACAGTAAACTATGTCTTAAGGCGGCAATACTAAAATAGTTTTTGTTTTAATTTATAATTATATGTATGTTAGTCTGTAAGGTATTTATAATATGGGCCTGTAATTCTTGTAATTATGTTGCCTGAATTAAACGTATATTATTATTATTATTATTGTATCTCTCCTACGGGATATCACGGCACAGAGGCCGGTCCTTTTGGAAGGCGTACGTGGGGATACAGATCCAACACGAAGAGGCCCCTTTGAGATACGATATTCTATTGTGGGATACGTACACCTAGCTGGCACTATCTCTGCCTGTACCATGGAAAAGATACAGCCAAAGACAGCGCCAGCTAAGTGCAGGGACTATTGCAAAGAGAAGGGAAACTAATTCGGGTCTATGGTAAGGTGATTGCTGGACTGGTTGCCGGGCTATTGATGAGACAACGGGACGCCTGCCATATCAAATGTCTCATCTTGATAATCATGGCAGACGGTGACTCGCCTCCCACTAGATGGGCCCCCGAAAAACAGCCACCACTCAGCGCGGCCACTAGGGTCGCGGGCAGCACGGGCGCAACACCGGCGTGGTCGGCTCAGGGTGCCGAGAGGTGTGCACCGGTTTCTGGATCGCGGTAATCCGGTCAGCCGTTCCCCGTTATTACGCAGATTGAGCACTTCCACCCTTTCGAGCATATAGCTCTTGCGCTTCACTCTGGACGGCCAACTAAGGCAAGCCAGAGGTGGGGGAGAAGATGGTGAGTTCCCCCGGGAGGTCTCGGGTCCGTGGTGTCGCCACACACCAACAGCTCGCCACAAGCTGCCCTGCGGAGACTGACTGCACTGGTAAACCAGTGGGCGATGGGGTCGTCACATCCCTACGCACTTATTATTATTATTATTATTATTATCACGAAATGTGACGTATTGGCCCAAAGTTATATATTATGCGCTTTTCGAAATCCGAAATAGTCGTGTGTAACTCTTCACTGAAACGACTCAGTGATTCAAATCTTTTAAGTGATTCACTGATCTATTCGGATCAGCGCCTCAACAAATGAATCATTTGAATCAATTGCATCTTCTTCTCAATTCGCTCACTGAGTCGCTGACACAAACGAAATGAATGAACGAAACGAAACGAAAGATCTGACTGTTGGGCTCGGAGAGATTCGGGCGGATTCGGACGACTTCGGTGAACGCTTCACGCGGAGTCGATGATCCAAATGATTCAAAAGATTCGTTTCACTGATTCGAATCTTTGAACTGATTCAGATACAAATGATCCATTCTCAACCAAGATACGCTTTTGCCACGCCTAATCCGAAAATATTTTGTTAGGTAGGTACTTTATGCAATACTATAATGCAATAACTCATAAATAAGTATCTTTCTAAATGGATTTGTGATATTGAGTCTATTAGTGAAACCAGTTAGTGAACAGTTAACTGTGACGTCAATTACAAATTGACGTCAGACATAGTTACGGTATTGTTATTGTAACAATAAGAAATCAGAATATGGTTATTGTGATTGATTTTATCAGATATTTGAAAAACGCAAAGCTATTATTAGCCTAGGTTATAACAGTAATGTTGTTTTGGCCTGCAATTGAATAGTAGGTAATAAATTATACCTAATATGTTGTTGAGAGATACTACCAGCTTCATTGTAACGCTGAATGGAAGTTCGGGTCTTCTTGCTCCTCAGAAACTCACAAACCAAATACGATAGTATTATATTCAAATCCATCTTGTGCTATACTCAATAGTGATAGTGGTAGCCCTAATGGGCGGTATGGCCACCGTTACCCCGTCAAGCGTGAAACGCAGTAGGTACCAGCCACTACGCCTAGTTACCCACTTGACCGTTGGTCGGTGATTGCTGTCGGCAAGGAAAAAATTTTAAATACCTTCTTAATAACTCTATAGATCAAAGTACTGACCGCCTCCTAGAACAGTAGTTAAGCTTGGGGCCCGAATAAAAACCCTAATTTTGGGTTCAATTCCCACCTTAGGACAGGTTTCTGGCAGGACTTTCGAACAACTGGCCAGCTATGACCCCCATGGAATGGGTCGCATTGACCGCTCACCATCAGGTGGTCTGTGCCTGTCTTAGGTGCATAAAAAGTTTTGTTGTCAGTGATACAAAGAGTTTCATCTTCCAGTTCATCAACGAAGTGATGAAACAAAACAAAAGAACATTCAATTCAAAGATTTGTAGATTGAAGAGATAAAAAGCATTTTTGAAACTAGTTTTAGAATAGAATTCTCTTTAACTAAGCATTGAAATAGCTAAGTTACTAATAAACATGTTATTGTTTAACTCTGATCACCGATATTTTTTTTTTTTACCGTCCGATTACAGTTTGTGGCTACTTCTTATAATAATTACAGCAAACACCAACTGTCGTCTTGACGGCGAATATTTCTAAAAATCCAAGTATAGTGAACTACCGTTTTAGCTACAATATTTCCTCTCATATTATCAGCATGAGAATGTTTACACACTTCCAGTTCATTGTACAGTCAAAAGCACGTCAGACGTAACACTTTGGACTTTGTACCGCTCTTATGTCGGGGGCATAAGTGCCATTATCGAACTGCAAGTGTTTACCGTGATGTGCTGTTGACCGTACAATCTGAAACGTGTAAGTAAATACGACATCATTCCGTAGTCGCACTCGTGAAAAGCGAATTCGATACTCCACGACGCAGTCTAATTGCTATTTAGCGAAACATTCTCTTCACTCTTATCTTTGTAGATCAACCTTCGCAAACGCAAATAAAAATAATATGATATCACTAGCGAATAATTTTGAGCAAATTGTAAAATATTTTTTTCGTTGAATATTTGACTTTTTGTCATTGGTGAAACGAAACAAACGGTGCAGTATCTGAATATTAATTTGTCTGCCATATTTCCCCAATCACTGTATATCGCCATATCGCATAACTTACATACTTAAATCGATAACTTACATGGGTGTGCACTGTGCAGTGTGCTACTTCACAGTTTTGTACATTCTTTATTCTTGTGATTTTCGAAAAAGCACTTATGAACCGTCAATTATAGAGTGACTTGAAGAGTGAGAACCGGCAAAAAACTCGATAGCTACTCTTTTTAATCGCTAAAGGTTTGTTAAAAACATTGGTGACGGAAAAATGAATGCTCCAATTCTTATACTAAATAGTATTTAATGTGTCGCTCTGGCTAGATCGTCAATGAGTCTCTGGATATTGATAACGAAAACTACATTGACGTTTTCCAGCAAAATATGAGCCGACTTGGCATCGATTGGCAAAAACAAAGCCCACAGCTATCGCTCACCTGATAGCAAACAGCGCGGTTGGGTGTGTCCAATCTCAGAAATGGCGGCAGAAACAAACGCACCCGACCTTTCCAACGACACGCGATACCCTCTTCATGTTAGGGTAAGGCGGGGGAATGGCGTTCACTTAAGGAAAACATGGTATATTTTTTTAATTATTTATTATAAATCAAAATTAAAAAAAGTAACAAAGTCTTTAATTATAGAGTAATCAACATTTCAACAACAAAAGCATATATCTTTGACCTACTAGTAGTAGGAAAACATTAAAAAAAAACATGTTTGAGCGGCATTGCCCCTGACGTTGGGTAATGCCGCTCAAACATGTTTTTACAAATAAGATACATTTTAATCATAGAAATATTATTGAGATCAACCTTATCCGATAAAAGTAAAGTCTTCAATCACAAATAAGTATCAATTATCGCCATTTGTATGTAAGATTATCCTTTTTCAATTTAACAATAAGATGGTGCAACAATACCACCAATTCGTTATTTTTTCCAAATTCTTCACTCCAAGCCGCTTTAGCGGAGATCCTTTGAAGATTTCTTGGCATGTCTACAACAATAGAAAAATAAGTCACCAAGCAAGAGGATGGCGCTCAGATGAGCGGTATAACCCCAGGCGGTCTTTTTTAAATTAATTTGAAATTTAAAAAAAGTCATACACAGTTGTTGAGTATTTATTGCATTATCACAAAATATAATAGTTTTACTATCAGAAAAGTAAAATTAATAATCAAATAAACATTAAGGTATTGGACTTACCGGCAAAAACACGTAACCAAAAATTAGATCACCGCGGCCGCAAACGAAGAAACGCACTTCACGGTCACATGACGCGAGCTGATTGCCCGTTTGCATCGCTGTCTGTTAGAGGTCCCATCCCCTCGCGCTTCACGCGGCGTGGTTTGTTGTTACGTTCCATTTTGACAGAGTTATAGAGGTGAGCGCCATTACCCAGTGAGCGCTATTCCCCCTCCCTCCCCTACAAATAATGTCAGTTCTCATCAGTTGAAAGGTGCTACAGATTTATTACAAGATCATGATCTTAAGTCTGACATTCATTGCTACTTCATAGTACAAATAAAATAATACAATAAATAATTAGTTATAAAGACTATTAGACAGCCAATTTCTTTCACCTTTATCAGATAAGTCCTGATAAGATATTAATGGGTCTATCTTCTTAGTCTGGTAACCGTTTATTTTTGTTAACTTGTATAAAAAGAAAGATTATGTACATTTGCTCTCAAAACAATGCGTTTTATTAAATCGTTGCTAAACCAACTTGAATTAAGCATTAAAAACGTGTTTTTAACCGTTTATGTTATGCAAAAAGCTTATTTAACTATTTATTTTTAATCTACTTGGCAAGGCGTGATCTCTTGCAAAATACTGCCAGTGCTTCGGACTGAAATTATAGGTTCCAGATAGGTTTGCCATTTTGTCCTGGCGCGAGTGGCAGATACCTAGCTATTTCTAGATCTTGGCAGACCTCCCAAATTCATCATTTACTTTAAGTGTAGCAGAAATATGTGGAATTGTAGTTATGTGACAACGGAATGTAACAATGCAAATACTTGAAATATATTTGTCACATACGTTACTGTCAAATATACGAGTATGTCTTTGAGAGCAGTGGTTCTACATAATAATATTCATTTATCGTTTTCTTGACCGACTTCCTAATAAATTAGATCAGAGTGTTGCCAGCGAGGTCTTCTCAAACGTCACCTGAGATGTACAAAAAAGTAACCTTTTTTTAGGAAAAGTAACCTTTCCTTCCACCAATTTTTTTGGTGAGCAAAAAAAAACGTCAACAAGATACGAACAAATACGATTGACCGGGCGACCGAGACGGTCGGTTCAATTTGAAAAATGCTTTCCGCACGCAAATTCTGAATAATCACCTAAAAGTAACCTTTTGCGTTGTGTAACCTAAAAGTAACCTTATGGAGTCAAAAATCACCTAAAAAGTAACCTTCTGGCAACGCTGTCTGAGAAAGACCAAAAAGAATCAGTCACTTAATCCTTAGCGGTTACAAATTGCGTTAATAATAGATAGACAATCAAACTATCGCTTTGAAGCCTTTGAACCAAACTTATACCTAAAAATGGTGACAACGTCAAGCCCACGTATTAAACAAACTTTTTCCTTGTTTCCAGATAAAGCATCTATGACATCATCGTCTCAACGCTTCCAAAACTGAACTAGAGGCCAGTAACTTCTGGTAAGTTTCCTGCTCATAATTTGCTAGCTGGAAGAAATGCCAAGCACGCACTCGTTTCCGTCCGGCACACCCTCATCCCGTCCGTTTTTACAACCTCACCATAGTAAAAGTAGTACACAGTACGTTATAAACCCCACCCGTTTCTCAGTGCAAACTTGATTTTTTTATATACTAGGTCAGTTGGCAGACAGACACGCAGCCCACCTGATGGTAAGCGGCCACTGTGGCTTATTCCACTGAGGGACACTTCGCCTGGAAGTGTCGCTTAATGTGCTGCCAGACTGTAGGCTCATCTGATCTTCGAGCCTCTGATTTCGAGTGTACTTGAGATTTTGTTCGAGTGTGCGTGATGTGACGCATAAATATTATGTCGCACATCGTGCTTCAGAAGGCACGTTAAGCCGTTTATCTAGCGCCTGATCTCTCTTCGGTAGTATCAGACTGCTGGCCCACCGTGTTATGAAAGTGAGGGAATAGGGAGTGCACCTGTGCTTGCGCACTCACTTGTGCACTATTATACTACTGTGTCCCAAAAGTACCCGGAAATTGTAAATAAAATTCAAAGGGTAATTTTAATCATTCAAATTAATTTTTTCCTCTTTCAATTAACTTCTATTAGAGGGAATAAACATACGCCAACGCTTCAATCAGTCCTCGATACACGTTTAATACGCTGAAATCGAGATGGCCTTCAGCACCATCTTCGTTTTTTCTTTCACCACAGTCAATGGTCTATAATAATTTTCCCGAAACGGTAATTTAAGTTTAGAAAATAGAAAATAATCACATGGTGCCGTAGCAGGTAAGTGGTGTACCTGCGAAGCGATATTAGTTGCATGTTTTGCCAAAAAGCTAAGTATAATCATGGCTGTGTGAGCTGGCGCGTTATCGTGGTGCGGAAAACAAGTGATTTTAATACAAATCTGGCCACAAGTCAGCCAATATGCGGTGTACTGTAGTTTTTGGTAGGCTGATGTCTCTGGCTATGTGTCTTACACTCACACGACAATTCTCATTATAATTAGCTTGATATTATTGACATGATCGTCTTTAGTTGAAGTGGATGGCCTTCCAGCCCGCCCGATCACTATACCTCCCTCTATGAATGATTTATACTGCTCGTATGTCTGAGTTTTGGACATGCACTAATTGAAAAACACCTATTGCAACATTCTAAGGAACTTGCCGCATGAAAATTTATCAAAAACACAAAAATTTAACACAAAATCGCTGATCAACAAAATCGGCCATAGTAAAAAAACGAAGCGACCACAAAACTTGTTTCTCATAAATGTTAATTACTCACAAAATACTCGACAGAGGTAGGATTATTTTTCACCAGCAACTAATTACAGTTGTACCAATGTAATGCAAAAAGATTTTTTTAAATATCTCTAACACGGGTCTTTAAAATGATAATTTCCGGGTACTTTTGGGACAGAATGTATATCCTGCGTAGTTGGTCGATCGTAAAAGATTGGCTGTCGTAAGCGAAAACTCGGCTAAGAGGACATTATTATTTATGTCGCACACATTCAAGCCGCACGATGTGTGTTTGTATGAAGATTACGTACGGTGTACTCTTTCTACTATGACCTCACCTTCGTTAAAGCACAGTATAACTTACACACGTTTATGGCTGTGAGTGTGAGCTCACTTACTAACCAGTATAGAACCTATAATTTGCAGGATGAAAAGTGGTTTATCTCCTTGCTGTAATAATATACATAGAGTTGGTATTATCTTACTTAATGAAAGCTTTGTAGATTGAAAAATATAATTCTACAAATTATTACCAGGATTCAGGATAATCATGATTAGGAATTCTCATTGGAAACGCTATTAAAAACTATTTCACAAATGTCCCTCAACTAATGAATATTCTGTCAGTTACGTCACTCTATAGTAAAACTTTCTAAATAAGAATTATAAGAGGGCGAAACCTTTTATAAATTACAAGCTTTCCGCCCGCGGTTACACCCGCGCGTAATTTCTTTTTTCAAATATCCCTCTCCACATTTCGGGGATCAAAAGTACCTTATAAGTTATGTTCACCGGGGATAGTGTAGCTGTCAACAGTGAAAGAGTTATTCAAATCGGTTCAGTGGTTTCGGAGCCTATTCAATACAAACAAACAAACAATCAAATCTTTCCTCTTTATAGAAATACTATAGATAAATGATGCTTTACGTTTGTTAGAAGTTTTTCTATTATTGTCTACAATTCGTCAGAATGCTTCTAGGATCTGTTCGTTGCTATAAATTTAGTCTCAATCAATCCTTACTCTTCAATGACAATTACTGAAAAACCAATCAGCAACGCTTAACTGTAATAAAACTAAATACGAAACAACCGGACATAATTTTTTGCGGTGCCAAACGTCGCGTCGATTACGCATTATTACGCGAATGTACGGTTTTTAGTCGCACAGTTAACTGCTGGACTGACCTCAGCAATGTAACGACAAAAGTGAGCGGTTTGGACAACTCTTTATTTATTTATTTTTTATACATAGTATTACACACAGCCCGCCAGAAGGTAAGCGGCCACTGCGGTCTATTTCATTATATGCGGATATTTAATCTGGAAGCGCCGCTCAATTTGCTGCCACTACCACCAACCAGACCCAACGTGGGAATCGTACCCACGACCTTCTTGAAGGTGCGAGGAGCTTACGACTCGAAAGTTCAATGAGATGACTCGATGAGACATAAATCATAGTTGACATAATTTTACCAAGTAAACAATAATATTAGTTTTTCTAGGTGTCAGTATAAAGATTTAGGCTGCGTCCCCAGCCTTAGTTCTTATTTAGAACAACAGATGATACATACATAATATTTTTGTTACAACGCAGTGAAAAGACGTGACGATCTTTTTCCGGAGATTGACCTTCCGGCAATATGTAACTATTATATAGTTGACAAGCAATTACATTATATTCGTGACTTTCGGATTTTAAATGTGAAACCTCGTCCAATAGTTTAGTTACGTTACGTGTATAGAGAGATTGGAATCGGCAAATCGAATATCAATTTTGGTACGAATTTAAAGAATGATTGCACTTTTCATTGCATCTTAGTTTCTTGTGAGAAATTCGTCTATTTAAAAGTCCTTTATCTTTTTCAGAACACAATCGTGTTATTAGTAATCGTATTTTATCGTAGTAGTTTATTATCAGGACAAGCCTTGTAAACGGATATTTTTACCCAGGCGAAGCCGATTTCGGAAGCTAGTAGGTACAGACCTACAAACATATCTGTTCCGGTGGCCAAAATTGGAACTACGTGAAATGCAATGCAAAAACGATATTTAATGACAGTTCTAAATAGACAGTAGCGACGCCGCCACCGGAACAGATTATTTTGTCGGTCTATACTTAACATAAAACGTGTTAATTTAAATGCGCAAAACCTGAAAATAGTTTGATCAGAACAACGAGTAGAATCCATTAAACCACTTTTCAAATATTCATTAACAATGTTGCCCTGTCTATTTATTAATAGGTCAAGCCGTCACGTGCGCAAACCATACCTACCGACTCGTCCCTCGACGAAGCGTCGTCGCAGACGCAAGAAACGATTAGAATTGCCAGTAGAACTAAAACATCTCGTAAAACCTTTTAATATTTTTAAATGTTGTTTTTTTTCCTTCACAATTAAATCAATTGTATTAAAAATCATTTGGAATGTCTGAGGTTTTGCGCATTTAACATAACACGTTGTATAAAAACAATTTAATTCATTGTTATAATTTTAATTATTATTAACAAAGGATACTTACGTGAAGTTTTTTTTTTCAACAAGTATAATTCCTTTAGGCGCATTTGGTCCAATTCGCGGTTGGGCCAATTCATGTTATTCGCGGTTGGTCCAATTCGCAGTTAGTCCAATTCTCGGTTGGTCCAATTCGCGATTGGGCCAATTCGCGGTTGGTCCAATAAAACGTGTATTTCCAAAATTAAACAAAATAACATTTTTTTTGTATATAATGTACTATATATATTCATCATCATATTACAAATAATCTGAGCACATATTGTAATGTTTGTGTTAACGGCCAAACCCGATTTCAGGACAAACTAGTTTTGCCTAGGCTTAACTAATTTAAGACAACATAGAATATTATTATAAAAGGTTTTCAGGGTTTAAAAAAAAAAAACTACGAAGGCTAAGGCGGGAGCTCCGCTTCGCTTCGCTCCCTCCTTAGCCTTCTAACCTATATCTATCCGAGTCGATTTTCAGAAACACCTTGCAAACTAGAAAACATTACCTATTTTGGCCCAACTGCGAATTGGGCCAACTGCGAATTGGACCAACTGCGAATTGGCCCAACCGCGAATTGGACCAAGTGCGAATTGGTCATTTTTTTTAACGTTTGGCCAACTGCGAATTGGACCAAATACGCCTAAACCGTATAATTTTCTTATTTTGTGGTCCTGAACGTGAAAGGCAAACCAGTCGATTGTAAGTATAATCTTGAAAACTCGTGAGTCATGAAATCGAAATGGTGGTCACGTTTTTAAAAATACCTAGATAAGAATACTGGTAAATTCAAGACCGTAATCTTTTTTCCACTAAATTACTATACGTATAAGTTACAATAATTAACTTTAAAAATTAAAATAAAATTATTATTCATCTAGCAACAAATCGGAGTTGTAAGGGGTGTCGCCCGTAATTCCTTTTCTGATTGATGACTGGAAATTCGGTTCAAATCAGTTCAAACAGCTGCTATAAATTAAAATAATTCAGAATTCAGTCTCTACATTCTACTGTCAGTGTCACTGTTAACGCCACCAGATCGGGACTGCATCACATCGAATGCACCGAGCTGACTCGACGGCCACCGCTAGTTGCGCAACTGGGGTCGATGCCACTGCGATCGATCCACCTTTTGTTCTTTTATCGACTGCTCGCTTGATAACATTTTTTACTTTTTCAACTATTTTCTTAGAATTCATTACAAACGTCTTCGATTTCGGGTATTGGAGTACTGTTATATATATAAAGTGGCTGTAATGAATATATCACGTTACAACTCAGTGTTAACACTTTCTTCTTCGTCATTTATGTTTTTTTCTATACTAAACAAATCTTTTCCTAAGTTAGCCTCACCGTTATCACATTTATGTTTTTATTAGTCATCTAAAAGTGTTACTTACAAAAAAAATTATAGTTAAACAAAAGACAGACACTGTAATATTTAACATAAATGTATGTACTAAAAAATCACATCTTGCATCACCAAATCACGCTATTCTCACCTGATGCTTTTCGTCACACATGTTTTTCAGAAAAGTTATTTTTAACAATCGACAATACCCAAGGTGCCTTTTCTCCGTCATATTTCACGGTACAGTAAGTTTGCTTGCAGTGCTTTAAATTAACCATTTCTAAGAGCCATTAGTGAGCTGATATTTCGAAATTTCTTATTGAATAAAACACTGCCTTCAAGGCCAACGGGTTATGCAAATGTGCAGCGTGTGTTCTCGGTCTATTTAATACGTTGCACTCAATGTATCGGTATTGGCTAAACGTGGGTATTGGGTGCGAGACCGAGTATGTCCGAATGCGAGTATCACCAAGACCGGATATTGTAAACTATGATTTTTTATAAGAACAATAAGTAATTTGAAATAAAAGTAAAAAGTAAAGACAGCGTATTGTATAATTCTTCCGTGTAAAGGGTAAATTAAAGACCTTTACTAGGAAGTAGGTATCACCGTATTGAATGTTTACCATAGCCATGTAAATTACGACTTATGAAAAAAGGAAAATTGGAATGTTATGAGCAATTGAATTGGGCAATGCAATTTTGGACCGCCTCATTGATCTGTGCTGATTATTTGACATGAACCAATAAGTTTTCCACAAAAAATCTTTAACGCAAATGATTGAATTGTGAAACTAATAACTACATGAGGTGAAAATGGCGTGACGTTTAGTTTCTTGAATTCATTGACAGACTTTTTTTCCGACACATTACTGATAAAAACGTAATGTTGGTTTGATTACTTGCATAATGTGAATGGAACCGGTTGCGTTGCGCTCGCGCAGTCGACGCCGGCCGTCGGACCTCGCCGGTCCTGGGTCCGAATCGGGAATCTTTTCTATCGATATTGTTTTCTATCACCTGCATTAACTTAAGAAAGCGTAATGTACCGTCACTGACCATGTGATCTCCTAAATCGTTCGGTTTAACAACATTATTGATAAGGATCTTGCAAGTTGAGTCTCTTGAAAGAAATGTGATGTTCAACAACGTCGTCTTTACCTAAACATATCTTCCAATCTTGTCCACGAAATTCAAATAGAAATCTGGTCATCCAATGCAAAGTAGGAAAATCGTAATCAGATTTAAAGTTGCGATCTGTTTCAGCGAATTAAAATGTATGTGTTCAGTGTACCTAGTTATCGAATCGTGGTGTTATCTAAGTAGTAGGTAAATTAAAGTGATTACAAAATGACAAATGTGGATGGTTGTAGTGTGGAGAAAGTTTACACAAATACTCTGTGTTTGCACAAGCGGCGACGGAATGCCAATGCGATGATGTAGCATAGCGGTATAAATACCTTGCCCGGCTTGTTCACTAAGTTAAGGTTAAACGAGACAAAGGTGGTATGAAATATTCTCATCGAATAATTACATTTTCATAATAACATCGACATTATAAACGAATAACAGTAACTGAAAATCCTGTTTTAAAAAACAGGAGGTAACCAGTTGATGTCTTTTTAGGAATGGTTCTCTGGATTTAGGTTTATAGTTCCAGGCGTTACACATTTTGCCACTATAATTATATTGCTATTCACACTGGTCGTGAATTAGTTCAGTGTCTAAATATTACAATATTTTGAAATGTTCTCTTGAACTTTAAAATTTCAATTCTTATATCATGCACATCGTGGACCTTGTGTTAACAAAACAGGTAACTAATCAAAACAAAAGTGACCTTACGTACAATAATTATCCCAAAAGGTAATCAGAAGTAGCCAACAAAGTAAAAATAGTTCAAAAGTAAAATCCTCGATTCACATATAAACACAAAATCGAAGGTCGTCTTGTTTTGCGCAAAATATCTAGGAACTACATGTCCGTTAGATTATCCAGTTGCGTGCTGTAAAATGGTATTTAGTAACAACATTAGTTATAAATTAGTCTGTGTATGATGTAGAACCAAGTTGTAAACAAACTCGGACAAATGCTGTTCGATTTGTGAAATCCTTTGTTATTTTGCTGATTTTATTAGAACTTGTACGTTTTTAAGCATTCCTTAAATACTGATAGATAATTTGAAATACGATTGTTTGATTTAGAAATGCTACTTTTGCTAGCTCCAAGGTAGGTGCTCTTAGATTCTGTTTTCTTTCAACGAAGATTTTACTTTATCATTCAGAAAACTTTCAGAATTTT
Organism: Mecyna flavalis; assembly: GCA_949319885.1. Classification (NCBI taxonomy): domain Eukaryota; kingdom Metazoa; phylum Arthropoda; class Insecta; order Lepidoptera; family Crambidae; genus Mecyna; species Mecyna flavalis. The sequence goes on from OX439439.1 coordinate 11,997,921, forward strand.
GGTCAGGAAATTGCGTTTACCTAATTGAGTACTAACCAAATTGCAGTCTGAATGAGCACAACGGTCCGTTTAACTATAAATGCTTATAAAATTTGGAAGTAATTATTATAGTGGCGTATTATCATTATTTCCATTGTAAACACAGAAGATTCACTTCCTTAGTTTTTGAACATTTGCCGGAATCTTTGCACCAAAATTATGAGCATCACTTGTTTTATACTTTTTTTTTTCAAATGACTATAAATTGATAACGATCTCCTTTTCAAGATATTTCATACATCGTTGCCTGCAATATGTATTCCATATTTTTACAACACATTGCAAAAACGTGTCGAAATGAATTTATAACTAGACAGATATCGATTAATATGTCATACGAGCACTCGTGCACGATGCCATAGCATAGCATGCTCAGATGCTCACGACCAACTATTGGGGCCCAAACTAAATCAGAGAAATTCCTGTGCAGAGAGCGTTAAGTTATCGGGTGGTTCATACATGATTTACTCGTTAATCTTATCTCAATTACTAGGATCTATAAAAATTAGAAAACACTTATTAAAAAGTATTTTCATTTCGTACGAGTATAATATAATTGGACCTAGAGTAGGATGTTTAGGGACAGTCAGACACAGACAGTCAAGTCTCCAATAGAAGTCTTGCGACCATCAATTTCTTAGGCGAAAATTGATTCTATGACCTTAGGGTTTGGACCGAGAAAAACCACAATTTCAATGCGGTCAATTCCTAACACAAAACTAATAAGACAAGCTATTAAACGTAATGATGATTAAGTAACTGTTTCTATTTTCTAATCAGCTTTCTTAACGTACCTTGTTTATGGCTGTAGGAAATACGAGAGAAATAGTTCTAATCTAAGAAACAGTAAAAGATTACAAAGCGGTAGGTTAGCTAATCGGTTTCCTATCAACAACGCGGTCCGTATCTTGTACCGCTATTCCCGCATTCTTGTCAGGTTTGTGTGACGCGAGGTGCATTTGAAAACTTTCTACCAAGAGTTGAGAGGAACTAGAATTGCATGAACAATTACAGTGTGCAGTGCTAGAAATAGAGCTCAGAATCAAACAGCAATCATGTGAACCAGATGCAATACAGTAGCAGATATTATATAAAACTTAGTGTTAATGATGACGTATTTATAAAATTTTAAACGGTACCTGCTTGTATGAAAGCAAAATATTTCAACCTAGTTATTTTATCCATTATCTTTTCTATATAACGGTCCTTGTCGCCTAAGCCATCACAATAAGCGACTCGAATCACAATAATCTAGCAATATAGTTCAAGTTCGCATTACACTGCTGGCACATAAGTCACGCTCTACAAACCGATCTTTGATAATGCGTAAATGGATAAACGGTTTATAAACTATCTATTCTGATGAATTGTTTCTTAATTCCAATCTCGCAGTGGTGCAACTATGCCGCATTATAGACAAGATTTGAAAATAGTGTCAAAAGCAATTTATTACTAAAAATAAAAAGAGTGATATTGGGTCGCGCAACTACATAGAAGAACAGAAAAACAGACTTAAAGATTCGCTTTGAAATTGTTTCAAATGTTTTAAATTAAACGAAGATGGAGTGAGTGATTTGGACGGTGAGATCAATGTCGGAAGTAGCGGTAGTGCTACAGAGCGAGGCGGTTCTAAACCATCAGCAAAGTGACCATGAGATTATACGGCTACTGCAGGCATGGTGGGAGTCTCTCGTCCTAATTGGACGCCTACTGCTGTGGTACTTCAGGCTGCTGCATCAATCCCTATATGGTGCGATAATAAATATACATAACTAAATTTTTGATAGGAATCGAATAAATTCAAAATCCGTCCGTGCCTGTTATTCAGCTATTTATTTTTGCGATCTGCCAATTCTATGACCCATTGCAGGGCAATGGACTCTATTATTGAAATCAAGTCATAATGACGTGATTTGGACGGTGAGATCAATGTCGGAAGTAGCGGTAGTGCTACAGAGCGAGGCGGTTCTAAACCATCAGCAAAGTGACCATGAGATTATACGGCTACTGCAGGCATGGTGGGAGTCTCTCGTCCTAATTGGACGCCTACTGCTGTGGTACTTCAGGCTGCTGCATCAATCCCTATATGGTGCGAAAATAAATATACATAACTAAATTTTTGATAGGAATCGAATAAATTCAAAATCCGTCCGTGCCTGTTATTCAGCTATTTATTTTTGCGATCTGCCAATTCTATGTCCCATTGCAGGGCAATGGACTCTATTATTGAAATCAAGTCATAATGACTTACAATCTTAAAAGGGAAATAAATAAATTGAAAAGGGTGGATTCAAGACATAACTTTATTTATTCAGACAGTTTTAATGCACTTAAACTGAATTTATTATGACGTTATTTTGAATGTTAGCACCAAAATGCTGTATGCGTCACAAAAATATTTAAAAATAAGTCTTTTTTTTTATTAAATTCTTCTAGCACATACGAGGTGTATGTGACGTATTCTGCTAATAATTGCAATATATGATGTCAACATAAGCAATTGCTTCCTAATATCAAGCTTCATTATATCAATCTTATCATCATCATTTACACGCTATCACTGTCGGCTTTATCGGCTATTATTCGTTGATATTATTTATATTCACACGGCATATCAGTCGAATACTTATCATAATTTATTACAGTGATTCCATTCTCCAAATAATAATTACTAATAGTTAATATAATTAGATGGTGACATTGCTGGAGTATCCAGAACTTTAAACTGTTGAGACGTTGATTTTAAACGATTAATAAAAGTAATCAATTCCTATATTCAGATAAATTGAACACATGACGTGGGTTAAAGTTTTAAATCAAAATAAAAACCATCGACCATCCAAATTATCGAATTTTATTTTGTAAAAGTTTTAAACTCTCATTGCCAATACTTGTCTAACTAATCGACGATTAAATGAACATTATGATAAATTTCCGTTTGTTGTTGATTTCAGAAGCGAAGCTGCCGGCGGCCATGATGGCGCCTAGCGTGTTCCAAAGGACGAAATCGCCTCGATCATCCCCAGGAAACTTACCAAGGAAACTACAGGTAAACACTAATTATCTATCACCCGTACTAACAACCGTTTACGTCCTCTCAATCGTATTTGAACAACAGGCGTTTTCTGAAAGTTCTTTTAGCATGGTGTACCTTAGGGAGTAGTGTTTGCACCCATTCTTTTTATACCTAAAAACTTCATAAAACAACCATGATAATATAATTTACGTTCCTAAATGCAGTTAATACAGTAAAATATAATGATATTGAAAATCAAACCTGCTATTACTTCTGACAGTATCAGTTCGTTATTCGATTGATAACATTCTAAGGATATTTTTAGAACTAATTGCTGTCCGGCATCGATTCTAGTTAGCATCGATCGCTGACGTGAAGGTTAACATACTATGTATTATCGTACAGCTACCCTTATTTGTAAACACTTGTCTTGAGAAAACCGGAAGCGTAAAAGAAAATAGATAGTTTTAACCATTACGCACATTGCGTTTAAAGTAAAAGATGTTAATTTTCATCTGTTGGAAAAAGCCCTCCAAATAAAATTTTATGTTTAAAGCGAAGTTTCTATTAGTAGTAGGTAGTTCCGTTGATTGGAATACCTATAACATGAGTGATCGCCCTAGTTACTTTGGGTACAAAGTATGTGATGTTGTCCAATATTTAAGAAATAATGGTAGTTCATCATATAAAATCCCAGTTTAGAAAATTACTCCAAAGCGTCTTATAAATATGGTCGTTGCTCGTTATTTTTCCCATAATAATACTCTCTGTAGAAAGAAACTTATGATTATTGTTTTATTTTTTCAGAACGGCACAGAAGCAGCTAGCCAGGTAGACCCCACCGCAGACTCCAGCCCAGGCAACTCAATATCCGATGCAGAGAACTTCGAATGCTATGGAGAAGGCGACGCGGACGCACCCGCCAATACGTTAGTGTGGATTTTTTTGCACCATCTTTGTCTTCATGAACTTATCATCTTATCAAAAATCTTCACTTCATAATTATGTATCACTAGAAGATTGAGGGCCAATTTCACCACTGCCTGATAAGTTCCTAATGATTTCTATCAGATACCAATGACGACAAATGTGTCTTTTTTTATACTGACAATAGAGACAGCATTGAAGATATCTGACAAATTATCAGTAATGCATCTGACTGTGGTGAAACTTTCAGTAAGGGTATACACAGGTCACATAAAGGAAGTTACTGTAAAATAATTACAAGTAACTAACTCTACATGAGAACTCGTTACAGCTAAACAATTTTAGTCCTTAATGTTGAACTACCCAACCAAATACCTTGTTATTTTTAGACAAGCTATAAAACTGGAAGTAAAAAGGATCATTATTTCTACGGTATAGCACTAAATAACCACACGAAACACCTGCATTTCCTTTCGATTTAAAGCACACTAAAAGAGAAATACGTTCAGAACATTTTAGGTTATTTAAATTATCCAGTTCTGTTTCTTCCATCCTTTTAACCGATACATTTTAAGTTCGGACGACAGCAGATCTACCCACCCTAATCTGTCAAAAATTCTCAATTGAATGAAATGAATTTTTTTGCATGATACTAGTTCCCTAATCCTTTGATTGTATTCGAATTAAAAAAAATATATCAATTATATCGTTCTTAAATTCTGTTGCCAACACCTTGATTAAAGATAAAGTAGTCAGCTGATTAGTGAAAGTGTACCTACCATATTAAGATACAGACATGCTAACATACCACAATATGTAAAAAAAACCTTGCCCATAGGCGCATATCGTCTCCTCCAATGAGGTTTTTTAATCTAAAATGATTATGTTGCCAGTTAAACTGTCGTTTTTAAAACCGATGTAGTGGCTATTTCAAGCAAATATAACAAATAACAAAGATTTAATAACGGTAAACGTCACCTAGTGGCCGTAATTAAAATATATTTTCAAGATTGCGACACAGTCCTAATACAGAAATAACAAAAAAGACCAGTTTAATGAATCCGTTAATTTTAGAATGCATGTCGAATGGTTCAATCAAACAAACGAAAATAGTTTTCATTTCTTTTTATGAACATAAAATGATTTATTAGTGCTAATCACTGCAGTAATGGACATAGGATAAACATTTATATGGAGCAACAAGGCAGTCAATGTTCCCATAAAAACCTTCCGTGTGTGATTTAGTTTTCTGTTTATCATTACTCCCAGTGATACCACTGCCACTGGGAAGCGATGCAACACGCAACTCGGATGCGTCTTTTAGTTGCGACATCGTTCTAATATACTGCAACTATAAAGGTATTTACGGCATTTATGAGTAATATTAAAACTTAAACATCTGTAGATACCAAGACACACCATGAAAATGGTCGACGATCCCGAACTTACAGAGAGTATCGTCCCTTTAAATATCTGCGTGTTTTATCATTTGTGTTAAGGGGAGTGTTTAGTTTTTTCTTTTTTGATCTGATATCCTTTCTATGACTATTATCGCTCTGCTCGCCAAAAACAAGTTTGCGATATATATGCATTTCGAAAGACACTTCGTACCGCGTACGCTTGGGCTCAGGAATGAGCTTCCTGGCGGCTGGCCGAGGTTTTCCCTCGAGACTACTGCATGAGGACCTTAAAAAAGTCGTGAGAAGGTTTTTACCATAGGCCATAGAATAGTACATGATTAGCATCAGGTGGGCCGTGCTTGCTTGCAACCTTTGATGATAATTATAAAAAAAAAACATTTGAAACATTAGTTAGTTTAGTAGTTAAAATAATTAATGATAATCAACCAGATACTTATAATACAAATTCATCAAATAATGTTTGGCCTTAGTGGAATTGAATAATAAACATAAATACGCATTTCTCCCAAAGATCTTCATTCTCTTTCTCGTTTATATTCATCCGAAGATGAGAATAAATTGGCTAGACGGCTTTCACAACCCTCAACGCTTCTTTAACTCGCTCCTGACTTACTGTTTCGTGTATTTATTTTGAAACAAATTCCTGGTCAAATATTAAAAACATCTTTTTCTCAACAACTTAAATTGGTCTTATTTATGATCATTGATCACTGTTGGCATAAATTATGTCATAATAAAAATTATTGCAATTAATAACACTTCGGTCTATTTAACTTTCAAACAAGACTGGTTTACATAGTTTTTGTTATAGTTTCGAGAGTCCTGTTTCGTCTCTTGGCAACAGCCCAAGCCTCTGCATAGCTCAACAACTTCCCTGTAATTGCTCTCATTAATAGTTTCTAAATTAATGAGCCGACGAAATCTTTTGACACTTTAAAAATAGATAATGAATCTGCCTGTCAGCAACATCTTAACATATGGTTTGATAATTTGTCTATTTCTTTAACTCAATTCAAAAATATAATCTACTTTATTTTGTAGAAAATGAATAATTTAACAATTTGTGTTTAAACTATACAGATCTTGGATAACAAATTAGGTATATGACACTCAAATCAAATTGCATACCTGAAGTGGCAATGGGCAGTGCACATTGCAAGGAGGACTAAAGGGCAAAGGTCCTCGACTTCGAGTGGTTGCCACGTACAGGGAGACGAAGCCGTGGTAGTATCCCCACAAAGTGGACCGAGGTAATCCTCCCTTTGCATGCGGGTGGCCCAGGAGCTGCCCATTTTTAAATCCTCGGGAGAGGCCTATATCCAGCAACGAACGTGTTTTGTTAATAAAAGTTTAACTTTGTTTCAGGTTAGAAAATGGTACCCGAAGTCCTGGAAGTAATTTAAATCGACATTCGTGGACAAGAACGAGTCTCAGGCGGACACCACCCAGGTTAGTTAAATGCTTAGAAAATAAGGCAATATGTATTGTATTCGATATAATCCAAGTTAGTATCAAATAAATAATTTCACTCTTAATCGAGTACGAATACAAATATAAAGAATGCTTATAATAACATTTCTATTTACCAGCCTTAAATTCCACAAATAGTGCTGTAGCTAAAATGGGAACTGAAAAACACATGGATGCATAAGTTTCTATAGACTTTATTCCAAATTATATTGTGCTAAGATATTAATATGACAAGGCAAAATAAAATCTGTAAAAGAAGAAAGAGATAGGCTAAAAAAAATTTATGAAGCCACATTTTGAAAAATAATGTTGTCTTTTTGGGGAATTTGCTGTTGTTACACGCTGCGAATGCAAATGCCTGATCACATTTTTTTTCTTTTTCTAGTTACGTTTTCGTAAAAAGCCTGCAACCAGATTGGATTCCATAATTTCACTTATGTCAATATTCTATAACTTGATTAGTTTTTTCTACAAATGCGTACCTATGCAGTTTTTTTTATGAAAACGGTGCCTTGTAAACTTGCTTCGTTTTTTTTTTACTTTATGTTTTTTCTTTTTTATGAGTTTTTGTTTTGTTTTATGCACTTTGCAACGCTTCTCACGTTTTGTTTGTATTGTCCCGTAGCCACCAAGAAAATCTTCCGCATCGCCGATGGGGATCCATGAGACAGTAAGATCTTTTCTTTTTTTCGCTTCAGTAATATACTTTAACGTGTCATTAGCTGTTTATATATTACTTGTAACGTCTTATTCTTAATTTCTATAATAATTAATTAAACAAGTTATCTAACCCGCTAAAATCAGTAGCGTAGCGATGGGGGGGGGGCGGGGGTGCGGTCTGCCCCGGGCGGCACTTTTAAGGGGGCAGCAAAATTTACTGGAGGAGCAAAAAAAAGGGCGGCAGAATTGTCTTCCGCCCCGGGCGGCTGACACCCACCCACGCTACGCCACTGGCTAAAATTAATATAAAAATTATGAAGTTAGGTCTGAACATAGTTTCTTGCCATATAAATGTCAATTTTCGTATCATACTAGACCCAAAAACAAATCATAAAAAAATAAATCTATCCTTACAATAATTATTATTCTAAGCACCGATCTTATATCTAATAATTATTATTATTGAGAACGTGTCATTAAAAACAAAAACAAATCAAATATTGCAGATTCTAATCAAACATTCGGTAGGTACTCAACAAGCGACCAGAGATAGACTTCAATTTATTTTATCCTCTCAAAGAGGATAAGCTATTGTTAGGAAATTAAACTCGGACACAAATAGATAGGACAAAAGTGCTGTCAATCGCAATCCGATAGACGAGAACGGCTTTACTTGTGACAATCCTTACATACGCCCAATTGTGATCATGCAGAGGAAATTGAAGCCTATGTCCTGTAATTACGGGGTCTAATTGTTTTATTAAATTGTAGACTTTAGATTGTGTTGTGACATAGTGTCGTGGTGTGGAAACAATGCGACTGCACTATTTCCAGATTGTCAATGAGTCATCGCGGCAAGCTAGGATTAGTTTACATATTTCTACGTGAGATTCATATTTGATTTTTAATTTCATATTTAACAATGACAGAAGATACAAGTTACGCAAATAAAAAACGAAAACAAAACGTCATCTTCAAACTAAAAGAACTGTTAGCAAAAGAAGTGCTTGTACTGCATACGCACTTATTGAGAACTTGAAAAGGCTTTATTATTTGTTCATACGAGTATAAAAAAAATATTAAATATTATAGATGTTCTTTGGTTCTTATAAAATTCGTTGGAGCTTATATAATCGATTTCATCCTATTGATACTATTTGCTTAAGGTTTCAGTTTTCGTGACCAAATCGGTAGTTACGTAAATAAACTGAAAACTTTTACGATAAATAACTGCTAACAAACTTGGCACAGACTTGTATTATTTAAAGATTTCAAAAGGTTAATAAACTATGGACATAACTATTTCATTTTAAACTGTCACAGGTTTTGTAAATTGTTTTTATTTATAACAATGGACTGACATTTCACAAGCCAGATTTAGACTAGACTTTACACTGAGCATTAAAGAATAATACTTTTATGTTTTTGTTACTACTTCCTTAAATTTAGGTGCAATTAAAATGATACGATCTTTCGTGAAGCTTATAATTTTATGCGAAGATTAAACGTGGATAAATTCTACTAAATGCAATCTTGCATTCTGACTATCATGCATTTGCAGAAGTAAATAAATAATGTCTTATTTCTTAGCAGTTTTTTAATGACTTTAATGTAAAAATTAAGTATATTAATTTATTCAAATGCATAATTGTGTGATTTATATGTTTACTAACTATCCTAATAACACTTTCAAAATTAGTATTTTCTATTGCCATATTCTTATTTGATTTCCAACTTATATCAAGGACGAAGCCAAATTCGTTTGGTCATTTACTAACTTTGATTTGACACATTTAAGAAGTCGCCAATAAAGTCGATGCCGCAACGACCAAAATTAAGAAGCCAAATAAACATAGACATGTAAATCCACTTATGCAAACGAGCCTAATGCGGATTTGGCATGGTCGGAAAATGTTCGTGGCTCTGTTTTACATAATATCCTAAGTGCATTACGGCCAGAATACGTCTTGCACCACTTTCCACGCGTTTAGAATGACTGCGGTTAGAAACCCGACGCTAAATGCAGTGATAATTGTAGCTGCGAGTATTTCTTCCGTGCAATAAATTTGGGTAAAGAAAAAACTACAACAACCGCTAAATAGTTCCGGATTATCGCTGTGGAGTTTTAGATGCAACACTTAACATAGCGGCACGAAGTTATATTCTGGTACAAGATGCCGACTACTGGTTTGACGATCTATCTTTATACCTTGAATTATAACTAACCAGCTTAGGCTATTTTCTACTCTGATTTAGCTATCACTACGGGTGATTAAGCTAGCTAATTTGATCGTAATTGAATTTTATCTTTACTTCGACATGAAAAGAGTAACCTGATAACTTTCTTACATACCTAGTCATAATGTGTCAACAAGTGATGCAGCAGTACCTATCCCCACAATCACATCCCAATTTCTTACGGTTTATCCTGTTTTTGTATCACGTCAATTATATCATATTCCTGCAACACCAGATTTAAGAAATGATGGAATGTAGAGCGCATTGTGCTGTCGTGGTCTCTTATTGTTAAAACTAACTGAAATTTGGCTTATAGGAACCCTAAGGTATTACAATATATGTTTTAAATAAAGAGCCCAATTGAATTATAAGATATTTTTCTTTCCGTTAGCCATCTTTGGTTCGTGTAAGTATACGAGTATGAGTGTGTTCTTACAAGTATGGTCTAGTAAACATTTTCAGTATCATAAATTTTTTCTTGGGTTGAATCTCATTTTCTTCTACCATTGCTCTCAACATTCGATGGACTCCGTCAACAATCATTAATCTTTTAACCGCATGTTTCATTTTTCAGTGTGTTTAGTAAATTATCGCGACTTATTCCTTATTGCTTGTTTAACTAATTTATGTATGTTTATTTTATTGCCTTTATCAAGCATAGGAAGTTATAACATGAACTATATTTAGTCCATTAATTCATGCTACCTATATGTCTGGTCTATGTAATTCCGATGGCTAACCAGATTAAGCATTCCAGACTATAGTTAGATTGTAAGTAAAATTTCGTAAAATATTAGATAAACAAACGCTTACATATTAAAACTTAAATAATCATTTCAGTTGCGTGCGCAGCCACCTTTACCAAAAATTTTAAGCATGAAGTGATTTCGGGATCCTTTATTAAATTCTACGAAAATAGCTTGGGTTAGTGATCACCAATCCATACATATACATCTATTATTGCCGCTAACTTACTGCTGCCTCAGACAACGTATAATCTATCATAAACCCAGTAAAAGCTAGTTGTACAGTCAAAAGCACGTCAGACGTAACACTTTGGACTTTGTACCGCTCTTATGTCGGGGGCTTAAGTGCTATTATCGAACTGCAAGTGTTTACCGTGATGTGCTGTTGACTGTACGTGCAGAACCGTTTAATAACACGAAGGAGCAAGACCATGATTATAATGAGAAGCAAGTGCAGGCGTCAAGAAAAGGCGCAATTAACATTATTTGAGATAGCCACTAAGTGTGCGGATTCTCACCAAGAAAGTGAAGTGTTCCACCTGGCTGGCATCGCGTTTGAGCCGAAACGTGCTGTTACGGAGAGATGAAAAGTAAACGAGGTATAGTGCAACACAACTTTCAGGGAACATAGATTTAAAGGAGGCAGTGATATGACTATACCATTTGAGATTCTTGGCAAGTTCTTCGGATGGAGCCCTATCATTTTCAGAAAATTCAATAGGGACTTTTTGACGAGTTCCATATTTGACGGCTTAGGTTGATCTGCTGTCGACTGTTTACAGGGTGAGGTAATCTATAATACCTACTTAGTCTTGCAGTTCTCCATAAATGCATAGTTGTATGTATCAACTTTCGAACATTGCATCTTGGCCGGTAAAGACTTAGACAACTTACTGTACCTGCATTACTTAATGATTTAATGTACCTAATTGATTTACGGTACTTAAAAAGCTATACAACAAAATCGTTCCTACCTAAACCTGTTTATTGACGTCCTTATATAATAATTTTCATTTCATATCCGTAAATATAACCAATCAAACCAGAGCTTCTATAACCAACTGAATTTTAGTGAAAATAACAATAGCTCGAGTTCACCTTACAATAGATGATAATTTTGCGTCCATCAATAGCAATGACCACTTTAAAAAGATCTCTTAAATGCATGTCTTTTGTTAATTATTGTAGTTCAGTGAATGTTGGTTGTTGGTTACTAAGAAAACAATAGAATTGTGATGTAACTCCGCGAATCACACGCGCTTCCATCATTTGTCACGAACAAATCGCACGATGGCTATTTCACATAGATACAAGATTACAATTTGCTATGACAATTGGTTTGTCTTATTTACACAATATAAAGTTTCGGAATCATATATAATTTAAAGCGGTACCTAACCATAACAGCCCACAGCAGATCAGCTTATTGGTGCCCCACTGCAGGGCAATGGCCTTCATTATTGTAATGAAATCATTGTCACAAAGAAGGATAGACTTAATCATCACCCTGGCCAAATGTGGCTGGTAAGCACAAAGTTATGTCCGACGCAAGGCTTGAACCTAAAATACGGCCAGGAGACCCAGAGACGCGTTAAAATAAAATTGAACAATATCAAAGAAATACTGAATAACACACGTTACCAACACATTTTAGTAAAGAATGCGTTTTCACTCGATGATTACAAACACGCGAATGTTTGTGGCCAATGTGCCACATATTTACATACCTCGCACCCCAAAACAGATCCGAATCCGCTACCAACGTCCCCGCGTCCGTCAGTCGCGTACTGCTTAATAATTTAATAACGGCGAACGTTTCGCAGCGATTGTAGATAATTCGTAGTTGTTTGTTACCTCTACCTCGCTAGCCACCGGCTGACCAGTGTACCTACTACCTACCTTGATGCGTCAGTGCCGCGCGGCTACTCGTCTGATCCGCAGACCGCGACGCGCTCCCATCACGTGCGATTCGAAAATCAAATTCATAAAAACGTGCAAAAAAATTAACAGTGATAATATTCCAAATAAAAAAAAGGAATTGAGAAGTTGTGTATTTTATTTTTCTTAAAAAATGTGATCTGTGTGTTGCCAGTAATTTCGACCAAGGCCGAAAAGTTTGTGTTTACCAAAATTAGTTCACATCTGTAAAGCTGGAGCGGAACGGTGCTTACATGCATTACAGAAAGCGGCCCTACAGGTTGGTATTTGTAATTTGTGGAATTTATTTTTGTCACGCACGCCTACCTATGAACAATATAGGTACAAGGTGCTGGAATTTTATGCAAATTACCTACAGTTGGATCCACAATTGTTACTTTGGCGGGACATGACCGGGTTATGTGCCATAGATAAAAATGTTCTTCCGGTTTATCCTTTTGAACCACTTACCATTTCACTCAAAGCTACGGTGAAAATTATAATAAAAGCGAAAAATTGTTAAGTACGCATAGGTAATTTTTAGAATATAATAAAAACGGGTAATTTCTAGAAAATATTTATTTCATGGTTTTTTTATATCCACATAATATTTATTAAATTCTGCGTAATATCAAATCCTTAATGAATAAGTTTGCCAGATACCTATACCCAAATAAAATAGTAGGGTAAGGCGGGGGAATGGCGTTCACTTAAGGAAAACATGGTATATTTTTTTAATTATTTATTATAAATCAAAATTAAAAAAAGTAACAAAGTCTTTAATTATAGAGTAATCAACATTTCAACAACAAAAGCATATATCTTTGACCTACTAGTAGTAGGAAAACATTAAAAAAAAAACACGTTTGAGCGGCATTGCCCCAGACGTTGGGTAATGCCGCTCAAACATGTTTTTGACAAATAAGATACATTTTAATCAAAGAAATATTATTGAGATCAACCTTATCCGATAAAAGTAAAGTCTACAATCACAAATAAGTATCAATTATCCCCATTTGTAATTAAGATTATCCTTTTTCAATTTAACAATAAGATGGTGCAGCGATACCACCAACTCGTTATTTTTTCCAAATTCTTCGCTCCAAGCCGCTTTAGCGGTGATCCTTTGAAGATTTCTTGGCATATCTACAACAATAAGAAAATAAGGCACCAAGCAAGAGGATGGCGCTCAGATGAGCGATATAACCCCAGGCGGTCTTTTTGTAATTTATATAAAATTTAAAAAAAGTCATACACAGTTGTTGAGTATTTATTGCATTATCACAAAATAGAATAGTTTTACTATCAGAAAAGTAAAATTAATAATCAAACAAACATTAAAGTATTGGACTTACCGGCAAAAACACGTAACCAAAAATTAGATCAGCGCGGCCGCAAACGAAGAAACGCACTTCACGGTCACATGACGCGAGCTGATTGCCCGTTTGCATCGCTGTCTGTTAGAGGTCCCATCCCCTCGCGCTTCACGCGACGTGGTTTGTTGCTACGTTCCATTTTGACAGAGTTATAGAGGTGAGCGCCATTACCCAGTGAGCGCTATTCCCCCTTCCTCCCCTATTTAAAAAAAATATAACAACACACTTTATTTCCAATATAATTTATCCAAGTATAGATCCAAAATTGGTCAAAGAAACAGATGCAGGATGTAAACTACTAAATAGGATACAATGCAATAATGGGTCCAATGCACATGCAAAATTATTTAAATATGAAAATCTTCTTACGTTATTCTCAATTTCGTGAGACTTGAAAAAGCCTCGCAAACTCGCAATTGCCACACGTAACTCTGAACCAAAAAAAATTACACATTAGCATAAATTAAAACAATGAATTATTACAAACAGATCTTTTTTTAGGAATCAAGCTGTTGTGAGTCAGTTTTTCAAATGGATACAATTACATGAATTCGACTTTTACCAATTTTTTTGTTCCACCAATGGTTCAAGTCTTACATTACATTTTACATTATAATAATACCTTTATTAAATAAAATTAAAGTGGAAAGGCTTCTTTCGAAAAGCCTGTCCTTTTTGAAATGGACTAGTAGGTATATTTTTAACCCATAAGTTAGTTAATCCTCAATAAAATTGGATCCAGATTGGACTATCCAATACACTTTTCAATTGTTGTTTTCTATTTCCAATTGCTATTGACGTTAGATAAATAGGTGTTGAAGTAGTGTTGTTATTGTTTATATTTGACAGGTATTCCATTGTTAGAGGTTGAATTACGCCGTGAGTCCGTGACAATAAATGCATCTTGAAAAAACGTACGTACAACAGTAGGATAGATTAAAATACAGCCTTTCGTAGATAGAAATTGGAGCTAATTGGATGGACAAAAAGTTCATAATCTAATGATGAAATTAGACAAAAAGTTTTAATCACCATGGCCATGGGCCGTATGCTGGCCGTATGCCATATGCCTTAATAAAGACTTACCATCAAGTGAGATAGCTACATATCTGTCTTCCAATATAGCATATATATAAAGAAACAAACTTGCACGGGTGTTCACAAAACCAACAAATAGCATTATACTTGTACATAGTAATGCGCGGGTGTTCACAAAACCAACGGGTGTTCACAAAACCAACAAATAATAGCATTACACTCGTACATTTCGTCAATCGTCAAATTAGGGCGTCAAACTCCTTGACAGCATCCCGAAAGCAAGCTAGTTGGTTGCTTCAACTGCTCATACCACTGAGAAGTAGAAAAATAATGAGTGATTTCTATTGATCAATAACAATCACTCGGCATAACCATGTAACAACTCAGTTGTAGGTTCAACCAAAATAATGGTGTTCATATTTCACAATGCGATGATTGTATTGCGGAATGTTTAACTTGAACTATTGAACTTTTGAAATAATATGTATTATCAATTATTGGTTCATCTAGTGATTTATTGGATGGACAGAGTAAATGGTACAGAAAGAGTAGATTTTAATTTTAACAAATAAATGCTAGTGAGTAAAGTAAAGTTGTGATTTAACTTAATTTATGTTTAAGTTGTAAGAAGAAATAAGTTTAACAAACAAACAAAACAATTCCAACAAACAAATATTGAACCAGTTAAATTATATAATAATAGTCAGTGTACAATACTAACTGCTTCGGCCTCGAGGCATTGAGCATTAATTTAATTATTATTTAAATCATAGTCAAATTGCAACACCTTCCATTACTATGACGTGCAATGTCGTAACCAATTAGAACGCCGGTTATTTTGTTGTCGCACCATACAGACACACAATGTGTTCGCATGGATATTTTATGATGTCCATTCTATTGTCCAACAAACAAGTATCCAAGTCCCTCTACACGCGAACTAGCCGCGATGACTCACAATTTTTTTAAATCTTGTAACGAGGTTTTATAATTTTACAACCTTTTTGCTAACTGTTTCGTCCATGAATGGGCTATCGTTTCTTGTTTGTTATTGTTACTTTGCCCATTTTTCTTATTTTACATTCGAATTGCATTTTATTGTCATTTGCTACGTGCTCCCATGGTTATCAGCTAACTACATTAGTGATCAATTTCTTTGGAGCACGATCAAAATTTTTGCAGAAGCGTAGTAAAAAGAACTGAATAGTTAAACCACGCGTGTACTTTTGGTTAACTATAAGAGTTAGTTTCGCTAACGTTCGTGAAAATTTATATTTTATATGGTTGATAACTAAATGTTGTCTGGCTTATCAGTTAAAATATTACTATAAATGTCCTTGTTATTTACATACAACATTATTAACAATGATAGGACCACGAGGAACTAGATTTCCTGGTGTTCCTACTAGTAGGACAAATTAGTAGGACCACGAGGAAACAGCTAAATGTGAGGATAATGAGTGCCATTGTTAAAGAAATAATATTAAAATAGTTAAAGATCACGAACCGTGAAATATAATTAAATATTATCTTTTGGAATTACAATTATTTCAAGAACCTGCCAAAGGCCTCACAGCGGCTATTACTAATGATTTAACGTTACGGTGATACACTTTTACATATAAAAATGCACGTTTGAGAATATTAACCCAGATAGATATAGCTACTCGCGCGATGCAAATGTCTTCAGGATAGGGTTGGCACGTTTTTAAACACCGATTTGCTCCGTACTTCGGAAGCACCTTTAGCAGTTAGTAGACAGAGACATAGACAGAGTGCTGTAAAAATAGGGTATCCATTAAAACAAGTATAAATCAAAATAAATAAGAGGCTAAGCACTCGACAGAAGATGATGGTTTTTTTTCCCATTTGGACTCTCAGAAGATAATGATTATGAAAACAAAATAAATAAAAGTTGATACATCCTGTGCTTTTGTTTTTGTCCTAAGTTAACATGGATGAAAGGATGTTTGCTAATAAAAAACATGTAAAATATTACAAATTGATGTTCGTATAATAAGCGGATATCTACTTAAAAGGAAATAATTAATTTATAGATGGAATATTATCAATTTGTTAAAAATACATATATATCTAAAATACTGAGATGCAAATGGACATCCAAGCATCAATCATAAGAATACTAAAATTCAGCAAATGAATGTTTGTTGTGGGTGATAAAACCCACAGACAAAATTGTATTTTGCTTTTTTGCTTTATGATAAAACCTACTTTTGACAGATTCCGAACTCACGATACTTTCTTGGTGCTTAATTGCTTATGTCAGGGCCACTATAAAATACCCTATCAAAACAGTACACTTTAAGTTTTGGCAACCCTATTTCCCGTAGAAGATTAGGTGACGGATGTTGTGTAACAACTAAATCTGTACTTTCCGTAAATTACGCACCCGGATTGTGAAATTTCACGTATTTGATAGAAAATAACCAAATCAGCCCTAATCAGTTGTTTATACTACATGATTACGAGAGATGATATCGTAACAGGCGGCAGACATAATTTATGATTAAAATAAAATCAAAAGAAAGTAGTAAACACAGTTATGTAGCACATCAAATCGTGGTCGGGTTTTATGTTTACGACACAGAATTAATAATAATTTAATTAATCATATTTTTTTATAACTTTGTGGACGAAGATGAATTATAGAACACAATGATGCGTTTGGGCAAAGGGAAATTGGCGAAAGTGATCTATGAATCAATAACGACACTGTTGGGGTCATGAAGAGCTTCATGGTTAATCTGTGGAGATACCTAAACTACAATTAAAGAAGTAGCTTTAAAATCTGACCTTAAAAAAACGTCAATTTCAGAACACGTTAATGGGAACTCTCGTGATCTCATTGGACTCATGATCAGGGTTTTTAGATCCAAATGATTTAATCAATCAAGGCATCGAGGTAGTCTGCCAAATGTGGGCAGGACAATCGCAAATAAAGCAGGCACCAGCGCAACCCCCACGTGTGTTAAAGAGAAACTGAGGGATTTTATTAGGTAGCAGGTAGCTGGACGATCATATTTGGTCTTTAAATGGTCATTTAAGCATTTTCCTCAGGAAGAAAAAAATCTATCAAATGTAATTTTTTTACATTTGAGAAATGCAGAAAAACAAGTGGCAGTATCAAATGTCAGCGTCGGCAACGGAGCATGGGCAGCACTTTCTTACGCAATTTCACGGCGCGCGCGCACCCATGCCTCATTTGTGGCCAGCGATTTCTCCGACACTCCCCGGGGACGTCCTGTCCGCTAGAAATGACATCCGATT
This sequence comes from Mecyna flavalis, assembly GCA_949319885.1. NCBI lineage: Eukaryota > Metazoa > Arthropoda > Insecta > Lepidoptera > Crambidae > Mecyna > Mecyna flavalis. The sequence continues at coordinate 12,016,057 of OX439439.1, forward strand.
ATCACAATGAAAGTGCGCGTCTTTGCATAACTTATAAACCAAAAATTACCTACTGATATAATTGTTCGAGACTTTTTCAGGTTTTATCATTGAGCATTGTGATGACAGTTCGATGGCTTAACACATTATAGCTACCCGTTTGGGTCTACCAATAGGGTCTAAGTAGCTACTAGCAAGTTTTAGTAGTTGACACACAACAGCTTATCGCGCCATTTGAAGCACAGAGGAAAATCCTGCCTAAGTTTTGTCACCCATCTGAGTACCGTCTGTACGTGTACATTACATTCTTAAGATGTTGCGATCGTGGAAAAAACACGATCCAATTTTGATATTATGATTAGATAAATTATATCCACTATTTACGAACGTACTCAGCAAAAGAAATCTTGGAATGTTTGTCGCAATTTACCACAGTACAATAAGTAATGATTAACTTTGTTTCAAAATTACCGCGGCCACCTCCAAACTGCGACTGGGGCATTATTTTTTGCTTCCAGTGAATGGCCTAGATTTTGTAACTTTGTGTGAAGGTCGCTCGTTGGACATTATATCTAATGCTGCGTGTATAATTCCTTTGCGGCATTTAACTGTTTATAAAAAAAACACTGAAGTGATTCATCTTCCGGTTATAACGCTTTGTTACATATTACTTATTTGTCTTTAATAATTGCCTTTTTGTGGCGGAGAACGAGATTTAGAGACTCAGGATCCTCCAATTACTTCGTCACACCCGAATAGGCTCACACGTAGTCGTTTGCCACCCTATTTCATCAAAAAATGAGAAAGAGGGATTGTATAGTAAACAAGACAATTACTATGATCTGGACTTTACTCGTAGAATGCGCACAGCATTCTTCCTCCAAACATACTCGTATTGTGATTTGTGTGTACAAGCGATGCGTCGGCGAACTATAGACCGTCAACGTCGTGCTGGCCGCTCCTGCGGGGTACAGGGGAAGGCAGGGACGGGGCAGCACGCGGCTCGTGCGCAAGGCCACGCCCACCGCTACACATGTAACGATTTGCGATTTAGATAAATCTTAAGATTTTAAATTATACGAAATACAAATTTAGATCTTTGTGGCTCAGTGTTCATCGGATTGACGGTTCAGGGTAAAAACAAGTAAATAAGAAAGTGTATTAGTAAAAGAAATTTTAAAGAACATATTTTACATAATCGTCCTAAACTGAATGTCACACGATTAACAACAACTTTAATAATTATCATCGCAATCCATATCTGTTTCCTCATCGTTGCAATCATAATCTGTGTCCGAGTCTTCATCTAAGTTAATAATCATTCTGCAAACAAACAACATTTCAGTGAGTACCTACATAGTGCAAAATACATATATACGCTATAAACAATTTCCTTTGCTTGACGTCCAATTGGTTTTATCTTCGGATTCATCTTCGATCGTAACCTCGTCTGCTCCTAAGATTCAAGTGACCGAGACAAGCGACCACAGACGACTGGCGCTCCGTTGCACGCGTCGTGCTCGCTCCCCTCCCGCCACACTTGTCGCTTCCCCTCTGAGACCCTCTTACCGCGTCCCTGCCTACCCCTGTACCCCGCAGGAGCGGCCAGCACGACGTTGACGGTCTATAGTTACTAGATCAAACGTACCGAAGTTGTTACACGCAGCAAGATACCACTTCACGTAACCAGCTATGGTAGCGCGAACAATAAAATGAAATAATTGCCCGCGTTACATGTGAAATATTTCCTTATTTCGCCAAGAGAACGTGCGCACCGGACGTTCGTATATTCCTCGTTCATTCTTCTAATAAATTACATAAAAATCTTGATAAATCCACACTCGGTTTTTGTATTATGAAGGAGCCAAAAGCGAGGATTCAGGCGACTGGGACCAAATAAAACTGGGACCGCGGTCCCAGTTACCTGATAACATTTTTGAATCGGTCGACTGGGACCATATACCTAATTTCCTTTAATGTACAGTTAACAGAAAAATCAAGTTATAACTCAGGATTTTATTTTATTTAGTATTACGGTCAAGTATTTTTGAAGTGAAAACTTCTGACTACACTTTTTTTATGGGGAAAAAATGTTAAACTCGCGACAGATTAGTAAGATTGATTCGCCATGCTCGTCGAAGTAATAGGCGCCCAGAAACACCAAAGAGAAGTCACACGGAATATCTAATGGCGGAGTAGAATTTCATGGAAATAAAAGCGAGTGATGCAAAACTTCTATTTGAAGTACCAGGCGCCCATAAGTACCGAAGAGTAATCACACGGAATATTTCATCCTAAAATGGCAGCGTGGTGAATAAAATTCATGTAAAATAAAAGCGAAGTGATGCAAAACTTCTATTTGAAGTACCAGGTGCCCATAAACACCAAAGAGTAGATCGAAAATTCGTAAGACGGATGGAGAGTAGACAGGCCACCGCCTGCGTTGCCTCCGGCGCCTGCGGCGTTGTGTCAGTATGGATTTGTCATAAAAGTGACATTCGGTTGCTAAGTAACATTGTTATGAGGAGATGATTGTCATTGCAAATAAATATTACACCACAATATTGCATCTTCTGACTTTATTATAAATATATAATAGGAGTAATGAGTACTTACTTTATGGTGTATAAAGTTAAGAGACATTAAGACTAATTTTTATATTATTGTTTTGAGGAGATTTCTGTTGAATGTTTACTTAGAATTACTAGTTAAGTAGGCATATGAGCCAACGTAATTTTTAAAACATAATTAAGACTGTTATACTGTTTAAGTAGGTAATACAAAAACTAACTTACCTTTGCAAAAATTAACTTTGTTTTATTTGTGACACCTTTTCTGCTAACTGTACTAAATCTTGTATTTCAACAATGGATTTGTGGTTAAAATTACGGGTGGTCCCACTCGCCTGACAAAATAAACAAATAAAAACTAATCAGGCAACTGGGACCGCGGTCCCAGTTATATAGTGGTCCCAGTCGCCTGAATCCTCCCAAAAGCATGGCTTGGAACACAAACGACACAATTGAGTCCAGTAAAAAATGTTATAATGGCGCCCAACGGGGGGTTTTAAAAATAGTTCTTCTAAGTAAGATGGTCTATCACTGTTAAACTTAATAAAAATTTAAATAACCAACAACATATTGAAAATAATAAAACCAGAGTAAGTAAATTATACACTTGAGTGTGTTAAGGGTATCAGAAAGAACCAAAAAAAAACATGACTAGATATTATGTAGAAAGTACAAAAATATTTAAATTCTATTTATCTCTTATCTTGTTAATCGAAAACCACTCGTTATGGATGCACATTACTGCCTGTAATAAGTACATACATACCTGGAAAAATAATAAAATACACTAGCTAAGATCGCCAAGACTTGTTTTATGCAATACTGATTCCAGACATACCCACCTACATATTTTTAGAGTGGTTAAAATTACATAGATGCCTGACCACTTACGTCAAGATCTGTTAATATCGTATTCAGAATAGAACATTACGTTTTACAAGTGATTACATTGCCAAAAAAACTATTCATGTTTGACACCTCCAATTAAGTAACTGTTAATTTGTTTCAGTTCTGGGAAGCGGCAAATCGGCTCCAATGTCTTAGCTAGGTAATTATTGCATAATACTTTGATAATATTTTCCTAAAAAATTGTTTTAAAAAGTTAATATAATTTTATATCACATGATATTGTATGTACGCATATTTCGAAACCGTCACGCCATCTACAATAAAGAAGTTTCTGTCAGCGCCATCTATCCAAACGCCTCTGTAACTTGTTGCCGAGGTACGTATATGCTACAATGCCGTACAAGTTAGTTCAAGATTTCAAAACAGATGGCGCTGCATGGTAAAAAGTTTATGCCATCAAAGAATAATTGGCAATTTAAAATGCTGCAACCGGATTAATTAATTTACGGTGTAATTAACTTTGTTTCAGCCAATTATATCGGTCGTCGTCGTTCAACTCGTCGGGCTGCGGCTCGGGCGGGGAGCCGGCGGACGATATGTACTCCGATGTCTCGCTGGAGGAGGATGTCCAAGGTCTCAATTATAAGGTAAGTCGATTAATAAATCTTAAAAACACCTACCTTAATAAGCGGTTTATGTCATGAACTTTTAGGAGATCTAATGCTTCCTTAAAAGTGGAAGATCTTCCTCCGAGCTGGATCGACTGTGCTCGGGGACCATGGTCCAATGTACCATCTTTGGTTTGTTGTATATATGCTAGCGGGCTGGAATAACTCTACTAGCGCGATGCAGGATCCCATACTAAATCGTGTTCCTAAGTTAGCGCCTTCTGTTATCAGTTGGTAGAACTGTTGGTGGCGAGTTGTCTGTTGATCAAGTTAGACGTCGCCACAAACTATTGCTTTCTCCTTTAAGTTTTGTGAAGTCATAAATGGTAATTATTTATTTAGCAGTACCTAAACACATAATATTATACGAAGAGTGGTAGCAGTAAACACTTAATATAGGAAGAGTGGGCTGCATTACCTTAGGTTTTCATTTCGTTTAATGCAGAATGTGATTTATGACTTTTTTTATGCTTTGATAAATTCAAAACCACACTGAAAGGTGATGAGGAGAAGAGAGTAGGAGAACTTATGCGTGAGTCTCGCTCGAATCGCGAATGTTTATTCTTCATTTGACAATGAAATTCGAGGTACAACTTTAGCCACGGAACAGAAAAAAAGTTCTGTTTTTGTAAAATCTATTTATTTATTTTAAAGTTTTCCTCAACGCGTTGACCAATCGTTAATTCTTTTTCTCTCAATTCTTATTTATTATCTGGTGAGTTTGTCAAAATTACGTATTTTTATGAAACTTTATTCATGTCATAGCTTTGCACAACTTGACCCTTTTATATTGCGATATCTGACTCTTCGAATACATTCATTACTCCAATCCTTTAGTTTAGTCACTTTGTTGTACGAGTACCTACCTATAGTCTCTTTCTTTAGCAATGACTCAACGCATGTTTGTAATTATTTCCAAGACTACATTTCTTAGGAAACTTGCTGGGTTTCTGGGAAATTGATTACATGTGTGAATTGCCGCTAGCATCATTGTTTTATCAATGAAAAGTTATATCAGCTTCCTTCCTCGCTTCATTAGCTGTTTTAACTGACACACTTTTACGATAACATACTTCCTTTATTACTCTTCAACTATCACTGTTATATTAAGTATTGTCTTGAATAAAGAATGATTATACTCGTTCCTTAAATACATACAACTAATGTTTTGGCTTACCTATATTGATGCCAATAAATCATTTGGGTAACTTCAAATTCTCAGCTTAACTCGTAAAGAACATGTATTCAATATGTAATGCACATACATACATACATCATACATATGGTCACGCCCTTTTCCCGTAGGGGTAGGCAGACACCAACTCCTTCCACTTGCTACATGCTATGATAAGATGCTGAATATGTAATGCACATTTGTAATAAATCTTGCAGCGTATTAATGTTCCAATGTATAGCAAACGAAAATAACAGTAATCGATTTTCGTTTCTATACTGCAAATTTTATTACACTACTACGCGGAAAATTAATGTTTACTATTCTATATTTAGTATCATTTTCCCGTTCGTCACCTTTTGCCACAACACATGGTGGCTAAATTTAACATTGGCCAATTGCCAGCCCGACCTTGCAACGCAAAATTCTGTTAAAATGGGATCTTAGGCACTTAGATAAGAAAACATCTTGGAAGTATCTCCTGCATAGGCTACAAGTTATCTTTGACAATGACTTAACTGAAGAAAAAGGATGTTTCGTTGTTCTGAGTCGGGTGTAACTGTATTTCAGACGTTTTTCAGTTTCCAGCTACGTACCAGTTCCCAGTGAAATCAATTGTATCTTTATCCAGTCAGTAGAATTAAAGGCACAAAGACCAGAGAACCTAATAGCATGACTGCACATAAAATACTTTCTACAGCTCAAATTTCTTTCATCGGAATTATACTTTAACTTTTGGTACAGACGGCAGCAGGCAGATCGACCTTCCCAAATCTGTCAAAAATCCTCTATTAAAAAAGAACTCCATGTGAAGTGAATAAACCTGAAAATTGGTTGTAGAAATTTGACAGATTACGATAGTCTGGATGTGCTGTCGACTGTACAACCCAATGCAACTTATAAAAGATGTAACGGAAATTGCTATTTTGGCCACTTCTATCGTAACTCGCAGAGGGGGTATTACACAACCCCAGCCCACTTGCCACGTGCCTTAAGCCCACTCACCTAATCGCATTCGCTAACCCCAGCGACAACTGATCTTGTTATTAACTGACTCAGCGTTTGCCTACCTAATGTCTTCCCTTCATGCATTCTATCAAGGCTAAAAGAGATATTCTTGCCTTCAAGGTGAAAGAGAAATTACGTATCCGTTCTGGTTGCTCTTTTAGTTTGTTGTTGAACATGTTTTCTTATAAATCCCTCCTCCCTCCCTCCGGGCCTCCTTCTTATAAATAATCCACTGGAAAAACACTACAAAGACAAAGAATATAATTACCACCCGACGTTAATTAATGGAAAATTGACTAAAGATATTAAGCTAAAAATATGGAAGTCAATAGGAAGATACACTTTAAAAACAGAATACTCGTATCAGAGAAAACCAGCTAACTGCTAACCTCTGAAACGGCTTAGTACATTTTAACGGGACTTGTCTGGTATTCAGGAAATGCTACAAAGCTTTCATTGTAAAAAAATGTCCTGATATTCTCTTCATAGGTACTTACACTTAAATTTTTATTCGGATGTATCCACGTGAACTTATAAGACAATTCATAGATAAATTATAATTAAAACAAACTAACAAAGCGTAATAAACCAAGGCCAGAAACTGATGTCATAACATCTCAATCGATAAAGAACCCCGCTTCATTAAAATTCAAAGCTTGCTGTACAATCATCCGTATCCTAGTTCGATGACCGTATAGAGTATAAACAACGGATAGTCCGAAGGAAAGCATAGACAATGGCGGTCCCGGCTCATTTGCCAGTCGTTCCTGGCGCAGTAATGGCCGCCGGATGCGAGCCCTGTGCGCGCGCGCCGCTTCCGGTCAGATGGACGCACCACGCGCGATCAATGATTTATGTTTTAATATTATTTTATTACCTACTATCCTACTATATTGTAATGAATGGATTTTATAAACGGAAGATAAAATTTTAAATATACAGATTTTTATGACCTTATTAACAGTCACGTAGACTGTAGATGGTATGATCCACGGAACAAAAAATGGTATGATCACATCTTCATTTCTTTTCAGCCAGTACTTTACTGATTCCCATATTACCTACTGTCGAAACACCGAGCGTATGACGCCGACGAATTTCAGTTGAGGAGGTAGGCTAGCTAGAGTAGCTAGCCTGTTGGACTCTGAACCTACCAGACCCAAAGTTAAATTAGAATCACGATCTTCCCCCCACGGGGTAATTTTGTCAGAAATTATAGTGTCCGGTTTCTGCTCCCCACCAGTGGTTGCAGATTCGTATAGTGAGCGAAGCTAAGAAGAATCCTTTTATTACGAGATGCAGAAACACTGTTTCACAGACACAGTAAATTCTTTTTGGTTATGATCACATTGGATTGGTGCTGAGTTAGTGGTGTAAAAAACGTTAAAAGGCAATTTGCACCAGGAAAGCACGTTTGCGTGGGCCTCGCCTACAACTCTATTGTGCATTCTGCGGTGTTGTGTGCGAATAGGCCTCGCAATCATAACAGACGACAGTAACCATTCTTATTGTATGAGAAAGACCTACCGCATCCAGGGCTTGCGATGGACGATACTGTGTTGACTTCTGCCAAGGGTCCCCTATATGAGTGCGAAAGTTGATAGTTCGATTTTCATTACATCGAACACGCTGTGTCGATAATTCAGTAGTACGATGTTTTATTATATATCGACGATTTGTTAGTGCGATGTAACGTTTGTGCGAAAAATCTTGTTGCGAAAAACCTTACAGCGAGTGCTCATTAGTTCGATAATTTATTATTTCTATAGTAAGTATGCGGCTTTAAAACGGCTACTATCATCCCTGAATTATTATCCTAATTTTGCATTATAGACGTTAAGAAAATTCATAAAAGCAGCCTATAAAAACATTTTAATTTTCTAAGTAATGAGCAATCGCTGTATGGTTTTTCGCAACAAGATTTTTCGCACAAACGTTACATCGCACTAACAAATCATCGATGTAATAAAACATCGTACTACTGAATTATCGACACAGCGTGTTCGATATAATGAAAATCGAACTATCAACTTTCGCACTCATATTATTATAGGGGACGCTCTGCCAACAACAAACTTTACAGAGGGAATACAAGAATTTAAAAATTAATATAGTTAGTTTGTCTTATACTGACTGAATCTTCATCCCGAATAAATCGACTTGACGACCGATTTGGCTTCTCAACCATAACTTGGTTGAGAAGCAAATAAACCAGAGTACCTACAAACATTTGTGTACATGAACGATTCAGAAAGAGTCCTTGTGCGGATGACAGACACGCGGCGTGTTCAGGGACCGGTGTCAACCGACGAAACACCCATAAAGGTACGTACAATCTATGCTTAGTTTGGGTTTAAGTGAATAAAGTCCAAGTGTTTCAATATTTAATAATGTAAATTTAAGGTTCTTTTTTTGGATTTGACAACGGAAATTTAATCTCATTTCACACATTCTCACAAAAGCATGCATTAAATAGGAGTTAGAACCAACTTACCGGCTACTTTACGTCGAAGGTTAATTCCACTCTCATGTAGCAGCCCTATATGCGTAATATTTATGCGAAGCATATCTATAATAGTAATGCACCACACAATAGGCCCTCGGAGGCTGTCTGTCGGTGGAATTCCTAACTTGGTTTCAGATAAACAAGTATTAGGATTGTGCGGTCGCTACTGAATCGACGGTGTATGTTCTTTACAGAAATAATGATTGAGCAGTGTAATTTTAAAATCAATAAAATATTGGACATCTTCAGAATAACTTTTTAATTCAATCAAAACTAAGCTGCATATTAAGCACTTGTATTATTAACTAACAGGTGTAATTTACGAAGGTACCTACCTCCCAGCGTTGTGTAAGTAGGTACCTGTGACAGATAAGTTCCTCGGAATTTATGTCTATGATGTTATCAATCAATGATGCTGTCTCTTTAGTCAATTTTGAAAGAAAGAAGACAGCATCATTGGCCTGGCCAAGTAGCCAACGTAATGTAATTGGCCCATATTATACCATTTAGAGAAAGAAAATAACTAGAATTAATACTAACACAAAATATGAAGAAGCGTTTTTGTCTGATAAACTTGATGTTACATATGGTGTTCCTCAAGGCATATTTGGGCCACTTTTATTTATCATTTACATTAACGACTTGCCAAAAGCAACGAATCAACCTATGACATTATTTGCTGATGACAGCACTGTGACAATTGCATGTAAGGACATAAATACTTATAATTTCGATATTAATAAAACATTGACATCTATTATTTCATGGCTAAGCAACAACAATTTAAAAATTAATCTGACAAAGACAAATATAATGCATTTTGACCAAAGATTACAAAATCCGTTGAATATAAACTTGGTACATAATAATCATGTTGTACAGGAAACCTCCACTGCCCGGTTTCTTGGATTAATTATAGATAATAAATTAAATTGGAAAGAGCACATTAATATTTTATGTAAAAAAATCAGCAGTCTATCATTCTTTCTTTATAAACTAGCACAAACTGTCAGCATGGATGCACTACTCTCTGCTTACTATGGTGTTGTTGAGTCGGTACTTAGATACGGAATTATTTTCTGGGCTAACTCAACAAACAAAGAAATGGTCTTCAAAATGCAAAAGCGATGCATACGTGCCATGTTTGGGATCAAAAGTAGTGAGAGCTGTAAGCCACTATTTACAAAACATAATATCCTCACAGTTCCATCTCTTTATATATTAGAAGTAGCCATATTTGTGAGAAGCAACCCCCATCTGTTTTGCCGCATGTCTGACAATGTAAAACGTAATCGTCGTGATAATGATAGACTTTGTGCTCATCAATCAAAGACAGCTCTGCTGCATAAGAGTGTCATTTGCAAGGCTCCACTTATTTACAATAAAATTCCAAATAACATTAAAAAACTAAATACAACTCAATTCAAAAAAACGCTTAAAAAATGTTGACTGAAAAATGCTACTACAATTTAAATGATTTCCTAAACGACACCTTTCTTTAAGCTTTACCTTATTTAATCTCTAAGTTTTTGTTATTGTAACTTTATTTCCATAATTTTGTAGATGACATTATTTTTTGACTGTAGTTTTTGTTATTGTAACTTTATTTCCATAATTTTGTAGATGACATTATTTTTTGACTGTATCTAGTAAATCAATTTTGTAATATTATCGGATTTGTACACCAGTCATGGTAAAACATGTTGAACCAAATTATTTCTGAACACCTTGTAATAATAATTGTAAAATGTATTATTATGACTAACTCATGTTTTGGCAAATAAATGAATCTTTATCTTTATCTTTAAAAAAGAAGCTGACAGACAAGCAAGCAGGCGTTAAATAGAAATAGAAATAGTTTATTTGACCTTATACAATGATTTTACAGTTGTAGTGAACATATTAATATGCATACATAAATAGTGGTAGTAGAAGATGACAACTACCCTCCGCGGAGGATTCAGGCGACTGGGACCACTATATAACTGGGACCGCGGTCCCAGTTGCCTGATTAGTTTTTATTTGTTTATTTCGTCAGGCGAGTGGGACCACCCGCACAAATCCATTGTTGAAATACAAGATTTAGTACAGTTAGCAGAAAAGGTGTCACAAATAAAACAAAGTTAATTTTTGCAAAGGTAAGTTAGTTTTTGTATTACCTACTTAAACGTTAATTATGTTTTAAAAATCACGTTGGCTCATATGCCTACTTAACTAGTAATTCTAAGTAAACATTCAACAGAAATCTCCTCAAAACAATAATATAAAAATCAGTCTTAATGTCTCTTAACTTTATACACCATAAAGTAAGTACTCATTACTCCTATTATATATTTATAATAAAATCAGAAGATGCACATATAATATTTATTTGCAATGACAATCATCTCCTCATAACAATGTTACTTAGCACCCGAATGTCACTTTTATGACAAATCCATACTGACACAACGCCGCACCGCCTGTCTACTCTCCATCCGTCTTACAAATTTTCGATCTACTCTTTGGTGTTTACGGGCACCTGGTACTTCAAATAGAAGTTTTGCATCACTTCGCTTTTATTTTACATGAATTTTATTAACCACGCTGCCATTTTAGGATGAAATATTCCGTGTGATTACTCTTCGGTACTTATGGGCACCTGGTACTTCAAATAGAAGTTTTGCATCACTCGCTTTTATTTCCATGAAATTCTACTCCGCCATTAGATATTCCGTGTGACTTCTCTTTGGTGTTTCTGGGCGCCTATAACTTCGACGAGCATGGCGAATCAATCTTACTAATCTCGCGAGTTTAACATTTTTTCCCCATAAAAAAAGTGTAGTCAGAAGTTTTCACTTCAAAAATACTTGACCGTAATACTAAATAAAATAAAATCCTGAGTTATAACTTGATTTTTCTGTTAACTGTACATTTGAGGAAATTAGGTATATGGTCCCAGTCGACCGATTCAAAAATGTTATCAGGTAACTGGGACCGCGGTCCCAGTTTTATTTGGTCCCAGTCGCCTGAATCCTCCCTCCGCGCTAGTTAAAAACTGTGTTGCGGCAGAGTAGGTAGTATCGTCGTCAACTAGTGACTCAGTACAGTATAGGCAAATAAGACAGTATGGCCAAGTATAGATTTATTGTTATGACGGAATAAGCATACATAACCCAGCAAAATGATATAGGTCCACTGCCACAACGCACAATTGATATATGAATACCTCGTCAGAATACCTACTCTCAGAGTTCCTCTGATGAATCAGTCATTGTCAGAGTCTAGGTAGGTATGGTATAGGTAAATATTAGTATTCCCGACGTTCTACTCACCGATTTTATAGCCGACGTGACCGATGCCAATTCCACTAATCCATTACTGAATGAGTAGTTTTATTAGACTAGAATGAAGCATTCAAACTCAACGTAAACAGAGCGAGTATGAAGAAATTTTACTTAAAATCACTCCGTAAAATTTATTTATGTGAGATATTTCTTTCGCATTTTAATTGACGTTAAGGGGCCAGTTAACGACTTTCAGATTTTGTATGTGTCTTCTTTTTTGGAAAATTGACAAAAGATACATATCTGACTCTAAAAAAGTGCATGATGGTAGCCCAACGTTGATAGCCCATAAATCTTGGAACTAGAAATATATGTTTAGTAGCGGAGTAGAATGCATTCCTGCGCCATAACCGGAGGCTAGTTAAGAGTAGACCTGCGGCCGTTTAGGAATCGGGATACTAAGCTAAGCATTTCACTGCCCACTAAACTCCCCTAGTTTCCATTTCACACCTGAACTGGGACGAAGCTGTGACCGCTATGGGAACTAGGGATCTGGGAATCTGAGAACTTTTTTTGCAAAACCACTTTCCCAACATTCGAAAATAAATACTCAAACTCAATAATATAATTCTTTGCTTGCGATACATTTCAACCCAGATTTAATATAGTTTTTGACGTACTTACATTTCTTTCCTTACAAGACTACAACCTGAAAAGTCGCAATCAAAACCGGTGGGACAACATACTTGGAATTTCGCATTTTAAAAGTATTTTCACCAAAATAAGAAAGGTTACATTCGAAACACGTTATAAAAAAAATCGTGCAATAAGTGAATTGACTCTATTGTTAGCTGGTTAACTGCAAAAAGTAGTAAAGAATTTCTATAAATAAAGCATATCCTCTGATTATTTGAATAGAGATTATAAAATGAAACTTTGTGACCAAAAACTATTTTTAGATTAGGTACCCCAAATAAGTCGTCAAATCAAATGATTGCCTATGAACAAGGCCTATGAAGTGTTTATTATTGTTGGTTTATATGGTAGGTACTCGTATAATGTAATCATTTTAATACGTCTATAAATACATAAACCGCTCACTATCAAATAAGCCCAATAAATAGTTTATTCCATGCAATTTCATTGTGTTTTATAATAAGTTATGTTTTGTATTGACAAGCAACAACATTAATATTAATGTTTATTTGTATCTTTCGTAACAAAATTACTTTAATACTCATATACTGCTTTTCGTGCAGAAAAGGACATTTAGATATTACTCGTGGGCCGTGCAGCATGCTATTCTAATTAGAATGTAAGAATTAACTGCAAAATGTTCGTACTAAAAGCAAACTTCGATCCTCTCTTCTTCGAATACGTTTTCTGCTGTGCTGTGTTTAATTATTTAGAATAATAAAAAGATCCCTTTTAAGTTATAGACCCGACACAAAGATCTATAACCTCGTCTATTCGACATTCCTGTACCTTCCACGCAAATAATATCCATCACCTTTTGACAAACATAATGACAATGATAGACAAATGTTGTCAACATTCGGTTTGACTGCATTCTCACACGATAGAAACAATAGCCGGGAGTGGGTGGGTCGCGTGGGCTGCAACTGTGCCAAGGATACCGGGATCCGAAGCAACATATCAACATGTCGCGCGACGCAGATCTACTCCATCGGTATCTCTATCTACTCGTATTAGCAACATTTTTATCGTACGTTTATCTAGAAACAGTGACAAGACTGGACCATTGGCACTGTAACAGAAATTTCACAATACACACGAGTTTAAGAGCTTTTAAATTCCAATGAAGTTAAACAAGTGAATGCGCGGTTTATTTAACTCTTCATTTTTAACGCATAAATAAAAAGAATCTTCATGATAGCAAAGTAACACTGGTCGAAGATATACATATAATCTATTTTGAGAAGGGATACACATTTGATAATTTTTAAAATATCCTTTGATTGCTATAATGCAGGTAACGAAACTTTTGGTTAAAAATTTAAATTTCGATAACATATTTTAATGAGCAATAATAGCGTAATTATCGAAAATAATTAAAAAAATCTGTTTATAGTTTTCTTGCTTTTTCGGAATTCTGAAATTCGGAAAGACAGTCGTAAACAATCAGAGCGTAACAATTATGACATTAGAATCTAGAATTTACTGCAAAAGAAAAAAAATACGAAGAACTCATTTCCGATCTCGCAGATAAGTAGTTCTTTGAGAAAAGAATCGAAAGCGCAGCTTAGGAACTTACAATGAAAGCTGAAATTGTTAGAATGTGGAACTTAGCTCGATAATCTATTTCCAATTAGACACATGAAAATTGGTTAGGTCAAGGAAATGGTCAATAATGTTGATGAATAAGAATGATTACTAGTAGATCTAAATAAATACCATAATGACAAAAATGCCATTAGCTACAAATCGAAGGGTTATGTAACGTAACTAAGCGTCAGATCTGATCTTGCCACATTTCGTCAGCTCATTGTGAATTAAAATAAGGTCAAATTATTCTTCTTATGTTGCAAGCCAGGCTCGACGACATTCGTGACCGAATCGCTCAGTGCGTTATCATCTGTTCAATTGACATCGAATATACGGTAAACAGTTTGTTGTAGACGACGCGTGTAGGCCATGGGATTATAGAGGATCTAATCGACGGTCAGATAAGATACTCGTACATTATAGAAAAAACCATAGAAGTAGGGATAAATTTAATCTATGAAAAAAACATGAGTACGTATCTCACAAGCTGTCAATCTGCGCAGCTAACACTGGCAATGATATCGACTGTTCATTTTGATTTTGCGATCATTAATTGTGTCACGGACAGACTTATTAAGCGATAACGCATACTTTCAGCAATTTAGTAGAATGCCAAACTCGTTCAATACTTCCTACATAAGGATGATAGCAAAAATGTTTAACAAAAGGTTGTTAAACATTTTTGCGCATGATTGCACGTGCTATTTCTTGCAACCTCCTCAGCAATTGAAGCATTCCGTTTCCAAAACATGACGTTATCTAATCCGTATAAGTTACTACGTATTATACTGATGTATTACGGACATTACAGTGTACAAAACAGGCGCAATGAGAAACGGAAAGTGGTGCGAATGAACGCGTGTGAAAACCGAACATATTGTTTGCAGATGACGGTTGCCGACACCGGCTGTTACACCGACTATCTTAATTACACTACGCATTATACAACTTCAAGTTAATTAAATCAAAAGCTTCATAACAAAGTGTAGGTTGATGTCTTTTGTTTGGGAATTAGTAGTTTTTAGTGCAGCTGCCTTTAGAGTTACAAAGTGCACTTTTACTTTCACGTTGTAATGTACACTCTTGTTTGCTTTTATCACAGATATTAAACTTTAAACTTTGAGTTTCTTATTCAAATAACCGATTTTTATGACGCAAAGATTTATGTTTTGGAGTTGGTTAATTCTTGCGTATTACTTTTAATGACATAGTGAGGTACTACTTGCTGATTTGATTTTTAAATATTTTACCATTAATGAACTTTTTGTGACACTAACACAAATCTTATGTTATCAGTATCATTGTAGCAAAATTGCAAATATTAAGTCACAGATATGCTTGATTTCAACGTCATACTCGACTGCCACTGACGTCACCTTTGTAGTTCATTAATTTCTGATTTCCTGCTCTGTTGCTGCTCGCTCTGTCTCAATTATTAAATGTGCCATTGCCAATTATTACGATAATCGTTGCATGTTTTCAAAAATTGCTGAAGAGTTAATTAAGATTATAAACAGTCCAAATATTGATTGATTAAAATACACAATGAGGAAAACACGTGTTAGAAAAATGAAAAAAAGTAGCAAACGATATTTGGAAATATAATATCAAACTGTCTAAATAAATAGAAACAAAGCCAGAGGAAACGTTAACCTAAAAATTCTGCCAAACATTTCCACGTAGTAACACGTAGTAAAAAAGTATACCACAGGCCAGGGGGCAACGTCACCTATTTAGGACAATACCTATAGCAAGAAAGCACACGTTTTTGGGGCGCAAAGATCGACGCGTGGTGTGAACGAGATAAATCGGAATAAGATCTAGATATTATTGTAATCATAGTTATTAACCACGTAATCTTGCCGTGAGATGACACTCACATGTGAACCGGTCATATAAGCATCGAGCTAACTTCAGAAGACCTAGATACGCTCAGTAATGCAACCTGGGAGGTATTTGTGCGGTTCTTTTTGCGTCCTGATACGCACTCGTATTAACTTTTGCCCTGAATTGCGCGTAATTAGTGCAAGATATGTATGACAGAAACCTGTCGGAATATCTTCATGATCTCGTTAGTATAATTACCGGTCCGAATTATCTCAAAGTTATTTAACAATCAGTTACATTGTATCTTGCAAAACCTGGTTTATCAATCTGTATACCTACCAGTAAAGTTCACTAAAATTTTTAACGGTGCAGATTTATTTTGAAGCAGGTTTCTGTTTACCGTTATACAATGAACAATTGCAAATTTCAAAATTCAGATTCCAAAGTGATATTGAGAAAAAACTAAGGAGTTAAGCGAAGACAAAAACTAACAATACCTACTGAAGGAAATGTTACTTCTGACATAATATTTTAGTTAATTTGGGTTTGCGGTAAAGTTATCAAAACGTCAGTTAAGTTTAAGATACATGATTTGCTGCTTCGCCATTATGAATGATATTTAGTTTTTAAATTGATATTTAGATTTTAAACGACAGCATAAATATCCAATACGACTCTGGAACAAATGGTTAACCATCACCTTTTTGCTCTTTATTACAATTATTTGCTGGGTGTTGGGTCCTTCTTAATGTACAAGGTCTATAACCTTGAACTACATGAAGGTCAACTGGTATTGTCTTGAGAGGATGCAATGCGGAACATAAAAGTAAGTGGGCATCATTATTTTGTCATCAAATCACCACGCGCGAAGAGTAAAAGGAATAAAACCACGAGTGTACTATAAAGACAAAGATATTCTTATATTTTAAGTTTACACTAAGTAAAAATATATAACTAAAACTGGTACAGGTATTCGCACACTGATCGAAAACACGCAAAAAAGTTTGCTTAAGAGGAAAGAACGGAGCCATTTTTCCATACAAACGCTGTCCCCTGTTTTCTCCCTGGATAATGCCATTAGTGAAATTTTTTTTTTTCCAAAAATCTATGACCACTATTTGCATGTCCGTATGTTTTCCTTTTTTTCATAAATTAATAATTAAGAGAGATATGAACCTTCAAAAACCTAAAAAAATGGCCAGATTTTCCGCTGTGTTTAAACATCCAGAAAACAAATTTAACTAGATTTAATTTAAAAAAGGAAAACATAGGAACACGGTCAAAGCCTTTCTTTAATTTTTGATGAAAAAAATAGTTTAATCGGTCAAGTTTTGGAAGAGAAATCAGGGGACTACGAAACGTTGATTTTACGTACTTTTAATAGGTATTTTCGGTCCAAGCTGCAGTTGTCTCTATCGCGCTCTGCGGGGGAGGCTTGAGGTTGGGGAGACGCGGACTAATACGTATACTCTCTATGACGTGACGTAGTCGATAGTTATATCGATATCCTAGTGTTGTTCATCGATATCGATATTTCCAGTTAGAATATTTTGCGTGAAGTGCATTTAGCAGATTGTTGTGATGTTTTATTGTTGGAAGGTATTATGTAACTGATAAACTTTTTCTTGACAGTTTTTTATGAATTATATACTAAAACGCCTCGACTAGGCCGTCGGATTTAGACAAAAAAAGAAGCTAAATTCGCAAAGCGTGATGTAGTTCTGCATTTTAAGTATATTGTATAGGTCTGTGAGAGTAATGTTATTTCAAATTTGCAACTTCGAAAAACATGTGGAAACTGAGAAAATCGAGAAAATCTTCGAAATTTTGGGACTTTTTTTACTATTTGCTCTCCAGGGCCAAAACTATGATTTTTTTGTGAACGACACACTACACTAATAAACTGTATTAAAGTACCTACCTACAACTGGAGGCAGCTCTATTTGACTTCATAGAAGCCAAGCTATGGCACTTCGAAGGTGACCAATATTTCTCGAAAATAGAAAATTTCAGGTTTTACTTACTTATTTCGCAAAAAACTGGCAAAACCACTAGCCCCACGAAGATGTCTGATATCTTTTGTCACAGACCGAGCATTGAACCATGTCCTTTACCTTTGCTTGAGTACCTAATGATTTCTAATATTTACACGGTTAGTATAATGTTCCCCTACAAACAGCAGGAGTTGATTGTGACTGTGGGCTCTCTTACATTTGACAAACCAAAAGGAGTATCAGTACGCGAATAAAAGAACATATCGCGGATATGAAACACCGGAGGTCAACGAAGTCAGCAGTGTGTGAACATGTACTGGATAAGCCCAACCATTACATTCGCTTTGATAAATCCCAGGTCCTTGCCAGAGAGAATCGCTATATACCCAGGATGCTACGCGAGGCCATTGAAATTAAAAAACATCCTAATTTCATTATGGAAGATGGTTGGAATGTACCACCTACTTGGGACCCAGTATTACATCTAATGGTTTCCAATGGACATCACAATACTGTGCAGCTTCAAGACACCATCAGCTCCTACTGCGTGGATAGGAACGTATTGAATGATAGTGAAGACGACAGTTGCTGATTATTCTAAAATAATTATAAAAGTGAAGGTAGAAATAACAATTTTTGACGCATAACACCTGAGTCATACCGTGATCACGGCCACTGAAAAGTAGTCGAAACGTCGGGTTTAAATTTCAAAATGTAGAATATACGCGAGTTTTCATCCGTTTAAAGTTGTTTTATTTTAACTTTGCTTGAGTGTTACATTTGCCACAAGAGAAAGCCATATAACTTTACTCGTGGAAAAAAAAAAAAAAAAAAAGTTTCTATTAACAAATGCGAATAAATTCACAAAAAGCAATAGGGATACTCGTCGGATCCGATCCACGAACCTATCGGTGTCGATGAGCAGTACGTAGCCACTGTACCAGCAAGACTTAATACTGTTTGTCGAAATTAGTGACCTGTTTTTTCCTTTGCATTGTCCGTGAACATTTACCGGTTTTAAATATTATGTATGCAGAAGTCTATTTTCTTTTGTTCTATTCCTTCTTAGCTGTGTGCAGGCGGGCGCGGGGCGTGGAGGCGGCGTGGCACGCAAACATTGACAGTCTCACTCACACATTGATAGCTCGGTTGTTCGGGCACTGCGCGACAGCAATAGATTTTACAAAAACCCAATTTTCAATTTTCTCACCCTTAGTATTTCCTCTTAAGTTTGGGATTAGACGTCTTTATTTAAGGATAATAAAATTCGCTACTTTCCAGGTTGAAATGTCTTTTCCTTCCATTTACTCGCTTCCGTTAGTTTTGTAAAGACGGTATACACTCCTATCATGTACATGTCATACTGCACAAAATTCTCTTTTATGTTATTCCTCTGCTTGTTTTAACTAAGTACGAGTATGTGTCCATACGCATTCATTTCATGATACGACCATTTTCTCATTATGTTATGTCACATTCATGCATTTTTGTCACATAACTTGGTTCTAATTATCTCACCCCATAACGCGTCATACCAACCAAACTATGTCAGCCCTGCAATCCATTTTATTTTGTACTAATCGTATTGATTTGAACGCGTCCTCTTGAATACAAAATGTACGTATTTCAAACTTCCGACACTGTCCAAATGAAAGTTCGGTAAGGGTACTTCAGAGGGAGCAATCATTTATTCACCCTACTACGACCACCCTCACATTCTTCGAATTAATGAAAATGGTGGGGATTACCGCTTGAATCATTGTCGCATGTTAGAATACGATAAGACCATGGTTTAGCCGTAAATCTAAATAATGATGGTGGATTCACTCCTAGTTTTGTAACTATTTCGTTACTAAGCCAAAATCCTCTCTTGATTTTTGCGTGATAAACTTCATTATTGAAATTGTTGCATTCCACAAAACGATCAGAATGAAAAAAATATGTCAACTAATTCTTGCATTTTCGTTAGCTTTTATTAAGCTCCAGGCCCGTAAATATTTATGATTTGAATTTATAAAATGGAAATATTTTAAACTAGCCTTCCGCCCGCGGTTTCACCCGCGCGTAACTTCTTTTTTCAAGTATTCCCCCCTTTCCGGGATTAAAAGTACCCTATGTGCACCGGGGATAGTGTAGCTATCCAACGGTGAAAGAATTATTCAAATCGGTTCAGTAGTTGCGGAGCCTATTCGATTCAAACAAACAAACAATCAAATATTTCCTCTTTATAATATTAGTATAGATAAGAAACCTAGCTTTTGATAGGCTACTAAATTATTATTGGGATATAATCGTCAGATAATATGGAATCTTAAAAGCGAAATAAAAATAATACACGATTCACGCAATCAGTATTAGACACAGTTCATTCACACGTCATATGGCATAATGTTTTTACTCCATCAAAAAATATACAAAAATAAAAAGATCTTAATCTTAATAAATTATGACGTGAACAATACTAGCTCTTGGGAAAATAATTCAAAGTTTATAACGTGCTAATCAAATCTGCTCGGTAAGTAGTCACTGATGATTATAATGAAGTAATTGTACCCTGAGATGGTGATTATGTTTATACGCTTGAAAAAACAGGTTTGACACGCACACACTTCATTGGCCACTTGAATTGCAAAAAAAACTGAGAAGAGTGTACTTACTATGTAAAATAACTTCTTTAAAAGATCTTTAACCGCCTATCAAAATACATAGCTTGTTAAATCCCTTCAACATACTGTATACCACATGTTTAATTGAATTAAAAAAAATGCTGTATTGAGAGGGTTCCCTGTAAAAATAATAGGAAATTACCATTTTCGAATCCATAAACCAACAATTCCCAAAAAATTTAACCTTTTTGAAAAGACGCATGCAAGCCATCATAACGCTATCGTTTATTTACGAGAATTTAGAAGACAACCATGATATAATCAAGCAGGACATAGGTACAGCCACCAAAGTTTCCGTTGTACATTTTGGTACCATGAGAAGATAATAATGCAGATATGTTTAAATACAGACTGCTTAACAACAAATTAATTACTACCAAAAACCATGGTCATTCTAATCGGATTAATGAACTCATATGACATAATCCCATAGCATAATCCACGTTATGATTGAAGACAGATGTGTATACAGGTATACAGTCAATTCACAACGCTTGGACATCCATGTCACGCACAATTGAAACTTTTTACGCGAATTCCACAGATACTCAATACAAGTTATTTGCAAGAAACACTTTGCCACGCTAGAAATTACAAAAACAGCATTAAAATTTATGAGATCGCATTGTTCCGTCATTTGCAATTGTTTACAGCGTTGCATAATAGTTTTCTTGTCTATAGTCCACAAGAATATTTGACCTGTGGTGTTAAAGTTAATACTAGTGTAGTAATAGTAATAAAAGTGGAACTTATTTACTTGTATTCTGAAACTGATTTTTTTGTGGTTTCAATAATTTCTTAAAATTTATTTAAAATCATAATTGGTTCTTTCTCACATAGGCAATTAAGGAAATTCTTAAACAACTTCTGTTCTGTTTTAATTATAGTCTCTTCCACATAAGGAACATAGAAAACAAACTAGCCCATTATGTTATCGCTAAGAGCACTAACATAATTTACTTCTTCTGTTTTAAAACTAATTTCACTTGAAGATAACGCAAACGGCCTGCATTGTGTTCATGACCGTCTAAAAATAAAATTGTTTATGTTATGAATGCCGTATTGAAACATGCCACTGTTTCTGGGCAGTATTTTCTCTATTCAAATTTTAGTTTAATTCTTATCCGGTATTATCTATAATGTGAATATTTGCATTAGATTAAGCTAGTTCGTTATGGTTTGTGCAGAATCATCAGTGCACTCTTATAGCCTTATTTTATCATCTTTACCATTCGAAGTGGTTTCTCTCGAGCACAGATGTCTATTTATACAATCTTGAGTAAGCAATCAAATAAGTATTAAGCAAAGCCGTATGGCCCTGCGCGTCGGCAGCTGTGTGGTCAGAGCAGGTCTGCCTTATTATGCACGAGATACTCATTGATTTCACGTTGTTTACGATGGCATTACGTTTACTTTCAATGTCCGATTTCTCGATGTTACAAATTAAATCAAACTGCGCTAGGCCTTTCAATATTTAATAGCCGCTTGCTATTTAGGTTGTAAGTCTTGTTTGTTACTGGTCTTGCTGTATCTGCATTTGGCTTGGCATGTTAGGTCTGGTTCACCGTAGTCATTAAAATACAAATTTACAATTTTGCTATAATGTTCGAAATCGTCGCTTTGATAAATGCGAAAAATACACCGTCTTTTTTTCATCGATTAAGTAGATTAGATGTAGACTCATAGAAAGGGAAATCAAGGGACCACAAAGCTATGCAATAAAGTCCCTTTCCCTGTCGTAACAACGTTAAACAACCTACTTCGCAGAGCAAAGGATCCTTGAAGCAAATTGTTCGTCCATCTGGCCCGTCCATCGCAATCATGTTAGGCCCTCGCCCGTAAAATTACGAGATGTAACCAGACTGGGGGACTTATGAAAGGGGTTATTGCCTCGGAACTATCTATCAGACGGCCGTGCATATGTGCAGGGAGCGAATAAAGTTTATTTGTATGGCGCAGTGGCGTCGGCCCCCTGATAATCAAGCGATGGGTGGGGCGGCCGCGCGCCGGTTAGTACCACTCGCGATCGTGCGCCGACACCACGCTTGCTTTTGCCAACTCAGAAGTTTCGATTTCGATCTAACGATATCGCCAATATAAACTTTGTTCCAAATACAAGACGGACGCGTCTAACGCAAATAGTTAATTTTTTGAAAGAATGTCAGAGCAACCGTCGAAAATTTTAAACCGACTACGCCGGAGTCTTTTCTTTCCCGATATATTAATTCTTGTCTATGACAACAATTAACAAACGAGTGTTTTCCAAGCTGAAAGGGAAATCTTATGAACCAAAGAAGACATTTTGTGAAAAATGTGACATGAAGTGATTGATCTATGTGCAGTGTTACGTGAACGTAGGAAGAACGTACATAATTCTGTAAGAACACGAGTTGTTTGCAAGTTATCGAAACAGTCAAGTGCCATCAAAAGTCAAGCTTTATCAAAATTATCGTTCTAATCTAACGCAAAGTCATACATATTACGTATGGATTTAGTAGTGTGTAAATCTTATTTATGTAAAATTAAGGCGAAGTGCAATATTGGAATATATCCAAAGATATTATAAATCGGTGACTGAACAGAATCTTAAATGTTTAAATCGGGACTATTTAACCGGTCGAGGGGCACGATGGGTGATGCTGTGGAGGTTGAAGACAGCCTCGAGCTAGAGTACGATATGTGGGACGGCCAGTTTGACTTCGTGGGACCCCAGGACCCCCCGGTAGAGCCCCGGCCTCGCATCACATCTGACACCAGCCTCTCTGAGGACCTATTTACCGGATTACCTTTGACGCCTCATTTGACAAACGGACTGAACGGTGGAAAGAAAACTGCTGCACATCAGTGGTGTGACAATTTGTCTGATCAAGTGAGATTTTCTTCAAATTTTCCTATCTTTTATCTATTCTCTTAGTCAGAGTAAGTTGTTTATTGATCTGTACAAAAGGTTTACAATTATATCCAGACTGGCTACCGTCATAACTAGTTTGACGTAAATTGATTTCCCCTTTTTAGTCAACTAGGACCATTATTTCCTTAATTGAGTCATGTTATTATTCATTTGTTTAAGACTGTTTGTTTGTAATACTAATATAACAATTCCAATTAAAATGGATCTTGTACGTGCGATATTCTTTTGGTTTTTTTTAAAAGTAGGTACTAATCAGTATTTAAATATGTTAACTTTGTTAACTTTGTATATCTACATACAATCGTATCCAGACGAAATCGTCTCCGATCGCAAAAAGAGAATTTCCATTATTGTATTGTAGTATCCAGCTGGCGATGCGTATCCGCCGACTACGGAACTTAATCGAAAACAAAAGTTTTTCGGGCGACTGGAGCGAAACGGACTCGAACCCCCGCCCCAGCATCGGTGCCATCTCCGTCGTCGCCAGTGCCGATTTGCTCGCAAATGTCACGGCCTGTCACGCTATCCATTCCATCTTACTACCATGCAGCATTTTCATCGATCAAACACCCTTTATCATCATCTGTCACACGATGTTTACCTGATACAAGATCAAATATTGCTACTTTTGATTCTATGGCACTATCTTTACCGAGTTTATCTGCGTTATCTTCGCTTGTAACCGGGGATTTATCTCGGTCAGTTTTATTTTTCACGCAGTCACTCAGTACTGTTAAAAATTAACTAAAATGTTCGGCTTTTTTTACAAAGAACAGAATTTAACAATAGACAAGAACATCAGGAACATAAGGTCAAAAACCTCCAAGCACCGAAAAAAAATGTTTTTCGTATCATGAATATTTTTCGTTGTCTGTTATTTTCAGACAATGCGATATTTAAATACTGTATTTATTCCCCTGTTGATTCTAAATGTTGATTACAAAGGAAAATACATATAAAGTGAAGAACTTATAGATCCATTTCTTCAGCCTGTTTTGCATAACGCTCGTGCTCAGTTATTGATTATGTAAAGTACTTTCAATAGGTATTTAGAAAACAGTGATGATCGTTGTCTTACCTTTCTATTGCTACTAGCTCACAACTAATTGAAACAATCCAATCATGACTTACGACGATAATTTGGCGTTATGTAAACATTTGATTGATAATTCTACATCACCTTGCTCTAAAACTAAATTAATACATACATAGTTGTTGTACCTTTAGACCTATAAGCAAAACTTGGTTTAATAAAATTCATGTTTCTTTAAAATATTAGTTAATAACAGCTTGCTGTTTTATCAGATTGATGTATTGTTATTATTCTTTAGATATTCAGTTAAAAGATTTTTCCGATGACTTTATCCTGATCTGAATATCAAATCAAAAACAAGATAAGAATAAACAGTTTTCATTGTCTTTACAATTTATCTACACTAAAAAATATTGTTGACTATTATTGCAATCGAAAACGTAGATTTTTATCACGGATCAACTAATTATTGTAGCGGCTAGATCTCAGCTATTGTAACGAATGTGAGAACGAATTCAATTAGGTATAAGATATAAAAAAAATGCGCCTATTCTCCATCACAATCTATTATACAGAATGCAAAAATTGTCTGTAGAGAAGTACAATGGATAAAAGAAATAATAAAATGAATTATCTATCATCATAATTATTTTTATCCATGCAGTTACAAGTTGTAGTTCAATTTTGTTATCAGCGAAAGGAGTTCCACTTCCAAAAAATCTTGTTTCATTTTTTACCCCATTAGCAGTAGCTAAGCAGAGACCTTTTTTTATCCATCACTTTTCTCAGTATTGAGCTATCTGCTGTCACTCAGGCATATAATTACTAAGATCATCCAGCCACCTTCTTCTATATACATTCATGCAACGTTTAGGTTTCTTTTATTATTTATTTATTAGTGAAAACTTTAATTACTCCTTGTTTATTTTGGTCTGGGCGTAACTGATGTGTTTATTATAATAGGTGGATGTTACATCGTCGATTCTAATATCTTCATGCGTCAGTCAAAATGGTTCAATTTCTGCAGTGACCAGGCTGAGTGACCAGGCTGAAGTTAACGTTGTTCTTATTTTATCAAACGATTTCCTTTCCAGACAATTCATATTCGCAACACGTGACCCATAAATACCTATGTATTACTGGAATTAATATCTATGGTTAGATTAGCTATCGGAAAATACTAACACTTAATAAATTGATTAGGTGCCAATATCTAATCAGATATCTTTAACATCGGAGCTTACCTTTATTATTTTACGAGGAATCATTTAGTTTGGTTTGGCTGCAACAATAAGAGACGCGGTGCTAGAAATTGAGTAAGTAACTCTATCTGTAACTATCTTTAAACTCATTCATTAAATAAAGTGTAAACAAAAATTTTAATAGGGAAACTCATCATGATCTCCATAAGCATAAATAGTCTAACTGGCAAATATTTGCTAACATTGAAATGCATAAGGACATTTGGCATTGTTAGCGTAATTAAATTAGTCATAATTAATGTGTGCCACGGCCGAGGCATCACGGAATGCCCTGCATTTACTACCACTGTGTTTGTGCCCGCTACCAGTCTAGCATCGCGTGCAGTAGTCAATGCTTCACTAGACTTCCCCTATCATTGTTAAACGTAAAAATAAACGGATTTTAACAAAAAACAACCTTGCTGTACCTTCGTTCATTACTTAATAACCAGTTTTCGTTGTTGCTATTGTTCATGAATTTCTAAGAAATCTACTGCACTTTTGTTGCAAATGGTTGTCTAAACAAACAAGTTTAGCTGCCCTACCCATGGAGGTATGTAATCATGTATGTGTTCCATTCTGTAGTTACATTTTAGTTACTTTCTTAATACATGCATATTACTGCCGAAGTGCCGAGTGCAGAGTGGAAAGAGTAGTTATGCTAAATTTGGAAATTTCTTGGGCTCTGGAACGAATTTCAGAACTTGGCAGAAAGAGCCACTTTTTTGGACATATCACATACACAACACACAGTACATTCATAAGTTAGCACTAAATCGGGGCGTCAAAAATTATATAACATTACAAACTTTAAATAAAAAAACTCAATTACTTTAAAATTACCCTACATTATTAGTGCGCTCTCAAAGAATATCATCAATGCATGAATAGCGAACAATATTATCAACGGACCCGCCGCTATCTTCACTTTTAGGTCAAAGTCTGTCAACGCTGACGATCTAATTAATCAAATTAGACACAACGACTGGGACCGTTACGTGGAATGCGTCGTATAATGCATATCGATTCACTTGCACGGAACGGCTTACCGCACGAGTCGCACGACGACCCACAGGCGCGCTGGTGGGAATTAGCCACGCTGTGGCCTGTGCGGTGACCTAACCAAGTCGTAGAAAGAAACTTAAATTATAAAATACTGTCATCAAATAACTAATTAATAAAGAACAGGCAGATATTACTAAGAAGCCTCTTGAAGTTATTGATATTGTTACAAAAGCATTCCTAAAGATTTTTAGCGCTATTTTGATAATAAAGATCTTGTGAAGGCTTGAAGCATGTTATATCCGGGATTCAGAGTTTGTAAAGAATAAGGCCTAACATTAAGAAAATGATTAGGTACGTCAAATGTATCTCTGCCCAAAATGTATCAGTTTAAAAACGAAGACTCTAGAACAATTTCGTATGACTCGCACCTGCGACTTTTGTACGTCCGCTAGCACCACAAACACACTGAGTGGCTCCATCAAATACACATTCCCATTTGAAATATTCCTGCAATATTCACACATAATGATGATTACCTAAAATTTGAATTGCATGTCGCACCATACACATAACGTCATCAGAGCGATATATTGTGTTTTTCATAACTTATCCTTTTTCTAAAGCGATTCTTCACACATAAGCTAAATGCATGCTATCGATTCGTGTATGCGGAACGCCGCACGAGGAGCAAGTCTATGGCTGCGGGAATTAGCCACGATGTGCGATGACCTGTGGCTTACACGACCGGCACTAATTGCTAGGCGCTAACTGTTGTGCATGACAGTGCATATATGGACTTACAATACACCATAACTTAAAATACACTTCGGCAATCTTCTCTAAACAGACTACGAGTGTTTCTGCTAAGTCAGAATTCCAAAAACCATAATTTGTGCTTAAATGAATTACAATTTAACCTGAAGATGCAATGGATTTCTTATTTATTTCGTTTTACACAACAATTCTTCTAAGAAAAGTCGTGCTGAAGTTGTATAACAAATCGACGTCGAGTTTTCTTATTTCTCTGCAAAAAGTCAAACGACATGAGATATTTCAACATAACCATACGTATGCATAGCTTCCACATAACATTACCTGTTTATTTAAAACCAACTTATATTTTCCTAACTCACAACGCAAAACAATGGCTGTTTTGATATTTTGAGATTCCAATATACATTATTAAAAAAAACTCTAAGAAATTAATTTTTACTTTCTAATTATTACTAAATAATAGCGTTTAGATCGATGCTATCGATAATAGCGATTAATTAACGATGATATCCAATAATGTTAAGTACATACAATGTGGATATTAATGAATATTGAATATTGAAATATTGAGAAACGTAAGAATTATAAAAAAATCTGCTTGGGCCTATTTCAAAATTCATTTCCTCAACAAATTAAACTGAAGATGAAGCAAAAACAGAGACGCAAACAAATAAGCTAATAAATAAATAAAACGTTAGCATACACGCAACAGTAGGAAGCACTGTGAAACTAAATGTCACCAGCCATTCTGACGGTAATTGAACGAAACTAAGAGCCGCAAAATCCATCTGTGGAAGTAAACGTACAGCCGCTAACAAACGGCTGGAAAGTTGCTAGACATAGACAAGTTGGTTCAAGATAATGTGTTCGCTCAGGGAAGTCACGAGCACTCACTTTGCTTGCTATTCAGCCAAAGTGCCTATTGATCGCACCTAGCGATAGTAATCATAGTAACATAGCTATCTGTTACCGCTCAATTGCCTCTGAGAAACACTTTCATTGTTTTAATTGTAAGTGATGCCCACGTCTTGCACTATATCGAGTAAAGTTGTCCTAATACGAATAGTAATTGACGTTTTCCTTGTTTTGTTTCGTAGTCTTCTACATTTACATAATATGCAAACTTCTTTATACCTTCATTCAATGAAAAAGCAAGCCCATTACGCATTCGGATTTTTTGATTTCACTGAAACATGGTTCCGGATTAATGCTTCATCATTCTTTTCCCATAACTGATCAAATTACTTACAATATTCTTTATTAATACAATTAATGCTATTAAACCGTAATTCACAGTAATATACAAATATTAGGTAAGCTGGTGCTTGAAAAATGCATTTCAACTTAGTGTTGCAACACGACAAGTGACAAGTGTCTCAACAGTCGGTCACACAGTATAAGAAGGTATAGGTACGTATTAATACTTGACCTACCGTGACTTACAGAGGTTATTTAAAAACATAAGGCGAATAACGTCTAGAAAGATTCCACTGCTGTAGTCATAACATATTCGTAAAGTGAACCAAGTTCGTTTCTACATACGGGCTTTCGTCAATATTTCAACAATTATTTCAATATTTGTCTGTTGATTAAACATTTGCTAACATGGCTGAGATCACTCTGCTTCTCATCAACATTTTGGTCATATCTTTTATCCCATATTGAATGTCAAAGGTCATTTTCACGTTAACAGTGCTGTTCTTGTTCGTTGTTAACTAAATTCACTGATAAATTGTTGTATTTATCTCAATAGCTCAGAGTCGAGTGTAATAACACCTTCTTGTTTGACATTAGATTACATTATTAATCAAAACAACACTCAACAGTCTATTTTATTACTAAGACGTTATCTTCGACCATTACCGGAGAAGAAATTCGATAAAACAAAATTACCTTCACTTTCACTGATACCTGGTGCTCACATCTCAATCTTAGTCCGTTGAATAGACGCGCAATCTTGTTCTTATTATTGCTACAAGTAAATTTTATAACAAATAATTATTTATCATTATATCGGCGTATGTATGCGAAATGATTGATGTTATGAAAGTAAACACCGATCACCGAGAAGTCACATGATACTTATTCGCATGTTTTTTATCTTCGTTCGAGACACGACACTGACAATCGAGTGATTTTATTTTATTAACTAATCTTCATTAATAATACTAATAGTTTCCAGTTCAAAGTATAAAGCAGCATTGACATAACCATATTATTTGGTAAATAAAATACCTATCGTCAATTCATCGTCAATTAAAATGTTGGTTCTCTTTGCCAAAACATTATTGCCTCCTATTGCACAGTCCTCAATAGAACCCTATCAGGTGAACTACCCATATTTCTATCGAATTAAATTTAATCTTGCCATGCAATGCAGTTTGCTGAAATAGACAAATTTAACATTGTATTAATTTTCAGCCTTCTAACTGTAAATCGAACCATCCCAATACATTTCTAGCAGCATTAATTGATTTTAACGACCGGTAATAATATGAATTATAATACGTGACTTGACAAAAACTATAACTAATAAAAAAGCGAGAGCGAGCCCGGACCGCCCGAAGCAACAGGTGAAACCGGCGGAACTCCGAACTCAGAAGATAATCACATAACATCGAAAAGAGGATACTTACAAATCGCATCTACACCAAAATTCTTGTTTTAATTATTCACATCTTCACCTTTGCTTGCACATAATGGATTTAATGACTCTCTCTCTTGAAACACAAAAGCATATTTGCTTATATTAACTATTAAAGCGTCTTATTATAGCTGTTACGATGTAGCAGCGACTCGTGAAGAATTGGAGCTGTTTTCCTGGGGCGTAAAATGTCTACCATTAGATTCGCTGAATTCACCTACAAACAAAAGTGTAATTACTGCAACAGCAGTCGGCTACAAAGGCTTGATCTGTGATCATAAACCGAAGAAAGTTCTCTATCAATCGGTGCACCGAACTCATCAAGTATTTTTTACGATTTACGTTCCATTACATCTTTCAACAGCTCCGAACCCATGTTAACAATCGTGAAAGTAAACAAATTGGATATTTTATCAAACACGATGATCGACGTAACGATAATAGTTTAAGCAGGAATTAGGTATACTTTCACAGGCACGAATATTTAATAATAAAAAGATTATAATTCTAAAGGCATAATGCGTATTCTGCCACGTTTGTCATCAATGTGATTCACTTCTTGGCACATCTTCAACTTACTCACACAACATTGGTTATTTTTGTGGCTTATTTCATGAATGACTTACTCGAAATCGTATTTAATCGGTCTTCCTCACTAATGAATGCGCTACCATTTTCAGGCTTAGCATCTTTTTGCTGCTTTCGTTATAAAAACTAACGTTATTAGAAATTGTACAATTTTTAAACACTTTTAAGTAAAGTCTAATCGTCAATCATGACTTCCCAGATACTGTTTTTTACTCAAACATTTTAAGTAAATTAATATCATTAAAGCTCATCCATCATAATTCCACTTCATTGCGTTTTAATGTATTCTATTACATAACGTTTTGGTACATTGGTCATACGCGTTCGTCAGACTGAGACACCTCTAAATTATAAGCTTCCTGGTTTGTCACATCTTGTTACTAGAGTAATTGTAACTCATTGACTCGTTGAGGCAGCATATTTCTAGGAAGATGTTATTGATTCACATGTGAAACACCACTAGTACAATGTTTAAGTGAGTCAAAATATTTGATGTTTGCCATACTTACCTTGAAGACAGAAATGGATGCTTTAAAGTCAATGTTACAAATGTTACAATTTGCAAACGTTTTCAATGCCTGATATTTCTCGCCTATGTTCATTCATGCATGACCGTGGTTGAGTTCCACTTACTATGTAGCTTATGTTAATTACACACGACTAAAAATAACCGAATTTAGTGATGCACTAAGTATTAAAGGATTACACGCAATGATTCACGCTTATCTGCTCATGAAGAGGAATTAATAAATTTGAAAAAGTTTAAGAGCATCGCGATGTACCTTTATGGGACGAACATATCGGATGATAATAACAAGACACAAATTCTTGCAACTACATTTTGATTTTGAAACACCTAATAATCGAACTACATATTTGCACGTAAAAAGTAAACTTAAAACGTTAAAAGAATATTTACATGTTCTAAAAATATGATAAATGTTAACTAGATGATACACAACATATGTTTAATATAAAATGGCTACACTACTGCAATTTATAAAAAGATTCTAAACAAAAATAGCTCGGATTTCCTGAAAATTTTAACGAGGTTGAATTTAATTAGTTAATAATAAATTGCAAAGCATTTCAAAGTAAAGCGGTATCCGTCGATGTTAAAATTGATTAAGCAGCTCAAATTATTATCGGTAGTCAGAGATCTTGCAATAAGCTTTGAGTATGACTCAAGGATGATCCACAAATAATTATGAATCAAATGCATGTACATACCGCTTGCTTTGATTGAAATATTATTTTTGGTCGAACTGAAAAAGCACGCACATTAAAAATACACTCGTAACAAAGAGAAGGATCAACATTTTGTAACGAAGGCTCTAAGCCAAACTTAAAAATGTAAGCATGTATAATAGGTTGGTATTTATTTACAATCAAAGAGGTATAAAAACTATGTTGTAACTAATGTTTTTTATTACTATAAGCAACAAGAAAATTGGTGTAAAATCAGGGCTGAGTTGAATTTAGATACTGAAAATATAGAAGTTAATTTTTAAGTGCGGACTTTAAAATAAATCAGATTAAATCGTGTTTCCTTATTCCATTTCATACCCTAAAAGGTCGAAAGGAGAATAAATAATCACGGCAAGTTATTTAAGTATTATTATTATATAACATCTTCGAAGTAATAACAAATATGATCCGTACTTGCGATTAAAAATTGATGACGACACGAGAATAATTTATTACTCGAGTAAAAGCTCGTGTCTAGTGGAAAGTTCGTATGGTACCGGCCATTACTTAACAGTAATCTATTCTGCCTTAGAATGCATTAGGTAACGTATGTAATAACTTTATAAAACAGAAGTTGTAATACCTGGATTTCATTTCTTAAACCTCGGAAGAATCTAAAAGACGTAGTCTTCCTCGCAACTTTTAATTTTAACTTTTTGGTTTTGCATCAAAAGTTTGGGTTATTATCCGCGGCTAGCCTATCACGACTGCAGTTGGTCACGCAATCTCTTGAGCCACCGAAATGACAAATAGGAACACGTTCATATTATTAAACAATCATGTGAACAATATCGGGAAGATGTTTTGCAATCTGCGGTCATGAGAACGAGAAGCGGTCATGCAAAAATATATGTTATGTTTGCAGTCGCTGAGCATTCATTAACCTTTTCAAGATTTACTACATATTACCACAGATAAAACAACTATTACGGTATTAAAAATATTTGCTATATGTACTTTTAATGACTAATTTAGTATGGCAAATACTTATTAAACAATTGTTTCAAGAAGTATTCTTTAGCAAATCATTTCCTTTCTTACTCCCAAAAATTGTCCAAAGGCGAAACAAATGATAGACATATTATTATTTTAGGAATACGACACGGTGATACAATCCTAAAGTTCACATAAAATTTTGAAAGTACCACCTACATTTTCTTCCCTCACACCGATGTCTCCAGAAACTTATACTTTGTCTTAAAAGTTAGTTTTTCTTTTAATAAAGAAGATACGAGAGACACAGATACTATATGCACCGTCATAGCAAATCTAAGTCTGTAGGTAGTAGGTAGCAATTGAGTCTTAGGTAGGTATATACATATTGAAATAGCCCACAACTCCTGATAATAAGTATTGTTATTTGCCATCAGGTGCAACTTCTCCAGCAGCAAGTGACGTCACTGGCGGACACGCAGAGCACCGCGGACGAGCGGTACGCCCGCGCCAAGGCCGACAACGCAGTCCTGCAAGCGCGGGTGCACATGCTCGATGAACAGATCAGAGAGGTTAGTTCATCTACATATACTTTACTAATCTCATCTCACCAAGTTGATGCGAAACATGAAGCGATAGACAAAGCTCTGCCTTATTCGACGCCATGGCTACGTCGTCGGCTACATATCCAAGCAGTTAATATCGCTTATTCCTCGTCGTGCCACCAACTTGTTCCACCAGTGGCACGACAAGGAATTGTCATTCCTCGTCGTACCACTGAGTGCAGGTACATGCAGGGAAATATTGATGAGCAGAAATGTATGGTATTGGCGACGTTACCAAGCCGACGCCAAGTGAGTTAGGTACCATTAATTTCAATAATAACTGGTTGTTCAATATAAGAGATCTGCTTCTAGGCTTCCTAATAAGGCAGAGCTCTACTATTCCCTTCATCTTTGCTCCTATCTGTCAATTTATAAAGATAAAAATCTTTTCAGCATACACATCATCTTTGGTATCTTCCTCATTATTATTAGATTTTAACAATGTCAGAAACTAATGAGAATTACTAGTATACTCTAGGCGCGATACTAGTAAGCGCGTCTTCCGCTGTCCTAGTGTTAAATATAAAACATATTTCACTTCTTGATTCCAGATCGAATGCAGATGTGAGGAGCGCATCGCAGAGGAACAGCGGCGGTGTCGCGAGGCGATCGCTCGAGTGGAACGTGACAGAGACGCTCAGATGGCCATCCTCACTGACCGCCTGGCCACAGCAGAGGCGGAGGCGTCAGATCTCAAGCAAGAGGTAAGACGGATGGAAGTACTTCTAAACAATAAACAGAATACTTGACTGTGTTTAACCTCAATTAGTATTCTGGGCTTGCAACGTTGAGTAGGAGTTGAGACTACACAGAGAGACGGTCATGTGAAATAAACACTTTGATTGACATAATTGTACGAGGAAAGGAAGACAATAGCAATTAATCGAACCCGGTGTGAAAGAAAATAAATTGTTTTTAATATATTTATATTCAAATTAATCAAATACACTTTTATAACTCGCCCACAGCCGCAGCATTTCTGAATGAGACTTGATTGAAAACTGACTGCTACAAATTCATATCGGAAATTCCCCAACTATTTTCCAACTCATTTTTTTTAACCTTGTCTAAATGTCAAAGAAAGCAACATTTTTACTTATTCATTCATTTAACTTTTAAACCTAATTTCAATTCAATACATTATTTGCGCACTTCTTATCTGGGTCTAGACTGAATGTGGAGCATTGGGTTAAAACTAACGTAATTATTTACATTTCTACGTCTATAAATTATGTATCAGCTCGGTAAAAGGACAGCTGGGTTGTAACAGTGGATTACTTACATAGCAGAATGTCTGTAGATAACGCTAGCGTAATTAGAATGCAGACTAGAATCCGTGGGATGGTGCAATTCTCCGTCCGAACCAATTTATCTTCACATTTGATCGCTCTTTGCTTCAATATTGTGTCTCCATTCCTTGGGGTTATTGACAGAGGAATTCACGGAAAGCCTCTGGACTGCTTTAATGGCAATTAATAAACCGTAAGTGGCATGTTAAAGATTTATTGCTTTAAAGATGGTTTAAAAGTAAGGATGAACTTAATGATGAAGATCATCTATCTAGGTATTATATGTAGTATAATAATAAATTCTGATATGAACAGGACTGACATTTTATTGCAAACAGCTTTCAACCGCCAGGGTTATGATGACCAGTCGTATGGGAGGTCCGCATGGGTACTAAAAGATGATTCTAATAACTGCCACCACGTCAATTCGACTTCAAAGATGATTTTAGTGATAAAAACCACTGTTCCGAAATGATAAATAATTTCTAACATTACCTTTGTATTATCAGGTGGGTCGGCTTCGTGGAGTAGCCGAGACGCTCCGAGCGAATGCAGACTTGGCAGGTCGAGCCCACCGTGAAGCTCAGGAGCAGGTGGGCGAACTCGCCGCTCAACTAAGCGCAGCGCGCGAAGCTGAGAGACGGGAGAGGGACACTGCGCAAGCAACTGCTGATTTACTCGCAACGGCCAAGCTGGAGCTACAGAGAATGAGGGAAGCGCCGCCGCCGCCGCCCGACCCGCGGCTAGATGAGCTGAGGAAGGAGCTGACACTGCTCAGGACGCAGAACAAATGTAAGTAGCTTAGTAGTTTTCTCATTCGTATTCTAATTTAGAAAGTTGTCGATGGAGAAGAGATTAAGGAGGCCTGAGGGTAGTCGTGTGGTTTTAAACTTCACTTCACATGTGTGAACGCGGGCGATGGTCTAAATCACGACGCGCACCTATGATTTTTTCTATGTGTGTATTAACCACTAGCTCGACGGTGACGGCAAATATCGTGAGGAACTCAGCACAGTTGAATACCAGTATTGGAATCTAGTCACCCTGTCAAGGTTTACATAGTCGCTCCTATGAAAAACTGGACCAGGAAACGAACGATAATTGGTTTTTCAGTAACATTTCATAACAGTAAAAACTAGTTGGCAATTCCAAATTAAATAAATATTGCTGTGTATCTCTGACCCTGACCAATGTGCAGTGTGCACTATTCTTCGGTGTCCGAAAATTTTAAGTTCTTATACTTTCCTATAGCTTTATCGGAAGCACAAGAGGAGCTGCAGGCGCAAATCCTCACACGCGGCGTGGAGGAGGGTCGCAGCCTGCTCGATGGCGTCAGCGGGCCGCTCGTCTCCACCAACTCGTTGGCGCACGAGCTCTCTCAGATGAGCGACGATGAGGTAAACATTCATACTTTACATACAAACTTTACGAATTACACACGATGTATCGATATGAAAAAAGGCGATAATGTCAATTATGGTTACATTTATCAATATTTACAGCACCTAATTCCCTAAATTGCATGTTTATGAAGGGACAATCATGTACCAAATCTAAAACATCTCATTAAAAGATGAATTCTATTTTATAACAGAAAATTATTTAGATTTATAAAATTATAATAAACATATTCATACAAGCACTAAATGTTACAATCATGTTACCAAAAAAACGAAATGATAGTTCAACTTTCACAAAATGAATACTTGAAGCATCAAAATATGCCAATAAGCATTTCCAATAAAAATATATTATGCATGTAAGATAATCGCTATTTCTTTCAATGTTTAAAATTGTATACAGGCGATTCCGTTGGTTTAACCATTCATCTATTCACATGACATAGATGCTTTGCTTGAATACTGACTTATTTGCGAAGCTATATTTTTATGTATGCATTTTTGCAGCTCCACGATACACAAACTGATCTCAACGTAGAGATGGAAAAGGTACGATTTTTTAACTAACTGTGCATGTTTGAACCTTTAGATACCCTACTAACTTATGCATGCTATCTGCTACAATCCTAAACTAAAAATGAATCCATACATTTATATCAAATGGTACCTTTTTCATGCTATGCATTATCTAGTGCCGCCAACAAACTATCATCAATATACACAAATTTCAACGCACTGTTTTCAGTTGCCATGGTATTTGGTGTGATTTTATACCTAACGGCCCTCTGCATCCCAAAAGGCTTATATTTAAATGAATTCATTTTCTTTTTACAGTTGCAGAAAGCTTTAAAAGAACAACAGGATGTCAACGTTCAACTGCGAAACTACATCGATGGTATCCTGTTAGCTATAGTAGAAAACTATCCACAATTATTAGAAGTCAAGTATCAAAAAGAGCCTCCAGGCACCAAGTCATAACATAATTATAATGTAACAGTTCAAAGTTTATCCATACATCAATTTGTTCGAGGTTTATATATATATATATATATTTTATATGGGTGACATTGATTTCAATAATAAATTACTAAAAAAATTCATAGAGTAATTGATAATAAATGTAATGTTTGTACTGTGATAGAGAATTCTTTCATATTATAAAAGATTTGAAGAAATGAACCATGAAAATTCCTTATAGATGTTTAAAATATTATGGTTTTACAAAATGATAACTAAAATTAACCATTTAATTGTAAATATTGTGAATAATAATGATTAAATAAACACTATGAAAACTGTTATAATATCTCCGTTTATATGCTTATTTCAGTTTAATATTAACTCGATATATTTTAATTGTAGTTAATTAATTATAGCATAAAAATGTATTTATATACAGATCTGTGCAAAATATGCGTTATTATTTACGCTATTCAACAAAGGCCAGGCCGTCCATAAAGTTATTAGTAACTACTTAAAGCAATTATTATGAAAGACTGGAGAGAATGATAATTTTGGGTGCATATGTAGATAATAATGTATAATAATTATAAAAACATAATTAAGATAAGGTACCTAAAATGATGAAATTAAATTGCCTAAAGCCATTATAATGAAGCGTAACCCTACTGTGTTAGACAACGTAGCTTCAATCCCTAGTACCTAAATTGTAAATTGTTAAATTGTTAAGAGAATTGTGTACCTATATTTTTACAATGAGATATTACTATAATAAGGTATTAGTTAGGTATATAGGCATTTGTGTACATTTTGATAACAATCATTAAAAAACTAGTTGTAAATGTATAGAATTATATTCTTCTAATTAGTCATTCACATAAATTAAATGAATTGTAATTACACAGTCTTTTATTTCAGTATTCTTAGAAACTATTCATGGTTTTCTGCATCCTCATCACCATCTTTTTCATTTGGATCCAAATTACTCAGCATCTTTTGAACGTCTAGACGTAACATCATAAATTTTGGATCCATGTAATCCTGAAATAATAATCTATAAGTCAAGCAGGTGTATGTCGTCATCCAAACTAAAAAAACTTCACGTCCTTCGTAGTTTTTGGAAAAATGATTAGGTGAACGCACAGTTATCCGAGCTACCGAAGGAATCGAACGAAACTAATTTTAGTATTATATGTATAAAATAAATAATAGAAATGGCAACAAATAATAATTAATTCGGCGCGTTCGATTCTTTCGATGCAAACGGAATATGCAAAGTCAAAATCACTTTGATTCAGAGCGTTCACGGTAGAAACATAATTTTAACAGAAATGATATGATGTGTAAGAAGATGACAACTTTTTGATAATATGACTTCATGTGTTGTTTTACCTTATATGCTCCTGAAGTCGATTCTGAAGCTTGTGGTTGTAAACTATCGGCCACGACTCCAATATCGTCCATATGCAAGCTGTTAGGTAATGTTACTCTGCCAACATCAGTTTTCTGTCTTAAATCCATTTGTTTCTTCAATTTTATGCTTACTAACTCCTGAGCAATCGCTTTCATTGCAGACATCACGTTTGAATCACCTTCGTCTCTAGACACTGACACGTTTTGAAAACTATCCGGGAATGTATGAGAACTTTCTAAATTATAAATTGGCACATGTTGCGTGGATTTGCATAAAGAACATTGTTGTCTACCCTCGATCTGCTTCTTCTCATTATGAAGAGCTAATCTTTCTCTTGATAAAGACACCTTTTCTTTCGCTATTTGTTTCTCCCTCGCGTTAAGTGACACTGCGTGTTCTTGCAAACGGCGTATTCGCTCTTCATATTTGCTCTGTATTAATTCAGCTTCAGAATACTTTTTGTCAGCATGAGATTGTTTCTCCATCGCAGCTTTAACTAATAACTCTAAATCGCGACCCCTGTAATAATAATACATTCGATTTTATATAACATTTCGAACACCTTTTTCTATACCTCCTATACCTCCTAATATTATAAAGAGGAAAGATTTGTTTGTTTGTTTGTATTAAATAGGCTCCGAAACTACTGAACCGATTTAAAAAATTCTTTCACTGTTGGAAATCTACACTATCCCCGGCTGACATAGGGTACTTTTTATCCCGGGAAGAGGAGGTATTAAAAAAAATTACGCGGAGGCGGCCGCTAGTTACTTAAATTTTAAGAACATACTTGGCTAAAATCCTCTGTTCATCCATGTGCATTTGTTGCTTTTCTAGATTCAATTTTAATCTATCTTCGGAAACTTCTTCTAATTGAACTTGCAGTTCAGCTTTCATTTTCTGAAAAGAAGATAAGCCACATAACCAATCTATTTAACTCTATTTTGTTTCTAAACGAATTGCTTGATCTATACAGTGATAGAGATTCTCGACTTCTTACCTCAAGCTCTTGCCTTAAATTTTGGATGGCAGATTTTTCCTTAGCCAAAATAACACTATCTTTTTGAATCTGCATTTTCTCTTCATTTATTTTGTCTATTTTATCGCGGAATTCTTTTTGAATGTCCTCTTTCAACATCTGTAATGTAATTTGCATTATTTATTAGGTAAAATCATGAATCAAGTTTGATAAAAAGTTTATTCATAAACGTAACCTTAATTTCTTCATCTTGCTTCTTCAAAACATTCTTAGCAAATTCTGTTTGTTTACTAAATGTTGCCTTTTCGAATTCAAATTCCATTTTCTTTTGTTTGATAGCTGCCATCTCTCCCTCTATAGACTGTAAATCGTTTACACAAAATATTTAAATACCGTTTTAAAACACCTATCAATCTGAATTTTAACCAACTGTTTGTTACCTCATTCATTTGTTTTAATCTTGTTTCCAGCAATTTTATTGTTTCTCTACTTTCCGTTTTCTCTTTTTCCAAATTTTCCCGGTCAAGTTTCAACTGCTGGATCATATCTAAAACAGTTATTTAATGCCTATTACCGATGAATAGAAAAATATCGTTGAAACTATTATGAAGTTTGAAGCTTCGTACCAGTTATTTGGGTTTGCCTAACTTGTATATTTCTCTCGGTGTCACGTTGTGTGTCTTCGGCTAGAGTCTGGACCCTGTCCACCAATTGTTGGCAATGTGCTTTGGTCTCCTTTACATCGGATACAAAATTCTGTAAATCGGAGGAGAACCCAGCAGCATCTTGAATAAGTGCTTGTTCTTGTTTTACTGCATTCCTGCATTTTTCGAAAGCATGATATGTCAATTATTTGTAACATAATAAAGTTTATAAATAAAGAAAATGACAATAGGTAAATATAACGAATAGTGGCTCACGATAATTGAACTCAATAAGAGCAAATTATTGAAATCTTTGATGCTCGAAGCAATTTAGTGGCATGGAAGGTAAGGGAAAATTTTACCAATACAGCATTTCTGGATTGTTGCAAAGCAGGCCGCGTAATTTACAACAACGTATAAAAACCACACAAGCATTTAGCATATTCTCTTTTACTCACTTAATATTCTCCATAAGCGTTGCATGATGTTCCTGCAAAACCCTAACGTTCTCCAAATGCTGCTGCCTCAACATTTCATTCTCGGCCTTGTGGCGATCGTTGAGTGAGGCCAAATTATCTTCCGTAAGTTTCTTGTACAATTCATGATGTTCTTCTAGCCAATGAATCTTTTCGGAGTAAAACTTCGTCAACTTGTCACTTTCCTCTTTCATTCTTTCTTCACCTTGACTTAGGGATACTTCTAAGAAAGCTAACTGCCGTCTAGTGAAATCAATAGATAACAAATAAACCACCAAATTTGACGTCAATCCAAAAATAGTTTAATAATAGATCAAGATTAATACAGAGATTATGATATCATCAACGAGCCTTTTTTGTTTCAGATTTACAGACTTTTCAGATTTAAGTCTAAGATTGTTATGAGTAGGCACTTGTAAGCAATCGAGATAAAAGTTTATTGAAAGAAAGAAAAGATGATGATGTCATGTTCAAGATTATTATCTCCGACAGTGAGCTGATTTAACACAAAACATCAAAGCGTATTCGAAACAGATTTTCAATAAAAATACAGAAACTGCGCTAACAAAGTCATTATCTACAAAAAAAAAACTTGTATACCTACACACAACAATTTCAACTTAAATACCTATATGAGGTTTCCATTAGGTCTATCTCTTTATCGTGGTTTTCTTGCAAAGACTGAACCAGTTGAAGTAGCTGTTTCTTTTCCTTCGTGTGAGGACTGTCCTTGGTCTCCACTCCTGTGTTGTCTAACTCATCGCCTGAATTCACATTGTCATCCATATTCGTAGTGCCTAGTAATGCCTGAAATTTAATAAGGCAAAATTCATGAATTTTCTTACGATAAGACCGAAAGTAGACCAGAGACACCAACGTCTTATACGCTTTCAGTGCTCTCATTCACCAAAACAAGCGCACCAGCAAAGCTCTATTACATGGGAGTCTTCTGTGGGTAGTAGATAGTAGGTAGAGTACGGTCAACAGCACATCACGGTAAACACTTGCAGTTCGATAATAGCACTTATGCCCCCGACATAAGAGCGGTACAAAGTCCAAAGTGTTACGTCTGACGTGCCCCGATCAAGTCAGCCCAACTACCAACAGGAACTGTCTGCAGCTGAGCACACCTCTATCATACACATATTGCGAAGAGGATATTTTTTTTTATATAATTTAATTAATTTTAGACTACAATTATAATGGCGCGTAAAAGAATTCCCCTCCGCAAAAAAAAAACAAACTTAATCAACCAACTCATCCAAGACAGAAAAAAGCAAGATGAGAAATTAGCAACATTAACTATAAATAAGATTTTACTATGTCGCTAGTAGCTTGAAAATGTTACCTTTATCCTCTGTGTGATTCTCTCTTGATGTGCATTGATTATAGCCTGCATCTGCGTTCTGTGCTGCATCTGTCGCTTTAACATCGCGTCTAACTGGTCGTGGTGCGCAAGGGCAGCTTCCCGATGCAGGCGTTGGCTTTCTTTCTGACGCACTAGAAATCGTTGGATAAATAAATAATTAAAACAGCTGTTAAAAATAATACCTACGTAAATACATTTTGATTTACTGCTAATAATGCATTTGCCTTTATTTAAAAAAGAAATCTTCAAATGCTTAGAAACACGAAACATGATTGACTTCTATAGAAAAATACATACTCTGCATGGCAGCAAGTTTCTCTTCTTGCGCCTTTAATTGCAACGCAACCATTAACTGTGACTCTTGTTGCTGCAAATACATCGCTGCTCCTTCGGCAGTCAAGTCTTCATTGCTGCTTTGCATCACACCGGTATTCAATAAAGAAGGTAATTTCTCAACAGGCTCTACTACTATCTCCTTCGGTCTAATTGTTTCTTCCTGTACTATCTCTTTTTCTTCGCGAATGACTTCTTTAGCAGGTTCTTGATGAGCTTTAGTCTCTGATTCAACGTTCTTTTTCTTCTTCGAATCTTTCCCACCAAGCCACGCTGGCATATCAGCGACTTCTTCCGTTTCCTCTTCATCCTGAAATATCCCAAGCCAGTCCTGGCTTGTTTTCTTTTTCTTTGGAACCTTTTCATCTTTAGATTTTTCAACTTTAGCGGCCTTTGGAGGAATATCTTTGCTGGAAGTTGTAGGTTTAGATTCACTTTTACCTAGTATAGAATCAAAATCAAACTCTTGACTTTTTGCAGCAGTGGGACGACTTGTGCTAGAACCAGTTTTGGTAGAGGTCCCACCTAATATGTCGTCTAAAAGAGACTGTGAACTCTTACCTTTTTCAATAGGTTTGGAATCTTTCTTACTTTCTATAGTCAAGTCTCCTAATATATCGAGGGTATCAGCACTAGCACTTATTTTAGGCTTAGCTGGTGATTTTGTTGCTTTACTATCTGGTTGTTGAATTTTTACTGATTCTTTAGAAAGAGTCCTTTTGAATGGAGCAGGTGACGCCGGTTTTAAATTTTTAAAATCATCTTGAACTTTGTCGGATTTTCCGAGATCAAATACAGAATCCTTTTTTCGAGTAATGTCTGTTAAATTACTTACTGGCTTTGGTTTTTCGATATCCAAATCAAATAAAGCACTCTTTTTCTCTGGAGTGGGGGTACTCTTTTTCTTGGGAGTTTTTTTCTTGCCCAGAATATCGTCGTCGAAGAAACTATCATCACTTCCATCACTGAGTATACCCGCTAATGGGTCATCAATATTAAAACTCATAATTAAATAAAAAAAATTGTATTCTGTTGCAGATAAAAATTAAATCTACGATCGATCGATTAATATTGTTTACAAATTCCGAGTTACAAGTTCCTTGATTCGGCGCCATGGAAACGGAAATCACAGCTACCACAGACAAACTTTCCTATTTTACAAAGGCAATAACGGCCTTGGACCTGTGGGGATGTGCGTTACTCTAGCGGAAAGTTCAAAATATTAGCACGTCTAGAGATGAAACAATATAGAATAATTTGTGCATTAAATGCTGTAAATGTGCA
The DNA here is from genome assembly GCA_949319885.1 of Mecyna flavalis. Taxonomy (NCBI): domain Eukaryota; kingdom Metazoa; phylum Arthropoda; class Insecta; order Lepidoptera; family Crambidae; genus Mecyna; species Mecyna flavalis. Next base: position 12,059,980 of record OX439439.1, read on the forward strand.
CCAAATATAAAATTTGTGCCTAGTGGGGTTTCTGAGATATTAATGAAAATACGATTCCGCCAGCGTAACGCTTAAAAACGTTATCCTGGCGGAACGATTTTTACCTATTGGTCCTAGGACAATTTTAAGTAGCATAAAAGATAGCTTAAATATGTGCCTTAAAGTAGCCAAGCAGCGGCATTTGTGCCCCCTGTAGTTTTTGAGTAATTGCAAATGCCGCTGCAGTAACGTTTGGCTTATTTTCCATATCTTCAGATCAGCTGAACGTACAGAAATGATTTTTTGTGAGAAGATGCCTTGTAATTTGTGCGAATTTGTGCCTTCATAGTTATTCCAAAGAAATACATGGTTAATGATTTAAAAAAGATTTTCTAAAAAACGAAAACAGCCTCTGCCTTTTGAACTACTTACGATAGGCGCTGAATGTCTCAAGTAGCTGATGCCTATATGATACAAGGATCTTCTGACAAAATTTTATAACCCTACGTCTGATATTGACGAAATAAATCAACTTTTTGAACTGAAAACTGTTTACTTATTTCAAGCCGCAAATAAGGGAGTTTGAATAACGTAACGATTCCCATTTTTTGTCAAAAATCTGTGCATTTATTCAAATAGATACACACTAAATTTCAACTCTCTACGTTCTGTAATTACTATTTCAAGCCGCAAATAAGGGAGTTTGAATAACGTAACGATTCCCATTTTTTGTCAAAAATCTGTGCATTTATTCAAATAGATACACACTAAATTTCAACTCTCTACGTTCTGTAATTACTCGTAAATTAAATAAAATTAACAAGTAAGAACATTTAGATTATTACCCGACCAAGTATGAAAGGTCATAAAAAACCGACCGTGCAGTACTTCAAGCCAACATCTTTAAATTTGTAGGATAACTGTCGGTACACTCGTGTAAACAAGTTTTAGTGTGAAATCGAGGTGATTTTTTTTCAATGCTTCATTTCTAATAACTCGATCATTTATTAACCTATTTTGAAAATTCTTTTTGTTTGGGAGGGTCCACTTTCCGTTCTGCCCCAATTATCAATTAAACTAACAAGAAAAATATACCTACTCCAGTCTCCAAGTGGTGAAAAAATTGGGTGATCTTAATTTGATTATCTATCAGAGAGGTGGTTGTCGAGGGGTGATAATATGAAATAAAAAACTACTCTTCCGCCTTATAGTTTAATAAAAAATATTTATTTTATTCTTTGTTCGTCTTAGTCTTACATAGTAATAATATTTTTTAGTATAAATAAGAACATTAAATAAAAAGCAAAAGAGGCTCTTATTCGTTATTTGTTTTCACTTTTTCGAAACGACAATAATTAACTTAATTAACCGCTTTTCTACATCACTGTACAAACAAGAGAAAAGTTAGGTATATAAATTAAGAAGGTACGGTAAATGTTCTTAAAGGCCGCTTTTTTATGACCTTTCATACTTGGTCGGGTAATAATCTATATGTTCTTACTTGGTTATTTTATTTAATTTACGGTTAATTACAGAACGTAGAGAGTTGAAATTTAGTGTGTGTCTATTTGAATAAATGCACAGATTTTTGACCAAAAATGGGAATCGTTACGTTATTCAAACTCCCTTATTTGCGGCTCGAAATGAGTAAACAGTTTTCAGTTCAAAAAGTTGATTTATTTCGTCAATATCAGACGTAGGGTTATAAAATTTTGTCAGAAGATCCTTGTATCATAAAGGCATCAGCTACGTGATACATTCAGCGCCTATCGTAAGTAGTTCAAAAGGCAGAGGCTGTTTTCGTTTTTTAGAAAATCTTTTTTAAATCATTAACCATGTATTTCTTTGGAATAACTATGAAGGCACAAATTTGCACAAATTACAAGGCATCTTCTCACAAAAAATCATTTCTGTACGTTCAGCTGTTCTGAAGATATGGAAAATAAGCCAAATGTTACTGCAGCGGCATTTGCAATTACTCAAAAACTACGGGGGGCACAAATGCCGCTGCTTGGCTACTTTAGGGCACAAATTTAAGCTATCTTTTATGCTACTTAAAATTGTCCTAGGACCAATAGGTAAAAATCGTTCCGCCAGGATAACGTTTTCAAGCGTTACGCTGGCGGAATCGTATTTTCATTATTATCTCAGAAACCCCACTAGGCACAAATATTATATTTGGTGCACATTTACAGCATATAATGCACAAATTATTCTATATTGTTTCATCTCTAGACGTGCTAATATTTTTAACTTTCCGCTAGAGTAACGCACATCCTGTGGGGTGAAAAAAAATTCGTGGCTAAATATTTCACCCCATGTATAGTTTATGAAACTTATAATTCCTGAACGAAATAATCGGTATTGAAGACATAAAGATTTTTTCATCTGTGGAAAAATTTGTTGCTTCACGTCAGCCAGTCGGCTGTATTTTAATTATTTTTCAAAACAAATACAGTGTTTTTATTATTTTATTAGTATATAACGTAAAGCCACCATAAAATTATGGAATATATTGGTAAGTTATATGGTTGTATCATTCTGTTTTATTGATAAAAAAGCATCATTCTTTTCTTCAGGGCCCAGTTTATGTAGAGCTTTTGTTCTAGAAAATTTGCTAACTCACGTTTTTATGTTGTTTCCCAGCGTCTGAAAAGGGAGATTCGACCGAGAATCGGGATCCGAACTCCTTGTTATCAAATGGATCGTCCAAAGTCGTCGTAGAAAACAAAGTGGAAGTGGAAGCAGATAAACCACACATGGAAGCTCCCGCTGAGAGCGCGGCATGCTCCTCAGAGACTATCGAAGAACCCGAAATCTGTGAAATTCCGGAACAGGTCGAATTTACTGTAGTTTTTAACAAAATGAAACATGACATTACATTTGCGTACGACGCATCTGTGTTGGATCTGAAGGCTCATCTGGAACGAATATGCGGAGTGCCGCAGTCTGCTCAAAAACTCATCATCAAAGGAATGGCTAAAGACACCATGACACTCAGAAATGCTGGTATAGTCAAAGGAGGCAAGGTGATGCTTGTGGGATCCAAGATGGATGATATATTGGCTGTGAAGAGTGCACCTAAGGTATGTTAATCTTCAGAATCGGAAATAAATAAGATAATAACTATGCAAAATTCAAATTTTTGACAAAAAAAAATTGTTATAGGAGGTATTAGAAGAAAAAGCAAGTAGCCAGTCTAGTAAAGAACCACTATGCATGCAGAAGATTCACCGGAAGGTTTTAGATAAAGGCATCCCCCCTGATGTTATGCCCGGAATCAAGGGAGTCAAGGTATGAAAACACATTAACTCCACCAGCTAATTTCATGTGTACTACACAATGCAAGTTTCATGTGTACTGTGTCTGTGTATACTACATCTACTGTGTAATTTAAAATCTTTGAGGTTAAAATCATTTAATATTATCATATAATTTAGTGAAATTACTGGGTATATGAGACCTAATAACTGTCGTCTCTTAAGGCGGGCAACGCGCCTGAGACCCCAAGGGGGTCCCGGGTGCTTATGGGCGGCGGTGATCACTTATCATCAGGTGACCCACTTGCTCGTTTGCCCCCCTTTAATATAAAAAATAAAAAAAAATAATATTCTTTTTACAGGAGCCACTGCCGCCTATTCCACTTAGTGGCATGTTAAATAAACATGGAGGGAAAGTAAGACTTACCTTCAAACCAGAGCAAGATCAGCTCTGGCTCGGTACCAAGGAGCGCACTGAGAAGCTTGCCATGACATCCATTAAAAGTATGTTTAGCTCTCTTTGTATGGCATTTATTTTAATATCTCTCTAATAGAAATTATTTCTTTAAATCAGAATAATTCCAGACAAAATCACATACTTAATCTCATAAACTGACTAAGCATTTGTATGAAATTTTGTATATTAGAATACACAATACTGTTTAATTGTAACAAACTTCTAAAAACAACTAGAAACTTCTAGAAACAACTAGAACTTTCTGTCAATAAAATTGAATATAATTATTATAGCTTTTGATTACACTAATTAAATCATCCTTTCAGGTATCACATCTGAACCCATTAAAGATCATGAAGAGTATCACATAATGGTGAGTCATTTCAGTTTCTAAATTTTAATTTTCTTCACTGTTCATCCCATATTGATTTGGCAATGTCCCAACACTAGCAAACATGACAATTCAATTTGAAAACAACACTTTCCTTTTCAGGGACTTCAATTGGGACCTACTGAAGCCTCCAGATATTGGGTGTACTGGGTGCCAGCCCAATACATAGAAGCCATAAAAGATGCAGTTCTTGGGGTGTGGCAGTTCTTCTAATTACTCAATTTAATATTCTCAATCAAATCAATGTCTACCTTCCCACAATCTAATTGGGTAGTTGCAATATAAAAATATTATGTGTATGAACATTCATTTCTTACTGGTACAATATAATAGTACCATTTCTTTTGTGATAACAATATGCCATGTCAATTAAAATTGTCCATTCAAAAACTGGCATCTATCTGGTCATAATGAAAAAATTATTTATTGTTATTGTAAGTTTGCATTTTGTGCATTTGGGTTCAGTGAGCTGTATTATGTCGCTACTTATAAGGATCGTAAGGATGACTTGTACTCAAATACACATCCACTATGAGCTTATTGTCCCTTCAAGTTTCAAACCTGATCTCTTTATGTAAACTTTACAATATACGAGTTAATAAGTGAAGGATTGGACAGAATCATATTGCAAAATCGACTGTCAAAATATGTATTTCTTATTGATGTTTAGAGTAATGTGACTAATGTAGTGGATCTAAATTTATGAATTTAAATTATAATGTGCATGTTGGTATTGAAGCCAATCCTTCACTGTATACTTTTGATCATAGAATTAGACAAATAAAATGTTTTAAACGGGATGTTTTACTTTTATTTACTTAAAACACAATCTTATTGCATGATCTAAAGCATGTTATTCTATTTTGGTGCATAACAAATGTTTTTGGTGCATTTGTCTTTCCTTGCCTATTGAGTAGAAATAAAAATCAAGAGTAATCAGCATATAAAAATTTATTGAAGAAAGTAAATATTGGTCAATTTTAAATAAATTAAAGCTATAGTAGTTGCACTACACAGAAATGGCACATGAATACATAAAAGCACAATAGTGTATAAAATGTACAAAGTAAATATTTGGCATCTTGATATGTAAAACTACATTTTGTACTTAGTATTGGGAATACTTATTGCAAATTCAGCCATATTCAGATTGCACTGTCAGTGAGAATTGTCCTTTAGGGATCTTGGTAGCATGATACCAAATTCTGGTATCCAATAACACTGAAATCAAATAATATATTCATGTTCAAATATAGTTTCTTCTTTGAAGGAGAAAATACTATAATTTCAATTTTAACCTACCAACATCTCCTAGTTCAACATAGAAACTAAACTTATGGCAAACATGGTCACACTCCGGCACAGGGGCCACGGTCCAAAACTTGCTGCCCCTCACTTGGCCCTGCCACATGAGTCGAGAAATATAATCCAACTGTAAAAAAAAATTATACTTAAAAAAGCAAGAATAAGGAAAGTACTTATTATGAATCTTAAATTATACTGTCAACTAACATGCATTACAGCTCCTATTTCATATCCAAAGAATATATTTTCGGTAGCTGGAAATTCAGCATTTTCTGGTAAAAACTCTGGCACATTATAATACTGTCTAACTTTGGCCAATATGTCTGGATGGCAATTTCCCCTGTAAACAAAGACAAAACAAACATTAGCTATAAGCTTCTAAAATAAAAGGAGGAGGATAAAGGATAGTTGAGAGTATAACAAAAACATATTCAATGTTGAAATAAATGTTGCAACATATCCATTAGAACTTCAACTGCCAAATCATCAATATCAATTTCTTATAGTTCAAAATTGATAAAAATATGAAGAAAATTCTTACTCTTCCTACAGGTATCGTGTTATAGTGGGATCAATCTGTTTTTATTATGGCTAGCTAGCACAATACTTACCATCCAACATACCAAGGTTCTTGCCCAGGTTCATTTCTAGCTCTAGCTAAAGGCATTTCAAAGACTTCCCTCAACGTAAACCACGGCCGTTTGACTCAAAGTAATAAAATTGGTGCGTTTGTTATATCTGTGGTACAGGGGGCCAACCTCAGATGACATTTCGTAATCTGTGGTCGTAACCCCTCTCCCCCGCCAGCTCGCTTAAGGGTCTGCTGACATGCTTTGACAGAGTGAGATAGTCTTATTGAGATTCCTGTAAGAGGAAATAGAATAGAGAAGAGTTCAAACTTCAAATCAAACTGAATCAAACTGAGCAAAAAATTCATTAAAGTGCCAAAGAAATTAAAGGTTCTGTGGATTACTACCTAAATTAATATGATTTAATCGAATGTGGAACGTTTGTGTCTAGCATACAAAATGGTAGAGTGTTCAATATTTGGCTTCAAAAGCAACAATCAAAGAGAAAAAGCGGGTGTTACATTTCATACGTAAGTACACTGTTTTATAAATTTTGATCACGTATTTCTTTCTCAAATCTCACAGGAACCAAGTTTCTGCGCTAAATCATTAGTTATATCATCAAAAACTTGATAAATGGGAAATATCTAAAAATTATTTCTAAATATAACCTCTAAAACATCTGACATGCAAACCGGTAAAATAATTGCTTATTATTACAAATTTACATCAGAAGCCAGCATAATAATTATCATAGATGTCTATGTACTGAAATTTTATTAATAATTAGTAGATTCATAATTCGATTTCCGGATGCCTAATGAAAGGAAAAATTTCCCCAAAATTACCCCATATTTCAGGGAATTTCAAGCGATTTGTTGTTTCCAGATTTCCGACTGATGATAAAACTCGTGAGAAATGGATTTATGCAACAGGAATACTATTAATAACATTTTGAAAGGGACTGACGTGTTTACAAAGGAGAAAATTACCAAATAATATGCAACAGAAGGATTAATTATTACAAAAAGAAATTGAAAAATAAATCAATTAATAAGTAATTAACTTGTTTTATTTTGTTTTTCACCTAAATAGTCTTCTTAAAATGATCTTTTTTGGCTCAAATTTGAAATAAAAGGGAATTCATGTATCGGGTATATGAAATTATGAATTCCCTTTTATTTCAAATAGGGTAATCCTGCAAATAATACACCAAAATAAATAAAGTGGCTGTTTGAATAGAATGCCTTTGCATTTGACACCACCACAATTTAAAAAAAAAAGAGCTGTCATATATCACTGGCCCCCTTTTCCGTAAAGCCCATGTTTACAGTACGTGAGTCGGTTGTCTGATTTATCTTCTATCTAGTCTGTGACGTAAACAGATCAGTTTTGAAGTTAAGGTGACGCCGCGTTCAACTAAAAGTCTGAAATTCGGCGCGTGCCGCCCCCCCACCCCGCACATTTATGACGAGAGACGAGCACGGAGCAAAGAGATCCGCGCAATGATGTTTTATGCTATAGATATGTTACGTTCATATTTAAATCTGTTCCATTGCACACATTGACAAATATAACTGAAAGATAAGTGAGACAAAAGATACGAATTAGCACGCAAATGAAAGAGATAGGTATAATTTGACGTATGACGCATTGGATCCGCGCGTCCACTGAAACCACTGACCTCCATTATACAAGTACGCTGGACAGGCGATCGCTACCAATTATTTGATCCGATTTGAAAATCGCCATATTGGCGCTAACTTCGCTGGAGAGCAGTAATTAGTGAGTGAGTGTACTTGGAACTAATACTAGTTCTATACAACGACTGAATTTTGTTATCGATAAAAACTTTTTTAGATAAAGTGCCCTCTTTGTGTAGCTAATCTAAGTACGGACGGCAGCAGATCAACCTACCCTAATTTGTCAAAAAATCTCAATTGAAAGAGAACTCTATGTGAAGTGAATAAAGCTGAAAATTGGTTGTAGAAATTTGACAGATTGGGGTAGTCTGATGTGCTGGCGACTGTACATAGGTATCTTATTATTAACTCTCTATGGGGAGGGATAGGTCCTTAAGAAAGTATTCTCAAGTCACTTATTATATTTAAATAAAAGAAAAAAGTTATTTCTAATTTTTTAAAGACCCCAAATAATGATTATAACTTTTAGATAATTCCAAATGTCATTGGCCCGTATTTATAGACAGGTCTCAACTATGAGATCGATCTTAAGATGACTCTTGAAATAGTGGTTTCTGATGTTTACGCGGTTACTACCACGGATAATAATATAAAAATAGTAGTTACTACTCATTAAATAAAACAACTTAAACGGATTAATCGCGAGTTTTATCCGTTTCAGTTGTTTTATTTAATGGCTCTTGAAATATTATTTTTAGATAAAACTACAACTACGGGCTTTAGTCTAAAAACAACGTTTCGAGATAATATGTGACAATGCTCCGAAATATTCTAGAATTAATGCACGAATAAAATTTCATTGTCTAGCCCAGATTATTTGCAGAGTCAAAAAATGTCTAACTTTCTCACCGGTCAACAATTGAAAGGTACTTAGCACGTGTTATTTTGGTAATCTTTTTTAATAATTATGGTTTAAAATCATCGGACTGGTTTAACATAATTATACACAATCATCACAAATCATTTTTTTTTTCTATTTTGTTGTCATATCAAGTGTTTATTATTGTAAGAGATCACTATGTCCCTTTAATAATAAAATAATTATCGACTAAGAAATGACATAATATCGACATGAATTTAGACATCCCTAAACTAGTTCCTATGGTTTGTTAAATCTTGGATAATCTCTGCGACAGCTGTCATCGATTTGACAGCTGTTAAATTTCACAATTTTTGACTGTCAAATGTATGAAGAGAAATAACGTTCATGATTGTAGGGTCCCGCCCACTTAGAGATATTCATTGCTATTATCATTCTCTTACACTTAATAATCGATTATGAAATTGTAACACATCGGTTTTTTTTTTGTATCTCTTTAAACGTACAATTTTATAATAAAAAATCAAATTGATTAGAAGTCGGTTTGGATATAACAATTTGAATATGATCAAAGTCCGAAATTCGTGTAAAAGAGCACATGACATGTGCTACGAGTATCAAAAATGACGAAGTTACCCCAAATTGGTACTTAATTAAATATTAACATCCAGACACAGGACAAACACAAATCTTTATCACCTAAATGTTTTCGCATAGTCATAGAGCATGCCAAACAAATGTGTCCTTTGTTTTAAATCACTTTTACTAGAGGTCCTCAATCGTTCAGTGTAGATCGATAGAGGAATCGATTACTTACGAATCGAAGTTTTAACATTCGTTTATGGTAAGACTACGCCTCTAGAAATGTCACTGCCACACCTGTCGCAGAGATCATCCAAAATTTAACAAACTATAGTACACTCACTGGCGGCGCTTCAAATCGACACAAAAAATAGCTGTCATTTTAATGTCTACAGTTCCTTCAGAGTTATTTTACCTTTGACAGCTGTCAGTGTCTTATTCCATGCGGTCGTTTGACGAAGCTCCTCGCATTTTTCTATTTAAAAATGATAAATTTATCTTGTATTATGCCAAAAAGGATTCAGAGTAGTGGTAATAATATTGTGTTATCAGTACGTGATTTTTGAAAGAGAAAAAGACATTATAGGCCGTTTAATCCCATTTGGAAATGTTCGCCATTTGAAAATGCCGCCATAACTGGTTAGCAAATAGGGTTACCTTACCAGTGTGCAACATTTTACCCCAATGTGATGGAGATAGAATGTTGTGATATATAAAAGACAAGACATAGGTATCGATTGTTCGAAGCTATAATTAACCCACTCAAATGAAAGTTTTCCATTATTTTAGGTCTATCCAAAAAAAAATAGCACCAGTTATCAATAAAAGAAAATTGTATTGGATGATTTTAATTTATGTGGAGTCTAGTAAAAAGGCGAGTTGAGAGTTAAAATGTGGTACAAGATGCAAACAATATTGTCAAATTAACAGAAGAAGCATTCCAATCGGTCACTCACTGTTACTACAGATGAATGGCAAAAACAATGTGAACATGTTATCCACATCGAAGACCAATTGTCCGAAAGAGAAGTAGGTACTTAATGGATGCTGAAATGTACAAGTTCATAAGAGAATTAAAAAATTAATCTGATACTGAATCAGACCAGACGGCATTTCTGAAGACTTGAGTTCAACGGATAGTGATTGTGCGTAGTCAGCTATCTTTTTAGATCATTCTTATTCACAATAAAAAATAATATTATAAACATGATGGTGAATCTTAAAAGCTAAATATGGCCACACATATTTCAGGTTGGGCAAACAGACTGTATAGCCAGTCCAGCGTACTATGTATATGATGGAGGTCAGTGGTTTGAATAAATATTCGAAAAACAAAAGCGAGCGTGGGCGGAGAGCAGTTGACATAGAACCGTCTCTGGCAATAGCCGGGAGCGTACTGCTGGGGCCGCGCGACGCAAGACGCTCTTAGAAAACCCGCTCTAAACGAAAAGAGCGTATGCGACAAAATGGTTTTATCCGTGTGATTTAAAAACTATAAATGTATTTTAAATAATATATGGCCCAATTATAGTGTATGGTTCCGTGATTATATTTAGTAATTTTGAAGGCTTAAGTCGCTTCCGATTGTCGTAAAAATGACAATCCCTGTTTTTATAGAGGTATTTTTGATTAATTATTCTGTGTTACAAAAGTTTACCAATCGTGTATTCAATTGGACTAAACAAAGTCAAAGACATGATGAATCCTGCCAATTAATTTTATTTTCTTAGCTTAAGTCATTGCTGAGAAAAATCGAAATCCTTGCAACACAAATATTCAATTCGTCGTCTTAAGGAATTGACATCCATTCTCAAGGCTCTCATAGCTGCCATCAGTCTCTTGGTACAACTTCTTGAACAGCTCATAGCTGAACACTTTAGTTGCTTTCCAGTGTCGTATTGCATTTTTCACTATTATTGGCTTGGAGGAGTAGGCATATCTCTGCAACAATAACATGACAAAACTATAATCATGAAGGATATATCTTAAATATTATGATTTTTAGAATTCAATTAATTATACAGTAATAAAATATCCATATTGATAAACAATTACGAATAATAAGCACCAGCTGACAAAATACAGATATAAAATTAATATAGGTTTAAATTCTTACAGCAAAGCTACGCCTTGTAGCGTTCCACAATACGATGGGTTTCGTAACATTCTCGCAATAAGCGCAATCAGCCAACGGACGCGTCGCCTCCCACACCAAATAATTACTTGGCATCAAACATCTTTCACTTAAAATACTATACAACCAGCTGCCGCTTATCACCAGGAACACAAATACTGTTACTATAAACCATTTAAAACACCTCTTTATCTTCTTAACTTCATTATTTGATGCGGAAATGTAAAATTCTCTCAGCAGCCGCAAATTCAATCCCTTCTTATGAGCATTTCTCTGTATAAATTGTAACTTTCGCCGTACAACTTTTTTTGTAATAAAAACCTTATGCATTATAATTTGATAAAAGGCTTATGCATTATCATTTAAATGAGTTTGAAACATAATTTTCCAACAGGAACAAGATTCCTAATTAAAACTTAGGATGATGATTGTTTACTTTTTAATGTACACAAATACAAACGTCACGTCCTCACGGCTCACACACGTCATCGTGACAGTCACAGACTTTTTTTTTCTTTTATGGCTTCGCACGGCTTCTGCATTTAGCCAATGACGTATTAATAAAAGGTAGGGAAACTGGAAAGAATGAAAAAGGATGAGATAGTTGAGATACCTGTAATGCACAGGACAGCCCATACAGGTGCATTACATGTATATACAAGGTATATACAGATGTATGACAATCATGTGTTGAGTTGAGTTGAGTGAGAGACTTTGTTGCATACAGACAGACACTATAAAGCGGTTGGGTTGTTTTGTTCATAATCATAATCATAATAATTTATTGCATAAATGTTACGTAAGTAGGTACTAAAAAATTTATAACAAGGAACAATGAGCAGCCTAGTCCAGATAATTTAAAACTTTTTAACACAAACATGTAAAAACATAAACAATTAATTATTTCAAAATAGATTTTAAATATTTTTAAAAAAATTGCTAAACTAAGGTGGTGTGGTGTAGATCTACCAATTTTTCATTTTGGATTCTACTAATTTTCCAAAATTAGGGTTGGCAACACTGCATAAGTGCATAAGAAAAAAATTGTCTATGGTTTTTGACCTGACGCTGTCAAGTCAACGAACTGATGAACTTGGCGGTTTCATCAACAATTTCGTTAGAAAAGCTATAGAAATGCCTCCAAAGAAACGTGATAAAGATAGTGAAACGAATAAAAACTCTAAGATTGACCATTTACAAGCTGACCATGAATTATTTTTGCAAGCATTCGAGAGTAAGTAGTGTCATTGTAATGTTACTTTGCATTTCCTGTGAATAATTCGATGTAATGATTACTGAAATGTGTTTTTCAGAGCCTACTCAAATATACAGGTTCCTGCGGACTCGTAATATGTTATCGGTATGTGAGAATAAACTTTTTATGCAAATATTATGTCATTTGGAGCACACCATTAATCTATGATTTTTTTACTGTTTTCAGCCGATATTTCTCAATAGAACACTATCTTACATGAAGCGTAGGATGTCTAGAACCAACAAGGGCCGTAACGGTTTCAAGGTGGATTCTTTACTAGACAAAATCACTCTGAAAAAGAGCACTGAACTTCAGCCAAACAGTTTGGGAGGTTACATGACACTGACGTTTTTAGGTTTCTATGACAAAAGCCTAGATGACCCGAGAGACTATCAAGTGAAAGTGGAAACTTTGTTACTAAAAATATGTCATAAAAAGAGGAAGGAAAGTTCATCAGCCATTGTAGAGGTTTCAGTAAGTAATATCATAGATTATCTCTTACCATCTAAACAGAGCATCCACTGCAATCATGATTATGTCAAAGATCCTTAGAAAGTACAGTTTTACCTTTCACATAAGTTTCTTATAATTTATGTCAGAAAATAATTTATTCTGCTCTTGTTTTGGAAAGTGACATAAAATCCAGTATCTATGATGATATCTTAGAGATAAGTTATCAGAAAATTATCACAGTTGTGTAACTTGGCCCTCACTATTAAAATAATTTATTACAATCATATTATCAGATAAATAAAGTATAGAGAAACAAACATTCAATTTAAACAGGGATTATTAAACATAAATGTTTTTTTTTTCCTTCAAGCCTACCTTGAGCTTAAATTGTTCCCAAAGCTTCCTTTTTTTTTGTCATTTTGTAAACAGCATAGCCATAATTTTACCTTACTTGTTTAAAAATTAAAAGTCCTTATCTAATGAGTTTATTACTTACTGATTTTTTAATGAAAATTTTATTATTTAGTTAATACATTCCAAAACTCCAATACTAAAACTAATTGTTTATTAATTTACTTTATAATAGGTAATTATTATCCGTTCTGGAAATCTAGGAATGTGAGTTATAACTGTGCTATTTTTTGTTGACAATAAAAAGAACAAGTTCCTTGCCACATGGTTTAGATGTGCTAAACATTTACTATGTGCTGGAGTTAAATGAACTTTATCATTTTATTATTTTTTATATTACTGATTAACTAAGTTTATAACAAGGACTACAATTTCAGGTGGGTAGTTGTTCTGTGCCCCTCAACCCATCAACATCAGAGCCACCAGCAATGGCCTCTGCAGTCAGCATCTCTAGCGACACATTTAGCCCTTCCCAAGGGCCTAACGTTAAGTCGTACATGCTCATGTTGAGAGTCACTGTCACAAGGGCTTCAGGAAACACAACAGTGAACGGAGCTTCTAGTTCTAGTGAAATAACAAATGGTGAATGTGATGGTAAGTTCATTATTTATAATAATTGCTTTGCAATGACATACTTGTATACCTGATGGTAAGCGTCACGTCTGCCCTTAGACAGTTCAGTGCCAAACAGTAACTAAGCGGTTAGTGTCTGCTGTCTGGCACTGCCCTGCGCCCGCTACACAGAAACGACAGATATTAGGTCTCATATACCCAGTAATTTCACTAGCTTCAGTGCCCTTTCCCCGAAACAAAGTGCTCGTCACTCTTCTATTACACGGGAAAATATCTGACACTGCAGTGGTACCCACCTAGACGGCCCAGTACAGGAACCTACCACCTGGTACTTGGACTTGCCAAACCCTGGATCGTGGTGCAAGCGTAGCCTGACTAGTTCAGGACAAAATGTTTAGAGAAATAAGAAACAAGAGACATATAATCTATGAAATGAACATAGTATGAAAGCTGTTTAAAAATAATCATTTTCACTTCACATCACTACTATTTAGTACATACATATTTATATTTTAATTCATTCCACAGAACCTGTTACCAAGAGACTGAAGTCATCAACATCATCAGACCACCTTAACTCTTCAAGTAATGACAATAAGTGGACGAAGCTGTATGGTAGTGAATTAATAGTTTACGACAAACACAACCGCTGCCTCCTTACTAATGGAGAGTATGACTTAGTGCTGCACGATGCGACCCCTGGTGGCAGGAGCGCAACTATTGCCAGGTCTCCGCATAAGGCTCTGATGGCACAATGGGAGACAATACCAAATGTAAGTGTCTATTTTTAGAATAACTAATTTTTGTAGGTATAATTAAAATGTCATCAGAATCTATGAGAATACCAGTGTTGGCGGCAATCTGCAATATTTTTGTTTAGCTTTAAGTTATTTATTATTAGTATCGTGGGGATGATCCGGGGCACCCCTACCATCCTAGGTGCCCAAGCCAACCTCACCTGCAAGTGGTGCATCCTGCTGACAAACGAACGAGGCAATGGCGCTAGCTTTCCCTGGGGTTCGCCCCTGAGGTTTGGGGGTCAGACGGCAGTCGCCTCAGTAAAAGCAAACCGGCCAAATCAATATGGTGTGTAGATAAAGAAATTGGTATAGGGCTAGGGCGTCGCCGCGTAACGACGCGCGGGAGGATCGCCTTGCTCCCGTGACAAGTTTGCTAGGGCTACCGGGTCACGTGCGGACCCGGCCAAAGACGTTAGCACCAACTAAAAAGATCCGCTTCGCGACGTGGAACATTGGGACGCTGACCGGACGTGCGAGGGAGCTAGCCGATGTGCTCTTCAGGCGGAGGGTGGCCGTAGCGTTCTTGCAGGAGACTCGATGGAAAGGCAGCAGATCCCGGGCCATCGGGAATGGCTACAAGCTGATCTATACGGGCGCACCAAATGGGGAGAACGGCGTCGCCGTGGTGCTCTCGGGCGAGTTGCAGGGCGATGTCTTGGAGGTGAAACGCTTCAGCGACCGGTTGATGGCCGTGAGTGTCCTTATCGAAGGGGTTGTGACCCACTTGATAAGTGCCTACGCACCTCAGCCTGGTTGCAGTGACACTGATAAGACAGCGTTCTGGGACAAGCTCGGTGAGGTGCTACGTGCCTTACCACCATCTCAGGATATCGTTCTGGGGGGGGGTTTGAACGGGCATGTGGGTGAATCATGGAAGGGGTTCGAACGTGTTCATGGTGGCTCTGGGTATGGTAGTTGCAACGCGGAAGGGGGAGATATTCTCCGGACGTGTGCGGCTGCAGACCTGGCCATCGTCAACACGTTCTTTAAAAAGAAGCCCGAGCACCTAATCACCTACAAAAGCGGGAGGCATGCCACCCAGATCGATTTCTTACTCACCAGGCGTCACCACATCGGCAAAGTAGCCAACTGCAAGGTCATGCCGGGTGAGAGTCTCACTGCACAACACCGTCTTCTTGTAATGGATCTGTGCGTTAAACCCAAAGCAAAACGCTTTGAGCGCTGCCGACGCCAAATCAGATGGTGGCGGCTTGATGAAGACACGTCCCAGATGTTCGCTTCCTGCACTGGTGACAAGTGCACCGGTGTCGACAGTGAATCAGTTCAGAGCCACTGGGACAGAATTCAAGCCGCCATGACTGAAGCGGCAAGGGCGGTGCTTGGCACGTCTAAGGGTGGACGCAAATTTGACAAGGAGACTTGGTGGTGGAACGACTCAGTGCAGGTGGAGATTCGGGGGAAGAAGGAACTTTTTAAGAAGTGGCAAGCGTCCAAATCTCCTGAAGATCGCGACGCGTACAAAGCTGCTAAACGTGCCGCTAAGAAAGCTGTAGCCAGAGCCAGGCGAGAACAATTAAATCCGCTTTATGACAAGCTGGAATCGACTGAGGGGCAAAAGTTTATCTTCAAGTTGGCACGTTCTAGGGTTAAAGCCGCACAGGACATTACCAAATGCCGATGTGTTAAAGATCTCCGCGGCAATCTGTTATGCGAGGACCTCGCGGTGAAGGAGAGATGGCGCTCGTATTACCACGAGCTTCTAAATAAACAGCACAAAGAGGTACAGCCACCTGACCTTCCCCCTAATCAGGGACTAGTGCCACCTGTAACACCTGAGGAGGTACTCAAAGCTCTTCGTCACATGAAGAACCGAAAGGCCGTTGGTGCCGATGGGATCCCCATCGAGGCATGGAAGGCGTTGGGTCCTCGTGGTGTGGGTATTTTAACCCACCTTTATAACCGCATACTGCTTACCGGTAGAATGCCTGATCAGTGGAGGCTGAGCGTCATCACCCCAGTCTTCAAAGGCAAGGGATCTGTGCAGGAGTGCGGCAGCTACCGCGGTATAAAGGTCATGTCCCACACCATGAAGCTCTTTGAGCGCATAATTGATTCTCGCATACGGCAGGAGTGCACGATCTCGGAGGGTCAATATGGCTTCCGCCCCGGCCTTGGAACCATGGATCCCGTCTTTGCGCTAAGGATCGTCATGGAGAGATACAGATCGAAGAATACGCCTCTACATCTCCTGTTCCTGGACATGGAGAAGGCATTCGACTGTGTCCCTCGTGCGATCATTTGGTGGGCATTGCGATCTAAGGGGGTCCCTGAGGCTTATGTTGAAGTCATCCGTGACATGTACCGCGATTCAGTTTCTGTGGTCCGAACCGCTGTTGGCGACACCGAACCATTCCCCATCACCGTTGGAGTCCACCAGGGGTCCGTCCTAAGCCCATTTCTGTTTAGCGTGATATTAGACGTTGTGTCGGACAGCATCAGAGACCACCATGAGCATCCTCCATGGCTGCTCATGTATGCTGACGATATCGCGCTTGCAGACGCGGATAGGGGACGCCTGGCGAGACGTGTGAATGAGTGGAGAGGTTCGCTTGAGAATGGCGGTTTGAAACTCAATGTGGCGAAGACCGAGTACCTGGCCTGCAACACAACGGATCCTACACCCATCCGCATAGGCGAAGACATGGTCGAGCGGACGGACCAGTTTAAATACCTGGGATCTGTTCTCCACGCATCCGGCGACATCGACTGTGACGTCAGGTCACGCATAGCTGCAGCGTGGGCAAAATGGCGGGAGGTGTCTAGCGTCATTTGCGACCCAAGAATGCCGGTTAAGCTGAAGGGACAGGTCTATAAAACCATCATTAGGCCTGTCCTTTTATATGGCTGTGAAACGTGGCCGGTACTTGAGCGACACAAGCAGGAAC
Organism: Mecyna flavalis; assembly: GCA_949319885.1. Classification (NCBI taxonomy): domain Eukaryota; kingdom Metazoa; phylum Arthropoda; class Insecta; order Lepidoptera; family Crambidae; genus Mecyna; species Mecyna flavalis. Next base: position 12,077,578 of record OX439439.1, read on the forward strand.
TGCGAGTCACGGAGATGAATATGCTGCGCTGGATGTGCGGAGTTTCGCGGAAAGACCGCATTAGAAACTCCCGCATTCGCGGCAGCCTTCATGTCCGTGATATAGCAGACAAACTGCAAGAGGGTCGCCTACGGTGGTACGGGCACGTTTTACGGAAACCGGCTAACTACGTGGGAAACAAATGCCTAGCTATGCCGCCCCCGCCTGGCCCCGGCAGGAGAGGAAGACCTAAAAAAGGCTGGCTTGGCGTCTTGGCGGATGACATGCGTGTCAATGGGCTCACCACAAGGGATGCACAAGACCGTCCGAAGTGGAGGAGGAAGAGTAGGAAAGCGGACCCCGGGCCCCGCAAGGGCGCAACCGGGATAACGCTGGGATGATGATGATGATTATTAGTATCTTGATAACTCATGAAGACACCAAGTTTTTCTTCTTTACCTAGAGTACGATCGAGGTCTCCCGCGCGTGATCACTTTTGGAAAAATATACTGTGCACGCGCATGCTGACTTCTTAGGAGCGGCGCTTGTAAACGTGAAAATACTGCACAGGATTTTAGCCTTTAGGGTGATCACGCGCGGGTGACCTCGATAGTACATGCATGGGCTGTTTCTATCATATTCATGTTTTTACAAATACTAGAATAATATCAATGGTTCCATTTGGTGCTTTTAATGCTATGGTAGAATTAAAGAAAACTAGTATGAGACCTTGTAATTAACCTTGCAAAACAACCTACAAGGAAAATTATTTCAAGACTTAGTTTTATACCTACACAAATTATGCATGTAAGTATTATGTATGTTGAATCCATATACTTGTAGCTGAGCTCCACACATGCTACCTACTTTCCACGTTTTCAGGTGTCTCTTTAGGCAATTGTCAAGCTTCAATTTTTTTTTTGTTTTAGGAAAATGACATACACACTGAAACAAACCCTTTCGATATATTCAAAGTGCGACCTCTGCTCAAACTAAAGCTTAGCTGGAGCCAAGAGCCTACAAATGGCCTTGTGAACAGGCCGAAGCTATACCAGCAGAACAGTGAGACAAATGGCGTCAAGAAAGACGCCAGTAGTAGTAAAGATAGACATTCTATGTTAAAATGTGCAAGTAATGATGTTAAAAATGGTAAGTTAACAATTAGCTTTGATGTTCTTTACATTCTTTCATGTTGAAAATAAATATCCCTTGGATGGATATATAATAAATTGTAAATCATTTCATTTGTATAGATTCCAAACTTCGAAAGTTTATATCATACTGAGGGTATATGCACATTAATAAGTAGAAAAAAAACATAATTACAAGAAAGAAAAATACATTGTCTACTCTCCCACTGGATTCAGAATAGAGTGATCAATCGAGAAGAACTGCAAGAAACTCGATAGTTACTCTTTTCGATATTTTCCCAGTATAAAATTAAGCCTATCACTCTATAGCTCGCAAATTATACCCATACGCTACCGAATTTGTAGCCAGTAGTAATGTTATAAAATTCTTCGGTAACCAGGAGAGAAGATAAAGGCAGAATCCACGGACAGTGAAGCGAAACGCCAGCAGATCATCTACCAGTTCCTTTACAACAACAACTCGCGGCAACAGACGGAAGCGTGTGATGACCTGCACTGCCCGTGGTGCTCGCTGGACTGTGGCACGCTGTATTCGCTGCTCAAGCACCTCAAACTGTGCCATTCTAGATTCAACTTTACGTATTTTGTAAGTAGATGTGTTTTTGATTAATATTATTTTAAAGTAGTAAATAGTTGTAACTCCCATCTGTACTGTCATATTGTGTTTAGGGTTAAAGAATATTTATTTCTCAATAGTACATTTCACTTACATGAGAATATTAAAGTGTTTAAGAAAATAACATTTAATTTATGTATCAATAGTGTCCAGAAGAACAGAATAAAGCTACTTTAAACTAATTATGAATGTGGAGTCAGTCTCTAATTTTCCCTCACATTGTCTCAGCCAATCCCTGGCGGCGCGCGCATTGACGTATCCATCAACGAACTCTACGACGGGTCGTACACGGGCTCGCCGCACGACCTCATCGCGGGCGCGGGTCGAGGTGCGCGCGCGTCCAGCGGGTCTCATGGGCCTGGTGGGTCTAGTGGGTCCAGTGGGCCTGGGGGCACAGGCCCGCGCGCGGGTCCCACGCGGCGGACCAGCCTGACGCACGTGCTGGTGTGTCGGCCGCGGCCGCGCCGGCGTCCGCATAAGCACAGCCTGGCTGAGTTCCTAGAGTTGGATGATAGTGAGGTCGTTGAGGCGCAGCGACCGTATATCACTGGACATAACAGGTGACTATATTTTACTTCACCTTTTATGTTACTCCCGAGAAGTACCTACGTTACGCCCATAGAGTGCTTTGAACTTTCACCACCCTGAAAAAATTTGCCCAGTAAAATCCAGCATCATTCTTCTTACCTAACATTGATTATCATAGGAGAACAGAAGCCATAAAGTATATTTTTACCCCATACACAATTTATTTCTAGACCACTCTTTTCATTTTATTACAATGGGCTTTTATTATTTAATTACAATAATTATTATCACTAATGATACCAGTCTAAAGTTACTAAACTTTTTTCCCCGATTACTCTAATTTCTTTTTCTAGAATACCCCTTTCTTACTTACTACTAATATTAGTTGAATGAACTACTTTAGTAGTTGTCTATTTATTTATTGAATCCATAATGAATGTTGATACTCTGTTACATAAGGCAATCTTCCTAGTTAAACACATTGTAATTTCCTTTCAGATTGTACCACCACACAATCACATGCCTCCCTGTATACCCCAACGAATTGGACATCGACTCAGAAAGCGAAACGGACCCGCTCTGGCTGCAGCAGAAGACGATGATGATGATCGACGAGTTCACCGACGTCAACGAAGGCGAGAAAGAACTCATGAAGATGTGGAACCTCCACGTCATGAAGTACAACTACGTCGGCGACTGCCAGATCCCGCTCGCCTGCCAAATGTTCCTCCAGATGAAGGGCAAGGAACTCCTCGAGAAGAATCTGTACAGGAACTTCGTGCTACACATGTGTTCTCTTCATGATTTTGGACTGCTTAGTCCGGTGGCGCTCTACCAAACAGTACAAATGCTCAACCAAATGTTGGCAGACAACGCTGAAGCCAAAGAGAAGATGAGGGAATCGCTGAAAGCCCAGCGGGAGCACTGGCACGCGGTGGGTAAGTACCAACAGCCTGCTATTATTGAACAGAAACCTCAGGCCACTACTGCCAAGCTTAACACGGTCGAAGCATCTCCTTCAGTTAGGCGGAAAACTTCGAATTTGCAAAACGCTAACAGAATGGCCAGTGCTAGTGCGAATTTTAACAAATCCGCTAGTCCGGGCCCTAGTGTCGAGACTAAGCGAAAGATGTCGTCGGGAAGCATACAGAGCCGTAAGCGGTCCTCTATATCAGAGAGAAAGAGCTCAGTATAGCGAATGTTACATGTAACTGGCCTCAAGGCCTAAGTACAACGTGCAGGTATTTTAAGTCGTTTCGTTGAGAGCTCCCTGTGAGTTGCCTTGCCGCGAATTGCCAGGAACGACAAGGCGGTACTATGATGTTTTTACTATCATATATTTTATTGTGTTTGATTAACTAAGTTATTGTTGGAAAATGTAGTAAAAATCGGTAGTGCTGTATGAATTGCATTTTAAGTCCTATTAGAACAAAATCTACTTCATATTTTTCATTGTCTTATTAATATTAATAAATAATTCGTCATATCAGTCGATTATTAAAAATATTTTAATGAAAATTAATTTTGTTGTAACTTGTAAGATGTTTTGACGTTTGATTTGACACCTTTCACTTGTATCCAAAAAGTTATTTTTTTTTAATTTTAAGTTCCATGAGATGGATATCAATAGGTAAGTTAATAAATTATAGCTTATTATTTACGTGATCCATTTCCCTGATCTTAGATCTCTAAGTGAATGTCGTGTTTTAATCATTCTTTATAGTCAAAATAAATTTCATATTTCTTAACTGTGATTTCTAAAACAATCATTAGTAAATAATTTGTAACTTTTTTAATTAAATGATAAAAAATAAAGAGCACTGCCAACAGTATGAAGTGATTAATGGGCCACATAATACTTAAAGTAATAAAATATAGTAGCCAGTTTAAAGGTATATGCATGAATCCTTAAATGAAAAAGTTGTTCAAAAGTAAAAAGTAGGTGCTTATTAAAAATTGTTCTCGCATAGAAATAATGTGGCCCATTTGCTGAACTGCCGATTAATTAGTTAATAAATAAATAAGTATGGTAAAATGTCGTAAAGTGAATGTTCAATTTTGTTCACTAGAGTGTTTATGTATAGTATAAACTACTAGGGAAGTATGTTATGAATTACAATGGACTGAATGTGTAAAAAACAGATGGGAATTTGATTTGGGAACACGTAGGTACATTTTGGCGCGCAATGCAATTTGACGTCACAAACGTTTTTTTTTTAATTGCTTGGACTATGCACTTTTGGCCAATGTGTGATTTTGCCAATAATAAAATATTACGTCATACCTTAAAACTGCTTAAAACCGACAAATAGCGATCATCTTATCATTTTCAATTTCAGTCATGTTTACACTTTAAAATTTAATAGGTAAAAAAATTATAAAATCTATAACACCATTATTATAAATGAGAAAGTAAATCTGTTACATTTTAAGCCAGAACCACTGAACTGATTTAAATTACGCTTTGGTATGATTTATTTTTGAACCCCTAAAAAGACAGTTATATCCTTAAAAATAATGGTCTCATTAGAAATATTTTCTATTTGGATCTCATTGCATGTCCCCTAAAATCTAAATTATAAACCAAATGCAATTGTACAATTGAACTTATTGACTACCTTAAAGGCCCCAAAATTATTACATCTGAATTCTGAATTTAGTAATTGCGAATAAAGATATAATTTTTACTTGTTTCAATTGTCTAAGCTAAGGTATATGTCAGAAAAGCGTTTTGTCTCGAACTATTAGTCAGGGTATGCAACTATGCATCATGATTTAGCAAGTCTAGTTATTATCTTGGAGCGACTGCCATCTGACCTCCGTAACCTTAAACAGAAAACAAGACCAATTGGACTATGGTTACACGGCCGTTCATTTGTGTACCCATATCCTCCTCGGTGATTTCCTTCAGAACAAGCTAGTGATAAAAGCTCATTATGAATTATGTTTTTTTTTAATGTGTACTACCAAGAAAATCATATATTTTCATGCAGCTTCACTTACATGTGCTATGATAATGTTAATGAGTTATATGGGATTTGACATGTTTATAAATAAGTCAGTGTTCATGTCATGTTATATTTCGACAGTCATTTTTCACAAATCTGACTTAACGTGTACGTAGTAATAGATTTAATCCATATTTATTAATCCGGCTTTGTTATGAAATAGTTAATATAGAAGTATTGTGAACGTTGCGTTGTTAGAATTAATACGGGTACAGTACGATACAACTCGAAAGTTACACGAATGCATTACGATTACTAATTTTCGCTTTGCTTGTAAACCGTTCACGCTAATGAGTTTTGTTGAAGTTCGTTTCACGTCGAGTACGCTTGAATGAAACGTGTTTCCAACTATTATACATCTTTTGTAAAAAGTGAATAAAGCTCATTTTCAATTAACAGGAGTAATATGTCTAACACCTCGATAGTCTAGTGGTTTAAGTACTGGGCCGCGAACTCGGGGTCCTGGGTTCGATTCCCGGGTCCAAACTTTGTGTCGGTATTTTCGGACACAGCTCAGGTTTGTGATCAACAATCCGCATTTGGCAAGCGTGGTGATTAAGCTATTACCCATCTTTGTAACGATGATTTGATTTCAAGGATGGAGGCCTTTGTCCTGCAGTGGGACCATTAATAGGCTGATAATTTACTTTAACGTATCTCCATTTGGAAGAAATTCCCCGATGTGACTTTCGAACTTTGTCAGACTGTATCTAAATAAATAATAAGCTATATACAAATCGATAGATTTGCAACGGTATTGTTTAATACAAAAGTTAACATTGAACTCGTACAAAAGACTGCAGGGTGTCCTGATTGCCTTAACACGAATTCACCTCGCTATAGATTCGATTCGATCATATAGCTTTTAAATAAGTATAAGCCATGGACGTACAGTTATTGAGCATGATTGTACGAGAGTAAGCATAGACAAAATCACAAAATATTTTGTAGCAAACACGTTTTAGTTTTAGATTTTAGCATAATATTTTTTTTCTGATTTAATATTTATGATTATAATAAAATAATATACATTGTTGTATGGCTCAAGAATAATATATGTATATCCTTAAACACTCCCAAAGTTTGAGTTAATGTGTAGTGCAATACAAAATATAATAACAGTCTAGTATCTGCGTTATATAATTACAAGTACTTGTAATTAACAGCGTATTGCATTCACATTTACGTCCATACTGATTTAATAACAAATGAATTACTGATAAATTAAAAATCGATTTACACCAAATCAGAAAATATTATAAACTTCTAAGTGGAATGTAGAATCTTTGGATACATTTTGTATTAAAGAAAATATTTTAAAATTTCTTTGGACTATCAAAACGCTTCTTAATAATGTATGGAACATTAAGTATTATGTTTTGTTCTATTGATGTTTTGTAGCTCTTGTGTTCAAGTAGCTATGTTTAACATGATATTTATGCAAAATCAGTATTTTTTGTGTAAGTAATAAAACAGTTATTTTAAGTTAACATTGAAAGATAAACCGAAATTTGGTAAAAAAAAATTGCGTCCGTTACTTATTAACGTCAAGTCAAGTGTCAACATTTTCGGATAATCCACTTCCTTTATTTATAAACTCGGTTTGCTGTCGTTTCATTGATTCTACAATCCAACAAAGAATGTCCGCATAGTAAATAGTACTCGCATTAGACTGTTACATTAGTAACTACTAACATGCATTTTACACAATTCTATATTATACATTTACTAGTTATACGTTTATGTTAAACAGCTGTGTAATGTATTTCCACTTCGAGTGTTATTTAGATGAAAACAACACTATTTTGTTATTTTTGTATTGTTCCATTTTGAGTATTGTAATGTTCGGTGAATTACTTGTACTTACGATGATGAAATGAAATATAATTATTATTTTCGATATTTGTTATTTAATTTAATATAATTTAAAACCTTTTAACATAAGTACTTTATAGGTTAACGGCTCACAAAAGACTGAAACATTTATATCATTCGATCGTTTCGACTTTAAATAATTATATAAAAAAAATAGTATCCCAATGGATACTATTTTTTTTCACCGATGCATCGCGATGTGAACACCATCAGCATTTGGCCAGCGTGCAGCGTAGTGATAAAACCAGTACCCATCATTGCTTGTGATCTGGACTTGATTACAGTGATGGAGGCATTTGCCGTGCATTAGGACTTTAAATTACCTGCTAAAGTACTTTAATAAAGTTTAAACATAGGTGTATCGTCAATATTTAAGTAATTTCACTGCCAATTTAATATTTTTGGTACATAAGTATTTTGATGTAATAAATACAAAACTAAATATCCCTGCTTTGTTGTAAGTACCCATTTAAGTTGTGTGGATGGGAATAAATTTGAATTATTAAAAAAAAATATTCCAATCAGACCAACTGAAAAGTTGTACCGTTGAGAAAAAAAATAGTTGATCCGTTTCAGTTGGTCGGATTGGAAGGACAGCCACTAAATTCTGAGGGCACGGAAAGTCAAAACGTTTTTCATTACATTAAAAACTTTTTGCACAAATATCAAAATTAGAATTGTCAACGGCGGTAAGTAAAGAGAAAAATGGAAAGCCATTTGACAAAGTTCACAAACTGAAATTTGTTGTTAAAATATGTCATACTCGAAGAACCACAAATTACCGGACAGAATTAGGATAGACACGCCAGCCACCGAAAAACATGAAGACGAAGGTACACAAATCAAATAATATCAGTATCACACTGTAAAATAACAATTTCGATCTCTATTGAGAACATGTTTTGCCCTCAGGGGATATAACGAGTTGTAACCCAACAGACAGCTGCACTTACGCCGGTAAGCATTTAAATAACTATTGGTATAAGTTTCTATGCAACACTGAAGCATTGATTTGAAATTTTGCAGTGACTGTAAAACCGTCGGAAGCCGGCGAGGAAGAATCCGCATTGTGTTCTGGGCAAAAATCATTCATTAGTATACACTCTACCGACCACCTGTGTCAAGTGGCAGATGTAGAAAACCCAGCGAACCTCGATGAATGCAATTTAGAAGTCCTCAGCGTCAACGAGGTATTCCCGTCGACTCCGTCGACTTCAGAAGAAAGCTTGTCCAACGACGACGATTCTCCCGTACAAAAAAAGCATAAGAACAAAAACAAAACGTCTATCCCAAAATGTCAGTCGGAAAATGCTGCGAAATCCGCTTACGTGCCCACGAATAGCAAATCGTCAACAATGTCTGGAAGGCAGAAGGACCCTGTGGAGGGGGCGTCTGTATACTCGGACTTTGACATCCCGAAGAACACGATGTACGTAGTCGGCAGTAATCCTGGTGAACCAAAGATGTCCTATCAAGATACACCGAAAAAAATATCTAAAACGGTAAGCACTAATATGTTTGTCTTTTGAATCATTTAACTTAGAGCGCGATTGTTCCGCTACTCATTGATTAATGTAAAGCATGTCTTACAGTAAGACATGCTTTACTTTGAACCCCACAACAGGCTTAGCCTAGTGTGGGAGTCATAGCTATATGTATCTCGGCTTATAATTTTTTTTGAGAATAAAGAATTATTAGGTACTATTGCGCTTCGTTTCATGAGTCTGCCAGGAGACCCACCCGGCTGCCCTTCTCCCCTGCCGGGCCTTAGAGTCTGCCCTATTCGTAATAAAGGCTAAAAATCATGCTTTTTCTAATTGATCGCCTACCCAGTTCAAACTCTGGTCAACAGGCAAAAAGGCACATTTAAAAAAATATAATAATAATATGTTTTGAGTTGAGTAGAATCTATTTATTCTTCTTCTTCTTGTAATAATACACTCTTCTTTATGAGGATTACTGCTGCCATTTTCATGTATATTTTGACGACTCAAGTGTTTTTAAAACGACACACATTACAACCCACGTTGTAAGTTGACGCATTCAAAAATATCGGGAAATACGTAAAGCATTCCCACCGTAACCGACGCCATCTTGGGCGCTTCTAAAAGAATCTATTTAATTTAAACATCAACGGTCATAGATGAAGAAGTTCCTCCGCAATATCGACAAGCACAAGAACGAGCAGAACAGCAAAGTGAGCGAGAAGGCGCTAAGCAAGCTGACGACTATGCGCGGGATCCTGAAGGACGGCCGCTGCGTGCCCGAGTGCACCGGCGACTCCTCCGTGCTGGGCGCCGAGGAATACCTGTCGCGTTAGTTATATTTTTTTGGTTGGTGGTAGGGCTTTTTCAGAGTCTGACTGGCTAAGCTATACCACAGGTGAAATCTGCCGCCATAACAGCTCTGGCTGTGTTCCGGCAATATTAATGTGGAAGCTGGTACACTTGAAATCAGAGGCTCGCGAAGATCAGATGAGCCTACAGTCTGGCAGCACATTGAGGGACGTTTCCAGGTGAAGCGTCCGTCAATGGAATAGGCCGCAGTGGCCGCTTCCCATCAGGTGGGTTGCGTGTCTGTCTGCCAACTGACATAGTAGGTATAAAAAAAAACATCGAATTTAACGTCCACTACTTCACTACGCATCGCGTTGGGCCCGTAAGTGGGAGTGAGCGTGGAATATGTTTTATTGCTACGTGTGCAGCTAAAATGCGTTGAGTATACTCAAACAAACACTCCATCTTAGTAGCTTCTTTTTTTTGTGGAGGGGAATGCAATTAGGCACCATAACTCGCCTGGGGTAGGCGAGCCGAGTGTCTCGTGCAATTCCATGCCCCAGTCTATTTAAAGACTGGTGAAGTTGAATTTTCTGTGAAACTCACCAGTCACTTTCTTTTTCTTCCCAATTGCACTTATTTTACTTGCGCTATTGTTGTAAGTAGAATAGAAACGACATTGGTAAGGGCGTGGTTGACCAACGGACACATCACTTTCACAAAGGAACTGGATTTTTTCTCAATACCTAGTTTTTGAATCTTATGACTTTAGACTGCATTGCAGTTCTAGTTAGCTTGAAGATTTTCTGACCTTATTAAATCAATTTCCCAATTATTTTTAAGTAGATAGATTATAAACTAATTGTTATTTTCTCTTGTATAAAGCGGAAGACCTTACGCTGCCGTTCCCAATGGATTTCAACCCTCAAACAAATTACACAAAGCAAAGTCAAGACAAAAATGTGACATTCAACACTCAAGTAGTGATAATTCACTTCAGCGGAGACCTCTGCGTTGGGCAAAGCGTCGAGACACTTAGCAAGGAAAAAGACCAGCAAGCAAGGAACTCAGAGCTAAGAAAAACATTCTTATCAAAATACAACGAATTTTGGCCCTCACAGAAATAATGTTAAGCTTAGGTTATAATTCCATTTTGTCTTTAGTGATAACGGTGAACAAGTAAGAGTCAAGATTCGAACGAAAATTAAGTTATTGGTATGTTTTATATCTTTTACATCTTGTACCATGTTTAAATTATGGAGGTTTGCGTAATTGTCTTGTTTTATTTATTTATTTAAATCTTAACGGAACCTGCTAAATTGTATCATTAAAGTGTTAAATCAAGTAAACCATATAATACAGTAGATAATTTTTATATGAATGAAAGACATGATAAAGGAAAAATATTTATTTAATATCACAGACGTGTCTTATTATTTAGGTTGGGATGTTATTTTCCACAAAACTAGTTCTTTTACGCGATCGTAGGTGAAATATTTGGGGAAATCGAGAGGTAGCTGTTCGACGGTCCATACGGAATGCGCGTTATCAGATTTGATCTTGTCTAGAAGGTGAAGGAATGTCTCGTAACAGGGAGCCACAGACTCCATGTGTTCTAAAGTGAAGACGTAACGTTTTTCCAGTACCACGTACAATGTCTTCGGTGGGTTTGTATTGAGCACTTTCTGTATCGTCTCCACGAAAGCCGCCGTCACATCGTCGTCGTAGATAACTGAAAAACACGTTATGCAAATTAAAATACAGTTCATGCATAATTGAATATAGTTTCAAAACGTCTGGCGAATGAGATAGAACTTTTACAGTACTTTATAAGCATAGGTAATTAGATTACTGATCTACAGGAAAAATAAATACATAGGTATTGTTCGCAGCAGCGCATTAACCTTACTAACGACTCTCTGTCTGCAGCTTTAATTCATTTCACATTTTATAAGTATATTTATTATTAACAGGTTCCCTGTCCCCATACAAAATGTGTTTTTGACGTCTAAATTCAGTTTGTATTTGTTTTTTCTAGAAAAAATCTCCAAAAAATTCAATAAAAGATAAATCACTATACTTTTTTCACTTTTTCTTATCTATACAATATATCCTACACGTCCAAAATCGAATTTGTTACGGTTATCGAACAGGGAACCTGTACTATTTTATGCTCAGTTCTTTTAAAAACCTCTGGAAAGGGAGTGCATTCATGTTTAAAGTCGATATTGAAACTAGAAACGTAGTACTAGAAGTAGGGTCGGCAAATCAGCCACCGCAAACCGTCCGTCTGTGACAGTTGTTTATTTATAATCAAATAATACGTACCATCTGCAGCTATAATAATGTCGGATTGCTTGATTTCATTTGATAATTGTGGACTCCATTTTTCCGTGAAGTCCAGAGGCAAAACTTTAAACTCGGATTTTATTAACTTTGCATTATATTTAGCATTTAGTTTAATGAGCTCCAAAATACCACCAAGGTCGATGTCTGGAAAAGAGGGGAACGATAAATATTTTTGGCACATATTTATTACTTTTTACCGGTCGTATAGCAAACCAAATGTCTCGTCTTCACGTTTAATTTCCTCGTCTGGTCTCTTACTATAAAGTCATAGAAAAAAAACTGTTTCTCATATGTATTCATTTACATTACGCCGACCACTTAATTATAACGAATTTCGACAGGACAGGACATTGACATAACTTTTAACTTAATAGGGTAATTTAGTTACAACACATTTCCCCTTCAAAATACACAACACATGACTTGTTTGGTCCCAGCATGGGTATTTCTCGACATGCATTGTCCATTATAATTCGGCACCCCTATTGAGTAAGATACAGTCGATAGCTCTACAACCAATTTTCAATTTAAAAAATTCTTGATCAATTATTGATCTGCTGCGTGCGTGCGTGCTGTGTGCTGTGCTGGTGAGTTAAGTATCATAAAATAAAACCAGAACGATTAAAAAGTGAACTTTCACACACCAATGGGCAAAATATCCCATCATGGATGCAATAATAGGTTTAAGAGTTTATTTAATTAATGATACAAAACACACACAAATTGGGTTACTCTCGTTAGTCCCACCAATCTTCGTCCCACCAGTGAGTGGGACGAACGGTAATTTTTAATTTTTATACCCGTTCGTCCAACCAGCAAGTTCAGTGGGTAACTGGAATGACCCAATTTTGTCCTATGTAGGTGCTACTGTAGGGGAAAGACTTGTTTTAATGAAACTTGTGAAGCAAAGTATGGCGTAGTTTAAAAATCAGTGATATCTTATCACCACTAAAGAAATTAAAATGATCTTTAGGGTAATAAATCTATTTAAACCTTGCGTAAGCCCTTATTCCGAAAAGATAACACCTAAAAAACGTAAATTAACAATGATAAAGCAATTTGAACCAAATTGGATTCTTACAAGGCATAAACTTGCTTGAATCGCGGATCGTCAAAGAGGAGGGTACCTAATCTTAAAATGATTAATCACATCATAAAGCACACGGGTTTATTCCCGGTCGTCCCGATAAGGCAGGCATCCCGCGACTGTCGACGACTGCGACAGTCGCGCGGGACGCCTGCGACCCTCCGCGACCCAGCGCGACCGTCTGCGACTGTCGCCGACGGTCGCAGACGGTCGTAGGCGCGCCGAGCGACTGTCGCCGGCAGCCGCACACCACAGTCGTCGAGGGTCGCGGACGGTCGCGAACGAGGGGTCGCTCGTCTGTTAGAACCCTTATGCTAATTGACTAACCAGTAGGACTGTGTGCATTATAAACATGTCTTACCTGTACAGATTACTTTCTTAGCGTACAAAGCAGCAACAAAACTGGTTAATCCAGTGCCGGCTCCCAGCTCCAGTACAGTCTTTTCTGCCAGATTTCCAGTGAGGCCCAGGTGAATTAGCAAGTCTCCTAGCAGGAACGCTCCCCGCCATACTTGCAGGCCCACCAAAGCTATTTTAGTTTTTGAACTGTGTTCTGGAAGTAAAAAATATTATGTTACTTGGAAAGGAAAAAGTACTAGTTAGATAAGTAAAAATGTTTTTATTCCTCGAAATGTATAAATTATTTACGCCCAATTTCAAAAGTTCTTGGCAAACCATGTTCAATTTAAATTGTACCATACTAATTTTAAACCACGAAAAAATTTATTACCCATAGGACTTTACCATTAGTAATATCACTGCAAATTACCTATTTTGATGGTCTCTTTCTGGGGCCTCTCAATATCCAAATCATCATCTTCATCAAATTCTATTTTAATTCCATTCTTTGGCAGTAAAAATGGAAATTCTGATATGACATCTGAAAGGAATTACAAAAATTAACATACTCTTCTTGGGCCATAATCTTAGTACTTAATAAGTTAAGGCGTCTCCCAGACCAAAAGTCTTGTTTTTAACGGCTCTCAACTCCTTATTTAATGCATATACAACAGTTTAAAAAATACGTAATTAATCTTTGTAGTTTTATCTTAAAATTCCACGTTTAAAGTTTGTGTTTATCTTTATTTATCACTACCAAAACTGACTTTGAAAATAAGTCTAAAATAATATTATTTCATGCACTCCTCCTAATTTAAACGTGTTTTTTAAATTTGGCTTGCGCCAATCGATAGACAATCAAAAAAACTATAAATTGGCTGCAAAAAATTTGGAAATCATCCTTTTCTTGATTTTTACGGATTATTATTCATAATTTCGGACGGCCATTTCTCTCACGCGCCCACAACGGGTAGCGGGCGGCAGTCGGTCGCTAGCTGTGCTACGGGGAACCCGTGTCGCTCGCTCACACACGTGACAGATCGGTGAGACAGCGACACCTAGCGACACAAACAAGCACTGACGTTTGCTTGCTTTGTTTACGCAAGGAATCATTTATATTGTGAGGCTGAGGTGTGTCTTGTATTAAATGCGAAAGGACGATTTAATTATCTTGTTTAATAATAGTAGTGTAGTAAAACTATTTTATCAATGGCGAATGCTACACGCTCGATTTAATATAAATTTAATATAAATATCTCTGGACATTATTCACACAGCACCATCTAGCCCCAAACTAAGCATTAGCTTGTGCAGCACTAAGCATTAGTTGTGCTATGGGTGCTAGACAACGGATAAACATTACTAATAAACTTTTTTTTGTAAATACATACTTACATTATTATAAATAGAAAAACCCAGACCGATACAAACAAACATGTTCATGCACACAAATGTTTGTACCGTGCGGGGATCGAACCCGCGACCTCTGGTGTAATAGCCGACTTCTCGACCATTACACCAAATGGCTTGCCAAAATCGCGATAACTTTCCAAAAGTGAATGAATTTTACAAATCGATCAGTAGGTACCTACGACGGTAAATTTCACTGAATAAACTAGGCCGCCTCCTCGGTTTCACTTCACCCGCGCGTAATTTCTTTTGTCAATAATTTATCCTATAATCCTGTCGTATGTCACCCGGGCCGGGAATAGTACCCGGGTGACTTTCCAAAAGTGAATGAATTTTCCAAATCCGTTCAGTAGTTTCGCAGCCTATTCAATACAAACCAAGACTGAGTCATGAGTCTTGAGTTGGTGTATTACATTATCCAATGTAATACACCAACGAATGATATTTAAAAAAATTGAATAATAAAAAAAGAAGAACTAAACAATCTCAAACCAAAAAAAATGTTCAAAAAGTTTTTTTGGACTACTTGGGATTTGAACTAATGTTCACTTATTACGTCAGCGTATTTGCACTCGGCCACCGAGCGTTGTATAGAACGTACGAAATAAGCAATGAAGTACAGCGCGCACCAACAGACGTGAATAGGGTCCAAGGATCAGTATTGTTTGCTCGCAGAGGTCCGCACAGTGTGTAATTTTAGCCTAGTTGTGGCCAAGTATATTTTATGTATTCATTCGAAAGAACTTGTGATACTAATTAATTGGTGAAAATTCTGACAGTAAAATTGTCTTTACTTTCAGAGAAATATATTTTTTTGTGTAAGGTCAACGACCTCAAAGAAAATTTAATAATTTTTTTTCTCCTAAAGTGTTACTGGTATAGTTTTTTTTAATGACCCAAATTACGTAACAATATAATATCTATTTATATAAAAAATTAGAAAGCTGTAGCTTTGATAGTTTATGAAAAACGTAAAAAAAACTTAATTTCACTTTTTATTCATTTCTCATTTACCCCTATCATTACCGCATTTTATTCTTTGCTTTAAATATGTATACAACTGTTGTTTATCATGTCCTAAAAAATTACACACGGCAATCAAAGGACTAACGAGAAAAAAGGTTTCTAAATATTTTAGAAATTTCTATGGAAATAGGGTTGTCCAAATGTAAAATAAAGAAACATTTTAAAGTTATACATATTATTATTATGTCGATGTCATAATAAATCATAACCGCAATCGACACTATTATTATTAACACTAATATTATCTACATCTACTCTAATACTAAAAAGAGAAAGATTTGATTGTTTGTTTGTTTGTATTGAATAGGCTCCGGAAATACAGGACCGATTTGAAAAATTCTTTTCTTTTACCATTAGAAGTGGTTAGCTACTTTTTACGAGTATAGGACCACGGGTAATAAGTTTTTTACATAATGACGTGTCTGTGACAGGTTGCCATAGCAACGCATTGTTGATTATCCAAGTACATCAATATTTGGGAGCTGGCGAATAAATTCTGAAAAAAATTTCACGTTCTTACGGAATAACGTATAGTCCATGCGAGCGAAACCGCTGGTGGAAGCCTAAGTTTTCATAATTTTGCTATAATTAATAATTATTCTAATTAATTTTAAATAGTTCTACTCAATAAGTTATAATTAAGGCTAATTAAAACATAAATTAAGTTTTTGTCTCCGCTGTCCTTAACAGTTTATCTAAGAAATATAAATTATCAATATCATAGGAACAGTCGTAAATATATTAAATGGAATTGAGAACCTCCTCCTTTTTGAAATCGGTTAAAAATGCTACCAACTGGTTTGCGTAAGTAAAAGAATCATTCATATAGTCTAGGATACTTCAAATGATCATTTTATTGTTGAGCAGAAGAAATTAATTAAATGGTTAAGGTTAGTGACAACCCTAGAAAAAATTTCAAAAATTGATATCTCGTCAGTCCTTTATTCTTTTAAGCTGATATTTTTTATTCAAATGTTATTCATTATTGTACATAATTTCCATCAAACAGAAAATGCGGTAATTAAAACAGAGACCCACAAAAAAATATTAAAGTTTTTTGCTAAAAAAAATTATTATGTGTTAAGTATACGTATTTCGTGTCTAGTTTTTGGCAATATTATAGTTATTTATTTGCCCAATGAGAAAATATTTTATTTATTCGTAACTGATGTATCTGAACAAAGATATTGCATTTCTATGGTTTCTATGGGTTTTTCTCGATAATAGCAATAAAAGCAAAACTACTTTAAAAAAAATTCTTGGTGTCTTTGTTAGGCCTCCAAAATATTAAAAGCTATCAAATAAACACATAAACTGTACTTGGCCACAACTAAGCCAAAATTACACACTGTGCGTTGGAACATGAGTCACTTTACAATATTATTTACATGCTTTATCCAATATTGCACTCGTAACCGTCACAGTTGGTTTAATTTTGTTAAAAAAACATCCAAAATGTCAACTAAACGATTTAAAATTTACACCACAGGATGCGCTATTTCTTGCCGCACATTTTTATACAACATTTACTAAAAACTGTTTACTTTTTACACTTATGTATTAGAATAATATTTAAACGGAGCAATTTTAATACGTGTACTTTGATGAAACGTTGCGGACCCTCCCAATCGCTAGTGTATTCATCAGGGGGTGTTCTTCGGGTAGTATCATCAAGCGGCTTTGAGCTATCACCAACATCGGCCAGAGCGGCGGTGTGGCTCGCTTCAGCCTCTTTGCTTGCTGGCGGCCGATGTTGTTGAGCGCGTTGAGGTTGTAGCGCAGCGTGGTGAGGCGGGAGGAGAACAGTCACTCCTTTCCTCAAGATACTCCCACTTAGGACCCAAGGGTATTCCCGGGTAGAAAAATCAATAGGTGTTCTCCGCGTAGTATTACCAGGGGGTGTTTTCAGGGTATTAACATCATGGGTGTTCTCCAGGAAGCATCATCAAAGGGGTGTTCACCGGGTTGTTGCATCGGGGGTTGTTTTCAGGGTAGTCACATCAGGAGGTGTTCTCCGGGTAGTATTACCAGGGTGTTTTCAGGGTATTAACATCATAGGTGTTCTCCGGGAAGTATCATCAAAGGGTGTTCACCGGGTTGTTGCATCAGAGGGGTGTTTTCAGGGTAGGTAGTCACATCAGGGGGTGATCTCCGGGTACTATTACCAGTGGGGTGTTTTCAGGGTATTATCATCATTCAACGTGCAACGTGGTCACGACCCTGAGGATTGGGATACGGAAACTGCGTGCTATTTCTCTCGTAGAATATCTACTCCAGTCAACAAAATTCTAACTTTGCCATTTTAGTTGTAAAGCTGAAACTGACGCTAAAAGGACAATGCTCAAAAAGAAGCTAGGTTGGAATCAAATTATTGGTAATATTATGTAATTAAATATTCCATATGGGGCATCATCGAAATCAATGGTGGTATGTGTGAAATTGCTATTCAGATTTTTCTGGGGTCACATAAAGTATCAGTTACATAGTTACTGAATAATAAACGCACTTGTTGACCCAAATCTATAAAAATTAGAAGGAAATCTCTTAGGGTGTGTCGGAGGATGCATAAAAATCATTCCAATTGGAAAATATGAAAATACCCCGTTTTAAATAGCGAAAAACATTGTTCGTGCTAATTTTCGCACATTGTACGCGATTTCCTAGCAAACGGGGCGCGATACGCGTAAAATGATTATAGCCTTTTTTGTAGACAAAGTAATTCTCTACAGCTTTTGTCTAAAACTTTTTCTCTTAATTCTGTTAGTTTTTGAGATTATCGGGAAAAAGTAATTTTTCACCCTCTTCCATTTTTTCGAATGACCCCGGTGACACCACCCCGCCCCGCATTTTTAGTATGTTATCATTATCACGGGGTCATTAACGAAAAGGACAATGCTCATCTAGTATGAAAAACAACCCAGGCTGGAATCAAATGAAAAGTATCTCTAATTATTGGTAATAATATGTAATTAAATATTCCATAGGGGGCATCATCGAAATCAATGGCGGTATGTGTGAAATTGCTATTCAGATTTTTCTGGGGTCACATAAAGTATCAGTTACATAGTTACTGAATAATAAACGCACTTGTTGACCCAAATCTATAAAAATTAGAAGGAAATCTCTTAGGGTGTGTCGGAGGATGCATAAAAATCATTTCAATTGGAAAATATGAAAAAACCCCGTTTTAAATAGCGAAAAACATTGTTCGTGCTAATTTTCGCACATTGTACGCGATTTCCTAATTCCTAGCAAACGGGGCGCGATACGCGTAAAATGATTATAACCTTTTTTGTAGACAAAGTAATTCTCTACAGCTTTTGTCTAAAACTTTTTCTCTTAATTCTGTTAGTTTTTGAGATTATCGGGAAAAAGTAATTTTTCACCCTCTTCCATTTTTTCGAATGACCCCGGTGACACCACCCCACCCCGCATTTTTAGTATGGTATCATTATCACGGGGTCATTAACGAAAAGGACAATGCTCATCTAGTATGAAAAACAACCCAGGCTGGAATCAAATGAAAAGTATCTCTAATTATTGGTAATAATATGTAATTAAATATTCCATAGGGGGCATCATCGAAATCAATGGCGGTATGTGTGAAATTGCTATTAAGATTTTTCAGGGGTCACATAAAGTATCAGTTACCTACATAGTTACTGAATAATAAAAAAATATTTTTATAATTTTTTATAAAAATATATTTTTAGCACCTATTCAGTAAAGTTGTAGCTTCTCATTGGTGCAAGAATTTTTAGAATCGGTCTTGTAGTTCCTGAGATTAGCGCGTTTACAAAGACAAACAAACTGTTACGCTTTATTATATTAAATAATAATAATTATATAAAATTATACAGGGTGTTCGGAAGAACGTTGAACATACGATAATGGGGGGTAATTGGGGTGGTCTGTTAACAAACTAGCTCAAAAGATTTCACCTAGGTCTCAAGATTTTTTTTTTTATTATTTTTTTTTATAAATTTCTATAATTTTTCGGTTTTGTACCTTTAAACCCGTCTAACTTTTTTTTTTTATGACCAGACCCAAATAATTTTTTCATTATTGGAATCTTAGTGATTGGTAGGTCCCTTTAAATAAACATTTGTAAATTGCACATTGATAGAAACAAAGTTATGGGCCCTCAAACATAAAATAAGAGTTGAAACAAATTTTGAATCTCAACTTCGCGTAGCATTTAAAAAATAAATAAAAGGGATGGATGACTTCTGATTTGTCAAAAAAATCTCCAAAGTGTGAGCTTTATAACGATATGTCATTTGTTTTGATATCTACTCAGGCGGACCATTTCGACGAAAATCTACTTACGTGAAAACTATAATGTTTTGCGAAATTTGTCAATGCAAAGGTCAAAATAACAAATTAGTGGGATAGTGACATAAATAATGTACATTTTTCTCACTCTTGCACACGTAAAGGCTATCTTTTCTCTCTTTCACTCTGTGTGGAATGCGCGGCGAGTGACGCTTCCCAAGAAGGTAATAATACTAATGTTTCACTCTAGTACACTTACATCGTATCATTCCTCTCTTTCGCTTTCGGAACAGGCGACTCAGTGTAAGTGACAGAACCAAAGAGGACAGAATTCTTCTGACTTGACTGCCTCTGCGATCATACGTGCCCTTTGTGCCTACTCTTGTTACAGTTATCTTCGTTTTGTATTATTGTTATCAGTTGTTTTGTTAAGTTTTGTTATTTCTGTTACGTTTGTTAATCGGTAAAATGACTAAATTTACCAATGAGGAATATGCGCACATTTTAATGGCATATGGAAGAGCTAACTCCAATGCGCGTGAAGCGCGTAGAATTTATCAAGAACGAAGATAACTGTAACAAGAGTAGGCACAAAGGGCACGTATGATCGCAGAGACAGTTAAGTCTCGACTAAGAGTTTCGACACTTACACTGAGTCGCCTGTTCCGAAAGCGAAAGAGAGGAAAGATACGATGTAAGTGTACTAGAGTGAAACATTATTATTATTACCTTCTTGGACAGTTAAGTCTCGACTAAGAGTTCTGACACTTACACTGAGTCGCCTGTTCCGAAAGCGAAAGAGAGGGAAGATGCGATGTAAGTGTACTAGAGTGAAACATTAGTGTTATTACCTTCTCGGGAAGCGTCACTAGCCGCGCATTCCACACAGAGTGAAAGAGAGAAAAGATAGCCTTTATGTGTGCAAGAGTGAGAAAAAATGTACATTCTTTATGTCACTATCCCACTAATTTGTTATTTTGACCTTTGCATTGACAAATTTCGCAAAACATTTAAGTTTTCACATAAGTAGATTTTCGTCGAAATGGTCCGCCTGAGTAGAAAACATCGAATAATTTTGGTTACAAAAAAGATATCAAAACATCGTTATAAAGCTCACACTTTGGAGATGTTTTTAACAAATCAGAAGTCATCCATCCCTTTTATTTATTTTTTAAATGCTACGCGAAGTTGAGATTCGAAATTTGTTTCAACTCTTATTTTATGTTTGAGGGCGCATATAACTTTGTTTCTAGCAATGTGCAATTTACAAATGTTTTTTTAAAGGGACCTACCAATCACTAAGATTCCAATAATGAAAAAATTATTTGGATCTAGTCATAAAAAAAAAGTTAGACGGGTTTAAAGGTACAAAACCGAAAAATTATAGAAATTTATAAAAAAATAATTAAAAAAAAATCTTAAGACCTAGGTGAAATCTTTTGAGCTAGTTAGTAAACAGACCACCCCAACTACCCCCCATTATCGTATGTTCAACGTTCTTCCGAACACCCTGTATAATATAATTATATTAGATATAGCCATTTTATACACTTTTAAACCGCAACTGTATCTGTTTACTCCTTTAATTGATACTTTATGTGACCCCTAAAAATCTGAAAAGCAATTTCACACATACCGCCATTGATTTCGATGATGCCCCCTATGGAATATTTAATTACATATTATTACCAATAATTTTACAGATACTTTTCATTTGATTCCAACGTGGGTTTTTTTTTGAGCATTGTCCTTTGATTCATCTTTTCAGCTAAAATGGCAAAGTTAGAGCTTCGTTGACTGGAGTAGATATTCTACGAGAGAAATAGCACGCAGTTTCCGTATCCCAATCCTCAGGGTCGTGACCACGTTGCACGTTGAATGATGTTAATACCCAGAAAACACCCCACTGGTAATAGTACCCGGAGAACACCCCCTGATGTGACTACCCTGAAAACACCCCTCTGATGCAACAACCCGGTGAACACCCTTTGATGATACTTCCTGGAGAACACCTATGATGTTAATACCCTGAAAACACACCCTGGTAATACTACCCGGAGAACACCTCCTGATGTACTATACCTGCTGTAATTTTTACTCGTAAAACTTCTGATAATCCTCTAAGAGTTTTTTTTCAATCTAGATATCCGTTGAAAATATCGAAAAAACCGTTTGAATCGAATTCTTCTTTTGTATTGAAAATCTTTCATGTTCAAATTTGTATTTTCAAATAGAGAACAAAAAAATTAAAATTAATCTTGTTGTATTTTATCGTACTGAAAAACATTTCGATTCTACTTTTATGATGTGTGTATCTACAAGATACTTTTTTTTCTATGACAATTAATATTCAGTCTGCTAATAGTGGCTTTACAATGTTAGTAATAGTTTGGCGCTAGCTAACTAGATGGCGCTCATATTATTACCGATGGTTACGAAGTATGGGTTGAGGTGAGGTGGGGGTAAGTGAAGGTGAAATGCTCAAAGTCATTTGCTCTGGGTAAGGCCTTAAGTATCACAACACAATTATTACTTACTTCCCTCCGAGTTGGGTGTTATTTTAGTTTCATAATTATATTCTTCATATATCTCAGAGGTCACTGTTAGCTCTGGCATCTAAAAATTATATTGATTGTGTTAAAATTTCCAATAATGAAAACAATTCAGTACAGGGGTAATAAAGTTAATTAGTATGCAACTTATGTTTATAAATTTAAGTTGCTATGGTTGTCACAAGAATAGGTTTTGTAACGAAGTACTTTAGGCTAAAATGATTTCATGGCCAAATGCTTATAAAGTACTTGGCATAGTTGAACATTATTAGTAACACAGGCTCACTAACTGCTACTTTAAATTTTAAATAAAAACTTACTGTGTATTGTAACTCCAGCTATTTTTCCAGAAATTGAAATGAACAGTGTGCAAATTATAATAACGGTATTCCTATGAGGAAGAACATCTAAAAAATTGGATTGAGTCCAATTTTAAAACTTCTAAAATAAATCTCTATAGTCTGGTGTGTGCCAGTGTTTGTGAATTACTGTATGACTGCCAGTGGCTTACATTCAAAGTGCGAATTGCTACGTGAAGAGACAGTAATTTATAGTAATTGTTGTGATTAATTTTAACCTCCAAACATAAGATATGTAATGTACCTAATATGAAACAAATTTACTATGTACAAGCCAGAAATGCATGAAGATTACATAAATTTAAGGATTAATGAAGAAAACGTAAGTTTATTTACCTTATTTTAAAAATGAGTTCGTGTATTCTCTTCCATTCCAACCTGATGGATATTGCTCACTATGTAAAACATTTCCTGAAGGATTTTTGTAACTTACACGGTAACCAAATACATTGTATTGTGATATTTCACATTTATTTTTTATTATAGTTCCCAAGAGAGAAACAATATTTGCGTACGTACGCGTAATCGTAATTCTTATCAATTCAAAACAGAAGTGATAGACTGTCAAAAACAGCTGTTTCTGATTATTACCATGTCACTGTTTTTGAACGTTTCGCTTTGTTCATTTATTAACTCCTGCGGTTATTTGGGTCGGAAAATATGTACTGTAAAGGTTCCATATGATTTTTATAAAAATAAAGTAATTTTCAATGCAATTAAGTGGTTATCACATGGAAATAATATTGTCTGGGGCCTTACCATGAGCATTTAAGAAAACCATCCAATCGCAGCGCAGTGCAGTTTTCGAGCAGGGCAGAATCAGGCCTGCTTAAAATCATACTATGACCCCTTAAAAAGTGAACGACTATTGCACTGTTTGACATGAAGGTGAACGGTTTCTTTTGTCTCTGGTCTTTTACCCGTTCAATCGAATTCGTTCGAAAATCCATTGAAGATTTTATTTTCGTTTTACCGGTTTTTAAATTATGTTTTATAATACGAATGCTCAAGTAAAACCGCGTTTTTATGGGTTTAGATTACTTTATCAGTATAATTTTCTTGATTTACAGTAGTTTTCAATAAGTGAAGCAATAACTATGAAAGAGCCGTGCGTGCCGATTATTCCTTTTAACCTACTTAAATTTTTAAACGTTTCTGACACCAAAATAATACAAATGTCAAGTGTCAAATGCATTTTATTCTGTAATTCTGAAAAAGGCAAAAAAATTAACTTTTTCCGTGATTTAATACGATTTGGTCATTGAAATGCATGTTCTTCATTGAGTATAACACAGTAATTATATACATTGATTGAGAACATGGTTATCAATTTGAGAATACTACGATTTTTTGTTGAATTCTTTGACGAACCACTTTAGATGTTATCTTTCATTATCATTTATCCCCATTGAACACTTCCATGTTCGTTTATACTTTCGAACTTTGACTGAAATATTCTAAGGATAATTTCTGGAGCATCCGAAGATTATGTGGAATGCAGCAGCACAAAGGCTCAACTCTTCAGTTAATATTGTTAATTATTAAGACTAAGTACATGAATGATAGAATATCCCCCCCTTCCCCCCCATTTCTGGGATCAAAAGTACTCTACGTTCACCAGAGGGGATAGTGTAGCTTTCCAACTGTGAAAGAATTATTCAAATCAGCTCAGTAGTTTCAGAGCCTATTCAATACAAACAAACAAACAATCAAATCTTTCCTCTTTATAATATTAGTATAGATAACATGAAGTGATTGTAATATAATTTGTTATTATAATTCCAGTGCTGGGTAGACCTGAAGGCCAAGATTGAACAAAATAATAATCATCAATGATGCTTATAGAAGGACCTTGTGTTGATGAGCTTACGGAAATGATATGTAAACAAGTAACAATGTAATTTATTTATTTATAAAAACTTTATTGACTACACAAATTGGCTACAAAAGGCGGACTTAACACTAAAAGCATTCTCTACCAGTCAACTTTTAGGAAAAACAAAATGCTTGAATGCGGCAAAGAGCAAACTAATTAATAAGTAATTATCTTCTGTCTGCACTTATATTTGCTTCTATCATACTATAGTATGTGACAAACTTAAAATCATTCATGTTTTTATTACAGAGTTCTACTTAATCAAGAACATTTGACAGAAGCACATTCAGTACCTAACTGCCAACAATGGCACAGGTTACTTCAGCACCTATTGAGCCATTGCCACCTTCTGCCTACAGCTTCGTGGGTGTCTGGTTCAGCATCCCAAGTTGGTGACATCACCCTTTTGCAGAGTGGATATCCAGAATAACCTAAAATAAAATATTATTTAAGTTTCAGTTTGTACTGTGTGTGCCTGTGTTCTTGTTAGATACAGTTGAAGGAAGGATACTTCCGTTGTTGTCTACTGTTTTTAAGGTGTTTTGTAAGTCTATTAAATTAATGTAATTATGCTAATCTTATTATTTATAAGCCCATTGTGTTCTTTTGTTTAAGTTTATTAAAAAATGTACTTAATTATAAAATTATTTTGAAAAAGTATAATGGTTTTGATTTTTATAAATAAAGATAAAAAATAATATAATTTATGCACGCAAATGTTTGTACCCTGTGGGGATTGAACCCGCCCTCTGGTGTAATAGCCGACTTCTCGACCAATTACATCAAATAGCTCGTCACTTAGTAGGTTTAGGATGAAAATACAATAATAAATATTACCTAAAAACCATAAAGCCTTATTAGTGCTCAGCTTTCCAAGTGTGGGCAAAGAGCATGGTTTGACCAAATGAAAGAATCTTGATTAGCACTGGGATTGCTTGCATCTACACTTCTAATTTTTGCATATTAGCTTCTTAGCATTGCAAATCTGGAAATATAATGTTTAGATTATTATTATTTTACCACAAGTTGTAATGATCGAAGTTCTAAATACTAAAATCACAGTTCACTTCTTTATTTGCTTACCAACTGGACATTCAGGCTTTGTAAACAAATTAAATAGACATAAACAAATTAAATAGACATGCTTGTATCATAAACATTCCATTTCGAACGGGTCACTTATTTTGCGAAGGCAACGTAGCTTATTTCTCCCATCTTTGGAATTCTGTTTCCAAATACTTAAAGAATTCGTCACACTTCTACAAAAATAGGTGTAAATGTTTTAAAATAGGTTACTTTTTATTTAAACGCTAATTTTACTTTCAATAATCCACTTCTTAGCAAAAGATACTTACGTTTGACAAAAATACTGACTCCTAACCGGGGCACAAGAGACTCATGAACATAAGCACGAAAAGGTACGGAACAAAATTCGACGACAAAATATGAGATTCACTCACACAATCACAAAACAATTCTGTTAAAGCTACTCCAGAGTAGCTTTTTAAGGATCGGTTTATTTGACGTTTCGGACGTTCAAAAGACGCTTTGCTTGACATTTAAAGCCGCTCATGGTACGAAACGTCCATACAAAAAAAAAGGTGAACGGTTGTCAAAACGTCAAAGTAAATTGCCCTGCGACTGACCTGCCACAGGCCTGCTTTAAGGTTGTCATGGTACAATAAAGCAGAGCAGTTCAATTTAAGTCCTGCTATAAGAGCTCATAGTAAGGCCCCTGGTTATCATTAAATACGTCATACATTCGTTCAGAAACAAAACGATGGATGAACCGTCATTAAAAAATAATAAATCCAACCAATCGCGTTTCTACACACGATCGACGCTGCCACGTCAAAGTGAGACGGGCCGAAGTGAATGAAGTGGCGTTTTTCTTTTTCGGCATTTGGTTGAGCTTCGTCTTCCGAGAAGTAGACTCATTGTGAAGAGTTAACTTAAATCAAAATGCGTGTCTTATTATTTACGGTCCTAGCCCTTTTGGGCGTCGCTCTCGGAGACGAAATTCCCACAGAAGAAAACGTACTAGTCCTCAGCAAAGCCAACTTTGACGGTGCTATTACTTCGAACGATTTCATCTTAGTTGAATTCTGTAAGTTTCTCATTATTACTCATTATTTCATAATATTCTAATAGTATTTCAATAAGAATTGTGATGTTAATTGTTGTTTTCCATAATAGGCGTTGACACGTCGATTTATGATGGGTCATGCCGGCATGCTTTAGTTTGTGCGTCGGATGATATGTTAATTAATGTATACGTGACAGATGCACCATGGTGCGGACATTGCAAGTCGCTGGCGCCGGAGTACGCGAAGGCGGCCACCAAGCTGTTGGAGGAAGAATCTCCGATCAAACTGGCTAAAGTTGACGCCACTCAAGAGCAAGATTTGGCAGAGAACTACGGCGTGAGGGGCTACCCCACTCTGAAATTCTTCAAGAACGGCAACCCTATTGATTACACAGGTAAGATTTCATGCATATCAACTTAGTGTAAGCAAACTAAGTCAGATTACACAGTAATTACTCATGTTTAGAATAGGAACTTCATGCTCTTTAATGTTCATAAATATTATATACAACACAATTATAATTTCTACTAAATCTAATAAGAAAAGAGAAGTACATTATGATTTTAATTACAAATACAAATTAAATTTTAGGTGCTTTTCCCCCTAAGTATGGTATAAATTAGATTAATCAAGATTAATTTATCCTATTAGGTGGACGTCAAGCCGATGACATTATTTCATGGTTGAAGAAGAAGACTGGTCCCCCAGCTGTCGAAATCACCTCCGCTGAACAGGCCAAGGAACTCACTTCGGCCAACAATGTTGTCATCTTTGGTTTCTTCTCGGACAAGGAGACTGAAAAGGCGAAGGCATTCCTTGGTGTCGCCGGCCTTATTGACGACCAGATCTTCGCTCTTGTTACTGATGAGAAAGTCATCAAGGAGTTGGAAGCTGAAGACGATGATGTTGTTCTTTTCAAAAACGTAAGTGATTTATTATATTTATTTCATTTGCAAAACTTTAGTAACTTATTTAAAAAACAGTCAGATGGATAACTTTTGATAATTGCTATATTCTTATTAGACAATAAGTTTGCTGGCCACATTGACAAAGAAGATAATATTTCGTTTATTATACATAAATGATTAATTACCACTTGGTTGTTGACACTAAACTATCTCTTAGCCTGTTACTATTTACCAATTAGTTCTGAGCAAATAAAAACTAATTTGTGGCCAGACTGTTAGCAGATTGGTTCTTAATTTATAGTTTATGATATTATAAGCTGTATGTATCTAATTGGAGACCCAATAAAATATAAGTATTACATCTCATAATTTACTCAAGCAACTTAATGATTTTGTATGAAAAAATTAATTGTGGAGTCACTAGTAGCCCAACTATATTCTTATTATTGTTGTCTTTTGACAATGTGTCAAATTATGTGTAAAATTTAGACTATGAACTTCTATGCCTTTTAAGTAAAATCACATGCATTTAGTGTATTTGACTATACACAAACTACAGTTGAAATGACATTGACCTTTCGAGGGCCTTATCACAGGGTCATCCTGTTACTAGTTCACAACAGTACTTGTTATCAGTATAAATTTAATATTGTTACAACAGTTGTTGAATAAAAAACCTGCTATTGCATTTTTATTAATTAGGAAAATTGAGGCATGAATACTACAATAAAAGATTTACTATAAATGTCTGATGATGTAAAATCACTTGTTAACTTCTGATCCATTTGATTAGTATTCAACACATGAGCGACCAAAACTTGGTATAATTATAGGTATGATGTCATTATAAATAAGGAACCTGTTTAAGTGATTTACATAAACCAACTTTAAACTGGTCGGATAGTCTGTCTTTCAACTTATTTAATGTATTTCTGTACAATATTTTTTATACATAATATGTTTTAGTGAAAAGTGTGAAAATTGGGAACAGGGCAGGATGATAATGATATTTTAGTGAAAAGACTTATGAGTACAATAAAATTCCATATAATACAAAATAGTAATGGTTGACATTAATGTTTAATCAGAGTAATATTAAGACCATATCAAATTGAACTTTATAACCATGACTGAAAGTTGAGAAGCAATGAAAATTTTTTTCCTTTGCGGCATTACAGGCATTTGATATTTATACTATCATTATTGGGTTTAGTTTGGTATTAGCAAATTTATTTAAGATTATGTTGTTGTACTATATTATTATCATAAGATATCTGTAATTGAAATAGCTAATTTTATTAATAGACTTGATGTTTATAGTTTTTTTTTATACTTATTGCTTGTTTTTGCATTTAGGGCCACAATGTAAGTCTGTAACAAATGTCAACAAAATTAAATAGGATGCAAAATAGTTTTCCTGTCGAACTGCCAGCTTGCCATCTTAAATGGCCTATCTTTGTTTTTGACATTACAACATAGTTCTTTTTTACACAGTTTGAAGAGCCACGTGTCAAGTATGTGGGAGAGAAATTCGACGAAGACCTGTTCAAGACCTGGGTGTTTGTGCAAAGCATGCCTGTCATCGTTGAGTTCTCCCACGAGACCGCTTCCAAGATCTTCGGTGGACAAATCAAATACCACCTTCTCTTGTTCCTGTCCAAGGTAAGTGACTAATTTGCTTCAATACAGTTCAATCCTTTCTTAACATTTTTTTCTGTCTTTATATCTTAGTAGATGACAGGTGATAAATAGTAAAAGATATTTCTTATTTAAATATTACTTGTTACCAAGTGCTTGATTCACACCAATCAGTATAAAGAATTCAAATCTTTGATAGCAAATAGGTACTTCACAAAAAATATTTGTAATATTATACAAATGAAGACAATACATTATGTGAATTTATTTGTTTTGTGAATAGGAGCGCCAAAACCACCTGTTTGTAAAAAAATATATTTTTCATTGATTATTGCAGACTGATAGTGTAGGTATAGTTATTTGTTACCACCTGTAACTGCCAGAGGCACATTAAATGTTGAGAGCGCCGTAGGCAAGCATCTCATCGGCGCCCCTAATTTTATGCTATATTGTATATTTTTCTGCCAGTGCGCCCCTTTGTACCGTCGCGCCCCTAGGCACATGCCTACTTTGCCTTTAGGATAATCCGCCTCTGGTAACTGCTACTATAATACCAGTCAATGTGGAATTATACCATTTGTTTCTGTTGTTTCGGAATAGGGAACATGCACTATTTTTATTTTTGTCTTCATTTTAAAGAATTCCATGTAGAATAAACCACAGTTAAATTAAAAAATTAATACATTGTAATTTATCGGAAAAAATGCGGTTTTAAATTGACCGTTTTAATTTTCGCGCGAAAACGGACCTATGGTTCCGATGACATGAATGACGTCACTCAAGTCTTGTCACTGCCTCACTAGTCGAGTGGTCGTACTTCACTGTACTTGTTCGTCGCTGACTTTCATACTTTTGCATATTTTTTAGAGTTTTGAAATATTTTTTTGTAAAAAATTTAAAATGGACTATCTATCAACATCAGGTGATCATAAAAATACCACTAATATTCCGAAAAAAAACCGTGTTTTATGCCAATGTGGACATTGGCATAAAACACGAGTCAACACGGTCAACAGTCTTTGTGCGACGTATATACCTGGATATGTCTTATTTGTTTAAGATAATGAACAACCATATAGATAGCCCACAGTTTTTAAGTAAACTGGATTTCAACGTACCAGTCAGACTGCCTCGGTATTCTTGTGGTTTGTTTAAAAATAAGTTTTGTAGAACCAGGGCGGGTCAAAACTCACCCGCAATCCGTCTTACCCGTCTTTATAACTTACTAAGTCAAAAAGTGCCCGAACTTGACATTAACCATCAGAGCCTTCCCAAGTTTCTTTCAATTTTAAAAAAGAGTGATGCCCCTCTCACTGCCTATTAAAATCACAATGTATTTTTTTTTTTTTTTTTTGATCTCGTAATTTTTAATTTTGTCTTATTTCTCTTAATGTTAAAATCAGTAAAATTTTTTAATTGTTATGTTACAGTGCATGTTGTGGTTGCCTGTAATTGTAAGAACAGTTAGCCCTAAGCGTAAATGTTGTATTATGTTTTGTATGTAATGCTGTATCTTATGTTGGTGATCCAATGAATAAATAAATAAATAAATAAAAATGTCAAAAAAAAAAAAAAAAAAAAAAAAAAAAAAAACACACATCTATTTCAACAAAGTTTCCAAATTAATTGTTTTTGACAGGACCTTCTGACCCAAAACTGAGAAAAAAGTGGTTTCAAGCTGCGAAAATACAAAGTTTAACAACTATGATTTATACATACCGTAGTAATTTAGTCCCTTTCATTTCTACCCTTGAAAACTCTGCACTTTCGACAAATAAAGTTAGAACCATGTCAACACTAACTCTTGGTAAATTCCTGGAGTCTGCTTTGATGAACCCAACTTCCATATTTATTACAAAAACGCAATTAATATTCCGATAAAATAATATTTACTTTTTCAACCATATAGACCGACAAACTTATGTGTTCCGGTGGCCAAAATTGGAACTACGTGAAATGCAATGCAAAAGCAATATTTATTGACAGTTCTATACTGACAATAGCGACACCGCCATCAGAACAAATAAGTTTGTCGGTCTAACGTCAAATAAGTTGATTGCTGTTTTAAAATACGTTTCGTTTCAGTTATTTTTAATTCGTAATTACAGTTAAAAAACAACATTATGTAAAATAAAAATGTTGCAGTGACCTTTCTTTTATATTATTTTAACATTTTAGTCATAAAATTTTCATAATTATTGTATATGCATCTTCCCTATTCAGTCCAGTGACGTCACGCATCGAGCGTAATAAGACCAGTGACGTCACGCATCGAGCTTAATAATAATAAATAAATAAAATATCCCTGGACATTATTCACACAGCGCCATCTAGCCCCAAACTTAACGCGCAACGATTCAAACAAAGATTAATGATATCGCGAATTTGGTGTCTAATGAGTGGTGAAAGTTCGCGTCAGGTCATCGGGGTCGTTCGCAACGTTCGCTCATTGTGAAAGTACATACTTTAAAGTTCTCAAACAAACTCGCTCCGGTGATAGTGGTCGCGAAAAACCACGTGTGTCAATACTACCTATATCGATGAAATGAAAGTATATTTTGAAAGCAGACACTTTCTTTGATATTTTAATATTCGAAATGTCAAGTCAAATTGTTACGAACGCAATTAACTGAAGTGGAAGCTGAAGATGTTTTGAATGTTTAGTGAAAGTGTATTTTAGAAATCGTGGTGCCTAAAATGACTAATCCATAAATCATAATGGCCTGTCTAGTTTTAGCCTTGATTTCAGCTTTAATTTGAAGTAGTGACCAATAATAAAATCGCAAAGAATGCCTTTAAAAATATGTACATCTGTTTAAATAAAAATTATTCAGCACCTTAAAAATATTTAAACATTAATGGAATTCGTATTACATTAATATTGATATATTAAGGAGTCATTATTTACCGTTAACTGACCTTCACTCTCGCTTCCCTCCTCTAATATACCTTTAAAAGTGAATAAAATATTTAAGTCTTATATTTTAAAAGTACAAAAAGTATAATATACTTACTAAAAAGCTTATTTCACTTTAAACCGCATACCTATCCTTGTTTGATAAAGATCCTTTTTTACTCGACCGACGCGTCGCACGTTGACAACGACCTACGCCGGTTATGTGACCTTCGGCATTAAGTTTGCCATTTCTCTTTATTCAGTGCATTCACTGCCATTGACTATGCTTTCGCGGTTTAGTCGATCCACTGCCCCCAGGGCGTCCCGACTTCTAGATAGAAGTCGGGGACTTCTATACCTACATTTTAAAATCTAAAGCATAACAGTGTCCTATTCCTAGGCAACCCTATTATACCCTTATCACTGCGCTCTGCTCTTTTAAAATAAGACAAATATAATAATAAATAATAATAATAAATATCTCTTGACATTTTCCACACAGCGCCATCTAGCCCCAAACTAAGCATTAGCTTGTGCTATGGGTGCCAGACAACGGATAAACATTACTTATATACTTTTTTTTTTTTGTAAATACATACATATTATACATAGAAACACCCAGACCGATACAAACAGACATGTTCATGCACACAAATGTTTGTACCGTGCGGGGATCGAACCCGCGACCTCTGGTGTAATAGCCGACTTCTCGACCATTACACCAAATGGCTCGTCCAACTCTACGCGCAACTCTAGACTAGAGAGTAAAAATAGACCTAATCCTCAAGGAATCGAGTCTAAATTTCTATATCATTACATCGATAAGGGTGAAAACTACAATCAAGACGCATTACGCGTCTGTTGAATCAGAATTGGCACAATAAGAGTGACAAGCTATCCACACTTCCCTAATAATTACATGAGCACATTATCGAGGCGGTGTTAGCGGAGGCGATGACCCGCTGAGTTCATTGACCCGGCCATTAGGCAGCATCCGTCTATACTACGATACCGTTTTGTTTATGAACCTCCGTAGCCACGTGGTTTAAATTCGTGCTGTCATTCGATACCGTAAAGCTTATTGGATGTCAATATCTCAGCCTCTCAGGTTCTATAAGTTATTAAAAAAAGTTGAGTAAAGGTAATTTCACCGAAACTGCATAATGTCTGTTTAAAATATTTTAAACAAAAAGTTACCTAGTTAAAATAATTTATCAATCAAGTATAAGCTTAGTGCTGGGCTTATAAGTCACCATTAGCTAACTTTTTGCTATCATAATAAGTGTTTTGGTCAAAATTACACTAAACAAACTGATTGATAGTATATCTACTTATCATTCACAAGAGTATCTGGGCAAAACTCAACAGAAACAATAAAAAAAAACATCAATTGTATTGTCGTTATCTTTTACTACATGTCTTTGATCACGAATTCAGGCTAATAGATAAATGTACAAAAACAATACTGATCGATATTTCACATTTCGTGATTCCTCGATATTTTCGTACAATAAATAAATATCTGCCAACATTCCAAATCGAGTCATCTTGAAGAAGCAAAGGGTGGTAATTGAACTCATGACTTCTCAAATTACCCGATATTCCGCGGTTCCATAAAGCCGATCGAAACATTATGTCTTGTCTACTTGTCTATTGTAGTTGTTTAGCAAATGTAACGTTTTTTCATGTAGTGTTGTTTGTTGTTAGAAAAATGGCGACTTTGAGAAATACCTGGACGATCTGAAGCCCGTGTGTAAAAACTACCGCGACAAGATCATGTGCGTGGCCATCGACACCGACGAGGACGACCACCAGAGGTAACAATACCATCCGTCTGAGACAGTCGGGCAAAATTATTCAAGTAGATTCAAACAATATTTGGCCTATTTGGACAATCTCATTAAAGTAGCTTCACAACTTGTATTTGGCTTTCAGACAGCAAAATTACTTTAAAATCCAGGTACAGATAGGAGCTATACGATATTGCAAAATATCATAAAACTTTTAAATTGTTGCTCGTCTTTTAAAAGTAACATGTATGTATCGAACACCAAAGCTAACCTTGGAAACCACGGCTTCGATAATCAAACCAAGACGAAAAATAAATATTTATAGAGAGTCCCCCCTTCTCATACATGACAGAATTATTTCTCTATATTCTGGAGAATAAAGAATTCGGAAACCCACTTTATTTAATTAATTAATAAAAAATTATGGCATAGGCCGTAGTGACCGCTTTCCATCAGGTGGGCTGCGTGCCTGTCTGCCAACTAACCTAGTATAAAAATAATTAACATCTTTAAGTTCCATCTACATCCATCAATTTCGATGGTCCCGAAAATATAAATGTTAGAGTCCGACCGAAACTGGTTTTCCGGCCGAAACCGAAACCGAAACCGAATGTTCGGCCGTGGCTTCAGTTTCGGCCGAAACCGAAACCGAAACCGAAACTCACGTGGTCAAGTATAAAATTCCTTAAAATACTGAAATTTGGTGCATTTTACCCATTATTCTGCATTAATTGGGACATGGAATGGAATAACAGTATATTGATTTTGTTGTAATCATTTATTTAATACTAGACTTCCGCCCCTGGCTTCGCTGGCGTAGGCTACACGCTTTAAACCACTATGAAATGCCCCCGGTAACTTCCAAAACCCCCTTCTTAGTGGAAACTTACACATTATAAAGTACGCTTTTAGAAAATTTAAAGTAAATAAATTAAGACACTTTTTAACACCCCTTGAGGGGTGAAATATTAAAAAGCTTACACAAGGCTCTGTCCCCACCCTTTCCATAAAAAGACAAATAACCAGTTTTAATCCAAAAGCTGACGGGGTATTCAAAAAAAATAAAACCGTGCTTATGCCGCACGCCTAAGATGCAGAATTGCGCTGTAAGTGTCTAGCTTGAAGTAGACTTGACTGTACAATATTTTTTTTAAGTACACCTATATTTAGCGCAGGGGGGCTACTCTTGATTGCCTGCACATTATTTTCACAATTAACTGTGTCAAAAAAATACTTTAAAATATGAAATAAATACAACATTAAAATTCGATTTGCGTGAAATCCCCATTCCTACGGCGGATGTCATACAAAAAAAAGATCGGTACAGCGAGAGGTATTGACAGAAAATAGAGATACGTTCGAAATCTGTTGGTGGGTGGGGACGTTTTTTTGCATGATCCTTTAATTTTTTATTTTTAAACCCTTTATTAAACCCCACGGGGGTTAATTGCGAAAAACCCCTTCTTAGTGAGAACTTACGCATTATAAAGAACCCTTGTACAAAATTTCAAGTTCCTGGGTCTTGTACTTTGGGCTGGTCGTAATTCCTTTTTGAAATATCCCTCCCTTCCCCCCACATTTTCGGGTAAAAGTACTCTATGTCAGCCGGGGATAGTGTAGCTTACCAATAGTGAAAGATTATTCAAATCAGTTCAGTAGTTTCGGAGCCTATTCAATACAAACAAACAAACAATCAAAATATCTTTCCTCTTTTTAATATTTACAAGTGTAGATAATACAAAAAAACATATTAATCATACTTTTATTATATTTTCATTCAAATCAAGTTCTCATAGCAAAATGTTTATCAGTTAACAATAATCGAATCACTAATTGTTACTGTTTAACGCACTGACTATTGTGTTGCTAGTGTTAAATTGCTACAAAGCTATCCGAACGGCGCGCACGACAATAATTCTCAAACAGGAACGCCGCTAAAGCGTTGCTGCGAGAAACGAACGAGCGAACGGCGAGCGTGCACGACAACTTGCGAAACCAGTTTCGGTTTCGGCAAAAGTTTCGGCCAATTTTAGCCGAAACCGAAACTGCAGCCGAAACTTGATTTTTGGCCGAAACTCGGCCGAAACCGAAACCGAAACCGAACCTTCGGTCGGACACTAATAAATGTCTTTAAGCATCGCATGATAGTAATAATATACAACTTCCACAGAATCCTGGAGTTCTTCGGCATGAAGAAAGACGAAGTGCCATCTGCCCGCCTCATAGCCCTGGAACAAGACATGGCCAAATACAAGCCCTCTAGCAACGAACTCAACGCCAACACCATTGAGGTGAGTTTTTAATAGACTATTTTTAATTTCGTCTAAAGTATAATCGATACGATTCACTCGACACTTCATACCACGTACGACACTGAGGTCAATTATAATACGCGCGGCGTATGACGTACGACCAAATTGTGGAAGCAGCTTCCTGCAGCGGTATTTCCGGACCGATATGACATGGCAATCTTCAAGAAATGAGCCTATCTCTTTCTTATAGGCCGGCAAGGTACTTGTGACTCCTCTGGTGTTGCGGGTATTTATGGGCGGCGGTGATTGCTTACCATCAGGTAACCCGCTAGCTCGTTGCCTCCCTCTTACATAAAAAAATATTAATAATAATATCATGCAAAATACTAGTAGGTGCTAATTTGTAACGTAATTAAGTACTATTACACGCATATATAAATAATTATAAATTAATGCTAATAATGTGACTGATAAGTTATATTAATATCCTCAGACATGCCATACGACACAGAATTAATGATAAAAAACCAGTTACCATATTCCAAATTCATTCATCTTATCAAATAGTCGATGGTAGCCGCGCTCGATCACTATTATACTTTAAAAAAAAATAAGTTCTTATCTATCCGCGGTTTATTCTTTTAGGTAAGATTGCAAGCAAAATTCACCGAACAATGAAATAAATAGCAATATTATTCTTATATTGCAATTATTAAAAATACAGCGTAGTAACATCTAGTTCCATAGAACCAGGTGGCCATTATAACTTTAATTGAAACTATGGTTTTACTTAAATTACTACCCATATCCAATTCAATGCAATTATAAATATAAAATTGTGTGAGTACTAAGTATGCATACTAGTCGTTACTGCTTGTTTGATATTCCATGGAATGAAGTGAAAATTTTCTGTAGATGTAATTGAAAATTTATAGCCCCTTACTCGTATCTTGAATTTAAGTGAAACGGATAAGTGCAGGCTGTGCAGTGGAATCTCTGCTTTAAGTAACGAGGGACAAGTTTGAAATTACAATGTTAATTTGCGCCGTATTATGGTCACACATTTCGCGGTTGGCAGGCCATACTGAACACTATACCGTTCGCTAATCTCTGTTTATGATTGCTGGGAATGGTGTCAGACTTCCTAGTTGTAATATCATATATGATGTGTGACACATCTCTCTTTTGAGGAAATAGGTGGTGTGTTATTGTAACTTGGTTTTTTCAAGTTAATGGAGTACTTAAAAATACATACATACAGACTGTAAAAACAGATATCGACTGCCCCTATATACAGTATTGAAACTGCTGAAGGGTTTTTAATTTTTTATTGCACTAAAACTAGTATAATATTCATGAACACGAATTTGGTACCGTTTTAGTTTTAGAACATAGAAATAAAATATGATCGGATTGTACGCAGGGGTACTTGCAGTTTTTAAACAACGAAATTAATATAAAAACCAGTTAACGCCCCGTCTTCCCCTGTCCAGGAGTTCATCCAGTCGTTCTTCGACGGCAAGCTGAAGCAGCACCTGCTCAGCGAGGACCTGCCCGAGGACTGGGCCGCCAAGCCGGTCAAGACGCTCGTCGCCACCAACTTCGATGAAGTCGTCTTCGACAACAACAAGAAGGTTCTCGTCGAGTTCTACGCGCCCTGGTGAGTTGTCATACTTTATAGTTTAAGTTGCCGCTACGTTACGTTAGGATTATGACAGGAATTTATCTGCTATGTCCGGAATTTTAGCTGTTGTCGGGACTTTTAGGCTAAGTACATAACTACTAACCGCGCGGTACAAGACCAAAGCAAACGGGATAATGTCGTCTACTACGTTACCACGCGGTACCGCGCGTCTACGTCATGTTAATGCTCCAATCGTGCAGCGACGCGCGGCTTCGCGCGGTCATATGAACTTTGCCTTAAGGAAGAAATTTTATAATTATTGAAACTATTAATCGGGATCACCCTCAAGTTTTTGATTAGAAAATAAGTTTTTCTAAAATGTCAGAAAATTTAATAACTGGTGGGTGGTTTAGAAAGTTAAAACTTAAAAAAAAGTTAAGTTTAAACTTAGGTACTTTGCATGTGTAATAGGTAGAACTAAATAAATAATAAAAAAAGTTGCTCAGTAGAAATCATCGTAACGCACACATCCGATAATAATTAAATTGTATTAGTAAGAACCAGAAATGTCATGAATACACCTAAGTGTACAATCGAAATGTCGCCAAATGGTAATTTATGCTTCGATTTGACGTTCATCATTAAATAAAGTAATAGATGAAACTTTAAAGAGTTTTTAACTTATAATTCTTTAACTTTTTATGTGTGAATAAGTTCGATTTTCAATTACATTACTCCAATGACGTTCAATATACAACTAGACTCCCATTCACGCTCAAATATTGTCCCAAGCAAAAGTCTGCCCACGCAACTATTGGGCAGAGTTTCCGTTTAGTTGTATACAATTGACATTAAAAACTAACTGCCACGAGATAAGGTGTTAATTTGAACGAATGTGTTAATGTCATCTGTGTCAACGCCGCTCGGACGTTTTTTGATGATTTTTTCTTAGAGATTGGGTGTCTAGTTGTATATTGAACGTCATTGCATTACTCATATAAAATTGTATGAAATAATTATTCCTTAGAATTTGACCGCTACAACTTACTCATATTATTATATTGCCCTTGATTTGATACCAATGCAGGTGTAACAAAATGTGTTCTTTCTTTTGTTTTTACCCACTGTGCAAAACAGAACACAATATGAATCATTATACAGTTGTTTCTATGTCAAGTTCATACGTAAGTCGTCCAGTGTTTGATCGGGCACGTATAATTTGCTCAAGTGTCTCGCCGACTCGTTACCAGTATTCACTGACGCGACACTAAGGTTTGCGTCAGCCATTTGCCCGATGGTTCGGAAAGCATTATGTTAATTTCTTTTATGAACGTTAGCTTGTCGTGTCTTATCATACACCCACCCACGTTCTGTTGCTAACAAAAGGGCATGTTGTAAATAAACTATTGTTATTTTGTAATTGTTTGGGGTGCTCGTTTTCCCTTATTAACGTGTCAGGTCTGATTTTAAGTCGGCTAGAATATTTGTATTATGTAGTTACACGTTTACTTTTGAACAAGCATCTTTCGATTTCTTTCGCTTTCGATTTCTCAATTCAATACTATCGTTGATAACGCAATAAAATTCATTATTACAGTTGGTAAAAGAAACTAAACAAAAATCACTTGTGCCTTACAAGTCATTTTATTTATTATTTTTTCTTGTGTGTAACTTCGCGCGTCATATCCCAGTATGGCAGACAATCTGATAATAAAATTTAAAGAAAACGGAACTTCGTAATCGGAAAGCAATTCAGGGGTGACAAAATGACGCATGTAACGTTGCGATATTACCCATGAATATAAAGAACGAAACTGAAACTTACTAATAAAACTAAATTATAAAGTATTCATTCGTATTTATTGTAAGGTAATATCAAAAATGGAAACTAGTGTAGTTAGAAATAGAAACCATTTTGTCTGAATGTCTGAAAATAATGATGACTCCGTGCTTCAGAAGGCACGTTAAGCCGTTCTTCGGTCGTGTCAGACTGCTGTCCCACCGTGTTACGAGAGTGAGGGAATAGGGAGTGCATCTGTGCTTGTGCACTCACTTGTGCACTATATAAATCCTGAGTAGTTGGCTGATCGTAAGATTGGCCGCCGTAGCCGAAATATCGGCTAGGAGGACATTACTAATGGACGGTTCCTCCCACAGGTGCGGACACTGCAAGCAACTGGTGCCCATCTACGACAAGCTGGGCGCGCACTTCGAGGGCGACGAGGACGTGGTGATCGCCAAGATCGACGCCACCGCCAACGAGCTCGAGCACACCAAGATCACCTCCTTCCCCACCATCAAGCTCTACACCAAGGACAACCAGGTAAGGCAACAAAGATAGACTTTTTGTAGAAACAAAAAGTATCAGCCTATTAATGTCCCACTGCAGGGCAAAGGCCTCCATCCTTGAAATCAAGTTATCGCTACAATGATAGGTATTGGCTTAATTACCACGCTTGCCAAATGCGGATTGGTGATCA
The DNA here is from genome assembly GCA_949319885.1 of Mecyna flavalis. Taxonomy (NCBI): domain Eukaryota; kingdom Metazoa; phylum Arthropoda; class Insecta; order Lepidoptera; family Crambidae; genus Mecyna; species Mecyna flavalis. The sequence continues at coordinate 12,117,959 of OX439439.1, forward strand.
GTTGATCACATACCCGAGTGTCCGAAAAAACCTACACAAAGTTAGCTCCACCCGGCAAGTAAGTACTTAAACCACTAAACCATCAAAGTGTTGTAGAAACAAGGCAAATAAGAAATGAGACACCTGCATTTTTAACGAAGGAGAACTCATTTACACGCCATAGCCGCAGCAGGTTAGGCCTTGTCCAGAACAGCGATTTTAACAAGAAAAAGTCGCAGATCGCGACGATTTCGCCGCTTAACGCGATATTCGTGGACATAAAATACTGAGCCCGAGTACCACGCCAATGCGCGTTATAATGTGTTCGTAGAAATTCGCAACGAAATTGTGCCGTTCTGGACAAGGCCTTAGCGACGCCTGCGACCGTCTCGGGACCAAAGGACGTTCGAGCCACAACCCATCACAACCCACTAAACTCCCCTGGTTTAGGTCAACTTTTTTAATTAAGCGTTGCTTAGATAAGCAAATAATTCATGACCGTTGCTTCGCCAACTAACCTTTTAAGCGTGATATAATATTCTGTAAGAATAATTTCCCTTGTCTGTAATAATAATTAAAAATCCAATTCATGGTTGGCCCATATGAGATTGTCAGGTATTTTAGTAATAATATCGCAATCAATTTATTTAAATTATCATCTACCATTTTTTCTTTTTACAATTGTGTCAATTAAGCAGATAGGTATGTACATACCTTATTGACACAGTTGTTCAAACCAAGAAAGGAATTTCAAGTTTCATAATATGTTTTTCAAAATGAGTGTGTAACACTCATATTGAAAAACATATGACTATTTAAATAAATTTTAATTGTTTTGATCGCCGGTGAATTATTTATTATCTTATCGATTTTTAAGTTTAACTATTATCGGGCTCAATCAAAGACGAAATTCATTATAAATCCATCTTTCTATGCGGATGATTTATATTAGATACTTTAATTTAGACTAACATACTCGCTAACATACATTATTGCGATAATATGAAGATAAAAGTACGGGAACAAGTTTTAAACAATCTTTATTAACGGGTTTAACCATATACAGTCGACAGCACATCAGACTACAAGCAATTCTCAGCATTATTTACTTCACATAGTTGTCTTTCAATTGAGATTTTTTGACAGATTGCGAATATTGCGTTCAAAGGACAACGCAAGAAGTTGTATGGGCTCTGTCCCCACCCACCAACAGACTTGGCACTAGTTTTAATATTATTATGACATTCCTTAAAAAGACAAATAACCATTTTTAATCCAAAAAATGACGGGGTATTCAAAAACAATAAAACCGTCCTTATGCCGTACGCCTAAGAATCAGAATTGCGCTGTAAGTGTCTAGCTTCAAGTAGACTCGACTGTAAAATATTTTTTAAGATTATATTTTATTGAACACTTTTATTTAGGCCAGGGGGGTTACTCTTGATCGCCTGCACATTATTTTCACAATTAACTGTGTCAAAAAAATACTTGAAAAATACAACATTCAAATTCGATTTGCGTGAAATCCCCATTCCTACGGGGGATGTCGTCATAAAAAAAAAAAGATCAGTATGGCAAGAGGTATAAATAGAGATACGTTTGAAATCTGTTGGTGGGTGGGGACGCTCCTTTGCATAGTCCTTACTCATTCAAACACACTCTCATTCTATGTCTAATTTAAAATACACACTCTAATTCTATGTCAGATTGAAAATGTTGTTGTATATTTATAAATGTATGAATTGATTTAGGTGCGCGACTACAACGGTGAGAGAACGCTGGCGGCGATGACCAAGTTCGTGGAGACCGACGGCGCCGAGGCCGACGCGCAACCCAGTGTGGTGAGTACATAGAGTAATAATATTCCTCTATATTAATATTATTACTCTATGGGTGAGTACGACGACACCTTACTTATTTACCTTATCACTATCAGTACTGTACAATCAGTCTACCTTTACATTTTACCATCGCGAGGATCGGTACAATTTACCAGCAGTATTGTACAGTCGACAACAAGTAACAGTTCATTTTGAACTGACTGAAACTTGACTTGAAAATAAATAAGGCATTAGAACAATTTTAATTCATCTAGTTTTTTTTTGTCGACGTCTAGAAATAGCGGGATCCTCAAGTCTCCAAGGGAGATGTTAGCGTTATGATACCTACCAATTTATTTTTTATTAACGAATGTGTTTGTAGAATTTTATTAAATATTTATAATATTTTCCCCGCAGAGCGAGTTCGACGAAGACGACGACGTGCCAGCTAGGGATGAGTTATAAGCAGGAGGCGGCTAGTTCGCTCTTATGAGACTTCCATAGAATAGTTCTGTATAGATTATAATAATATTTTTTACTTAATCAGACACTAATCTTCGCATTTCATTCGCTAGACTGTTAAATCGTTTCCTAAATTGTGTTGAGGTTGTTTACTAAATGTTTAGTTTACGGATAATACGTTTTACTGTCGCACTTTTTGATATTTATGAGAAATACTCGAGTTTCACGCAGCGAGCGATAGATCTCTCTCACGTGCCCAATTTATTAATTTATTCGGTTAATAACTTATTTCATAAGATCAGCAGCATAATTAAGTTTATGTACGGTACGAATATATTTATAATTTCTGTATCATAATGATATATTCTCACATTCCTTTAGTACAAGATTGAGTTACATCGAACAAGTTTTTTTTGTATTCTTTTGTAAGGATTTCTCTAATTATTTTTGTATAAAATCTAAGAATCTTCTTTGCCATCACAAAAATATTTTGTAATGCGGATGTTTTGTCATATTGTTGTATTTTTGTATGAATTTTGTTTGTTCTTTAAATAAGATGTTGGTTTATTGTTTCGAAGGTGCTTTCCTGTCAAACTTAAAAGTGGTGACTATAAATTCACATAATACTGATAATATGAATTCCTATGTACTTATTACAATGATCAATGTAAATAATAATTCACTCTGTAAAATTAGCAAATCCAAAAGCGCATTTTGTGTATCTATTGTGGATACAGAAATTGATAAATAAACAAAATTAAATTAACAACGTATTTCATTGTTTCCATTTCCCAATTTCTCTTTGTGCTTGATATTCTATGCAGTGCTTATATGTATAAATGCTTCTCGATATAAGACTAGGAAGATAGATAATTAGATAGATCTGTGCAATACTGTAGGGGAAGGTGGGGACCCTCCGTACGTGGGGCACCCTCATACAGTCAAAATAAAACTTGAACGAAACAACGTACGGTCTTACTTTTGTATATGTACGTGAGTCGATGTACCTTTACGTCAACGTAGTATCGCGCCATTCGCACCGGTGAGAAAGAAATGATAGACACGAATGTGTTTTCGCGCTCGGTAAGTAATTTTTTTATCAATGTTTTTGTCTATTGTTACCCTAGATAAAACAAGTTTTCGTGTAGAGTATTCTATCAGTAAGTAGCTAAATATACTTAAGATACGTTTTCAATACTTAATTTATGACGTTTTCCTGTTAATATTAGAAAAGGTTATATTTTGTTGTTATTCAGTTAGTGGGGTACATTCGGACAAAACTAGATGGGGCACATTTGTACGCGTACAAATGTATACAAATTAGTAGATAGGTACGATTTAGTGTTAGTGTGCTAATTGCTAATATTTGCATTAGCTTTGTCCTGTGTTTTGCTATCGTCGATGTACGTATATATATATTTTAATACTTATTTATTATTATTTCTTCACAGAAACATGATGCGGACTTATAAACCAAAAAGACAAGTAGACAAGCTGTGGATGATGAATCCATGCAGTCAGCAATACAGGATATTATGCAAGGAGTATTGTCATATAGAAAAGCTGCGGACAAGTACACATTAAAATTGTTTCCCAACACTGTATATAGGTGCCCCGTTGGTGGGGCAGATTCGGACAAATTCCATTTTTTTTTAAATCGTTGAATTATTGTTAAAACACTAGATGAAATCATCTGCCATTTTTTTTTATGAACTCCAGATAGTTAGACTATAAATTAAAGCTGTCAGGTGATTAATTCATGCAAAAATAAAGTGTAAAAAAAATAAAATGTAAAAACCGTACGAAGGGTCCCCACCTTCCCCTACATGTTTTGATGAGAAGCAATTTTAATTAATTGTAAAAATAATAATGAATAGTATTGACCAGTTTCAAAACTTACATTTAAAACCTAATTAATAATAATACCTATTTGCCGACGAATCTTCAATATATTTTACCATTTGGAATCTACAGTTGTTTCGTTCCAGTTGAACAAAAACCCCATAACTAATAAAACAGTCGAGGTTCAGTCTATGATAAACCGTACTATTTGTTAAAACCAATTTTGTAATTTTCCACTACATACAAAATTACTGTAATACAAAAGACTTGAATAACAGTTTCATTTAAGATTACCCTTGACTAGAATAAAAAACGTATTGGTATGATAATTATTTTATTCATCTTATTAAATACAACGATTATTACAACATAAAATAACGATTTTAAATAATTAACATTAAGCTTGTTCTTTCAAATTACATATCACATTTACACCAAAAGAACATTTAATTGAGACAAAGTGGAATGATTAAGTTTATACAGCTGTACTTTGTAAGCAGTAACTTTGGTCTGGGGGCTAACATACGAATACACGGAATACACAAGGTAACTTATTATGTCACAAAGCGTTGTGAAACTGGTGCGGGCGTATTTTTTTCGATAAACATAAGGAGACCGTCGAAGGAAGATTAGTTGCGTATACACGGGAAACAGTAACGATTATTGTCGGTTGGCTTCACATCAAGGTTGCAAATTAAACGCGTAATTACTGAAATAAGTCTACTGTGCGGCTTATACCAGAGATGATTTTCCAATTTTAACCGTGACAAAATGATATGTTGTAACATAACATCTCAAAAATATGGTCACCCGTTATATTTTATTTACTTGGGCAAAATTTACCACCTTCAGAACATTATAAAACAGCTGCTGGTTAGTTTTCGACTATTTGGAAAATTGCAGTGGCACTATCTAAGGACGACACTGAATTCTCGTATGAGAAGAGTAAATAGTAATTCGCGTTTTAGAATCCTTTTAATATTCAAAAGATCGTTAATTTCTAATCGAAAAATCAACTCTGCAACATAATAGTAAAACAACATTGTTAAATATTTATTACAGTTTATCTCTACATTTCTACTGCTACCGTGAAACTAGATTTTCATATTGCCCATATTTTTATTATTACTTAGAACTGTTATTGTGAAGCCAAAATAGCGGAGATGAGGAAATTCCTTAACATACCAACATTTTATCAGTCTTCCTCTCGAGTTATATGCTGTGCGGTAAATCAAGTTTCTCTTTGCCTCTACTGAGAGTAAATACTATTTGCCAAGTGTAAAAACAACAAATATAAGTGCGCAGTGCGCTTCCTACACGAGACAATAAAATACATTTCACATTTCCCCAATCCATTACCCTTTGGTACAATTAAACCCTGTTATGTATAAATAAAAATAAATCTCATTAGTTGAAAAAACAACCCGAAATTTCATTAAGGCTGGTTTTAGTCTCACGCGCACCGTCAGCGCTCACAGCTCAGCGCGTAGTTTGTCAGCGCTGACGCTCAGCGTGGCTCGTTTTAGTCTCGGGCTGACCGCTTTACTTTACAGACGACGACAAAAATGCGAAGTGTATTAATTATTACTGCTTTGTACTATCTATCCTAAAATAATAAAAACCGGCGACGACAAAGACTCCATGTTCATCCATTGATTGACCAGACAGCCGTTGCAGGAGAATTTGTCTTGTTATATTGCACTTTGAGGGCTGACAAAAGTAAATTCTTTAATTACTTTCGAATGTCAACTAGAACTTTTGACGAATTACTGGCAAAGGTATCGCATGCATCCCACAATATCTTCCTCAAGTGTACCTCATCGATAACTCGACCTTTATCCACTTCGCGATTCGCCATGACTGTACGCGCTGACGACGTTCGCTCCGCGCGACACTAAAACGCTCCCTGAAGCCAGAGGCGCTCGCGCGGTCGTCAGCGCTGACAGCTACGCGGCGCCGACGCGCGGCGCGTACGGCCGCGGAGCTGTCAGCGCGCACGGCGGTCAGCGCTGATAGCTACGCGTCATTCAAAAACGCTCCTACAAGTTCATAGATCTCGGCCGTCAGCGCTGACGGTACGCGAGCCGTCAGCGTGAGACTAAAACCAGCCTAAATAATTTCATTTTAAATTACATGATTTTAATAAAGGTAAAACTACAACACTGTAAACATTTCATTCATACAATAATTGTAAAAAGTAACATCTTTTAGAACCAATTATTGGAATGAAGTTCCTTCACGCACGATACAATATATAAGTTACGCTCGAAGATCAAAAACGCTCATTGAGCGGAAAAATAGCTCACAACGCGTTGTGGTCACAGTAAAATATCCAACGTACTGACACACAGAGGAGTCTATATTTTGAGAGATATTAATTTAAACAAAAACATCGTAGGAGGCGAAAATCTACTCTGATGGGTATAGGTTAGAAGCACGGAACAGAGAAACCTGTTCCGTGGTTAGAATTATTTTTTTTTAAACCTGAAAAAACTTTATGGCCACTTCGCGTTGTGAGCTATTCGTGTTCCGCTCAATGAGCTTTTTCGATCTTTGAGCGTAACATAATTATACATTTTTTGAAAAGAACCATGTCGAAAGTGTCAAGACGACGATACGAACCTCGTATCTTTAATAGTAGTTTGTAATACATCGGTAAAAGTGTATCCGTTTATTTATCTGAAGAGATATAAACGAAGTACAACGGCATAGTAGGGTTTATGCGTCTACGGCAAGCTCATTAACAGGAATAAAATGTATTACATCTCAAAATGGTAGTTTAACGTATTTCATTTCATAACTTCATTAAGCATATAGCTTGGGAAGTATTTTCTCACAAGCAATTGTCCTGGTCTTTGAAAACATTCTACAGTTTTAATTCAAATCCAATTTAGTAAGGCAGTGTTACTTCATCTGAAGTGAAACTCCCGCAAATGAGCTAAACTGAGAAAGAAACTTCGTTCCAATTAGGTGTCCCTCGACACCTTGTTTTCTTTATCACAATCTCAATCCTATTACTTTGAATATTATAAAAAATCGTAATTTTCAATTACATATTGAGTAACACCAATGGTCTTGTATTAAATGCTCCCATGGTTAGGTGAATCCTACAAACGTTATATATTAGAGAAATCTACTTAATGTAAACTTAGCCTAATGTAAACGATTAGTCAATGACGCGGCATGTACTTAGGTAAAGAAGCTGTTACATAGTATCATATTGAAGTATTTTAAGTTAACGATAATATATTTTATATTAAAAGGACTATTGGTTATTAATATAACGTTACTAATGTTAAGTTACATTAGTAACGTTATAACATGTATTTAACACTAATCTATTATGTATTAACATATTTATTTACTTTAATATTAGTCTGCTGAAGCCAATCGGTTAGTTTTGTGGCTTATTTACGATGATACATAATAGAATCGATCAATAATATCGCATTACGAAATAGTATTCAATAGTAAAATAGTAAATACCTTTAACCCGTATTCACTCTGTCGTATTTGTTTGAAGTTGAAACACTGATTTAGGTAGATTCCTTTTTGAAAATCAATTTAGTGAAATAATTGTATTTCTAGTTAATTAATGCCCAGAATTTATCTCAAACTAGCTTTCCGTCCGCGGTTTCATCCCGCGGAAATGAGGCGTTTCCCGTAGGAAATAAAGCCTATGTCCTAGTCCGGGTTATAAATTATACGTGTGCCAAATGTCATCTAAATCCGTTCAGCCGTTTAGGCGTGATTGAGTAACAAACATTCAAACATCCAGACTTTCGCATTTATAATATTATCCTACTTTCCTTTTATTTCTAGTTAATTAATGACCAGACTTATTTCAAATTCTGAATGACTTCTTACGTAAAGATTGTATACGACAAACGTCTGAATACGGGAACAGGATCAAAATTTCAACAAATACATAGACCAGGAAACGTTAATACTCTTAAAATTACTAGATCATATATTAGAATTTCATCGAGTCAGCTTAAAATATTTCAATTACAACTATAAAAAGCCAGGCACCAAACGGCATATTGAATACGAGTGAATACGACGCAAGACAGTCGGCCACGTGGATCGAGACTAAATAACATACATTGCCACTACAAGACCACATAATTATTTCGTTTATATGGATAGTGATATTGCAGTTTTTTTTTTGGTATATTTTACAAGTAAAAATCTGCATCCCAATAAAAATAATTTATGCACATGCCTTTTCGACATTTAAACGTATCGACAACGGCACGAACGGTAATCGGCAGCTTTGACAACATTAAATATCTTAGGTAAGATTCGTGTAAAAGCAACAATTTCATCACTGATGATGATTATTTCGAGCCCTGGAGTTAACTACTCAGTTATGTACCTTATCGATGTTTTTATTAACATGTTAAACGCAATGGCCGACCTGGGCCGACCGCTCGCGTCGTCAACGGAAAGTCTCTACGACAGATTCGATGCAAAACAACGAGGTTAGTGTAACGGCTGCGCGCGCGCAGATCAGAGCGCGAACATCGAGTCCTGTTCTTCCTTCTTGATCTGCCGGTGCCGCGGCGTCGACTGCGGTGTGGTTCCTGCGAAAAATGTATTATTTATTTACCTTTAATTCCGCCACCGACCATCTCGACAGAGAATTCACCATCATATTGAATGACTAGCCTTCCGCCCGCGGTTTCACCCGCGCGTAATCTCTTTTTTCAAATATCCCCCCCCCCTTCCCCCCACATTTCCGGGATCAAAAGTGCCCTATGTACACCGGGGATAGTGTAGCTTTCCAACAGTGATAGAATTATTCAAATCAGTTCAGTAGTTTCAAAATCGTTATTCCCGCGGGAATGAGACGTTTCCCGTGGGAATTTTATAGCCTATGTCCTAATCCAGGTTATAAACTATAAGTGTGCCAAATTTCATCTAAATCCGTTCAGCCGTTTAGACGTGATTGAGGAACAAACAAACTTCCAAACATCTAAACATTCAAACATCCAGACTTTCGCATTTATAATATTAAGTAGTAATATTAAGTAGGAAGTAAGTTGCTTGGCAATCCACAACCGTGCACTTTTCACGCAATTTTCTGCCACCCACGACCAAAATATAGAATTATCTGAGGTATCTTCGATCCGTTACGACTTGCAAATGTTAAAGAAAAGTGCGCATTCTTTCCTTTAAGGCTGGCAGCGCATTTGTGATTTCTACGATGTTTCAGATGTCTATTGGCGGCGGTAATCACTTACCATCAGGTGCGCCGTAAATTAGTCTGTCAATTATTCCATAAAACTGATGAACGGCATATTGACGTGCCCACGGTGCGCACGGCAGTTTGCCGCTAAGATTGGCTACGTAAGCCATCTGAGAGCGCATCAGCGCAGTTCGGATTAGGGGTCGAAGTGGTCGCCATGGCCGAAATCGGTCGGTATATATAGGGTAAACTATACTAATGTTGGCCCCCCTCCAGTTGTTGGCACTCTGGGTTTTAAACTTAAATATTAAGCTTTTCGCGGCAAAAATCCATAAACTAAAGATTTAGAATAAAAGTTCAATTATTCATTTACAACACTAAATAGTAGTTTTTAAATAATTACAACTGACAACACTAGAAAAAATTCTTTTCGGTCATGGTCCCGAGAGAAACCAGTTTGTGCGTGATTCCTTAAGAAAATTTGTGAATGCAGGGTAAGTTTAACGACTTATTACTTTTTATTTTGTAGATAATTTCTGGTCTGAAATAGTGGGTTTTGCAGCAAATACAATCGTAAATCTTGTTGGAAAAAAACTTTTAGGGGGTGTCAATAATTGTAATTTTGTTTGTATGGAGAACTAGTTCGTTGACAGCCCCTGCCAATTATTGAAATACGGTTTTGCAAAATCGCTGTTAATGTTATGATTGTGTTTTAACCAGTCTCGAAAGTTCTATTCATAAAATGCCTACTTGTCTTCTTATCTATTGTGGTTTCAAATTTTAGCAGTGCCAATAATTGTACTTTTTTTACGATTGGCACTGCCAATAATTGTACCTCGAAGGGTGCCAATGATTGTATCAGCTTTTATGAAATTCTAATAGTGATGTGCCACTGTTTTGTAAAATTTATTTATTAAAGCATTATAAGTCCTACTAATAGGTAGATTTTTACACGGCGATTTAAAACGACTGTATATTTACTCAGCTAATAAAAAGTGAGCTACCTATGTACATACATCATGGGAAACCCTTGGTACCTTCGGCGCTCCCGCTAAATTCCCCCTCCCAGTCGCGTTTGGGCCCTTTGGGTACCCTCAGATGAGGGTCCCGCGACGGCCTTAGGTTTCGGAGGGGGAGGCTTTAAGCCTTGGGAGCCTTTGGAGGCTCCCGAGGGTTTCAACGCTCCTCTTTGATTCCTTTACGCTGCTGGTGGTGGGCGGTAGATTCGCCACTTTTAGGGGTTCCGTCTCCTGGCCTCCTTTGATTTGAAGACAACTGTCCTCACAATAAATTTGGCCTCTCCACGGTTGTTTTTGAGGGCTTCCACAGACTGGTCATCGAGAGAGAAGGTCACAATAGATCCTGTCGCTTCCTCCTTCGTGTGGAGAACCCTCCAAACTTTTGGGTTGAGATCTTCATTCTGCACCCATAGCATAAATTGCTCCGGGGCAGAATGCGGTCCCAACTTTTGGCTTGGGCAGTTCGCTCTCTGGTATAATAGAGAGCTTTGCACCGGGCCATGGTTCCGTTTCTCGGATTAAGCCCTCAAGCCAGTCCTTGGTTCCCTGGTTTGTGCAGTCGCCAATATCCAGCCTGTCTTGTAGGCAAAACCCAAGAGTTTCGGTACCCCCCTGAGGCCCCTGAGGTGGTAGATGCTAACCACCTTGTTGAGGCCTTGATAGCCTCCTGTATCAGCCGCATTTGCTCCTCGGTCATCGGCTTCAAGTGGCTAATACCGACTATATAAGAGCCAGCAATGTCGCTGTACTTGGGGGGTTGAGTATGTCCACCTACGTCCATTCGGGATGTTTTCCTCGGTTGGACTTGAGTACCACGGCCGCCTACGGAGATACCAAATTGGATATATTTATGATCCGAAAAGGTCTCCGCTCTAGTTTTAACGCCTATAACGAACGGCAAATTATTTGTATAGGTACTCGTAAGTATATAGATTTCACTTTTCCCATCACTATCAGGCGATCCGATTAGTTATTGGCACGGTCACGTGTACAATTATTGGCACTGCCAACAATTGTACATTTTTCTATGCCAATATTTGTACTTTAGGGTGCCAACAATAGTGACTTTCGGTGTTTTTTCCTATTTTGCGGAAATTTTCGTATTTCTAACACATTTCTTAACTATCAACCCGTTTAAATCTATTCTCAAATAAATAAAGAATCATACGAAATCAAATTTAAGTCGATATTTAAATTGGCTGATTTTCTACAGGCCTTTATAGTTGCGAAATTCCTTAAAGTGCCAATAATTGTTCCTCTTAACCTATATATGTTACGGGCCATTTGATAAGTCCGGGCATTATTCATAAGGCCCGGTCTGTATTAATAATGCCCGACTTAATTGGGCCATGTGATTAAAACAGCATTATTTATCACTTTTCCCGGCCATTATGAATAATGCCCACCCTATCTTGGGCCAAGTAATAAATAGGTGAACAGTAGTGTTTTTGGTTTATTAAAAGACAAAAAACTTACAATTTTTTCATGAAAAGTTACCAAAAAATAAGCGGCATGTATATATTACCGGCCAAAGCCGATTTCAGGACAATCTAGTTTGGCCTAGGCTAAACTAGTTCTTACTAAGGGGGAAATCGACTCGGATGGATATAGGTTAGAAGGCTAAGGCGGGAGCGGAGCGTAGCGGAGCTCCTGCCTTAGCCTTCGTGGTAATTTTTTTTTTAAACCCTGAGAACCTTTTTTGTTTTTACTATAATAATATATTCTATGTTGACTTAAATTAGTTTAGCCTAGGCCAAACTAGTTTCGTCGTTAAGTCGTTAAATCGTTAATTTGGGGAATAGGTGTTAAAAAAAAAATAACCACGAAGGCTAAGGCAGGAGCTCCGCTCCCGCCTTAGCCTTCTAACCTATATCCATCCGAGTCGCTTTCCGCCGCACGTAAGACACGGCCGCGGTCTAATTTGTCACATTGCCCGGCTACAAGTGGGGAATTATTAATACTGCCCGGTCCAAGTGATAAATTCAAGCTATCTTAAACACTGATTTATTACATGGACCACGGGCCGTCGGGCATTATTAATAAGGGCCGGTCAAAGTGATAAATTAATCACTTTGCCCGTCGCTCTCGGGCATTATTAATAATGGCCGGTCCTTATTAATAATGCCCAGTTAATCACGTTGCCCGTAACATATATATTCCATAAAAAAAAATATTTGAGCATTAGTAACCGATAGGGATGGGTGACGGCGGGGAGTGAGCCATCATCCTTTCACTCGAAGCTAATCTATCCGGATGCATTTTGCCGAATAGCGAATGAGGCTCTGGCGTCCTACTGGTGGCAGTATAACCATGTAAATCCAAAGGCGTAGCTAAATGCGACAGGCTAGTGATGAGCTGCAGTGTCACCGATGCGAAAGCTACGTTCTGCGATCGCCAACTCGCTTGCCCAGTGTGGCGATTATGGGCAAGTCCTCCTAATGTTAGCAAAGTGACGAGCATTTGGAGAGGCTTATGTCCAGTGGACTGCGATAGGCTGACGATGGGTGGCAGCTGAGTGGGTACAAACATCGCCTTACATGCCTGAGGATGGTTCACCTATAGATTTTTCTGCGTGCGTATTTAGCACTAGCTCGGCGTGTAGGGAAACATTGATAAGAAACTTGTATAGACAAATTGCTGTCTAGCCATGATTCAATTGGTCTAGATACCCTGTTAAGGAATTTGGAGATCAGCTGACGGCCCTGCAATGTAATAACTGGAACTTCTTTATGATGCGCTGTGTAAATACCGCCTTTGACAACGACGTTGGAACCATAGTGATCCAAGTCACATTTTCAACTTTTTGAGAAAACGAGGGAAACGCGTTTGGATTTGTTCCTGAAATTGTCCTATTCTAAAGTGACCGATATGAGTTTCCTTATGAAAATTGCTATAATAAGCACTTGGATCAGTGTGGCATGAAAAATATGTCTTTTTTTGGGATGTTTATAACAAAATATCGATTTTGACAAAAATGTCACTTGGATCACTATGGTTCTAACGTCTGTTTCCGGAGAAAACGCATACCGTTGGTTCATGGTCGTGGCCAGTTACCTCTGTTGTCCCCGGCGGCGGCGGCGGCGGCGGGCAGGCTGTCGGCGGCGGCGGCGCGCTCCGCGAGGAACTTGTCGAAGTCGCTGCTCGTCACGCTCTCCACGCCGCCGTTGGTTCATGGTCGTGGCCAGTTACCTCTGTTGTCCCCGGCGGCGGCGGCGGCGGCGGGCAGGCTGTCGGCGGCGGCGGCGCGCTCCGCGAGGAACTTGTCGAAGTCGCTGCTCGTCACGCTCTCCACGCCGCCGTTGGTTCATGGTCGTGGCCAGTTACCTCTGTTGTCCCCGGCGGCGGCGGCGGCGGCGGGCAGGCTGTCGGCGGCGGCGGCGCGCTCCGCGAGGAACTTGTCGAAGTCGCTGCTCGTCACGCTCTCCACGCCGCCGTTGGTTCATGGTCGTGGCCAGTTACCTCTGTTGTCCCCGGCGGCGGCGGCGGCGGCGGGCAGGCTGTCGGCGGCGGCGGCGCGCTCCGCGAGGAACTTGTCGAAGTCGCTGCTCGTCACGCTCTCCACGCCGCCGTTGGTTCATGGTCGTGGCCAGTTACCTCTGTTGTCCCCGGCGGCGGCGGCGGCGGCGGGCAGGCTGTCGGCGGCGGCGGCGCGCTCCGCGAGGAACTTGTCGAAGTCGCTGCTCGTCACGCTCTCCACGCCGCCGTTGGCTTCCGAAGCCGCCTGGACATACATCAGAATTAGAACCCGACCGATTTACGGTCGAAGTTTGACTGTTTCGGCACCTTCGGCTTCGGCCAAAATCAGCCAAAACTTTGACCAAAGTTAAAGGTTTCAAATTTGAGCTTAAACCGCATCCAGTTTTAAAATTAGATCCAACCAGTGGTGAAGCGGGGGCGGTTCGCCCCGGGCGGCACTTTTTAGGGGGCGGCAAAATTTCACAATAAAGTTAGTGTCCCTTAATGGAATAGGCCGCAGTGACCACTTACCTTGCTGGGCTGCTTTGCTGAAGAAGCAAAAAAAAGGGCAGCAGAATTATAATTGTCTTCCGCCCCGGGCGGCTGACACCCACGCTACGCCACTGGATCCAATACGTTGAAAATGTAGTAGAGATTTATTTAAAGAATTCAAACACTTTTATTTTTAGCCGGGCTCGTGGGATTTTTTAAGTAAATCCAAATCTTCAAGTAAATAAGCCTAAACCGAAGCTGCAGCTTCGGCCAAAATCTTACCTTTGGTCGGACACTTATCAAAATACATTATTATTATACATCGTTATCGCGCGGGCAGTTTCGGGGCGACGCGTGGATACTGATGAATAGGGTTGCCAGGCATGGATCTTTTTTTTAAATTATATGTGACCAATAAAAATATCGATTTTTAAATCGATATTATGCATTGAATCTATTTGTAATCCTAAATCGACAACTGACACAACAATGTTACCTTACGATTTTTTTCGGTTTCGATAATTTAACTAATTTTATGAAAATGTTATTTTTCTCCTAATTACTCATTTATAGCTGTATGATGTCAATTTCTGACTTACTGGACTGAATCAACCCTCAGAGAAAGTGTTGCTAACTTAAACAACGCTTCTACACTACTTTGTCCTAATTTTGAATACGATATCAAAATAGAAATAATATTCTATTTATCCTCATAAGGAATATACATAATATGAAAGGCTTTAATTTAAACAATAAAAAAACATGCAAATATTCTAATACTCGTTATATACGTGTGACAGCCCTATTCATCGGTCATCTATGCGTCGCCCCCAAACTGCCCGCGCGATAACGATGTATAATTTATTATGGCGATAGTGCTGCTAAAGGACGCCCTCGTGGAATAAAAAAATCATAGCTTAACACATATAATACAGAGATTAATAAAAAATACTATGTCGTATTTAAAATGTTTTACTTTTACCGTAGTTTTGCGTACACAGACTATACCTGACCAAGAACTCTATTCAGGAATTGGGCAAAATTTGTATATGATTTCGTGATACGATGAATACTAAAAATTCTAGTGCGAAGCAAGCATACACTAAAATTAAGTAATAATTTTTAAAATATGAATCTTATAGCAGTCATTAGGCTGCGATTGCACTCATAAATGACAGTGGATCGAAAGCAGATGCCTAAAAAATTACTTAAAAAGTGAAGTAAGCCGAAATAATATTGTAGTGAATAATATTACTCCATTTGCTTAGTAAAATGGCTAATAACACACCTTTTCTTGCTCTAACCATGCAGCTATCTCATCTATTTCTCTCTGATCCATTCCCGACGGCTGTTAAAATAAAAAGAAGAAATAAATAACAAGAACAAAAATAAAAGAAAGAATTAAAAATAATCCGAATTATGCCGCATAAAGAAAACAATAAAAATAAAATATATGTTCGTAAAAGTACATTTCTAGCTGCGTATGCCACAACCTTTTCTTAATAAATATAACATTAATTAAATATCATATTAACACCAACACATATTTGAAACAAAAAAAGTTACCCTGCCCCAAGCGTTAAAGTATGTAATGTATGTATGTGTGGTAGCCATGATGTAGACATTTCCTGTCTGTCTGTCAAAATTGGCCGGCTTGGCTGGGAAGTATCATTCTCTCACACAAGACCAATGGGTAAGTAACAGCTTTCCTATTGCGCACCGTTTGTTGAGAGTGATAGAAGTTCTTTCCCCTCCCTCCATTATTCTTTTTTCAAAGGTAACATTTCGGTTGCCTGTTTACAAAAGCGGTGCGAGGCAGCGGAGCAGAGAATAGAGCCAACATTAACCAATAATATCTGAGCGAGGAAGTAAAGAAATACTATTTAATTTTGGCTCTTTTCTCCGCTCTACTATCTCACTCAGCTTCTGTGGATAGACAGCCATAAGACCGTTGTCGTAGGTGTTCATGGGTGGTAGCGATCACTAACCATCAGATGTCTTACTTTCACGCTTTCCTACATCTTTAATAAAAAGATATATGTACATTTAGTAGTATTGTGTTTTTCACATTCTCCTCAGAGTGCGTGACTTTCTCTCCCTCTCTATCTGTGTATGAGAGTGTGTGTGTGTGTGTGTGTGTGTGTGTGTGTGTGTATTTGTGTGTCTTTCACTCTCTCTGAATGTATAAACTCTTTTCTCTTTCTGTCTGCCTGTGTGTCTCTCTCCCTCTCTCCGTGTGTGATTGTCTCTCTGTGTGTGTGCGTGCGTACCAGCGGCGGGTGTCCCTGCGTGGCGCGCTGGCTGGCCGCGCTGGCGAGGCCGGCGTTCTGCTCCTCCATGTTGTCCGCGTAGCTGCTGCCTCTGCATCACAACAACGACAATCACTGTCGGTAATATTTATTTATAACTAGCCTTCCGCCCGCGGGCCGCGGTTTCACCCGCGCGTAATTTATTTTTTTAAATATCCCCCCCTTCCCCCCACATTTCCGGGATCAAAAGTACCCTATGTTCACCTTGGATAGTGTAGCTTTCCAACAGTGAAAGAATTATTCAAATCGGTTCAGTAGTTTCGGAGCCTATTCAATACAAACAAACGATCAATCAAATCTTTCCTCTTTATAATATTAGTATAGATATATCGCACACCCACTCGTATCTAACTTAAGAGTAATTAAAATAAGATGAAATATGAAAACATAACACAGGTAAAAGAAGGTATAATAATGCGCTTCAACGAAAGACCAAGTGTGTCCTTAAAATTGATACTTAATTATCTCGAAATACGTGATTCTTTTACGATGAATTCTATTACTCTAAAATCTTTAGAGATTATGTATGAACTTACCCCGTTTTAGTGGTCTCATAGGTGACATTGCGCGACTGTGCGAACATGTCGAATTCGTCCTTGGACATCTGCCCGGGGGACTTGTCTGGTTGGGTGTCCTTCACGCCTGCCATACAATAATACGATTTGTCGGAAAAATAAAAATAATTTGTTTTTAAACTGTTAATATTAATTTAGTAACAAAATATTAATAGAAAATTTAAATTCAATTACTTAATTTCCATAAAAATAAAACTTACTCAATTTAGCAACATCAGGGACATCGTCGCTAAGATCAATCAGGGCGTCATCGTCAGTCTTCTTTGCTGTAATATAAAGAAAATATTTTTATTCAGAAATAATGTTGTTATATAAATAAGCTTGTCAAGATGAAAGCTCTTAACATTAGCGACTTAGCTCGGACGTTGGCTAATGTACATGTGTTGTTAGCATGTATACCCTATCTATTCTATTGTCTTGCTAGAATGTCCTAACAAGACAATAGAATATGAAATGAAATGAAATAATTTATTCTGCAAATAGATTTTAGAAAAATACTTTTGAACATCAATATTTTTTTTCCCACCAGCACTTCGACGTCAATGGCCTTTTGAGGAAAGAAGTGCCGCAAGAAACTCAACAGTTTTTCCATTTTGTAATATTACAAATTTTAAATTATTGATATTATTACATTACAAAATGAATTTATATTTTAATAGGATGATACATAATAGAATATGTAGATTGCTACGTTCACATGACGGGTCTGCAAGCCAATTTACGCGTATTGTTCTTCGGTGACTTGCAATCCTACCGTTTATAATATGCATTTTTACAACCGTTATTAAGAGTAAAGGATCAGAACTCACGTGATTCGTTGGTGCCGGGCACGCCCATCGCGGCGCCCAAGATGGCAGAGGGAGTGGCGCCAGTAGCAGCGTTCCTGCACACCGGAATCAATATATCATAGTAAGAAAATAATATTAATAAGTTAGTCATTTGGCGGCGTTTAGATCTACTGAATACCAACTTCATCGAGTCAATCGCCTCAAGGCGGGCACCGGTGCTTCCCTCTTCGAAAGTGAAGGGGGGAAGTTTAATGGTTAGTGGAACGCTTTAATTCTGTCATGAGCCCAGCTAAAACGTGATTGGTTTATTTCAACCAGATCCGTCAAACTGCCATTAAGAATGTCAAAATGAACCAATGACAGTTTAGTCGCACTCTATGGCTACGTAGCGCCAGATATTTTATTCCAAAACACCCTCATTGATCTGGTTTCCCTATTAGGATTACGGAAATCAGATGGCAGTCGTGTACCCTGATTAGTCCGGGATAGAAGTGTTATATTTATTATTTATTTTATGAATACCGACCTGTTGCTGAGGAAGCGCGCGTGGCGTAGCAGCAGGTTGTTGAGCGCGTCGTTGGCGTGAAGCAGCGACGCCGTCAGTGCGCATGCGCCCAGCCGCGCCACTAGTTCCGCCACGCGACTCTGCATGGCTTTCAGAGTGTCTGCTAGTTCCTGAAGTACCGGAGAGAGAACATTAGCTTAAGGTTAAGGTGCTGGCAGAGTCCAGAGAGTCCGAGAGATGTTTCACCGACAAAAGCGTAGCTCTTAAGTAGTGAATGTTAGCTGAATTTCAACTACAGCGGCTAAACAAACATGTGTAACAAGTAAGACATCTGCGTCAAATTAGCAGAAGTGTCGTCGTGTGTGAAGGCCTCTGTGTCAAATTTCGCGCGACCGCATCCGCTTGCGCGAAATTTGACACAGAGGCCTAAGACTGCAGTCTCAAATTTTGAGTGCAGCACGGGCCGGCAGTGGGAGCGAAACTAAGAGGTAAATTGCTTAGCACTTTTTCTATTTAAAAAAGGACTGGCACCCACTGCTGCCCGCTTCATAGGCGGTAATCGCAGTGCGTCACGCTCAGTCAAAGACCACCCGGCCGCATACTAATATAATACGCACGCGGGCGCATTTAAAGTGTACATCTAAAAAATACTGAAATGTACATCAAAATAACTGATTGCACACCAAAGGTTAGGTTAGGTTAGGTTAGCAACCCCCCCGATGGGCCAACACCTTGTCGCGGTGGGGGGGCTTAGTAGCCGGGTGGGCTCCGGTGAACTAAGAGTGGCCAAGTGGGCGGACCGACAGGTCTGCCTGCGACATGAGGGGAGCGGACAGTATCCATTACTGTCTGCTCAGCGCGCCCGCGGGCGCGAGGTGGGGGCCGCGGTGCGCAACCGGTTGGAGGGGGCCGGTGTTACGTTGCCGTTCCCCCCTGCGCATCGGCGGCCCAAGCGGGGCCACACCGCAGGTTGTGGCATGGCGGAGGTACGGGGGCCAGTAGGCCCCCCGTGTCGGGCGGTAGCTGCCAAGTGCTGCTCCCCACCCTCCAAAGCGGAGGGTGCGAGGGATCCGCTAGTAGTGTCGCAGATGCAAGGCTATGCCGATTCCTGTGACACTACTATTAAAGCGCCTGTTGGGCACTGTGGGGTTTAGTGGGTAAAAAAAAAAGGTTAGGTTAGCAATTCAGTATTTTTTTTGATGCACAATCAGTATTTTTTGATGTGCAGTTAAATACAACCCTTTAATAATGTGTAACGGTGTGACACGTACGTTGAGCAGGTCGATGTCGCTGGGGTGGTGCGCGGCGGGCGGCTGCGCGGTGAGCTCGGTCAGCATGTCGTTCATCACCGCCATGTTGCCCTCCACCACCGACAGGTCCGCGCGCAGCTTGCTCATCTGGCTCTCCGACAGCGTCACCTGGGACAAAACGACGTTTCATCAGTAAATGTATTATGTGGGAGCCAATACACTTGAAATAAAAGGCTCGAAGATCAGATGAGCCTACAGTCTGGCAGCACATTGAGCGACGCTTCCTGGTGAAGTGTCCATCAATGGCATAGGCCACAATGACCGCTTACCATCAGGTGGGCGTGTCTGTTTGCCAACTGACTTGGTATAAAAAAAAATAAGTACCGGAGACCGAAACTCCAACTCAATCCCCCCCCCGCCTCTCCACCTCCCAAAGCTGATCCCCCCCCCCCATATTCTAATCTCAAAGTCGGGGCACACACGCACATGCGCCTAAAGCAGGTGTTCATTTACGGAATTGATCACTTACTATATAATAGTAATACTTAAAATCAAAAGTTCGGGTATCAATAATGAATGACAACACATTGAAGTGTTCTCAATGGAATGAATCAAATCAAAAATCAAAATCAAAATATTCTTTATTCATGTATCAAGTATTTATGAATCGTCAATTACAGAGTGACTCTACCACCGGCTTCGGAATGCAGTCATATGCCGAGAAGAACCGGCAAGAAACTCGACAGTTACTCTTTTTAATCGCCAAAGAAATTTATACAACATTGATAATAAATCTATCTATACTAAGCCATACAGTTTTTCGTGTGAATGTAGAAATAATAATAATAATAAAGAAAAAAAATTATAACTGTAATAGGCCGCAGTTGCCGCTTAGTAGCCGGTGGACAGACACCCTAAGGCTGCCTGTCCACAGAGCGGACCGAGGCAGCGGAGCGGATATAATATATTAAGAGGACGAATTGAATATTTGTGTTGCAAGGATATGGATTTTTCTCAGCAATGACTAAAGCTAAGAAAATAAAATTTATTGGCAGGATTCATCATGTCTTTGACTTTGTATGGTCCATTTGAATACACGATTGGTCAACTTTTGTAACACAGATTAATTAATCAAAAATACCTCTATAAAAACAGGGATTGTCATTTTTACGACAATCGGAAGCGACTTAAGCCTTCAAAATTACTAAATATAATCACGGAACCTTATACCATAATTGGGCCATATATTATTTAAAATACATTTATAGTTTTTAAATCACACGGATAAAACCATTTTGTCGCATACGCTCTTTTCGTTTAGAGCGGGTTTTCTAAGAGCGTCTTGCGTCGCGCGGCCCCAGCAGTACGCTCCCGGCTATTGCCAGAGACGGATCTATGACAACTGCTCTCCGCCCACGCTCGCTTTTGTTTTTCGAATATTTATTCAAACCACTGACCTCCATCATATACATAGTACGCTGGACTGGCTATACAGTCTGTTTGCCCAACCTGAGATATGTGTGGCCATATTTAGCTTCTAAGATTCACCATCATGTTTACAATATTATTTTTATTGTGAATAAGAATAATCTAAAAAGATAGCTGACTACGCACAATCACTATCCGTTGAACTCGAGTCTTCAGAAATGCCGTCTGGTCTGATTCAGTATCAGATTAATTTTTTTATTCTCTTATGAACTTGTACATTTCGGCATCCATTAAGTACCTACTTCTGTTTCGGACAATTGGTCTTCGATGTGGATAACATGTTCACATTGTTTTTGCCATTCATCTGTAGTAACAGTGAGTGACCGATTGGAATGCTTCTTCTATTAATTTGACAATATTGTTTGCATCTTGTACCACATTTTAACTCTCAACTCGCCTTTTTAGTAGACTCCACATAAATTAAAATCATCCAATACAATTTTCTTTTATTGATAACTGGTGCTGTTTTTTTTGGATAGACCTAAAATAATGGAAAACGTTCATTTGAGTGGGTTAAAATAAATAAAATGGTTAAAATTTCATAATCGATTATTAAGTGTAAGCGAATGATAATAGCAATGAATATCTCTAAGTGGGCGGGACCCTACAATCATGAACGTTATTTCTCTTCATACATTTGACAGTCAAAAATTGTGAAATTTAACAGCTGTCAAATCGATGACAGCTGTCGCAGAGATCATCCAAGATTTAACAAACCATAGGAACTAGTTTAGGGATGTCTAAATTCATGTCGATATTATGTCATTTCTTAGTCGATAATTTTATTTTATTATTAAAGGGACATAGTGATCTCTCACAATAATAAACACTTGATATGACAACAAAATAGAAAAAAAACTGATTTGTGATGATTGTATAATTAATTATGTTAAATCAGTCCGATGATTTTAAACCATAATTATTAAAAAATATTACCAAAACAACACGTGCTAAGTATCTTTCAATTGTTGTTTGTATGCAGAAACAAAAAAAAATTCTTTATCAATGACCGGTGAGAAAGTTAGACATTTTTTGACTCTGCAAATAATCTAGGCTAGATAATGAAATTTTATTCATGCATTAATTCCAGAATATTTTGGAGCATTGTCACATATTATCTCGAAACGTTGTTTTTAGACTAAAGCCCGTAGTTGTAGTTTTGTCTAAAAATAATATTTCAAGAGCCATTAAATAAAACAACTGAAACGGATAAAACTCGCGATTTATCCGTTTAAGGTGTTTAGTTAATGAGTAGTAACTACTATTATTATATTATTTAACTAGCTGTGCCCGCGACTTCGTCCGCGTGGAATAGTGACTTTTCGGGCAGCTTATTTTAAATAACAAATACCGTCCTTTGGGTAGCTAAAAATTTGAGTGTTTACCCGTGGTCCCGTTGGGTCGACCCATTAACGGGTCCACGGGTAATTTTCATTCCCCGTGGTCCCATTGCATCAGGGATTGCTTTCCGTTCTTATGATTTTATCGATAGAAAATAAAAACAGTTAAACACAAAACTTTACAGTATGCTTCTCTGTAGGTATACGATATGTGACGTATGACCATCGGGAATGAAATCATACAGGCTCCTAGGATTGCTAACCCGTGTCAGAGCCACATACAACTGACCGTGCGAGAAACAGCTGATACCTAAGTATCAGCTGTAGATCTAAATCTACACCCACAACTTTCATCGTCTGACCTTGGGCTTTATTAATTGTCATCGCAAAACATAGGCTGACTGCAAAAAGTGTTAAGATGTGTAAACTAAACGTACAAATTTTATGAAACAAAAGAATTGCTAGAAAAATTAATTAATAACCTGAGCTTATAAACTTGTACTTAAATAAAGAAAATCAAGAAAAGAATTGCCTAACCTATACCAAATACTTACAATATTTATTTACAAATTTTTAAAGAAAATTAAGAAAGACAACCTAACCTACAAACCCTTAAATATAAATAAATGAAATATCCAAACTGTCAGTATTCAAGTAAATCGCAATAATCGAATGCAACTACCTATTCGCCATACTCTCAGCGCGCTTTATATACGGACGCGCAGCTCAGGCGCGAGGCGTGTACCTTTATATTGACATAACTTTTTTATTTATGAACCGATTGACGTGAAATAAACACTAAATGTTAAGTGAAGCTTACCACAATATATTAGTGAAAACCGCATCTCAATCGAATAAGCCGTTTCTGATATTAGCGTGCACAAACACACAGAAAAACAGACAAAAAATTTTTTAATTACAATTTAGGGTTCGATATCGATATAATAACAACCCCTGCTACTTTTTTTTAATATATTTCCATTGTACAGACACCACTTTTCTACAAATTTATTATATGTATAGATTTGTGGTAGTAACCGCGTAAACATCAGAAACCACTATTTCAAGAGTCATCTTAAGATCGATCTCATAGTTGAGATCTGTCTATAAATACGGGCCTTAGTGACATTTGGAATTATCTAAAAGTTATAATAATTATTTGGGGTCTTTAAAAAATTAGGAATAACTTTTTTCTTTTATTTAAATAAAATAAGTGACTTGAGAATACTTTCTTAAGGACCTATCCCTCCCCATAGAGAGTTAATAATAAGATACATATGTACAGTCGCCAGCACATCAGACTACCCCAATCTGTCAAATTTCTACAACCAATTTTCAGCTTTATTCACTTCATATAGAGTTCTCTTTCAATTGAGATTTTTTGACAAATTAGGGTAGGTTGATCTGCTGCCGTCCGTACTTAGATTAGCTACACAAAGAGGGCACTTTATCTAAAAAAGTTTTTATCGATAACAAAATTCAGTCGTTGTATAGAACTAGTATTAGTTCCAAGTACACTCACACACTAATTACTGCTCTCCAGCGCAGTTAGCGCCAATATGGCGATTTTCAAATCGGATCAAATAATTGGTAGCGATCGCCTGTCCAGCGTACTTGTATAATGGAGGTCAGTGGTTTCAGTGGACGCGCGGATCCAATGCGTCATACGTCAAATTATACCTATCTCTTTCATTTGCGTGCTATTTATCAGTTATATTTGTCAATGTGTGCAATGGAACAGATTTAAATCGTAATTACTATGAAGGTAACATATCTATAGCATAAAACATCATTGCGCGGATCTCTTTGCTCCGTGCTCGTCTCTCGTCATAAATGTGCGGGGTGGGGGGGCGTCACGCGCCGAATTTCAGACTTTTAGTTGAACGCGGCGTCACCTTAACCAATAGAATTGCAACTTCCTGTCTGAGCGGAGGTTTCGTGCAATCTGAATAAATTAAAAAATCTAATAAATATTGGTTAATATGTCTCAGTTTCTCCGCACCATTGCCTCGCTCCGTTCCGGTGGACAGGCACCCTTATCATAAAGTAGGCTGCGTGCCCGTCTTCCAACTGATTTGGCATTGAAAAACGCTTAAAAAAACTGGTGTCCTATGTATTTATTTTTATTTTATTTTATTTTTTATGTTCAGCAGTGAACTGCCTATGGCTGATATGATTAAGATGAAGCACACTAACCGTAGCGGAGTTCTGATCGGGGCTAGGGCGCGTGGGCGAGCCCTGCGGAGCTGCTCGCTGCGGAGACCCCACCAGCACCGGTTCTGGACCATCGGGCACGCTCTGTGGAAGAGTATATTCGTTAGGACTGATGTAGATTTCAACAAACGATTTGCGGTAATTGATTAGAAATCGGCCTGAATACAGCAGTGTAATAGCACACTTACTTCTAGCATGGTTGTAGTTTAGAGCTAAAGTGCAGTAACCGAGTAGAAACGATGAACTGCTAATTTGAGTAGTTAATTCAGAGAATAATACTTCATACAATAATGCGGAATTTATTTATTTATTTAAACTTTAATGCACAATCAAGAGTACATAAGGCGTACATTTAAAAAGTTTCTATAGTAAAATCGATCGCATTCTTTCTTTAACTTGGTTAAGGCCTTGAGCTATTGAAGCACGAATAGACACGCGTTCAGTCATTGGACAAGGCCGTTTCCCCACCCCACCACTTTTTCAATGCACCTGTGAAGACAAGGGCGAAATGCATCAAGCGGAGGATTGCATAACTATGATTCACTAGTGATTGCATAACCTCATGTGCAATGTTATGCATGCCTTAGGACAAAGTTATAATTAATTCTATTTTACATTCAATAGAGCATAAATTATATTTGCACCATTTAAACTAGAGCCGTGGTAACCTGTTGGTTTCAAATTACGCTTTACATAAGCTTATGGTTGATTATTATAATCTTGGGGCGCATCTATTCATATTCTTTTACTTATTTACTACTTATACATCAAAGCGGAAAATGTCGTGAGGATACAAATAAGGTTAAATAATTTCGAAAACCCAGTTTATAAATAAAATTTCACATTTCGTAATACCTTCTTCTTTACACATTTTAAGATTTTGCTATTGGGCGTGTGAATAAATCGGTGGTAAAACTTATATCTAAAAAATATTGATAAGGTTGATTCGTCAGCTGGCAATATTATATTGGTTGGATGGATCTTATTAGTTTCATTTGATATATTTATTTGTTTCTCAAACACTTATCTCTAGATGTGGCATGTAAATTATTTGAATAATTAATTATCTACCTGAGAGATAAAATCAAGTCAAACTCGTTACATAAGTGCACTAAAAAGCAACATATTCATATTTCTTGTTTAAAGATCGGAATTTACCTGCGTAGATCATTTGGAGCACATATTGCGTAACATTTTGTTTATGAAATAATAACAACTATTAGCTAGAGGAAAAGTTTGTAACAATATTTAGCTAATATCTATCGGGGCATGTGATACCTTAGCTAAACCTCAGTAGATAAAAGTTGTTACTGATATCCCAATTCAATGCAATAGGACACTTTTTTCCAGTTACGCTATTGCTGCGAAACCACTAAACCGATTTTGATGATATTTGGTACAGATATAGACTAGACCTTGGGACAAAGACTCTTTTTTATCTTTTGAAAATGCCCAGTTAATATGGTATGACAGGAATAAAATCCAGAAAACAGTAAACTAAATAAATCAATCAACGCGAAATCGGTAATTACAATAAACTTACCCTTTGTGGAGTGAAGATTGGAGCCATCGCATCTAAATCTGTCATTGGGAACTCTACGCCCTTCGTACGAAGCTCGTTGTAGACTTGCACCACTCCCTGTGAAAATATTTATTTACAAATTGCTATAATACATTCCTAAATGAATAATAAGAGTATGCCAACTAGGAATAGACATGTTGATCGATAGACTGATAGCAATCGCAAATTTTCGCGCTACATGTGAATAACTTAAGCATGCTATTCTCGGAACTCCCGCGGAAGTTAGTTTCCTATGAGTGTTGCGAATACACCTGAACAACGTACCTTACTTTAAATACATACAGTTTTTTACCTTGTACATCTAAATGAAAGGTCTCAGTTGGGTATAGCATAAGTCGAAAATTATTCAGTTTTCGAACTTTACAGATATGATATTTAGGTTGTGTTTTATATACTGTTTTGTGAATTAAATCAATAAAAATGTATTAATATATCTTTTTTTACACAAACAAATTATATACTAAAACCGGCACAGTCAAATGGCTGTGTAGCCCTGATCCCATCGGCCTTATTCGCCTGTTAAGGGTTGCAGTGGTCAGATGGCAGACTCTCCTATGTAATAACTAGATTTGCCAAAATTTGATTTATGGTGCATTCACACCGCGACCAGATCGGAACAAAGGTTCAGAGAAAGGAAGAGATAAATGGAAACTAAAAACCAGTATTCAAAGTATTGATGTCATAACGCACTGAGGTCCATTGTCTATGGAGATCAGTGTCATAACGCCAAAAATAACAAAACAAAGAAACAATGAAAACACAATGAGGTAAACAAAATTAACATTGTCTCAATAGAATCCTGGCATTCCTTGGTTGAATAGTGTTTCAGTGATTCGAAACGGTAAAATAAATAAGGCACTGTTGTCTAGGTACATACTTATGTGCCTTGAGAGTTGTTGGCATAATAAGCTTATTGTTTATTCTCTTATCTTATTTTATGTATTCATCTCAGATTTGAATCATCATTGATATTGGATTTTTTCAGATAAATATAAAAAATAAATAAAAATTATTGCAAGTAATTTTTCTCAACATTCATTTTTAACAAAGTTTATAGCAACAACAAAGCTCAAATTACTATTTTAGGGCTTCACTTAAATGAAGGTGTGAGTGATGACTATGAAAATCATTGGTAACAGAAAAACTACCAATCTAAATTTCACAAGATAATGGAAGACTTAAAATAAAAAAAATATAAGGATATTTTTTCATGTTACTTTAGTTAGCAGACAAGCACACAACCTGAAGGTTAGAGGCCATAGTGGTCTTTTTCATTGATGTATGTTATTAATATATGTTTATTACGCCATTAAGCAGGCAAAATGCTTTTAATTTTTTTTTAAAAATACAGGAAGTATCATTCTAAGATTTTTTACCTGTAAATCTGGCTGACTCTGGAAAGCATCAGCCCAGCATTGAATGAGACTCAGCACCTTTTCTTGCACTACTGTTGGGGGGTCATTTTTGGGGCCAATAAGTTTAACCTGAAATATTTTCATAACTATAATATGTGGCTACTTTAATATAAAGTATACAATCTTGTCCTGCTTCCAAAACATAAGGATTGGGACAGTATGTCCATTAAAAGTTTTAAATTTTACAAAGGACTGCCTTCATAAAGTTACAGCTACCATGCTACCAATTTTAAGCCAAAATATATTGCAGCAAACTTTAGAAGATTGGCATATTAACCAGTTTTTTTAATTTAAAATATAAATAGCCAATTTACAAAGTAACATACTATATAAATTGTCCTGAGCTTGGAATTTTATGTTTTGGCAGACATACAAAATGTTTACTACCTAATTAGTCATCAAGGTCACATTTAAATCACTGAAAGATACAAAAACAAAGTCTACATGACATTTATTCATACGTAAAAAGTTGGAGAAATGTAGAGGTTACCATAAGTATCATATAAAATTTGCAATCTTTCTCACAGTAGAGAGTTATAACAGACTGAGAACAATGTATGTTTTATCAGATAAAACATCAGATAATGAATTACGTTCATTGACATTAACATTTGTTTGATAAATAATCCTTTGTACTTAACAAGCGTTGTTTCCAATATGATTATGAAGGACAAGAAACAAAAGAGCAATACATTAAATAATTCTTAAAAATGTTTCAAATTCTTATGCTCATAATCTTACTTTATCTACTTAGATAAAACCGGGTTGACTCATTGTAATGTTAAAAGTATTATTTTTTTCTAAATGTGTATAAAATATTTGCAGCAAATACAATATAAAAACAGGTCACGCGGATAATATCTGGAATGTATGAACATTGAATGAATGAATCAGATCATACTTTCTCTGAATTTTCATTGCCTCAACTACTGATAATATTATATGGTTTTTTCGACTACTTTGCCAAGTAAAAAGAAATTATCATTCTCATCATTCGGTCCTTCCAAATCCCATAATTTACACAGCTAGAATATTTAATAGACTTTTTTTATACAAGAGAATAATTTAGTTTTTTATAATTGCATTCTGTTTTGTCCTAAACTTATAAAATAATAATTAATGATAACTCACCAATTCTGATATAAACTCCTTGTGGCATACTAAGGAATGGAATGATTTTCCACAATTTTTCACACAGGTCTCAAGCACAGTCAATGTGTACATCACCACTGTGTAATTCTTTCCTGCGCTCTGGGTCAAACGTTTCCTTATAGCTTTTACTGCATCCTTAGGTCCATCTGTGCTGCTGTTTATAATATCACATATTTCCATATTTAAAGCCCAGTTTTCCGAAGGTAGAGATCCATCTGTGGCTTGTTCTGAAAGAAACAAACATTCATCTATCTCCACTACCATAGGTATAACAATCAAGGGGTCAAACTAATTAGTACACTGTTACAATTAGAGGTACTTTAACTAATAACGTAGCTATTGTAATTATACTTGTGTATAGTATACATTTATTGAAATAATATCACCTTCACAAAGAGAAATTTGGAATTATGGTGCGCAACAAAAAATAACAAGTTAGTCACGGGACTATTTCAAAACATTACACTTTCCCATTATTCTGTTTAAATAATGCAACATCTTACCTATTTTCTGACCAACCGGCGTAGAAAAGGGATTTCCTACCCCAAAGAAGGACATTTTCACAAAATAATTAAATATTTATCAAAAAGATTTCAGTTCACCGATTTCACTTGTCACCACAAAACGTAGCACACAGATAAAAAAAATAGACTTCGAACGAAACTGTCATCTGTAATCGATTTTATTCGAGATTCGATGTAATCGATTAAATTGTCTTGTTCTTAAAATATTGTGTTTTTTATTGAAACGTCCATATTATTGTATTTTAATTTGTTTTGTCCCAGAATAAGTGTTAAATGGGCACGAGTTAAAGAAATTTTTGCTTTTTAAAACAATTTCAAACTTAAAAAATACATCGTTTGTTGTAAATTATAAATTATGCGTTACAATTTAAATCTTTGGTCACAATTTGAAAACTATGACTATGCCTTCAAATTGCTTAAAAAAGGTTTAAAACATGTTGGCGGGGTATAAAATCATAATAATTTTTTGCTAATATTGTTTATTTACCTAGCAACTGTAACAGTCAGTGGCAGGCAGTCAAAGTTTATAGTAATTATAATAGTAATAGTAATTTTGTACACATTTTTGCATTTCATTTTTGAAACCCCACAATAATGACTGAGAAGAAATCGTTGAATTGCCTTATAATACATCCTAATATAGAGCCTGGTGTTATAGACAATGCGATGCTCACAAGATGCATATTGGAGTACGGTAGGCTTTTCTATGTTTTACAAATGTAACCAACTAACATTATTTAAGTTAACTGAAAAGAATTAAAGTAATACCTATGTATACCTACCTGCCTTAGGTACTTATTATCTCCTTTTATTTTTCCATAAAGGTCCCACGGAAGAGGCAGGAAGACTGTTTGCAGAAGAAGGCGTACATTTAGACGAAGCTCCTATTGTTCGCCTTGAATTCCAGAACATTTTACGCATAGATCATCTCTGGATGCTTAGGTCCCTGACCAAGTTGACGCTCGCTCATAATTTAATTGAAAGGATCGAAAACTTAGAACAACTGACCGGGCTCAACGAATTGGATTTATCTTTCAACAAAATTGAAAAAATAGAAAATCTAGATGAGTTAGTCAATCTTGAAGTATTGACATTATTCCATAATAAAATACGAAAAATGGAGAATATGGAAACCCTCGAGAAATTACTTGTGTTTAGTATTGGCGACAATTTAATCGAAGATTATAAAGAGGTAGTTTTATTTTCACACGTCCTAAGCACAATGCGCAATTTTTAAATTTTCCATCTTTTTAAACTGAAACGAATAACGATTTCATAACTTGAGAGGTAGTGGGTATGGAGCACACAGAGTATTATGTGGCTACAGCTCAGTAATTTTAATCAAGTCTGAGTCTAAAGCATTTCTTACGACTTTCAGATGGCATACTTACGAAGGTTTCGGAACCTACGGTCCGTAAGTTTCAAAGGAAATCCTTGTTGCGACGATCCAATGTCTTACCAATTCCTCAAATCGAGTCTTGTTAGAGTTACTTATCTTGACTATAAAGTTGTCACTGAGGAAGAAAGAGAAAATGGAAGAGCTGTTTTTAGGTAAAAATTTATCTAAGTATCATGATTAATATTACAAGTTACGCAACATAATTACTTGGGTCTAAAATCAATGACTTATAATTCTGCAGAGGACTCCTAAGGAGATTAGATGAGGCTGACGAAAAATCGGAAAAGGAGAGACTAGCTAAAGAAGAGTACGAAGCAAGAGTGGAATTCTACGCGTTGTCTTTCGTGGAGTACATGAGTGGACCCGAGCTAATAGAATCTATGTTTGAGAAGGACTCTGATGGATCTCTACTTCTCCAAGTCGGTGGCGAACTGCTGGGCTTCTATGAACAGTAAATTAGAATTTATTTTTGTTTTAATATTTATTCATATCTTTAGGTCTCTCTCGCTTTTCTCTCTTGTCTAGCGTAGGTACTACCTTGGCTAATTTTGTAAGAATTCCTATCTAGTACAACACGATTACTTAGTTTAGATATAAGTATAATACTGTAAAACAATATTTAACATACCTTCCTTCAATAACGTTTTCACACAACTCTTTAGACTTTTTTGCGGATTAGAGACGAAATAGGTAAATACTTATTGCAGCGAAGATGACTCACCTCCTTTAGTGTGCCCACCCACGACCGACTTTATTTCTATGGCATTTCTGACCGACTTTTTGTAGGACGTGAGCGTTGCTCCATTGCTATCAATAGGTACGTTCTATGTCACCTACAAAAAGTCGGTCACCGATATCCGACGTGAGTGGGCAGCATTAGTAAAATGTTTACATATTTGTGTGTAGGTAATACTGGTAATACTTATAATATGATGAACGGGTATTTATTATATCAATGTTTTCCAGATATAAAGAACAATATGTGGAAACTATGGCTGGCTTGGTCGAGTTCGCACAGCAGGCTTACAACGCTCGACAACACGAGATAAAACTCTTCAAAGATTTAGTCGATAATGCCCTAGCAGAGAGCGTTAAAAAGAGCAAAGAGTAAGTAAAAATCCCACCAAAAACATAAGTGTTTCGGTTAAATAGGTTTTAAGTTATAGAAGGGTCAAAAGTGACACCAAATGGTTCGTGTACTTAAATATACCTTGGCGCTGGCTAGCCCGTTCCTTTGCTTGAACTTGGCTTGACACGCTGCCGCGTGTCTAGATTATGTAGCTATAGTTAGTAAGCATATGTGTTCGTTACTTTTATTTTCAACCAGGTAGAGCGTAGGTACAGTAAAGATAAAATGGATTTAGATATTGGATCAGTAGGTTAGTAGACCTAAAATAAAAACTGGAAAACATTTACCGTAAAATTTTGTAATTTTCAGTGTAGTAGATAATTTCGAAAAGAAGAAGAAACCACTAGTGGACCAGATGAATGAATTAATCCGCAAGTTTACTGCCAAGCAAGCAACAATAGAGCAACTGGAACCACAACTGATAGAGTTGGGTGATTCATTCAACGACGCTTTGTACGAGCTGTGGAAGAGTCTGATGACCATTGAGATGCAGCTTTATGAGCAGTGTGAGGTAAGCAGCAGAATCCTTAAATGGTGTACGAGTATAACTTTACCCTGGAGCTCAACCCTCTAGCCTCTAGGAGCTGGAGCTCTGGAGCTTAGCCTGAAGGTTACAAATAATTCTACGATAAGTATTTAGAAAACACAGGTGATGAGACTTAAATACGTCTATCTATAAAGAGATGTTAACAAACTCTTACATCTTACTACAGGAAAGTTCGAGAAAATAGGTAGGTAAAGTATATATAATTTGTTTTGAATGCTAATCGTCTGTCGATCCAAAGGGCTTTTATTAAATATCGCTCTTCTTTGACTCAGACATTAGCCAGCGTTTGAAAGTACCTATTATTAATTTTTAACGTTGCCAATGGACGTGAAAATCGATATTTTCCTAATAACGCAATGTTCTTCTTTTAGGAGTCCAGGGTCCAGTTCGCCGTGAACATGACTGAAATGATCACAAAGCTGATGGAAGTGTCTCGAAATGCTTTTGGCGCGTGGCGGGAGAATGAAGGAGTGTGGTCCATGCGTCAGTTTGAGACCCTGTCTAAATTGTTAGGGAATAAGATCATGCTCGGTGATGCACCTCCTGAATTGTTTGAGGTAAGTAGCTCCGAAGACTGTATAGACCCAATATACCTACTTATGATTCCCTGTAAAAACTGGACAGTCTCTAATCAGCGATACCAGGAGAAGTTGCATTTTAACTTCTTTATGTCGCTTTGAAGCAACAGCTACGTAGCTGGTGTACACCAGGGTTCTAAACGTGAGCCAAAAATATTGGCCCCCACCACAGTATTGTTATTTCTCTATGGCCCCCACAGACAAATTGTGGTAATTATAAAATGGGGCCCGATCAACCCCCTTAAATATTTTTTTATATGACAAAGGTGATGATGGATCGTGATGCCATGATGAATCTGGTGGCACAGTCGTCGGACAACCACAGCCGTTTCATCGATGCGAGAGAAGACCTGCTCACTACTCGCGCCAACAAGTGGCGGGACGATCTCATCCAAGGAGCCAACGAGTGGGTAAAACTTACCCACTTACTTATACACTGCGCAGACGTAGACACTTTTTGTTGCCGTCAAGGCACACTATTGTAATTTTGTTAGTAACAAAGTGGACACATTATGTGTCTACGCAGGGCCTTACTAACCCTTTAACGACTATGTCCTACTGGGATGCAAGTGTAAACCAATGAAATGTTAGAATTTATTGGTTTTACGACAAGAAATACCAATCAATATATTCTTTAAGATGAGAAGAAAAAAATATCCCACTTCAGGTGCCTAGATATAAAAACAAACTCATTTTTGCAAATTTCTCCAATTTTTTTTCAATGGTAACGTTATTTCAGGAACGAGATAAAACGCAACAGAGACAGGATTCTGGAGATAAACTACTTCATAGACAATCAGCGTGAGGAGTGGACGGACATGCAGATGGGGTTGACGGAAGCAGTAGACCCGGAGACGGCTGCCTTGCTTGGAGACGAGTTTTGAGGATCCGTTCTCTGTACCAGTATTCACGTGTCTGATTTAAATATGATCGACCGGAATAGTTTAATTTAACATTGGAATAGTGGTTTCGAAGTATAAGTCAGGTGTGTAAATATTTTACAAAAAAGGGCTCTACATGGATCCTTGCGGCAAACCCTTGCCATGGCCATGAGTTCTTGGCATCTGCAAATATTGTTCAGGCAATTCATGTCTTTTTTCTGTTCTTTATCGATTCTACAATTACTCCAATGGTTTTCTTTAACTCTGGATCCATGTATTGTTTTAGATGATCTTCAATACTTATTGTCTCAACTTCCTTTATCCAAGCTTTAATTATGGATTCCCTTATTCTTCTCTTAGTGATGGCCCGAGCACATAGGTCAACATGGTCATGTTTTTTAATATATTGTTTGCATTTTTCCACTGCCTCTTCTTTGTATAAAGCAATGTCATCAACAAGCCCCAACTGAAAATTCATAAAACGCTTTTAATGATAAGACTTGGTAGAAAGTTAAGTACCTACGAATATTAACTTTTAGGTTCTGTACCTAAGTTTAATAGTTATTCCAAAACAACAAAACTTCAGCATACTCACTAAACATGCTAGATTTCAGTCAGTTTCGGCTTAGGATTGTTACGTGTATTGAATTGAAATGTATGAAAGGTATTTATTGGCCCTTTATAGAAAGCCAAACGTGACTACACTTCAATGCACGTGAATATAGGTAGTTCCCGAACTTTTGGAATCTGTACATCAGAGTTCATAGCATGTTGTGCACATTAGGTACTTAAATGATAACAGTTAGAACAGAAATAGCATGCATACCTTCACCGCTTCGCGAGGGTAAAACAGTTGTGAAGAGGTGACCGCGAGCTCTGCTCTCCTCGCGCCCATGATGTGGACCATCAGGTCGACGATCCACTGGCTTGGCGAGATGCCCAACTCAGTGTCGTTTAGACTGATAGTGAAGTTTCCGTCTACAGCAACCCTGTATTCTGTGGTTGCTGCCAGAATGCATCCGCCGGCTGACGTGTGGCCCTGTATATTGTCGGTAAATTAGGTTGATTTGATTTTGATTTTCCCCCTTGTTAGAACGCTTAGATTTTATTTCGAAAGACAGAACAAATAAGAAAACTATTTAATTGATTTTTGCAAGTGCTAGCTACGAGGCGTTTTTATTACTCTATCTATGGCTAGCTACTAGCCACTCATAGAGTAATAAAAGAGGCGATTTTATTACTCTATGTAGCCACTCCTTTACTTAATTCTACATCCTTCCATCATTGATAACAACAGTAGCGTAGCGATGGGGGGAGGGGGGGGGGGGGTCGGTCCGCCCGGGCGGCACTTTTTAGGGGGCGGCAAAATTTCCTGGAGCAAAAAAAAAGGCGGCAGAATTGTCTTCTGCCCCGGGCGGGTGGGCTGCTTCTTAACCAGCCAACTGGAGGAGCAAAAAAAAAGGTCGGCAGAATTGTCTTCCGCCCCGGGCGGCTGACACCCACACTACGCCACTGGATAACAAGTCATCTTTACAATAATGGATATTGGGTTTATCACGCTTGCAAAATACCGATTGGTGATCACAAACAAACCCGAGTTAAGTACGTCTGAAAAACCTAAAACAATAATATTTTACTTGGTCCAGAAATTGAACACAGTGCCGGCAAACTTCATGACCATAGGGTGGGGATTGAGCAGAACACGAATTTTGAGATGCCTGCGCGCTATTTGTCAGAAGCATACCTCTTACCAATAGCGCACACGGGCGTCGGAAAATTCGCGCGCGCTATTGGTCATACACATGCACATGCGCGAACTTTCCCCACTCCGTCGACCGATGGTCAAGAAGTTTGCCGGCACGTATTACGAATCACCGAACTATAGGAATTATGTATATGTACGAACATTAATTGCACAGGTTGTGACGTAACTGGAAGTGAGCAGCTCCGAAATGACTCTGCGAAAGCCAACGATCAGTTCTGTCAGCCTCTTTGGGTCAGACTGGTAAATGACCTTTAAGTCCAGACCAGCCGAAAATACTGTAGGTAGAGCCTGGAACAGTTGAAAACTTATTGAAACAATTTTACCATAGGGTAAAATTAAAACAAACATTAGACAAGCTCCGAGTCGGATGGCATTTAAATTCCTACTCCATAAACATTCTCCTGAAGTCCTCTACATCGTCGCTCACCTGTCCCAGTCGTTAGCCGTATGTACCTACTGTGTATATATTTTATTTAGTGTATATATTTTATATATTTATATTATGTAATATGTATGTATATTTATGTAATTTTATATTTGTGTATATTTATGAATGATATATTATTTCGTTTATTGGCACTGCCCACTGTTTCTTTCTGCTTGGCCTAAAGGTTGACTGGGAGAGAATGCCATGAGGCATTAAGTCCGCCTTTGTACTTGATTTGTGCAATGAAGCTTAAATAAATAAATAGGGTAATACACACAAGCTGTAAGATGAAATTAGGGCAAGCCGTATATGGTTACCTTTTATTAACTTGCAATATTTTAGGAATTGATTCTACACTAAAAATAAAAGATATTCATACAATATAATTTATTTGTTAATACGATAGTTTTCGAGAAATACGAAGACTTTCATCTTGCTTTAATAGTCAAAAACTACAACCTGTGTATTACGTGAAATACGCTTGTTTACTAATATCGATACTAGAAAAGTCAAAGATCAAAGAACTTTACATAATGAAACCTTCTTGCCTTCTCGCTCTTTAGCATAACTTTAGCTATAGCGCGAAAGAAACGGCGATAAGTAGAACCGCTTTTAATGACATTGATGTCATTCAAAAGAGAGGGGAACGATTAAAAAGAAAGAGAACGGCTATATTAAGTAAAAGCCATGAAAATAGGGTCATGCAATGTTCATCTCATACGCAGGTTGTTCTCAAAAATATTAGATTTTTTTGTTTGAAAAAGTTAAAAATGAAACTATTAGGAATATTTAAACAACATTCATTGTGTGTGTATTACAAAAATTGATTTTCATATAAAATATTGCAAGTTAATAATATGTACCCTTATATAAAACCGCGGTTATGAATAGGCTGGGCCTTCCCCATTTTGCAATCGCTTTTTGTATCATTTCTGCGACGACAAAATACCGACTTTCAGGTCACCACAGCTGGCACCATAGCAGTCTACGGGAGATATAATTCTAAAACTATATTACTTTTGAATGTTAAATTTTGATACTCACCGAAGTGAAGACCACTCCTATAATATTATTTTTATTAAAGTTATCGAAGGCGTCTGCCATTTGGTGGAACATTTCAGGGCAGAGGCTGTTCACTGGTTTCTTCTGCATCGTCAACAATGCTATGTTGTCTTTATCCACGGAAACGTCGATAAACGGTCCCGGTGTGGTAGACATCGAATTGACATACTTTATATATCTAGCGTATTTACTTAATGGTCGTAAATTTAACATTATCGTTAACACTTGCTCAACTCAAACAAAATAACATCAATTTATACAGCAACAACTTTTTCCATAAAAGTTAATCTTTGTAAAATTTATTTCAAACCGTGCATCTTTTTATGTTTACTTCTTATTTTCTTTATATATTATTAAACTTGTCTAAATTACATACTTATATTCACGTTTATATGAAAACAGTCCGCTTTATCGTTCAAAAAGAGATAACTATCTCAATGATAGAACCGATTATTAATCTTACGGTTGTTTGTTTTAAAGTAAACTGATAAAAGGAAAAGGAAGTGTTATCTACGGATACTAATGGAGGTATGATTAAAGTTTACTTACATACTAAAAATTCCAATCTCATCCCACTAATAAATCCCAAAATCGTATTATTTAATCCTAAATTGTTTCAAGACCGGCTTTGAGTAAAGTTTAATACAATGGTATGGTGCACAGAGCAATTACTAAGTAGACTATAAAAAATCAGATAATAAAAATTTCGTTTAAAAGAGATTTCAAGTTGAAATTCATATTGAAGGAATTTTATTATAGCTATGGAATATAAATTAAATAAACTATTCACGATTCCGCAATATTTATTCAAAACTTTTTTAGAACGAAATCAGATATACCTAAACACACAAATATACGAGTAATACATATTACATTTTCATAACTCTACACATATTCTCAGAATATTATACTTACACATTGTATAATCTATACCATTTACACTTAGTCGTAGGTAATATAGTTTTAGAAAAAATATTGTCCTAGTTTCCATTTCAGAACCAATTTAATAACAATATAAGAAAATTGGGAAGTCTTCTATAGTATAATCTCAATAAGGTATAAAAAATATACATACACCTGTATTGAGTTGGAGAATAAACCATTATTTTTAATGCAATTTTTTTTTACTATTAAAAAACACCTTTACTTAGCTGCTTTTTGCTTCAAAGATTGCATGTACATTTCCAGACCTTTCTGCACCTGTGGACTGAGTGCAAACTGCGTGAACTCCTTAAGATCTGTTTGTCTGTTATTACTCAGGGCTTCCAACGCGGGTCCTCTGAACTTGGTCTTGGTGAAGCCTCGCGCTAGAGGGGGGATCCTGTCGAACTTCTTTATAAACTGCTTGCATTTGGCAATAGCATCTGCTTTGTCCGACGCCGCTTCGTCGATTAAACCCACCTGAAATGGGTAATATAATAATAATGAAAATCGATGCTAATACAGAGTCCGATAAACATCTTGACGCTTGTTCGACGGAGTGGGAGAAAGTTCGCGCATAAGCACTTGCGCATCATGACATGACCAATGGCGCGCGCGCATCTTCCGTCGTTCTGCGCAAACCCACCCGATTTCAAGATGTTTGCCGGGCACTGAACTGAATGTGAAAGTAAATACAAAAAGTGTATGCCAATTGATATTGAAATTTTTAACTATGGCTATGGCTATGATGGACGTACCTTCAACGCCTCATCGACGGAGAACATCCGGCCAGTGGTGAGGGCGAACTCGGCCTGTCGCGCGGGGATGGTGTTGGCCATGGTGTCCATGAACCAGCGTGGGGCCACGATGCCCAGCGCCGTCTCGTTCAAACCGATCGCGAACTTGCCCGACACCATTGCTCGGTACTCGCAAGACATAGCGAGTAGGCAGCCCCCTGCTGGTGCGTGACCCTAAGAGATACGTCGTAAGACGTTACATGTACAGTCGGTAGCAGATCAACCTTCACAAATATACCAAAAAGACTTATTTTAAAAATAACTCCATGAGATGGACAAAAATGTGAAATAGAAGTGTGTGAAGCACTTCTGTGTTTCGGGAAAAGGGCACTGAAGATAGTGAAATTACTGGTTATATGAGACCTAATAATTGTATGTCGTCTCGGTGTAGCAGGCGCAGGGCTGTTCCGAACAGTAACTAAGCAGCTACTGTAAGGCACGGCCCTGTGCCTGCACTGAACGGTCTAAGGGCAGACGTGGCGCTTACCATCAGGTGTACGATCTGGTCGTCTTGTTACACATTACAAAATTACACTTGAAATCAAAGGTATTAAGTTGAGTGATGTTTCCTGGTTAAGAGTTCCATATTGAAATATGCTGCAGTGCAATGCTGCATTAAATATGCATGCATGCATAACTTTATATGACGGCTCAAAACATTATAATATTTTTTGTTGTGTTTTCAATATCAATTCACCCCTTACATT
Source organism: Mecyna flavalis (assembly GCA_949319885.1). Taxonomy (NCBI): domain Eukaryota; kingdom Metazoa; phylum Arthropoda; class Insecta; order Lepidoptera; family Crambidae; genus Mecyna; species Mecyna flavalis. Next base: position 12,157,575 of record OX439439.1, read on the forward strand.
AATAGCAGCTGCTGTGGGAAATTGTGAGCCATAAAGTTTCAGCCAAAGTCCTTGGAGTGTCGTCCAGAAAGTCTCCAGTCTCTTCATGTCAGGCTTGTACATTTCCATGATGTCTAAACCAGCAGAGAATACTGTCGGGGAAGCCTGGAAGTTAATACAAATCCATATTATTATTGTTAAAAGCCCAGTAATCTCATGAATAACAAGCAAGAATCAAGTGATGCAATACAACCAAAACACTTATCCAAAAAATAATACTCATAGTTATGCCCTGAACCATTAATATTGCTGCACTTTTTAGTACCTATTTAGAAGAATGTTCCAAGCGCGTACAGCGAGGTTCATCCTTTGGAATCCTACAGGGAAGTATTTTAGGCCCTTCCCTGTTTATAATATACATTAATGTCCTTCGCAACCTTAAACTATGTTGACGACACTGCTCTACATTTTTCGGCTGACTCCGAAGATCGCCAATTTGCTCAGCATGAATACGATGTTGCTTCAGCAAAATTTACTTACAAGGAAGATAAGACAACGTTTATGAAATGTTCAGTGAAGAACTACTGTGTAATTCTAGACTTCGTATAAAGATATTTAAACAGCACCTTAACCTTCCTTGAATTCCTGAACTCAAAAACAAAAGGGGGAAAAACATTGTCTGCTCATCCAAAACAACATTTAAACATGCATTTATGCATGTTTTTAGGTCAAATACTCACCTCACCAAACATTAGAACTATGGACTATTTTTTAAGATTTATCTTACCTGATAGGCATGCAAGGGATAATGATAAATAAATCCTACTTACTGATGTTATAATAAGCCCTTTAGACTTGTTTTTAGCTACTTCATCAAGTCCTTTCTCCATCTCTTGCATTAGCTCAACATTGAGGCTATTGACTGGTAGTCGCTGCATTGTGAGAACAGCAATACCCTCATTATCTACTGTGAGGTCAGTAAGGGGCCCCTTAGCGGACATAGACCGGGCATTGGGCAGCATTCGCCTTGCATTGCAGAACAGGGACCTTACTGGGATCACTGCAACAATGTTACAATTTAAAAATTAAGTTAAAGTTATGTAATGTCTTTAGGAGCCTGAACTGCTACATTTTAATTTAATATATTTTATTTTAACTATGGTAAATGCACCAGTTCCCAGACCATTACTAATGCTTGATCAAAAAAAATGCACTTGTACTTGTTTTCTTAACCAGGTCATGAATTGGCATATTTATAATATTTAATTAATTAAAAAAAGAAAAAATTTACAATTTCTTTATTTACAATTACTTATTTTCAATTTACATTAAATTCTAAATACTAAACTAGTTATAGCTACTAAAAATATAATTAAAAGTTCTACGTAGTAATATATACCAACGTAAAATATTAATTTATTATGCAAGTAGATACGTAAGTTCGGAATTAATCACTAATACATTAACTCATTTTTAATTCCATGTTTTATAAAATTTTCTCATCAAAGTTGCAAAGCAAGCATGCAAATAATAAACGTAGTTCTGAAGAGACTATGTTTACATTTTATTTATTAGTTACTTTAGTAATTTATTAATTTTAACAAATATAAGGCTCAGTTATGCAGTGGCTAGCTACTAAAACAAGCTGGTAGAAATAATTTCATTGAATTGTTCTGTTTGCAAAATATTCAGTCACATTCGGGAATAGAAATTTAAGCAATTAAATTATGTTTATGTAACTCTAATTAAATTTTATCCAGCATTTCATGTATGTATATTCTTTGGCAAAAAGCTAAATAGGAATAAAGGATTTTATTGCTATTTAACGCAAATGAAAATTTGATTTTGAGTCCAGAAGTTGGAAGTGTAAATAAACCACGTATTTCGGAAACCTCCAAACTGACGCAGACGAAACACGCATCATTATCAATTTTAATAATATTTTATCACATATACATGCAATTTAAAAGTTTATTGATGTTACAGGTTAAAAGATAAAGAACTTTTTAAGTACATGAAATATGATATTTTAAATTTATGTAAGTTATAAAGTAGCGACTTATTATTAATTTTTAAATATTAATTTATTATGTAAAACACTGCAACTCAGATTAATGTAAGTAGTTTTTGAGTGGAAAGTTCTGATACTAAACGACAATGCATTTGCAATAAGACTTAATTACTTAGCAATTACAAAATCGAGACTTACTGTTTTGAATTTATTAATACACCTAGTTAACTTTCACAAGTTTACAAATTTTATGCCGATGTGATCTTTGGACTTGTTTGTAGATTAATAGATAGAAAAATAAAACAACTTATACAAGTGTGTGAGTGAAGCAGAACAACCTGTCAAAAAGGTCAAAAAGTCTCAATCTATAAAAAACTTTATTTGATGGGAATTAGGCTGAAAACTGGTTTAGTGGTTTCAGCAGTGTTGCCAGCGTGGTATTGTCGAAAGTCACCTGAGATGTACAAAAAAGTAACCTTGCTGTAGGAAAAGTAACCTTTCACTATTTTTTTGGTGAGCAAAAAAAAAGAACGACGATGAAGATACGAGCGAATACGATTGAAAAAATCTTTCACCATTTTATGGTGAGCAAAAAAAAAAAGTCGACAAGATACTCGTGAGACGAGATGGTTACGGACGATTTAATTTGAAAAATGCTTTCCGAACGCAAATTCCAAAAAATCACCTAAAAGTAACCTTTTGAGTCGTGTTACTTTAAGTAACCTTAAGGAGTCAAAAATCACCTAAAAGGTTACAAAAGTAACCTTCTGGCAACGCTGGGTTTCAGGAATTTGACAGATATTAATGGGTTGATGTTTTGATGTTTGATCTTAGAATAGAACATATGGAGATGCCCTATTGATCTATACAAAAAATTGATATGAATATACATCGAATCGACACTTGCCTTACAAATATATACTTATCTCTTTTCATCTAAGTGATTGTTGCGTATGAAAAAAGAGACAGATATCTTTGCATTGTACCCATTTTGGCAACACTTTTTAGTGACGTCACACAGTTTTTGACGCGTGCCGGTTTCGCCATATTGTGTTCCAGGTAGTGATGTGGCACAATATTTTTATGTATCGATACGTTTTAGATAGTTATATTCTGCAATGGTATATTTCTGCAGATTTCCTGTAAGTGCCTTGCCACACTGGCGGATTGCAAGCGTTTTCAACGCGGAGCGGTCGCGCAGCGAACACGCCGCGTGCCCGCGGCGGTGACGCCGCGGTTGCGCGGCGTGTTCGCCGCGGAACCGCGACGGCACCGCGACGTCAGCGTACATTCAGTAACAGAATGGATTCCGAGGAGGAATTAATATGCACACTAGAAACATAATGAATACAAAAAGACACCAAAAAAGGTGCCACAAAGGGTCAACAGTAATGCAGTATAAATATTCGAAATCCAAAGCCAGGTCAAAACTATATTAAGGAACGTCAAGTTAAAACTGCTGTAGTTGTGCTGGGCAGCATTCATAAGTGACGATCGTATTAGATATCATGTTTAAAAAAATTCAATTTAGAAAAACAAATGCCGAGTTGTATGGTAGGTAAATAAGTACACCAATAATTATAATCTTATAAAAGGGCGACATAATCGCATTTGTGATTAAGCCTTTCTATTCAGAATAAAAAAAAATCTTATAAAAATAAAAGGGGAGTCGGGACTTTGGTATGCGAGTGTACAACATGACGTCCACGCTTCTCTCCGCGGCGAACACGCCGCGCAACCGCGGCGTCACCGCCGCGCAGCCGCGACGTCACCGCCGCGGGCACGCGGCGTGTTCGCTGCGCGACCGCTCCGCGTTGAAAACGCTTGCAATCCGCCAGTGTGGCAAGGCACTAAGTGAAACATTAAAGAAGAAATAGATAGAGTTAATAGGTGGGGAAAATATAAATCTGCGACATAATAAGGCACGTTTGCTCGCTACACTTCAACGAAAACTGGTTTTACTCTTCTGGTAAGGATTTTTGGAAAAATGTAATAGGTTATAATGAAAGGTGCTTTTCTTATAAAATACTGTGTCACTAAATAAACAAGTAAACGAGTATGTATGGAGGGTTGTGATAGGTTAATCTGTTTATGTCTCTTTTTTCATACGCAACAATCACTTAGTTGAAAAGAGACAAGTATATATTTATAATGATGCCCCTTCCCCCTCGGACCCTGTGCAGTACAGACGTGTTTTCACCATCCCGTTATTAATTTGAATTTAAAAATTCCAAAAATATTACCTAACTAAATTCACGGCAAGTACCAGGAGCGCAAGACACAGAGGAGGTCAAACTCAAGACATTAGACAGAGAACCTGCCGTGCGACGAAGACAAAAGCTGCGCGTGAGTTCAACTGCATGTGTTAACTCCACCTACACAACCAATCAACTGTGTCAATACACCCGTCCTAGTCACTCGCGTCCCGCCCACTATAACTCCACCCATTGCCCGATTACGGCTGCCGTCGGAACATTTAGCCCCTTCGTACACAAGGCGACGCAAGTCTCCGATACTCGGCGACTTGCGTCGCCTTGCGACTACCGCCATACAAATCCATTGAGGCTCGTACACTAGTCGACGCGACTCGCGTCGCCGACATTCGTCGCGCGACTCGCGTCGCGCCACTCCTACGATACCTGCCTGCCGAAGTCGTCGCTACTTAAGTCGCGGCGATTTTCAAGATGGCGGAGCAGTTATTGAATATTAAATTTGTTTCTGAGGTGGAGAAATATCCTTGTTTATATAATTATACTGAACTAGCTTACCCAGTGAACTTCGTATCACATACCTCTTAATATAAAACATATTAACTTAAACCCTATCTTTTTTCCATATTTTCTCATCGTTTAAACCTTCCCTGGACTTCCACGAATATTTCAAGACTAAAATTACTCAAATCGGTTCAGCCGTTCTCGAGTTTTAGCGAGACTAAAAAACAGCAATTCATTTATAAATATATAGATAGGCAATTCACGTCGCCGTGTGTACGGACCGTGCGCTACTCGATACTCGCGACTCGATACTAAAGTAGTATACAACATTTAGTATCGGAGACTTGCGTAGCGTTGTGTACGAAGGGCCTTAGGCCTAGAAATCGCTGCGATGAGTAATTTACCACGTACGCCGCCCGGCAGCACTCATTACTTAGATAAAAAGGATTATCATAGTTCAGATACTACTCTGAATACGTCTTGCAGCGGCTCATTACCTGATCTACAACTTGGCAACACGATAAAGCGACATAAGCGCACATTTGATGAAACTGACGGCACCTCGACATCTAGTCTATCGGAGATTATGGCTTTGTTCAACAGTAGATTCGAAACACTAAATAACAACCTGCTCAATATTTCCACGCAAAATCAAGCTATACAAACGTCAGTTGAGAACATGGCTTACAAACATGAACAATTACTTTCACAAATCACTGAATTAAAAAAGGAAAACCAGGAGTATAAAAATCGAGTATCACAGCTGGAGGACCGAATCGATATACTCGAAAAAAAAGGTGTTTCCTCCACAATAGAAATCCGGCGCCTACCGAAACAGAAGGAAGAAAACAGGGAAGAAATAATTAACACTATACAGAAATTAGGCTTGACCTTGGGTGACCCTAAACCCATTGAGCAGTCGGAAATCCGTGACGTATTTAGGACGCAATCCGAGACAATCGTAGTAGACTTCACAACTACTTTCCGGAAAGAAAGCTTAATACACCACTATAAGTCCTTTAACAGGAATAAAAGGGAACTAAAGGAGCCTTCACTTAACTCAAACCACCTCGACTTTCCCGGAGCACCCCAAACAATATTCATTTCGGAATCACTGTCCACCAAGGCACGCCGCCTGTTCTACCTTGCACGAGAGAATGTCAAAAACAAAAAGTTGACCGCAGCCTGGACCTCGTACGGGAGGATTTACGTCAAGAAAGAGGAAGGATCACCCCCCGTTCGTATAAGCGGAGAGGATGATCTAGAAAAAGTCTCACTGTGACTAAATTTAGTTAGTACATTATTTTCTTGTTTTTATTACTCTTGGTTGTTTTATAGATTTGCTTTAAATAATTTAAACCTTCCTTTGTACGTTAATAACTTTCTCATTAAGATTGTGTACTTTTACTCCTTGATTTACAGAGATGCACTTGCTCACCAAACATTAAAACACTACACACACACACAGAAAAATAACAAAGCAACACAAAATAACCACAAACACACCCTTACTAAAATCACAAATACTCACACAATCTCTTCACACACAACACTCGATACACTCCTCACAATGCTTGGTAGGACTGCGGGCGGCGGGTCCGGAGTTCGGTTCTCTTGCTTCATTAAACTTATACCTTTTCTTTTCATAATACGTCACGCAATGACGCGTGACAATATACTCCATCGCACATCTGTTTAGTACACCGTACGATAATGCAAAATATAGAAGCAATGAACCGGGATCTGGATTCCCTGTCAATAGCAAAGGTAATTGGCTGTGATATAGATGAAGTGAATCTATATATACCTAACACTAACCGCACACTAAATATTATATGTCAAAATATACGCAGTATAAACTGCAATTTCACTAATTTTGTTTCACTATTGCAGAGGTCTAAAGTTACCTGGGATTTAATTATTTTATCAGAATGTTGGCTCAAATCGGCCAACCACATACCGGAACTAGACGGTTTCTCACACATATCCACCACGGGGAACGCCACACAAAATGAGGGGGTAGTAATCTACTATAATACGCAATTTAATGTGGTAATCGAGGAACCTAACATTGATGATGCAAATTGTCTCCTGCTTAAAATTAATAATGACATATGTGTTCTGGGTCTTTATCGGTCGCCCAGTTGTCACGATACTAGTAAATTCATAAATACTATGGACTCTGTCTTATCAAAGCTGAGTAACTTTAAAAATGTAATACTATGTGGCGACATTAATATCGACCTCAATCCAAATGGTACTGACAGCAGAGCCCATGACTACCTGAACATGCTGGCTAGCCATGCCATGTTACCCGGTTATACTGATCCCACTCGTGGTAGCACTTGCCTGGATCATATCATTATTAAGACGAAGCTCGAGACTACCTGCTTTCTGTTTCACACATCTATTACTGACCACGACTGTACTGCAATTAGTATGACCCTAAAATCTAAATTAACCACGAGGAACTTTACTACTCAGAGAATTGACTACGAACACCTAGACAGTACATTTGCTCATATAGACTTCCAACCCGTCCTTGACTGTATGGATACCAACCTTGCCACCAACATGCTGATATCCCAACTATCTATGGCTATTAAAAATAGTACCAAACAATCAAAAACCCCCAAAAGGAAAGCTATTTCAAAACCCTGGATAACGATCGGCCTACTGCGATGTATGAGACATAGAGATAGACTCCTTAAAAAGACAAAACAAGATCCAAATGACGATATTCTTCTAGTCTCCTACAAACGTTACCGGAACTTTTGTAATTCCATTTTGAAAAAAAGCTAAAAGAAACTACGAGAAAGATGAAATCAATAAGGCAAAACATAACAAAAAACAACTCTGGGACGTTATAAAGGGTATTTGTGGCTCCAAACGATCTCTGGATCACTCGTCATCTCTAATCACCTCGACTACCCCCCTTGATAGTGTGAATGAGGTTAACAGCTTTTTTGCAAGTGTAGGTGACAGACTCGCTAAGGAAATAGCCCCGTGTGAACTCACTGGGTGCCCGTGCAGTGCACTATCGACCTCACCTCCGTCTGGCTCCTTCGTGATGACGCCAACTGACGAGAATGAGGTGATACAGATTATTCACGGACTTAGGGAGAGATGTGCTGTGGGAGCAGATCTCATATCTAGCGCAGTGGTAAAGAGGTATGGACAGCTGTTGGCTGCTCCAATCACACATATCTGCAATTTGGCAATAGCTAGCGGTGTCTTCCCCCGAGCCTTCAAATTGGGTCAAATCAAGCCAATCCATAAGAATGGGGATAAGCATTCTGTTAATAATTACAGACCCATATCTGTTCTACCTACCCTATCCAAAATTCTCGAGCGCATTATGAACAAAAGGCTAGTCAACTACCTAGAATCTAACAATCTTCTGTCGTCATCCCAGTATGGTTTCCGTAGGGGCAAATCCACTAGCGATGCAGTACACAATCTTGTTCATTCCATCGTTACTGCTTTGGATAAAAAGAGTAAATGCCTTGTGCTCTTTCTCGACCTGGCCAAGGCATTTGACACAGTCTCAATCCCCCGTCTCATAAGGAAACTAGAACGGCTTGGTATTAGAGGTGTTCCACTTGAATTATTCTCTGACTATCTTACCAATAGGACTCAGAGGGTTAAAATTGACAACTGGGTAAGTGAAGAGGCAGAGATCACCCACGGCGTCCCACAAGGAAGTATAATCGGCCCCACCCTATTTTTAATTTACATTAACGACCTTTGTAACATGAAGCTTCAACGGGGTAAGGTCTTCACATTCGCCGACGACACTGCTCTCTTCTTCGAGGGCGACACGTGGGACAGCGTCTTTGATCTTGGCCAGTCGGGATTTGATAGGGTCGGGGAGTGGCTTAGGTGTAATACGCTAACGCTCAATGTCTCTAAGACAAAATATATTACCTTCGCACTTAGATCAAATGCGATCCCGCCCACAACCTGCAACATAATGGCTCACCGATGCGACAAACCAGCCGTGGGGGTCTCTTGCTCTTGTCCCATATTGGAGAGAACTCACTGTGCAAAATACCTTGGAGTACTTCTCGATCAATCCCTCACATTTAAGCCCCACCTTAACCTAATAGCAGCTCGAGTTCGCAAACTAACCTACATCTTCAGAAATCTCAGACACATTGCTGACCGCACTATCCTCAAAACCGTCTATTACGCTATGGTCCACTCCCTCCTGGAATACTGCATCACGGTTTGGGGTGGTGTAGCCAAATCGCACACTATCACTGTAGAGAGAGCTCAACGTGCACTCCTCAAGGTAGCTGCCGGACTACCATATCGCTATCCTACTGCTGACCTGTACGAGGAATGGAACCTACTGACTGTGCGCCAAACATTTATCCTTCGAACAGTAATTAAAATGCACTCCCAGATACCCTACGTTCAGGATCTAAAGAAGGATAAGCGTAGAAAAAATAAAATTTGTGTCATACCACTGGTAAATACTGCAACTGCTCAAAACTTCTTTTATTATCTAGGTCCCTATATCTATAACATGATTAACGAAAAACTAAACATTTACCCACTCACAAAAGCAGGTTGCAAATACGTTGTCTCAAAGTTCCTGAAAACACTGAATTATGAAACCACTGAAAAACTCATACGTCCTTTAGAATAGACTCATTATACACAGACAAAAAACCTGCGCACACCTTCCCAAGCAAATCTCACATACAAGCATTTACACTCATTACACACTCACTTACATACCCACAAACACCCAAACAACACATACATGCACCACTACCTAAATAATCTCTGTAGATCCTATTATTTTTAGATCCTCTTTTTTTGTTAGATCCTGTATTTTAGTTTATTGCCAAGCAGTATGTCTTTTCTCTGCATTATAAGCATAGAATAATAATAATTATTATTTTAAGCGATCCTTAGTAGGTACTTCTCAAACCTTGTAACCCTACCACTGTTACATTTTACATAACTATACAGAATAACGGTCTGAGGGTGTGGCCTGGTGACCTGTAGCACAGGTTTCGCTTTGAAACCTATTTCAGGCACCAGCCCTCACTATTTAGGCTAAAACCTGTACATTGTATTAAATAACCATATGTTACCTAAATTGTGAAGGATAATAAACATATTTGAATTTGAATTTGAATTTGAATGAAAATGAAAGTGTCGATTCGATGTATATTTGTATAAGCAATATTTTGTATAGATGTAGATGTATTTGTTTTAATAGGGCGTCTCTATTTATGTTTCAGTATTTTCAGTACTCAGAGGGCAATTCATATTAACCATGTGAAGTTGAAATTTCCTAGTAGTGGGTAATATCGGATTTTTACAATATCGAATCGAAACTATATATTGATATCTGATATCGGATTCTGAAACTATATATTATTTGAAACTATATATTGGTGTATCGGAGTATCGGACTGTGAAACTATATATTGGTGTATCGGAGTATCGGACTGTATTTGGTTACACTAAACCTATAAAACGATGTGTTCTGAAACTAGATACTGTATCATGACACGATATTTTCATTGTGATTTATTTCTTAAAACTGACTCGATTAGTTACTTTAGGTGTATTAAGGATGCTTTAATAGTATTTACTTAGTTATTTGTGTTTCAGTAAGTACTGCATTAATAAAGATCGTATTTAGAACTTCTAAATACGATGTTTATTAATGCAGATATCATTAGTAGTAACTAAAAGCATGAAATACATAAACTTAATAATACCAACCATCGAATCTATTAATAGAATAACAAAAGTTAGAAATGGATCACCAATGCTATGAGTTCAAGGACGAAGGTCCGTGAGAGTTACGTAAAATTGCAAATCGAAAATGCATCTTATTGCTGACAAAATAAGGTCTAATAAAAATGTGTCAAAAATCAAAATACACAAGAAAGTATTGAAACAACCTTATTCTTATACAAATAAGGTTTAGAATTGTACGAAAACACGACTAATGCTATTTCACTCACTCACAAATCCTTTCTTTAGCTCGTATCGCAACGCGATACGGTTTAATATCCTTTATCGATAGGTCTTGGATATCGAGCTAGATATCAAATCGAGACGCATCGCATCGATCCAGCAATATCGTGTATCACCAAATATATAGTTTGGATACGCAGCGATATCGGATTTTACGATATTGGCCTGATATACGATTTAATATCTATATACGATTTGTATCGGCCATTCCTAAAATTTCCATAATAATAATTATATATAACTAACCTATTGTTATATTAAGGCACTGAATCATCATTATTTTGTGATAGGAAAATAAGAAACTATTTATAGATTTCTAACAAAATATGTGCATTTATGATCGACACGTAAACTTGTATCGATAAATATATCGATATACAATATTGGTTGCACTACGGTCGGGCGCTATCATTGGTGGCGCCATTTTGTGTTCCAACTTTAGGTATACACGTTTTGTACCTACTTAGGGCTTCTCCATGTGTTCTACTCTAAGTGTTTGATGCTTAGAGTCTGAGCTTTAGAGTAAGGTTTGATGAGGTTTGATGTCACTTGATGTCACTTTTGATGTCACTGTACAATTTTAGGGTGGCCAGCTTAACAATGTTGTGCACAACAAAAACACTGATTCTACCGACCGAAAATCAAAATATCAAAAGGACATTTTTAAATTCTCAAAAAAGGCATTTTACCAGGTAGAAAAAAAAAGTAGAATGTATCAAAAAATAATAATTAATATTTTGAACCTTTTAGGCGTATTAGATTTCCAGTGGCGCGTAGCTAGCTACCAAGTACCACCACTACCACCGCATGTAATCAATAATAATTTACAGGGGTAAGGGCGAGTTACAGTCTGTAACTCGCTTTTAAGGGGCCTCTGTAACTTACAGAAGCCCCTTAAAAGCAAAGTTAAGCCATGCACCTCACAACCGAAAATAATCCAAAAGCCACATTAGCCACAAGATTTTTTTTAATCTCTCAGCTCTCTACCCCCTCCATGTTCAAACTATCGGAAGATTTCGCAAATTACAGCTTGCCCAAATGCAGTGTCAGTCAGTGGTTTCAAATTCAAACAGAATAGTAACTTCGAATTAATAATGATACACACACCCACCACACAGTAATAGTGGTTTCAAATACAAAGAGAAATAAAAAGAATCGTAGTTAATATAATTAATATTGAAGTGAAATTTATTCTCTTGAAAATTGATTCAGTGTAAAAAGTAATAAAATTAATTATTTTTAATAATTATTTGCTAACATCCAAAGAAGGCACACAAAGTGTCTAAAAAACTACTAATCAAATACTCACTTTTTTTGTTTACACACTTGATTCAGAGTTGCCTAACAGGGTGGCCATTTGTAGAATATTTGTGCTATTAGGGATTTTTTCTTTATTGCAAATGCTAGCAGATGCCAGATATATTAAACTCAAAGATTTCAAGAAAAGTTGTAAAAATCGTGTGTTCGTGGTTATGACGTGGTCATTCAGCCTTTTTTGCCTCTTTAGGTGTGAACTGGACAAATGGCATTCAGGGGACCTTTCTTTGCTCCTCAGCTTGGTTGGCCTCCCCTTGCCCTCCTGCACATCCTTTTTGGCACATTGCCCATTTTTGAGATGGTCACCCTGTTGTCTGATCTATCATTTCTTCTCTCTCACATTCTGTCAAAATTTTATCTGTCATCGCATTAAATATCGCATCGATTCGATTATGTTTTTATTTTCAAGTTTGTGCTTCATTATAATTTGTAAATAATAGATTTAGAATTACTATTCCTAATTTTGTAATAAATTATCGTTACTGCAAAAGCGTTATATGTGATTATTTTAATTCAATATGTGAAACGATTATTGGCTAAAATATACAATGTCTCTGGAGCAAACAGCGTGTGACGGTAAGTCAGTTAAAAGTAATTTGAATATAGTATTTTGATGAATAAACAATAGCATTTATAACATTTACTTATAATAAAGAGCTACAATATTGAATTTGCCACATGCTCCTTCACTACTACTCTGCTACTGCATTATTGTCTGTGCGAAATGTTTAACATAACGTAGCCGTAGGTAAAAGTTTCCAATGTAAAATAGTGTTCATCGCGAGTTCACACGAGCTATCAATACTTTCAGGTCCGTGACTTATAAGAATAAGCACTTAAAGGATATTAAACTCCCCTAAATGGATTCCAAAACTTTTTATGATTCTTGTTTATTCATATTTTTCATTCCAGATTTGAAGGCTTTTGAGCGCCGGTTGACTGAGGTGATAGGATGTCTTCAACCAGCTACTATGAGATGGCGAAGTGAGTGTCTGCATGTACTTTTATTAGATTGACCAATATGTAAGTAATAAACTAAAAATAAGGGTGATGTCATTGAACCTTGTGTGAATCTTTTTTATTTACAATATTGAACAAGTTGGTGGTGATGTTTTTGGCAACATCACATTGAATATTTATCCATTGTTTATTGCCATTACTTTATTTTATTTTTAATCATAAAAATTGTATCATACTTTTAAGTTATTGATTTGCTATAAAAAAGATTTGTAATCCAAATTCTATAAGCTTTTACATATCAAGTTTGATATGTACTGTTATTTTATTTATGTGCTATATAATTTTTAATTTCCCAATAAAACACTAGAAGTTTTGTTATATTATTATTAAATTATGTAAACATAAAACATCATGATTTTATTTGTTCTAGTTCTGCTAGCAGTGGTATCTGTATGCACTGCGATGGCTGCATGGCATTGGCTGACCGATCCTCTGACTCCAGTTGTCTCCCTCACTCAGTCATTGTGGAATCATCCATTTTTCGCATTCACTTCTACTCTACTAGGTGAGGCTTGTAAAGACTTGTTAGTTTATTTGATTTGTAGCCTGTCTTGTGTTAAGGGACCTTTAAGGACATTTTTACCTTTTCTACAATTTAAATAGTATTAAGTCTTTCAACTAGCAACAAGTGTCCTGCTAAACAATGTTATTAAATATTTTCATAGTTTATTTCTTCTCACTGTTTGGCCAAACTTCTAATGTTACAAAATTAACTGTCAACTGTTGTTTCAGTGTTGCTTTTCATGATGGGTGTCCACAGGAAAGTCATAGCGCCTAGTATTATTACAGCAAGGACCAGGTCTGTGCTCAATGACTTCAACATGTCATGTGACGAAACCGGAAAACTTATCCTAAAGCCACGACCGGCCAATAATTGAGTGTTGATCTAGTTTTGTTATTTTGTAAATATTGCTTAAGAATAAAAGAATTGTTTCAATACTTTTTTTCTTTTTTTTTTTGAATATATTTTTAATAGGCAATAATACTATATATCATGATTCATGAGATTAAATTTTTCTTCAATTACACTGTTAAAAATCTGCTTTTGAGTATTGGCTCTTTTTCATTGAAGTAATTGTGATAAACAAATAAAACAAAATGTTACAAGTCTATTAAAGTTTATTAATCATAACTTTGGTGTGTTTATTATATACAATAAATAAAAGATAACTAAAAAATAAGTCTATCATACAAACCTTAGAGTTAAACATGTAACAGAAATGTGTTTTAAATCAGTTAAGGAACAACAATCTTGACAACTTCTAACATTCTCTGCTTGTGCTAGAAAATTTAGCTAAATATTTGGCTAAGAAAATAACAAATTAATAACTTCTGTGAAAGAAGCAAGTATGCACTTTGTTTTCATTTACTATTTGAACCCCCTTATTCTTAAAACCTTTCTTGTTTACTTTTTTGTCAAAATTCAGAATAATTACACAATTTAAAGCTTTAAAATTGTGCTGGTCACAATAGTTTCTAGTTTTAGGAATAAGGCAGAAGTTAAAATTTCTACTAATAAAGTGATTTTTTACTCGTGAATGTTAAATCTACGATCATAAGCTTTATCATTTTTGTCTCGACTCTCTAAACACTACATATAATTATCGCTCCAACTATGTTTATACTCGCCATGGAGTTTCGCTAGTTTGGAATTATTATCAATTGGAATATTAAACTTATTAAAGTATCAAAAAAATATAATTTTAAAATTATGCTTTGGGCAGTGTTAATTTGGAATTGATATAATTTCAATTCGTAGCATCAATTCCTTAAATGACACACACACACATTCCGTCCACACTTGAATGCGATTTGAAGAGAATAACACAACTTCGAATAGTATTTTTTACAGTTCTCAACAAATTTTACTATGAAATCACTGTGCTGACTGTGCAAGTAATATAATTAATAATTTTAAAGATTTTAATTTCTAAAATACTATACATGAAAGATGTTTGTGCTCTAGTGACAATGGATAACAATAATTAAACTCGCGTAATTAACACTAATATGAGTAGTTAAGTTATAATAAATGTATCTAGCCTCCTTGAAGTAAAGAAAAAACATGAATTCAACTCCAATATTTTCAACAAATTCACAATCATTTTCAACAATTATCTAGTTACTATTTCTGCTAACACTGATTATAAATTAATAATCATATTTGTTATTATGTTTTTTATGAACTATGCCTTGCCTTTTGAGCGGTTATATTCAGACAACGGTTACACATAAAAATATGTATTTAGAATTATTAAAAGGATTTGACAGACAGATAAACATGCTTGATAGATAATGTAACAAAATATAGGAAAACATTGTAACTCGTAAGAGTGTCTTACTTTTACCTTGGGCTAAATCAATTTATCGTTATCTTTTTTATCCTACAATATGTGACTCGTAAACATGCACAATGCTTATCTTACACCGATTTATACATAAATGTCAATATAGAAACACATGATAAAATTTATTTCATAATTACAGATAGTTAACATCAAGGCAGTGGTATATGCGTAAATTTAACTTTAACATGTATGTATATTTAACATTACACCATGACGAGCATCCGCGCTCATTCATTGACAAGTTCTCAAATTCAATTCAAACGTCCATCCTATCGCATGTTTCTTCAATCCTCAGAACGTCAACAAAACAGACCAGACCAAGTTTACAAAACCATTCAATACATTTTCCATCTCTGCAGTATTCTTTATTCGTCGTCTCTTTCCTTTCGGAGTAAAAAGAATAAATAAAGTCAGAATTATTCTCTGGTAAATTTGTGCTTTATGCATTTCAGTCTTTTAGATGAATGGAGTATTAATTTAATGTTTGAATGGAAAATTCGTCATAAACATAAATGGAAGTTGATACAGATACGTTCATAGTATCTCAGTATTGAAATAACTTTAGTTTCAAAATATGCATCCTTAAGTATGTACACAACAATATATTGCACAAACTTTCGGTAACCAATTAGGTAGGTACTTAGTTTAGTTTCAAGGCATTTGAAGGACTATCATAATATTATTTTAATAATACTTCTGTCTTAATTACATAAGATGTCTAATTTATGCACTCTTATCGAGTTAAATGATTTATAAAAGCTAACTTACAAGTTGCAACTGTTTTAAATTCTGTTGTGACGCCTCTACGGTGCACCGTGCAAGCCTCGCACGCGTGGGGAGGGGACACTTCTCAACAATTCCTTACGTTTGCTTTTAAAGCATGCATATTCATACGTGCAATTGCAATTACACGCTCCTAGTTTCTTACTTATAACTAGAAAAAAATAAAGCTTTAAAATTAAAAATTTATAAAGTTTTAAAAATATTATGATTTTCGATTCACACTTTGTTCAATTCAATTAACTATTATTTTTGTATGAACAATACCGTAATTACCTTAATATTATAAAATCGCACATCGTGTTATATGCGATACAAAGGCAGGTATATAAAATATTTATCTTTTAGTAAAAGATGAATGTTAAAACAGGATATAAGATAAGATTATACATGGATCGTGACTATAATCTAAAGTAATTTGCAACAACAGAATTCTACTGTTTTTGTATTCAGCCAAATTGTTCAGTGCAATGTCCAAGTATTAAAATTAAAATGTACACATGCAATGTTTAGGTTTGTATATCGGCTTATTTAACAATTCGTTATGATATTTATCATGCATTATCCTTGATAGGTTTTAAGGAGTCAATTTCGCAGACATAATAAAAGAAAGAAATTGTCAATTACTTTGTCTAGACTCTGATTTTGAAATGAAACCCCATTTAAGGTTCGGGTTATATTTTTTCAAGATGATTAAAATATATATGATATTTTCTTTCAACACAAGGTTTAAACTGTTTTTTAGACACTTAATTTCAAACATTTTGTTACTTCGTACATAAACAACCGCTAATTAATAATAATTCGATGAGGATAAAGAAATTAATTAGTTATGCATAATATCTATAATTAGTTTAGATACCCCAATTACCTACTTTATTGTATTAATAAAATCGAATAAATATTCATTATGCAAGGTAGGTACTGTACCCTTGAATATAACTGAGTATTACTAGCAATTCGTAAACTACAATAGAATACCATGGTAATATCCTTCAAAAGTTTTGGAGGTATATAGCTTCGTCACATTAAAATGTTATTTGGCAATTTTCATCCAGACATTATGAATTATTTGAAGTTCATTCAAAAGTCATGCAGAAGTTATTGATGAGTCGGAGTCAGAGAAATATAAGTATAATGGCACGGGGGGATGAGACGGAGGCAGTCGAAGATCTAGGATTTTGGTTTAAACATGTTTTATTGATTTTTTTTGTTAATTTTATATTTAAGGTTATATTTTTTGCGCTCAATCTTACCCAAACATTTATTGGTGGCAAGCAGTTACCGTGGCCTTGTAAGTCGTCGACCCAGTAATTTGAAGGGAAAACATTACGCTACCATAATATTTTCTAAAGCTGGACTTGAAGTATCAAGACCGGAAGACGTTGGAACTAGTCATTACACTGAACAAGCCTGAGCTAGCAAAGTAAACGCGTGCGCATGAGAAATCCCCACAAATGATTATTGTCGAATCATTCCCCACAGCAACATGCAAGGCTGGAGTGCTGTCCTCACGCCGCCAGCAGCGTCCTGATGTTCTTCGGCGTCGACTGGTGGTTCAGGTGCTTCGTTGTATACCTGATAAATAAAACAGACAAATAAAAACTTTTTATGTGTTTTTTTTTTCCTGGTAATTCGGACCCACGATTCCTGGCAGTCGGTAGAAGGGGCTGTTTCATTGCCAAATTGAGATGGATATCGACCACATACAATCCAGTTCCAGAATTTTTCACTATACGAGACCTAAAGATATCTATAGAAGAATCACATTTCCATTTTGAGTAATCTTTTACTACATACATTACCTATGTATCAAAATTGCCTAGGGATATCCTGGTTACGGGAGTAAGGCTTGCCCACGTGAACTCTCTCTACCCTGCGGGTTACCCGAGATCACCTAGTTTCTCGTGTGGTTCTCCTCTCTAGGCTCCACCCGACACAGATCTGGGCGGGTCAATAACCACAAGACGGGTACCAGCTCGTCTCTTTTGGGTGTAAAGGACGAGTCGGTGCCTTATAAAAAACCGGGTAAGTTTCGGTGCCTTGTTTTACAGAAGAGCTCACCTGAGTGCGTTGAGGAGCGGCTCGGCCTTAGCCGGCGTCTGCTGCTGCAGGAACTTGACGCAGCCCTTCACGTCCACGGAGGAGGAGCGGCAGAAGGCGCCCGAGGGGTGCACCCAGTCGTACAGGATGATCAGCCCCACCATCACGCGGAGGACGAGGAGGGACGTCTCCTCGCGGCTGAACTGTGCCACGAGTTTCCTGGAAAACAAGGGAAAATACTATTAATCTCTTCTTGATAAATTCTTTTTCGATTTGGGTGCTCTTAGTGCCTCATATTTAGGGTAATTTTTCGCAATCGTATCATTAAACCTTTATCGCAATAACAGTGATTTACATTTACATAGTTTGATGCATATGCCATATTATAGTCTCCATGACTAAATTCCGGCTGGGACAAATTCTTAAAGCACAAATAAAATACACGAAACTCTCTTGCTTCTGACTGTCAGATAAACCCCCGTCAACTAATTTGATCATAAGTTGTTTGATTGTACAAATGAAAGGTATAACCTCCCTCCATGTCATCAAGTAATGTCTAACTTAAGTTGTTCCTCCTAGGTCAGAACTCATAATCCAAACTAATTTCAAATTCCGCAAGTCCTTACGTTGGCTGATAAGATTAGGACGAGGAAATCCCTTTACGCAGACGGTCTATTGCAAGGTCATTAAATATTCTAGGTCTTGTTCATTAATTAATGTATGTACTTTCAAAGTGGTTAGGTAGATATTAATCGATGCGAGGATTAAATAAAGACATTGCTACGTCACATAATAATGCTTAGTTAACGTACATAAGATGAGTCAACATACAACGCCCAATGGATTGGAACTTCCCACGCAGGGTCTGTTAAAAGCTCGCAGAGAATGGTGAAAAACCTCAATCAAGTCAATGGAGGCCCAGTGATTCATTTATTTGCACATTATGCTGCCGTCCCGGTTAAAGTTGCCGGACATAGCCAGTTATGTAGTGCATTTGAGTACAAATCAGATTTGTTCGACCTTTTCATCCACATTCTAACGTAACAGTGACATATTATAAATATTCATAATTATTACTCAGCATTTAAAACATCAAGCAGGTAAAACAGATGGATGTAATAAAGAAGGCATTAATAACATTTGTTATTATAATTTCGTTATCTTAGTGTACGATAGGTAGATAAAAATAAATTGTTAATAGAAATTAATCCATTTGTTGAAGAAGAAATGCATTCAGCGCATAGTGCGTGTGTACCTTGTGTAACTAATACTGATTGTAAAGAGGCCATGTAATTTTATGTAACTAAATTCATAGGTAGTGAACATAAAGGAAGCAAAAACTGCAGACGATCCCGCTACGTTGTACGAACTAGAACTATAATTGTACAATGCAATTAAAAATAATGCCTCAACAAATTGCCGCGACGTAGCATGCAGGTAGCGTGTTGCCGTTTCACCAATTGCAACCCATTCGTAGCTAGAAGGCGACAAGAGATAATGGCATTTTGTACGATATTGCTACGTCGGGAATCAGTACAGCCAAAAAACGACAAAAAATTAGCAAGGGCTATTTTCAAATATTTTGGCTACTACTGTAAACTGGAATACGTTGAGATCTATAGTGCCGAGTGCATATCCTGGTTGAGAGTTTATTTATTAGATTTGAGAAAATTGACTGGTACCATTTGGTATTGCTTTTTTGATGTCCATTCGTTTGATTCGCATTAAATAGAAATTCCTCTGACCTATACATATACAATTGTAGTGCCGCTTATTGTACAAAAAGCCAGTTTAAAAACTAAGGGCTATTTTACCACTGGCAGATCCTGATCATTTATTTTTTAGCCGAAAATTATGCTGTCCTTGAACATTGTCAATGGAGACGACTACTAACCCATAAAGACAGCATCCAAGTTAGCTTACAGACAAATAATCAGGAAATTGTCTCACAGCGGCAAAAGAAGCATCTAAAACATACTTAGTACAGCCCTAGACTAACAATAGATTCATGAAATACGCATACAATTGACATGGCATGCGCCCTTTCGCCACATCATGCAAATTTAAACGCGCACAAGCATCAGGCACCAGAGCATGCGTGCTATTTGATTTACAATAATGGTAGAATAGCTTCCGTGTGTTGCGATGTGGCTGCTGTGATGTTTATTACTCCAAAACTTTCTATCACCGACCCATATCCGAACAGCGTTGTTAAATGTTACATCTGTCATACATATTAACGTTACTTTTGACCCTCTAATCTTTAAATGTTAATTCGTGATTTCAATGTCACTCAATGAAGTCTTCAGCAAACACACATATTAAAAGGTAGGTTTCATCATCGTCGTGATGTTGACGCACTTGTTTAATTTAGAGAAAGAAATAGGTGGTATTAAAAAATAATTATAAACAACAAGAATAAAATGTTGGGATCAATCTACTCAAATTGTTGTTTTTTAGGATAAATGGTTAGAGGTAGCAAAAGTCAAAAGATACCCTGGTATTAAAGACCTTTAAAAACCATAGAGGGATCCAGCAAAAAGGGTTATAAAAAAAATACAGGGCGAGGGTTTAAATGCCAATATATGGTTTTATGGCCAAGTAAATTGTTAGGTCAATCAGAAAATGAGGTGGGTGTATCTGTAGCGGCAGATAAATATGAAACGGTGACGATGTTGAATGTCAAACCTATTTTTCTGGTTTACTTATGATGTCTTTTGATGATGTAGTCATTCTTGATAAATAAAGTAGTTGTACCTATTATTTACTTTCGCTTCGTTTGGACAAATCGGAATATAAAAAATCCGATAAACTTCTTTGTGAGGTCTTAGTTTGCAGCCTCAATGATTAAATGTCCCAAGCTTCGGTAAACATAACAAGGTCCGAAGCGGTAGCTAACGTAAATGCGCATTGCATTTAAAAGTAAATGTTTAAGACTTTTTTTTTGGGTCGCATGTGTTTTCTGTTTACACGAGTAGCAAACGCGTTTTACGACACAATAAAACTATGTACATCGGTGGATTTGGGTCGCCAGATCTCGTAGGAGCTGGTTTGTGCATAAACTATGGAGTCAAGTGCTACAGTCAAATGGACAAAGGCATGATAGATAATATTGGTCTCATATTTTTTTTTTTGTAAAAGTCGACCTAGGTACTAGTTTTGTTTTGTAGGGTTAGTTTTGAAAAAAAAATGTAATTTTTTTTTCAAAACTAACCCTGCATTTTCAGTAATAGGGCTGAGGATTCCCTGAAACATTATTTCAAAAGTTTTTAAATATTTTTCTAATTATATTTATTGTAACATTTGTAACTGAACTAACATGGTCTCATTCAACTTCTCACATAGGTATTCTACATATACAAATGTTCATCAAATCGTTATACCTAATATGACGATCTTCGACGAACCGATGTAGTAAAATTGCTGTTTTTCATTCCTTTTCGCTATAAGATTGGAAAAACACGTCCGATTTATATTTAATTTTATAGTAGGCGTATTGAATTTGATCAGCCCCCGAGCTCAGCGATACCAGTGATATCGATATCACTTCGCCAGGGCAAGAGGAGAAGAATACCACAAATGAACTTAACATCAAACTCTAGATTTTTGTTTGAATACAAACAAATTTAAAATCTTTAATAAAAAATACATACATACTCAGAAGTTATTCACCCAGCGCCGTCTAGCACCAAGCATAGCTTGTGCTATGGTGTGCCGGACAACGGATAAACATAACTTAATATGCTTTTGTAAATACACATATTATACACAGAAACTCTCAGATAGTTACAAACAGACATATTCATGCCTACGTTTTTTGTTTCTCTCAACGATTTAACAAAATCGGACGTCGAGAAAGAAAGTTTATGCAATTCAACAAGCTACCTCTTCATCTATTGATAACTTGTAATAACAATAAAAAGGTTCATTCAATTGCTTTTATCAGTATTTTCTCCAGGTCCACAGTTCTGATGGTTATCGCAGAGAGCAAATTGAATAAGCAGGTCCCCACTGACAAGCCGCGTTCGTCCCATCCATCTGTTAGATAGCGGGACGGTTATTATTCCGGGTTTGTCCCGGAATTTGCGATAGCAGAGAGATATTGTGACGGTATTCCAATGCCTAAGAGACGAGAAATACATTGAAGTACAATGGAGCGGCCTTTCAGGTTATTTGAAATACAATTTTAGGGACAGAGTGACTTGTAGGGTAAGCAGCTACAAAACTATGGAACCGTAGGAAGCGTAGGATATCTCACTAACAAGCATCAATCTATGGCTTTATGCTATACCGTAGGATAGTTTGATTTTTTTTACTTTCTATTTCAAGATACTACCCCAGAGATTTAAGACTTCGAAATATAGGATAGATTATTTGAAATCTTTGCCACATGTATCAGGATTTTATTTTTCTATTCGAAATGTTTGCTTAGAATTTCAAAGTGCAGCAGAAAGACCTATTACGAAGAATTTACGATAGTATCGTGGGGGCGCAACCCGACACTGCTTCGAAACATAAATTTTAAACAAACTGGAAGACATTTTTACAACATTGGACGATATAAGTCACAAATCGACCTAACATAAAATCTTTATACCTTTTACTAGTCTGTTTATTCCTATACACTAAAGCTGCAAATGTAGTTAAGTCTCACAAAATAAGGAACATAATGGAACGGTTTTATCCTCAAGTAATTATTGATAATACGTCAATTGATCTCCCTTACCTAGTCGTACAAATTGAGGATATGACCTAGTAGTTAGAATCCCTAGTCACAATTGCATCACAATTTATCGGCTAAATGTGTTCCTTAAAGTAGCATTTTATTGTACTGTTTTGACATTAGCAATATATTTACTGAACTAGCTGTGCCCGCGACTTCGTCCGCGTGGAATAGTGACTTTTCGGGCAGCATATTTTAAATAACAAATACCGTCCTTTGGGTAGTATGCTTCTCTGTAGGTATACGATATGTGACGTATGGCCATCGGGAATGAAAGCATACAGGCTCCTAGGATTGCTAACCCGTGTCAGAGCCACATACAACTGACCGTGCGAGAAACAGCTGATACTTAGATCTACACCCACAACTTTCATCGTCTGACCTTGGGCTTTATTAATTGTCATCGCAAAACATAGGCTGACTGCAAAAAGTGTTAAGATGTGTAAACTAAACGTACAAATTTTATGAAACAAAAGAATTGCTAGAAAAATTAATGAATAACCTGAGCTTATAAACTTGTACTTAAATAAAGAAAATCAAGAAAAGAATTGCCTAACCTATACCAAATACTTATAATTATTCATATATACAAACCCTAAATAAAAAATTAAGATAAGTATACCAAAAATCAAGGAAAGAAATGCCTAACCTATAACAAATGCTTACATACAATATTTATTTACAAATTTTTAAAGAAAATTAAGAAAGACAACCTAACCTACAAACCCTTAAATATAAATAAATGAAATATCTAAACTGTCAGTATTCAAGTAAATCGCTATAATCGAATGCAACTACATACCTATTCGCCATACTCTCAGCGCGCTTTATATACGGACGCGCAGCTCAGGCGCGAGGCGTGTACCTTTATATTGACATAACTTTTTTATTTATGAACCGATTGACATGAAATAAACACTAAATGTTAAGTGAAGCTTACCACAATATATTAGTGAAAACCGCATCTCAATCGAATAAGCCGTTTCTGATATTAGCGTGCACAAACACACAGACAAACAGACAAAAAATTTTTTAATTACAATTTCGGGTTCGGTATCGATATAATAACAACCCCTGCTACTTTTTTTTAATATATTTCCATTGTACAGACACCACTTTTCTACAAATTTATTATATGTATAGATAAGTTAAGGATGAAGTGGAACTTATTCTTAATAGTTCATATATTTAACAGTAAAAATCCTGATAAAAGCGATTTTCCGAAGATCTGCGAAGCTGAAGCAGGGATTCGTTCGCTACGTAGCTCTCGCCCCTTTGCCTAAATATACCCCGTATGACTAACAAAATGGTTTCAAAATATAATTTTTAAATAAAAATTAAACAGCCACCATGTAATAAAACTTTGGATTGTTGTGAGAATACCGTGCGTAACGTATTTGAAATATAGTTACATTGTCAACGACCACCTATCGTACAAACGATGCGTCGATTTGGTTTGTTATTCAAAGCATAAGTTCCTATTGTCACTTTCAATGGACATCGAACCAATATAGTCGGCAGACGAATTTCCGTTCGCTAATGTACTGGGAATTTCGTAAGTTCGGTGTATTCGTCACTTTGCAAAAACGCCTTCCGACTGTGTGCCTAAATGCTCAATGTCACAGCATTAATCAAGGTTACTCGTGAAATCTCACAGAATTTACTTACTCAATGTCAATCTGTTGAGATTTCACGAGTATAAATGATTAAACATTAAAACAACCAATCATAGGTTTAGTTTTTTCGGCGGAGAGTGCCTTATGTAGTAAGTAGTGATGTGCCGCTGAGAACTTTCTCGTTCCCGGCAATATTGCCAGTGAGAATATTCTCGAGAAACAAGAACGCTCCCGGGAATATTCTCAACGTTCTCAACAAAATTTTAATTTATAATTTTTAGTTTTTGTATATTTATAGCTGATATAATTATGTACAGTGTTTCTATATTTTATTATTGGCTAAGTTTACACAAAAAAAAGACAATGCATTAAATCAGTTCATTTTGCGGCCACTTTTTGGACCCTGGTAACCAAGGTACAACTTAACCTGCTAATGCGAACCCTGAAGGATGCCAGGCAATAATGAATATTGCACAGTGTGGATACGAGACAAAAGGACCAAGAATCCTTGAAGATTTAGCAAATTATAAAGGACGAACTGGCATTTATGATAAAACTTTTCTTTATGAATCAGCGTGTTACACGATTCAACCTTGGTCTTGGTGGAATTTATTTTTTCCGAACTCAGATTTGGGGAGACCTGCTCTGAAAATTTTATCCATACCATCAACTTCGGCAACTGTGGAAAGGAGTTTTTGACATTTTCTAATATACGTAGCCAGAAAAGAAACAAACTAAAGACTGATAGAGCTGGAAAACTATGTTACGTGGCTCATAATTGGAAGCTTATGAATAAAACTCCTAATGGCTAATTCCTCAAATAAGACCCAAACACAAATTCATGGTCGTTAAATATTGTTAATTTTAATATTGTTGTTGATTTTTAGATGTTAAGGGCTCTTTCAAATTGGACGTTTTGTGTCGGACGGCTGCGGTACGGTAGCCACGCGTTTGCCGTATACCGCGTACGGACGGTTGTTATTTTCCATACTGTTGCGGGTACGGGGTACGTTAATTCAATTAAATGCCGGTTACGAAAAGACAATTATTTATTTTAAACCACTAAACTGAAATACACAACTTTAACACAACTTAACACTTTACAATCCACGTAGACAATTCTAAACAAACACTCGTAACCACTGTTCACTTCAAACGTCGCAGGATAGTTCGCACTGATCACTTTCCGAAGAATTAATACTTGACGCAGCGTCTTTATACCCGGCGCGGCCGCTTTATTAATTTCTTGGATCATTCGCGAAACCGCGCGATCGCATGCGATCGAACAGGATAATTCTTCGCATCTAAACAAGCACGCGCGGATGTAAACAAGCAGACGAGTGCGCGCGAGAATGAACCTTATTGCGAACAGGAATTAGGTCCGTTTTCGCGTGCATGCTCCGTTGCCGGGTATCGTCGTAACAATACATAGCACGCGGTGCGGTAACAGTACGGTTGACGTATGGCTATCGAGCGTTCCCGGTACGTCTAATTTGAAAGAGCCCTTAGTTCTAAGTTGATATTTTCCAATCAGTCGGTTAATTTTATCTTTGGATAGTTGTTGATTTATTTTTAGTTATTAACCAGTAGTTAATAAGACCGAATTATCTTTTTAATTTTTTAAAATCTGATTTCAGAGCGTTCACTCAGTCGTTCTTAGTCAATATTGTAGTCCTGAAGTTGATGTTTTCTTGTCAAATTACTTAAACAGAGTTGATTGCGAAAATTTGTTTCATTATGACCATTCTACTATACAAAATTTATTATATTTCATGTCAGTAAACGTACAATTTAACTGTTTATTATCTTATTACGTATAAAAAAAAATGCTGTCATAGTCCATTATAAATAAAATAATATTTCCCAAAAAAAATATTATAGGTGCAGTAATGCTGAGAATATTGCCGAGAAAGTTCCCGAGAATATTCTCGAGAATACTGGGAATATAGTATTTTACTGCAAATAGACTGTATTGTATTATACACAATGATCTGTCGACCTTATTTGATACTATTTAAATTAAGAAAGGTTGGTTGTTTCCATTTTATAAAAATGATTCTCAACCATTCTCACTTCGGAGAACGTTGCCGGGAGCGTTCCCGGCAATATTCTCAGGTGGGAGAACGTTCTCGAGAACGGCACAACACTAGTAGTAAGCATATAAGTAAAGCGTTAAGGTTATATACAGGGTGGAAAGTTTCAATGGGGCAGCCAAGGGAGGTGCCTTAATCGTTGCAGCTACAAGAAATTGGTCTTAGGAGCCTATCCATAATTTTTCAAGAAAATTTCATTCCCATTCACAGATTAAAAAAAAAAATGTAACGGTTAGCAAGAAAATTACCATTTTTCACAAAATAACTTTTTGATGCTAATCGGTCCAATTTTGTACGCTGATCAAAATCTTCTATGGGACCAACTGAGGTTTCAGTACTAGAAAAGTCACAAATAAAAAAAAACTTTTCCCATACATTTCATAGTACTTAGATTTTTTGTGAGGCCATAAGAAGAGGTAACTTTTTGTTGTAGCTACAAAAAAATTAATTAAGAAGATGCATGCAATCAAACAATAATTTTTTTAAAAAATAATAATTATTTTTATTAAGTAGGTAATTTTACTTTATGATATAAGGTGCTCAAAATGTTCTCCATTTTGATTAATGCCTAAATGTATTCGTTTTTGTACTGACCGCGTGGCGGCCAATAATTATTTGGATGAATTCCATATAAAATTGTACAGAGCGAGTTTTTTAATTCTTCGACAATGTCATATTTCTTTTCATAAATTTAATTTTTTAAATAGCCCCACAGAATGAAATCAAGCTCATTTTTGCAAAAAAAGAATAACTAAAAGCATCTACTCGCAAAAGCACACCACACGCAATCAGATTTTGATATAAGCAGCAAAAGAAGTAGGTACCTACGCATTATAAAAAGAAAACAAAGTTCGAAATTTAAATCTTATTTGAATTTGAACTAGGTAGGTAACTTAACCTTTTTTCAGAAAACTATTTGAAACAAAATTAATTGACTGATGTATGGGAAAAGTTTTTTTTGATTTGTGACTTTTCTAGCACTGAAACCTCTGTTGGTCCCATACAAGATTTTGATCAGCGTACAAAATTGGATCGATTAGCATCAAAAAGTTTTTTTTATGAAAAATTGTAATTTTCTTGCTAACCGTACATTTTTTTAAAAATCTGTGAATGGAAATGTAATTTTTTTGAAAAATTATGGATAGTCTCCTAAGACCAATTTCTTGTAGCTGCAACGATTAAGGTACCTCCCTTGGCTGCCCCATTGAAACTTTCCACCCTGTATAGCAAAAGCATAACCAGCCAGAACTTCGGCCGTATGTGGACTTGGCACTTAAGCACCCCAGTACTACCACTGCACTTATAGACCATCACGTTACTTAGGATAAAGACTAGTAGACGAGCTAGACTAAAATGGTACCTATAAGGATTACACGCGAAAACCGATAGTCAAACAGAGCAAGTCCTATGGCAATAGCGATATGGACATGTTTTTATCGTGATTGCACGATGATCTTATATCCATATTATTCCTGTCCGTAACTGTAGTATTGTTGGTAAAAATGATTCATCTATAAGATAAGCGATTATTATTACGCACCTATAAAATGACTAATAAATAATTGCGTTAGGTTATTACTACCGTTGGAGGTCTGATATATTTTATGTCTGATTTCTTCGCCTCTGTATTCTATATACCTATATTCTAAATTAAACTATACTATACTAAATAAATTCGTAGAGTTGTAAACTCTATGGTCAGTATGTGATAAGCATTCTTAGACCATTAATTTGCATTCTACACTCCTGTGCAACCTCTGTCCCTGCTTTTCTCATTCATCATTATCGATGATAACCCCAAATATTGTTATCATACCTGCTGAAACACATTTCGTCATCGAAAAACATATAACATTAAACTTCTGAACTTACCCTTAGAAAATCGTAATTACCTACGAGTGCCTTACAAAGAAAACAATTTATCAACACGCATCAAAGATTATATTATTATGGTCCTGTATGGCATTAAATGTTGACGTGTCCATTGTTGCTTATCCCTTTCGCTCAGTCATAATGCCAGTGCAAATCCCTACGTGGTGTGGACACGTGATGGACCGTGGAGATCCCGTATTGATCCTGTAGGAACAATGGATGCAGACAACACTCCTTGAAATTGTTTGGCTCGGAATCGAAAGACTAAACTGTAATGCTAAAGTAGAAAATTCGTTTCGTCTCGACGTCTTTATAGAGTTGACGAGACAATTCAGACAATACCAAATAAAAATATTGTAGTCTGAATAATGTTTTCCATTAGTGAAGTTGGTACCGGAAGGCGACCATTTTGTACTGTTCGTCATCGATGAGATCACAAACATTGGCCCTTTCAATCGCAAATATGGAAAGGAAAGATAACATTTAGCTTATGTTCTATTGCTACTTGTAAATGATATACTACGAAATTGGTGTTAATTTTTATTTTAATTATTAATACTATTTAGTGGTCATGTTAAATCTTTTCGCTTGTCGTATGATAATAGATAAATAAATACTACATAGATCTGATCAAGCTTTTCATAAAAGAAATGGTTTTGTTTTAACATGTAAATTAATATTACTGTTTGTTTTAATTAAAACAATTTTATTAACATCTATAAGCTAAAACTAAAGCTCTAGCATACAGTAATTCATTATTGGGATTAAATGCTAATGATTGTTAAAGAAGAGAATGAGATGTAGATTGTGCGGCAATGGTAGGACAAGTTAAATTTTATTTGAACCAATAAGACAGTTTCGAATGTTGATTCAAACGCCAATCGTAACATCAAGGAAGTAGTCACGTGGCCCAGGCGGACAATGGCTGCGAGTGCGCACGGACAACCGATCGCTGATAAATATGATAGTACGCATGCGCCAGGAAGCCGGAATATATTGGGAAACTAGACATTATGTTATGAGAAATCACCAACGCATCAGTTTATTGTTCCAATACGCATTCACCATTTTAACACTATGTTTTCGTGGCCAGTTGGTGCTCACGGTTTCGCAACGTCGATATTACCGTATAGAGATAAATAAAAAAATTACAATTGTCATAACTGATCTATGATTAAGTAATTAAAATTATCGCCGTCATTCATAATTAGAACGTTATTAAGCGTTTTTATTTCAATTGCCGCTAGTAACGGGCTACTGAATTCATATCATGAATCACCATTATTTATGGTTCCTGAAATGCCGTGCTAATTGCCACTTAAATATCAAAGCAGTGATAGCTTCAAGCTTAATATCATTACATTTTATGAAGCTCGAAAGTCTTGCAACGTATAAATTGTATAAATTCCATTAACTTCAAACAAATATCCTTACCTTCAGGAACGTTGATTCACCTACACATTTTATGAACTAAAACATGCATAGACAGTTAGGGAGGGAGAAACTACATACAGACTAAAAATCGAGAAAAAAGAAATACAACAAACAAAAATGAACGCCAAAAGCAGTGGAAGCGTCGGGCTTCCAAAGAGCTAGGTCATTAAACCTATGGAGCAGCACGGGATATGCATGTAGATATCTTATCTGCAGCCTTTCTCTGCGGCATTCGAGATAGAACATCTGCAGCGAAAACCATGCCAGATTGTAATCCGTTCCCGCAAACATACCACGATCTATTTTACAACTGGACAGAAAGGGCGCTTGCTGAACTTTTAAAACGTTTTCTAAAACTAGTATTTATGCAGTTTGCAATGAAAATTATGGTGTTGCAGGACTGTGATACGTATTGCCAATCTAATAAAGGGGGTTATAAGTTTGATTTTGCTGAACACAGCTTATTGACGGAGCAGATTAAACACAGCTCTTTTGTAAATGTAATCTTAGATACTATCTAGGAAGACTTGGAAGCGCTCTTAACACAGACGCATGTAACAGTCTTATCGTTTCAACATCAAACTCGTATGTAGGACGATTCATTCTTTGTTGTATTCTGACTGATTATAACAATGGTCAGTGTAACAAATTGTGTAACAGATATAAGATAATATGTTTCGCTTATTAAATCTCCATTCGAGAGATAGGTCATGATGACTGTGTAACGCGACACCAAATGAAGTCAATATTTATTTGAATTTGAAGGTCATCACAAAAGTAAAAGTATAGTAATATTTTGTAACAGTTAAAGTATTTGGCCAGATCCTGAAGTGAGCACACACTTGACCTAATTGTGACTCACACAATGACATTGGCAGATGCAGATTCATGAAGATCTAGTTTCAAAACTGATTACATAATGGAAAGAAATTGTGATGACGCTTTTTCGCTGTGCAATCAGTACTCAATTCAGACATGGAGAATGATAATTTTACGTTTTTCGCATACATTTTTCCCACTGACTACGACATATTTACTTACATTTTTATTTTCATACAAGTTTTTTTTTAGATTATTATTATTACCTACATATTCTGTTTGCTGATTTCCTGTACAACGCTTATGCTTTGTTTTCCATTAATTAGCTAAATTGGTATTGTAATTATATCTATTTGTCCAAACAAACAAGCATCGAAGTGAATCATTCCTATTAGAATAGAACTTTAACACAATTACCTTAAAACACGCAATTGTTTTATTTAATGTTTACAATTCATTACCATTCTTCTTACTGATTTTGTTTCTTAGGCTGAGTCTGCGTTTTTAAAGTCGGCACTGTGCATGTTTAGTCATCAGTTATTTTGTTAATACATCGTTTATATATTTACTATTAAACTTTGATGTTCTTTTAACCATCCAAGTTTGATGCAAAATTTGAGTACAAAAGACTGTAATGTTAAATCACGCCAGTTTTTTTATAGTCACCGAAATACCTATTATAATCGCAAAGCGCTTAATCAGAGTCAATCAAAACTGATAGGTACACGACACGTAACAAAAATTCAACAATCGCATAGTTAACATTTTCGCGTTCCCTGATCGGAACTATTTCAACAAATCAGATTCGAGAGGTCATCAACATCGACAGTTCCCATAAAGCATCGCATAATGAGCGACATGTGATTTATCACAGAATTATTTCTGGCCGATATCGGAGCCGGAGCACTGATACGCGCGGACACCCGATCCCTCGTAATAAATACGCCCTTGTTGCAAGGGTACTAGTACACGCGCTGTTTGTGGGCCAGACTTACCGCGTTCGGATTTACATAAATGTGTACTAGGCTGACACTACATAATTGATTTAATTAAAAAATCTAATGAAAGTTATATTTAAATGGGGAATATAAGCTAATCATGATGAAATTCTCTCCCTATAAAGTGATTTTTGAATGAGTGTATAACCAATGTGCGCTTCTGAGTAATACTTCTGGAGCTGCTAAAGTGTTAACCTTTTCTTCAATAAAATCAAGAATTATCTGAAAAATAGCAATAAGAAAAAATGAAAGAAATTGTATTTATCAAAAGATATTATATTCTTACAGACAATGATGAAGTAACGTTTTGCTTTTATCTGTATAGACGTAGTAGGTACGACAATAAAATTGTCTGACCGACAACAACGCAACGTTTACTTCTAGACTTAATAAGGTCTCAGGAGGCCCCTCAACAAGTCCGAAATAAAATGTTTCAGTTTTCTTCTTTCGTTATATTGAGTGACGCTAATAAATTTATTTATTTTGTTTAGGGACCGTTTCACCAATGTTATATAGGTTCCTGATATAATGAGATATTCGGATATCTTAGATAATGGCTCATTGTCAATTTTAAAAACCAAGACATCATTATTAATAGTGACATATAAATAATCAGAACCTTTCTTGCACTGGTGAAACTATGCGTTTGTTTATCTATTCTTCTACCACAGTTCAATAAAATTGGCTTCAATAAATGGCCGATTTCAAACGAAATAAACTTTTTACTGCGTAAGACCACGCAAAAAGTGTCGAGTCCTTTGAACATCAATTTTGATGAGCAACAGAAGAATTTCTAAAAACATCAAGAGCCAGTCAAGGCAACAACTCTTTTATTCAATGTTTATATTATTTGTAGTTAGCTTGCAAAACACAATTTCATTAAAGGTACATCTTTATTGCATCATCAATTTGTTCAAGTACCAGCTCTTCGTAAAGTCTATTGATACGAGAGGCAAATGACACTCAATCCCACGCTGCAATAACATTGTTGCAAGGACTCGACACGAAACTGTCTGCACCTACGCCTCGGTATGTGTGCACCGGGCTTAAAATTAGAACCAGGCATTTGTTTTTTTTTAATTTAAAGCATTAGTCACAGGAAACTTTCAATGTCAATGGGAAATTAATCGGTTATAATGTTTGACTGACATCTTCAGGGATGTTTTTGATAGTGGAATTACCATAATTGTCATTAAATACGATGAATTCTTTATCGTATTCATAAGCGTCTGCAAACAATGTGACTTTATGTAATTTTCTTTTTCCCAAATCTAAAAAAAAGAGGTGGCATAGATGACATTGCTTTTGAAGAGAGTTTCTTCTAAAAGAGAAAGAACTTTGTATACATTTAACATGTTACATTTGTACAAATGCTTTATCGTACTATTACTACTAGTTGGCGTAATAAAGTACGTACGCAACATAATGTACGAGATTAGAGGCGTATGCAAACAAGTTGGTCACGTTACAGGAAAACTCGAACACATTAAGCAATCCCGAAGGAATGCTATGGGCACAAGAGGACCCTCTTTATTGCTCTGAACCCGGGAAACTTAGTAATGTCCGCCTCGAGTTCCTGCCGTGAGCATATTTTCAACTGTATTGCTTTGTGGATTGTGAATTTCATTTTCCACGGATTTCGTTGCATGTTTACAAGCTGCCATTTCAGCTGTTATTGTCGGGATATTTCATATTCTGTTTTTATCATCATTGTTCTTATTCTGAGTGGCTTGGCTGGCTAGCATTAATACGGAAATGCTTTATTGACCAAAAGAATCAAACATTTAATAAATATTTTACTCTTTTTTCTGCGCTTTGTATAAAAATATAATTTTGCTTTGATTAGAAGTAATTTTTAGCTGTAGGCAAAAAAATAGGACGAGATACTATATAGAAACAACATATAAAAAACAAATCAAAATTATTAAAATGTTCCGGCAAATTAAGCTAAATAACACACGGGCCTTGAAGGAAATCTCCATGCTTGCATGCGCTTGCGATCATGACGCCTTCGCTTTGAAAATCTGGTTGCGCGAGAAATCTGAGATTTATACGCCGCGCGCAAACCTTTGTGCTAGATTCTCGAATGGCTAGTTTCTAAACAATTGTTTATGGCTATTTGCGTCCGACCGACATGCAGGGAGTACGTTGCAAGATTACAGCGAAGATAGTTTAGAAATAGAGCGAGGAAGAACATTTATTTAGGACCATTACTCACTTCTCAAGAGTGTTAATATCGACTATATTTGAGTATAAATTGTATAGTTAACCTATTTCGAATTTTATGTAAGTAGAACTGTTTCAAGTTTAACTTGTCAAATTACTTTGATCAACGGCAACCATTTCGCAATGGAACAATTTTATCAGCATTGTACCTAAATATATTTCCTGCTTTTATTATTGTTGCCCGGGGAATATCACCGAACTTAGAAACATTGACATTTCTTTTATAATAAAAAAAAAGAAAAGAAGAAAACTTCGAATTATAACATAAATAAATATAGAGCATTACATCTACTAAGATTTTATCATTTTGATTTTTTCAAACACATATTATATTTGCTTAGTTCCGCGTGGGTTTGTAATATTATATGTGTTGAGGTTCAATCAATCTTAAGTGTCATTTATTGTATGCGAAAACAAAATAAAGAACAGATAGATACTAAGACATAGACGTTGCTGTAATTCTAAGTAAATAA
This sequence comes from Mecyna flavalis, assembly GCA_949319885.1. Classification (NCBI taxonomy): domain Eukaryota; kingdom Metazoa; phylum Arthropoda; class Insecta; order Lepidoptera; family Crambidae; genus Mecyna; species Mecyna flavalis. The sequence goes on from OX439439.1 coordinate 12,192,047, forward strand.
ACAAGCCTATTTGTACGTTTATTATAGCAATACGCTTTACATTAATATTTCACAGAGCTGTCTGCTCTTCCTTATGATGACGGAGTACTAAGCAATTTTCTAAAAAGCTTTGTAGCAGCGCGACGTTACGATTATTGTCGTAAATAATAGAGTATTTTTAGTTCTGTCAACGTCGTCCTAATATCGGCAGAACCTTCGTGTCGATAATAAGAAAAAATACTAAGAAATGACAGCAGGAAAACGCGTTCATAAATTGAAGTACCTTACGTGCGCATAAATTTTGATACAGTGGACGTTGACTTAGCAGTTTTCTGACCATTACATACCTATTGCAAAAAATACCGTGTCATTTAAGAAATAAATTTACTTTTATCGCAGTACACGTTCTCGTGGGGACCGTCCACTTTTGTGACGATTTTATGGCACCACAGGGCTACATTACGCAGTAAACGCGTTTTTTAGGAACAAAAGATAATGGATTATTCCGCGTAAAGCACTTGCTATTTTATTTTATAAATTTACGGCCCTTTTCAGATAAAGTACCTTCCTAATATTATACCGAAATAAAGTTTATCAACTAGATCTCTTTACATTGTGGGTTTCAATTCCTATAGCATAAAGACAATGTTAGGAGCACTGACATGCTCCTGCAGCGTTGCTTGTAGCGAATACTAGTAGAAAACTGTATTAATTCCCTCTGTCATTATTTAAGATATGTATAAGATTATTCAAAAGAAGAAAGAAAGAAAGAAAATTCCGGAAATGTTTGGGAAGGGGGGGATATTTGAAAAAAGAGATTACGCGCGGGTGAAACCGCGGGCGGAAGGCTATATTTTATAAGAAGGGAAAGGAAAACTGTTTACATAAATATTATCTGCATTTCTGGAAATGAAATTAAAATATATGAGAATTTATAGATAATCAAATTCTTCTTTATCGATTGAGAATTCACGTTTGAGATTTGACTTGACATGCCTATTGCTAAGTACAGATGAGGCGGAACATGTCGAAGAAGGGAAATCTACTCACTCAAGATTGGAAATCAGCCAAGTTATGGGTTTGAAGACATTTCGACTGACGTTGTGAAAGACTTTTAGTTAAAATTGTGGAAGCAAATTGTTTAATTTCCAACGACACTTGATGAATTTTATTATTATACAGCGTGTTAGGTAACCCGAGGGACATATTTAAGGAGAGTGTTCAGAATCCGATTTAGAGTCCAATTCGCTATAAAAAATATATCCTTAATTTTTTTTCATAATTATCCTAATAATTTATGTATGCATGAACTACCTAAAAATCCCGTGTGCTGAGCGGCCAGTTACGCCCCAAACTAAAATTGTATGCGAGTACAATAATTTGAGTAATGAACGAGTGCAGGAAATACCTACTGTGAAGGGAAGAGTGCCCGCACGTTACGCGGATTTTCAGGTTTCGACTAAGGTTATTGACAGATATTTACCAAAGTTTTTATTGATTTATATTTATTTTGTTATATAGAACCATGAACTATTTGGGGTTTAAATTATGTCCCTCGCATTTTCTGTCATACTGTATAAAAATAGTTAAGTAAGGTAAATCCTGTAACAATGTTGTGACTTCTAAAGTGATGTTTTTTTCCAAGAGGTTTATCGGCAATGAGTTGCTTTATTTTGACACGCCCATCGATCACTAATAAAGAACTAGATACACAATGCCATGCAAAAGTCGCCTCAAAACGGTCGAAAATCTAGTTCTTTCTCTTTCTCGCAAAATTCTAGATGGAATAATGTAAACTCAACCTTACGTGCAATGCGTGAAGTTGTATTTCGCAAAGCTATTACGAGTGCTCGCGCTCGACGAATCACAGTGCGCCAAATACCATAAAAATTTTACGACCTAGGCTCGCCGCAAGGACAGGGAACGGGGTGGAGTCGAATTGTTCAAAAGTATTTTTTTGTTTTTATTGTAAATATTGGTATGGGATTTTTGGAATAGGTTTATTTTAGTTTTAGTTACACAGTCACAACATTTATTTATTAATGAAATAAATATACACAGATATCATTAATTATGTATTTATATTAAAAATTGAAAAAAATAATAATAACATTAAGTGAGTCACGCTCACAGGTCACACTTATACTATTTTCACACCTTTATATAAATTATATTATAATAAATTTATTTCAGAACTTTAAGCACCACAACATACATTAATACAATGATGAACATTTGTAACATAATCCTTTGTATTTCCCCTCCTCATTAAAATTTCTATAAGGAGGGCCTCTTATATCGACTCATATGGGATAAACTCCAATAAAATCTCACATGTTAAATTTATTACATCCACTAAAAATTTAATTTATTATAATATGTTTGTATAATATTTACTTTTAAAAAAACAATACAGTTGTATTTTAATAATAAAAAAAATTTACAAACAATAGCGTCTCCACGGATTAATGGAACCGAGTAAACGAACATAACCCAAACAATTTAAGTGGGCTTGAGGTCTTTACAATTGAGTTGCGTTATAACTACTGGTATTTATTTCAATTTAATTTTTAAAAATGATATTACGGTGTTTTTTAATAAAAGTGATAATATTAATTAATGATAATATTAATACTTCCCGAAAATATGAAAGTCCATCCTTTTTTTTCGTCTTGGATGGGTGATTTTTGCACTTTTAAAAGGAGCATTTAGGCATGTTTATTGTCGGAGTGTTCGAATGCTACTAAGATAAAAGTCCACCTAAATGTTGATTTTAGGAGCTCTTTCGGTGAGGACACTTTTGGCCACTGATTGTGTATCTAGTTCTTATTAGTGATCGAAGGACACGCCAGAATAATGCACAGTACACCACATTCACAAGAACGTATTAAACGGTACAATAGCATTGAGGCAATCACCTTCGTATACTACATACTTCAATCCCCAAGCATACCAAAAATATATAATTGAGTTTCGCTGTAAGAAAATTTTCAATTACAGTTCGGAGTCTAAAAGTTGACAGTGATTGACGCCTCTTTGGCTCGGAAAACACGTTAAGGTCCTGCGCATAATATCTCCGATGTCGCATTAGATTTCCATTTTATCATACCTATAAAATATAAGTCTAATGAAATCAGAAAGGCATTTTTGATGGCACTTTTCCAAAGATAAGACGCTGTTTCCAAAACTCGGGCTGAAAAAAGTCGTTAGAGACCTGCCTCACTATGACGTAATGGCGACGTCGCCGGCTACCATACCTTGTCAGATAGATTGGAAATGGCAAAATTGACAAGGTCGCCAAACCGTCTGCAAGTGACGTAGGTCTCACACAAGTCACAACTACTTGGATACGGTAGCATTGGTAGCAGGCGACTTCGCCTTGATGTCCTAATGAAGAAAGGCACCTTATTGTTAAATTTGTTTCTACTTACGGGTTTTCCAGCATCCTCAGGCAAACTTTCGCCATCGTGCTGAGCGTTTCCGTGGTATTTTCTAGGTCTTGCTGGTTGTCGTTGACGAACTGGCTCGTCGCTTCCGAGAGCACCTTCAGCATCGGAGTCGCTTGCGCATAGAACAGGGACATCCTGTTGGCGACGTCTGCGCTTATGTGGGGTTCGTCCCCTGGCGGTAAGTCTGCGTTTATGAGACCTCCGCGGGACACGCTTCTTCTGTAGTAGCTAAAGTCGTTCTGGATGGCTGGAGTCTTCATCTGTTGAAAAGAATTTCAGAATTTAATCATTTTTTCATACATATTATAAAAGGCACTTGATAATTATAATAAATCGATAGGCCTATCTTAGAGGATCGGGATTTTAAAATAATCCTTATGAAGTCGTGCTAGTTATACTATATCCAAAGTGCTAATCATAATTTCCGAAATCCCACATTTAACTGAACTACTGGATCTCATCTTATTTACAATCAACAATTCTTGACTGATTTTTGACTTGGCAGACCAATAACTATTATTAATAACCCAGTTTTACATGCATCAAAGTGTGTTATTTATACAAATTCTACCAAAAATTACATGTAAATTGTTGAATAATTTCGGTACAAAATATTCGAGCAAGCGTTTTATTTCTTTTCTACGCGTTAATGACCAGATTTCTCGTCTCCCCTTCCACTTCAAACGAATCGCCCTTCGGAAGACACTATGAGAGTTTAATGGCGATGGTTCCATTTTCATGTCGACGTAAGATCACGTTTCGGCGACCCTTCTGCAGATTTTTGAGCTTCCCGTATTGATAATGTGATCCCTTGTCTTACTGGGGAGAAAATATTACTTTGGGTCATCTAAGCTGATGGGAAGGTTTAAGGATATTATGGCGGTAATTACTAGAGATGCAACGGATAGTTTTTTGGCCGGATACCGGATACCGGATATTCGGCCTGATCACCGGCCGAATATCCGGTATCCGGCCGCCGAATATTCGGCCGGCCAAATGATACTACATTTTAGTTTGGCGCGGCGGGCGCGCCGTGCAGGTTTCAACCTGTTACTTGCTGTAAGGATCGTTTCGGACCGTTTTCTAGGCAAAAATGGAGGGCCTAAAAATTAGTTGTAGCGAAGAGGATTCAAATAGGAGTAAAGGTGATTCGCCCCTAATGAAAAGAAGGGCAGGCAATGGCGCAACTGTTGTTTATGAAACATTTTGTGATTGCTTTCACGAAGTCGCTCAAGATAATAGTCAAACCGAAGATACGACAAATAGTGCAATAGCCAACGAGCTTGAATTTTACTTATCCGAGTTGATCGAAAGAGTGACCATTATGCAGCAAACGCCAATCAATTCCCAATATTAATAAAATTTGCCCAAATATATCTGTCCTCACCTGTAGCAGCACCATTTTTCAAAATACCAAACAGAATCACTATTCGGTATCCGGCCGGATAATGCGTAACTATCCGGTATTCGGCCGGATAGGCCGGATACCGGAGAGCAACCGGATATCCGTTGCATCTCTAGTAATTACTTCCATTTACACGACGTGGACCTTGGAAATTCCACATCGTCAAGTAAAAATTGAAAAATGACTTGATTTTATTGTAGTTGTCAAAGCATGAGAATGACTTGATTTTATTTTGGTCGTCAAAGCATGAGATGAAACCTTCCAATATGGTGTATATTGTAGGATTCTATCTCGTCTGTCTTTTTAATGTTTAAGTAAACATCTGTTATCATGTTCTAATAAATATGTAAAACAATCTGGCCTAATATTTTATTTAACTAAAATACATTTTCCTGCCTCGTAAGCGGATGGGAATCAATATGGTATGTAAAAACAAGCATTTAGGCTTAACAGACTCAAACCACTCTTACAGATTAACCAAGTGGTCTATTATGAAACTTATTCATTTAAAAGTTCTGAACTTATTAATTAAAATGTCATTCATTTCATTATCTTTTATCGGAATTATCTCGTCATAAGGGTGGCCCCTCCATTCGTTGTATCTGTCCGGAAGTTATGAATCATTGTCAAATTTTACATACTCCTAAGTTAATTAATTCGAAACTTTTAACAAGTGAGTAAGTTCCTAGCAAGTTTCATGACAAGTAGGTACAGTTCGCACATAGATCATAATCATTATTTAGAAAATACTTCAGCCTGGTTCTAGAGTCACGCTCATAATTTTAAGTATCACTGTTTTTGCAAGCTTACGAACATTTAAAGTGTAAAGAAAACCGGCAATGTATCCCCATACATGCAGCAAACCTGTTAACCCTTAGCCAGGCGCGGGTAGGAGAAATTTTTCATTGGTTTTCGCCCGTATCACAACTACATAAGGTTCAAATTAATGTGGTCCCTATTCGGCCACTACCTGGCTAAGGGTTAAAGTAACGGTCAGTAATATACGTGAAAAGACTGACTGTCAAGATGGAATCAAAATTCACCAGACTAGTAAGGCGAACAAAGTAAAGCTTAAAAATTCATAAAGTGTAGTAAGTTCAGTTTAAGTATCTATACATATCTAATCATATTTTAAGTCTTTAAGAGGAAAGATTTGATTATTTGTTTGTTTGTATTGAATAGGCTCCGAAACTACCTATTAATCCATCAAGCCCCGGAAAACCACAATAGAAGATCTATTGTTTACGCGACACCCGGCTTTCGGTCGGGTGTTTAAGAGTTAAAACCTATTTTGAAAATTCTTTAACTGTTGAAAAGCTACACTATCCCCAAGTGACATAGGGTACTGTCGATCCCGGAAATGTGGGGGAAAGAAATTACGCGCGGGTGAAACTGCGGAGGCGACCGCTAGTAAGAAATAATTGGAAGATGTGAAGAGTCCACATAATTAATAGCATTTCTATCGGATATCATAATAGTGTAAAATCAGGCGACCTTTACTTCTTTATCGATGAAGATAGATGAAACTGCAAGGAAGCGATGAGTCAGCGTCCGGAGGTCAAGCCGAACCCACTTTCTATCAATGCCAACTGATTTAATTCATCGTCGCTTCGACAACCTATTTAGGTGCGTTGTCACCTAATGTTTATGACTGCGTACTATATTAGCAAGCGACAGCTTTCATGTCGAAGATTGTAGTAACTTATGTCACATATCGGTTCAAACTTAAATAAACTATAAACAACTCTCATAAAATCAGTATTTTGAAAGAATATACTGAATGTACGCATACTCTTATTTCTCATCAACTCTAACTATAACTAAGACACTGTCCCATTTCTAAATGGAGTATTACAGATAGCCAATTTCCAGTTTTTCACAACTTTTTAAAGACGATTTATATGCAAGGCCATAAATCAATAAAAAAAACGTGGAAACTATAGTTAGAACTAGTTAATGACTTGTCATAATTGACTGCTTTTATTAATAGCGTACTGATGAAAAGCTTTGAACAGGATCGATGCGAATCAACTGCCTTGAAATATTTATCATGGCGAGCGAAACGAACCCCTCGTATATTCTTGGAAGAGGTAAGCAAACACTTCAGAAATTTCGAAATAGAATGGAATGGGTTCCAGTTACATAAACGGAATAGCCGATGTTTTGTCGTTTCGTCAAAACTAAGTCTAGTAATTGTACCTTCTCAGAAAAGTTTTCATTGGAAAACAACTGATTTCCATTTAACTTGTAGTCAGGACCCACCGTCCCGACACTTACAGTTAAAAATAAAAAAATAAAAAGTCGATCAGAGAAATAACTTAGTCTTTTTACAATTTCAATTACAGGTTAAGAACAAAGCGGATAAATTACTATAGACAAAGGCAAAGTAACGTGGACTGCAGCGAAGTGACGTAATATAAATGATATAATCTGCTACGGAGCAACGACACGCCAAGGTTGGGGTCAAAAGGGCCCGGCAATTGTGCACCGGATTTCTTGCTGTCATTCAATTTGTCGTAAACAATGCTCGTATTGAGACTACTAGTTCAGACTTGAAACGATAACCGACACACTAAAATGGTGACAGCACTCTCAAAATTGCTATTATATCTTCAGTTATCATTCACCAGTCACACGTTAAGATAAATGATCTCGTTTAATCTAAGTAGACCGCTGACTTTACGAAATACACAATTCTGTTTGTGAAACCCTTAATTTAGGGTGTTTTATTCCAATAATTATAATTCATTTCGATCTTGAGTGCTTCTTCTCGATTGAAAAGGGACAGATCTTCTAATTTGGCAGCATATAATTTGGTGTAGAGGTTTCAGGTATAGAAAATTATTTCGGGTCATTTTTTTTTTAAATATGCTGTTGTGAAGTATAATAATGTAACTCCGTTATTCATTAAAATATTCGTAGAAACATGAGCATGCTATTGTTCACAAATAACCTTTTTCCTAAATACGAGAGAATCCAGGCAATTTTTCGAGTGAACAATAAAGTTATTCATGAATAAACGTAAAAGCACTCGCAATAGTTCTTTGTCGTTTGTATTTATGTTTGTAAATTTAGATTTCTATAGTGACAATAGGTGTAAACAATTCTATGATCGTTGCTAGTGATGACAGACAGATATGAAATTTAATAATGGAGTATTTAGGACGTTTCATGTATCTTTTAAGTAAAACTTGTAAGAAGGTTTTGCTATTTAAGAATATTTAGGTGGCAATCTACCTGGCAATGTGGTTACTACGATTAATCCCATTGAAAGAACACTTTTGCACCTCGAGCATTACTAATACAGCCGGAACTATGAGGACAGATTTAGGCTATGAAATTGCAAGTCAGGATTCCTGAAGTTCAATTGACTACCAGATCCAAGGTTAAGCCATAGTAGTGACCTAATAACTGTACTACGATATCTAAGGAAACTTGTTGAATATCGAAGTAAGAAGAAGCTGTAGAGCGTTTGCAGCGAACGCAAAGTTAGTCAACTTTGCTACGTGTTTCTAAAAGCGTGTTATGCTGTCGGTCCCAGCAGCTATTACAAGCCGGTAATCGTTACACAGACTACGTCTTTTAGCGCGATCACAAAGGAAAATAAGGAAATTCAGAAGCGTGTAAATCGTGTTTATTTATAATTTTATTCTAAAAACCAACATTTGAACTTTTTGTGTACAGTCAGTGAGTTTGTGTGAAAATTGACTCATTTTTGACCCTCTTGGTGTTTTGTATTAATTCCAGGTGAATCTTCGTGACTCAGTTTAAAGGTTGACTTTTGAATTTTATTTGTGTTGTACATTTAATTTTATTTGTGTTGTACAAAAAGAGTAGAGATAATACTATCTAACAAAAATCTATCTAGTCAACACGGATAAGCAATACAACAACATCGACAACAACTATATCACTAAAGGATATCCAGTGGTAACAACATAATGATACGTTAGAAACGATTGGTTCCGCTGCTAAGCTGCAGAGGAAACACGAGAATTAGTTTGTTTGAATGGTTACACTCGCATCGAGACCAGTTTAAAAATAACAACCACTTGTTAAAATGATTGCTGGGCCGAAAGTCTTTTAGACGTCCTTCCAGAGGACCTTGTCGTTAAATGAATTGAAAGTCAAGGTCCTGTCGGTGAAAGGATACTGCTATTCATTGGACCCTTGCTATCTATCAACTTTCGGGAAATTAAATCGTTTTTCTTATTCACTAGAATTTTTATGAAATGAGCATACTAATTTTCCGAGTTGAGAGAGACCTTGTTGTACTTCTTACACTAAAGCTTACAACAAGCTTGTATTCTGATAACAGAGCTAAAAAATCATGAAAAAGAAGTGCTATTTGACAAGGCAAATTAAGAGATGATAAAAACCATTCAGCACGTGAACATCTAATATTGACGCACTGCTATCAGAATGAAGTGTTGATTTAAGATTATACTTGTAGAAGAGAAAAATGATGTTTTGTTAGAAAACACAAAACTGCGCATAAATAAATTGTTATGATTGCGAAGGTTACTGGACTCGAAACTTGAAATGCTGTCTGTCTAATATAATACAACAAGATGTGGGCATCTGTAAAACTCTATAGCAAAATGGAATGGTGCCAAGATTTAGCACAGGGAATACGTCGATAAGTACTTGAGGTGAAAACACGAGAGAAAAGCCTGATGAATTTGACTATGAACTTTAAAGTACATGTGAAGTTTAACATCATTCTATTCCATGATCATCAGTTGTCTCTGAAATAAGTGGTCAGTCAACCGTATCGTTTTCGAATCGATTATGTGCGAACAAGTTTGATTTGTAAGCGAACGTGTTAGACGGTGGTGAATTTTCACACTTGAACTTGCTGTAATCGTTTACAGTACAACCAATTAATGGTAATTTTATTTTAACAATACATTTCATCTGATTTGTAGCAATTTTTATAATAAGTTAACTGTTACAGCTGGTCTTGGACAGTATGATTGTATTCTTGAATGTTTTCCCTAAAAATGTGTAAACAAAATTACTTAGTACGAAGGAAATTAATTTGAGTTGCCTTTCCCTTGAAATACTACCATTAGTTGTAAAATGATTATGTTGCACTTACTTTGTGTTCGTCAAACTTGAGCACGAACTCCAATATCTCAGCGAACTGTTTGACAAGAGCTTGCTGCTGTTCTAAGTGTTGTGTGGGGCTCATCGCACCCCCTACCAATGACCCCAGCAGTCTCGGGACGACCTGTAGAATAAACATAATCTTATAAGTTATCACCAAATCTACAACACCTACCCTGCTCAAAAACGATATGTTCTAAACAAAATGCGAATTTTTTTTTTTACAATATTGTTAAGTATATCGGTTTGTTGTTTATATTATATAACAATAGCTACTAGTAAATTGTTATTTGTATAAAATGAATCATCATCATCCCAGCGTATTCCCGATTGCATCCAGTATGGAGCTCAGGGTCCGCTTCGACTATGATCCTAGATTTGACAAGTCTGGTTATTTGTATAAAATAATTGAGTGGTTTAATTAATCAGCCAGGGAAATGTCGAGAAACGTATTTTGGCAATCAAAAATTGGTATACGAAGTTTTTTTACACAACTATAGGAGGGACCTAACCCTCCCTACTAACAAATAAGTCGTTTGAACTTCTCACATTATCGTATCTTTAAAACTTTATACGAACTTTTATAGTTGGTAATATGCCATAGTATTCAATTTCATTGAACAAAATCACTAAACTGCCTCGGATCCTTTCTTTGTATATGTTCAGACGATAATGTTCATATTGTCCAACCTTTTGTTTCCAGTATAATGGATGCTCTATCCGTGCAGGGGATAAAGGGTAGGGCAGGATAAAAATATCCAACGATAAAGGTTCAAGGCTATTAAAGGAATATTTTACGACGCAATTTGTTCACGATTAACATATCGTATGGTAGCAAAGGTTGATACGAATAAATGAAAAGATAAAAGGTAATGTAATGTTATCCATTCAGGAAGTCCAAGTTACATTGTGCCACCAAAAATTAGACACTGGTGTTGCTTCTGCTATTTTACATTTACATTTAAAACAATAAGTACGGTTTCCTCCTATAAGTTTTTGCATTAATAGGCAATTGGAGCAGATATAATAAGTGTTTAATTAGATGAAAAAAAATACAGACCAATTTGCTAACTATAGAGAATTTATGAATAATTGATGTCCAATTACAACAGGTTGTTGATTAGGTACGAATATAATTTTGTCTGTCTACTGTAATCGAATGAAACATGGACAGCCTTTTTAAGTTTTAAAATGTTTTTTACGATTTTATAATGCATATGAACAGTGTGCGTGAAAAACTCTACTAAGATTGTTTCATTCTCGGGCCAAATAAATAAATAACCAATTTCTGTCAAATGAAATTGCCGTGTTTGAAAAGAAAGAAATCATTGTTCAACTCATTGTTTTTGCTCACTTGAAAACTAAATCATAGGGACTAACACGTACTCGCAACCCTTTGCGAGAATTTATTGGCTGCTTTGACTTTATCCCAGAACAATGGACGTGTTGCTACAAAACTACAATTGACATCGGCAACCGCGCGTAATAACCTGCGGAAACAGAGGAATGGAGTGGATTTTTCCAATATTCATTGTAGAGAGAAATTGAATCGATCAACCGGGAGCAATGAAGCTGGATGTAAGCTACAAACAGACTGGAGGGACTTCTGCAGGCTTCATCGGGTTTATTACTCTGCGGGCTTTTCGCATTATAGACTTGCTTATTCAAACGTAGCGAACGAAAAGATTGCTGAAAGAATTAGAATAATGTCAATTTTGATGGCATTAAATCGCTTCGGTGGTCTAGCGGTTTCTTTTTATTTGTTTCGGATTTAAAGGATATTACTGGGATGTATCATGTTCGCAAGAATTCTTTTTTTCGGAGGAGAATGCGTTTACGCAACAAAACCGCAGGCCAACGAGACATGTGACCTTGCATGGGACTCGTGATTAAAGCGTTCCACTACCCATCAAACTCCCCCCACACACACGAAGAGGGACGAGCCGGTGCCCGCCTTGTGGCCACTGACCAGTCCAATTCACAAACATTCTTGCCATCGAGCCAATATTTGTTAAAATTTCTTGATCTTTTATGAAACATGAAGCTTTGCACAAAGCAAAGGTTAATAGATTGATTGGTGATTAATTTCACTTTTTAACTGATACACGAGTTAACCTAATACATAATCATGTTTGTGATAACGTAGAAACATACATAGGTATGTTGGAATTTTGATTACCAGTCTTTCAAACCTCTATTTTATTTATCTACAGACTTCTGAGAAGAGATAATATTTGCCATAATAAACATATCTGATTGCTTACATCGAATCACTATTTGATTTGAATTGCCTTACTATTAATTTATATGTACACACATATTGCGTGAGCAAACTTAAACTTCTCTTACAAAGATGCAGCAGACATACTCCAGATGAAAAATATATTTAGAAATGTTTGAGAGAAAATTCACTAGCGCAAAGAATGCTAACTATTTAGAATTTCATTCGCTTGTCTATTTGTCTACAGAATTCAGTGAATTTTACCAGTCGGGATTTGCAATAAGTCATTAGACACGAGAATATACTATGTTGTTACAGTTTTGTTGTAATGGAATATCATATACACTAAACATTTATATAAATTATAAATAGCAAGAATTTTATTGTTTGTTTGTATTTAAAAGGCTCCAAAACTACTGAACCGATTTGGAAAATTCTTTCACTGTTGGAAAGCTACACTATCGCCACGTGAACATAGGGTAGGGTCCTTTTTATCCCGGAAATATGGGGGGCAGGGGGGGATAATTGACAAGAAAAATGACGCGCGGGTATAACCGCGGATGCGATCGCTCTAGTATAAGGTAATAATCATTCTGTGATACGGATATTGTGATATGACTACAAAATTAGTAGCCATTTATGTTATATGCCTTCGTTATCAGAATCAACGATAGTACATCAAATAATTAATTAAAAATCTTATAAATAAAAGATCCACAACCAATTATGCCGAACGTTTTTGCGATTCGTATTGTAATTCGCTAATGAATTAAATATTTTAATGTATTTATGCTAACTTCATTATTTGTGTTACCCACACCCACAACACAAACATTTAAGCCAGTTTAGATCAACGTACATAATATGTCTATGTATTTGTATGTAATAAGTATTTTACTTTGTATACCGGAAAACCGCAACTCTAAAGTGTAGGGGTGCCAGTACACCACTGAAGTACCGTGGTCATTAATGAATGTTGCAAGTTTTTTCATAAAGCGACGCTATCTACGTAACTACTAGGCGTGTTTTACAACTGAATGCGACTTTTTCTGTATGGTTGCATATATTATATTATTTTGACCGCCTCCGTGGAACAGAAAATAATTTGAAGTACAGTCAACAGCACGTCAGACGTAACACTTTGGACTTTGTACCGCTCTTATGTCGGGGGCATAAGCGCTATTATCGAACTGCAAGTGTATACCGTGATGTGCTGTTGACTGTACATAAAATTGATAATTCCCCAACAAAGTACGACTTCAACATCTTTGTAGTAGGTACTTGTGTATCTGTATGTGATGTTGTTCAATCAATTTTTATTTGTTTATGCATAGAAGCAGAAGTAAGTGCTTCATGTACCCATTGCGAAAATTAGTGATTGCCATCAGTGTTATTCTATGAGACTTTTAAGTTTTAAGTTCTTAATCGCTATATTTGTTTTGTTATCTCTCATAATCACTACAAAACTTTAGGGCACGCACGAGTTTTACAATACAAGTGCCTACTACTAATCTTCAGTGTCTACATACATACATACAATCATACGATGCGACATTCGGTGCGCCGCGAGCACTACAGCGTTTGTTAGTGAAAATGGAGGCCACTGTTAACGTTTAAACAATGCCAGGAAGTAATTGTAATTTAGCCGATTAGCCTGCTTCGCCTGTTAGGAATATATTAAAGAGAGACGTTTGATTCAATCGATTGCTTCCAGCTGCATTCAATGCTCCAAGCACAGTAAAACGAGTAATTAAATAACCAATACAATTTTGGCGACGGCGATAAAGAGAACAAAGTTTCCATATTTTTTTATATATTTATAATATAAGCATAGCACATAAATATAAGCATAGTACATATTATAATAGTTATTAGATAATACATAGAAGGTAAATAATCTATTAAAAACTAAGATTTAATAATATTGTTATGCCCTTACAGGGTGCATGTGTTACTGTTTTTATTTTTAATATTGTAACCGTGTGAATGCAACAAAGAAATAAATGAATAAATAAATAAATTCACTTGGCGTATGCCTTTACTACTGCCTATCCTATCGAGGTTCAGTTCAATATGGAGCATCGACCGCTTATCACATTTGGCAATCGTGATGACAAAGCTAACTACTAATTAGTATTTAATATGAATGAAGTAGATGAGCTTAAAAGTTGAATTCTAGATGGTATTTAATTGTAATTGTTTTCGTATATTGTATCATTTAGTTAAACCACAGTTAATATAAAACTAGTAGTTGTGTTTATATATGGTTTATTCAATGACGTTCGTTTATTTTATTAATGTCATAATAGTTTGAATTAAAAGACGAGGTTTCTGCGCTACTGTAAAACAATAATCCACCGCTTAGTACCTACTTCAATTTGAAATTATATGACCGAATTCGAACCGAAGGATTTCAATTTAATCCACAGACAGTAAATTATTCGTGTCGTCTCGTTTATATCGTTAGAAACTAAGCAATCCAATAACCCAAATAAACGAATTACATTACTGAAGTGGGCGGTATCGGGTTCATCAGAAATTCAGCGAACAGGCCTCAAAGTCACGCGAGAAAGGTATAACTGGCAGATTTATTTCCGAAACAACATTGATGCGGATTTCAATTTATAATGGCCTCAAGCAGTTTTGAATACAGCGCGGCGGGTACACTTAACGATTTACCAACTATGCAAGACATTGTTATAGTGGGCTGTGGGCCGGTCAATCGCCACAACATAACCACGAGTGTATAAACATACATTCTTATAAAATAATTAAAATCTTGTTAAAACTTAACTAAATCGGAATTAAAGGAACACACGTATGTATCTCTAAAAATATTTAGTTAATTTGACCCGTTCTATGAGAAGCAGCAGGTTCTTTTAAATATGTATGTAAGTTTTAACATCTTAGGCCTATTGTCCACGTAAACCGCACGTCATGCGCACGCTTTCGTCAATTGACGATTACAAGACGAATGCTTGCATTTTGCGTAGAAACCTTTAAAACTGTGTCCACGCTGCGGCACGTCGCGTCGTGCGTTCGTCATGCGGTGCGGCGCGGCAGCGTGGACACAGTATTGAAGGTTTCTACGCAAAATGCAAGCATTCGTCTTGTAATCGTCAATTGACGAAAGCGTGCGCATGACGTGCGGTTTACGTGGACAATAGGCCTTAGTTTTACACTGCAGGGAAAAACAAATGTTTTTTCCATTACTGACCCTGACCCACTTGCAATGAGTAAAACAGTTCGGTTATTGCGGCGCGGTGGGAACACTTTGAAGCTCCACTGCCACCATTCGTCCCACTACCCACCAAACTCCCTGTTTCCCCTTCGCATCCTTCCGGAGGTGGTAATGGCTTAATTACCTACTATGAACGGGCTTTTCCTAAGCAAGCGCGTTTTATCGTAGACCGTGTCCAAGTGCTAGTTTAGTCCAAATATAAAAAAAAGAGCTAGGTATAGGTACCTATATGACGCAAATGTAAGATTCCACAACTGACATTAAGCCGACTAGACCGACGAGGGTTTATTTGTAAAATACCGAAACTTTGTTTGCAAAGTTTCATTAACAAACGACATGGAGTGACAAACGGCAAGCAACACGGGATTTAGAAAAGATAAGTTTTTAAAATAACACCAAACCCTAAAAGTGTGTCTTTCTGGATTTATTTTATCATTAAATTACAAATAAAAAAGATGTGGCTCCGTTCCGTTTTTAAACGCGATAAAAACAACAAGTTTTAAGACTTTCTGCAGTCAAAGTTCCACAAACAAAAGACAATCCACACAGAATTTTGGAAAGATACATTTTATAAATAACACCCCAACTTCGGGTCGTCTCAGCGTGAACATATTAATTGTGGTGATTCACACGTGAATCATGGATATGGTGCGAGCCGTTCTCGGTTAAACTTTTTCGAAGTGCGCACTCATCCCGTCGGAGGATAATTCTGGGATTCGCTACGCGATGATGTAATATCATGAATAGTTCACGATTGGATACTTACGCTGGAAACAATAGCTTTAATAACACATTGGTTATATTTAGACAAGATGTACTCGTAATGAATGTTAGGCAACAAGAAGTAGCTTGCGATTCAAAATTCTCGTAATGACTTATGACAGCTTACAACGTAAAGCTACTTTTCTAATAAATTTACATCAAGTGACCCCTTTTGTCAGCCTATTAATATTGGGAAAAGCTTTCTACACTTGCAATGAAGTTATCGCTACCAGCTTAAGCACTTCATTTATGATCTGAGCTACCCAATGACGTTCAATTAAAAACCTAGACTCACAATCACGCTCAAATATTGTCCGAAGCAAAAGTCTGCCCACCCGACTATTGGGCAGAGTTTTCGTTTAGTTGTATACAATTGACATTATACACTAAATGCCACGAGATAAGGTGTTAATTTAAAAAAATCAGTGTCAAAGCCACTCGGACGTTTTTTGAGGAATTTTTCTTAGAGATTGGGTGTCTAGTTTTATATTGAACGTCATTGGAGCTACCTTAAAAATACACGAGCTTCCCGAAACCACGTTCAGATACTCAAACACGGGGCGTCAAATAATTACCCTTATTATTTCATTATTGTTACTGTTACATTTAGAATTCAGATAGATATTAACACTGGATCACGTGCGAAAACTCCCCCGCACCGGTAAATGTATCGGTTGGTTTAGCAATGTGGCTATACTTCTAAATATATTGGACACCAGTTTTTAGATAAGTATGTAGACGGATCGATAGATAGATACGATAGGACGCAGACGTTGTTTGACGCAATAGGCTGGACTGAAGATGGCTGAATATCGTAAACTCTCACATACATTAAAAATTAAAATTGAATGTTCTCTATTCTAATATAAAATAAGGTGTGTCCGTGTCTCATATGATGTGTCCACGCCAAATTAGTTAAATATAATTAACGAATAAATACGATGCGACATAATTAAAAGAACGTTAGTTAAAGTTTAGTAGAAGGAAAATCGAATCTCATCTCGATAAATTGCATCATATCAAAAGTCAGCTACCTTTTTAAATATTACATCCTACCTACTTAAACTGTAATATAAGACTGTTTATAGATTGTTTGTCATAACAATGAACAGTTTTCTGTCATTTTTTTTTTCGACATTTTCAAGGTTGATTCTAGATTTATTTTAGAAAAAACACACATTTACGCGCTCCCAATATCAAGATTTAACATTCCGTTAATTAACAATCGATGCTCACTGATCATTACTTGCAGATTAAACTTTTAATGCATAACATGAATACTAAAGACTAGCTCGTTGAAGTATGCAGATGCGGTGCACTAATTTACACAGAGTGCGCAATGCTGTGGAGCCATAAAACTCGACGAGCAAACATTTAAAAGCAGCTTAATAAAAGCTGGGCACACATTAAATGTAAGGACAGAGATTAAATTAAGAGCATTTTTCTAGGAAAATCTATTACGAAACAGGCTATTTCAACTTCGAATCTGAAGACAGTAGCGGTAAACAAGCATGTTAAGATTTTTAATGATTCGAGCTTTTAAATGAAGAATATCGTTTATAGGGAATATATGCGTTTAAAGTTTAGGGTTTCATAAAGCTTCTCTGAATGCGGGCTTAACAATAGTTAAGTAGATAAAGACATGGAAAGTTTTTACAATGAGGTCAAGTGAAGCGTAAAAAATGGAGCAAAAGGCTGATACAACAATGATGGATGGTGTAGTGATTAAGATTGTCTTGTCTTCGTTAGTCTTAATGTGTCGTTCGGTCGGAACTTCAATTCGATCGAGGGAACCCCGCCTATCGTAGGAGGCGACTGAAAGTCTGCTGACTGTACGAGCTCCGATACAGCGGTTAACACGACAGTTACTAACGACTTTGTACTGTCGTTTAGACGTCGAGTATAACAATAATAGAAGTCTTAGTACGCGACTAAATATTGCATCTAACAAAAGCTAATTTGGTTCCAAACGAGTCTTCAATACGGTTAAAATAAGCAGCAATATTTATAAGTTTTGCATTGGCGAAATTTAAGAAATGCAAGCAAGCAAGCATTGATCATTTTATCATCTGATAATTACCAATCTGGGTTCCTACTTTTTAATCGACATAAATCGACACTGTTAATGATTGGCGCATTTTTAAATGTGCAGCAAATTCGAAGTGCTTGGTCCCAAGCTTTATAACGAGCAATAAAGGCGATGTACAATTAAGACACTGCTATCGACACCCGGCCTCTAATTAAATTAACGCCAGTTACTGGCCAATTGCGAGATTTGAGCTGTAAATTCGACCAGATGTCGACGGCACAGCGCGGGTGTCATCTCTACTATTTATAGCTTGTTCAATCGAACTTTAGATTAACTCCTCCGCTTTCGCTAAGTAAAGTAATTGAATCGTACGAGGTATCGATGGTCTAGCGTAAGTTCAGTAGATTTAACCCAGTTCATTCCGACTTGATTTAGTTGTTCCAAGTTTATTTCATTTTGCAAGAGCAGATGTAGTTGCAAGATAAGACTGACAGCGAATTTATTCTCTCTGTTAAGTTAAATAGGAATCATTTCTTGTTTAAATGGTTGGAAATTAAAATAGTTTGATTTTGTGCTGGTTCAGATACTTACTATTCTAAGATATTAACAGAATTTATTATTTTAGAATAATTTAATACTCTTTACTGCACTGTGGGTCGAATGGGTTAAATTCGTCGCCGTACTCGTATCAGGTCTTGGATTAAACACTCCGGGGCTGGACAAAATTAGTTTCAATAAAATCATTTATTTTTCAAACAAAACTCCATTGTGTAATTTAAAAGGGTTTAATCGATTTGGTTAATTACCAAAGTAACAATGACTAAGTTGTCAAGCAATTGGAAATTCAAAGGATCATACTAAAAATCTCGCTTTTCGCAACAAGATAATTAAGAGGGCTATTACAAATTTTCACTCTGCGAGAATAGGCATTTGACATGTTTTGACAACTCATTGGTCACGTGACCACAATACTGTGTTGAAATAACGACCAAACCATTATGATACTTTTCCCAAGTTTTGTTGTTTTGTTTCTATGGAATAATCGTTATCGCTATACCCGCACATTTGTGCCATGGATCTAGTAGGTGAAGAAACAGATTATAATATGAAGATGATATCATAAATGAGACAGATAATATTTGTTAAAAATTAAATTTATTTTATTACCTTGTCATTTATCTAGCAAAGGACGTATTTCGTTTTAGATAAAAGTTATAGCTTAGATTAGAATAAAACTTATGACAATTTACATGGTTAGTATAAAACACCATAAAGTAACTAGGTATTTTGGTGTGAAAAAGCATTAAAAAGACAGTGTTTTTATTACAGAGTCAAACGAGGCCAAACGTTTGTTTAGATTAGAATACTATATGCCTAAATGGCATCGATTTTCGAGAGTTGACTATTTCTGGGAGCAGACACTCTCGTAGTAAAAGCGTGTCAATTTGGGTAACATCTCGATGTTACAAAAGTTATCGTTCCGTGGAACTCTAACTACATTCATTAATAGTCCGGACCAGTCCAAACTGCAAAAAGGCAGAACTACGTAATCTGTCACCTGAAACAATTATATTTATTAATAAAATATGAAAATAGAATAACAGCTTCAAAATTCTTGGGTTCATTCATACTTACATTCTCAGATTCTGTTTCTATCGTCCTAGCATTTATCTCCTCAAGTTCTGCTATTGGCGGTTCGTCTATATTAATTGAATTTTTTTTGTGTTTTGTGTTTTTCGACCCATGCTGAAAATAACGAAATGAATATTAAGAATAATTTAACAACATAAAAAGCTTTGTAAACTCAAATAATTTTGACAAAACAACCGACCTCAAATTGCACATGTGGCACAAAAAAAAAACTTTTGGACTTCTACTACAATAATAATATTAACTGGTAAATGCTTGAATAGTTATTAAAATTACCGAAAGCGGTATTTGTTTTTCCAAATCAGTCATCAAATAATATCTGCCTATATTGCCGAATATGTTCGGATGGCCATCTGCGGTCTTCTTATTTAGTTCTACCACACCAAATGATACTTTCTGAATGCAAATGCTTGATTTGTAGCTAAAAATATTAAAATCTTTGTAGGTATGTGCCCCTATAATGTTTGAGAAGTTCCCTTAGTTCCTCGGGGATCCCGTCATCATAACTGGATTGTAATGACAACGGGACCAATATGGACTTAAATGTTTCTAAATGAAAAAAAAAAAAGAAAACGGTTTATAATTACAGAGTTCTGAGGTAACAACAGACGCGACCAGACGCGACGACGCGACGTGACGATTTGAAGAGTAGCTGTCCAATTATTATTATTTTCAGAGATCAACTCTTTCTTATTATTATTTCAAAAAAGAGCAATCCATTTAATACAATGTGTGAAAATTTCGGAAAACAAATGAATGTCGGGAAAACGTTGTTTATTGATATGAAGAAAGAAAAAACAGGTGCAAGCGATTTTCGACCTTATCGTCATTTACCAAAATAACGGATTTTAATGAACCAGCAAAGATAGTCAACAAGCGGTTGCGAAAAAGCTACAAAATTTTAAATGTCAATAAGGTTGAAAATCGCTTGCACCTGTTTTTTTTACTTCAAATAAATAGACAAACAAGAAAAACAGATGCAAGCGATTTTCAACCTTATTGACATTTAAAATTTTGTTGCTTTTTCGCAACCGCTTGTTGACTACCTTTGCTGGTTCATTAAAATCCATTATTTTGGTAAATGTCGATAAGGTCGAAAATCGCTTGCACCTGTTTTTCTTACTTCAGATCAATAAACAATGTTTTCCCGACATTCATTTGTTTTCCCGACATGCATTTGTTTTCCGAAATTTTTGAAATAATAATGATAATATAATTGGACAGCTACTCTTCAAATCGTCGCGTCGTCGCGTCTTGTCGCGCAAAAAAATACTCTCAAAAACAAGTCCGCATTCGTACGGTACATAATATATAGGCATCTACTGGGGTAGCCCTTCCTACCTATCTAAATAACCAGTAGGGGCAGTCGAAACTTTGCCCCTACTAGGGGCAGACGGAACTAAAAAGTTTCGACTGCCCCTACTGGTGGCAGACTTAGTAGAGGCAGTCCGGAATAATCCCTACTAAGTGATAGTGGGTACTTTATTTTGTCAGTGATCAACTTACGAGTTGTTTATAAATCAACATTTGAGAAAAACTTTATGGAGGCCCTTATTTTGTTTTGAGTAGGAGATTCAATATAAAACAAACACTAAAAATAATTATACTTACGTGATGAAAACTTGGTAGTCGCAGTATACACTGACGCTCGCTCGATCGTACTAGCGCGAAAAAATTCGACATAGGTCCAACGCCGAGAGCGCTCCGCGCAGTACTGAGTTCGGACGGCCAGCGCATCGCATTTTGTAGTAATTTTGCAGTTATATGAATGTTATTATCAAAATAGGATAATAAATTAATGGTTTAAAATTATAAAATCTTCATTCCTCATGATGTAACAATTATTTTGGTATATATTTTGCCTAATTGTGTTGTCGTAGAAAGGAGAAATTCACAGTTAACTTAAAGCGATTTTCGAAGATTTTTGCTTTAGGACTAGATGTTTTTTTATATATAAAACCAAAGATATTTAAAAATCCCAGGCCGCTAAGAACTATACGACTATATAAGAGATAACATTCTATTTTTTTTATTTAATTTGCTCAGAACAGTAGTTCAATCCAGGAGCTTAAAAATGTGCCTTCGCGCATTTTATGAAAATCTTTCTCTGCAATTTTGGGTTCAATTAAAAAGTTAAGCAAAATTTCGAAAAAGCAAGGCCGCTACAAACTATTCCAATAGATACTCTACACTATTTAATAAGTCATTATTGTTAATGTATTTTTGTTTCTGAGATCGATAACGCCAAAGTTGGCCATTTTATGCAAAAATCACAGTCGAGATGTCATATGACTCTTAATACTCATTTTCTTATTTACCTCTCTAGAAGCTCCTTACGCTAGACCACAGGCCTTGAAAGTCATTAACCGTCGCACGAGACACGTAATTGGGAACATTAACAGAATTGATCTGTTAGTTGATTGGAATTAAACCCCCGTGTACATTTTCTTTGATACCTTCAAGGCTGAAATTATTAAGAAATCTATAGAAAATGGTTTCTAAAATAGCCGCGATAGACGTAATGTAATGAATGACAAATTAATAGTTGTTCACTGTCTTGTGCTGGATTGGGATGTACCTAAGTACGTACCTATGTGTTCAATTTCAATATCGCGAAATTAAAATTACTTTTGGATATAAGTAAATGTTGTTTCCATAGATAAATCAACACTATAAAAACAATAGGACCTGGTGTGGTAAATACTAGGCCCCTTAATTATTTCTCGCTGCGTCGTGTGTCAAACTGATGCTCTGCCCTTTACATGCCCTTGCCACATTACCTAATATTCGAAACCTACTCTAGACTTAGTGAATCACGCCTATAGTAGATATCAGACACGTGGCAAAACTTGAACCGGCACGTTGAACAAGAGGTACACTTGACTGCGCAAATGTTTTAGAAACTTAGCACGTACTCCAATGATTGATGCTCCAATTGATTTGCGTAGGTTAGTTACAGTTAGCGAATAGCTAGAAACGAAGCTGAGAAAGAAAGATACAGAAAGCTTGCTTTCTTGAAGAGTGCAACGTACGGCATGCACCATTAACTTTGGTTCCAGGCCGCGATCATCTGCATCGGCTGATAAAGGCAGGGTTGCTATCGATCTTTTTTTATTATATTGATTATTACGAAGTTCCATGGCATCCTTGTTTACTTTGTTCAGCAACTGCTCAACCAACTGATTTGAAAATAGTGCAGGCACAGGGTTTCTAACGAAGATCTAAGTTTGCTGGAGTTTGTGGCTTATTACTACAGGTATACTTATGCCAGATCTTACTTGTATCCATAGTTATGTATGTATGTACACAATTACCTTCGCAAAATCAGAAAGTGCTTACAAGACCTACGTACGAGACTAACGTCAACACTTGAGGAAATCAGGCCTACGATCAGGTTACTTTCAGGTGTATGGGCGTGGATTGGCATGACAACCAGAGTTGTCAAGCCAATCCACGCCCACACACGGTCAATTCGGCTAGATCCAATCGATCGCTTTAAGCTGATTTGACGATAGGCTTGATGGTGTATGGCCAGCATTCAATGACGTTCAATTAAAAAACTAGACTCACAATCACGCTCAAATATTGTCCGAAGCAAAAGTCTGCCCACCCGACTATTGGGCAGAGTTTTCGTTTAGTAGTATACAATTGACATTAAACACTAAATGCCACGAGATAAGGTGTTAATTTGAACGAATGTGTTAATGTCATCAGTGTCAAAGCCACTCGGACGTTTTTTGAGGAATTTTTCTTAAAGATTGGGTGTCTAGTTTTATATTGAACGTCATTGCCAGCATTATATAATTCAGGAACGCTTTTCCATTCTTACTTTAAAAAGGAAAAGATTTCAAAGAATTTCGAGTCTAATACATACGGATACGAGACTTTACATCTTGCAGAGATGCAACCCTAACATCCGTGTGATGTGATTTACGTGCACTCGTATGCAGTGTGTGATGCATCGCGACGAAATCAGCACCGTTAATATATTTAAATATTGCTCACACGGGACTATTATTCAAATCAGCGGCAATACACTGTTGTTAAGTTGAATAATAGCATAGTTATTAGAATCGTTTGGTGTTACTTCACGCTCTGTCACTTTCGTTCCAATATCATTTCGATTATTATGAATTACACTTCTATTTGGATTTCAACTCGGACTAGATGAACTGTTTTGGTTGTGGGATGTAGACAGTAATTTACGCACATTATACGCGAAACATAATACAGACTCAAACAAAATGCTCGGCTTTGAGTTTACACGTCAACATTCGTCATTCTCATACCATATTTTATCATTTTGCATAATTGTTACTGGCGTGTCTGGCTTGTTTAAGCATAAAGATATAGATAATCTAATTAACATGCTTTACCTCTGGTTTGTGTTACTTATGTTCAACCTGTGGTTACTCACCGCGAGTAACATTTAGCCCGCAAGTCGTGCGGGGGTTAATAAATGAAATTCCATTGTAAGTACGTACATAATGCTATGTGTATGATATAAACTGAGTGTTGGTAACTACTACACGTGTTTATAACATTAGTGTTGCCGGTATGAAATAAAATAGCTTTCAAACGAGCAAATGAAACTACATATTTATATTAAATCTATGTTGAATAGAGTACGAATTAAGAATTTTCAATTCAATATCTTAATGCACATCCTCTTTTCTATAAACAAGACATTTTAACGTTTTAAAACGTTAAAAAATTATATCCAATCATAAAACTGGGATGAATTTAATAATAAGCCTTTTAGTGGTAGCCATTAACGCAACATTTGCGTTTATTTATAATATGCTACTCGGCGAAAATACCACGAAAATGATTTCATGGGTCGGTAGGTATTTTATGTAATCCAACCCACTTCTTCACGCACGATATAATTTCTCCTATTTCATAATCATGAATTGTAGATTTATCGAATTGATTTCAGTGTTACATTTCCAACGAATCATGACGTTTATTTTTAATAGATTTCTACAAGGATGGATGAAGTGCTCAGTTCGTTTCTTTTTAAATATTTCTCTAAATTTTGTCAGCTATTTTAAATCTTTTGGGTCATGCGTGGCATACATAATATAAAAATTCTCCAAACATTTATTCGTTATTTATATTTATTGAGCAATTCGTTTACTTTTTCGTGACGAATTTTACAAGAAGCGTGCCAAAACTTCGCTAGTGACCCAGTTTTAATATTAACCGTTTATTAAGTTAAAGACGTTCGGTAGGTATGTTTTCGCACAGGATCAGAACATCCCTACGTTTAACCACGAGTGCTTTGCTAGCTACGACACTATGTGCTTTTAATTAAATAAGCTTTATCTACATCCATACCATAATATGTCTATTTTATATTCAGGAGCGATGAGCAAACGCCCTACATTTAGATATAAGTATCTGTGGCTGCATTGAAATGTTTACATTTTAGTGTCGGTAACCGACACTTTAATTACGTTCAAATTTCGAACGTCTTCTTTAAAAGTAAAAATTAATAGGTTTTTTCGATTATCGAATTAGTCGATTAGTAATTTTATGTTCCATTCCTATACATTTAATTCGATGCTGAAATTATAACAATCGATTTGAGAATCGAAATCAACTCGAGTCTAGATTGTTTATGGATTTTAAAAACTACAAACGTCATTTATTCAAATTGACCTACAAATTATGACATGATTTTGTACTAATTTGCTCATCGATCCTGACTATAAAATAGACATATTATCGTATGAATGAAGATAAAGTTATGTATGTGACTGTACATAATTAGTCATTAAAATACTCATGTGATTCTTTTATGAAACTCACTTCGTTCGTTTCATAAAACCACATTCGTATTTTAATGACCCTCATTATGCAACAGTCACATAAATAACTATTATATGTGATAATTTTATATACTGAATTTTAAAACCTACCTAATATATTATTTCCAATAAAGCCAATATACATTTTAATGGGTCACTTCGAATCGATTTTTTTGGGAAACATGTGAGTGCTGCATGTAATAAAGAGGTGAGATTAAGATGAGTAAATAAATAATAGTACAAGTGGCTCTACACCGTCAATATTCGTTTAGGTATTTGATCTTAAGCGAATACGTTACAAAAGTCATGGATTGATTGATTTTATATGTAGAGTAGATAGAAGTGAAATTTTTCCAAAAACACCTCCTTGTAAAAAAGTTATTAAAATAAAAATGTTTTAAAACATTTTCATTGAGTGTACGGTTGAATTCACAATTTCTAAAGAACCCGCTGCAATTTTGTTTATGACGGAATGTTATGTGTACTGCGAAACGGAACTTCTAATTGGACTTTTTTACGCTTTTCAATGTAAAATTCAGCTGCAAAGAACTTGGGCAGCGTTAGTTTAGGGAATCTGAATTAATGATGTTAAATCGCGGCCGGTGAGGCGCTTGTAATAATTTATGCGCAATCATGTCCGCCTCGGTGGGTTGGGTTTGTGTATTGTCATTTGGGAGGAGTTAACAACTTAATTTTCTTAAAGAAAACTAGATATAAAATATCAATCAAAATTTCAACCTTTTGGTAGTGTGCTGCAGGTTAGGTTTAACAATGTGAATCTAGTCAGCAGGCTATATTCATAACGAGTCTTCATAACTCGAGGGTGGAGAATCTGTAAGCAAGATTATGACCACTGAAAAAGGATTGTTTTCTTATTCGTTACTTCTTTTACGACTATCATCATAACAAATACAAATCTTCAATTCAAGAAAACGGTAAGGCAGATCATCTTAATTTAGATCAACAGCAAGGGTTTCTTGTCTCAAAGATCACATATCACCACTTTCATCCCATCAAGCAACTGAGGCAAATGCTTACCATACAGGTTTAATGACTGCCAAAAAGAACATAATACGGCAGGTGTTGTCCAAAGAATGTCGGTCGTCCGTCATTCAGACCTTAATATTCACAAAGAAGGCAGTACAGATGCATACACGTTATAAAGACATCCAAACTTGAACCTTATGGCATTCACTTAAGATGTGTAGACTGCATCACTGCAATCTGTATTCGTTGCACCTGCTATCTTGCACGTCAGGAAGGTGCAGGGCAGGTGCGACAAAGAACGAGTTATAAGCTATCGATATTTCTCCTTTTGATTTAGAATTTTAATCGAGATCTTAATGAGTGTCGAGTTGAACGTGATATGGGAATCATTGATAGGTGTTTTATAAATACCGTTGATTATGATTATGCGTTCTTAATCAGATGAAGTGACGTAGGATTGGTTGTTCAAGATATGAATGACATTAATTAACAGCTGTAAGACAATGACGTTCAATATACAACTAGACACCCAATCTCTAAGAAAAAATCATCAAAAAACATCCGAGCGGCGTTGACACAGATGACATTAACACCGTTCCTGGTAGTCATATCAAGCCCAGGGACGCTGCCGACGGCGATGCAGGAGCGCGGGGGGGTTTAGTGGGTATTCTCCGTGCAACAGTATTTCTTAAGACTGGGGCATGAAGCTGCACTGAGTCCCACACACGGCTCGCCTTCCCCAGGCGGGTTATGGTGCGTAAATGCATTACCCTCCACAAAAAAAAAGATGACATTAACACATTCGTTCAAATTAACACCTTATCTCGTGGCAATTAGTGTTTAATGTCAATTGTATACAACTAAACGGAAACTCTGCCCAATAGTTGCGTGGGCAGACTTTTGCTTCGGACAATATTTGAGCGTGAATGGGAGTCTAGTTGTATATTGAACGTCATTGGTGTAAGAAATTAATTTTAGACATTACGACTATTACGAGTACCTATTTGATCAATTAAGAAAGCCCCAACGGAGGCAGCAAATATTTTTTTCTTGCTATTATACGTTCGTAATAAAACTAATGAACGGGAATTACCTATCATACATTTAGAAAATATTTTTGATTGTGAGAAAATATTAGTGTATACTTTAATGATGTTTTCACAACTTTCATAAGTTATTGTGCATTTAACCACTCAATCCCGAACCGGCACTCGGGTGCCGCGTAACAATAGATTTTCTATTGTGTCTGGTAATCCGGGGCTTGAAAGATTAATAAGCATAAAATTGAAGCATTTGGTTGGTGGAAATGTTTTCTAGTTAGACAATTCGCTTATCTAAGTCATTATTATATTACTGTTGAAATATCTGAAATCAGTATTAAAGATTTGACCCTACGAGTATTGCTTTATTTTATTGAGTATTCGATTACCTAAATATTAAATTTAACCGATACTAATGTAGATTCTTGAAAAGTCACGTTCAAAAGTGCACTATTTTAAACTGATAACAGATTTAAAACAGATTCGCCCTTGTACTCAGTCTATTCCAATACTTGTTTGTAAAACCGTAAAAACCGTATAGCTCAAGATTCAAACTAACCAGTGTTTATAAAACTCGGTATCCGTATTACACGCGCCTTCCTGGACCGAGCGACCCGAGATGTTTGTCCTTAACCTACTGGCCTCTTATCGATTTGTACGAAATCCTGTTACCAGATGCAATCCAGAAGGGACATTATTTGAAAAGTCAACTCTGCTCATTGCGTCTAGCAAAAAAGAAATTGTTTGAAGCTAGAGGTCTATTATATTGAAATAAGTGCTTATACTGAATAACGGAAAAACGTCGAATTGGTTTAGAATTTGGGTAAATAAAATCAGTCACTTTTATGATCTGTCAGAAAGAAATTACCTATTCCATTTCATCCGATAAAAGTGTAACAAGATTACGATGTTATGCTTATTATAATTTATAACGTAATCTGACAATGATGATAAGTTATCGTATTAAAAATTGCATTTTAATTGGTAAACAACCATCAAGTGTTAATAAAATATCTACCTGTAGAAAATAAATAAACTGACAGCAAAAATCCGAGAAACAAGATTACGAGAGACAGTAAGCAGCACATCAACCTACCCTAATTTGTCAAATTCATAAATGTTTTCTTTCTTTCTTTCATAAATAAAACATGTTATTCCAGTTAATCAGAATTCACTTACATGCAATCATTATTAATGAAGCTTCCGTGTAACTTCAAGCGCTGTGCCAAAATCGTCTTATCTTTGTAAGTAATAAATTAGGTCACGTCTCTAAGTTTACCGAGACTATTCGTATGCAGGAAACGCTCCGGGGTCTAGCCCGGGTAATAATCTCGGAAGTATCCCATAATATAGCAAATACTAAGTAGTGTTGGCCTATGCAATGTAGTCTATCTTCCTTCAATATAGCCCCCCGACGTAATTTATTTTTGAAGTGAAAACTTCTTTAGCGGCGTTGTACACTTTTTTTGTAATGGGTAAAAAATGTAAAACTCGCGTCAGGTGTCACGTAACTGATCGAAAATTCGTAAGACGGACACGTGTTTTACCACCAATTTGCGAAATTTTCCTAGGGGACGCTAGCATGGCGTATACCAAAATATTTAAGTTTTCACTTCTGCCGGCACTCCCGGAGTGCAAACCGTCGTTTTTTTTTTATTAAATTGTGTTGCTAATGAAATTTCTGTAGCATCAGATAACAGTATGATGCAAATGTAAAAAGAGAGTAAAAAAATATACCCGTTACTTGTAAATGATTGGGAGTAGCATTGCGGTCCCTCACAACCACGTTCACTGGCTTCAATGTCTGTATCGGAAATTCCATTTAGTACCTATTTGCTCGGTGGTATTAACTATCTATCATGTTGCAAAACATTAAACAACCCGTGTGGACTTTCCTAATAAGGAACTCAATCGGACCTATTGTAACGATCTTTGAATACGTGGTTGCAAATCGAATCGTGCGTCATTTGCGACGTCTCTTTCTAACTATACGCGTGGAAATGAGAGGACCGGGAATACGCATATGGTTAGTTTAACAGCTGACTATTAAAGTTTCCTTGATGTGTGTTATCGTTCATGACCAAGTTAGACCAAACCATTTTTTTATTTAGGTACAAGCCAAAAAAGAGCTTGATTATGCGTCTTGGAAAATCAAAGACAAGATTAAGACAAGTCAGAAAATAAAGATTTGAAAATATATGAAATGAATGGTAAAACAAAAGATATTTACCATTATTATGTCACGACTCAAGCGTTATTCACAATTTTTTGCTAATGACATGAAAATAAATTGAATTTCCGATCATAGCAAAATTATTACATAATTAGTTCCCGAGGGAAGTTTGATAAAGGTTTTTATCGCGAACTAAATGCTACGCAGAGCATAATTAATTAGAACATACAAAAAAGGAGAAGACCAATTTTGGGCCCAACGATACAGACATGAAACATATACTAAAAAAAACTATATTTTTTTTTAGATCAGCGTATTTGCGTTTTACCCTCAATTTCAATGGCCAACAGCAAAAAAAATGGATTTTTATGATTTCATTACATTCAACTGGCTTTATAAACGCCAATTTCATTAGTATTATTTTCGACTATCTTTCTAAATGCTCTGATGACAATAAAAAAACGAGTTACAGTTTTAATCGATTTAATCTTAATCGATACTTAAATATATATAAATACGGTGGCTTTTTTTTGGCATACTACTAAATAATTTTTTTCTTATAAGTTATAACAGTTACTTGATAATTAACACGTTGACTGTCCATGACCCACATGTGGGTCATTTTGGGTGGGAACGAGACGTCCGTGCCATACATGTGGGTCACCGCACTTTATATACATAATGGGTTCTTACTTCGTGGGTATAAGAGAAAAATACTAGTATTGTATATGGACGTATGCGTAAAGTTATAAGTAAAATAAAAAAGCAATGAGCCATCGAACTTTTTTTATTTTGAAAATTTAACCTTAAAAAAATAAATGATGAATTTTTATCATTAGTTCCATTATAAATGAAACTAGTTTCATTGTTGACTTGACAATAGTACCATTCACAGTTCCCTGATGAAACTACTGAGAATAATTTGTAACACCAGTCCCATCCATTTATTTTCTGGACACAATAGAACTCAATGTCAATTTTGTCGTTTAGTTCCGACCACCACTATTGCATTTGCATTTTTGACATATTTTATTAAAATTGTGCAAATTCTGGAAAACAAATGAATGTCGGGAAAATAAATGAATGTCGGAAAAAACAAATGAATGTCGGGAAAACGTCATTTTTCATAATTTTGACATCTAACGTCCACATGACACACAAGTGTGTCATAGAATTATTAGCTTGTACGTCCATGACATATATGTGGGTCATTGGAAAAAATGGGGTCTAAGGGTACTGTATTAACTTTTATGGCCTTTATGTATCTAAAGTTGTAAAAAGATAGGTATTCCAGTACATAGAAATGAAAAAGTGAATTGGACGTGGGAGCTAATTTCGATATTTTGGCTGGACAGTTAACGTGTTAATATGATTAGACATTTGCAAATGAGGTTTACTTCTTTAAACGTTGTTACAAGAAAGCGAGCCGAAAATCGATTTATACCAGTTGTGTTTTTAATCGGATATATACGGCACTATTTATTGTCTGTATTGTCAATGTCAGAAATGTCAGTGTCAGCTATTTATAATCAGTTATTTTGGATTTTGATTTTATTTCGTTTTTCGTATTCATGCGTTAGTAAATGTGTTCATTTGTATTGCTCCTGATTTTTGAAAGACCTCTGCTGACTCACGGACTCGGAAACCGATCGATTATATTTATTAAAAAAACCTTGGACATCGTTTTCTACAAACCATGAATACCTTTGAGTGAACATACAACTAGGATAACCTGATCTTGCCTATTGACGACTAGAGCGTGTTTTACGGGTATAAACATGAGCTTGTGCTGTGGAATTGTATCGTGGAATAGCAACGGGTCGTTTCAGCACAACACAATACGAAGACGCCTA
This sequence comes from Mecyna flavalis, assembly GCA_949319885.1. NCBI lineage: Eukaryota > Metazoa > Arthropoda > Insecta > Lepidoptera > Crambidae > Mecyna > Mecyna flavalis. The sequence goes on from OX439439.1 coordinate 12,223,758, forward strand.
TTGGAAGAAGAAGGATGGGCCCGACACCAAGAAAATACAACATCCCTGCCCAGTTTTTGGATACTATAATATTAATATTTTGTACTGTTGATTAAGAATAAAATATAATTAAATTAAAACGTTATGTTTTTTATACCTATTTATTTAAGAATAATATTCAGATCCTTTGCATTATTAACATGTGTGCTAGGTAGGTATGCATAAAAGGTATATGATCAATTCATAGTCAGTTGGTTGTTCTGCAGACTGCCTTGCTACCTAACAAAAGACCTGAGAATGTAATAAATCAAAACGCATGAAAATCGGTTCATCAGCTTAGGAGCTACGTCGTTGCCACAGGCAAACATACACGGGCACTATATCCCTCTTTTTGTATCGGGAGTTAATAAAAGTTCAAAAACTAGCACTTTTCTTACTAAAAATGATCATGGGTTACATAACCTCAAATATTTTCAGTAGATTATTTTACTGACTTAGCCATTGAAATTCGCAGTGAAAATAGGCCTCGTAGGAAGTTTTTAAATGAACAAAATATAGGCCAAGTTACAGCCCTGTATCGCCAGGCCCAAGATTGTATGGGGATCGGTCTTCTCCTTTGCTTGTTTGTCAATGATAAATGATATAATATTTTTTTTCTTTACCCTTCTTTTAAGTAAAGTATATTATATTACATTTACTAATAAAATGATGAAAGTAAACTTTTCAATAATATTTTGCAAATTGAAAATCAGGCAGGGTTAAAACAACTTCTTCGATAAAGCAGCGCACATATCATTAACATTTATTAGCTAGGTACTAATTTATAGAATTTATTTGATGGGAAGATAGCAAAGCAAGCAAAGAAAACAGTTGTGTTCATGCGTACGAGACGCAACAAAGAACTGTCGAGGTGAAAAACGCGCACCGTTAGAACCACACATTTAAATAAAAAGTTACTTTTATCAGAAAAATATCGTGACTCCGCTTGCGTGACTATAACACTAGTAAGCATAAATAAACCGTGGCGATTTTCTGATTCAAAACACTCAGCTATTTTCTTAAACAACACAGCCATGCGATGTTTCCTTGGTTCCCCACAAAGGAGCTTGTACCGGATCTTTAATTAAGATTTCCGTACATATACGAATTTTTTCGGCGGACCAGAAACAACTGGGACAATAGGATTATGTCTGGTGCAGTTTACTTTTATAAAATAAAGGGAGTCACTAGAGATTGCTTTCATTATTAGGTTAATTAAAGGAAAGGTCAGTAATTCTCTTCGGACCAACAAAACAAAGGGATGCTAACGTAAATTTGAATACTTGGATGATAGGACATCTAATATGATTTTAAAGGAACGTACATATACAGGAGAGTCGAGGGGTAGGCGTGACTTTAGAAATGAAACTTAATTTTATAATAAGTCTACTATTTATGGACTTTGATAAGTTCATGCTGAAGTATGTAATGCTCTAAGGCTTTTTAAACTGGCTCAACTTCAAAACCATCAGCAGCTTAGCACGTGTTTTACCGTGTTTTACCATAACATACGTGAAAAGCTTCTAACTGAGTTCATATCATTTGATGTGATGTTACTTATCATAAAATTAATACTATGAGATGTCACTGACTCCATGTAAACGACCGATATGTACTCGTTAAAATTTTAAGACAATAAAGCGTGTACACACACTTAATAAGTCAATAAATTACTCGAACAAATATAACTGGACTGAAATGAATTTATGACTTTAGAATCACATAAGGCAATTGAAGCATTGCTTGGAGCGTAGAGGATGCATCGTTATTCAAATTCTCATGACGCTTCTATGAGTTGTGATTGTTGTGAACGTATGATTGGATGATTGTCACATGTATGCGATAAACGTGGGAGGGTGTGGTGCCTCTGAAATAAAGAATGCACGAGTGGGGCTGTCGTGGTGACGTCATCCATGAATTTGATGATAGGGAACGCGGTATTCAGCACATTTGGAACATGTTAAAACTATAGTTTTTTTTATCATTTGACCTAGACCCATCAAGTTTATAATGAATATTAACTAAGTTTTATCAAGGGTCGCTATAAGATTGATTGTTTCGCAATATTAGGATGCAATTTACAGTAAAGCAATATTTTGAACTGTTTAATAGTCTAAGTAAGCGACATTAGATTATTAAAAAAAAATTAACACTACTGCGAGCCAATTTAATTTACATAAAAGTCTATTAAGGATAGATTCTTTTTTGTTACTCTATCACATTCGTTCTAGCAAAAGATTTTGTTTCCGGCATAGCAGGTAGCATTAACACGTATACATTACCTATATGCTTGTTTCATAAATTATTGTTACGATTATGTACAACTGTTACACCATAACATTATATTTAAGCAATCACGTAATTCTAAAAATAACTCTACACGCTAGTAAAACGTGAATGGAGTAAAACGAGTAGCCCATAACGTGGACGTAATCATGTTATCCTAGATCGACTTGTTAGATCAACAACCGTAAAGCCAGCTCATAAAACGCCGAGGTGGTCCCTGTTCACAATCAGCCTCTAACCAAACAGACAGGGAGCGTGTTATTGTCGGTTTTGCACCGGAAGCGAGACCAATCTGTGTGGAAGAAATATGGTCCGTCATTGCAGACTGTTGATAAATTACGCCACAAAAGCCACTCGGCAATACGTGGTTCCAAGAACCTAAACAAAGATGTCGGACGTTTAACGATAGAAGTATTCCTACTCTGTGTTTTTAAGATCCTATGCCAACGTTTTATGGATTCACGATAAAACAGCCATTTTGTTACTTTCAAAAGAAAATAACAAGTATTTTCGTATGAAAAACAAGATATTTCGCTCGTTTTTCTACTACCTCTTTGGTTCGTTTTACTGACTACAGAAAGTGTTGATATCAGAACAAATATTGAAAGCAATATTAGTTGTAAGGATTGAAAATATGACCCGTGGCCGTGGCACCATAATGATTATAAAGTTAAATATTAAAATTTGCAGAAACTAGAGCAACTTAACTTATAACTAGTTACGCGTATACGTTTTCTTTATTTAGGTATAAACTACCCTATTTCGTCCTTTCTCTACGCTTTATCAAAAATTTCGAGTGATGTTTTCGAAAAAATCTCAGCCTAACATCCATTAAAATATTACGTTTTTTTAGCTGTTTTTGTTTGGAGTAATAGAAAAATACCTTGTCATTTCGGGGCATCCGGCGACTGGGACCGCTCGACCGCAATCAACTAGGACCGCGGTCCCAGTTGCCGGATTGATTTCTAGACAGATAGCTCCGAGATTATCTATAATCGCCATCGATCTGATCGCTGATAATATACCTAGATACCTAGGGTACCTATGTCAGCACTTACACCTCTCGTCATTTGCACAATATCAACTAAGTACCTAATTGGACGTAGTTAAATTGGCTCTACATTTGCTTGCAGGGTCTTTTCACTTCTATACTTTGAAATTTTCTATGGAGGAGGATTAGCTCTCTTTAGCACGGCCGTTTGACTCAAAGTAATAAAATTGGTGCGTTTGTTATATCTGTGGTACAGGGGGCCAACCTCAGATGACATTTCGTAATCTGTGGTCGTAACCCCTCTCCCCCGCCAGCTCGCTTAAGGTCTGCTGACATGCTTTGACAGAGTGAGATAGTCTTATTGAGATTCCTGTAAGAGGAAATAGAATAGAGAAGAGTTCAAACTTCAAATCAAACTGAATCAAACTGAGCAAAAAAATCATTAAAGTGCCAAAGAAATTAAAGGTTTTATGGATTACTACCTAAATTAATATGATTTAATCGAATGTGGAACGTTTGTGTCTAGCATACAAAATGGTAGAGTGTTCAATATTTGGCTTCAAAAGCAACAATCAAAGAAAAAAGCGGGTGTTACATTTCATACGTAAGTACACTGTTTTATAAATTTTGATCACGTATTTCTTTCTCAAATCTCACAGGAACCAAGTTTCTGCGCTAAATCATTAGTTATATCATCAAAAACTTGATAAATGGGAAATATCTAAAAATTATTTCTAAATATAACCTCTAAAACATCTGACATGCAAACCGGTAAAATAATTGCTTATTATTAAAAATTTACATCAGAAGCCAGCATAATAATTATCATAGATAGACATCTACTGAAATTTTATTAATAATTAGTAGATTCATAATTCGATTTCCGGATGCCTAATGAAAATGAAAGGAAAAATTTCCCCAAAATTACCCCATATTTCAGGGAATTTCAAGCGATTTGTTGTTTCCAGATTTCCGACTGATGATAAAACTCGTGAGAAATGGATTTATGCAACAGGAATACTATTAATAACATTTTGAAAGGGACTGACGTGTTTACAAAGGAGAAAATTACCAAATAATATGCAACAGAAGGATTAATTATTACAAAAAGAAATTGAAAAATAAATCAATTAATAAGTAATTAACTTGTTTTATTTTGTTTTTCACCTAAATAGTCTTCTTAAAATGATCTTTTTTGGCTCAAATTTGAAATAAAAGGGAATTCATGTATCGGGTATATGAAATTATGAATTCCCTTTTTATTTCAAATAGGGTAATCCTGCAAATAATACACCAAAATAAATAAAGTGGCTGTTTGAATAGAATGCCTTTGCATTTGACACCACCACAATTTAAAAAAAAAAGAGCTGTCATATATCACTGGCCGGGTGGATCTACGTAGAATGTTATTTTTGATAAAAAATTTAGATTTTTTATCAACCCACGTGCAGAGCTTCAGTACAATATAGGATCTATAGTTTTCAAGATTCTAAGCAATTGTATATTAAAAGCACACAAATCCGACCTATACTAATCAAAATATTGACAAAAGAAGAAAAAAATACGTTCAGAATAATGACTGCGTATTAGGAAAATGATATTTCTGTAAAGAACAATGACCTGTGTTGATAACAATGACAAACTTATAAATGTTTTTGAAATATCAGGAATAAAACCCAATTTTGTAGGAAACATGATTTTAATCATGAGTACCTAGTAACAATCTGTTGTTTTTAATTTATATAATTTCCTAACCTTTCGCCCGCGGCTTCGCCCGCGTGAACTGGACGTTATCCCGCGGGATTTTTATAAATTATAGCCTGTGTTATTCTGATGTATACTATATTATTGCCTCAACCGCTATGTCCCTGCATTGTAAAACTGTTATCTTCGAAAATATTCATTTAAATTACATGCTTTAAAGGGCCACATTGATCTATATTCTTCTTCTTCTTTGTCGTCACACTCTTGGCAGAGTGGTCGTCACATCAGGGGTGGTAGCAACCTTTACAATCCGCCACCACTCATCTCGTACTGTAGCTCTTCTTGTGCATTCATGGAGTGGACCATTGAATGTAGCCTTGACTTGGTCGGTCCATCGCATCGGTGATCTACTGCGCGCTCTAGCGCCTTCGACTCTCCCCTGCACCACAAGTCGCTCCATAGAGATCTATGAAGACAGATGTCTTCTCGACGTATGATATGTCCAAAGAAAGTGAGAATACGACATTGGACGATGGAAGAAAGACGCTGTTTGATGTCGAGTTCTTGGATGATTGAATCGTTGGTTTGGAACTGTGTCCAAATAGTATAGGTACCAAGCAGGTACCAAACCCATAGCCATCATAACCTCTGTATTTGGAAAGGCTTTTGAGCGGATAATCAACTCCCAACTTGTCCGCTAACTAGAAGATCATTACTACATGACCGACACTATAGTTTCAGACCAAAACGGTCCACGGGTGATCTTCTAGCTTACGTATCGCACCTCTGGGGGGAGGATATGGAGAAGCATGGTGAATCTATGGCTATTAGCCTGGATATTGCCAAGGCTTTTGACCGTGTTTGGCATCGCTCGCTTTTTTCCAAGCTTCCGGCATATAGTCTGCCAACTCGCTTATTATGCGACTGGATTGCGGGATTTCTGGAGGGTCGCAGGATTCGTGTCCTCCGTGATGGACGCGCTTCTCGCTTCCTCCCAATAAATTCCGGAGTGCCTCAATGCCTGTCGCCGACTTTGTTTCTTCTGCATATCAATGACATGTTATCACTAGGTAATATTCATTGCTATGCGGATGACAGCACTGTCCACGCACGATATTTCGGAAGACTTGCGGCTAAACAGACCGAAACCGAGGAAAACAGGAATCTTCTTGTCGCCGAGCTTGACGAGGTCCTGGACCGCATATCCAAATGGGTTGCCAGCAATCTCATCGAGTTCAATGCCAAGAAAACACCTGACAGGTGTGTTTGTTTTCTGCAAATCTTCTCCTTTTCTTTCCCATTCCACTCTTCAGATCACGCCCTTACCAATACAGGATAGCCTAAGCATCCTTGGCATCGATGTTCGTAGCAACTTGAACCAACGGGAATAATATATCAAGAGCGTCATCAGAACAGCTTCCCGTAAACTCGGAATGAACAGTATGAGACGATTTTTCTCTCCGGTGCAGCTTTGTCTCTTATACAAGGCACAGGTTCGCCCGTGTGTGGAATATTGCTCTCATCTCTGGGATGGTTCCGCAAAGTACTAATTGGAGGCCCTCGACAGGTTGACGACGTGATATCCGTATTGTCGATAATCAAGAAGTGACTAAGACCCTAGAACCTCTTCAGTTACGTAGAGACGTTGCTAGTCTTAGTGTTCTCTACCGTCTCTATAATGGGGAATGCTCTGAAGAGTTATTCCAACTCATCCCGTCCTCCCCTTTTCACTCCCGAACAACACGCGCCGGACTGCGTTGCCATCCCCATACCATCCAGACACTGGTGGCCCGTACCAAGAGGTATAGTTCCTCTTTTTTGCCCCGTGCCATTAGGTCATGGAATGCCCTTCCGGCTCATGTGTTTCCTTCCTCCTATAATCCAGGGCTTTTTAGGCGGGGCGTGAAGCGGCATCTAAGCAGGCCTTCAGGGTGAGGGTGACTGGCTCAATGGGTACTTTGTTCTATTGAGCCAGTCAGCCTTAATTTTTATTTTATTTGGACCTCACTTCCGCTTACCATCAGGTGGAGTGAGGTCATCCAGACTGCTCCCATATAAAAAAAATTCAGACCGATATCAAGGCTAACTTGCTCCATTTTACTCAACAGGGATTATCTTTAATATTGCCGAATTTGCCGATGCTTGTTGCAAATAGGGTTGTGTCATCTGCATACTGCAAATTTTAAATTCTATAACCTCCAATTGTGATTCCGTCTGACCAATTCTCGAGTGCTATTCTCATAATGAATTCTGTGTAGGTGTTAAACAGCAATGGTGATAAAATGCAGCCCTGACGGACCCCGGCACTTGGATGAAAGTGATTTGACGACACGTCGTTCGTTCTCACCGATGCTGTTCCTTCTTCATAAAGCTTCCAAGAAAGGTGCACCAGATGTTTAGGTGTTCCCATAGCCAGGAGAGTCTCCCAAAATACTGGCCACCTCACTGAGTTGAACGCCTTTGAGAAGTCAACAAAGCAAATATAGGTCGGCTTGTTGAACTTTCTGGCTTTTTCAATGATCTGGCGCACATTCAGAATCTTCTCACGAGTACCCCTCCCTTTCACAAAACCAGCCTGTTCAGGAGAAATTTCCTTAGATTTATATGCAGTAGAATTTTACTTGCATGTGAAATTAAGGCTATTAGGCGGTAGTTACTGCATATTTTAGTGGAGCCCTTTTTATGTAGAGGTACGAAGACTGTGTGAGTCCACTTCGGGTTCAGATTCCTGATTCCCAAATTTTGTTACACAGGGTATGAAAGATATCGACACCATACTCCCCTGATGCTTTGATGGTTTCAATTGGTATGGCATCTCTTCCTGTAGCTTTTCCGCTTTTTAGTCGCCTGATAGCGACCCGAACTTCGTCCCTCAATACATGTACTCAGTACATGGCTCTTTTTCTTCGTCATGGGCTCTGTCAGGAAATAGTTGTGAGCATGAGGATCTCCAAACAAAGACTGACAGTCCAGGTCCTTCCAGGTTTCAGATATTGCATCTATTTCAGTCAGTAGTTCGCATTGTGGGTTCTCTAATATCCCATGTTTTAGAAGAAAGGGTTTTGGTGATGGATCTTATTATTTGATGCAGGTCGCCTGTTTGGTGACTATCAGCATGTAGCAGCAATACGTGATAGGTTAGTTTCATAGCGATATCAAGGAAATATTACTGTAAAAAGAAATAAAATCATTATTCTCAACGCAAGTCATTGTCATAAACAACATTTGTCATTATTCTCAACCAGCGTCATTGTCACCTTCATCAAGATTTAGAACAATGACGTTCAGACAAATGATGAATTTGAAAAGGACAAGTCGAAACACGTCTAAAAGGCGTGGCAGCTAGTTAATGTTATGATTACGTTATTAAACACTTGTATCTTTATTCTAAATTGTTGCAAAAGAACGTAGGCATGAATATAAATTGAATTTAGATAGAGAAATAACAATGACTATAGAAGTGTCAATTGTTGTAGAATGAACTTTAAAAACTTATCAGAGCCAACAACGTGCGTTTTTCCGCGGTGAAGTGCGTTGATCGACTGGGGAGCAGGGCGGGGTGTCTAGTCACACACTTAAGTGTTCTACCTTATGTCTCAAAGTTGCGATAATCTTGAAAACAAGAACTGCGCTGACCAATGACTTAATTTTGTAAACTTTTTTTGATCCAATATTTAGAGAACTAAATGGTTCGATAACTATTTTTGTTTTTTATTAATCGGTAGTGTTATAAACGTAATATATATTTCTTATAAAATGTGTGCTCAAAACAGTTATGATGATTTAATATAATTAATTGAACGAGCAGTAGTGCTTTTCGGACATGGCAAAAATCTTAATATTTGGGCATATTTTATTAATCACGTTTTTATTTATTTCTTTATAGCCGTAAATTTATAAAAACCTTGTTCATAACTTATATAAGAACCGAATGACTGTTTTATTGAAATATAAATTGAATGGTTATTGAGTAAACACGTAGGACATGACATTTGACCGCCCTCGTAGATCCACCCGGCCCCCTTTTCCGTAAAGCCCATGTTTACAGTACGTGAGTCGGTTGTCTGATTTATCTTCTATCTAGTCTGTGCTCTTTAGTAGTTTCCTATATCGCTAGATGGCGTTAGCGACAAATTTGCGAGACGTTTTACGCAATTTCTTATTTCATTATTATTCTCAAAACTTAAAAATAATAGATAACTGAATTTACAGAACACATTGTATCGCATATTTTATTTATAATTGTTACTTTAAATTCTTTTGTTTCCTTTAATACATAAGAAATTTCAGTAAATTTATTTAAATATGCGATACATATGGGGGAACGGAACGTAGCGGAAAAATCATGGATGGCTATCTGTCAATAGTGTCAATGTCAATACCGTTTGTTTACGTTACGTGACACGAATGTGATATTTTGCTTTTTCTTCTATTTAACGACCCTGCTTTTTCACCTGGACGCCGATTTATCTATTCCCTCGCTGACCAGTGCATTGAATTTAGGACTCCGATCTCTCCGGCGCCCCATACACTCTGACCCATCGCCTCGTTTTCCGGACTCCGATTTCTTTGCCTATCGACCTTTGCCTTGTGTTTTAAGCTTAGATTCTTTGTTTTAAATAAATAAACATTATATTAGTTAGGTGTGTTGTTTTATTTATGCCTATTTTAGTTTAAAATATAACAATAAAAATTAAATCATAAAATACGTATACCTATATACAGGCACGTAGGTATAGTGTAGTTATATATATTACATAGTCAATGGTGTAGCTATAGTTATAGATATTGAAAAATGTAATTTCTTCCGGTTTCACGAGATGGCGCTGAACGGCGATCTAACTGATGACTCTATTATAAGGTACTCTGTGTTTGCTTGCCACTGGGGAAAAGAAATGAAGCACATGCAAAATGAATGAAAGAAAAAGACTATTTAGGGATATTTCCGACCTTGGCGATCACATTTGATCTATAAGTGATAATGAATACAGGGATATAGGTAGAAGTGGTTGAAATATGATACCGATTAGTTCCTTTAGCTAAATAACGTTCAACTGTTAGTAAATAAAGTGCTAAATAAGCAATGTAAATAATCGGCTTAATAAAATCTAATGATTCAATTACCTAATTTGTTTTGTAATCATTGTATTTAAGGTAATTAAGCTTCGACATACGATACCGGCGAAAGTACGAGTACCTACTTACTAGTAGTTGTACGTAAAATTTTACGTAATACTAAGTTAACATGCTTCAAATGATTATTATGTTATGTGCGCACATCATTATTTATTAGGTATATAATTAATATATTAAGAAATACATATTATATAAGTTAAGATTAGGTAGAAATAAAATACGATAAAGAGAAAAAAGCTGAACGAACTTGTAATTTATAAAAAAAAAATCCAAGATTATCATATCAATAATTTTAGCATATTATTAAGTAGTTGTGTATGGGAGGGGAAGGAGTTAACCAATTCCATGCATGTTCAGTGTTAAATTTTCATGATAGAATGAACACCCCACATATTCACCATGGTACCTGTTGAATTGATTATATTATTTCACCATAGGCTAATAAATTATGTATGACTTTTTCTGGTAAAATTCTGGTATTGTTAACTGTTAATGTTAGGCAATTCGTGAAACGTTTATACTTGTCAAGTTATTTGTTTTTCCAGGAGAAGGTTATCAGTGACATCACATAATCACACACTCGATAAGAGTATCTTTCTGATAACAAAAATTTTATCATCACGAGGATGTACACATTCACATGGCACTCATATTATTGTATAAACATAGTCCACCTATATAGAGACACAGGAGTACAGAACTATGGTAGAGTGGTAGGCCGGTGAGGGAATGATAGACTTTATAACAGTACAAACGATTACCAAAAAAAATTTCATTTATGTTAGTAGGTAGCATACGGTCAATAGCCACAAGGCTGGTACTGGCTCATCCCAATCAGGTGAAAAGGGGAAACGGGAAGAGTTTAGTGGTTATTGGGGCGAAATACTCCTGAGTCCCACACACGGCCGCAGGTCTAGTAAGACCATTTGTGTAGGACTTAGGCCTAAACATGTTCATTCCAGTACTCATTTACTTCCTCGGTTTTTTCCTTCACAACCGAGAGGTACAAACCAGTGCCCGCCTTGTAACGATTGACTGGCTCATCAAATGGCTTGGTAAGGATAAGTATGAAAAATTCCCCACAATAATTTTGTTTAGTTTTTTACCTCTTGTTACACAGAATAACCAATTTTACCTGTTATTTAATAAAACCTACAGTAAAAATACTTGCATCAGGTAACTAACAGTTTAAATAACTACTTTAAAAATCATTCACAAATCAGACAATGGATTGTTTACTGGGGAAGTTCATTGGCCGTCACAAAAATCATCAGTCATTGGTACAGATAATATTTTGAATTATTACCAACATTCAGATTATATAATTAACAACAGTTGTAAATTATAACTTAATTATTTGTACAATTATGTATAAAATATATATCAGTTAATAATGTTAAGTGGGCATAATTCTAAGCAATTGATAGTTAGTAATGGTCCTTCAGATACAGAAATGTAAACAGCAATAATATTAATTATGAGGCATACACTCTTTCCTTATCATTGGTTATGAACTACCTAATAGGGAGGAAAATAGTAAACTGACTTTCCAGACTAAATAAAAGCATTTATATCTACCTATAATATTTGTGATAATATTGTTTAAATTGGAACATGTTATACTCAAATTTGTATTAAAATAACTATTGTTGTATCATGCCTCTTGACCTACACATCATCAAAGAGGCAGAAGCTAGCGCATACAGACTCAACGCCCAGGGAGGACTCAGACCTATCTCTCAAAAATTGAGGACCTTACTGGACTCAGTTCATGAGACACCAGCTCTGAGGATGACCCCCGATGTCATGACACCGGTCCATGTTTTCAACAAAACATTCAAGGTTGAGATACCGGACAGGGAAAACTGGTTAAACAGCCAAGTTACCTGTGAACGGGGAAGCCTAAACTGGTTCACCGATGGCTCTAAAATGGGCCCAAAGGTGGGCTGTGGAGTATATGGAGAGCGACCAAGATATGAACACTCACAAAATCTGGGCACATTCGCCTCCATTTTTCAAGCAGAGATCTTCGCCATCATAGAATGTGCGGAAATCAACCTGCAAAATAACCACGTAAATCGTGGAATATACATTAACTCAGACAGTCAAGCGGCGATACTAGCACTCGCCGCTAACCAGGTAACGTCAAAACTGGTGGCAGACTGTATGACCCGACTAAACTCTCTCGGAAAGAATAATAGGGTAACACTTAGGTGGATTCCGGGACACGAGGGAATAATAGGCAACGAGAGGGCCGATGAACTCGCAAAAGCAGGTGCGGAGGCAACACAACATGGCCCAGCAGAGCCAATCTGTGGAATCCCCAAAAGCCTAGCCCGTACCACCTTGGAAAACCTATACACAGAAAAGTCAAAGAGGGGATGGTTAAACATGCCAGGACTTAAACACGCAAAATCACTTACAAAAGCCTTTGATCCGAAAACTTCAAAACGGATCTTAGGACTGAGTAAGCGACAGGTACGCATCATGGTTAGAACCATTACAGGACACTGTTGTCTTAATAGGCACATGACTGTAATGGGTCTACGCGAGTCGAGGAAATGCAGATTCTGTCACACTAGCGACGAAACACCTCTGCATATACTCACGGACTGCGAGCCATTGATGCACAAACGTAGCCTTATTCTGGGGAAGCACATTCTACAACCAGACGAGGCTAAAGATATCCTCCCCAAGAATATCCTCCTCTTCGTAGAAGAGGTTGGGCTTGGAGAGGAACTGTAATCTAAGTGGCGTTCACAATAGATCAGAATTGGTCGCAGTGACTGTGGAAACACTAAGCCGCTATTAATAATAAAAAAAAAAAAAAAAAACTATTGTTGTGGGCTTAAAGCAGAATTGACGGAATTAGTTATTATAAATTTATATTTTTAGTGGTACTCCTATATCTGAAGTAGTTGCCAATTTGTACTGAAACTTAAATAACACTGTAAATTAAATTGTTCATCTTTGTTAACATAAAAAAAATACAGTTTTTAATGCTTTTAAGTTTAACATCACATTCAAGTCTTTTACGAGATACTCCAACATAAACTGATAATAAAAAAAGTTCTGTAAAAAATATTTGAAACAACAAAAGCAACTCACGCGCTGTAGTTCTAGAGAATGATTGTAGCATCTAAGGAGCTTGTCCACCAGCGGCTTCACGGCGCGCCACGCTCTCTCCTGCGATATCCTCGACGGGTCCGCTATAGCCTCTCTTATCTCTCTCCCCGCGCCTTTATAACATTGTATCTCCTCCAGTATCCTCTCCGAATCCAACAAAACTCTCTGGACGTCCTCATAAACATCCCGCTCCGTATCCGTCGGTGCGGCGTTCTCGAAATCTAAGAATATATCGTAACGTGGCGAAGAACAGCAGTTCGAATCGTCACGAGACAACAGACTCAGCAATTTCCCCATTTTTTTTTTAAAAAGGAATATATCACAATTTATTAAAACTTCGACGGTGGTACCCACTGCATTGCCTACAAATAAGTTATATGAATGAAACCACTTTATCACTAGTAACGGCACAGCTTGGTATAATATTTTGGAATAAAATTTATAGTGTTAACACAAATTTAAGGATTTATAATGATTTTAAATTATTATACGCCCAAATAAAGCACAATAATGCAAGTGACTCGCCCTGCCTCCTCGACCGACGGCAACGGCTGGACTGAACTGTCATTGAAAAATAGTGTAGTCAGTTCATCTTAGCCGAAAGAATAATCTATCGATTGTTTTATTAAGATATCTTATTATAACATACCTATTTGAAACGATAACTATTCGTTTAGACATTTTAAATCCTTTAATTATAAAATAATTATTCACTTCATAAGCTGTATTTTTTTTTTTAGTTTGAAATAACTCGGCTATTACCCAAAAATCGCGGGTTCGATCCCCGCACGGTACAAACATTTGTATTTTGTGTGCATGAACATGTCTGTTTGTATCGGTCTGGGTGTTTCTATGTATAATATTTGTATGTATTTACCAAAAAAAAAATTGTATAGTAATGTTTATCCGTTGTCTAGCAACCATAGCACAAGCTCATGCTTAGTTTGGGGCTAGATGGCGCTGTGTGAATAATGTCCAAGGATTTATTTAATTATTTTTAATATAGTACATTGTGAACTCTTTATGAATTGGTGACTTTAAATTATTAAATTATCGATAAATTGTGAAAAATATAATGAACATCACTAGCATTTAGGTGTCAATGTTGCCACAGGAAATAAACATTATGTTTCAATCAAAAATGTTACAAACGTAAAAAACCATTACAGCATGAAATAATTGAAAATAATTACTATTTTTGAAAGTTCTCACTAGTATTCAAAAAAGTCTCATTTATTTTAATTAGAGTTTGGTTAGAATCATGGAATTAATAATGGTCAGAATCATAGATTTAGTATATTTTTTAGTCAGAATACACATTAAAAACTATTCAATCAGAGCTACCAACTTAATAGTGACCGGATGTTGTATTGTATTAGTGCCGGGAAAACTAAACAGCAGAACGTTGTATATTGATCGTCACGTGATTGAACGTTACAGTTTAATTGATTACATAATCCATTCGAATAATAAACGGCACAGTTTCCTTCATAAAATATGTTTCACGTAGTTTCGGCATAATGCTTTTAAATAAGATGCATTTTCTGCTTCTATAAAGAATTGGTGTGTGTGGTGTAGGTTTGGTTTCTTTACTTCTAGTCATTAACATTCAAACGAGTATAGAATAATACTAGAGTTTTAAAAGAAGCTACTTAAGTGATTTCAGGCGTCGCTTCACATGCGTTATGTCGATGCCTTCAATCTCGGCGCGCACCTATTGATTTTTTATGTGGGTATTTACCATACTATTAAAGAGCTTGGGAGTGACGGAAAATATCTTGAGGAAAGAAACCTTCTCAATCGAATGGCTGTGTAGGCTGTGTAGGAATGGTTCTAATTGGTGTTCCCCTGCTATAGACCGACAAACTTATCAGTTCCGGTGGCCAAAATTGGAACTACGTGACATGCAATGCAACAACGATATTTAATGACGGTTTTAAATAGACTGTAGCGACGCCGCCACCGAAACAGATAAGTTTGTCGGTCTATAACTCTAAGGTCTATATGGGTACCTAACGGTCCGGAGGTCAGATGACAGCGATGTAATGAAGGGACTTGCCAAATCTTCGATCATGTTGCAAGCTCAGACTAAAGTTGCAAGCGTAACATAAGTACCCTGACAAGTACGGGACAAAAATAAGAAGAGACTTTAAGTTGACCAAAATAAATAAACATCACAATTCCAGGCTTTATTTATATTTATTATCATAAGTGTATAACATCGACACATTGCCATTAAACATACGATTTACAAATAAAAATCCATTTCTATATTTACAAAATTCATTCCCATCTTTGATACATTCCTACATAATTTATTACTTCACTTCTTAAGCTTGCCCGTGAGCAATTTTGAGGTATTCTCTATTACCTAGTAACCCAGTAAGTACCTACTATAAATACAGAATAATCTAAATAAGATTTTTTAAGCCCCTGTATGAAACTTTACCTACAGATTAATAGAGAAACGTGGACAGAACAAGGTCAAGAACGGTTTATATCAAATTATCTTCACTAAAAATAAGAAAAGATACTTCTATGAAACTTATAAATATCTTAGTGATTTTAAAGATCAGTCTAACATTCGATAAAATTTACAATTTTTAGTTTCTAACTTTCTTATTACTTTAAGGCTACGCCCCCATAATAGCAGAGGCCTTTCTTTACATATCCGCGTATTTATGTAGGTACAACTTTATTTATGCAAAATCTTACAGTTATTACCCGAAGCAAGAATATCTAAAACTATTGTCATAAAAAACATACTCGTTATACCCAAATTGAGAACTCTTTTTTGATTGACGTCGGTTAAAAATAGACGTAACTTTCGATGTTACTAGGCCCAATCTTTGCCTTAGAAATCGGCAACTCTATGAAACCAAGTTCTCAGACAAAGGATGTGAATTAATGGAGTAGCTTAATTACTTATGTAAAACCAATCTACACTAAATCTTGACAAATAGCCGTAGAGACTCTTACTTCCTAGTTCGTTGGTAATAACTGTACCAGACATTTTTAAGCCAATATAAAAATAATAGTAATAAGCAAATCATTTGTAACATAGCAACCAAGTCAAAAAATATCATTAAGGAACCTTAAAACAGCTGTGCATGTGAGAGTAAGTGATTTATTAACTATGAAAATATACCTTTTCAAGATCGCGGTATATTAAAGGTTTTATTTATTTTTACATAAGTTGTACAGGCCCCGGGTAACTTCTTGAATATCGGGTACGTGGGGATTGCGCAGAACACGAATTATGACGCGCGCAGGTGTTCGGGAGATTCGCGCGCACTATTGGTCACGCGCATGTGCACAATTGCGCGAACTTTACCCCTCTCCGTCGACCGATGTTCAAAAAGTTTGCCGGTACCAATAGCAATAGTTAATTGAATAACTCATATTTTTACCGAATAAATTGGCCATAGATCCCGCGTATTTTGTGTATAATTTTGGCCATTTACTAACCAACCAGCCAAGCTAGCTGGAGCTAATTCCTGCCATTTCAGTTACAGAAAAAAAAACTATTCATTGAAAAAAAATTGCTTTTCAGAAAGAATATCTACCTTCGTTTTCTAATATTTCGAACTAAACATGCCTAACTTAAAAATAATTGTTATATTCCTATATGCAGTAATAATAATACAAATAACATTTACTTACTGTAGTTTAGTCGTCTTAATTAGGTAATTGGTGTAAAGATCCGCCTTATAACTACTTAATTAAAATTGTTCATTTCATTGTTTATATTCAACACAGTTACTCACTCTGCGATGTAGGACTCTAATGATTTTATCACACTCTCCTCTCCGCTAGAATTTCTGTATAATTTGAAAAATTTCGAAAACGGAGTCGTCTTGAAAAAGCTTATGTCGTAAAACGGAAAGTAAACGTTATGACAACAGTATATAATATGTACACAACAATATAATAAGTAAACGTCGTAAATATAGTACCTACACATTCATAGTATAGTTGCATTGCAGGTGATATCTTATTAGATTTTATAGCCATAACTTTTTTATATTATAATTTCAACTACTCTACCCTGAAAAATACTCAAAAATGTGTTTTTTTAAGGGCTGCAAAAGTCACAATGAGATATTCATCATTAGGTAATTCTGCCTTAGTTTCCAATATCATAATAACGTGTATATAGGCGCGTTGCGTGATGATTTTATAAAATGTTTAAATATCTAGTTACTTAATAAAAAGTGAATTTAACATGTCTGGTATAAAATTCATTACTTGTATTCTATATGAGATAAAAGTAAAAGAAATTTTCCTAATTTTCTGTTTTTAAATAAATGCTAATTTAAAATGCGAAACTACAAATTCTTGTAGACAAAGATAGATGTCAGAATTTTAAATGCAAAAAAATATGATCCAATATTGTTTACAATACCATAATAGACAAAACTACATAACACAAGTTTTTTCAGTAATTCTATAAAACATTCAATCTTATAATTTAATTTTTCAAAATTCGAAATACGATTTACTTATTTTATCTAATTCTGGTTCATTCCTTCCTTAGCCTTTGTATTAATATTATTAACAAATAATTTTCACCGAGAATTGTCTGTAAGTAGCTTGCTTAAGAATTTAATTCGCTATTCTAAGGCATGTGTGTTTTCGTCATTCATTTTGTCAGTACTATTTCATAGCGTGTTTAATTCTAATATGTCTGCAATCAACTTATATTTGAAGATATAATTATTTAATTATAGACGACTTTCTTGTCAAATTGTAGCCGAAGTTCCCTTCGGCTACAATTTGACAAGAAAGTCGAAAATGGGAATAGGTACTTTGGCAAAGGTCAAGGTGTAGGTAATTTACAGGTGCGAGTTTTGAATGTATCTAATAGGGCAAGATTACGAGCTATGAATAAATAAAAACTACAAGCAAGCCTATATTCAGGATGGGTAACATAAGAGCATAGATTAATAAGCGACTAACAAGTCGCTTACCCTAACGAAGGCGTGTTATAAGTTTTCGTTCAACATTTTCGTTGAAGAAGAAAATACATAACTCTCAACTGAAAATTATATCCGTAAACATTACTCACACAGCGCAATCTAGGCACAAACTAAGCATAGCTTGAGTGCCAGATGTCGAATAAAAACCACATTTTGTTTTTTGTGAATGCACACACATTAAAACACGCAGACCGATACAAATAGACATATTTGTGCGTACAATACAAATGTTTGTACCGTCCTACTTTCAACTTCTCATTAATTACACCTAATCGCTAACCAAAAGTAAATAAAGGCTTGTAGTTATTACTCATCCTATCGTTACACCACACTATCGGAAGTATTTAAGTGCGGAGACGAGTAGAAGCTTCTCGATGAAGAGGTCTGTCTGAGTCGAGGGCGGTGATGTGCGCCGCGCGGCCGACCAGCAGCGCGCTGCACGTCACCGCACCACCGATACGGTTGATGAGCGTGTGAATAAAGGCTTGAACTTATTACTCATCCTATCGCTACACCACACTATCGGAAGTATTTAAGTGCGGAGACGAGTAGAAACTTCTCGATGAAGAGGTCCGAGTCGAGGGCGGCGATGTGCGCCGCGCGGCCGACCAGCGCGCTGGCCGTGTGCGGTAAGGCATGCTGCACGTCGTACCGCACCACCGATACGGTGGATGCGCGCGCTGCTAGCGGCGATACCATGTTGTGCACCTGGAAGCGTACGTGGATAAATTAGTTGATGTTTACTAAATGATTTAAAAGAGACAAGAGAACAGTTCAGAAATATAATAGGTACCTAAATTAAATGTTTAAAGCGACATTGTGCTGTTTTTTTTTAAAAAAATTTTAGTCGAATTTCTAAAACCTGAATAAAATATATGCTGCCAACATGCTTGTTGTGCAGACTAATTTTTGATTTTTTGTTTACTGAATTTCAGTTTAGTTTGTATCAATATATAAAAAAAATTAATCTAATAGTACCATTTGCAAAGAAAAAAGATCTAAATTCAATAAGTTATGTTACACTAAAGAAGTACATAGAACGAAGCGTAATTAGGGAATGCAATCTCGATCTCGCGAGATCTCGTTTTCGCGAGATCTCGGCCTTTTTTTGCGAGATTGAATCTCGGTCGAAAACAGGACGAGATCTCGCGAGATTAACGAGATTGCATTTGAGCACAAAAACCTCTTCGAATCCCGAACTGACACGGTCGGACTTGCGATCTGTCGGTTTCGTTTGGTGCGGGTGAGGCGGCGGCTTGAGATAGTGGTCGTGGGAGGTGTCTCTCAGTTGCGTTCGTGTCGGGCGTGCAACAATGAGGCTCAAACAATGTTTGAGCCTTGATCATCGAAGGAGGATTGCTTGCCTCTGTCTTTTACAGACTCCACTTTGGCGAGTGTTCTTCTCAACTGCACGAGTCACGACTTAATTTCGCCAGCTCCGTTCCATCACTGAACGACTAGACTGAGAGACTCCATCCGTATGCAGTCGAGAGAGAGTCGAGATCACGGACTAAGCGATTTGCTTCGTCTTTTTTGACACGGACTGCGCGGGAGTGGAACTCTCTGCCTGGGTCAGTCTTTCCTACCTATCCATTATAACTTGGGGCTCTTCAAGGCCATAATTAACGGGCCTTTCTGAGCAAGTGCGCTCTATTGTAGACCGCATAGTTGTTTAACATCAGGCAACTGTGTGGTCAAGTGCTGGCTTAGTTCAAACATAAAAAAAATTTATAATGAAAAAAATCGTAAAAATAAATACTGGTTTCTGATGTTTACGCGGTTACTACTCATTTAATAAAACAACTTAAAACGGATAAAAACGAGCGATATATTCTACATTTTAAATTTAAAACCCGACGTTTCGACCACTTTTCAACAGTCGTGATCACGGATTTAAAATGTAGAATTTATCGCTAGTTTTTATCCGTTTAAAGTTGTTTTATTTCGTGAAAATAAATGGTTATCTTATAATACTTATGATTTTTAATATAATTTTATCCTAATGTAATCAAATATTGTGATTATTTGCAAAAAAAACACTCAAAACTGCCAATCTCGCGAGATCTCGATTTTAGCGAGATCTCGCAGCACTGATATTCATAATCTCGCGAGATCTCGCTTGAGCCCTAATCTCGCGAGATTTGCATTCCCTAAGCGTAATGTATCCCTCAATGTTTTACTTTAGACCAAAGTGACTGCTTGCTTGCTTGCCTTACAGTACAAAAACTGGTCAGCCTTAAAATTATCCGTCTTGAGACAGTAGAAGATAAATTGCTACCTACCATTTCTCTATAAGCCTGTCCAAGTAGCGAGGTGTCCTTCGCGGCCGCCTTGCACAGCTCCAGCCGGGCAGAATGCAGAGGCACGTATCTGTCTTGTCCCGACCCGCAGAGTAGAATGTGCTTGAACTGATGCAGTTGGCTGCGCTCGCTCAGCCGGTAGAGGAAGGAGCAGCGAGGGTCGGATGAGTCGCGGAGGGACAGCTGGAGAAGCGAGCCCGACTTCTTCCACTTTTGCATGAACCACATGCCTGGAAATAAGATTTTGTGGAGTTAATAAATGAACCTTTGAGTGAAATTATGCCTTTAATTATGAGATAAACAACCAACAACCTAACTAAATTTTATACAACGGTTGTGAAAATACGTCACCCCACGTGTTTTCACAACCGTTGAAATAAGTGGGTTCGTATTTCAATATCTTAAAGCGTTTTTCAATGATGGAGGAAACTTCTATATGACATGAAAAGACAAAGACCCAAGGAACACTCTTTAAAAACGCCGGTGAAAAATTGTGTGGCAAAATATTATTGTCGTGCATTTGCCCCATTTCGGATATTTTTCGGTGTCTGGATGTTATTCCTCTCTTTCAGAATGAAATTATATAGGCTATTACACAAGTTTAATCAAAGTTTTAGTTTGTTGTCAAATCAACGTAGGTATTATTCGTCTTGATATCTATAAAACAAAAACTTACCAGCATTCACCAAGCCACTAGAGTTATAAAGGGTGCCAAGGTGGGGTCCACTCAAAGACAGAAAAGTATGCAGTTTTCCCAGGAAAGGCTTCATCTGAGGCCGCGCGAGGGCCGATCTGATGATGATGGTGCCCAGGGAGTGACCCACGAAGCTTATCCTGGCCGGTTCACTCGAGTTTTGTATGTGGGTAAGGATTTCTTGGACTAATCTGTAAAATTTCAAGATAATATTTTTGAGAATGATTGAATAAGTAGTTAATAAATAGTTCCGCAAACTCGCGGTTCTAACACCTCCGGGAAGGGACGTTAACTATGCAACTCGGTGGTCAGTGTACCTACTGGTATATTTTCTAAGTTCGTTACTCTCATAGCTCGATGCAACAACAACACGATCGGACAGATACATTAACCATCAAGCAAAATATTCTATGTGAATATAGTTCTTACCTGTCTGTCATGGTATCAAAATCAGAGAACGTGTCTCCTTGATTTCTCTCTGACATCAGAAAGTCTAGTCTCGCTCCAGGCAGGCCGAGTTCCAAGTAGGTCTTCACCAAGCGAAGATCAGCAGCATTGCCGTCTAAGCCGTGAACGCAAATTATGAGATGCAAACCTGGAAGAAAATATCCACTAAGTTTGATTCTTTCAAGCAATAACTATATAAAGTTAGGACCACTGTTAACCGTTGTTTTTTTTATGTACCTTGTAACTTTACAGCTGCACGGTTCGGTGTTAAGAAAGTACGCTTTACAAAGCTATAGACATTTTAAAAAATGCTGTTATTTTAATTTAGTTGCGCAGGACTGTCAGTTTACACATCCTTGTCCAGCAGTGGACGTTTGTCCACGAACTTTGTCGGGCGATGTTACGATGTTTCTATTTACTGCAATACGTAGGCGAATACTGGTATTTAGAATATTTCAAACCATACTGACCTACAATTACACATATACAAAAATAAATGATATCATTAGGTACTTAGTTTGTTGCATCTTCTGGTAAATCTTGTGTAACAACAGACCCCAGATTTGTAAGGATTGAAGTAAGTTTTGTTCATAAAAGATGCTATTCAACTTTCGTACTCAAATATTCATGAATTACCTTCAGGATTAAACATCCTATATTCATCGCTGATATGGAAGTAAGGCAACGAGTTTTCTACGGGCGGGAAGTCGGAGTATATGGCTCCTGGGTACTTGACGCTCTGTCTGAACTCTTCTCTGCACTTCACGAACAGACGTTCAGATTCTGCCAAGCCGAAGATGCTGATGAGGTTGCTTTCACGTTTTTCTGAAATGGAAAGAGTCCTAATTCAATTCTATGTTCTATAGGTCCATCACAACATCTTTTTTGGTTTGTTAAATCAGCAATTATTAGTTTTGCATCCATCAACATCTATTCTCATCCATTCGTAATCTTAACATTATAATAGATGATGAATAAAGGAGTATTTATTTATTTTTCTAAAAGTTGACCAAAGTTTACTGGTTAAGATTATCTGTACTTGTACAGGTAAATGTGATGTATTTATCTACATAATAATAATGTTATCCATCAGAGTCTGAGATCCAAAACTATTTGGTCAAAAGAAGAACTACTTAAGTAGAAAGTTATCTATTCTAAGTTAGTATCAGAATCGTTATTACCATTTCCATTGTCATTTCTGCTTGCCAATTCCCCAGTACTCTGGCTTTTGTTCAGAGTACCCGCCGGAGTACTGGACGATGAACCGATTGACTGATGTGGCCTGAGCTTCCGC
Organism: Mecyna flavalis; assembly: GCA_949319885.1. Lineage (NCBI taxonomy): Eukaryota > Metazoa > Arthropoda > Insecta > Lepidoptera > Crambidae > Mecyna > Mecyna flavalis. Next base: position 12,246,733 of record OX439439.1, read on the forward strand.
CTCTCCATGATTCCTGATGCAAAGCCAAATTGTTAATAAATTGTTAGTTGCAAAGGCGGCCTAGTATGGTCTTATTAGTATTTAAGATATTCATGCATCTTACCTTCACAAACGTGGTACAGGGGATTGTCTAGCTGTAAAGGTGATGGTTGAACTGACTGCTTTCTTGGAGTTTTTGAAGGAGTTGATGACTTGCTGCTTTGTCTACTTAATTTTGGAGACTTCGTTGGTGGATCCTAAAAAATAAAAGTCGTTATATTCGTCAGCAAAAAACGGCAAATATCTTGTATCCCAGATTAAAAACTGAACTTACTTTGAATTCATCAGGTGGTGGTGGAGCATCTCTGAATTGTTGAGGCGGAGGTAAATGCTCATAATCATTATCGCCGATGAAATGTGCCAAATCAATTTCTGATTTAGCCTTATTTGAAAATTTTTGCACAGCTGCGGCAGGACCTTTCTTGCCGTTATGAGACTTGCAATTACGGTCCACTGTGAGACTTCGAATTTCAGCAGCTATTAATTTTTCTGTATATTCTATTCTATCCCTTAATTTCGCTTTGTCTATAGCACTTGTCTTTGCGGGCATTTGTTGCTGTTGTTGTTGTAGTTGCTGCAACAGCTGTTGTTTAGGGTTTATCTCCTTGCGAATGTAAGGATGTAAGTTATCTCCAACTGTTTGTGATTTCTTCACTGTACCTTCATTCGATGATTTGATACTCGAGCTATAAGATTTGCTTTGACCAGCACTAAAAGAGTTATGCCTCTGATTTACTTTCGCTGAACTTGTATCAGGAAATTGTTGGAAACAACTGGCTGTACACGTGTCAGAATTACAACCAGCGTCTATACCATTACTATGCATTAATTTGTTATATTCACATTGACTATCAGTGCAAATTGAATCGCTACATATTGTACACTCCTCACAGACATCTTTATCACAGCATTCTATTTTTTCGTTGGAATTGGTTTGGGAAACTTTAACAGCTAGTTTTAGAAGGCGTTCTCGTAACTGTTCTCCGTTGAGAACTGTCCTTTTGAAATCACTTATCGTTTCTCCTTCAACCTTTCTCGATTTTGTAGCATTGCCATCATATTTTTGAATAGGAATTTTCGGAGCCGCAGAAGTAGTAGGAGGGGGAAAATTTTGGTTTAATTGACAACTGGCATTATCTGGAGTCGAAGGATCCGAGCTCCGTCCACTGGACACCCAACCACTCTGTTCACTTAAGCTGGACGTTGAGCTACTTCTGCTTCCTTTTTCGTCTTTATTTAGGAAATTTTCTGGAGGTGAAATTTTGAAATCTTTGTCTCCTATATCTAATGGTGGAGACTCAAATGCTGGCGGCGGTGCTAAATTAGGTAAAGATTCAGAGCCAAATGTGTTGTTCATATTAGGCTCGTCTAAAACAGATGCTGCACTTCGACAGTGTCTTAAAAGTTCAGGTCCGTGGTCGAGACTATACGGGACACTAGCAGATGATTCTAATCGTCTCAACTCAAAAGGTATGCTCTCATTGCTTGAAGATGATGCTGCTTCTGACATTAGTAACGTCATCTTTTCAGATGGTTTATGTTTTGTTCGTTTCTCGGGTTTTCCACTAGATCTGCCACTTTTTGGTGTAGCAACACCAGATTTTGGTGTAGCTCTCCCAGATTTTGGAGTAGCCAGTCCTGACCTCGGAGTCACTCCGCCAGATTTTGGTGTAGCTTTGCCTGGTGTTCCTCTATCAGACTTTGGAGTACTTCGTTCAGATTTCGATGTATGACGATCGGATTTGCTATCTCTTGACCTGATAGAGTGGTGACTACTAAGTGAGTCTCTACTGGAATTCACTTTAGTGTTTTCTTTAGCACTATTATTTAGTTTAGCTTCCTTTGATCGACTCTTTTTATGCCTGACAGATGGCATAGTAGAATGTGGGGTTGACGGTGGGGTCTTCGAATATGTTGACTTGGACGTACAATCGCTACTTCTGTCCAAAGTCATTACAAAACCGCTGTCATCGCTGCTTTTACTTGATTTTTTCTGGTAGTTTTGAATTAAGCTTCCGGTGTTGAAATCGTAACTCCAGTCGCCTTTTTGTAGATAATAATTTAATTCGTGCCTTATCTGATTACGGGTCGCTTCGACATCTATTTGTGGATTTTCCACATTTTGATGAAAGACATGTGTAGAATTTGATCTATGAACATGCTTACTAGAAACTAAGTTACTTTGATCAGTCGCTTGAACTTTCCCACTAACTGGTGGGTAAGAATTACGAGGAGGCAACATAGGACGGGGTAAATTTACACTATAGCCTCTTTGAAACTCTAACGGATTACGAATTACATTATTCACTGGCAGATTACCCTGATTACCGAAAGTATAGCCGTAGACTTGGTTAGGATTAGACTTCATTGTTCCATCATACTTATATCCTACGTTGTGGAATACTTCATTGCTCATACCATGAGGATTGATTAGGTTGCAAGGATTTTTATATTTTTCTCTGAATTCACTTATGTTTCTTCTATAATCGTCTCCTTTGCCACATCTTGTAGTTGTACTAGTCGGATAGGCTGTGGTAGTAACGCTTCGAGGAAGTGTGGTTGGTTTCACTTGTTGTGGTGGAAGGTAAGGTTTTGGATAATTTACAGAGGAGTTGGAATTATTTCTTACGTTCTTAGTCAACGTTTGTGGATTGCTCAGCGGCGTCATTTGTGCTACTCTTAACTGATCTAGCGATTTACTATGCCTCGCAGGTAACGTGCTAACCCCACTAGTGATTTCATGTTTTTGTCGAAATTCGTTTGGATCTGTTAAATCTCTTCCCGAATGCGAAATATTGCTACTACTTCTTGGTGCGTTATTCATATCTAATAAAGTTGAGGCCGAATACCTTGACAACTGCTGTCCTTGCTGAATGGGACACGAAGCGAACGCACTATTCGCCGGGAGCTGTATTTCGCTAATTTGATTATTTTGCACTATGTATCTATTCCTTGCCGTCAATTCCAATTGCTTGTTGTGTGGTTTAGTTACTTCGACCACATTTTGTTTGACTAAGGCTCGCTTTGGAGAACCTCGGGCAGATTTTTGTGGTGCCAACGTTAGAGTTGCTTGCACCATATTTGCGTTTCCTTTGGGAGCATTAAATTGAGGCTCAAGAACGTCCATTATTGTTTTGGGTAAGGTAAGGGTGACTCGAGAAGCTTCAGATGATGGTCTTCTTGAATCCATAAGTGAGCTGACACTACAGGCACAATCTTCTCCTAGGGGCTCGGTACATAAGAAGGGATCTGAAAAGAAAAAAATCATTGAAAGTGTTATTTGTTTTTTATGTTAATATATTAGTTATGTAGTTTTGACGTCAGTAATTATTACTCACCACTACCAGCTTTGCTTGCACCAGAATTCAAAAAGGAACGACGTCTTGCAAATTCAGCCGTGTCTTGATATCTGTAATAGATTTAAAATCATTTAAACTTTATGATTTAAGTGATAAAGACTAGGCTTTTTTAAAAGGCTGGGACCGTCTCAAAGGGAAAACCAGGGGAGTTTAGTGGGTAGTGGGACGAACGTCTTTAGTCCCGAACCCCACACACGGCCGCAGGCGTCGGTAGCCTGCGGTAACGGCGGGTAATTAAACGACCTCCTCCACACAAAAATAAAAATTGCTGTCATAGCAGCCGGCCAGTTGAATGAAAAATATGTTTGTTCTATCCTCACCTATCCTCAAAGATGATAGGCATAATGTGAGGGTCGCCGTCGAGCGCGATGCAGTGGACCGGCAGCGGCGGCAGCAGCGCCAAGTAGCGCGACCGCCGGGCCACCTCCCCCACGCTTTGGTAGGACTGGTAGTTGCTGTCATAGCAGCCGGCCAGCGAGTGGCGAGGGTTGTCCAGCACGAAGAAGCACTCGGCGAAACGTTTGATACTGAAATAATAATAATGCAATTTAATTTGACAGCCGGCTAATGGAGTCTGAAGAAGGGGCCGGTCCAAAAAAAAAATGGCGTTTATATGAATCAAATGTTAACCATCATACTACATAGGTACCCTTATTTACACTTCTCAAAGCTTCATCAATATTGATGAACATGAAAGTTATCGCCAATACTTTACGTCAAGCTACGGCAAGCAAGGTGTAATAATTTACGGCAAGCTGCAGTTATTTTTTATGCTTCATCAGTCTAGCACACAAGCATGCTGTTCATTTAATGGTAAGCGGATATAACGGCTTATTTTAATTAAAGGACAATAAGGCAGTGATGTAGAACGCTTTTTGTGTCCACTTACAAAACGTTATAAGGACAAATCCTTCGATTCGGTATGGCAAACCATGTCGACAACAAAAACTGTCTAAGTCAAAAAGGGCTTTAACCATTTCTCAATGTGCTGCCACTCTGTAGGTTTCTCAGAAAAAAAAGAAAAAAAAAAGGCTGATGGTACACCAAAAAAATTGATTTGCTAACTTAACCTAACCTTTGGTGTGCCTTTGGTTTATTTTGGTGCACGTTTAAGCCTTTTTTGGATATACCTACACTTAAATATTTCCCAAGAAAAATGAGAACTATTTCTGAAGGATAAAATTAAATACCGTAACGCGTGATGCCTAGCCGCGAGCGCATGATGCACGTGCGGTCGGTCCGAGGTGTGGTGCAGGAATGCGCGCCAGCGCAGCGTGACCTCCGCGCACAGCCGCGCGATGTCATGCGCGGCGCCCATCGCCCACTCCTCCTCCTCGCCCGCTTCCGACTTCTGAAGTAAATACGCAATGGAAGTAACTGACTGGATTTCATTTCAGTATTTGAAGAATGTGAACGGTTGATCGAATTCAATTGAGAAAGCTAAGGGTTACTTTTTTGTGTAGGTGAATGCGTTGAAGCATCATCCATATCCACAAGCTGACGAGACATGTTACCGTGTGGGATTCGTCTCTCTGTCTACTTCATTCCCCCGGGTTCCCTTCAAACTCGAAGAGAGAGGGTCTTGTGGAGACCAGCCCAAATGCTTGTCATCCACTAGTCTTTCTAAGAACTAGTAAATTAAAAGTCAATTGAAGAATTCTATGCCCAAAATATTTTTTCCATTATACAAAGCATGTTTAGGAGGTCCACGTCTAACGATGGGTTTCGTATTTTTTTTGCTAGATCATTTAGCAGACAGGCAGTATAATCACGCAGTCCACCTGCTGGTAAATGCTCACTAGCATACGAATCGAATTCCATTGAAGGACTCTGCATAGAAAAGTCGCTCAATGCGCTGTAAACTTGTGTCACATTGTACAAGTGTTAAATTACCTTGCCGATATCACTAAGTTCCTTCAGCCTCTGAGCCACTTCCCCCACCACAGAGTTGCTAGTGGACTCCTCAGGAGTGAGCAGGACGCCAGCTGATCCGCAAACCGTCAGAGCGCTCTGAAGACCCTCGAGAGAGCCTAGCAGTATACCGCAGATTTCCGCGTGGACTTGTCTGAAATTTGTGCACAGTGTAATTATTAGATCATAAAACCTGAAAACTGGCTCAACCAAAAAATGAAATTCTTACGAAAGCATTCATTTGACATTAATAAAGAATCTAAGTAATTTTTTTTTTATGTATGCTGTTGACTGTCATGTTCTTCTGGAGGAGTTCCAAAAATTATGCATTTACAAATGTATGGATTCGTACATAATTTCGACGTCCAGTGGTTGAGTGATCTTATTTCTCTGAACATCGAGGCGTTATCAGCATAAGCAAGCAGTATTTTTGTTACATTATAGGTAATCAAGAAAGATCGTGAAAATGTAAATAAATACTTGTGTAAGTAAGTAAGCCTAAACACCAAATAGCTCTGAGGTGAGTAGCTGTATCTCATCGAAATATTTCAAGGGATATCCTTGCTCCAATGACGAAGTGCTTTTCTATTTTCGTTTCCCACAAAACACTTACCTCGCGTGCGCAATTTTACTGGAGTTCCCGCCGGCGCACTTCGCAGTGGACCCGAAGAGAACATTCTCGAAGCTGCCCGACGTGTTGAAATGGCCCGCACTCTTCATCAGTTTGCCCCATTGCTTACTCGATCTTGGAGCGCTAAAAAAAATTAAAGAAAATATTGTTGTAGCGTCAGCTAATCAGCTTAGATTTTTTATCTGGGACACAAACAGAACAATTCATCTGCTGACTTTCCCTGTAAGCGGACCCTTAGCTCTATACTGGATGCAATCGGGAAAACGCTGGGATGATGATGGAAGTTCCCTGTTATGTTGCAACAAAAATAAGATTTCCAAACAATTAATTGGTAAGTAATTGCGGTGAAGGAATAGTTCTATTAATGATAATTTTAAAATTTATTTTGATACATAAAACGTCTGATTTGGTAGACACACTTACCAACTTTGCACGTAGTGCATGATGCTTTTCCTTTGCGAACAGACATAAATAGAGGAAACAAAATTAAGAATTGTTATATAATTAAATAGCCTTCCGCCCGCGGCTTCGCCCGCGTGAACTATAGGACGTTATCCGGCGGGAATATCTTTATAAATTGTAGCCTATGTGTTGTTCTGATGTAACTATAAGCTATGTTAGGTACTGTAAAGTTGGATTGAAATCAATTCAGTAATTTTTACGTGAAAGAGTAACAAAAGTCCATCCATCCATAATATTATAGCCTTCCGCCCGCGGTTTCACCTGCGCGTTATTTCTTTTTTCAAATATCCCCCCCCCCCTTCCCCCACATTTCCGGGATCAAAAGTCCCCATATATTCACCGGGGATAGTGTAGCTAATTATCCAACAGTGAAAGAATTCCCCCTCACTGCGCTGAGAGGTTTATCGTCAGGTTTTAGTTGGTAGGGCCGAAGTGAGAGTCCGACACACCGCTCGGGACGAACCTCCGTCCCTGAGTGACCTCCGGCTTTAGCAGGGGGGGTCCGGTGTCCGTTTTGTCAGGGACGCCGGGCCGGTGCGTAACAGCATTTCCTGACGCAAAAAAAAGGTATCACAAACATGACATCACGATCCCCGGCGCAAAAAGCAAGGCCACTACTGTCAATCATGGGCTGGTCAATAGCCACCAGGCTAGCACCGGCTCGTCCCAATCGGTTGTGAAGGAGAAACCGGGGGAGGCCCACACACGGCCGCAGTAGGTTAAGTTAGCCTGCGGTTATATGGTGCATAGACTTCCGCCGGCCGCATTCGGTTTCACCCGCGCGTAATTTCTTTTTTCAAATATCCCCCTCTTCCCCCCACATTTCCGGGATCAAAAGTACCCTATGTTCACCGGGGATAGGGTAGCTATCCAACAGTGAAAGAATTATCCAAATCGGTTCAGTAGTTTCGGAGCCTATTCAATTCAAACAAACAAACAAACAAACAATCAAATCTTTCCTCTTTATAATATTAGTATAGATAAAATAATGTATTAATTCCTAGGATAGCGTATTTTAAAGTATTTCTGTAATTCTTCATCTCTTATACTTAGGAATAAGCTCCAATAACATCGATATTTTAGTTTAAAACCTTCGATAATATCGACAGTGATTATTATGAGATAGTAAATATTTATAAGTTCATTTGCGATATCGATATTATTGATAACATCGAAACCATAAATACTCGTACTAACTATAATAGCACTATCGATACTTACAAATATACAAAATAGTTGCATTCACTTGTTGTAAGACTGATGCAGAGCTACCAAACTCGCATGTATGGTGATGGAGACGGCCGAGAGGTGGAAGTAGTTGAAGAGCACGGGCAGGTGGTAGTGCAGCCCCTGGGCTGGCTGGAAGTGCAGCTTGCTCACCCGGCAGGACACTACGCGAGGGTGCTGGACACGACTCGACTAGATGACAGTACTCACTTGATGTAAGGCTGATGCAGAGCTACCAAACTCGCATGTATGGTGATGGAGACGGCCGAGAGGTGGAAGTAGTCGAAGAGCACGGGCAGGTGGTAGTGCAGCCCCTGGGCTGGCTGGAAGTGCAGCTTCAGCACCCGGCAGGACACTGGTGCAAGGGTGCTGGACTGCGCGCCCTCGCTGCACCACAGCTCCACACCGAGGCTCCATTCTGCTCGCTCTAGAGACTCTTTTAGGTTCCGGCTGTCGACTGGAAATAAAGTGGAAAGATTTAAGTTACTAGATAGATCAAAACAAGACTTCATGATTCTGAAGAATTTTATGTAGGCTACTTGTATGTACTACAAAACCTTAGGAGCTTGCTTGAGTGATGTGATGGGCCGAATCAATTACTTGGTAGTAAGTGATCGCTACCGCCCTTGGACACCTTAGACTGGGTCTTAGATGCGTTGTCCGGCTTTGAATATTTAGGAAGGGGGATGATACAGGGGATTGGGGAAAGAGAATGAAAAGTACTCAACTCACCCAGCAAATGCGCTCTAAAGTGCACGATGTCCCGCAGCGTGACTTCCTCATTCCTATACATTATCTGGAAGGCGCGGGAGGCAGCTAGGCCCCCGATGAGTGAGGCGTTGGCGGCGGGTCGGCCGGTACGCGCGGCGCCGTTCCCGCTCGACACCGACGCTTCGATGTGGACTGGCACCTTCGGGGACACGCGGAGGCCGACGCGTACTTGGTACAGCCTGTAGAAGAGAATTTCAGATTACTATACAGACTAAAATGACATAAAAAATTAAAAAGATAGCCTGATGATTAGCGATCATTGTTGTCTATTCCATTAAGATTTGACTGCAACTGAATTGGGTGAAACCGCGGTAGCTTCATATCAATCAAAATCAAGTTATCCTTATTTAAGTAGGCTTCAAAGATGCACTTTATGATGGGGATATAAAGAACTATCAGCCGTCCACTACCCCAGCTACCCTCTAAGTTTAATAGGGCACTGGCAGTGAAACTATAATAAATTCTCACTAAACTCCCAGTAAGGTAGGTACTTCCTCTCTGCCGTAAGGTCATTGTGGGAACGGGTTGTACTACCTACTTAGTTTAACATACAAGCTTGCTAGTAACCAGACCTTAGATGGAACTACACCCAAAATATTTCTGCCGGATACGCAAAATAATATTTAAAACATAATATTCCTACATACCTAGTACATTGATCCATTAAAGTAAATACATGCAGAATTTTGACGACACGTCGTTTGCAATGTGCTTTTACTTTGATGTGTCATTATGTAAATCGTCGATATTACATCGGCAACTTTGGCACATTACTCAAAGAATTCTCAAGTCACGTTTCGATTCAAAATGCATATGGTAATAAGTTGTACGCAAACTGACAGCGATCGTGGGACGCGTGTGCCAACTTCCCGTAAACACCCGCCATATTTTCCAATCGATTCCTAGATAGTAATTTTCCTTAAAGGTTACTATCGATAGAGATGAATTAAACTAATAGTAGCGAAACGTTATCGATATGGCAACACATAAGTATAATTTTTGCGCTACTAACAATGGAATTGATTATAATATCCTACAGATTATATTCTGATGTTCGAGGTCAATTATCAATATTAAGACTTATTGAAAGTTAGGCAACACTATTTCTGATACGTTTTCTAGTTTCTCTTTTATAGCACCCATTTGAAATTTAAAATGTTATTTTATGGCAGGTCATCTTAGTCCTTACAGAAGGATGTTGGGTTCGGGGTCCATAATAAATAAACATGACGGTTTGTCTCATACCTACTTAAATCGATAATTTTCCCCACAAATAAATAAACGAACAAGTTATTTTTTGAAACTATAGTCATTACTTTATGCATGCATGACTTTGATTAAAGAATCAAATATGCCTGAATTAAATACCAATATTTCTTGTTTGTTTCTTGCACGTAATCGATTGGACGTATTTTATCTATTCGAATTTCCTGCCAGTTACTCTTAATAGGAATAATTTCCCAAATGGAGCTTTTTAGATTTTGTTATATATGCATGAAACATTTTTTTATTTAGGTCAATGTCAGTTCATCTCAATTTTTTTACTTTGGTTAGTTTGGTGGTTTCGTCGTTAATTGTCACTAGACAGAGTACGGATGATTCTCCGGCATTACGAAACCTTAGTGCGCAATTCTGCCTCGTTCACATCAAATTTTTTATCTATAGATTTTTCCGTGGGCCGAGAGCCGCTGCTCTGCCCTTGTCAGTTGTACAAATGTATAATTACATTATTGCCCGCAAATGTTTACACACGCCAAACAGTTTTCAGCGTACGAGATTTCTCACAAATACGAATCGTCCACTCCTACGCATCGCGACACGATTCTGACCCAGTTCTATATTAAACGCAGTTGTCACACTGAAGATTCACAGTAGAGTGTTCACGCATTTTATTGCTCTTTAACGATTACTAGATGGTTCATCAAACGTGAATGAAGCAGGATTGTGCTATTGATGTGATGACAGAAAAATTGCTAGGGTTTCCCCATCCACGTAACTAGGTATTGATGTGCGGTTGATGAGTCATGTGAACTTATGTGTGATTTCTGAGGAAATATCTTCGTCTGTCTTTATGACAAAACATGAAATACTTTTAGCTTGGAACTCAACAACAAACATTGCAGTTATTAAACACAGCAGTATTAATGGAGAGTCACTTGGGATAAATGACCTTATATTAGAGTTTCCCATCCAATGCAGTACATTGAACTACGCTTCTTGGTGAAGGTTTGCTAATTGAACTAATCTGTTGCGATGGGCTCTTAAAAGAAAAACCTTTGGTGTGTACTGCCTTCTACCACATAAATGACAAATCTTTAGTTAGATTACTAAGATTTACCATTTACTCACCCCACTTATCAAACGATTATTACTTATTATACAAGTAGGCAACCCATGATGATGATTACAAGATAATTGCCATAATTCTAAGCATTTTGCCTTTCAGAAGAATTCTCATTTAGCAACAAGCACTTTGTCATTGTACCAAACTTTATTTATACGAAACACTGTAAGGAAAATGTGTCGTTGCCTTGTTTGGAATGAGAGACAACATGACTGGGTACTATTGATTTTTTCAAGAATGTGCGAATCATGCCTGTTTTCTATTTGCGAACTTATAACCCCTCATGGGAAACCATTGGGATGGGAAGAAAAATGTGGCCGAGTATTCTGAGAGAAACGTTAAAAGCTTCGAGTAAATAAGTGTTTACATGACCTTTTGGTGAAATACCAGTAAATTGTTCTTTTGTTTGTTTTTGTTAAATTTAGAAATTAGTCGCACTTGATTTCTGAACATTTGTGTTATTTCTTTGTTTCGATGTTTATTGTTTATTTATATTTAAGAATAAGTGGTGCTTTTATTGAGTTTGATACCCATTACACAAGTATTAACATACTTACTTTGGGAACTTTTGTTGTACTTCCTCGTACTTGCATGACAGGAGAAATAGATCAATAATTATGTCTTAAATTGGATTGGTCTGTTGCATATAGGGTAATAGCAACAAATTGGTTAAATCGTTAATTGTAATCATTGCTAAAGAAAAAGTCACCAAGCTTAAAATGATATCTATAGAGTAATTCGAGAATTCTCAGATTCAGGAGTATGAGAATCTTTTTATCAATATAAACAAGAAGAAGTTTTAGACAAAATAATCTGTATGGAGTACTAAAGAATATTTACGCATTTCCGTTCTGCTATAGTATATTGCTTGGCGAAAGCACTCGTCGTAATACTGGCTCTGTTTGTGTGACTCATGGTTCATGCTTGTAGATACTGTTGTTGACAGACGGTTACGCAGTTTGAGTGGGTACACTCATAGATAGAGCTGGGAGAGTAATTAAATGTTTTCAGTTCACACTACTTTTGTGTTGATGTAATTCAACGGATGGATGTCCTGATAATGAACGTTAACTTCTTTGCCCAGTTAAATAAAAAAATATATAATTATTAAAAATACCTCTCTCTACAATCTATTTGGCAGTACTAATTCGACACCGTTGATTCGACGAGTTATAAACCTACTCCTTTTGCAGTTAAAAACGAAAGATGACGATGACGGACCAATCCGTATTTGGCAAGCGTGGTGATTAAGCCAATATCTGTTATTGTAGCGATGACTTGATTTTATTGAAGGAGACCTTTCCCTTGCTATGTGGCTTTAATAGGCTGATACTTTACTTCTTTAATTATGTTCAATAAACAATTGTAAGTAATAAGTTACTTTCTTTTTAAATAATAAGTAGGTATACTAAGTTCAACAATCATAAAGCAAACGCCAGTATCAGTCACAGGGGAATGTTAACAACACGAAAGCCCGAAGTACCATTTTAATTGCACGAGTTACAAAGTCCTCACGAAGTTGAGGCTAATAGAATGTTTTTCGGCGGCCGAAACGGGAGCAAAGTCGTATGATTAAGTCGTATTGAAGTGCCTGTAATTATGTTTTCTGACGATATAAAGGGTCGGGGAAATTAAAAGGATTCATCTGCTACGAATATCCGCTGTAGTCTGGTGTCCCCTCTCGCTACATATACATGTAAGTGTATGTACGTTGTAAATTGATTTGGGTCTCCGACAGACGGCGGGGACAGGTGAAAATGAATTGGGGTGTAAAAAGAGCGTGTCTTCACGGGAAACCATGTATAATTGTATAGCTGATCAGTGAAAAATTGTCTTGACTATATTTCTAGGGATTTAAGGTAAGAGAGTCAGTCTATTATAGGATCAGTAATTTTTAGAAAGATTTAGGTAAGTAAATAGGCAAAATGTAAATTGCTGTAAAAAGATCAGTCATGAAACTGATTTAGACCAAAATATTAAATTATTTTAAAATGGAATTCATCAAACATCGAAAAAGCTTAAAGCTTAATTTGTAAATATTAACAACCCACTTAACTTAGAAGCTGGTACACAAAAAGACAATTTTATTGTCGAACTTACATTGCACGTGCAAGGAACAGAAACTGTTTCGTGCTTTTATCCAACTGAAATGCTGAACTTGAATTCACATTGCGTACTCGTAACCTCTTACGTAGCTGAGTACCCTCCTTACCTTGGTGAATTTTTCATACACGAGGAGGTATTATTTATTTACACATGCAGCAAGGTTGCCTTTACTACTGGGTCTAATTTTAACTCCCCTGTAAACGTTTACGTGAATTCGCTGACGGCAGCACAGGCAACAAAACCACAACACAAAACACATAGGTACCTATAGAAGTCAATCACTAGCTAGTTAACTTTTTACTCTAACGAACAACATAAAATATCATTAATAAGGCACGGACCAATTAGTCTGTGGAACAACAATTTTATTTAAAAAACAGAAAATAAATCACTGGTATGTACATTATACATACTTCACTTCTCATGCCTACATTGGCGGTTGCGGCCAGAATTGGCAACTTTGACTTAAGTACAAAAAACTATCGTTTGATTCAAAGTGGAGCACGAGGAATGGACATATAAAACAAATAATAATTACAATATTTTAATGCTAATTTCATTTTATCTTACAATTCTTCAAAACGACAATTCACCGTTACCGCCTACTAAATAGTTTGAATAGCTTTTGTTGCTCCATTTTTACACAAAAATGTTTATCTTTATATTAATCTTAACGATCAATCAACTACGCAGGATACATTATATTGCACAAGTAACAAAGTACCTACTACTAACCCCTCGCTCCCATAGCACTGTTGGACAAAATAGACTAACCCGACCGAAGGGAGATCAGACGGACGTTGGTCCGTTGTGCGTTGAACGGCTCTACGTGAATGCTTTCCGAGACACCGGGTGTGTTTCTCCGCTAACTTCTAATAACTGAGCTCAAACTCAAGTGGTCCGACCTTCGATCATGATAGATAATAATAAATTAATAATAATATACTAATAATCAGGACCTCTGGCGCGTTCATAGCAAAAGTGCAAAGTAAGTACTCACTAACCGCTGTATCTCGGAGGCATTTAAATTACTGTCATGTATTAAACGTATCAAATCAATTTTATAAAATATTATAGTTTTTAAACAAATAATGTGACCTTTCCCTTCTACTGGATTGTTATTTCTCTTAGTTTAGTTAGTTTCTCTCTTTAGTTGAGTACTCCTAACATTAGAACATGAATGTAATTTCGACCTCGCAGGTCTAGAACATCGGTGTATCGATTGAAGCGTGCTCGGGGCAGGAAGAAAGATACCTATTGATTTTAGATTAATGCGGGTTAGGTAGGCACTTTTTCGGTCATGTAATTTGACGTGAAAGGTTAAAGGTACCGGGATTTGTTACACTTGTTAATTTTCATACTCTGTTAATCGTGTAAGTATCCGGTCACGACCTCAAGTCCTGAGTTCAATCCTCGGTTCCTACATATTGTTTGTGATCATCTATCCCATTAAGAAGTGTGGTGATTAAGGTAATCATTGAAATCGAATTATCATAATATGTGAATGAATATTTTGCATTACGAATTTCATTATTACGCGTAATGACTTAGTCTTTCGACTGTTAACAACAATTTAGTTATAGTAAAATTCTCAGAAATTTAACTTTTGTACCACAGCGATTCTCAAAATTATCAAAATAAAAATTCGGCAAACTATACATACAAATATACACATTCAGATATACTTACAATTGCACAAAATCTTTAAAGGCAGCTAAGTATTGTGAAAACCCAGACATTCGCTGTGTAATCGCAATCAATAAACTTTAATAAGCTTCTACACCCTGCCATAAGTTGCTTATTCATATAGTTATATACTTTCAACTCGTCTTTACAATTTGCGTGCCGACTGGGGTAGGCATTGTTGGCGGGGAAAACGAACGTCATAAAATTTTAAAACCTTTTATCATGGTACGTCGTCAGTCGTCACATAGTTGCTTTTAGTAAATTGGTGAAATTTAATTTCATTTAGCCTTCGTACTTTTAACGAGGTTTCGAAATGGTCGTATTGTAAGAAAGCTTTTTGTTGATGATGAAACGCTGGGAAAAGTACAAAATGTTTTTTCTGATTTATACGTGTTTACTTTTGAATTTAATTAAAAAATTAAGAGCCAGATCAATGCTTTGGGAAAGGTTCAAATTGTACAGAAGTGTTAAGGGTTCAGTAAGAATGTTTGTAGCGTCCCTAATGAGTCTTGTACTAACACCATCTACTCCTGGAAAACTGACAATATGAGTTGGCCTATGATGTTTAGAACTTCATGTTAGTCGGTCGTTTGTATGAAGAAAGAGTGCAGAAACGGATTATTCATATATTGATATTCATGTTAGAACCGAGGTCTTCTTCCAAGGTATTTTATTGTGCTCCACAAAACTGGAACCAGCACGTCCTAATCGGGCAAAAGGGGAAACCGGGGGAGATTAGTGATTAATGATTATTATAAATAAATGATTATTATATTGTATATGCGTAAGTTTTGACGTACCGATGCAAACAATTTGTTGCACTCATTTTGGGATGACTTCGGGACGTTTTCTGCTAGTCGGTGAAGAGGATTTTCCTTATTTTTCTTACCGCTCTTATTTTACAGTTCACCTTTTTCGTACGCTAGTTTTTTTCTTTCTAATCCGTCAGCTTATATCTTCAGCCAGTAAAAACCCGTATTAGTATGAGATGTCATCTGTGGTGAGAGTATACCACAAGTCGACAATGAGTAGCAACGAACAGAGTCGGATTTCATAATCATAATCCAGTTATATTTCGCGATTGTTTTCATAACTGGCTCGTGGCCCGCTACATTGCAACGGTTATATTTAACTGATTTTATAACTTTCCACGTGTTTGGTTATTTTTATGTCGTCACTTTATTTATGAGCATGATATGATTATTTTCTATTTCAAGGGTGGTGTTTAGAATTAATTCAACGCGGAATAATAGTTTGAGAGTTAGTTTTAAAATAATAAATATAGGACAACATTAAATAAATTGATCTGATTAAGTAAGTAAGTCGGCAGCTTTTGTTTTGTTTTGTTGTAAAAAAAAAACGGGATCCCTGATACATACAACAGAATAACTACCAAATTCAAATCCAATCCAATTTACCAAACAATGTGTTTTTCAAATTCCAAACAAGAGTTACTCACTGCGTCGTACGTCATACTGTACATTTACAACTTTATTTGATACACGTGCCTCTATGATTCTTGTGCACCATTGGAATTTAGGTACGTGGGACGGAAAATTTTGACGCATTGCCATTTGAGCGAATGATGAGACCGCCTATTCGGAGAAAATCTACCAGCAATGGGGATAATATGTCGACATCAAGTGAAATGGGAAACGTTTATAGGTGCTTAGTGTGGGAGCTCAAGACTTTTTGAAGCTGACGATTGATGTGACGAGGGGATCTATTTGATATGGACTAGTTACAATATAATATAATAATATCGGGAATACCTAATTAATTTAGTGTGATATGGCGACACTCTCTCCAATTGCAATAAATGCCCACTTGTTCATCACTTTTTAGGACAACAGAATGTTCAAACTACATTTTAGCTTCCCGTAGCTATTGTTCAATACCATATGTGATGATGAGACTTGTTATTGGCATTGTGTCTATCTTATTGTATCTAAGCTCATTGTACTATTAAGCTGTTAGTCTTCCAGAGATTAAATAAATAAATAAACGTGATATTTATATTGTAGTATATCTACTACTTACTGCTTGAAGTTTTGATTGTGTTACAACAATCGTGATCGTCAGGACTTTAGGAGTAAGTTCTCACGAAAATCAAATTGCAACAGATCCATTTTTGTTTTAGAGGAAGACAGTATTCTGTACTCCTTATGATATATTTATCAAGTGCAATTTATAATAATAACAGACTACAGCAAAGGTTGTTGCAACAGTGCATTCAAAATAGCAAATGTGTCTAATTCCTTATGATTTTTGAAATGCTCAACAACTTTTGCTGTAGACATTTTGTTTGCTGTTTAGTTAGTACTTCTAACAAGTTAGGTCTACTGTCGAAATGAACTAGATTATGGTAAGAAGTTTACCCTTTGCTTTAGAACCCCGAGATTATTGGGCTGATTAGTAGTCACAAGGCTGGAACCAGATCGTCCCAATCGCCTTAAATGCCAGGCAGTGGTACGCTTTGTGCTCCACAAAACTGGAACCAGCACGTCCCAATCGGGCAAAAGGGGAAAACAGGGAAGATTAGTGTATCTTTAGTGGGACGCTTTAGCCTCGAGTCGCACACACGGCCGCAGGTCTAGCTAGCCTGCGGTTACGGTTGCTTAAACGCGTTTTCCTTCAAAAAGAGGACCTCGAGATTATGACAAGGTACTTATAGCATCGATGTGTTGATTAATAACAAATCTGATACAATAACAACACTGTAAATAGCTCTTTAGAACAACATCATAATAAGTAAACGTTTCTTAAACAAGCACTTTGCAAAAGTTCTGCTACGACATTTAACCTTGGTAACACCATTAGGACACTATAACACGAACGAACAACTTTGTTGATTAAAATACATCGCTCACTTAATGGAGGTGTTCATGTCATAGGACCATTACTCAAACAATGTTGGACAGCTGGACCGTTTGTGGCTTGAAGAAGTTTTGTGAAATAAAACAATAAAAATAGATATTGCCTTCATTCCCAATTGTTATGTCATGAATGTTTACTTATGTTTAAAGAAACGAGAAGTTTTCACAATCCCCTAAGTACAACATTTTACAGGAACTTCTTCTTTTCGTGTCGATGGCAAATAATAAAAAAATAAATCAAAAAATTTACAGGAACTGAAAAAGTAAGATTTAAGGCCATTTACAATACTGAAAAAAATAAGTTCTCTAATAATTTGTCTGTGTACGTGGTAACCTTACGTGGATTTTGATACCTAAAGCTTATTATTTATTGAATTGAAATTGAATCAGTCTAATATTCTTCGAATCAATTCATGAAACGACTGTTCATAATTATATTTGTCAATTTTGGCTCAGTTCGGGTTTACGGCTGTCCAATCATTTGTGATAGAGAAGGTGACTCTTTCACCCCCGAGGCCGGAGGCCGAAGGTCCTTGTCTATCAAACATGTGTCCTAAGTATTCTCCTGTACGCATCAGAGACCTGGACTACTTACTCCAAGCAGGAGCGTCGACTTAATGCCTTCCATATGCGGTGCCTGCGATCTATTCTAGGCGTTACGTGGGAGGACAGAATGACGAATGAATCGGTTCTCTCAAAAACAAACTGTAGCAGCATCACAGCAATTTTGAAACAGAGACGACTCCGTTGGCTGGGCCATGTCTATAGAATGGGTCCCGACAGATTGCCGCGTGAGGTCATGCTTGGTCAAATTGCTGACGCCAAAAGATCTGTAGGCCGTCCAATGTTGAGATTCAAGGACTCCTGCAAGCGCGACATGAGTTCATTTCAAATCGATCCTGACACCTGGGAGAAACACGCCAACATGAGACCAGAGTGGCGTCATGTTGTAGCCCTTGGCATGTCACAGCATGATAAGGCCTGGCTGGGACAGCTAAAGAGGAAGAGACTTCAACGCAGTGCCGCGACTCCCCTTGACTCTCGATTCATCTGTGACAGGTGTGGCAAGAGGTGTCGTGCTGCCATCGGACTTTATAGTCACCGGAGACGTTGCACCCCCCAAAATTTACCCCCGTGATGCTGCAACAATCATCTGCAAAGATGCTGTGGCCAATGATGAATCATTTGTGATAATGTGCCAATAATAGTGCGACTCAATCTTGGATTCCTAAATAGGCTGGAACTTTATCTTTACCGTGTTTCTAATAGTAACAAATCTATTGATCAAACGCTTCTACATAATTCTGAAGTCTATAACTAATTCTATCTTTTTATTTTCAGGCCTGACTATTTCTGTCTGTCGTCGTGAAGTATTTAATTAGCGCTTATTATCTTTTTTAGTAGATCGATAGGACAATGATCTGGATTCTATTTATCGTGTGTTTAATTTTGTGTCTGGATTGCTTTATTTATTTAACAACTAGCCTTACACCCGCTACTTCACCCGCGTGGACTTTACGACGTTGTTCCTCAGATATGTGTGTGTGTGTATTATCCCGGGATAAAAAATTCCTTTTCCAAAGTCTAGACAATGTTTGTACTAAATGTTAAAATTGGTTCAGTTGTTTAGTCGTAAAAGCCTAACACTTGTATTTCCGATATTTTACGTGATTGACAGAAATTCAACAACGGTCAATTGCAATGAGATAGGCTCGGCCCCTTCGGAGGTTATGGGGAACTGGGCGAGTTTAGGGTAGTGGGGACAACGTCTTTAGTCCCACACACGTCCACAGGTCTCGTTAACCTGGGGTTATAGAGTGTCAACGCATCCTCCATAAAAACCCTACATGAGGGAAAAATATAGAGCTCCGGCACAAGTTTTGTATATATTCCATCCAGGAATTTGGAGCTTCATTTTCTCCCATCTGTCTTGTGGGTGTATCTTCTTCATCATAGCATTCCCGGCGAGTAGCCCTTCCCGATGCTATCAGATAATTGAAAGAGCACGTGTTCACTTTGCTTTCTGTACGCGTTTTGATATTTTTGGAATCTATTGGATATTTCTGTAACATGGACTATTTACGTGTTGTGAAACGATATTTATATCTAAACGATAAATTTTAAGGAGTGCTTACTTCTTAGGAGAGAAATATAGAAATGGCTGTGTCCAGTATCAGTTGCTATTTCATATTTTAATGCAATTAGTGAAATAATGTTATTGAAACAAGAATTAAAGAAGTTAAAACTACACATACCTTTTCTACTACATAATATAAATATTAGTAGTAGAAAGTAGAAAAACTCAAACCTTAAATTAAAAGCGCTGCAAGTAACGCAATCTAAACAGCGTCAAAAATAGGAATTTATCTAGATTTTTCTCCTTACACGCCTTCGCTAATCGACTTAGGTCATAAAAACTTAAAGTTTTCAGATTCATTAGTGATTAATTGATGAAGGAAATTATTGAACACAATTTCATCGAAAACGATATTTAAACATTATAGCATCCACTGTTGGGTTCAAAAGAACAATTTATCTTCAAGACTTCTTTTGACAAATAGATAGACATTATTGGTAAATACACCATAGAGACTTTTAGTAATTCCGTAATCAACAAAGATCTGATACTATCATAAAGCCCATTCTTAAAGTATTTCTTTTGCAACTTGATTAAGAAGAAAATTCTTTTGTTCAATAATCTTCCAGAGATAAATCACTTACAACAATACGCGAAGATAGATAGAGACGTATTATCCTATTCTGCGAAAGTAACGAAGCTTCTTCGATAATTTATCTCGCTTAACAATGCATGAATTGCAGTTGTCATCATCAGGCATCTATAGAATTCCCCCCAGAGCCAGCAATCTCGTTAACTGCCCATCATATTTCCCTCTTTGTTACTCGGAATAAGTCGTCTCCCCCGCGATTATAACAGTATCGCAAACTAATTGTGACAGCATGGTATAGTCCAGTCTGGTCAAGAAACTTGACACCCCACAGAGGGTTGTCGGTTGTCGTTACACTCATTATGTAACTTGTTTAACTGGGTTAGCACGTACGTTCGCGAAACCATGCTCGCAGATTTGGTGACGTCGGTTATATTTTTTTTATGTTTTGTCGCAAGTTGGGCTTCGACATTGCGTCGAAGCGACGCGACGTTACGCAAAGGTTGGGTGAGGAATATTTGATCAGATGTTATTTGGAATTAAGTGATTTTACTTACCTATGATGTTATTATGCTGTTTAAGATATTTATTGAATGGAACATTGTTTAAGGTTTTAGTGAAGAAATGATGAATTAAAGAAAATAGCGACGAGTGCGAGGGTCTGATAAGAAAAGAGGGAGCTTTAATAATAATTTACATTTTTCCTTGTTTTATTCTGAAGATTTTTTCTATGTTTTGGATTTTTGAAGTTTGGTTCATAATTTGAATGTTTTTAACGTCATTATTCACTGTTTTGTTTTGGGTTTTATTGCATGTGTTTTATGTATTCCAGCTAGGTCGCATTCAGAATTCGTTAGCGTAGGCACAATCAGTCGGTATTGACACAGTCGCCCAGCCGGCGCTGATCGACACAACTTGCGCATCGCCTAATTGAATGATAGGCAAGCTGCAGCTCTAATTTGACTATGTTTGATAACCATTTCAAGCGATCAGAAAATTCGGAACCGTCTAGATCTGGTGTAGTATAGGACGGGAAGGCTCACCCTCTTTGGAAGAGGTCGACATTGTAGAACTTGTACAGTTCGACGGAGAACTCGAAGGTGGCCTGCAGGTCGGTCATGATGCGCTGGGGGCTGAGGCGCGGGCGCGGGCGGCCGGCGCGCCATGCCGCGGCCGCTAGCAGCCCGCCCGCCGCATCGCGCGCTCACCGCATGCACTGCGGCGTCGCGCTGCTCCTCACGCTGTTCACGCACGGCCACACCCGCACTGCACGACCGGTCTCCGCTAGGCTGGGCCGCTGGGCTGCGAGCGGACGCGGCGGCGGCGACGGGCGCGCGGCTAACAGTGCGGGACCGAGGAATTCATTTTTTAGCGGCGCTCCGTGCGCATGCGCGGGACCGCGCGCCGCGCGCCGCCCGCCTGCACCAGTGCGCGCCGCCTCGCCCACCTAGGCAGGTGCGCTCGCTAATCCGCACTCGAGCCACGGCGCTGCGATGTTATGAGACCGTTTCAGGGATATGTCGCCGCGTGGTAATGCGGCGCGATTACGCTCTCCCGAGACGGCCGGAAAGGTCGGAGGGAGGCCGCGTGCCCGCCGGCGCCCCCCGCGGCCTAACCTTTCCACCTGCCGATCGCACGAGTCTTCTATGACGCCATTTCATGAACACCTGTCTGGGGGCGCGATTCGGGACGACCTTTGCCAGAGTGAGATTTGATGTTTTACGGCGTCATAAAGAGGCCGCGAGCGCCGGTTGTCGCCGATCGCCAGCGGCCGCAAACCCGCCCGTGGATATTTTGAGTGCGCGGCCACGTGTTGCGGTGTTTTTAGAATATAACACACGCTACACTACTATTTTCCCAGGCCTACTGATGTTTATCTTACGTTGTAAAGTTATAAGCGTGCGTAATGTTAACATTATCAATTAATATCTGAAATATAGAATAAAATGTTCTGAGTAATAGGTAAATACCGCCAGATGGCACTCGTACCTAAACACGCAAACCGTATCGCCAAGTCATAAATCAAGAAATAAACGTTTGAACGCCTGGCTAGCAAAACTGTCAACGTTTCATTTAATCAACACACTGAAAGGCTAAAATTAAAAACTGTAAAAAAATAGCAACTCAAAATAATTATATTTCATAAAGGTCAACAAGAGCAGTAGGTATTAATTTAATATATCAGTCCATTCCGATTCTACAGCTCCTAATTGCAATTTAGCCCCAAACAGACTTTAAAATTACTAGGGACAAATTGTATCCCTGAATGAGGATTTCATGGAGTGCAAAGGTCGTAGGTCAAATTTGGTGTGGTCGATATCAGGGTGAAGGAACGCGCCAGGATAGACCGGTGGGACGCCTATTCAATAACTGTGATTGCGCGTCTTTATACACTTTATCCGAGTTTATTTGGCACCCTTTTTAGGGCACCCGTGAAGCAATATCGATTGTGATAAGCTGGGTTTAGCTCCTTTCGTTTTGAAAGGTGATGTCGGAAGAATATGGAAGTCGAGTGTTTGTTTTGATTTTTATATGTATAAGGAGAAGAGGGAGTTTTCTGAGATTGCGTTGCTTTAAACAATAATAATAAAGCTAACAGTTTGCCTACTGGTTGCTGCGTACCTATATCTATAAGTAATGTTTTTTAGAATGGGTCGACCGCTTTAGTTCATAATGTGGGGGGATTCGTCGTTTGACCCCGGTCCCGAATACACCGCGCTGTCATAGTCTTTATGCGGTTGAAATAAGGACTATGACACCGCGGTGTATTCGGGACCGGTGTCAAACGACGAATCCCCCATAATGTGTTTGCGATTGAAAGGATAATACTTGTATGACTGAATTGGTTGAAAAATTCATATTAGAAACAGTCGTTTGCAATTTATAATTAATTCCATTTATATTACCTTAAAAATATTTTACACCGCTGCTTTATATATAAAAAAACCATACCAGTTTTACTGTAAAAATAACAGTGCTTCTACGTAAAAAAATATTATTATGCAGTGCTTAATTATAACAAAGAAACGTATACAATACATACTCAATTGTCTTAAATTCGGCACGCATAAAAATAATTAAGAAATTAGTCATTTGCAAGTTTTTGTAACAAAGGCGTCGGATTTCCCAGACTTATGTAAATGAGGCCAGGCCTTAACGACACATTAATACCTACATACTTTTCGTTTTTACTTATCATGTTCTCGATCAACTTAGGTGGTAAATATTCATGGATAGCTAACGTATGGAAATGATTCCAAGTGTTTGAACTTTGCGGGAGCAATATGCCGAGTGTTCCTACTTCGGTTATTGCGGCTTTGGTTTTGTTTATCACGTAGTATTCCAAAAATATTTTAGAAGTTTAGTACGACTGAAGATTCACTTTTTTGTATGTAGTTGGCTGGCACTTACCTTTTGGGAAGTTTTAATTAAAATTTTCTTGATATTTCAAGTATCCTGTATCACTATCCAGGATACTTAAAAAATGTAAGTAAGTAAAAATTTGTTGCAAAGAATATTAACCTAATACAGCTTGTTACTGTTTCCCACACCCCCATATCAAGAAGATTGATTGTATAGCTACTGTCTTATAGAAGAACTCTATGTCATATGGTGATGGGTCCATTTTTTGGCGGCAAATGATAATAAATACATTGATATTTTTCAAATATGAAAGAGAAATAGAGTTAACATTGTCGGAGGAACATTTAATAGAAGTTTTTGTTCTGAAAATGTTATCAAGTAGTTAGTCTTTCTTTTTTGAAGTTTGATAAGAAGATGACGTCTCATCTCAATCAAGTAGAAGGTTGTAATTCAGACTGGTACGAGAATAATCGTGAGTGTTTGTTCTTTTGCGGCGCCTGGCAATATGCTGAGTGGTACTTGTGCGGCGCGCATTGTCCCGCCGCCATTGTCGCGTTGCTTTGCTTCTGCTTTGAGCATTCGGAGCACACAGTTGCACCTACTTGTACTTGCTTATATGTCTGTGTGTGAAGAATTAGTACTTTCTGCAATCTTGGGTCTTATTGTATCACGAAATTCACGAAGGAGGCCAATGTTGATGACGACAAGTTAAGTGTATCATGTCATGTCGAATGGCGAAAGCTGCTTGAAACTTATCTCCTAACAAGTTATGTTGGTTAAGGGTTGCGGAGGTCTGATGGTGCAATATCGCTCCAATATTATAAATTTATAATTTTATTGGTCTTGCCAAATTCTGGATCAAGATGCAAACGTACCCTCAATAGATCAGGACAAAGCTATCGGAGAAAGAAAGTTAAAAAGAAGAATTGTAAATAAAGTTTCCGGTAGAGTTTTCAGGTTATATTCCCGTCGCACTAATGTTTTCTGTGCTTTGTTAAACCTTTGAAAGTGCCATAAATACATAATATACCTTTGTTTGTACTGGTTTTATGTTTTTCCTATGTATATTATAAGCTATGCTTAGTTTGATGCTTGACGGCGTTGAGTGAAAATACCGTTGACTTTACTGGTATGTCTAAAATATTGACCGTGCATAGACTAGCCCATATATTCTCGAGCGCTGCTCCCACTGACCCACTAACGGCTTTTACGTTGCTTTATAACAATATGCCGCATACAATGCAGTGCCGAGTGTCCTCTGATCGACGCTCGCGACACGACAGCCTCTACGTTGGATGGAGGTGCGCCTCGCGCCGAATAAATGAAATGGGAATGGACGCCGCGACGGTATTCTGGCAAGCGTCTCTACTAGCGCTGTAGGTTCCTGCGATATTGTCACACTGTTTTGTTTCTTTGTTTTGTGACTATTATCTACTATCAGATTCAAATGTTATTGCGTGATGACTCACACATACACAGAAAATATTTTGCGTTGCTAACGCTACAGACAAGCGCAGTTGACGTCATTTTTCGCTCCATTCCAAAAGGTATATTATCCTAATAGCATCTGATACCTACGTTAGTCTTAGTAGGTACTGTTATATTATATTCTGTGCTACTAATGAGATGATCCAGGCAAAAACTCTGGAGTAAGTAGAGGAGCCCAGTATGACAGCACATTGAGCGATGTTTCCTGGTAAACTTTCCTTCAATAGAATTATCACTGCCTGCCACCACTGCTGTAGTAAAAAAAGGATATGCGATGTCTCCTTCTTGCAAGTGTGTATCCCGATTTAGTCAGATCCAGGATTTGGCAAGTCCAGTTATTGCGCTGGAGCGAGTGCATCATCTGACTACCGTAAGTCTTAACAGGGGCGACCAGACCAATTAAATCATAGCTATTAGATATTTGATTACGCAGATTTGAAAAATGAAAACTGAAAAATGTTTTATTAACATAAACAGTTCACAGTTTTGTGTAGAAACATCTCTTTTAAGTAATCATAAAATACTTGTGTTAGAAATGTTGTCTTTACACATTATGTTAATTTAGTGATTTAGTGATGACAGTTATATAAAAAGAAAATAAAAAACGTATTTATATAGATTAACATTGATTTCAAAGTGTGTGTGTGTGTGCGTGTGTTTGTATTTACTCACAATGTTTTCCCGTCATTGCCGAGCCGGTAGCACAGAGTACCTTATAATAGAGTCATCAGTTAGATCGCCGTTCAGCGCCATCTCGTGAAACCGGAAGAAATTACATCTTCAATATCTATAACTATAGCTACACCATTGACTAATATATATAACTACACTATACCTACGTGCCTGTATATAGGTATACGTATTTTATGATTTAATTTTTATTGTTATATTTTAAACTAAAATAGGCATAAATAAAACAACACATCTAACTAATATAATGTTTATTTATTTAAAACAAAGAATCTAAGTTCAAAACACAAGGCAAAGGTCGATAGGCAAAGAAATCGGAGTCCGGAAAACGAGGCGATGGGTCAGAGTGTAGGGTAGTGACACCGGTTTGCCGGCCAGCACCAGTTTCCGACCACTTCACACGTTTTTTTAAATAATAGATAGTCTATAGACAGCTCATTTCTAATTTCGCGCCAGTCGACCTGGACATACTCCACGGTTCTTAATCCAACAGCATGACTTTATAATTTGCGAACTGAGCCCTCAGTCGCCATTTCAAAATTTGGTGTGTTGACACGTGACAAATTTAGCAAAAATAATTGCAGGTGGATCGATTTTCAAATGTAAGATTTTGAGTGTTACTATTATTTTATAGGGGTTTGATTTGGTTTGTGTGTAGGATAAGATGTTTAATTTCAATATTCAAGTGCCCAAACTCACCAAACATTTCATAATTTGTAATATTTTTGGTGGTCGGGCAATAGGTTATCGATTCATATCAAAATCTAGTTTCCGACCGGGTGGTCGGAAAACCGGTTTATTTACGTCATTTTTCTTTGCCTACATTGCGGAAACCTTAAATGCACCAACATAGATTCATTTACATTTGTGAACAGCTAGGAATTTGTGACTTGACAACCAGTTTCCGACCGCCAGTATACCTCATAGTTTCAAAGATAATGACCTTTAAAAATACCAAAAGTTTAGCGGCCGACAACCGGTGAAAACAATCCCTGTTAACGGCCGTCTTTAACAGGCGGTCGATAACTGGTAAAATTTTACCTGTTTCCGGCCTTTCAAAAAATCCTACTTCCTACTAATCCTACTATATAATAATTATTATGTATGTATTATGTATATGTATGTATATCCTACTAATAATATTATAAATGCGAAAGACTGGATGTTTGGAAATTTGGATGTTAAGATGTTTGTTACTCAATCACACCTAAACGGCTGAACGGATTTAGATGAAATTTGGCACACGTATAGTTTATAACCCGGATTAGGACATGGGCTATAAAATTCTTACGGGAAACGTCTTTTTCCTGCGGGAATAACAATTTTGAAACTACTGAACCGATTTGAATAATTCTATCACTATTGGAAAGCTACACTATCCCCGGTCAATATAGAGTACTATAATTGATCCCGGAAATGTGGGGGGAAGGGGGGGGGGATATTTGAAAAAGGGGATTACGCGCGTGTAAAACCGCAGGCGGAAGGCTAGTAACATAATATAAAAAAGATAGAAGAGAAGAGAGAAACGTAATTAGTAATAAATAAAACTTTATTTGAACTAGGAAATTAAACGCACCCGATAAATACTAAACATTTAATTTATTTCTGTTAGTTACATTTTTTGTTTGTGTTTTTTTTTTTCGCGGCTCGATAGTCTAGTGGTTTAAGCACCGGGCCGAGATCGCGGGGTACTGGGTTCAATTCCCGGGTCGAGCTAACTTTGTGTCGGGTTTTTCGGACTCTGCTCGGGTTTGTGATCACCAATCCGAATTTGGCAAGCATGGTGATTAAACCAGTACCCATCATTGTAACGATAACTTGATTTCAAGGACGGAGGCCTTTGCCCTACAGAGAAGCATGCCGCGGCAGAACGGAGTTCCAAGATCCACTATATTATAGGATAGACTTTTCGATCGTGTTCCAAATCAAAAGAAATCAACAAATATGACCTTTTGGTTACTCAATTGTATTTTTAGGTCGCAAAAGAGAGTAAAAATATACCGCTTTTGTGATTTCATTAACTGTTTCACTTTCATACTATAATATACCCTATGGCTATTGAATAAGACTCATTTTTCTACCGTAAATTAGGTGGCCGATAACCGGTACACAGGTGGTCGATAACTGGGCCAAGTGGTCGATAACCGGTGTTTTTGCTATTTTTACGAATAACGTTTATTTTTAAATTATGTATCACTGCTACGTTTATAAACGTTAGGTTTTATAAAACTAGACTATCGTAAGATCAAATGATAATTTTTTGGAAAATCTTGACGTACAGCATCATGATAAAAATCAACTCTGAAGTCAACAAGTCGCTTAAGTGGTCGCAAACCGGTGTTCTTACCCTATGGGGCGCCGGAGAGATCGGATTCGGAGTCCTAAATTCAATGCACTGTTCAGCGAGGGAATAGATAAATCGGCGTCCAGGTGAAAAAGCAGGGTCGTTAAATAGAAAAAACCACAAGAAAAAGCAAAATATCACATTCGTGTCACGTAACGTAAACAAACGGTATTGACCACGTATTGACATTGACACTATTGACAGGTAGATAGCCATCGATGATTTTTCCGCTACGTTCCGTTCCCCCCAGATTCTGCATATTTAAATAAATTTACTGAAATTTCTTATGTATTGAAGGAAACAAAAGAATTTAAAGTAACAATTAGAAATAAAATATGCGATACAATGTGTTCTGTAAATTCAGTTTATCTATTATTTTTAAGTTTTGAGAATAATAATGAAATAAGAAATTGCGTAAAACGTCTCGCAAATTTGTCGCTAACGCCATCTAGCGATATAGGAAACTACTAAAGAGAGCTAATCCTCCTCCATAGAAAATTTCAAAGTATAGAAGTGAAAAGACCCTGGCCGGTAGTACGCACAAGGATCCCTAGGTGCATGCCGGGATTCCACAGATCTTTCAATTCAAAATACAAAATGAGTTCGTCGTCCTTATATCCAGAATACGTCCGCAGGCATCATTTTGCGGAACACTACCGACACCTCATGTTCCCTCGCTTTACTTTTTAGGTCGCTCGCACTGTCTGTACATTTATCATCCGATGCGCCGGATTTTAAGTTTCCTTTTAAAGTCACGCTATTCGCGGTAACGTTTTCAGTATGCTTTTGTTTCTGTGTGAATGGTTTGATTAAATGCTGTTTTATGAAAAAGTGATATTTTAGTTAAAAGGAATTATCTGTGTTTTAAAAAAGAAGGGAAAGGAATTCATTATGATATGGTGAAATGCGGGATTGTATTTTGGAGGGCCATTTAAATTACTCTTGTGACGTGTATTTATTTCACTGAAGTTACTTATGTGAATTATTATATCATAAGTGACGATCAATATATGTATATATACATTTGGTTAGTACAATTCCGTCTGACTAGCTATAGCAATCAGATTGAATAGTAGTAGATAACTAGATACCTTTATGCCATGGCGCCCAACGTGGTGTTACATTTCTGAGAAATATTATAACCGTTTTGCGTTTGCAATAAAATAAATTGTAAGATTCTCTTCTTAAAATAAGTCAAGTAATGCATGTTGTTGGAAAAGAATTTGTTGGAGAACTTACGAAGTGAGAGAAGTTTTAAACAGTTCACGTTGATTTGTGGCGTTGAATTATGTTTTAAGATAACAGTTTTAAGTACATATGAGAAAATTGCGAATTTTTATGAAATGTAGCTGTTCCGTGACTGCATTTAGAAAAGTAGTTTTTAAAAGATAAAACATTACAATATTTTACTACCGACTACCTATTGGTTCTTTTAATCTGATTTTTTACTTAGGTTAGGTACTACAAAATAACAAGTAAGTACACAATGTACCAAAATGATAATTTACATAAAAGCCACAAAATTAAATTCGTGTATGCTTTTCAAATATGATTTATTCAAAGTACTACAATAAAGTTGTTAGTTTTTAAAGGTACCTATTTGCAGAACTTGTCCGTAACTTTCTATTATAACCGGACGTTTTAAAAACTATAACGTAAAGTGTAGTCAAACCGCTGACGTTAAAAAGTGGAAAGGCAAAAACGAGTTAAATTAGGTTGCCTCTCAGATTGCTCAATGAAAGGCAGGAATTAGCGAGCCATATTTAGTACGGTCTTTCAGTTTTTCACTTGTTTCAGCGGCGGATTAAAGTTGGCATAAACCGCCTGCCGCTTGCATGGGCACAATTTTAATACAGGGTTGTAAATGCCGAGTTTTTTTATGTAACTTCACTGGCACTAGCATGAGCACTATTTTTCCTAGACGTGAATATACCTGACATTATGTGGTACTACAACTGTTCGTTAGCTCGTGGCTTATTTCCTTAAAGGACTCGCTTCTGGGGTTTTTGACCTTATAAGTATCAACGTTATTGGTTCCCAATAGGGAATATGCATGTACTTACTTACTTACTACTTACTATGATGGCGCAACGACCCAAAGAGAGTCTTGGCCTCCGATATTAATTTACGCCACCTCGGCCGGTCCTGGGCCTCCTCCCGCCAGTTCATGACGCCAAGGGTGCATAGATCCTTTTCCACCTCGTCACTCCAACGGTACCTCGGGCGGCCAATAGGACGTCGGCCAACCGGTCGACCCGCGTACGCTCGCTTTACGGCCCGGTCTTCTGGCATTCTTTCGACGTGGCCGATCCAGCGGAGCCTATTCGCTTTAACTTGACCGATAATGTTGGGCTCACCGACCAGCTCCTCTATTTCCTCATTTTTCCTCCCTCTCCATGAGCCATCCTCCAGCCGCACCGGACCCAAGATCTTTCGCATTACTTTTCTTTCCGCGATCAAAAGTTTATTTTCCTCTTTTTGCGTTAGCGTAAAATTTTTTTTGTTACGAAACCGATATTAAGAGAATATGCATGTATTTTTTTATATTTTTAATTCACTTTTTACATCGTTATAAAATAGTAAAAAATATAAATACTGTTGGAAATGCTCAAATTATTTTTTAAAATAATATTAAAACATCGCTTCAATTTGATCTGTTTGAACGCCGCCATCTTTCGCGGGCCTTGATTGACGTCACAAACCACGACCAGTGTTTGTTTACTATGATACTTTTGGTTCTTTTATAGAAATTTTCAGTTTTAAAAGCTATTCACGCCATGAAAAAATAAAATACCATTTTATAGATATTGTCTTGTACCCATGTGCAAAAACATTCAAAAAATAAAAAATCAATATTCCTGTTCCAAAAGATGCGAATACACGAAAACAATGGTGTAAGGTTATGAGAAGATGAAAAACACCACAGAAACACAAATGAAATTTATTTTTCTTTCAGACACCATAGTAAACAGCAACGCCAACATGGTATGTGACGTCACGTTTCGGTTCGACCAATGGTGATGCGTTTCGAAAATTCGAATTTCACTCGCATATTTTGCATTTTTTAATTAATTTTATCTACATCCATACCATAATAAGTCTATTGTATATTCAGGAGCGATGAGCAAACGCCCTACATTTAGATATAAGTATCTGTGGCTGCATTGAAATGTTTACATTTTAGTGTCGGTAACCGATACTTAATTTCGTTCAAATTTCGAACGTCTTCTTTAAAAGTAAAAACTAATAGGTTTTTTCGATTATCGAATTAGTCGATTAGTAATTTTATGTTCCATTCCTATACATTTAATTCGATGCTGAAATTATAACAATCGATTTGAGAATCGAAATCAACTCGAGTCTAGATTGTTTATGGATTTTAAAAACTACAAACGTCAGTCATTATGTCAGTACTAACTTTTACTTAAGTTGGTAACTAGGGCGTTTGCTCATCAATCCTGACTATAAAATAGACATATTATCGTATGAATGAAGATAAAGTTATGTATGTGGCTGTACATAATAATTAGTCATTAAAATACTCATGTGATTCTTTTATGAAACTCACTTCGTTCGTTTCATAAAACCACATTCGTATTTTAATGACCCTCATTATGCAGCAGTCACATAAATAACTATTTTATGCAATTTAAAACAAACTAAATAAGGAAATAATAGTTCAAATACGATTTCAGGACGATATGGATTCAGGGCAAAAAAATACAATTTAATGCAAATGCATATTCCCTATTAATAAAGTCGGAATTTGTGTAATCTATCAAATAAAATCTTGATGAATTTTAATTAAGTCTCGTTGTTAGTTGTGTTACTGAATACTGGATACTGGGAGTTGTGGACTGACGATCATACATCTGAATTCCTCTTTGGGCAAAGTATATGTAGGATTTGTCAATATACAGACCGATTTGATAGCTGTTACCGCATTTTCAGAGTGGAGGAGTTTTTCTTGCATCACAATGTAGACTAAACTACTACTATTTTATTTTTATTCTGGAGTAAATGAATGTCCAAGCAGTGAGAGTGCTGCAGCATAAACTTACCGTAATCTAGTTTGTGCCTTATCGTATTTTTAATGTGGAAAAAAATGGAACGCGATATGAATGAAGATCTTCGCTCTTCGGTGTAAAATATTTTCTCGAATATGAAATTGTATCAATTTGCTTATTTAATTTACTTAACAAAACTATATTTTCAACTTAAATTATTGAGATTGGAGATTCTTATTGTCAGAGGCCGAGGCTCAATTTGTATCGCCCCATCTTAGTAAGGTAAATTTGGAGCCCAACGTGTTGCTGATTTTCAGCTACTGACTCAGCCCATATCATATATGGTATATGCGCCAGAAAGTGGCTACGATTTTATTCATATTGGTGGTGGAAGGTAGTCAATCTCTTGAAGGCCTAAAATCTGCATCGGGCTTAGGATACTTAACCCTTTATCCAAAGAAACTAGTACGATACGGAACGTCTGCTACAAAAATTAGTGATGACCAAGAAGTGTTTATGTCAATAAATTTAAAATTATACACTTCCTTTTATCTTAAATTTTCTGGTGTTCATTTTCCATACAGATCTTGTAGAAGCCCTATTAATTTGCTCCAAAGCTGGAAAGCCGTTAGAAGTAGGTATTAGATGCTATAGCCTCGAGCTCGAATGCCCATCAACTCGCTTACTTAGCTCTTATTCGCACAACTTATCCTAATTGCTTGTTCGGAAAAGACCTTGTATAAAAGACGGGTGCCTATTATTTTTCCACGTGTTTTCACCGTGTTTACGCGCTGTTTTTAACAATAAATTAAGGGCGAGTTATTAAGTTTTACAGTCTGATAGTAATTAAACCTTGAACAGTACCTATATTTACGTGATATTTGTAAAAATAGAAATTGACGTTGACCGAAACCTAGAAAATGTGGTTCGAGTCCTCAGGGAGGAAGGTAAGAGATTTTGTAACATGCGGCGCAATGGCAGGAAGTCGAAACTTTCCGAAGGGACTTTAGGGCTAATGAGGCAACGACGTGAAGACCCACCCACCACTTCGTCCGGAAAAAGAGCTCTTAACCGGGAGATAAATAAACGTGTGCGTCACGACCTCCGGTGCTTTAATACTCTTTCAATCGAAAGAGCTATAGAGCAAAATCGGGGGTCTAAGGTGTTCGTACAATCTCTCGGAAGAAGCCACCTGACGAAGCTGACCACAGCAAGTGGAGAAGTTGTCGCCTCAAAGCCGGCAGTTCTTTCGGAGGTAGAAGACTTCTATGGCCGGTTATACGCTTCGCATGCATCTCGACCTGATCCCGGAAATGAGGACTCTAGAGCCACGTTAACTCGCCATTACACTGAAGACCTGCCAGAAGTCAGCGTTGGCGAAATCGAGATTGCTCTTGGGCAGCTTAAAAATGGAAAAGCCCCTGGAGAGGACGGCATTACTACAGAGCTGTTAAAGGCTGGAGGTAAACCCGTACTGAGGGAGCTCCAAAAGCTTTTTAACGCTGTCCTGTTCGAAGGGAGAACTCCAAAGGCGTGGAGTAGGAGTGTGGTCGTCCTGTTCTTCAAAAAGGGTGACAAAAGCCTGTTGAAGAACTATCGACCCATTTCCCTTCTAAGCCACGTCTATAAGCTATTCTCAAGAGTGATCACGAACCGTCTTGCGCGTAGACTCGACGAGTTTCAACCACCGGAACAGGCTGGGTTTCGGAGCGGATACGGCACCATAGACCACATTCACACTGTGCGGCAGATTATACAGAAGACCGAAGAGTATAATCAACCCCTGTGTCTAGCATTCGTGGACTATGAGAAGGCCTTCGACTCGGTTGAAATCTGGTCTGTTCTGGAGTCCCTGCAGCGTTGCCAAGTAGATTGGCGATATATCCAAGTGATGAGATGTCTGTACGAAGCAGCCACCATGTCCGTCCAAGTACAAAATCAGCAGACAAATCCTATACCATTGCATCGAGGAGTGAGACAAGGGGACGTCATCTCCCCGAAATTGTTCACAAATGCAATGGAGGATATGTTTAAGACGCTGAACTGGAAAGGACGTGGCATCAACATAAATGGCGAATACATCTCTCACTTGCGATTTGCAGATGACATTGTTATAATGGCGGAGACGCTGCAGGACCTACAACAGATGCTGAATGACCTGGCTGATTCTTCTTTACGCATCGGCCTACGGATGAACTTGGACAAAACCAAGGTCATGTTCAATGAACATGTTCTACCGGAACCGATTGCGATTCACGGCGCCGTCCTCGAAGTTGTTCAAAAATATGTGTACCTTGGGCAGTCATTGCAGTTGGGTCGAAACAACTTTGAGGACGAGGTAAATAGAAGAATTCAGTTGGGTTGGGCAGCGTTTGGAAAACTACGTCGAGTCTTCTCATCGCCGATTCCACAATGCCTAAAGACGAAAGTCTTCAATCAGTGCGTCCTACCCGTCATGACATACGGAGCCGAAACGTGGACACTTACGGCACGGCTAGTCCACAAATTTAAAGTCGCTCAGCGGGCTATGGAAAGAGCTATGCTCGGCGTCTCTCTGCGGGATCGCATCCGAAATGATGTGATTCGGCAGAGAACCAAAGTCACCGACATAGCTCGCCGGATTAGCCAGCTGAAGTGGCAGTGGGCTGGCCATATCAGCCGTAGAACCGATAACCGTTGGGGTAAACGGGTTCTAGAGTGGAGACCGCGTCTCGGTAAACGTAGTGTAGGACGCCCTCAGGCCAGGTGGAGCGATGATCTGCGCAAGATGGCTGGCAGGAGCTGGATGCGAGTGGCCGAGGATCGATCAGCGTGGCGAGCATATGTAGAGGCCTATGTCCAGCAGTGGACTGTCACAGGCTGATGATGATGATGATGATGACGCGCGGATGAAACCGCGGGCGGAAGGCTAAACAGATAATATATGTAATTTTGAACATAGTACACCTAGTGTCTGTAGTATTTTCCGTTACCTAAAATTGTTTTTACAAGACCATTAAGCCTTTAAGTTTGAGGAACAGAAATAATATTTCCTTCATTGATTTTGTAGATGGATCACTGCTGATTGCCTCCGTGGTACAGAGGGTTTTTTTCCGTTTTCTCTGAAAGTTACAGATACATTTTTTGCTTTTATGTGTTATTTGCGTGCTTTATTTATTTAACATTTCGACTGAATCTATTTTGTGGTAATGGATTTAAGGTATCTTAATGCATAAATAAATAAGAACGCTGGGCTCTAATACCCGGAGGTCGTAGGTTCGAATCACGCGGGGAGCATCACTTCGTGTGAATGTTTCCAGTTTGGTTAGAACATTGCAGGCTTGAATCACCTGAATGTCTGATAAGAATGATGATTCCGTGCTTCGGAAGGCACGTTAAGCCGTTGGTCCTGCGCCTGATCTCTCTTCGGTCGTGTCCACAGAAATATCAATAATATTTAGATTTCTGTGGTTGTGTCAGACTTCTGTCCCACCGTGTTATGAGAGTGAGGGATTAGGGAGTGCACCTGTGCTTGCGCACTCACTTGTGCACTATAATATTATATCCTGCGTAGTTGGCTGATCGTAAAAGATTGGCCGCCGTAGCCGAAAACTCGGCTAGGAGGACATTATTATTAGATGGATCACGAACAAGTTATTTGGGTATATTTTCAGTAGTATACACGCGATGTGAAGGGTTCGCTTGTAATAACTATTTATTTTTGTTGCTTCCAAGAGGAATTTTAATACTTCCGACCCTGTTCTATCTGTGGTGGTATCTATCGAGTCATATCACCTAAACTATAACTTAATGTTACCTGAAAAGAGGTTATGGCCCCAAAAGTATGAAGGTATCGTTATGTGTGAATCCGATGAGAGAAAGGTTCTCTACAATAGATTTGCAGGAATGAAAGTACATACTAACCTAGATTGTATGTTTACGCATTTTTGAAGTTTCGAAATTTCCAAAAATCTATAGGTAAGCTCTAAGATTATTTTACTCGTAGCTTAAGGTTACTTGATAAGATAAACTTATTTCCTCTTTCTTATTTACGCATAATGGGACTGTTTCCATGTATGAGACTAGGGCCTCTAAATTATATTAAGAATATACATGTACTAGCCTTCCGCCCGCGGTTTCACGCGCGCGTAATTTATTTTTTCAAATATCCCCCCCGTCCCCCCATATTTCCGGGATCAAAAGTACCCTATGTTACCCGGGAATAGTGTAGCTTTCCAACAGTGAAAGAATTATTCAAATCGGTTCAGTAGATTCGGAGCCTATTCAATACAAACAAACAAGCAATCAAATCTTTCCTCTTTAATAATAATATAGCCTTCCAACCGCGGTTTCACCCGCGCGTAATTTTTTTTTTCAAATGTCCCCCCCATTTCCGGGATCAAAAGTACCCTATGTTCACCGGGGATAGTGTAGCTATACAACAGTGAAAGAATTTTTCAAATCGGTTCAGTAGTTTCGGAGCCTATTCAATTCAAACAAACAAACAAACATACAAACAAACAATCAAATCTTTCCTCTTTATAATATTAGTATAGAAGTATAGATTACGGGTCACCAGGTTTTACTTCATTTACATTTTAGTAAAAATTTAGTTGACAAAAAATATACAATTCATCGTGCTCTAGTCCACGCGAGTGTAGCCACAGGCCGAAGCTAGTATTTCTATAATTCACCATAGAAATATGAATTAAAATGTAGCACTAAATTATTTTGGATGTCGATCGGTAATTGGTATTTACAACAATAAAATTAGTGGAACAGGTCATTTCCTTGGCAGTGATCGAAGCTAACGTGTTTGTTGGCAACGGTAACTAAGTGTTTTGAAAGTCGGAATTTTTTCAGCAAAGGTAAACGAACCGATGTTTACGCTTCTATTATAAGAACGAAATTGTACCTATTTACTTTCAATGACTTGCCTAATGGGACGCGACGATATCTGATTGAGAGGAGTTATTTGCGACGCCATCATGACATAATTGTGTCAAAGGCCGGTCAATCACCACAAGATGGACAAGGGCTCGTACTTCTTCGGGTTTACATATATTATAACAGAATGTTGTGTTAGTTACACTATTTATAACTCAAGAACGGATGAACCGATTTGGCTGAAAATTGGTGGAGAGGTAGCTTAGAACCAGGAGATTAACATAGGATACTTTTTATCCCGGAAATATGGGGGAAGGGGGGGATAGTTTAAAAAGGAAATTACGCGCGGGTGATACCGCGTGGGCGACCGCTAGTACTCGTAGGTAATAAATAAATAAATATTCTTAGCTGGATACTATTGACACAGGGCCGTCCAGCCTCAAATGAAGCATAGCTTGTACGATGGGTGCCTACTTATTTTTTGTAAATAAATACATACATATGTACTTTACGTAGAAAAACGTAGAACAACAATCAGACATGTTCATGCACTATGTTGTATCGTGCGGATTCATAGTGTAATGGCGAAGCAAATGGTTCGCAAAACATTTGAAAGGGCAAATCAATTTGCGACCTGAAGAAGGGAGAACTAACACCCTTCTATTTTTGTTATCCCATGGGAACTGTGGCCAAGTCGATTACTGTATCAAATTTTATCAAAATCGGTTAAGTGGATTTATGGATTAGGCCCGAAAGCGTAACAGACAGACAAACAGACAGAGTAACTTGGGCATTTATAAGATTATTTTTCAATAGGCAGCGCTAGTTTGCGGCAAAATGGCGCTTAACAAGGATCGGAATCGTTCGCTACCTTTGGCAAAACGTAGACGCTACGAATAAATGAAAAACACTGCGTCGGTATTGTACAATACTATGTTCTATATCTGCAGGGTTATCGTAAAAATTTAATGCGGGAGCAGGCCTAAAGTATTCACTGGAGTGGGCACGAGAGACCAGCTAGGGTCACCATAAGAATATTTAAAAAGGGAATTTAGTTCTGTGCCGGAGGCGAGCATATTTCATAAATACGAATAATACTCAGTCACTATTATTAGGTTATAAGGGTCAGTACCCTTTTAACCTTTAGAAAATACCAGCCTTCCGCCCCGGTTTCACCCGCGCGTAATTTCTTTTTTCAAATATCCTCCCTTCCCTCCACATTTCCGGGATCAAAAGTACCCTATGTTCACCGGGGATAGTGTAGCTTTCCAACAGTGAAAGAATTATTCAAATCAGTTCAGTAGTTTCGGAGCCTATTCAATACAAACAAACAATCAAATCTTTCCTCTTTACAATATTAGTAGGTATAGAAGTGGCCTCGATTGTCTAGTGGTTTGGGGGTCGTGATCTTGGGTTCTATAGGTTAGATTCCCGGGCCGGGCAAAATATGTGACAGATTTTTAGAACAAAGCTTGGGTTGTGATTATTGTGGATCGGTGATCACCAATCAATTCGGCAAGCGTGCTGATTAAGCCAGTACTTATAATTTGTTTTAGGATTCTATTATGAGTGGTATTCGTTGGGAATAGAAATTTATTACGATAATAAACAAATACCATTGGTATTACTTTTTGGTATTAGCAGGGAATAGATCATTGTAACGATGTCTCGATTTAAATGATGAAGGCCTAGGCCCTGCAATGGGACATTATATAGGCTGATAATATCCATATCCTCCTGGTCTGATGGCGTATTTGGTTGTGAGTTCGAAACTTTGAATCCAACCCAGGACAAACATTAATGTAATAAACAATTGTATTTGTATTGTGCTTTTAGTTTTCGTGTCTATTATTTTTTGGTACTTAGTTACCAGTTTTCATGTTCACAAACTGAACGGAACCCTTTTAAAAATTACTATTTCCGCCTACGGCGAACAGGGTGGTCACCACACGAACAGAAAAAGAGGTAGAGCAGGCACGTGACGTACTTATTAATATCCCAGTCACGTGGCTTGCGGCGACGGCTGCATCGCGCTTGTGTAAGGGCTGAACTACATATTGGCGCACTTAATCGCACTCTTTTATCCCTCTCATACCTACATAAGAGCGAGAAAGAGAACGTGCAGAAAATCGCACGCGGCGCAACGACATCGCGGTTGCCGAAGCCACAAACAGATTATAATATTCTTTATATTGATTGACATTCAATATCATTTTGTATTGACTCGCCACATAGAGTAGTGAGTGACGTCCATTCGCGACTTCGTGTCACCTACACGCGACTGAGTGGCAATGACACTCCAACTAGTGAGGCTGTATAAATAGGAGAGAGCGGCCATCGACCATCTGTACTTGCATAGCACCGCCACCGGTGGCCGTGGTCCTTATTTTTATAAAAGAGGGAGACACAAGATCAAGCGTTTCACCTGATGGTAAGTGATCACTCTTGCTATGGATACCCGCGACTGCGGTCTGAAATGCGTGGCCCGCATTGGGATAACGGAAGGTAAAGATTCGAACCGCTAGCACTCTTCAACCAAACCAAACTAAGCGTAATAGCAAAGCTACTCAAACGCCAGTCTTTTGTAAAAGATTGGTACTTCCTAGTGTTAGAATAAATCGTTCAATCGATTACACAACACAATGTGGCGTGCCCCGCACTAGTCGGGAGGATTTTGAAAGATGGGAAGAGATGGAATTACCGCGCTTTCAAA
Organism: Mecyna flavalis; assembly: GCA_949319885.1. Lineage (NCBI taxonomy): Eukaryota > Metazoa > Arthropoda > Insecta > Lepidoptera > Crambidae > Mecyna > Mecyna flavalis. The sequence continues at coordinate 12,286,282 of OX439439.1, forward strand.
GTACTAAGCTAATTTGAAAAAGTGTGTTTAAATTTGAAATAAGAAAGGAAATGTATTAATCTCTAGTAAATCATTATAATAAGTCTAACACTAGAGACAGTTACTGTCTACAGCAATTGCGCTAAGCCATACCCATAAATATGCCCACTTCAGTAAATAATAGTTATGTGTGATAGAAAACGATAGTAGCATAGGATACTTACTGCGATTCAGTGTTGCCAGGTGTGGTTCCCCCCTAATTCACGCTGCCGCACTGGTTAAGCTTGGGGAATTAACTTAGTTACAGTGTGTACTAAATTCATAAGTGCATTGTGTCGCTGTTGCAGCCTGCATTTGACGGTGCAAAGGTTTCCGGATGTGCGAGGAATCGGAAAATTTATGGCCTACTTGAGATTTGTACTTTCATAGTAAAGAAAAATATGGCATTAGGCAAGGTAGGCATGATACTCAAACCGAAATGAAATGTGTTATTATTACATCAATAGGAGAAAAAATAAGAGTAAAAGATTCAAGAGAAACGCCGTTGCTTGACGATATTATATTTATTGTTACCTTCCACTGTAATACAAAAAAAAAGTCACAATCAAATGATTCATCCTCTGCCCGCATCAGATGAGATTGCGGGCAAATGTTATGGCTATTCTTAACAAAAAGAAATGCACCCTATCTACATTTTTGTAACCTCTAAAGGTAACAAAACAAAGCGTAACAAAGCGAGATGCACATTTTCTATCACGTTATGGACTTTTCTTGACAGCCTCTAACAACGCGGTATTAAGGCTGCGTCCCCAGTAGGCAAACTGTTAGCGGCCGACTGAGTGAGCCGCTAATTTGTGGCTAACTGACAAACTCAGAACAATTTTCGCCAACTTAAACGGGTTTTGAAGGGAGTCGGCCGCTCACTGAGATAGTCGGCGCGCGTAACGCTGCAAACTGCGTACAGTGAGCGCAAAACTAGCAAACTGTGGACACTCCATTTGTAATATATGGAAAGCTAAATCGATAAGCCGCAAACTGTCAAACTGTTAGTCTGCCGCTAACAGTTTGCCTACTGGGGACGTAGCCTTTACTCTTCCGGACTCGCCCAACGAGTCGTTTGAATGAACACGAAACCATCAGCAGCATCCTAAATAAAGTGAAATATAAAGTTATCTCAACTCAAAAGTGTTTGAATCTCACCCCGCTCAGATAAATGACGTTTAAAAGTTTGTTGACTAGTTTTTCATTTATAGAGCTAGCGAGATTTTAATGAATAGCACCAGTGGTGTCGGAAACTTTAGGTGGAGAACTTTCTGTGCTATGCGCACGTGAAACATATTGCAATGTGCGGAGCGTTGCAAGAAACTAAAAGTTATCACTTGTTTTTGAGTACGATGTTTGTTTCACGCAAAAACTACTAATTAATGAACTGAGTTTTTTAAGCAACACTACTGTTTGTCCAACATTTTAGGATCTAGAATTTAAGATCAGAATAAGTTGAAAAATAATTTGTTGTGTTGTGTTATTTCTATTCGTAGACAGGCGCTATTTCTATTCGTAGACAGGCCGCTCCTCTGGTAGTGGGCTACAAGTACAACAGTGGCCTATTCCATCGACCACAAAGCTCCTCCGATCTTACAGCCTTTAATTTACAAGACAATGAAGTTGGAACCCCTAATTACTTTTAAGCCTTTTTAGTTTGCTGTTAGCCTTAAACTTTGCTGCTTGCTGTTAAAATTGTTATTCAAGTTAATCAAAACAAGTCAAATTCAAACAAGAAGCAACAAAGTAGTTTTAGGTGTTATCAGGAAAACCAATGCGACTAAGTTGTAGTTAATTTTTGTAATTACAGTACAACACGAACTGTATTAGTAATTAGAATCAACTAATTAACAAGGAAAAGAAAATTTAGTTAATTTCCAGCTTATTCACCATAATCTAGAAACTAGGGGATTCGGAGCTCTGCTTTAGCCCTCAATCCGATTTAGGAGCTTTTAGTTTGTAACGCGGTCTTTAATTGCAGCACAGCAAACTGGTACCACAATTGCAAATAGTTATTGCTATAAGAAATAGGGTTTTAAAATCTAAATGCTTCCTTTAGTACAGTAGCTACGTAGCATCTCCGTCGCACGGAAAGTACGGACGGCAGCTGCAGAACAACCTACCCTAATCAGTCAAAAAATCTAAATTGAAAGAGAACTCTATGTGAAGTAAATAAAGCTGAAAATTGGTTGTAGAAATTTGACAGATTAGGATAGTCTGATTTGCTGTTGACAGTACATAAAACCGTTGGTCTTGGGCCTGATTTCTCTTCGGTCGTGTCAAATGCTGGCCCAACGTATTGAGTGAAACTTTGTTACTTTTGACGTGACAACGTCTTATAAATTGGTTTGCCGGGTGACACTTCAAGAAACTGCGTTACGCTCCGCTCACGTTATGCGCTCACAATGAGAGCGAGTGAGAGGCACGCGTCCCGCCTAAGAGCGAGAGAGACAGACATAGTCGTTGTCACGTAAAACTTTCGCCCGTATACCGACTTTACAGGCAACCAATTTTTATTATTAAAAGATTATAAATTGATTGGTTAGAGATAACAATTAGCTCTAAGTCCCCTTCAAATGAGAATCACATATTTATTAAATACCTTTTAAACACTGTATATAAACCCGAATTGAGAACTTCCTCCTTTTTAAGGTCGTTAAAATATAACGATTGAGAAGTTTACTTGCATTGACTCTGTTATTTAGTTATCAGCCTACTTATTTACTAGCATCATAAATCATCTAAATATCACGATCAAAATATTCTTTATTCATGTATACTTAAAGCATTTAACTTTTCCAATAAGAGCCTCAGGTCGGAAAGTCATCAGCATATTTCGCCTCGCTTTAATATCGAATACAAGTAGGTACAGATCGATGTTGTATCGATATGCAGCAGGAATCGAGTCGGCTCCTCATTTCCTGGGTGCGGCAATCTGTCCCTAAGCCTGTCTTATTACGCTTTGTTGATCGACATCACCTTGCCATTGGAAAATATACCTTATGTAGAATGCAATTTGGTTGATTTGGTGTGACGCTTTGAATTGCAGATGAAATCAGTGCGGGGCTTGTTAGGTTGGTACGCCGGTGCTGTCATTTGGCTGCAGTTATATTAGAAGCGTTACAGGGCGATTACATTTCTGTATTAGATGTTCTGTTGTGGAATATATGTTGCATGGTTGCTTTTAACGAATCTGTGTACTGTATACTGTGAAGAAAAGCTGATAGGACGAGTAAAAAGCGGAATTAGGCCTGGAGACGATTGATCATCTGAACGAAACTATACGATCGAAGTTACTATACGCGTTTTCTTATGGTTTTCAGTCCAACCTTTCGATTATGCAGTAGTTGTGATCAACAAAAATGTTAATTCAAAGAATTTCAAAAGCGTACCTACTTTATAAGTGTAAAATGTACTCACCTGTTTCTGCTCTTTATTTATTATTATTTATTATTTTTTGATCAAGTCCAGGACCCCAAGCCAGGCACAGCTTAGTTAGCAGTTAAATTTTTAACTAAATAAGAGTATTTAGTAGGTCTCAATAACGTGGCAGTTAACGTATTAAGTGAAAAATGTGTACAGTAAGGTAGGTGATTTTTTTCTTGGATTGGAAAAAGTTAATTGGATGTCAGAGGTTTATGCTACTTCTATTTTATATCGTAATGCTATTTTCGAAACGTAATTTTCGTAATATAAATGTCCTTAGTTTGCATTAATTTTAAGATCGGACCAGCAAAATCTGATGATACCTTCTGTCTTTTCAATTTCCGACATTCTTCCGTTCCGCATCAAATATAGACAAAGTCTACATTTTGTAATATCAAATATACTGTCAATATAAATATCGTGAAACGTCGTCTCGACGTATCAAGTATATTGCGACGGAAAAACTCGTGGCGCCCCCTTCCGATTTATGTAAACTGCATCAATTTATATTATTGGATCCACTTCCGAACCGCGTACCTTGGGATTGCACGGAATTGATATTTTAGGATTCATGACTTATATTAGTGTAAACTAGCCACTTTAACAGCGAGGGAGTGTTGCGAGGAAGTGTTGTGATGTCTTATTTAGTGATCTTTGCCGGTAAAATTAAAAAACGTGATATTTTTATAAATCAGACCACAAAAAATGAGTAAATGGAACCGAATTGATGCCGTGGTTTAAAAAAACAAATAAACTTTTGATGGTTTCATTTGTCAATTTAAACAGAACCTAAAATAAGTGAACACAATTAAATGATCTTAAAGTGAACCATCTAAGTCTTTTCCGATGTAAATTTATTCAAACTTCTCCCTTCTTGCATTTAAAACGAAAACGCAATAAAAAATCAAAAAAGTATAGGTATTTATTACCTGCTTTAAATAAAAAATGACAAACGAAAGTACGTCGCAAATTACGAGCGAGCTGTTACCGAAAATTGGGAGCAATTCACGTCCTAAAGACTTGAGGCACGCGATAACTTCATTACACGTTATTATTTACAATCCCTTCTTCTACCTTGCCCAGTTCTTTGCCTATTTTTAGGGTTTTGTCATGTAAATAGTCGAGTTTTGGTGACAGTGGATTATCTTGACGATAATACCAACCATGAAGGACTTGATATAGTGGCAGCAATCTGACTACTTTTCATGAAACCTAAAGTATTAATTAAATATATTTTCTGTAAATGAATCATTTCCAAACTAAAAAACTTAATTCGGAAATATTTAAAGGAAAAAAAATTAAAATTTTCACAAATTACCACATAATATCCAGTAAAAAATAATCCCATATGCGCACATAGCTTACAAACTATTATTTTACGTATTTGAATAATAATATGTTTTGTTGTGTTTGATATTGTCAGGATAAGGCCGTGGGAAGCCGCGTTGGGCAGCTGGTCTAATAATATAAATGTTACAACAAAAAAAAAAACTACGTTTGTACGGAGCACTGATTACGAGAACTCGTCTCGCACTTGACCGGTTTTTTTATTGTTATTACAATCTTGCTATGAAACTGTCGTCAGTAATAATTATTGCAATCGTAATATTCGGGTTTATTGTTGTGGGCGCATGGATCGTGAGTGTGGGCAATTAATACGTATTTAATTTGGTAGTTGGCTAGGTCTTTTCATTGACTAACCAAATAATGTGTATTTTATTATGCAAATAAATCAACTATAATTGCAGTTCTTTGTAATGTGCTTTGAATGGCTGAATTTGAATGGAAATAACTGGAAATGGTTTAGTTTAGTTCGATTGATATAGCAACAAGCCTTCCGCCCGCGGTTTCACCCGCGCGTTATTTCTTTTGTCAATTATCCCCCCCTACCCCCACATTTCCGGGATCAAAAGCACCCTATCCTATACACTAACTTTATTGCTATTGGAAATTGTACCAGCCCCCATAAATTTTTGCCCATAATATTGTTCTTTTAATAATAACTGCTTGGATACGGTAGCCGGCGACGTCATTAAGGCTTTCTAATGAGGCAGGGCACTTACTGTTTCTCTGTCCTACCCAGCAACCTGGAGGCCTAGACAAAGTAACATTTTGACAGCGATAGCGAAAGCTAACTTCAACTTGTATGGATTTGACAGGTGCCTTAGAAAAGTTACGTGGTCAATCGATATTGAAAGTACGGGTTTTGACATTCGCTATCGCAAATTGAGCATAACGAACGTTTTAAGTGCCGCTTGTCTAGGGCCTCTGGTGTTAATAACCTCAGAAGAAGAATTAATAACCAAATAACTTATTTTGACGCCATCTTGTTATGAAATGTCATCGCCGGCTCTCCTGTCTACTTAACACCGCGTAATTTCGCGCCGACCGTCTTCCGCTCTAAAAGTTATTTAACAAATAAATTGTTAATTTGAGATTGCGATTGCAATTTCTCTTCGTTGGAGAAAATGCCGCAAGGCGTGTTGTAATTTTGGTTTTTAATTCTAAGCAAGGTTGGAATTTGAAATCTTCGGTAGGTACTACCGGTAAAATACTAGAGAAAGTGAAAAATCTCGGTAAAACCAGAAAAACATATTCTTGGTTTGTTAATTCGATATAATGCATATACCAATTCTACTCATTATCTGATAGTTTTGGTTATTCTAAGAATGGTCTCCGACTACAGTCTGTTTCAAACACGATGATATGCCTGACACATCCATAGAACGTAAATATTTGCGTTTAGGAAAATGTAGACTTTGATATAAATACAAATTTGAATAATAAGAAATAGATCAACATTAAATACTGCACATTAATAACGATTAAATAAGAGTCAGGGTGTTTTTTTTCGGTTTAGAGAAGTTTTATGTACATTTTATGCATATCATCGTGTTTGAAACAGACTGTAGTTGTTATCAGGCGGTACAGCCTTCATACTAACTTTTAGTAGTCAATGTCTACGTCCTTCCAAGATAGATCTACTTAAAATATGGGAAGATCAATAAGATAACTAGCATAAATGGAAAAAAAATACACACAAATGATTTTTATAAAAATGTATTTAACTGTCCTTACGACTATTTTATACACTTAGCTAAGGTAACTATAGTTATTTACCCACTACGTTTGACTATGGACACATTGTGTCCTGAACCCGAAGGTTCGGAGGTTCCTCGTAAAAGATCATAAGGCAGTGATCGGTTCTTCTTACACATAGCCCTTTCGTAAGAAAGTTCTTTTTAAAAATAAAGTTCTTTCGTTAGAAAGTCATTTTACACATAAAGTTCTTTCGTAAGAAAGTTCTTTTTACAAATAAATTGAATGCGATATAATACAATAAATAAATAATTTCAAAATTATTTTGGCTACAGTACGCAATATTTATCTAAGAAATATTTTGCATCAAATGATATTAATTATATTTTTACTATTCCTATAAAAAGGTTTTGATTCAACAATAAACATAACGTCTGTTTTTTTATAATTATAATCGCCTCATTTTTTCAGCAAGTTAAAATTTGTTAGATAAAATAAATGTAAAGGTTTGTTAGTATTAAAATACTATCTTACAATTTTTTTCCAATTACAATTTCGTTTAGTTTAAGTTGAATGGGTAATAATCGTATGAATATACTTAATTGTACTTTAAAAGCAATAAAGATTATACTATTATGACGTAGTCAAATAAGCACACGGGTCAACTATTTTATTTATTAATAAAGAGATTTCAACTCCAATAAATTTTGCGTAATGTAGCCCAATCTTACAGTATACTGACCTAATATCCAACGTCATTACCATTCCACCTTTTTATAAATTACTGCTACTTGTAATTGTCAGTGCAATTTTAAATATTAATTGTTTAATATCGTGAAATCCAATACAATACTCCAATAATGAGACTTACTTATAAATAACGTTCAAACTTTGCAAGGAGATCAAAGATTTGAAACTAGAAAACATGATAGTGCCAGAAAAAAATATTTTTCATTAAAAATATTTTTTTTATTAAAATAAACTTAGGCGAACGTATAGTTGATTCAAATATAAATTATTATTGCCATTTACTCATTCGGTAAAGTTCGTTTTATTGATTGAGTTTAGTATTTTAGAAAATACTATTTTTGTACATTATTTTCGCCATAGATATGAAAATGAGAAGAGAATGGCCATATCTAGCATACTATTATGTTATCACACGAAACAACAAGTCTAATCATATTCCCACTGAATGTTGGAGTTTACTGGGTTTATCCTTTGAATTAGTATAAAATATAGGTATGTACAATGTACCTACATGGTGTAAGAAATATCTACAAACATCTTTTGAAGTATGTATTACTTATATACTGTTCGGTGTAACAAATCGATTACGGTCAACAATACTTTTCGACTGAATTACAGTCGTCACTAATGTCTGTTAAACCATATTATAAAAAATAATTATTGTAATTTCTGTGCTTACTTGTTGCAAAGTTAAATAAATAAAGTTATTTTAACTCAATTGTTTTTGTCAGTTACCGATATAGAAAAAAATATCCAACGTTTAGTAAACTTATGGCTTATTATAAAGTGACAGTGTGTAATCGTTGGAGGTGACCTGTATTGTTAAAATATGTATTTTCATTTTTTTACACTAGTCCAAAAATTACTTGAAATTAGATAAATACAATGTTGATAAGCCCAGCCTGCCAGTGCACAAAATGATTGCTTAGAAAACAAATATGTATTTGTCGTATGGTACTAATTCTTTAACTAAACTCAGAACTCATTCAGTGGAAGCCAACTCGGCTCATCAATCCGACCGGACCTCGCAGATGAAAAAAGTTTCGAAGGAGCACGGCGAATCGTTCCACTTTAGCCCCTTGTCGTCTCTGTTCCACAGCTCCAAGCAGTTCTCCTCCTCTCCATTCTCATATCGGAAGTTGTTCGGCTCCCCGGCGTTCCAGTTCACGAAGGTGAGGGGTCGGCCGTTCGCCATCCAGAAGAAGTTGCCCTCCTCGGCCAAGTCGGTGCCTGATGTCCAGAAGTGCTCGCGTCCGTATCCTGGAAATGGTGGAGAAAGGAATTTGAATTAGTAAATGGATTGACTCGTGTTTTATAATAATCTTCAATTTTAAAACCGGACGTAATCGAAACGTTATCGAAAAACTTTAAAATAACAAAAATAAAAAGTCGGAACTAAATAAATATACCAGAGCTTTTAGCTCTATCTATTTCAGCATTTACCTCTTTATAGAAACTAGTTCTTGTAATTAAAGGCTCTGAAATCAGAGGTAGGTATTAAAGCAGAATCAGGGACATTTATTTGCTGGTCATAGGTTCCAATGGGAAAGGCCGAGAGGCGGCTTAATATAGTACACGTGTCTTTATGAAATTATATACAATGTGCTGAGAATACCACATTACGACTAAAAAGCGCCAAATATAATTTGATCTTAAGTTTGAGCGTTCTTGCTTTTGACACATATCTACGGCATCAAAGGATACAATGCATCTCAAAAGAGATGAAGGTGTCTTATGGGTTATTAGTCATCTTTTTATGAGCGTAATATACAGCATAAATTGATTATAAATTCTTAGAACCAATTACAGAAAGCATCAATCTTGTTTAAGTGCTGTAAACTCACGAGTGAATGTGGTATTTCAATCATGGAATTAATATATTTCAATAAACCTAGCGCTTTGCATACACTTCGAGGATAATTTTTATCCTATAATAAACAAATAGTAGTAAAATGTTCTGAAGATATTAATGTCAGTTCATGTAGAATGAAACATCAAATATCAGCAACGAATTTTATTAGTGATTTATGGAATAGTTGGAGGTTTTTGCATCGGGTAAATGCCATACAAAACAGCTATGAATGGCTTGTATGTACTATTGTTGATATATATTGGCTAACCGATGATCATTACATTTAAACTATTTTACTTTTTGTTGTAAGACATAGATACTTACGGCGACCCAAACAGACATGTGTATTTGCACACAAATGTTTCACGGAGCGGGGATCGAAACCGCAACCTCTGGTGTAACACCCGCCCGACTACTTTACCATCTCAAATTGGTCTATACACATTTACGTATATGTTCCTAACCTACAACATAAACTTCTATTTTAAAAAACTAATTTCACAAAATGGCTACTATCAAACTCCAATCTCCGTCGGTTTTGATGAGGTCATCATAATGTGTGAATTTTTGAAGCGTACGACTCCCTGTTGTTAAAAACGCGTAACCTCCCTAACCTTGGTTGGAGTTACACCAATTAACCCGCCCCTGCTTTCGCTATGAGTCATTACTTTCCACGTGGGACTGTAAGCGGATGTGGAAATTCCGAGTATTTCTCGGTCTTTTAAAGCGGTTCAGGTGTAACTCAAGTGTGGGGTCTGCAGCTCGCAGTTATTTGCGTGAAACAGTAATTAAGGAGACGTCTTACGTCTTGATTTTTAAGAAGTTGAAAAGAATTGACATTTTAATTTGTACGTAGTATTGCTACTTTGAGAAATTTTATGACTGTGAGAAAAGTTAAATTTATGGTGGAACCGTGGAAAGGAGAATGCAATACTTGCCAAGAACAATGGGCCCAAAAAATTTAAGTTAATGTGCAGAGATGAAATGTATTAGACCACACACATACCATCAACTTTTATTAAAATGACACCATACTCGGTCCCAGGGGGAAAAGTTATCGTCCATAATAATTTATTATTTTTATATGAACATAAATAAATAACATAATAAACGTATTTTTTTTTCATTAGGACCAATTTTGTCTCGAAGCCATAATAAAAGTTAAAGGTGTTAATTGGATCTACTTCGTAATCTATGTCCCAAATCTGCACAACATTATTTTTTTGGGCCCAGTCTTTTGCATTGTCCTTTGACTTCTTTGGTTCTATTGTGTGTGGATGAATTCCCCGCCGATGGCGAGCGGTGCGATGGTAAAAAGTGGCTGCATCATGTCAAGCAATTCCCTGGAGCACTTCCCGTTGTACAAACGATAGAACACGCAAAGGCAGACAAAGTCCCTTCTCAGACTTAGTGGCTTAATACGGTTTGTGAGCTCGGGATCGTCGACCATTCTCATAGCGCATCCTTGCACCGCGTCAAAAGGTCCCAGCTGGTATGAAGAGGTTCCGGACCATAGGTGAGAGCTATACTCCATGTGTGGCCGGACCTGTGCTTTGTAAAGTTGCTTGAGAGTAAAGGATTTTTTAAGTGGTGAATTACCTGAATCCTTGACGTACTGCTCCAGTTTGTCGTTCTCCTGCTGCGAGGAGATGGAAGCCAGGTGCATCCCGTGGAAGCGGCAGTACTGCTGCGCTTTGAACCAGTTCGCCTGAAAGAACATACGATAGGAAATTACTAATTTGCTAGACTAATGACTGCGATTTAGTGGAGAAGTCGGCTATTTCACCAAAGGTCGCGGGTTCGATCCTCGCACGGTACAAACATTTGTGTGCATGAACATGTCTGTTTGTATCGGTCTGGGTGTTTCTATGTATAATATGTAGATATGTATTTCCAAAAAAAAAGTATTTAAGTAATGTTTATCCGTTGTCTTGTTTGTTAGAACCTACAAGATGGAGGCATCTCATAGTGGGGCATCAATAGTCTTATGAAATAAGCTGGTACAGTTTTTATATCTGTTACTTAATTTTCGCACCATGTGTTAGGTCGGTCACGCGAGCTAAGAGACCTACTTTCCCGATATTCAGTTCAGATTAGTTTAATGCGTCCATTAGACGTCGTGATAGGAAACATCTGTTCATTTGGGCTCCCAAGGTGCTATTTAATGCTAGTAATTACTTACTAGTAAGGTCGCGGAAGAGATACAAATGATGTGTGTCACTTTAACAGTTTCAAATCAGTTTTCGTAATTTTTTCCAAAACTTTTGTAGAGCATGGTAATAGTAGAGCCAGTTTACCTACTTATGAGTAGATTATAACGAAAAGCAAAAGTGACACGTAACATAGCGGTTACTAATATTGAAGTGACACGACAATCTCCAATCGGGGACTCTTCGACAATAATAATATAGTTTATATCGATTTAATAAAACGGCATTAAAGGGTTTCTTACAAAAGGACACATTTCACTTCAATGATACTCCTTTGGCGCATGTATTTATTTAAAAATCTAATGGAATAAATGTTTAGTTTCCCTACCTAACCTAGTAGTACCTTTCAAATACTATATACATGTACTTTTTATACTGGGATAATGGTAAATTCCCATGAAATAACAGAAATAGAAGTCCCTCCAGGCTGCTGCGAGCAGAAACTAGTAGCCGTTAGTACAAATACATCGCAATTCGTTTATTTTGTTACATATACTCGTACCTACTATGTCTTCACAAAACTTAATGAACAATATTTTTAAGGTCAATTACAAGAAGAAGCATAATTAACTAATTATATTACACAATATGAAATTAGACTGTTATTATAAGTCTACTACCGTTTCCACAAAACCGGTTGCGGTGAAAGTCCGAAGTCGGAATTTTGCCGGATTGTCTCGCGGTATGCAGCCAATTACAATGCGTAATGCATTCGCAACTCAAAAACATAATGATACGTAATAAAGTCTCGTTAGCCAAAATTGGAAACTGAATCATTAATCAGTCATTCCACTGGCTCGATTGAACGTTTGGTAGATACCGCGCGCGCCTTTCGGTAGTGTCATAGAAGAAAAGGCTATGCCAGTTCTTTTGCAGTGGAAGTGGAAAAGCATTTGAAAGGAACTGTTGAGTTAAGTAAATATAACCACCCTCTATGGGGGGAACTATGTCCCTTAGCATTCCCCTGCCGAGGGTACGTGTAAAGCATTCCCCACAAATAAGTGACGGGGAAAAAAGTGGCATGTGTGACAGAGGTTGTGAATCGAATCCCACCCAGCAGAAACACTCATGTGATTGCGTTTGTGTTTACAAATGTTTGACTTTGGACTCTGCAGGGATCTAAACTCGTACAGGTGTACAAGCCAACTTTCAACCATAATACCAAATTGGTCGCCAATGACAGCACCGTAAGCTTTGTGTCACAGATTACTAAATAGTTTAATAAGTTCAGTTAACTAGGTTTCCAACACCGTAGTTGATTCAGCGGCTTCCAACTTCAAATAGTAATCTCGCATCTCCATTTTGACAAGTTCCGAGGCACTTGGAACTACTTAGAATGTTTTATGCCTTCATCGACTCAGCAAAACTGGATGGGGTCTCTCCATGAAGTTTTAAAGTAAACACAAAGTAATTGAATGAAGCAACATTGTTGCCATTGACTTGATGGATACGTTTAAGAGACTTAAACTGCAGGAGATGGCAAGTTATTTTCCTGGCGCTGTAACTTGTTATATTGACTTCGCTATAAAAAAATGAAGCCAATAAATAAATGTTTTTATAAATGAGCGATACCATGTCATTTTCAATACGAGTCCAAGTTCAAAGTTCAACTTCTTACGATCAATATAGAGATACTTAAGGAGTTAGAAACCTCTAACTCCTTAAGTATCTCTATATTGATCCACCCACCCCACCACCACTAAAACACTAACTAAAATAGAAGAAGTAACCACTTAATATACTTTTAAACAGAAAACTACAACATTCCTTAGAAATAATATGCCGCAGGCGGAAGTTAAGCGAAGTATATTTTGATTTAAGCTTTTATGGTTGGAAAATCTATGTTTTACAGGTATTCGGGGGCGAAAGTATTATTTTTTACTTAAAACAGTGTATTCTGTCATAGTAAAAGCCTTCAAATTCTACCGGTTGTTAACATAATCAATTTGTTGCGTATAAAATAGCGATGCATAACATATTTACAAGAAATGAACATAAATATTACATGAATTTATAGACGACAGATAAATTACTTTGAATAGCAATTTTATAGTCTAGTTCGGAATCGATGGGTAGGTACCACCTGCATTTTTAACCTTATTTATTAATAAGAAAAGTAGGAAAATACATATAGGCACATTTTGCCCTGAATTTATTAGGGAATGCTCGAATCCTAGTTCAGGAGTAAATACGAGGGCGTATGAATGAATTCTTGAAATGTGCGTGCGTGCATAAAAAACTGCACCAGAATAAGAAATTATTAATTGTATTTGTACAATAAAAAAGAGGTCCTGCCTGCCTGGAATTCCTTTTTTACACCACTTGTGGAAATCTGGGACGGTCGGCATAGTTTATCATAATAATAAGTTTGAGACTGGCATAGTTTTTACTCTCTATACTCAGGCTTCTAGCACCTAATTACGTCTTCTCTTTTTCTAATAGGTAATTAAAATAACGAGTAGTACACACTTATTAACCTTTTCCACGCCAATGTCTGATATATCAGACAAACCATTTTCGTGCCCACCACGCCAATGTCTGATATATCAGACAAAAAAACATGATCAAGAAACGTTGTATTTTTACTTGCCTGAATGAGTTGAGTATAACCTAATAATTTTTTGGAATTTTTGAAGTGAAAACTTCTTTAGCGGCGTTGTGCACTTTTTTTGTATGGGGAAAAAATGTTAAACTCGCGTCAGGATTTATGTGTCACGTGACCTGATCGAAAATCCATATAGAAGTCCGGACACGTGTTTTCTACAAACTTATCTGTTCCGGTGGCCAAAATTGGAACTACGTGAAATGCAATGCAAAAAACGATATTTAATGACAGTTTTAAATAGACAGTAGCGACGCCGCCACCGGAACAGATAGTTTGTCGGTCTATAGACAATAATGGTTTTTTGTTCAATTTGACAGCTCATTTATGCAAAGAAAAGTGCTTCTTATGTACATCAGGAGTAGAGTAAATAATTGTATTAATAAGAACTGATGTTGTTTTCTTGAGTTTTATTCCTTTAGCGTAAGGTATATTTTTCTTTGCATAAATGAACTGTCAAGTGTGACCTCTTCTACTATTAAGCCCGCTCTACACTTAGCCCGCGAATCGCGCGCGATGGCTGCGAAAGGGCGCGAACGCTAAGTGTGGAGCCGTCTCCTATTTTATGCGAAACGGCTCCACACTTAGCGTTCGCGCCCTTTCGCAGCCATCGCGCGCGATCCGCGGGCTAAGTGTAGAGCGGCCTTTATAGCCGCAGTGCGGTCGCTTCCTATATGCTCATAGAAAAATTTTACTCACAAGGAGTATATGCTTCCTATGCTACAAAGTGACCACAAAGACCTTAATTTGATATCCTGCAAAATTCAAAATTTAATTGCCGTAATAAAACATTTAAAAAGTTTGGAATATCTTTATTCGCCAGAATTATTTAACAGTATTTTGTGGAAATTAACAACACTTCTCCGCAGTCTTTGGATCCGCTATGCTGCGGAGCATGCATCAGGTCGTATGAAGTTGGAAATGCTGTTCGATTTCCTGCGACAAGAGGCTCGTTCTCACCATTGAGCTATTATTACTACGTACATAATATTTCTATGGTTCTCACACACAGTTTGGCTTGTTACCCCAAATTCCCAGTGAACATCCTCGAAAGCGACAAGGTCACATGTTGATTACTGTAACACCACTCGTGTTATTAACGATTCGGGAGTCTGCGGATTCTGTAAAGGGAATCATTTCTTGGCCGATTGCTCCAAATTCAAAAGTTTATCCGCAGATTCCAGTATGCAATTAGTTGTAAATTCCAAACTTTGTTTTCGTTGTTTAGAAAATAAATAGTTGTCAATCAAAAAAGTATGACATTGACGGTTGTCAATCATTTTATCATCGTTTATTACATGGCGTTTCAGTGTCACAGCAAGGAGTTTCTGATAAGTCTGAAAAAGTTTCTGATTACATTTGAGAGATAAACTTTTTAATGTAATATAAATTGTCATGTTTGTGTACGATAGCGCAATAAATAAATATTGTATTTTACCACATATATGATAGTACTTTTATACCTCTACCAATCAATTAAATCCCTAACCATTCCAAAATACATATCAAAAATGCACAACGTTTATTTTCAGGTTTTCACTTCTGCCGGCACTCCCGGAGTGCAACCCGTCGTTTTTTTTTTTAATGGTCGTGGCGTGTGGGGCACCATTTTCGGAAAAAAGCGTGGCGGGGAAAGGGTTAATAAATCTTTGTCATGCGTGTTTGATGCAATACTAGGCCGTCGATTTGTCTGATAAATGATTAGCAATTGTGATGTTAATCTAACTAGAATGACCCTGTTTGTTGGATCATCAGGTGGTGATGTAACGGTTGTTTTGATGAACAAATGATGCATTATCATATTGGAACACTAAGAGTATATAGTTGAAAGATTTTAAGACTTCGACTAGCTAGTCTAGACTAGCTGTCCCACATATTGTGTCCTATACCGGAAATATAAATATCTTTTAATATTTTTTACGGTGTTTTTCTCAAAAATTACATTTAATTACCTTTGATTGATAGGATGAAAAAGTTAACGCATGAAGTTTTGTTAAGAAGAGGGAGGGGAGATAAAAAATCTCCTTTTAGATTTAAAACACAAAAGAAGATTACATGTATCTAGCAGGATAACAAAACCTAACATTAGGGTTGGGTTTTGCGAAGAAAACCAAACAAATGAAAAAAAACGTACCTCAACTGGGATTCAAACCGAAACTCACAGCTCAAAAACTGCCAAGGCCGTCAATCATAATAATCGCTAAGTTCCTACTTAAAACCTGAAGTAAAGTTAATATAATATTAAGCATATAATTAATGGACAGTATCAGGTGACAGAACAATGGAGATCTTAAACGACTGCTGATAGAAAAGATAAAATCAAACAGATTAAACGATCGCTGGCGGATTCTTTCCATTGTATTATAACAAAAGCAATTTTGCGTTACACAATAACTGCATAATCGTTGATGTCTTAATATAATTTGGTGGAATCTTGTGAACAATTTATAGTTAATAAAATATTTAATATTAATTAAATATTTTTGGATATTTATTTTATGTATTTTCTACAGCGCTATCCAGACCCCAGTTAAGGAAAGTAATAATGGAAACCAGACAACAAATACATATCTTTATCTTTGAATAATATTTTTAGGTAGGTTCCTAAAACAAATGGGTTTTTATTAAAGAAATCGTTGTCATGGCCATGATCTTGGGATTCTTTTTTTTGTCGGAGGAGAACGCATTTACGCGCCATAACCGCAGGCTAGCGACGTCTGCGGCCGTGTGTGGGGCTCGGGACTAAGTCCCACTATCCACTAAACTCCCTCGGTTTCCCCTTTCCACCCGATTAGGACGAGCCGGTATCAGTCTTGCGGCTATTAACCAGCCCGTCCCCGACCGATGATCTTGGGATCCCAGCTTCGATTCTCGGGTCAGGCAAAAATTGTGTCACAATTTTCCACAAAGCTCGCGTTTGTGATCAATGAAGGCCTTTACCCTGCAGTAAAATATTAAATATCATGGCATTGTATCATACGAAACAAGCTCAGCTCAATGGTTCACAAGTAAGTACGAGCCCATAATAACTTATGATTACCACATTCAGTATAAATTATGACATCAACATATTATTCATTAGATTGTACACATTTAAATTACTATTATCACCGCGTATTGCACATCAAGTTAAAGTTAACACAACACCACCAATCATTTAACACAAGCTTTGCCTAGTAACAATCACTTCAGAACACCTGCATGTTACTTCGTACATAAATTTGAGTTTATAATACCTAACCTAACACGAGTACCTTGCTACAATGCCTACGTCGATGTGCCAATCGATTTGGACCGTAAACTTTGGATTTACGGGTGAAAATACAGTAGCAAATATTCATGAAGAGGTGTTCTAAAATGTCACCTGAGCATGCATCACCAGGACCGTCTTAAGGGATTTAGTATCAAAATTTAAAAAAAAGAGACCATTTTTGTTGGTGATCCGATCAGTCGCAGTAGGTTGGTACCTAATCTGACTATCGATAATAAAAAAAACTCACCCAGACTTAAAAATATTGATTGCTTTTATAATTTTATAAAATATGAGATGGTGCAAAGATATTATTTTAATTAATAAAATGTAAATGGGTCGACTGAAAAAGTCAATCTTTTCCCGAAAATGTTTAACACGCGAATTGGTTGTCTTGTGTTATAGTTAGCATCTGCTACAAATACGTTAGTCTATTTTCTAACTACTCTTAGTTCTCGGAAATCATCGCATTTCCAAATACAATAATTAAATGTAATAATTAAAAAGGACATCTGATAGAAATCCGATCACAGACGATACACGAAATTAGCCGAGACATTAAGAAAAAAGAAATTATGTGTTACTTTTGAATCAAGACTCTTGCAAATAGGTACCAGCTGAAAGCTCTTCATACAAATATGCCCGTTCCCACAGCTTACTCATACGGTGTAATGTATTTACACTCGATGAACCAACTACGCCCCTGGCTGGGAAGTGCGGTCAGTTTTGAGTTTCCAGCAGACTTGGCCGGGAGCGAGTTAGTTCCGGTACATCGGCGCCAAAGCTAATTTCGTGGAAACTATCCGCCAGCCAGCTCACTGACTAAATGCGTGATGTTTGAGCTTGCACTAACCTTTTACGGGGTTTAAGTCGAGTACATTAAGGACTTGATGGGTGATTCGCTTTTCTAACAGTTGTCCGTTAGTCGAAACATTCGCACACTGAGCGAGCACATTGAGCGACGCTTCGTGATAATGTGTTTCTCAATGGAATAGGCCGCAGTGACCGCCTACCATCAGACGGGCTGCGTGTCTGTCTGCCAACTGAAGTGGTGTAAAAAAATATAAATAAATTACAAGTTTGAGCCAACGGACGGGTAAAAAATACTGCAGAATGTTGTAACTTGGAGCAGAAAAAAAAACAGAAGGAAGTGAAAAACGTATAATGATGAATGTTGCAGTAAGTTGCGGATCGTACGGTGGTTTGTTTTTTCTAGTGTAGTAGTATAGCTTCTGCAAAACCCTTATCAGTTTTTTTAAAGTAGCTATATTTTTTTTCTTTGTATGAAATACAGACGCAAACGAGGAAATGTG
Organism: Mecyna flavalis; assembly: GCA_949319885.1. NCBI lineage: Eukaryota > Metazoa > Arthropoda > Insecta > Lepidoptera > Crambidae > Mecyna > Mecyna flavalis. The sequence goes on from OX439439.1 coordinate 12,304,745, forward strand.
ACACCTGATGAAGTAACTACATAGACATCTGCTACTAGGGTCTCAGATGCGATCCCGCCTTTGAGAAAATAATAATTATGAAGGGAGAAAAAATAATGGATCAAGCCTCTTGAACTCCTCAAAGAAAAGCCACTACTCAAACCTCAGTCTGCTGTGATGGAAAATGATGTGAACCGGTCGAGCCAGCCCGTTTTGATTATCAGACAGGAACTGTGCACCATGACTACTCTGTCACACTTAAGAGTCAAAGAAGCGTGAAAATAAGACTTAAAAAGCAAGTCAATCTGAAAGTATATGTCAAACATGCATAGTTTCGACAAACAAATTTCGATTTACTAACCGGCGTTGAATTAACATACATTAACAAACGTAGAGTAATAATTTCATCTGGACCAAACGTGTTACAACAACAATACATTTAAATACAGCCGCGGGCGCTGCTGTTACTTTGCCTCTGAGTGAAAGAGAAAGCGCGAATCGATCAAACGACTGTTACGTCAGAGATGCTACGCGTCGATCGTAAGTATCGTAACCGGTGACTCACATTTATAGAACTGTTTTGGTAAATATGTCTTTCATGTAAAAATTTCTGTCACAATTTTTTACATAATCTAAACTAAACATCATTTAAATCTTTTCAGTTGTGGTAGTGTCTTTGTAAAAGGAACAAAAAAATACGAGTTTATAATTTTTGTTGGTATTGAATATCAGTAACCAGTCTGAATAGTATTTTGACTTAGAATATTATTTCCTACGCAATGTTCTATAAAATATATAGCAAAAAGTAGGAAGGAAACAAATCATGCATATTAATCAAAATGTCACGTGTATTGATTTCTACTTTTTGTCAAATAAATAACTGATATTCAGGTGTCACCACTATCGATTTTATCATCTTATCGACACTATAACTGATTTCGGCACCACTAGGGGGAATTCTACGATCTACAATCGTGATTTGAAGACTATTTTTCTAGAATCATTTCTTAATAAATTAATCATTGTAATAATATAATAACTATAATAATATGATTGTACTACTTCATCTTCTGATGGGAACGATACCAAAATCATTAGGGTTCCAATAACTTTGTGATGAGATGTGTATTTTGACACCTACTATATTTGCTTTCAAATTATTTTTAACAACTGACAACTTCTTTCTTCTTTTGAATAAATTTTGGTGTTATAACTCGTGAATGAACAAATTATTGGTCAACTATTGAGCTTTTATAATCATTGCCATTCTGAAAGTCAAGATTTAATTAATGACAGCAATGACCCACTTCTCTATTAGGCATAGATACTCAGTGTAAAAAATATTATAATAATTTTTATATAAAGTTTATAGAAATAACTGATTTCAATGGGCATATAATAGCGGTAAATATAAAATGTCAAGTGGTACAATACTTGACATTCATTTTTTAATGAGAGCCATCGATCAAGATGTTTGTGTAATACGGACAGCATTAGGTATTTATTAAAATTGCTGACAAATCAAAGTCCCAATTTCGTTAAAGGATTAACTTTAATTGGCTAAAAAGATTGACTTTTCAATAATGTCCTACTTTTTACCTTTGAAGCATGCAGTGAATGCCCTGAGATAAAACTACTGCTATTGCAAAAAGTATGTAAAAATTTTAAACATGTTTCCGAGGCAACTATAATGGAATGATATAAATGTCAAGAGTGGGCAATACTAGATTGGCGTATAGAATTCCTTCTCAATTACACCCTACTTTGTAACACCAGAGTTACGGGAAAATAAAATGTATACTTAGATTCTGGTTACCAAAGTTAACGATAGATTGAAAAAATATGTGAATTATCTTTAGCTTATTCAAAGCTTTAGAATTTTTTTGCTTTGACATAAATAGCCAAATACCTGTAGGGTTAAGCACGGACAAGGAAAAGTGACAAGTAATTCGAATCTATAAATAACTCGCATGTATGGGAAATCTATTAGTCCGTTAAGGTTCCCTTTATAATTCCATGATTCGAATTACTTTTCACTTTTCAATTGTGTTAATGCTAGCCCTAGTACTTAACTATGAATGCAAGTCGTGACCCACCAGTCATGACCTTCAGTTTGGGAAGTGTTGATCTAGATCTTTCTTGTCTAGTTCCTTTCAATGACCTTAAGGACAATATTATAAGTTATGAAATGAATGTCCGCAGCTTTGCACTATGGTACGGTTTTAATAAAGCCAGCCAAAAATTTTGACAGCCTCCGCGGAACAGTGGCTAAGCCGATCGGGTATAAAACCCAGAGGTCGTGGGTTCGATTCCCGCCTTGGGTCTGGTTGGTGGTAGGACTTTTTCTCAAGGCAGAGTCCGACTGGCTATAGCTACCACCCCGAAAGGTGCAATCTGCCGCCATAACTGCTCTGGCTGTGCTCCGGCAGAATTAATGTGGGAGCCAGTACACTTGAAATCAAAGGCTCGAAGATCAGATGAGGCTACAGTCTGGCAGCACATTCAGCGACACTTCCTCGTGAATTGTCCCTCAATGGAATAGGCCGCAGTGGCCGCTTACCATCAGGCGGGCTGCGTGTCTGTCTGCCAACTGATGTAGTTAAAAAAAAATTGGGTTACAAGCCTGTTTGCCACTTATGTTTTATATATAAACAATATTTACCTTAAAGAATATTCCTAGGTAGTATCTTTTCTCCCCTGATTTGAGTAATGGCATGGTCCACCGCGTCACGCCCAGTTCGTCGTCATTGCAGCTCGTGCATTCTGCAAGAAAAAGTATAATATTTCGTTATAAAAATACGTATATGAAATTAATTATCATACACATAAAGTTAAACTTGAGAAGTTGGCATGCCAGGACATAAGCAATGTTTTCTGGTCAGGGGTCCTTCAATAGGACAGCTGGTCGTAAAGTGGGCAGGAAGACTGTGTTCTTTAGTTTTTTTTTGTTTTATTAGCTGGTTGGTGCACTTCGTGATTTTGACTGATACGCCATCCACCCAGGATAGGATGTTCTGTGTCTGGGAGTTTATGTGTTCTATTATAATTATTTATGTGTTTATTAATATTTGTGGTACCATATTTTTAATTTTGAAAGGTACTTGTAAATGTATTATGCTTTAGCATTTGTAAGTTTAACATCAATGTACATGTTACAGCCAAAGTGATCAATCTGGATATTATATATAATAACTAGCATTATATATAATATCTACTCAATTTGGTCAAAGTGATCAATAACACAGAATTGATCACATTAACCAGCCATTATATATAATATCTTCATAGACTTGGATAATGTAATAAAACAATGCCTGACTTTTTTTTTTAAAGAAATAATGTTATTAATTTAAAGGAATGGATAGATTTGTGTTAGGTTAGGTTAGAACTGCGACCCCAAATGCACGAGCCGAGCGAGCGAAGCCAGCGTGCCGCGGCAGCGGCCGGCGAGTGCCAGAACCGAATTCTACCCATGTTACTTCGTCAGGGCAGAGAGATAGTATTTTGTTTATTTACTATTAATCATCAAATGGTCTATATGTTAAGCTCAAAGATCGAAAACGCTCATTGAGCGGAAAAATAGCTCACAAGGCGTTGTGGTCACAAAAGATTTTTTCAGGTTTAAAAAAAAATAACCACGAAGGCCAAGGCGGGAGCTCCGCTTCGCTCCGCTCCCGCCTTAGCCTTCTAACCTTTATCCATCAGAGTCGATTTTCGCCTCCGAAGTTGTTTTTGTTCAAAAGATAGTCTCCTCTGTGTGTCAGTTACGTTGGATGTTTTACTGTGACCGCAATGCGTTGTAAGCTATTTTTCCGCTCAATGAGCGTTTTTGATCTTTGAGCGTAACATATACATAGTTTGTACAACTATTTATACACTTTATATGTCAGGAACGTACGTATTGATCACTTTGGCTAACTAGGACCAGCTATTATAAATAATAGCTGGATAAAGTGATCAATTTATCACATTGTCTAGTCAATTTGGTTATTATATACAATGACCAGTCATTATATATAATAGCTAATTGATCACTTTGACTGTAACATACATACATAATTACATAAATGTCTTATATATCACATATTTATTTAGTCCTTACTTATCATCGGATCTTAATAGCTTTTCTTATTACGACTTATTCTTACTGTGTTATGTATTCAGATGTAATGACATTTATAGAAATGCCTACATAAATATAACGTTTGTTTGTAACAGTACTTACAACCTAAACAAAGGGGGCGTTACAAATGACCGAAAAAGTAATTTATCATTCCGATTTTTGTAATCAATCAGAAACTAGTATTTGTAAGGTCAAATAAAAGACCGATTTTAGATGATTTGATATTTTGAGTGTAGCATATATTTTGTGCGAAAACTAGTTTTTTTGTTTGGTAACACGAGTATTTAAACCAGTTACTTGCATATATTTTATACACCAGACAGTTGTTTTATCAAAGATAGCGACAATTCTTAAATAAAGAAGAATTGATGCCATACCTGGAATTGGATCGAAAAAGGAGATCATTTTTATATACAGTGGTGGACATATAAATAAAGACACTGAGGAGATATTAAGTTTACAGAGTTTACCTTCCCTTTATACTTTTATTGTATTACATTTATTATCTTGCAATATTACTTAAATTGTTCTTAGGGTTATCGTAAAATGTTTGAAGTAAAATAAAGATACTTAAGATGTTCTATTAATTTTTTTTTTGTTGGTAAAGTTTATTGCAAGCAGTACGAACGAATACAAAGACCTGGCCAACTAATTAAAGACAGACTCATTAAGTAACTATAAAAAAATCAACTTAGTAAATTTTGAAACGAACTTGATTTTAATACATTTTGGACGTATTTTAAAAACATAAAAACACGACATTAATATTTTGTCGCATGTCCTTTAGCAGCAATAAAAGTCCAACCCCGCCTAGGCATTGATGCCTTCAAATTATTGCAGGTTTGAATCGAAATCTGCACCCATGCCGTTTTAAACGTCGAGTAAAGTTGATGAACATTACTTGTATGTTTTTTTCCTTTAATTTTCTTTACATTAGATCACATGTTTTCGATCGGGTTAGTGTCGGGACAGTACGGTGGCCAATCTAAACCTGTTACTTATTGGCTCCTTAGCAATTCTTTGACTCCTGCTGAAGTGTTTATGGGATCGTTATCGTGTTAAAAAGTCTATATCACCGGCAAATGTTCATTGGCGTAAGGAACAAGACTTTTTCTTAAATACTCCTCTAATAAATTTATTCCTGCTACCTTGTATTTTTTTTTATTAGGTCCCACATCTAGATCAGGAAAATATCCTCAAATTTTTATATTACCCCCTCAACGTTCGACTGTTATCTTTGTGTACTTCGGATGCATTTTTTTATTTGGGGGACGCTTAACGTAAACTTTTCCTTTAGTGTTAACCATATTAATTAAAGTTATTCGGAAATAAACACATTTTTTCTCAGTTTTTCTGTCCCGATGTAAATATTTTTGGGCAAATCGTAATTTTGCTCCTATTTTTTTTATTCCTTTATAAAAAGGATCTTAGAAAAAATCTTTCAAAAATGGGTGACTTCCATAATTTCCTTCTAATCGTTCTGTTAGATACTACTTTAGACCCCTCTACACCAAATACTTCATAACGCATGACTTTTGAGCCATTTGATAGGTCTTTTTTAATCAAATGATGATATTTTTGAGGTGGTTGTTTTTCTCGGTCAAAATTTTCTAGACATGTGAACCGTATAAAACTTCTTAAAATTCCGGATATCGTCTATAACCATATTTTAGAGCATCGTTAGTGATCTTTTAATGTACTGTCCGACCAACCTTTGATATAATTTTTTTTTTAATTTTCTTCCTTTACTAGGGAGAATCGCAACTTTTTCCCTTTCCCATACTAATTTATTTTTATCACAATAAATACTTAAAGCAAGTTTAAAACTAAACTAGTTTTTGCTTGTCAGGATAAAATCTGCATAATAGAAAAAGTTAAAGTGCTCCTTTTATGGTTATGCTAACTTTAGAACATGAAATACGCACTGTCTTTAATTAGCTGACCAGCAAAAAATGTATCGACAAAGTTTGTGTTACAGTTAAAAAAGGAAATAAGACTAAAATATCGCTTTAATAACTTTTTTTCTGTCCGCATTTTAAAAATACGACAACAGTGTACGTATAAAAACCAATAAATGTGGAATTCATACTTATCTGGGTCTCTAAATACCGTTTATTTTGTTGTACGTAGTCAACATCAAGAGTGTCTTTAATTATATGTCCACCACTGTAATATTATGTCAAATCTATTTTTAAGAAGCCGTGGGTTTCTACCACGTTTCTACTATAAACAAATAAAATAAATATATCTGGACATTATTGACACACAGCGTCATCTAGCTCCAAACTAAGCATAAGCTTGTTTTATTTTCTTGCCATCTACAATGACGTTCAATTAAAAAACTAGACTCACAATCACGCTCAAATATTGTCCGAAGCAAAAGTCTGCCCACCCGACTATTGGGCAGAGTTTTCGTTTAGTTGTATACAATTGACATTAAACACTAAATGCCACGAGATAAGGTGTTATTTTAAACGAATGTGCTAATGTCATCAGTGTCAAAGCCACTCAGACGTTTTTTGAGGAATTTTTCTTAGAGATTGGGTGTCTAGTTGTATATTGGACGTCATTGGCTATCTATTATTTTTTCCCAGACATTATTACCGACAGGTTTTTTTTTCTTATTTTTACCCATACTTTAAAAAGTAATAAACCCATACAGAATGGACAAATAGTGCAACATTACATCAATTGCCCATTATTATAACTTTAATTATACACTATTATCTATTTTAGAAACTCTCACATCGATTCAAGTTGTCATTGAATCAAAATAAAAAAAGATGTGCAGTTTTCTTTCCGGTTACCTGTTACATAAAATTAATAGGGCCATAAACGACTGAGGTTATTTAAGCGAAAGTGGTCTGACCGGAAATCTAGAACACGCATCTCAAAGCTCAGTATTGCAATGCTTTGCGGTATATTTTTTTATTTTATAGCCATCATCCGGTGTATCATATTAAAATTTACTTTATTTATTAAGCGGTATATTAGGCCGTTCAAAAGCATGCCAAATAACGAATCCAGACACAGAACAATATCATAAATGATTATTATTATTATTAATACCCATTATTAAATTAATTTGACATTTTGTTAAAAGTATTGCATGCCATTCTATGTATGGTAACTTGTGAGGGGCTGTACCACTGTTTATACTACTATATTGTACCACATTTTACGCAATAAATTATTCTTATTCTTATATTCTTATTCATATGTGTTTTACTGGGTGGGATTCGAATCCTAGAGCATAGGGCAGGGTCACTACCAAATGCACCATCGGGCCAGTCAAAAGGTTAGTACTTCAATAAATAAATATATTATAGAACGTTCCTACACACAATGTAGTTTCATTATTGAAAAAAAGATTGCTCGTAGTTCCAGCTCTAGAAAGCGATTGTAAAATCGCAGGCCATTATTATGTTATTAGGTACAGAGCGCGTAACACCTATCTTTTTGCTTTGTTTGTGGTCGGTCGACACGCAAACTCTTTTAGCTTCTTTTGGCAATGATTGATGAGTCCTCGCCAGGTGGGTCTTGAATGAAACAGTTGAACATCACTGGACCGTGAAGTTATAATAAATATATCGGGATTTTTAGAAACGCTACTAATTAACATTGGTAACTGAATGGGAGTTCATGAAGCGAGGTTCGTGGAAGACATTGCCTTGTTCTCGAAATAGTAGTCATTATGATTGTGAAATTATACACCTAGTGGCATCAAAAAGTTATTGGCTTTTTGATAAGTTAGTCAGTCAATCGCCAGAAGATGAGCACGGGCCCAACCGTATGTAAAAAAATACTAAAATCGGTTTAACCAACAAGAAATTACAAAGAAAATAATACATAAACTTTAGCATAACATAGGTAATACACATGAAAAACATAGATAATTTAAGAAAATCCTCTTATTTAACAACCATAGTTTAAAAAAAGAAAAAGTAGGTATCTCAAAAATAATAAATATCCCTGAACACAGTCAAAGCCTCAACGAAAGATAAAAGAAGAAAGAACATTATTTGAGTCTATTTTTAAGATGCATAAAATTAAAGGAGTACTTGTTAAGTATTTAACGTAATATGCTAGATAGTCAGCAAGGTGCGGTAGAAAATATTTTTTTACTGCAAACAGCAAACATTTGCGGCCAAGTTTTCACTGCTAAAATTATTCACAGAAATGAAGGACAAAGATAGTTGACTAAAACTAAACTAAACATGGAGATTTCCTCAACACTGATTTGACATGTTTTCGCAACAAACTTTTAAGTTTAGTGTATTTTTTTAAGGTGCATATTTAATAGACCATTGTTCTCTGAATGTGTTGACAAATCAGAAAAGTGAAAAAAGTATACACATGTTTAAATGGCTATTTCGTATTTCATTTCATCACTAGTGTGTCGTTGTCGTATGTAAGAGTATGTTGTACAGTAAGGATAGCATAGCATCATAATCACCTTATTCTAATTGAATTTTTTTATTACTATTTTCAGCTTAATGTCAATTTATACGATTGACATTGAAAATATATTTTATTTTAGACATAAATATGTTGTTGTTGTATATAACTATATGTTGCAAACTTGCACTCAGAATATATTTTTCCGGGGTTTTACTTTATGTGAGATTAAAAATATGATAATTATTTTCATGTGCAGTGTATTTGACTGTACGTTTGGTTCACACTCAAGTGCTAGTTCAAACATGTTCGTGCCTATTTGGCAACGAGCAACAAATGTTAGTTTAGCGTGACATTTGCATGACTGACCGTTGGGAAAGGGCCTATGGATGTGTAACCCACTTGCAAAGGTCACTGGCGCAGCTCCCATTCATTTTACAACATATTTTGTTCACTGTCAATCTAATGACGAAAAATGCAGGTGAAGAATTACGCATGCTCGTTAAGTTAAGCTTATTTGGTAGAATAAACACAATTACGTCAATATAACAGCTTTATGCCAAATTCTTTCATTCATAGAAAGACAACGCATGTGCAATACTAGTCACTAAACAGAGTTTTTACAGTTTACAATCATTCAAATGGAATATGCAGCTGATGTCATATCGTATCGTCCCTTTTCTAATTAGAGATTGGCTTTTATTTACCTAAAAATTGAAATAAATAAATATAATTATTGGACATCATCACATACATTGATCTGACCCAAAAATAAGTAGTATAAGCACTTGAGTTATGGGTATTAGAAACAACGAAGGTACAGAAATATATACTTAAATACAAACACAAATGTGATTCGAAACCACGGCCCCTGGAACATATAACAGGGTACATAATCAAACCGCTGCACAGGGCCAACCCAATCAAGATAAAAATATACTTGTATGTACCCACAAAAAACCTATGAAACAAAGCTAAGCAGATACAGACGTAAATGTATTTACTTTAACAAAAGCGTCTATTATCCCTTCACAGAAAGGTAACAATTATGCCAGACAACTCCACAATTTTTTCATAATTACATCGTTGTGGCATCATTGTTGATATGTTACGTAGGTATCATAATCATAATTAATTCGGTATTTTTCTTTACAACAAAATGCGTGTTAAGGTCGCAGGAGAAATTTCTGGTTTCTCTGGTGACATAACGCGTCAACACTATGAAGATTTTACTATACCTATCTTTATAAACGGCGCTTAGACTGGTGGACAGAGGATTATACTTGAAATTGCTAATTTTAACAATTTGAATTCTCTTATATAAGTCGATGTTATGACAGATGACGTAAGTGCAACTGCAGTGGGAAACTTTATTAGTTATAATAGAGTCGTTTTTACTGCAGGCTTGTTAGCGTCGAGTTAGGTTATACAGAATGTCTTTATAAAAATATTGGACATCAGCCAGTTCTATGTGCAACGTTGACAGGTTAATGAGTAGCGAATAACACTGTACCACATTTTGAATCACGATTATTAATTTTCATCATTGAATGAATATATTCGACACATTGATCTGATACCATCTTTGGTAGCGTAAGCACTTGTGTTATGGGTATTAGAAACAAAGAAGGTACTGCAAGTACCTATATCTACACTAATATTATAAAGAGGAAAGATTTGATTTTTTTTTTGTTTGTATTGAATAGGCTCCGAAAGTACAGGACGGATTTCAAAAATTCTTTTACCATTTGAAGCGGCCATTAGTTATCCTTGATGAACATAGGATACAAACGTTCATCACATGAATTTTCTGACCCATATGGCAGGGTCACTATCTAATGCTACATATAAGGCCAGTACTATTATGTACTGACGAATAGTAGCTCAATGTACATAGGCTACATTTTTGAAGGCGGATATAACCTCTGCCGTATGCTATTAATTGATAAATAATCTTATAGTCCTGGTACAAAACAATCCAATAAAAGCTCGGAAAAAGAAGAAGCACTTTTTCAGTCAGTCAATCTTGACTTTTTTTTTCACATTAAGTTTCTCAGGACATACCGATACAAATCTTGTTCATTCGATTGTCGAAGTCAAGGCTGTCCGCCCGATATTCCGCTCCGCTAAACGTATGTTGAACAATGTTTTAAAAAGACATTTCCTATAAATAAAAAAGACAGCTGCTCATCTTCACATAAATACTTTTAAACATTCATTGCGCCGGTTAATAAAACGCATTTTATTTCTCGTCGTGCTAAAGAACGAATAAATATCGCAAGATAACGATCTGCCAAAATAAATGTCCAGACAATACAGGACTGGACTGTGGCATTCCTCGCATTATGGTACGTACCAATGCTTACCGTGATGGCATCTCAGTACGGAGAATGAATATAAAACGATTGCTCTGCGGGAATCCCAATGATTTCGAATGTAAAAATGTTTAATTCGCCGATACTCTTTATTCGCACGTTGCGACACTGAATATTTCACTTGAGTAATGGAAATATTGTTAACGAGATAATACCCTTTTATGGTTGTACAAGCTACCGCCTGCTTCGTCGTTGAGTTTGTCAAAAAATATATATTATTTTAAAGACGTTATGAATACATTTAATGCTAAAGTTATAACTGCCCATTTTTGGGGAATTAAGACGGAGCTCGGAGGTCCGCCTGAAAATGAAGATCCTATTACATGCAAATATTTTACAAAAACAATGTGGCATCACTGATGAAATAAGAAAATATTTGGCAATTTTCAAAACAGATGTTGCCACTTTTGTCTGTAATTTTTTGAGCTGTTCTGCAGACAGTTTTTTGCCTCCTTTTTTATAAAAGTAGCACAAGACGAAGAAAGCGGAAGAAATAGACAAGGAAAGCTGATGAGGCTGGAAGTTTAGAGAAAGATAAAAAATTTGGCTCTTCGTATCACGAAATTTAATGACGTTTTGCCATTGGATTGAAGAAACTAAGCTGTAGCAACTGTGTTGTAACATTTTTTGTTTGTTTTATCAGCTGATGGTTTGGATGATGGTTAGAATGTAGCCACAGATTTTGGTATAAATAATTTGTGTGCAAGATTATGTTTGTTGGTATTGTTTTCGGTGTTTAGGGCTAGATGACGATTGAAATTATTCATTAGTATTTGAATATTACAAAGATTGTCAACTTAGTAAAGCGACTATGCAGCATTACAATGCGCAACACTCTCGTTACGAGCTAATTGAGCTAGTCTATGCAATGTCGTCCACGTTCCTCCAACGTGGTCCCGACGCTTTTTCGAAGAATTATTAAAAAAATATTCATATTGAAATAACTATGAAAACTACATAATATGATATAACCATAATAATAATTATAATGAAAAAATATCACATAACTGCGTTAAATGTTTTTAATAGTGTCATTGCGAAACGACTCCCGTTTCCTCTGTCGCACGATTTTCTCTATAGAAAACATCATACGGAAACTCTTCTTGGTATATGCTCTATGGTCCTAGTTCGTCTTCAATACGAATGTAGGCAAAACAGGCAGTAACAAGATCTGACGTAACAACAGCACATCTCATCTGGACAATGAGTACTTTGCCAGCTCTCACCACAAAGTAGTAATGCGTCGCCTACTTACTGACGGTTGCGAAATATTCTAACATCGTTAGCAAAATTTTCTTATTTTTTTTTAACATATAACTACTTTTTGATGATTCCAATCTAAAGGTTATACAAAATATACATACAACAATATGGAATTTTCTAGGAATGATAACATATAATTTATTAAAAGGGAGGTTTATACATAATATGTAAATAATAAAAAGCGACAGAAAGTGACTTTCTGGATAGACGTTTTTTACTATTGCAATAGTAATTTCGTTGATAAAGTCGCGGATAAAAGCTTGATGGCAATAGTTACTTATATATTGTTTGATGATTAGTTAGTTTGAATTTATGAAAATTAGCACATTTAATGAAGTAATTAAATTACTTACTGTAATCACTCTCAGAGCGCAAAGAGTTGTCGAAGCTAGATTTGCCATATCCCGATTCTGTAAACGAGATATTATATATTATAATATTGATATTTCAATCAATATACACCTATGTAATGTACGGTCATTTTCTCATTCAACAGACACAATGGCCCGAGAGATATTCACCACTGTCTATTCACACAGCCTTTATACAGCTAGCAACGCTTCCTAGGTAATGACAAACTTATTAGGTGGCTTTTGCTAGCCTAATGGATTGCCTAGGACGGGAATCGAACCCTCGACCAATTTAACCTAACTGAATTGGTTCACTGTTCCACGAATCTGTTTAGTCCGTAAAATTTACTTCATACGTATGTAATTAAGATAGCAAAGAAGTTCGTGAAACTTTGAAGTCGTTTTTTTATTGTCACTGTGCCAAATAGTTAACTTTTTAATCTTCTAAGCTGTAAGCTGCCAAGTGGAAAAGCATGAAATTATCTACCTAAAAATATTTAAAGCCTTTTTCCACGCAACATCATATGGTCCCAAACTAAGCCAAGCTTGTATTACGGATGCGAGGCAACTGATAAACCTAATTATTTATTTTTTGTTAATATCTATATAAAAATAAAAATTCATATTATAAGCATAGACCAATACACAAGAAACATGTTCATCATGCACACAAATGTACCAATCAACTTCACAACCATTACATTTAATTGATCGTCAAATGTGTGAATGGATGGATAAATGGATGGATGAATGGATGAATGAATGAGTAAAAGGTGTAGCCGATTCAATAGATTCTGCTACTCATGCATAGATTAAAATTCCGAGCGGTATTTTGATAGTTTTGTAGCCTACGTTGTTACGCAGAATAAAAATCATAACATATGTAATTACATTGTAATTTTATCTTTTAAATTTAACAAGATACCTACTACAATAAAAAAAAACATTTCTGTAGAATTTACACTCCTTAACCCGTGTAACTTTTTAACTTGTTTTTGCGCTATGAAAAAATGAAAATCAACATAATATATCTTTTCTTTCGAATTTGCATTCGAATATTAAACATAAAGTTACCAATTCATAAGAACCCAACAACAAAAATACATCCAAAACGAAAAACATAAAAATACCATGAAGGCAGCACACAAAACAGCTAGGCCACAGAATAGATAGCAAACTGGGTGCATGCAATGCACTGTATAAGAATTATGTCACACTGAAAATAACATGAGGCATGCGATGTTTCAATTGTGTGATCATTTTTGTTGGGAAACTTTTTATCCAATGGTCTGCACGTAATCTTCTTTCTAATAACAGGCCTACTTTTAGATGTTACCAAAAATTTAACCGTTCTCAATGTTTGTTGTTATTTTTAAAGTAATGAAAAACTTTATTTAATGTGCTTACATAGTTAAATATCTCTGATAAATAGATATAATATCCCCGATTATAGTAGATGTGGTATTTAGATTTTTGGTATTGGCAAAGTCAATGTAGTAATAGGGCTATAGTCATTGAACTACAATTACTGCTATAGTCGATGCCCGTTGCTCTTTTTAAAATTGACAGCTAAAGTTACGTATATTTTTCTACGATTTGAAAAGTTCGCTCTAGCTGCGAAATGAAATAAAAATATTTACGAGCTAAAAAACAATTGACCATCTTGACTATATATTTAAGAAAATACTTGCTATGTTGCTTGCTGTAGCTATTTAATTAGAATGAAAAATAAAAGATAGCAAAATCATTTTTTGCAAACGAGAAACTTTTCGAACTTTTCTTTCGAATTTGCATTCGAATATTAAACATAAAGTTACCAATTCATAAGAACCCAACAATAAAAATACATCCAAAACGAAAAACATAAAAATACCATGAATGCAGCACATAAAACAGCTAGGCCACAGAATAGATAGCAAGTTTGGTGCATGCAATGCACTGTATAAGAATTATGTCACACTGAAAATAACATGAGGCATGCGATGTTTCAATTGTGTGATCATTTTTGTTGGGAAACTTTTTATCCAATGGTCTGCACGTAATCTTCTTTCTAATAACAGGCCTACTTTTAGATGTTACCAAAAATTTAACCGTTCTCAATGTTTGTTGTTATTTTTAAAGTAATGAAAAACTTTATTTAATGTGCTTACATAGTTAAATATCTCTGATAAATAGATATAATATCCCCGATTATAGTAGATGTGGTATTTAGATTTTTGGTATTGGCAAAGTCAATGTAGTAATAGGGCTATAGTCATTGAACTACAATTACTGCTATAGTCGATGCCCGTTGCTCTTTTTAAAATTGACAGCTAAAGTTACGTATATTTTTCTACGATTTGAAAAGTTCGCTCTAGCTGCGAAATGAAATAAAAATATTTACGAGCTAAAAAACAATTGACCATCTTGACTATATATTTAAGAAAATACTTGCTATGTTGCTTGCTGTAGCTATTTAATTAGAATGAAAAATAAAAGATAGCAAAATCATTTTTTGCAAACGAGAAACTTTTCGAACTTTTCTTTCGAATTTGCATTCGAATATTAAACATAAAGTTACCAATTCATAAGAACCCAACAATAAAAATACATCCAAAACGAAAAACATAAAAATACCATGAATGCAGCACATAAAACAGCTAGGCCACAGAATAGATAGCAAGTTTGGTGCATGCAATGCACTGTATAAGAATTATGTCACACTGAAAATAACATGAGGCATGCGATGTTTCAATTGTGTGATCATTTTTGTTGGGAAACTTTTTATCCAATGGTCTGCACGTAATCTTCTTTCTAATAACAGGCCTACTTTTAGATGTTACCAAAAATTTAACCGTTCTCAATGTTTGTTGTTATTTTTAAAGTAATGAAAAACTTTATTTAATGTGCTTACATAGTTAAATATCTCTGATAAATAGATATAATATCCCCGATTATAGTAGATGTGGTATTTAGATTTTTGGTATTGGCAAAGTCAATGTAGTAATAGGGCTATAGTCATTGAACTACAATTACTGCTATAGTCGATGCCCGTTGCTCTTTTTAAAATTGACAGCTAAAGTTACGTATATTTTTCTACGATTTGAAAAGTTCGCTCTAGCTGCGAAATGAAATAAAAATATTTACGAGCTAAAAAACAATTGACCATCTTGACTATATATTTAAGAAAATACTTGCTGTGTTGCTTGCTGTAGCTATTTAATTAGAATGAAAAATAAAAGATAGCAAAATCATTTTTTGCAAACGAGAAAAATATCACCATTGTTATTTATATATTAAATAAAATAAATATCTCTGGACATTATTCACACATCGCCACCTAGCCCCAAACTAAGTATTAAGCTTGTGCTATGGGTGCTAGATAACGGATAAACATTACTTATATACTTTTTTTTTTGTAAATAAATACATATTATACATAGAAACACCCAGACCGATACAAACAGACATGTTCAAGCACACAAATGTTTGTACCGTGCGGGGATCGAACCCGCGACCTCTGGTGTAATAGCCGACTTCTCGACCATTACACCAAATGGCTCGTCGAATATTATTATCTATAATTAGCCAAGCTGCAATGGAAATTCGGTCTTATTTGACTCCCACGAGAAAGGTTCTGCCGTGTAGGAGCCAGAGAATTTATTGTTATAACTAAATATTTTGGTTTATAAATTTTTTACATAACAAAACGAATTTATAATTTACCTGATTTCCCCAATGACGGTTGGTAGCTGACGGTCTTTGTGTCCGCAATCCACGTCATCACAATCATCACACACAGGATCTGACGATGACACATTTTGACACTTGACTTCACTGCGACGTTCACTAAACTGTTTCCTCACTTTCCAAACTGACGATTGCGGTTTCCTAATTGGTCACTATAATGAGAAATTAATTGCTTTAAAATGTGTATATTATTTTACTACTTGACTTAAAATCGCAATCGAATCGGCGAATCTTTGCGGTTACTTTAGAGAAACTAAAATTAGTTATAAGGGTGATTCAATTGATAAATAATCATTCTGTCATTATTTGCATTCTGTGGGTTATTTCTGGGTTTTGATAAAGATACGGTTGATGATGATAGTTCTTTTTATAGTTTAGCATTTTTTATAGTATGTAGATTGTATTTTAACATTCCACTTTATTTAATATGTGTCGTCACCAATTTATGCAAAGGCCGTAGCTTTACTTATCCATAAAAAAAGAAAATCCAATTTGGCGGCAAATGATTATTCAATTTTTCTATTCAAACGAAATACATTTTTAATGATTGTAATGGAAAAGTAGTAGGCATTTTAATTCAAATCTGTCCTCTGACAATCACGACATCTTGATGAGACGTCCAATCTTTGCACAACGAATTAGCCTTGCATACCTACTTATTATAATTTGTTCTAAGATGCCTAGGTCCAGACAGATGGTAGACAAGAATGTCATAATTTTTATTGATTTTATATTTAAATTAACTACATTTGGTGCTGTGTGAGTCGCGACCTTGGCTGTCATTTTTGCATGACCGAATTTTAATCACATTCGAAAAGAATCTTAACTTTATGAGTCAACTAGACTTTTGCGTCGTTGGGGATAAAAAGAAATAGTAACGGATCGGAAAGGAAATAATCTTTTGAAGTATGGTTTAGCCTGAGACCAAACGTTAAGTAAGTCGGGAAATGTAAACTAAATGACGGTAGGGCAGGCACAAGACAGCTTGATATTTGATAGGTCAGTGTTTTTTTTTGTCATGCTTCACCTGGAAGTTGTCAACATTTAAGTAGGTCCCGTGTACCTACTTAAAATTCTTCGCAAAATTTGATGGCGGTTACCGTAGGTCATTAATTAGTTGATGGCTTAGGGATCTTTTCCCTCGTCTCCCATAATCCGTTCCAAGAAGTAGAATGCTAAAGTTTATTTCACGTAAAATCTTGTGGACTGAGACAGGCTGTTGATGAAGTAATTTTGTATCTGGGGTACCTTAAATTGACCTTTTACGTGTAGTTAATAAGGTCTCTGTATCCCTAGCTTTAAATTGAACAAAGAGTCTGTCTGTAAGTCAAACTGACTTTACTTTTACTGACGTTACTTTAGTAACGTTTCATCCGCTTCACAGTGACAAAAAGTTTACTCACCACGCTTTGAACATTTGAGACCGCGATTACAAACTCTAGTTTTAGTTAGGAAATTGTATAACTAAGATATCTGAAACACAATTTAGAAGATGTACTTAGTGCCTACACGAATCTGCTTTACAATTTCGTCTGATCTCACGTTTATATAGTAATTTTCCGTTGTCTTGCTCAAGCGGTGCATAATCGGAATAATTGTGCACAATGCAGTCCCAACGTGTAATTTGAGCGGTGAAAGCCTATTTAGCACTCGATCAAGGCCATTGAATCCTTCGTAATGTCGTATGCACGCATTTTGTGAAACCAGTTATACGAATGAAGCAGGACCTATGTCCACACCACAGAACAAGAATTTCTTTTCTGTGGTCTACACAATGTGTATTTGGATGGCTAATGTCTCGGAAAGTAAGTTGAGCCGTTGGTCCTGCACCTGATTACGCTTCGGTTGTGTCAGACTGCTGTTTTATCTTGTTATGAGAGTGTGGGAATAGCGAGTGCACCAGTGCTTGCGCATTTACTTGTGCACTTTAATAGTTCGTTGATCATAAAGATTGCCCACTAAAATCTAAGGAATGGGTCGCCCATATGGCTTTTAGTAAGTCCCATTTATTTTAATTATCTACTACAGGGCAGAAAAGTATCAAAATTTTTTTTCCAAAAAGAAGGGATGTCTACATAACCATAAAATGGAATCAGTTAAGTTGATTAAAGACGCAGAAAATGTTTGTTGTATATAACTTTAGACATTATAATTATAAAATAATTACTTCACTTTATATAAAAATGTCTTCATCGAACAATTTCTTTTATTAAAGTGCTAACACATTATTACTGCTCAGTCAATTGACGATGTGTATCTCCTAAATCTGTGGACAGATGATCGTTTCGACAGATGATTGCACAGTTTACTGCCGACATCCAATAACTAAGATGCTCATTCACACGTCAAATATATTTATTATGTCTGATTAAGTACTTAATGTATTTGTATTCAAAGTAGCGCGATAATGAACGATAGTTACCTATTTGTATTTTATAGAAAGATCATATTTTTTATGCCACTTCAGTAGACAGATTGGCAAGCGGTTATTGGTGCTTTTACCATTTTAAAATACCTAATCAGGAAGTATCGCTTAATATACTGCCACGATATGGGCTCCTATGATCTTCGAGCAACTCATTTCAAATGTTCTGGCTGTACTAACATTTTCGAAGCACAACCACAGTTGTTATGGTAGAAAATTTCACCGTTTCTCGTGTAGCTAGCCAGTCGGACACAGATAAAGCCCTACCACAAACTAGACTAAGGGAATCGAGTCTACGACCTCCAGGTTCAGACACAAGCGGCTTGTTGTTCCATGCAGACTCTCAAAAAGAAACATACCGTATAAATCTGAGATGTGTCGTGTTGATTTGTTGTTGCAAATCACGCGCAAAGATATATTAAATAGTTTGCATCCAACAGATCGGTATCGGTTAGAATTCTAATAGCAGTCCAGTATTCGTAGTAATAGGCAACGAGAACTGTGCTGACGTAACATGGTTATCTCGCGTGCATATCTCAGCTTTATGTCTTTCTCTCGTTAGGGTGACGTCATTCACAGATTTTGTCTAGAGTGCTAAAGCGGCATGGATTTTCTGGAGCACCAAATACAGTTGTTCTTAGCAAAACCACAGATTATTAAATAGTTACGCAAAACGCGTACGCGTAGATACGAAAATTGTATCTATGAATTTAAGTAAAGAGTAAGGATACATTTTTGGGTCTCAACTGAGGTTCGGTATTTAAGATTATTTAAATGGTCAATAGTTTGATTTTGATAAATGGAAGTGAAGTTAAAAGCAAATATGACTTTTTAGGTACCTCTTTTTTTTACGATACAGGGAGGTAAAGAAGCAAGTATGATCAACACCGCCCATAGAAGTTAAGGACAGGTGTCTCAGATGCATTCTCGCCTTTATGACGTCTCGACTGTGTCTTATGGTTTTAATTATGCATAATAAAAAGAGTAATGTTATTCCTGTGAAGGATGGTAAAGGTCGTGAGGTAAAAAATAACCCCCTTTTTTGTTCATAAACAATTAAATCAACGAAAGGTCAAATATTATTGTTGATTAACTTGAATAAATTCAAATCAAACGATATTTTATCGAAATTTTAATATTCACACCCTAAATTTTAATTGAACACCTTAATAACACTTAACCCATATAATATGACTGAATCATTTACCTACCGACGGCTAGATTTCAAGTAATTTATCATATTACTGGGAAGCCTCGAATTTCATTAATATCGAAGCGTCCGATCAATTTCATAGGAAATTACCATTTCCACACGACCGGTAGGATGGAGGAAGTTACGGGAAACCGTCCGTGTCCAGACATGACCTCATTCCGGTATAATTTTAATACCGTGTTGAGATTGCGTAATGTCTATCCGGTTTTACGTACTCCGTATAATTTATGCGCAGTCTTCGCAGCATTTGAATCTGATGCGATTCATTCTTTTTTGAAATATTTTAGAGTTCGTTGTCAAAACGTAACATTTTTTTTTATTAATTTTCGTTATCATATTCATATTAAGAATAGTTCTTGATTTATATAAATAAAAAATATTACAATTTAAAAAATTCTCTTTATCTGTTTTTGGAGTCTTTTTGTTTTAATTAATTTCATCCAGAAGTAACGAAGGTACGTCTGATATGGGAATCAGAAACAACGAACGAAGGTACCAAAAATATACACAAATTAACATCCAGATACAGAATTGCCGTAAACATTATCGTAACAAATCTTATCCCGGAAAATACATTGGTCCACGGGATAGTTACTTTCTGTCCGCCAAAAATACCATATTGCACGCAAGCTGCATGCACAACAACTAAATAATATTACCTGCAACCATTAAAATTAATTTGTATAACTAATTGATATACCTACCTGCGGATACTCGGCATTTAGGAAGGCGTTACATCTTTGACCTCGTGAGCGCCAGTAAATCGCTTAGGAGGTCAAACGCCAAGCCATCATATTCATTAAAAAAGGCCTTAATTCAAAGTAAATTCGGTGCTTACATACTTGTCTTAACCATCATGGCGCCGTTGGCTACTTAGATGTCAAGTTCATGCACTCTGACCTTCGTTTAGTTAGTTAAACTGGTATAGAAGGTTTAATTTTTAACCAAAACACGGGTCAGTCAGTCCGGTATTTATTATTCTTGCGTATCTTACCAATGATGCCTATAAAGCTTGGAAAAGTCAATTAATAAATACCTACATAAAAGCATAAATACCTAATAGTGGAATTAATAATATGAGACCTAATAACTGTCGTCTCGGTGTAGCGAGCGCAGGGCGGTGCCAGACAGTAACTGCTTAGCAGAGTTGCCCAACTATCGATAGTTTCGCTATCGATAGTTGACCTTGAAAAATAGTAACAATATCGATAGTGCTATCGATAGTATCGATAATATCGATAGTATCGATACTATCGATAGCCCAATCCAGGCAATACTATCGCGGGTAAGCAATACTATCGATACTATCGATAGTATTGTTGATCGATAGTTAAAAAACTATCGATAGTATCGATACTATCGATAGTATTGCCTGGATTTGGGCTATCGATAGTATCGATAGACTATCGATACTATTGATATGACGTCAACTATCGATAGACTATCGATAGTTTAGCGATAGTGGACTATCGATGGGCAACTCTACTGCTTAGTTACTGTTTGGCACTGAATATTCTAAGGGCAGACGTGTCGCTTACCATCAGGTGTACGATCCGCTCGTCTTGTTACACATAGCAATAAAAAAAACCTTCTAATCAATCCTGAAGAATAGGTAAAAACACGATTATGTGAAAGACCGAATTTTGTTCTTTTTTATAACTTGAATTTGAACCTTCGTCTCCCTCCTTGTGTGTAGGTAGACCAGGATTTTTTACAAGCTTTTCGCAACCATGTTCTTTATATTTTGAAATAGGTATATTTCCAGGTTTGGCTCTAAATTCAACCTGAGATGGACAAAAAATTTACCCAAATAAGACACCTGGTAGATGCAATAGATAATGCAGAAATAGGAACCTATGCCAAGTTTGTGGTGTGATGCTAAACGCTTGAAACGAGTCGCCTATGTAATGACAGAAATTAATCGTCTTGATTCCAAGTGCGATAAAGTAGATTCGCAACTCATTAACCTCTTAAATTGCACATTGCATGACTGGCTTTGACGGTAACGTATTAAGCCGCTTAAGAAGACAAGATAACTTATTCACAACCTGGCAAATGCAGTAAGTAATAACGAAATAAGGAACCTGTGGTTCATGGGGCAACTATGCTCGCAGCCCACCTGATAGTAAGTTTTCATTGAGAGATATTTCACCAGAAAGCTTTGCTTAGGGTGGCAGACACTGTAAACTTCTATGATTTTCAAGCGTTTGATTCCAAATGTTTAATTTTGCCGGATCACAGTCAAAGCTACTATAGAGTCATATTTTTCATCTGCGGGGGTATTTTAAAGTAAGTCGCCTTGCTAAATTTTTCATCATCATTAGTTGATGACCCTGTTTGCCAGAGAACGTGCGTTCAATTTCCGGCCAAGGCAAACATTTATGTGGTAAATATTTGTATTCACAAATACACAGAATTTGTAAACACGTAAGCCGGAAGGGTATTCCATGCCCTAATGACATGGGGTAAAAAAGAGGAACTATATCTCTTGGTACGGGCCATCAGTGTCTGGATGGTATGCGGATGGCAACGTGCAACGCAGCTTAGCTGTTTAGCTTATCCAGCGGCAAGTCATTATTGGTAGCCTCGCTTTTTCATATACCCATAATAGAAGGGATCTTATATATTCATAATTTGAGGTATAATCGATGTATGTACATGATTCTGTCCAACCACAATGTCCATAACATTTACTGATTAAAATGAATCATCATGATTCAAAGTGTGATTCAGTATTTTATTCGCTGCGTTGTACGTACATAGAACTGACTCTGACGTTGACATATTAAGCCGCTTAAGCAATCGCGAATTTATATAAAAACCTGCTATTTCTCGTTAGCTGCTGTCCAACTTTGTGAGCGGACATCGCATAGCTTTATGATTAAGGCAACTTATGACTGGTATTTTAGTGAAGAAGAAACGGGTATTTGCTTAGAAATATATTATTAAACTTAAGTGTCATATCACAGACATAGGCGCCACTAATTGAAAGAAAACCGTAAATCGTTATCAGAATCAAAAAGTCAGGTTGAATTATTTAAATTAAGATAAAGGCAAATAGCATTCATTTAACAGATTGCTAATACTTGAGATGTCGTCGTTTAGCAAATTATGCTTAATAAATAGGGCAATTATTGGCAGACTTAAAAAAAGGAGGAGGTTCTTAATTCAGCTAAGTAGCAAGTTTTTTTAAGTATCTATACCGAATTACCGATTCCGATATTCCGGTGTTACAGATCCGATCAACGAAATTATTATTTTTGTAGCCAACAGGATAAGTGATTTTGTTTCTCTAGTATATTATTTATAATCTTTGATTGGAATCAAATAACTTATGGTAAGCGTGGTAATTAAACAGATTACCCATCGTCAGAATGACGAAGGCTTTTTCCCAGCTGACATTAATTGGCGGCTACAAAATTGACGCTTGCAATTTATATGCTAAGGAAAACATGTATTTGTAAATTTAATTAAAGGTAAAACATACTCTTACTGGTACCTTGCTTATTTAAACTATGTATGTACTAAATCTTCTAAGAACACCAAACATAATAATAACATAGATCGTTTCGTAAAAGGTACGAACTCTTAAAACATTACAAGAACTATCCGGAAAGATCACAGTGTTCATAACTCAGGAACGTTAGGATAAACTTTTAGTAGTATTTGGATCTAATACAAATTAATACAGGGTTTTTCAACAAGAACTTTGTTTTCTAAAACAAAATAAAACAAAGAAAGTTTTATTTACAAGAACTTGTGTTTACCTATGTGTATGTAAATATTAAGTAAACATCATTATGTCTACCATCAAGATACGAGAACACAGCACCAAATGTGGCTTTATGATTAAAACGGGCTCTTTTGATAAATAGTTACATAACTTAACAATTTTTTTATTTTACCTACTCATTTATCTAAACACATATTAGAGGCTAAATGGATACTTTAGTGTATGAATTTAAACACCACCTGTGTTTGATAAATTAAATTTATCTAAAAAACCAATTAATACAATAATCCTAGTTTTAATATCTGCTAATTTGTTTCAGAATCAAATTATTCAATAATACGTACCGCACTATATGAGACAGGTCTCGCGAAAGTGTAGAATCATTGACATAACCGGTTTCGATGACAAAATAAAATGTGCAGTCGCTTTAATGTGTAAATATTAGTAACTATTCCTACTACCTATCGATTTACACATTTTAAAACCAGTATTTGTTTTTTTTTATTAAGTATTCTGAACTTTGTAACACTTGGCAACAATCAAGCCATAAAAAAGATGGAATCTTATAAGAAGCTTTTTTTAAAGTTACTCGTATTGCAATAGTCGTAGTCTAAGGTAATAAGGAAAAAACTAAAATTATCAACCGTATTTATGCATTCATATTTCAATATAGCAATCTTCCGAGTTTGTAGACTTATTGTAATCTTTATAATAATGTTTTGAAAGGAATGCAGTCTGTTTCAAATATTTTATTGCGGATTCAATGTCAAATGAACACTTGGAGGTGACATAAAAGTTAAAAATATTAAGTACTCAGATTGCTTTATAACTGTATCTTACGTATCATGGTACATAAACACTAGACTTAAAATAAATTGCAATTCCTAAAAGTTTACTACTTTGAAAGAAGGGAACTTGTTTTTAAGCCCGTGTAACTTGATTGTAATTGGATGTAAAAAGATAATAATATAATCATAATTTAATTAAGATGGAATCTCTTATTAATAGCATTAATTTAAAAGTTCAACGAAATACGAAGTCTTTTAAAAGCTCTGAACCGGTATGGATGAGACCGTTTATTATATGAGTGATATTCCGGTTCTCATCTGCTATATATTTTTTATATAAAAATATTTTATAATTTTACATACTACTTTTGAAGAAGATTAAAGATTATTTTTAAAAGTTATAACTTTTTCATATGCATAATTACGTATGCGCATAATATTTATAATACGACAAAAACAGTTATACTCAAATTAGTCGAAGGAAAATACAATTTAAAAAATAAACCTCAGAAAATCCACAGGTAACGCACAAACACAACTTTTTAACCGTCGGTTTTTTTAAAATCGAACGCACGTTTCGAAAGTGAACGTTTGCGCAGTGTTGGCGCGCGTGCGCGGTGACCGAACCGTGTCTACTAAGGTCTGTAGCGATCGTGGAGAAGCTTTAGCAACCTTCGATTGAACCGCATTCTTGTGGTCAAGCTGGGATGCGCGGATGGCGCAAACGACTCCTCTTTGATGACCTTTGCAAGGTTTCTGATGAGAATGCCGGGTGACGTAATGCGATAGAAAATGTAGTACATGTCAAGTTTGATTACGCTCCGCCTTTCATCTGATTTGTGATTTACGTTCACCTGTCCCAATGCATGACAGGTCGGAACTCTTGCGCTTGACTAACTGTCGTTTCGGACACAGTTTATTCGGACACAGTGTCCGAATTGACACTTTTTAATTTTAATATTTTTTTACTGTCGATTCGGACACCGCGATATAAATAGCTGTTTTGTACAGTCAGATAAAAAATCTTTCTACGATTTCTTTTCATTATAAAAATAAAGTCTCAACGAAGCCTTCTACACGAAGCTATCGGTAATGTTTCTAAAGATGACTGGGTCAAATGTGTGAGGCATGCAGAGGAATTACAGGATCTAAGATAACTCTAAGATAACTCCACTAAGGTCATGTTGTCCTGGTACCCTTTGCTGAGTATTCTGAATCAAGGATTAAAGGGGGACAACCACAACAATCATAGAACAACCAGTTGAACCATGGGTCACTTTAATTCAGCAGTTGGACCACGGGTCGGGAGCGATTCCCAGTAGTAGGTACAACTAGTTGGACCAAGGAAAGAACAACTCACTCGAGTTGAACTATTGGTAAAGATTTTTCCCCATAGAACAACCAGTTGAACCATGGGTAACTTTACTTCCCCGTGGTACAACCAGTTGGACATCGCAGTTGTTCCATGGGTCAGGAGCGCTGTCATCTTCGTGTAAATTTATTACCAGAGACTGTATTCTCTTATCTTTTAAAATTGCCTTTGCTAGATCCTGATCCTGTAATTCCTCTGCATGCCTCACACAATTTTGACCCAGTCATCTTTAGAAACATTACCGATAGCTTCGTGTAGAAGGCTTCGTTGAGACTTTATTTTTATAATGAAAAGAAATCGTAGGAAGATTTTTTTATCTGACTGTACAAAACAGCTATTTATATCGCGGTGTCCGAATCGACAGTAAAAAAATATTAAAATTCAAAAGTGTCAATTCGGACACTGTGTCCGAATAAACTGTGTCCGAAACGACAGTTAGTCTTGCGCTTGATTCAAATTCGTCGATTCAAAGTAATAAAAGTATTGTTGCTGTTTCTCAGCTTTATAAATATGACTCTACTAAGTTATTCCATTATGTAATTCAATACATCAGCTAAAATTTTATTTTTTACCTGGATATTAATATATAAAAATAAAACACAGCACAAAAAAAGATCAACCTGGAAATCATATTGATAAAATAAATGCGAAAGTTTATCAGTATGATGTTTGCTACTCCCCTTACGCAAAAAACTAGACGGATTTAAAAACAATTAACAGTAATGTAGCTTATGCATCTTATTACCACATAAATTATAACCAAAAACGAAATGAAGGGCGGGCGAATCAAGGTAAGTAGGTAAGTACCTTTTTTCCCGTAGCATGCAATATGCACCTTCACCTTCCATCGGGGGTGGTGTGGGCACTAACTGATTCCCGTGTTACTCCTTCATATCGTATCGGAGACGTTGTGGGAGTCCGATGAGAACCATACAACTTCCATAACACCGGCAAGCGGATTTATTTTAAACCAAGCTGTTCCTAGAATGACTAAAAACCACCTAACTAAATCACCCAAACGATCTGCGAATCATCTGACGAGATTTTTCCTCTGTTATCTTTATATTATTACTAGTATTATAATGTCTGTCTGTGCATCATTATATTAAAAACTTGTTGATTTGAATGTCAAGCTAGAAGAATGAAAAAAATATATAACATGTTTCTTGTTAGAAACAGACAAAAGTTCTTTTTGTCCATGATGTTAATGTCTGATTGAAGGACAACTTTGATTTTATGACATCGCGGTTAGCATAATTACAATATTATGCAATTTAAACAAATAAAAAGCGCATGTCTTGTAATAGTGACACCAAACCAAAATATAAAAGAAAGAGACATGCATATTTTTTTCTACACTTTTAGTTTAGGTTTAGTGACAATATTGAATAATGCGGTCTTCAAAATAAAAAAAAGGCGCATGATTCATAATCTATATATATAAAAGAAAGTCGTGTTTGTTACAACACTTATAACTCGAGAACGGCTGGACCGATTGCCATGGTTTTTGATTTGTTGGATTTGTTTCCGTCCCGAATAGCAGAATACATCTTAAAAAAGAAAGGATTTTGATCAATTCCCACGGGAACGGGAACCACGCGGGTG
Source organism: Mecyna flavalis (assembly GCA_949319885.1). Lineage (NCBI taxonomy): Eukaryota > Metazoa > Arthropoda > Insecta > Lepidoptera > Crambidae > Mecyna > Mecyna flavalis. The sequence goes on from OX439439.1 coordinate 12,332,098, forward strand.
AAACCGCGGGCGGCCGCTAGGAGTGATATAATTTGAAAATAAGAACGTAAATACTTTTTCTTTTATTTTACCATTGAATAATATAGTATAGTGCAAAAAGCGTGTTTGTTAATGACTCAACTTCAAAATAAAACAAAAAAGAGATATTTTGAAGCGCTTTTATTATGTAATTCTAAGATACCTATTTACTTTATTTTTATAAAATGCATGCTTGTAATTGACTCATTTTGAAAATATAAACAAAAATAATGTTTTTTAATTTTTTATATTTTTATCTGCATACCATACCAAACCAAAAGCGAACCTGGTACACCTATTGGATACGACAAAATATCAAACATTTCTGTATACATGTAAGCTTCAAAGATGCACTTATAAATAGTCGAGTATTAATATTACAGAGTGACTCTACTATCAGATTCGGAATGTTACTATCTATCGAGAGTATCGGCAAGAATCTTTATACTCTTCGTTTGAAAACCATTACTAAGTCATACAGTTTTCTGTATAAGTATAGAATTTTAAATTATTTTGGTCCCAGCCGACCATTTTTTAAGGTGGCACCTGTTTACAAGTATCACGTATTAAGTATTTAATTATAGGTATTAAAGATACATATAATTCAAAGTCCGACTGGCTAGCTACGAGTACCACCCCCGCAGGTAAAATCTGCCACCTTTACAGCTCTGGCTGCATTCCCTCAATATTGATGTGAAAACCAGGGGCGCCCACAGTGTGGCAGAACATTGAGCGAAGCTTCCTGTCTAAGTGTCCCTCAATGGAATATAACAGGCCCCTGTCTGTCAGCTGCCAATAGCATAAATAAAAAGTATCGGTCGTATATGACTGTATTATGGCATGCTATATTAAACCAGTTAAAGCTTATATGTAGCAAGTCCTTTGTGCGAGTTAAATGTGGCTATAATTTAGGGCTAATGATCTGTAAAGGACAAGGTCTCTAGGCCAAAGACCAGTGGAGAGCACGTTGCCTTTTCTTTTCGCGTTTTTTAACCGCATATTCGAGACAAAAAGTAGAAGGGTTTATAGGTAAGTTACTTTCGATATTCATCTACAGCAAACAAATTTTGATACAATGGAACAGTAAGTTAAAGAAGGTTTCACATTCCGTTGATAGCTACAAAACGTACAATATACAGCTTGGTAAGCTACACCTTTTTTAGGCGGAGGAGAATGATTTTTATCACCATATAAACAGGCTAGCAAGACCTGCGTTCGGCCATGTGTGGGACTCGGCATAAAAGGCGTTTGTACCTGGCTGTGTAACTACATAACTGAATAATGTTCAAGAAAATTTTCCGTCATTACTCGGTTGATTTGTGGGATGAGCACTGTACTCGGTTTTTTTTATATTTACTTTCCTTCTGCTCTCAGCTTCGCCCTTGTGCCCCTTGTAGACTATACAAAATTATTTTATCGAACGAATATGATATTTTTCCGGTATAAAAATTAGAATCCAGCTGCCAAACAATTCCCGTACCAAAAATCAAGTTGCTCAGTTTGCGACGTTAAAGAAGGACAGACAAAAATAATTGGATATCTGTTATCCCTTAGGAACCAAGAATTATCCCGGGATAAAATAAACCTATGTCCCTTTCCATTGTCTTGTTTAAGCCTTTACCAAATTTCATCAAAAACGGTTTATTGGTTAAGGCGTGAAAGCGTAACAACTAACAGACAACCAGACAGACAGACAATGTATTTAGTATTAATTCCGCTAATTATGCCTTGTTCTTTATAATTGATATTCAAACAAATGACTCATGTTTGCGACATGATCGATGAAATTAAGTTATTTAATTACTAGAATGTCCATTAAACTTGAATGATATTTATTTGCAATGCATTTCATCGCGGAGATGTTGAATGCAAACATTAAATTGGTGTTAAATTACTCTTAATCGATGTAGACATTTTACACCACTAATCGTTTCATTACAATATGATGTTAAATGATGATTGTAATTTTATCATTCTTATGTAAATTAAGATTGTATGTAGCAAATAATAAAATAGAATAATTATATTCTCTAGTCAAATAAAAAGGTATTTCTTTTTTTACAATTACATAGATAATTTTTCATCATCTGATATGATCAAAGGATCGTTTCAGTCTGCTGCCCTATAAATGTGCACCTATGTTTGCGCACTCACTTATTCGTAATTAGTAAAGATTGGACGCCGCCGCCGTAGCCGTTATTCGGCTATAGGAAAATTATCTATACTAATATTGTAAAGAGAAAAGATTTGATTGTTTGTTGGTAATGAATAGGCTCCGTAACTACTGTACTGATTTGAATAATTCTTTCACTGTTAAAATGCTACACAATCCCCAGGTGACATAGGGTACTCTCATCCCGGAAATGTGGGGGGAAGGGGGAGATATTTGAAAAAGAAATTACGCGCGGGTAGAACCGTGGGTGGAAGGCTTTATTACATAAATCTGCGACTTCCCACACGTAATTACAGGGTATTATTATTTGATTGGCATCTCTGTCTTCGACTTTTATGTAATTTATCAATTATATCTCTCTTTTTTAAGTCAGGCGTTAATAACGATGCATCTTCATCTTCATCGTGAAGGGTGGGAATCTTATCGCCCTGAAGTGCTTTTATTTGTTTTCTTTTTTTTTGCATAGACGAGTTCTACAGCCGCGTGTGGTAGTCAGGACTAAAAATAGTAGTCCGCATTTGTATTATATTATCTGTTTTCCTACTAGCACAGTTTCCCCATTACACCTTAGAGGAACGTCGTCGTCATCGGAGCCCATATTGTGGGTCCCAGGGCCCAGGGTAGTCCAAAGGCAACCTTTATAAATAAAAGTAGCTTTTCGTCAGTTGTCATCGTTAGCGTCGTTTGAAACTTAACATATTTTAATTAAGACGCTGTGGTTTTGCGGTTAGTACATACTGCATGATTGAAAATGTGGATGAGTAGAAATAAAATTTTAATGGAAATTTATTATTGTGTTCGAAATAACTTGATAAGTATAATATAGATATTCATTAGCGGTTTACGGTGTCGATATTTCAGTTTTTCTAAAAGAAATATGCTCAAGAAACAATAATCAAATTCATTTATTTAATTTAGGCGCATAAATCGTGCTCCGTTTTGATTGATATGAGGATGAGCCATCTGCAGGTACTTTCGACCATAAAGAGGCACAAAATAGACCGGCTTGATCGGGAAAGTGCCAGCGTCTTATAGAAGACCGACTCTACTACACGCAGATTTTCTATTGCGCTTCATTTTGTGTAATAAGCAACATAGCAATAAACTAACGTTGATAAGCACGAATGACTACAATTTCAATGTAAAAAAGCCTTGTTTGAAGCTAAATTACCAAAACTTTATTGTACAAAATGTTTCTGCTTATTTATTTAGATGTATTTTATTATGTTGCATTCAAATAATCGATTATAATTTATCTTTGTACGAGATACCTACGATCTTTGATATCGAAATCCAAACTAGATGTGCATCATCAAACAATAAGAAAGGGCGATGGATATTACGAGTATACCTACCTTCTCTGGTTAAGAAAATTATCATGGTTGTTTTCAAAAACAAATACAAAATAAAAAGAAATAAAATATTTTTGTAAAAACTGCTTCAATAAAATTGAACTACCAAAACGTTATTCACTAAATGTGGTAATAACCCGTAGCGCCATTTATGGGTTTTTGTTTATTTGTATAACATGCTGCATGCAAATGGCCTATCGCCTATTAAGTCACGGCCCGAAACACGTGCATAGTTCAACTCAACGTCTGAACACGGTGACCTTCGCTCTTGTCCTGCTTAGATTACTAATTAATCCAACTTGCAAAAAAGGTATCATATCAGACTTAAGTTCTACAGGACAAACTCCTTCGTTGAATCTAGTTACGTATCCGCATATCAAATGATATTGTAGATCAAGTCTTCAAAACAATAATAGAGTTAGTCGTTAGTTTAGTGGTTTAAGTACACAGCCGATAGCAGTGACCTCGGGGTTCTGCGTAACTATAATTTCCCTGTCAGGTTTTTGGTACAAATTTTTCGAAACTTCGAGTTTGAGATCACGAACCCGCACTAAATAAGTGTGGAAATAAAACCATTTCAACATTATCATTGTAACAAAGATTCATTCTATTTTTATTTAAACTTCATTGTATAATAATTAGGCATTCTCTATCCATCAATCATGGGGCTAAGCACACAGGAATAGTGGGCAGAGCTGATTAACAAAACACGCGAGAACAATAATAAACGAAACATCATTAATTCGGGAAGCCTGTGCCTTGCAGTGAGAAGAGTTATTATAAAGTGGAAGACTATCTAAATGATAAAAGTCTGTAGATGTGAGTACTATTGTTGCCGCTCCTCTGGCTGCGCCTTTGTATTGTTATTTGTATTGACATGATCCTTTATATTGACATTATTATTTACTGTGACATAAATTAATTTTGTGATGTTAAATTTTTGAATTTGTACTTTATAATTTGTAATATTTTTAAAAAAAGGCAAAACTGTTGAGTTTCTTGCGGCACTTCTTTCCTCAACAGGCCATTGACGTTGAAGTGCTGGTAGGGAAAAAAAGATTGACGTGCGAAAGTATTTTTAAAAAATCTATTTGCAGAATAAATGATTTCATTTCATTTCATTCATTTCATTTCATTTTAAATGTCAAATACCCTTTAGACTATACTATTATTTTATAGTGTCTTCCTTAAGAGAAAAGTCAATTTTAAGCCGGAAAAAGTATCTCAGACACTAATCAGTGACACCACGTTAATCCGCAAAATGGAAATTCGGAAAAGCTTAGTGCACTCACCAGCAAATAAGAACGTACGGAATTGGCTCCAAGCCAAAGAGTTCTTTCCTTCAGGGAGAAATCCATTGTTCTCAATTGTGTTAGAGGATTTTAAAATTCTTTATACCTACTCGTACATCTGTCAGAAGCTTATTTACGGGGCTAAGCGCAATATAGATTACGTAGAACCTACAATTTTCAATAGCGAAGACGGGTTTTTATGTATTATCATCAGCAGCGTAGTGATATCCAGTTAAAGGAGAAAAGGTAAGTCGCGAATGTTGCCGTGAAAAATTAAGTGTAGTTGCTTTTTGTATATCGTAGTGAATTCAGTGATACAGTAACTGCCTCCGTGGTACAGTGGTTGGAGCGTTCGGCTCTAATACCCGGAGGTCGTGGGTTCGAATCCCACGGGGAACATCACTTTGTGTAATTGTTTCCAGTTTGGTTAGGACATTGCAGGCTTGAATCACCTGAATGTCTGAAAAGAATGATGATTCCGTGCTTCGGAAGGCACGTTAAGCAGTTGGTCCCGACTATGTTCCAAGTAGGTCTGGTTTCCCTTGTAAGGGTTACGGAGGTCAGATGGCAATCGCTCCATTGTAATAACCAGGCTTGTCAAATCTAGGATCATAGTCGTAGCGGACCCTGAGCTCCATACTGGATGCAATCGGGAATACGCTGGGATGATGATGAGTGAATTCAGTGATAATTTATTTTTTATATTATACGGGGGCAAACGAGCAAGTTGATGATAAGTGATCACAATCGCCCATAAACGTCTACGAAGGTGGAAGATGTCGTAGACTATGTCCGAAGAAGGTCCAAATTCACTTTGAGGGTCGAGCGCTTGGAACCTCGCCATAAAGTTAATTTCAGTTCCTTTGTGGTGAGGGTGCCGACCCATTTTCTGGAAACATTCATGAAGGAGGACTTCTGGCCGCAGGGTGTCGTCTACCGAAGATTTCGAGGACGGCTACCAACAGACATCGCGCGCCTAAAGGCATAATTTGTTTTTTTTTGTATTTTTATATAATGTTATGAATATGTATGTTAGACTATAAGGTATTTATGATATGGGCCTCTGTTTATATATAATTAACATCTCTGTATGTAAATATTGCCTGAAATAAATGATTATTATTATTATTATTATTATAAACACCTGAGACCCCCTTGGGGTCACAGGCGCGTTAAGAGACGACAGTTTTAGGTCTCATATACCCAGTAATTTCACTTAATAAGTGATAGGTACCTAAAGGATGCCTTAGAATTTCAAGCCCGCCGAACAGACAAAGCCGCGAACTTCCAGTTAGCTTAAGATTTTTTTGCGGAGGAGAATGCATTGAAGCAATGTATATGCACGCTAGCGATACTTGTGACCATGTGTGGTACTTGAGACTACTTCCCACTACCTGCTAACTCCTCCAGTTTCCTTTCTCACTCGAAGAGAGACAAGCTGGTGCTCGCTTTATGGCATTTGATCAGGTTATCCTCAATTAGCCCGAGACCTTATTGAGACCAAGCTTACTGATATCTCTGCCCTATAAGAGGAACACGAGAAACTAAAAAAGAGAAAACAATCAATAAGTCAATCAGTAAAGCATACTAGTACTATACAATAAATATCGCTTTTAATCCCGCTAATGTACCTATCTGTCAAGAATCTTATAAAGGACATCAGTTCAATGCCTGATCGTGGTGACCTTCGAGATTCAAATCATGTTACATGTCACTTCGTGTAAAGGTATATACATTACCACATATTATAGGTACTAAATTTTGGTTTATAAGTGGAGCGCAATTTTTTTAGGGATACCATGAAACTTTTTATACTAGGATTTTCTGTTGGCATCAAAATAATAATATCCCACCAAAAACATTCTGTAAAAAAACTAGCCAAGTCTCGATGGAGCTGCTTGTTTATCTCTAAAAAGTAATGAAATCTAGACATAGTCGTGCCAAGTCTAAGGTTCCTTACTGCGATTTCTTTATTATTATAGTTAATGTTGTGTGACTTGGCCGTTGAAGGGTACACAAGGGTACAAAACCAGGTGCTCCATTACTCCATTGCACCAATCTGTCATTGTTTACATGTAATGTTATATCATGTGGATTGGATTGATAATGTACTATCCCATCCCCCCACCTCCCCCTCCCATTAATATACCCATCCCCCCTCCCACCCCCCCTCTCATCTCCTTTCCCCCATCCCATCTCTCTTCCCCCTCCCATCGCCCCTCCCATCCCCCTTTCCCCTCCCATCCCCCCTACTCCCCCTCCCATATACTATCCCCACCCCCCCAGCTACCCCTCCCGTCCCCCCACCACCACCAAATGAAGCGGCTCACTAAGTTGAGTATTTTTTGTAAAGGCGGTATATGTCGATCTCTAATAGTTTGGTTGGGCTCTTGTGTTTTCTAATCAGGGTCACCAGGTACTCCAGATCTTCGAATATACTAGTTTTTATAGTTTTCCCTTTATGTAGCCATTAAACCCTAACTCTGTACCAAATTTCAGCTCTCTGAGTTTATGGGAAGTACTAGTTCTATTTTGATGATCATCAGTGAGTCAGTGAGTGTCTGTCATAAATGCGAAACTTTGCTTTCGCTTAACTTCGGAACTAAATGACTTACAGCCTTGAAATTTTGTATTCTAAGTATGTGATTATAGCTTACTAAATGACGAAAATTTCTGCGTTCTGGTCTTATCCAGAGGTTCTCAAATAGGGGCCTGAAAATGCGGCGAAATGGTTCCAGTAAAGGATGGTACGGCAGTGTTTGCTTCGCGCTCGACTTGGCGGGGGCACTGCCGTGCCCCCAGATTCTCGTAATATGGCACGTTCCTTATTTTCAGTAAGAGTAAAAATTATAAAGCTTCATTTGAATATTTTTGTTCCTCGTGGCAAATGTAATATGTAAATACATTTCTTTCAAAATAGCTGGTTTAACTGATAAATAACGTAAACTCATCAGAAAGGCTTAACCTACCTTTAACACAAAATAACTTATGTTGTGTAGTCCTAAAAGACATCTAAAATATTGGTAACAGTCGCTGTGTGCTGTTGTTTTTAGATGTCATGAAAGAGTGCACGACATTTTTATTAACAATAGACATAGGCCAAGAATAGACATTGAACTATTCATGTAACTATCCCACTTTTCATGATTGACAAATCATGACATCCTTTTGACATCTTACATGCTTTCTATGCATTTCAATGTCAAGATTCCAAACAAGAAGAAAAAAAAAGTCCAAGCTATTCTTAAAATATATTTTTGTCTTTGCACAGCAAACTGTATAACTCAGTAGGTACTTTAATGGATCTAGTAATGTTGTAATATTGGCGATCGAAAAGAGTAACTTATCCAGTTTCTTACCGTATTTTCTTTCGAGGAGGTAGAGCTACCCTCTATTAGTAGATAGAGAACTCTGTATGATGTCGATTTATAATGCATCTTTGAAGTCTACATTAATAAAGAATACTCTTAAGCTTATTTTGTTTTGTTTATTTTGTTAATGTCGCAGTGGACTAGTACGAGATAAAAGCCAATCCTATTAATGGGTAATAATTAGTGGATATTGCTACTGTTCGATACATTGAAAGGGGAGTATCGAAAGTAGCTTCAAAATTTTCTTGATGAGCAATGGGAGTACCTAAAATAATTTCTGGAACATACACATATGTACATATTTTGAAGGTAAAATACTTTTCATTTTTCCGTCCTTTAACAATCTATTTACCTTAGCAACAAGTCCGACACCTATATTTATTCTTATTAATATGATATAGAGCGCGAACTAGTCGAGCCACTACACAAGGCCGCAGCTTCATGGATGCTGCACATTGTATGCATTTAAAACACTAGAGAAACCGGAAAAACACTAGTTTATTTATAATTTTTGAGTTAGGTCAGTAATCCAGTACCTTTTCATTTGAAAGCGAGGAAGATAGCCAATCTGAGTTGTAAAAGTTCTACCACTAACCAGACCTACAAAGAAAACCGGTCAATAGGGTATTTGACTGTAGTTGAAATTTTAATATTTTGTGACTGTATTCGATAATACAACACAGAAGTATAATATAATTGAAAAAATATTTAAAATCGGTTAAAAATCAAGTGAGTTACAAAGCAATTTATTTTCAGTACATCTGTCTCTTTCTAAAACAACATTTTATATGGCGCGTATATGGAGCTACTTGCATGTGACGTCACATACAAGTAGCGCTCTCCTTGTCTAATCGTGAAGTTTACAACTCTGTAACTCCGAAAATACAAAAGATATTTCAAAATTTTAAAAAGCTTAAAACTGTATAAAAAGCAAATAAAAAAATTATAGTCAAATACCCTATTTCTAAGTTTTTATAACTCGAATAGCTTAATTATTGCTGAATAGAGGCGGATGCGAAATCTCAATTATGTCCTATTGTACCGGCAACACTTCGTCCGATGACGAATGCGGGCATGTTACAAGACCTTTAAATATCACTCTTTTGACGGCACCGCGACATAAGTATTCTATTACAAAATCAATACTTTAATTATTTAACGAGTAGAAACCAGAGTCGCAATGAAAAGGTGTTACCACACAAATCAAACAATGTATTGACCTCAAGAAGACTCAGCATGTGATGTTTGATGTCCAAGTTGCCACAGTTATTACTTAATACACCAAAAAGTCAAGGATCCCACTCACCTGCACCGAACCTAAGTACCTGGCCTACTCTCGAGTAACCTTAATAACAGTCTAATTCTTTACACTAATGAGTAATGTGTGGTTAGATGACGGCGTGGTAGTGTTCCGTTCATCGATCATAGATCACCACTTCAATCAACGCACTTCTCGATGGAAATTACTTCATTCATTTGGTAGAATAGAATAGAATTGAATATTCATTTATTGCATGCATGTTTGTATGTGTGTTCATTCATTTCCTATATCATTCATATATACCACAATATTTTAAAGAAAACTTTTTTTTTTCTTTATTTGTATTATAAGTAGCTCCGAGTAGTGCATTTGATAGGTTTATGTTGCCATAATATGCCTAAGGGTTCGTGGGATCGAATACAAAAACTATAACACAAGTGCTTAGCGTCTACATCTCGTAGTTTCGTAGCGTAGTCTAATTGTTACAGTGTGACACATTAATTAAGGCATGCTTGATGAAGTTTGTGAGAATAGAGGCTGCTTTTTATGCTAACCTCAAGCGGGCATAGTCGCTGGCAGGACCAGGCAATTATGAATGTATGATGTTTAATGAAGGAGTAATGTAAATAAGAAAATATTATATATTATGTATAAAATAATTTTGCTGAAAAAAAAGGGCAGTAGCAATCAAAGAAGAGATTCCTCTTAAACCATGTATCTCTTACGATAGCTATCCAGCTCGGGTTCAAATGGCGGACTGGGGTATTTTTTGCTCCTACCTGAAACAAAAAGAAATAAAATTGTAGAACCATTCGTGTGTTAGAATACCTATCTGGAAAATATTTTTTTATTGGATTGACAAATTATGGTGGAATAAAAGCTTCCCAGAAACGAAAACTTTTTTGAATTGTAAATGGCGCCAAAAACGTATTCTATTTTACAAAATATGTCATTATGCATGACGTAGCTCTTGTCGAATGTCGATCATTCTCGAATACAGCGTGAGTTCAAAATTTAAAATGATATTATTGTGTCAATTATTGTGTTCCATGGAAATCACAGAACAAGAAAATTTTCTCTTTGGAAATGATTGTTTCGATGTAAAAGGATACCGTTAGGTATCTCTGAGTAGTCTGTGGTGACAATTTGCAAACTTTAATATGTTCATTGGTTTTAAACTCGTATAGCCGCAAAACGATAGACACATTAATACATTTATTGATTTTAAAGTAACATTTGACGACTTTTAGATTGAAAATAGGTATATGAATAATATAACATCAAATAGGTAATTGGTATTTCACAACACAAATGGGGTGATGATGGCTCTAAATGATCCACGAAAATAAAAATTTATGCACTGTTATTATAACTGCATTTTACTTTCATGATTTAGGTACCTACATAAAATGATAATGATAGTTAAAAATATTTTTGTAATGTGGGTTACCGTTTTTTTGCCTACCACTTGTCATGTGTGGGTTGAATTCAGGAAGTGGCTGATATTAATTGAATCATGATTGACCTAATTAATAATGATCTTGCAAAACATTCACAATCACAAAAACTAGAAGTAGAGGTATGTAGACCTCTCGTTCCATTGTCGTCTCTATGGGCCAATACATCGATTTAATAAAAACATTTTAAGGTCCAAACAAAGCGCAAACTTTTAAAAACCGTTTTCTTAATATTACACAGTTATGGAGTGATAAAAACGAATGTACCTAACCGGAAAAATACCTGTGAAGTTTCGCTTTAAAAATTTATACGTTCTTTCTTCGAGATTACAAGTAAGGCGGCTTCGTTATCTCATTGTGAGGCGGGAAGCGGCGATACTGAGCCAAATGGACATCGTTTGAATACGCCTGCCTCGGTTTTGGTAAATAGGACTTGTACTCTAGTGCTGAGTTGATGTTATTGCAAATGTAATAGAACGGAAGTGGAGAATAGAAAATTTGTTTAAAAAGATATTTTTGTAATCACATGTTAGGTGTTTTTTTTGTTCTTGATAATAAAAGGTTTAGTGTCTTAAGTGCCACTGTCATGTTTATCTTTTTTGCTTTTTACTTTGGAATCGGAGCAATGTATGTGACGTTACCGGATATTTAATTAACTAGTAATTTTAACGATCGAATCTTTTGTAAATTCATCTGGTATTGTAGGAAACATCGCTTGCATAAAATGTTTGACGCAACGTATGATCCATTTCATTTAGAATTTATTAAGTACTAGCCTTCCGCCCGCGGCTTTGCCCGCGTGAACTATAGGACGTTATCCCGCGGGAATATCTTGTAAATTGTAGCCTATGTGTTATTCTGATGTATAAGCTATATTATTGTAAAGTTTTATTAAAATCACTTCAGTAGTTTTTACGTGAAAGAATAACAAACGTTCATCCATCCGCTCTCCGGCCGGTACCGCCGCAACCGCTATGTCCCTGCATTTTAAATCTGTAATACCTTCGAAACTATTCATTTAAATTGCATGATGTAAAGGGCCATATTGATCTATTTTACATGCACAATTTATTTATGGTACTTTATTGGATAAGGATTAATACTGTATTTCTTAAAATCACTTTTTCGTAAATAATCTATTATTTTATCGTAATAAGTAAAGGAAAATGGTTATTGTGGGTTATCCCTAAGAGATAGATATATACCATCGCGGACTTTTTTGTAAAACTTTTTAAGGTGTACAATAGTGTAGTACATTATTTTGATCTATCTCGTAGTGTTCAGCCAGCGTTTGCAATGTAAGCGCAAAAATATGTGATTATTTACGACCTTCAATTAAAAACCTCTAAAATTATCAGTGTTTCTCTACTATATTATGCATGTATTATACATATAAACCTTCCTCTTGAATCAGTCTATCTAATAAAAAAAAACGCATCAAAATCCGTTGCGTAGTTTCGAAGATTTAAGCATACAAAGGGACATAGGGACAGAGAAAGCGACTTTGTTTTATACTATGTAGTGATGTAGTGATTAATTAATTAAAATTAATCCGCTCTCAAAAAATTTGGTAATAAAATAAAGTTTGTAATGAAGCTTAATAAATTAATGCGTCTATTTTTAAAATCAGTTCCAAAGATTAGAGTAAAAATGTAAATATAAATAGTTTCTTCTTTCTATTTTTTAACCGACTTCAAAAAAGGAGGAGGTTATATGGTCGACTGTATGTATTTTTTTTTTTTTATGTATGTCCGTCGATTTCTCCGTCAATTGTGGACCGATTTAAATAATTCTTTTTTTATTTGAAAGTGCATAGTTCCGAGGTGGTCCCATTGTCACCATGTCAGGATCTGATGATGGGATCCCGGAAAACTCAAGGGAAAACCTCAAATTTTATAGGCTGCGCCTACGCGTTACTTGTTTTTTCTAAAGCCATTCAAGTTTTTGCGTCCGATAGACATCATTTTATGTTGATGAGCTGATGATGGAAGGTACAACTCCTTAACGGTTAGGAGTTAGGGGATAATTCTTTCAGTATTGTAGGAATATGTGGAACGTTATGTATTTCATGTACTTTTGCAGCTAAGCTGATGATTACCCGGGGATGGGCTGGTCACTAGCCAATAAGGTTAGCACCGGCTCGTCCTAATCGGGTGTGAAGGAGAAACCGGGGGAGTGTAGTGGGTAGCGGACGCTTCGGTCTCGAGTCCCACACACGGCCACGGGTCTAGCTAGCCTGCGGTTATGGTGCATAAACGCATTCTCCTCCTACCCATGGTGCTGAACACTTAATGAATACCTAATATTATCAAATAATACAATTCTACTATTTTACTCGTATTTTCGCTATCATTATTATGAAAGAGTTTTACTCACTACCTACGTGTTATTCACACTAAAAATAGAAAAATAAACAAACTTTTTTAAAAAAAAATTAAACCGACTTAAAAAAAAGAAACAAAAAAAACTACCTAAAAAACTGAAAAGCAAAAAATAATTTTAATAAGACATTCATCAAATGCGCTTATTGTCTAAGCCTATTAATTAAATTGTATTTTACGTGCTAGGTAGGTACCTACTAATCTGTTTGAAGTCGGTGCCAAGCCAAAGGTAATAAAAAATGATATATAACAATATTAATATGTATTATAAAGGGTTACTTATTAATCCCCGGACGTAGGTACGTAATCTGGGTACCTACTATTTGGCTTGGCACCGACTTCAAACAGATTAGTAGGTACCTACCTAGCACGTAAAATACAATTTAATTAATAGGCTTAGACAATAAGCGCATTTGATGAATGTCTTAATAAAATTATTTTTTGCTTTTCAGTTTTTTAGGTAGTCTTTTTTGTTTCTTTTTTTTTGAAGTCGGTTTTATGTAGATCGTGAACACTGGCCAGACATGAGTCACGACAGGTAAATATTATCTTTTAGGAAGAATTAAAATAAATAAAAACAGCCTTGAAATATCCTATTTAAATCCAGAAGGCGCATCAGTGACGTCACTAGCTCTCGTGTGCCCCGCGGGGCGAGCAGCGACGTTGCACAAATGGGACAGCGCGTCTGCTAACGATTCGCCTTTTGCAATTTCTGCTTCCCGTCTTTCGACGACACGGATTGAAGAAGAGAAGATAGGCCTTTGTAGTTAAAAATATTGTTGTAACTGCGCCTTTATGGCGGTTGGGTTGAAAAGTTGGTTGGTGAATACAGCACGGATCTACAAAGGAGGGTGTCTAGAAATGCATTTTGTTATCTTTACAATATAAAAATTGTTAGAAATTGTTGTAGAAAGGAATTAAAGTGTTAAAATCATTTTAAACGAACTAAAAAAAAACCTAACTTTTATGTCAAAATTGGTACATCTGGCTCGATTGCAAATCAAGATTACTATGTATATACCTAACAAACTAGAGAAAAGCTTTTTAACACAAAATATCAAGTCAGATTGAGCAGGCATAATTTTTTCCAGATATTTTTTGCATTCAATATTCAATAAAAACAGTTTAATATTTGGATTTTAAAGTAACTATAGTTACAAGTTTAAAATCAAGGGCAATGTTTTTTTGTATTTCTGATTTACCTTACATAATTTATGTAAACATCGATATTTCCATTCTGTCCTTAAAAGGTCATCAACCTCATTTCTTTACATGCGGATCATTATCGAATTTCTTTACCGAAGTATCTTAAGTGCGAAGGTGTAATAACTAATGACTATAATTAATCAACAGTTGCTTACTTTACTTTTATAAAGTAGGTGTAATTATTATTTTATTCCGAGAAAGTGAGAAACGAGGTTGAACACTAACTTCCTTTTTGTTATTTTAACACTGTTGTAAGTAGTGTCTAGTAATAAAATATTTAGAAAATGTTATGTGGAGCGCGAAATAATAATAATTAATAATACATATTTAGACAGCGTGCCTGATTAATAATACAATTTATAATATAATTCTTTAGTTTTATTTTTTATGATTAAGATCGACCTAAAAATAATAAACTCGTATTAGGTACGGTCAAAAGCACATCACGGTAAACACTTGCAGTTCGATAATAGCACTTATACCCCCGACATCAGAGCGGTACAAAGTCCAAAGTGTTACGTCTGACGTGCTTTTGACTGTACACCTTTTTTAAATAATACCCAGATTAGGAATATTTCTGAGAGGAATATAGTCGGTCTCGTTTTAAAATACTGCTAACTGGCCAGTAGCATTCATTAATAATTTGATTGAAAACTTAAAAAAGTTTTCATCATCTTGCCTTTTCCGCTTTTATAATCTGTGGCGTGCGGTAATGGCGGATTGGTGAGCAGCCCAGTTATTACGATGCCACTGGGGAATTAGACCAGCTGCTATGATTCCTTCGTTGTTAAATTTTTACGAACATTTTAAAAAGGGGAGTAAAGATTTTACGAGATTTATTTTTTACGAGATTTGTTTTTGAGACTTTTTTTTGGAGTTTAGAGCTCGAGGTATCTTTGATGACTATAGTTTGTCATACCCTTTGATGAGGAACAGAAACTCCGAAGAACCAAACACAAAACAGGATTTCTTTAACTACTACTCAAATTATGTTATACTGCGTGTTTTTTTAGTCGTTGTTTTCCCGCAGCAGAACGCTTCACCTTCAGTAGTACTATCTATTTATGCAAGTAATTTTTTTTTTATTTTTTTTTTTTTGAATTTTTTTAAAACTTTTTTTGAAATTTTTTCTTAATTTTTAATGGGAAAATGGAAACCAAATGTGAGTAAATAGTAAATAATCATTTTTTTGATAAACGCGAAGGGCAATGACCCCGGCCGGTGACCGTCCGTGACGCAGCTAGTACTGTTGGTTCGAGTTTCGTCTATCATAATAGTAAAACTTTTGATTTCACTAAAAAAAGAACTTTATTAATTTATTTTACTACTTAGATAGAATCATTTTACTGCGGGAAAACAACGACTAAAATTCCACGCTGTATACTTGATTTCAATGATAAAGACATTTGCCCTGCAGTGGGACAGTAAAATACTACATTTTATAATACTACATGTCATACTGATAATTATGAAGACCTAATTAGCTACTCTGGTATAGTTACTGGCATATTAAAATAGTACTGATAATTTCGATGAAGATGGGAGTTTCAAATGTCAGGCATTCACCTCGCCACGTCGCCAACTGACATTTAGACATGTCTTATTACACCTTTGGGAGGTCATTTCCTACGCAGCTATATTTAATCTGGGTTAAACTTACCTTCCGAGTAAACCTGGTTTTTATTGGTAAAGTATATTAATGGACCATTGTGTTGGATAATGTCAAGAAACCTTCTGCTAAAGGTGGATGCCAACAGATCGATACGATTTATATGAATATTGTGTCAATATATCTGACGGTGTCCATGGTATAATTTGGTTCCGCCATTCGGATTTAACTAACAAGACACAACACCGGTTTCCATTAAAGAACATGGTCTAACTTAGGTCGGTATCGTCGAAATTGTTTATCCTATTCGGGTATGAACGGGAAATCGGAAGAGGTAGTAGATAGGACAAACTGCTTTAAACCCGAGCTTCAAACATGACGCCTCAGGTCTCGAAAGCGAAATGCAGAGGGTGATTCGGGCCTGCGGCTCTATCACTAACCAAAAGGAGCGCAAAAGAAAAGCTAATACTAATACGTCGCTCTTCTGTGAGAGGATGGTACAGTCAGCGCCAAAATGATCTTAACCTACCAAAAATATCTGAAGATTTGACAAAAATCACTCTTAGCAAGTTAAACTTTTAGGTGTAAATATCGTTTGTTGTCATTTGTTCTCAAACAACAAATGAAAATGCACCTTTACGTCTTAAGGTAAGGTTGATTTTTTGTCAAATGTTCAGATATTTTTGGTGATTTTGAACGCTCAGATCATTTTGACGCTGACTGTACTTCCTCGTCATGTCGGCCTATTTTGATTGACAGATAGGAACTGACTGCAGCGTGACTCTGTCACACTTCAAAATCATAAATCCTCGTACGACCTAACACCTTGATTCTTGATTAGACCATACAAATCATCATAGTACAATCATCAAAACCTGTTCTTTTTCAAAATCATTATAGTACCTACTACAATAAAATAAATGAAAGTAAAGTCTATATAACAATAGTAACCGAGCATGTTAAGCTATCCTACTTCTAATTTGGATCTTACCTACCTACTTACCTAAAATAAAATAAAATTGCCTACATCCAAAACATATTACCTACGTTGAATTGGTCAGATTCTCACGATGTGTAAAGGGACTTAAAAAGTATAAAAGTAATAAAAATAGCACAAGTGAATCTATAAATAGCCGCATAGTCGCATCTGAAACTATAAAATTAAAAAAAAACTCATCGTCCGTCCGGTTTCAGATCTCAGAAGCCAGGGGCTGCATTCAGTGTCGTTTTTTGTCTGCAATGCCTACGTAGTCTTATTGTGCATAGCATAACACATCCTATAGGTACTCCTTCACTTGAAACATTAACCTTTTGAAGGTAAACAAGTTCATGGTACCAGCTATTTGACTTTCATTTGTCTTGCATCCATTTCTTTAATTATATAATTTTTAATTAAAAGTATTAGTGGAAAATCTCACGTGACTTCTATTTTTCTTGATTAAATTACCACTATTTTGGACAACTCTTTTTTATATTTTATCAAACTGCATAATATATTAATTAGGCAAATGAAAGCTTAGAAATTAATATTACATGTTCAAAACAAAAAATACTACTATGACGACTACGATAACACTCAATTTATGAAAAGGAGCAAATATTGTTACATAACAGCGAAGAGGAAAGGGCACATTTTTTTAAAATATGTTAATACAAAGATTCGTAATCAGATTAATCGAGAATTTGCCTCTTTAAGACACAACAAAACACGTCATTATTTATAAATGTGTAATTGGTCTGTTTTTAAGGCCTTTGCTTTTTTTTAAAATGTAAAACAAGATTTTTTAGCACCATGGTCAATGTGACAGCTCAGATCGATAATGGAAAAATACTCAAAATATTCTAACAAAACCGGGAAAACTACATTCATACAATTGTTTACCAAAATAATATAGTAGTTTTACAGCTTACAAATAAGTTTCTGATAATGTATCCGACACTATTTGCTTATAATATGTTTCTGTGACTCCTCAACGAAATGAACTTTGGCAGGAACTTTCGAAGCCAATAGCATTACTGATTCACAAGTAGCGAAAACAAACGATTGCAATTGGTCTATCGTGAGTTAAAGACACCGATAGGATGTTTTATGTACTATCTGCAATTAATTTTTCTTTTTTAAATTAAGCTTGTGTTTAAAAACTCATTGCAATAAATTGTAGCCGGCATTAGTATTTTTTTTTATATTTCAAAGAGAGAATCTTAGAATTTCTTTGTTTTAAAATAAGCACAGTAAAATATTAGTTTCGTTTACGGTTACTTTGTTTCAACAAGTTTGTTTGTTTTGTTTGTGTGTTGTACGGTTATATGACTGTCAAATTAACAGATAGATGTAAAAATTAGTGTAATTGTGACATGCGTATTTGTTTTGGTTTCTTAGGAAATTGTTGTTGACCGCAATGCGGGCTTTATGCATGACTCTTTCGCAATTCTATTGTGCGTGTCTTTTATACGGCACAAAAATTATCACCGCACAGAAATAACTTACATAAGTACGCACCTAATACATTACCAAATAGTGCGTTCATATATCGCACCGCTTGTAAAAAAATCTAACTTAGTGTACTTGTATAATATATTCCAAATTGAAAAATACTCATAATGACGGAATACAAAAAAAAAAATTTAACCACACGGTAAAAAACCATAGAGGTTGGAACGGGATCTAATACAGACCTAATCCGCAAGTCCATTGCTCTTCCGTCCGTAATAATAAAATAACTTTTGTCCAAGCCTTCACCCATTTCCATACAATATGCAATTCGCGTGTTAAATTTTTCAGATGCTTTAACCCATTTAGACCTATAATTATTTTTGTTAAAAATATTTTTTTTTTAACAAAAACATATTGAGAGGGGTCTAAAACCCACAGGAAAAATTTTAAAAAGAATCTATTATAATTAGGGGGGTATTTGGGGGGCGTATCATATATGGTACAGTAGGACTATATGAATGCAAAAAATGCATGTGAAGGAACATTTTCAAATGAGTTTTTTCGTGTGATAATAATAAAATATTGCTTATGGACACCAACATTATCCTTCACACAACTTGTAGGGCATTCTTTGTGATATAGTAGATGAGTAAGTCCATCATCCCATCATGTCTATACAGAGGGGAACGTTGCCGTCCCACTGCGCATCGTGGGCCCAAGCAGGGCCACTCAACAGGTTGTGCCCTGTCGGTAGCACTGGAGGCCAGCTGTGGGCCTCCCGCGTCGGGCGGTAGCAGCAGGGAACTGCCCCCATCCCTACAAGCAAGGAGGGTTCGGTGGATCCGCTGGTAGTGTCACAGCTGCAAGGCTATGAGAATTTCTGTGACACTGCTAGTAAGGCGTCTGATGGGCACTGTAGGGTATAGTGGGTATACCCGACCGAGTGTTATGTGGAACTCCCTACCCAGAGGGTTGTCCCACATAACCCTCGGTCGGGTGCAGGTGTTGTCGCTTCTCGCCAGCACCGAGGGTATGCGTAACGTATTGCCAACAGTAAAAAAGTGCGTTTTTTCAAAGACTTGGGATCCACTCTACCCATGCCCATCTTCAATCTTTGGGTCTGCTGCAGCTGCATCGGGGCCAGAGCTTGATGCAGCAAACTCTGCTGGTGGTCTAAGCAAACTTGGAACAACTCGCAAATTATTATCTACCTTCCTCGCCCAAATCTTTATCAATCCAATCATTGTTTGCATTATTGAGTGGAAATAAAAAAATTGTTAAATACTTGATCCTGGCACCTGAAAATGTCTTTTTCTTCCTAAATCATAGACCGATATCATGCAATATCAAGAATATGAAAAAAAAAACCATAATAATAATAAGTTGTAGTTGTTTATCGAAAATAACTTTATCTCACTTTTAGCTATCATATAAACCTACTGTACCATATGCGGTACACCTTATTTAGAAGTGAGTACTTTTTTCGAAAATAGCCCAATTCTTCTTTTTACGTTTACATCTACTACAGTGTACCCTATTATTTATAAATATACAAATAAATAACACATTTTGTAATAAGACATATAAAATTTACCTTCTTGAAGAAATTGTCAATATTTTTTTGGTTCCGCTTTGTTTATATTAGAGGATATTATCAAATTATCTTAGAAAAACGCACTCGAAAACAATTTTTCCGAAAAGAAAACAATCCAAACTTAATTTCACATTTAAAATAAATACGAATTATTATGTAGGTAAGCTAATAGATTTTTTTAAAGTCACTGTACCACATATGGTACGGTAGGTCTAAATGGGTTAAGGAAAAATCTTAATTATTATTTTGAAATAAACCAATTATTCGGCTTCTTCCATGAAAATTAAATCCTCAGATAGTGTTACGTTTTCATAGACCTTTGACACAATATTATATTAACATAGTTTAAAACTGTGATTCATTCAACAACATTTACACAGAAACGCATGTTTGGTTTGCAATAATATAACATTTGTTTTACGTAATAAGTCAACCAAGTGACTCGTCAGAAATAATTCGGTTTCCCGGTACCTATTTGCTAATATTTGGCCATATGGTGTGAGATTCAATGTAAGCCATGGTCACTCTCTAAATGAAGACATTCAGTCAACATTAGATAATACCCTTGCCCTTTATATGATAATATACAGGAGGTATCTGAAAAAACGTCTAACTGCGTCTTGCAGGCCTAATGATACTTATGTCATTGGTTCAATTGGTTCTAATGTACAGCTAAACTGTTTCTGATATTTAAACGTAACTCGGTTAAGCCAATTTTCCGTTATTATAACAATGATAAGTTCGTTTATCTTTACTCTGCAATGGCATTCAATTATTTTTACAATTCATAGCTAAAACAATTGAATAAAATCTCAATTATTAGTTAGCTACCTCTTTAGAGTACACACATTTAAAAAATAATTTATATATTCATATATAAATTATTTTTTAAATGTGTGTACATATATTCATACATACTTTAGCTAATCTCGTTTATTAATTTAATAGATAATATATCCATTTATTGAGAGGACTGTTAAACGACCAAATTATATTAATGTGAAAGCCAGTAGTACACTTCAAAGGCCCGAAGATCAGATGAGTCTACAGTCTGGCAGCACATTGAGCGACGCTTCCAGGTGAAGCGTCCCTCTAATGGAATAGGCTGTAGTGGCCGCTTACCACCAGGTGGGCTGCGTGCCTATCTGCCAACTGAACTAGAATAATAATATATATTTTTTGTTGTTTTGTAAAAATCTATAAATATACCTAGTCTAGCCATAAATATTGCAACAAAGAAAATAATATTTTTCTATGGCAAATAACATTTATTACTTTTACAATGTGTTAGTTTAATACATAAATATAAAACAATTAAAAATATAAAAAGCTTATTCGAAGTGGTCTCCATTGGCCGCAATACAGTCCTTTAAACGTTGAGGCCAGTTATCAATAGAAGCACGCACTCTTTCCATGGGAAAATTCTTCACTGCCAATCGTATGGATTGTTTTAGGGACTCCAAATTATCATGGCATTTAGAGCAAGCCGTACTCTCTAAAACTGACCATAAATCATAATCCAGCGGATTTAGATCGGGACTAGACGACGGCCAGTCTTCAGCTTTGATGAAGTCGGAATTTCGGAAACGTTCGATTCCAACCAAGACTGCGTGGACCGAGCTTTGTGACCTGGTGCCGAGTCTTGCTGAAAGGACCATTCTTTGTTATTGAACATGGTGTTGTTAAGGGGCTTAACTACCTTCTCAAGAATGGTATCTTGATACACTTAGGCCGATGTTTTGATACCTTTTTCACAAAAGTATGGCTCAGTCACTCCTTCATAGCTAACACCCCACCAAACCATCACTGAAGTTGCATAATGCCCATATTGCACTCTGTCGACTAATTGGGAAGCTTTCTTAGAGCTTTGAGCATCAATACGGTCATTTTGTTTGTTAAAATGTTGCTCAATTGTAAAAAAATTCTCATCCAAAAAACAAAATTTTCTGTGACCTCCCTTTGCGTACCGCTTCAGTAGTTGTTTCGCTTTTACCACCCTATTCTTTTTTAAATTATCAGGTAAGAAATGACCAGTACGTCTCTTAGATGCTGCAAGTCCTAAGTCATCTTTTAAAATACGCGACATGGTTCTAGGTGCTATCTTCATCTCCCGCGATAAAATCTTTTGCTTTCACACAGGATTTCTTCGAATTCTTTCCCTTACTGCTTTGACCACCTTTTTCGTACGAACACTACGTGGACGGCCAGATCTTTTTCTGTCACAAACAGAGGAGGTATCATTGTACCTATTGATAGCCCGGTACACAAACATTTTACTAATACCAAGGGTTTGGAGAGTTTTAAAAATTGCATTTGGCTCCATACCTACTTTGTGTAATGCAATCACAGCGATCCGGTTCTCTTTATCACCCCACTCCATTTTAATATTGCAAAATATTGTACAATTTATTGGCGCCAAAATAAGAAAAGACAATGAAAAATCTTTTATAAATAACGGATTCCAATTTCAAATGTAATATTTTGTTTATTTTTAATTGTAACAGTATTTATGGCCAGACTGTGTAAAAGAGGACCATGTAATTTACCGAACATCCTTTAAATACGATATACAAGATGCTTACGACGAGCTATTCGATTATGAAATGCAAAAATATTGCCTCCAATTGACACCTCTCGAAATAAGACGTTAATTATTATTAATCTTCGTATCTACCTTCGCGTGTTATTATACTTAATTCTATAGAGGCACAAACTAATTAGATGCACCACCTTGAACTTTAAGTCAATGCAATGGGTTTAATTGTCTAATAAGATATTTGATGGTGCTTTTTCAAATGTTACATCTGAAAGTGAAAGCAAAATTCTTATAGTAGGTAGGTATTCATAAGTCACTAATGCCTTGATGGTCTTGTTGTTTTTTAACCGGACCGTGATTCTAAGACTCTGGGTTTATGCCCGGATCTGACAAAATTTGTGTCGCATTGTGCAATTGCTGATACGCACGCTGACCGCGAGCTTGTCAGCGTGATTCTAAAACCAGCCCTAGCAAGAGTAATTGAGTACCTATCATTTGTTGTGACTATGATTTCATTTCAATGATGATAAGGCCTTTGCCTTGCAGTGAAACTTTAAATGCTGCTGGTATTTAATTATCTTACCTAAGTTTAGCTAATAGAGTATGCGATTTTCGAGATTTCACCAAAACCAAAGCAGAATTGGTGCTGCAATATATAATAACATAAACAGTGCATCGTAAATGATCATACATGCCTTCAGAGTAAACAGAGTCTATCTGTTCACTCTCCACGCTCTGCAGCCCGTCGTCTTCGTTAAACTCCTGGCTTTCTTGACTCTCGACCTGGTCTTCCTCCGGTTCCGGTGGCCGCGTCTTCGGCTCCTGCATCATCTTCATCGGAATGATTTCTTGTATAGACGGCGGCCTCACGTGTCCCTTCGATAACCCCAGCTTCTTCTGGATAAACGCCTCAAGGATCTGCTTCGTGATCTTGTTCTGCCTGGCCAGCTCTTGCACACCTGCGGAGGAAGGAGAAGACAGATAAAAATGACTGCGCGAAGCACATGTAAAGGAAAGAGAGAGGTACAAACGACGTCATTTTTATCTGGTTCTCCCTTCTCTGGGATGTGTTCCTTTACAGGACTTCAGGCAAATCCAATTATGTCTTATTGACTGTCTTTCGTTTCATACCGAGTTTATAATTATCATTAGTCATCTTATAAAATTGCTATAAAGTAAAAATAATTTAAACATTTGGTAGCAGGCCATTTCAGTTCGTGAAAATTTAACCTGTTAGATAACTTTTTTGAAAAAGAAACAGCATCTAATCTATTTGAGACAAAAAATATTACGAACTTGTCTGACATTGGTGAAACTGAGCTATAACCACGCATCTCAAGTTTGACAATCGTAAAATCTTAACTTATATGTTCAAATAGTACTGTTAAACACAGAGATAATTTCATAACAGAGATGTGTTCTTAATTACACACGTTAACAATTGTGTTTTATAACATCAACAATACTACATATATGTATACGCATTACAAACACAAATTGTGCTTCTTCCTACCTCCCATTGTTAATGATGGCATCCATTAAGAAAACAATAGGAGCGGTTTATCTGCCAATTGTATATTCGGTGAATGTACGGAAGTCTATGTGAGTAATTATATAGACCTCTTGAAGGGATAAGAGTGGTACTTTAGCGCCCTTGCTTTGTAAAAAGAAAGATTGCCAGTCGATATATAGTTTATGGTCTTCTTTGAGTGGGCTTGAGGTCAAATTCTTTTATTTATGTGTAACTAGTACTGTAATATCAGCCTTCACTTTTTGAACCGGACATAGGCAAGGATAAGATTCTCAATTCGTTGGCATAACCTTTTCTATGATTTTGCATCTTTCCGATGATTTGTTTTTTATTCAAAGGGTCGGTAGTTCGGTACTTGTTTGGTCCCATTTAGTGTTCTATGAAGAATATCTAACTTATGATTGCAAATACATTTACTCAAGTAAAAATAACTAACTAGCGAAAAGCTTGATAAATAAGTAAACTACTTACTGAAACTGGCGTAATTTAGTGAGGAGAAGAACGATCATACCTACTTAGTCTAGATAACTACTCACGGGAGCGGGTCTCGCTAGCCAATGATATTCTCCTTAGTACAAAAAGGTTATTTCGCACTCCTTAAACAATACCTACAAATTAATAAAATTGTTCATCACTAAAGCCTAATATGTTATTGACGTAGTCAAACAACAGTGTCTTATGTAAAAGGAAAAAAACATACAATAAGATTCCGATAATCAACATTCTAAGTCTACTAATAATGAGTAAAAATAAAATTGTATGATGGTATAATCGGGAGAAGATCCAAATACTATTTTAATATAATTAACATAAAACTTAGTCTTTTTTTTTTTGACACGTCATCATCGTATTATGCTTGTTATAATTATGATGACTTGTTTTTTATTTAATTCTTCTATCAAAAGAGGGATCTATTCAAGGCAAACTTAAAAAAGTCTTTACCTAGAGTCCAAATAAAATCCAGTAATATCTTCAAGTCTTGAATGGGAGACCTACTCCACAGTATACACACTTACACAACCCGAGTGCGGTAGCGGGTAATATCATTAACACACCTAATAAAAGCCCAGGTACATACAAATTCATATAATTTTTTATTTAACCGACTTCAAAAAAGGAGGAGGTTCTATGTTCGACTGTATGTATTTTTTTTTTTTTTTTTTGTCAGAGGCGGTCGCCTGATGGTAAGCAATCACCGCCGCCCATGGACATCTGCAACACCAGAGGGATCGCTGATGCGTTGCCTGCCATTTAAGGGGGGGGGGGGGGGGGAGGTCTCCGGCACTCCCACAAACCAGACGAAACACAATAGTAGTCACTATTATTTCACGCTGGTGTTATGTGAGAGGGTGGTACTTCCCCGGACGAGCCGGCCCATTCGTACTGTAAAACAGCATGGCTCTACCCAGTTCTACCACTACTAAAATAATTTTCTTATTATTTAAATAGGTACTTACATTACTCACAAATGTATTACTTTCTATTTATGTATCAGCTACATAAATTATTAGATATAATCAGTGATAAAAAGAGGCTTCTGAGTCATGCCAACCGAAATGGAAACCACCGGTGTATCACGAATCACTTTCCTTTAAGAGCAAAAAAAGTGCCATTGTAATATAATATGACGCGATCGATCGATGTAACAATTCACTGTTGGACCATCTGTTACAAAATATACACTGCCTTTTTGGAATAGACGCTAGTAGCACACACTTTCTTTGCTTTAGTTTAGAGCAACTACTGTGCTATCTACCGGGTGCTGATCAACCGGAGCTCACATATCGTTCTTAGTAATATTCTAAGGTTTTTCGTACTGTATGATTTTTGACTGATAAAAAATCGACGTACCTTATCTGATTGAGAAACATTTGTGTCTTTCCTATGTTTGGATTGGGTTTGTATTTTAGTATACATCTAGGGTAACTTCGTTGTTTCTGACACTCCTGATAAAAGTGCTTTGGGGTCAAATTAATCATTCATTGTATGTGTTATTATCCAATTCTTAGACAAAAGCATGATACTTCTTAAATATAGTAACAACACTTTGAGTTTCATCAACAACTTTTTAACAGGTGCGAGAATTGTTTTACCTAGGTACCATATTTTTAATCCCTTTAAAACTACAAACCCGTTGGAGTTATACCACAGAGTAATGTAAATTATGAATCATAACTTTAAGGATTTCAGCAACGGCTTATATTTAAAAGTCCATTTATTAAAATCGATATTCCACCTCGTTCACCTCAGTAATCTCATGATGGAGTTGTCTTTTGTCGTCGATCGTACTTTATGAAGATATCGAAGCAGGCGTCATCGTAAACACTTCAACTGGTCGCATCGTCGATAATTTGTCGTAATTGAATCGTTCTCTCGTTTCCTCGAAGTTATTATCGAGTGAGAAATATTGACAGGTAATGTATTCGATTATCGGTTATGAAGGTGTTTTTGTTAACATCACGTTTGGACGCAAAAACATGTTTTAAACTTTTCTTAATTGTGTCCTTTATGACGGGGCTTTTGACCTCTTCAATTTGACTTTCAAATAATAAGTTGGAAAAGTAAGTAAAACGCCCTACTACTTCCAGTAAAAAACAATGATTCAATAGAGTAGAGCTCTACGCTCGCTCTTCTTATTAGGTAGTATAATACATAAACATAAAAAAATTATCGCTCAAAATTTATGTGATAGCCGGAAAATGTGTGTATTTTCTGAACTTTCTCTTCTGTCTTTTGCACACACTTCTTCACAGTTTCTTAATGTAAAAAAGAGAAAAAGCTTTACGTACATTTTATTCTGTGCAATCGTGAGGACGTGTTGTTCAAGTGGTTAAAATAGGTATTTGCGTAGCCATTTTGTCTTGCACAACCCACAACCACTTTTGTCTCCTCTCCAATTTAGAGCTAGTTACTGGTGTAGAATATTTAAAATTAGCTTCAGTAGTAGTCAGGTTGTATAGAATTTGTGAAAAAACACAATAATCCCAAAGTTTTACGAATTGCAGAATAGAGGTGATCAATTGAAGTGAGAAAATTTGTCAAATTCCTATTAGGTACCAACTTTCAGCTTAATGTCCATCGCATAGAGTTTTATTTCATATGAGAATCTTCTTGACAGATTAGGGTCGCCGGTTGGTTGATCTGCTGTACAGATCGTTCACGATAAGAAGTCCTTTGGCCGCTATATTGGTACTATTGTTTTCCAATACTTTCAATCTGTTTTTTGACAGATTTACAAAGCGTAGGCAATGCTGCCAATATAGCGGCTAAAGGACAACTTATGGTGAACAGACTGTACATGTTTTACGAGACGGTATAAGTGCATCATGCGGAATGGTCTTCTGATCTCCGAGGTATTTATTTCAAGTCTTAAAACTTTCTGTCACTGACATTTTGATTTACGACTCTGCGAAATACCAAACACGTTCCAATCTGTAGATATTCGTTTATCAGTACTGAAACTCATTGAAGGATTGATGTCGTACACGAATTAGCGATCGCTCGCTAACTGCATCATCAATATTGTCTCTCAACTAGTTACACAGCCGAACGTTACGAGTTGTATCTGGGCCAAGTGCACTGGCATAGTTAATTGCGCATTGTGTCGATAACTCGATACACAATCTAACGGAACTGATAGCTGATAGGCATGCGGCATTTGGATTAGCCTTTTGTGGCAAGTTTGTTTACATTATATTTGATAACAATAATATTCTTGGATAAATGAATTTCATTTTTTATTTTATCTTAATCGCCAAAGGAAAGATTCGATCTCACCTACTTTTTGGAATGCGTTGTACTAGTTTAGTTCTTCAACCTCCATCAGGGATGGAGGAGTATGGTGTGTTAAGCTTCAGCTTTGTAAGAAGTGGGGGCACATAACCCATAACATTTAGGCACATAACCCTTGATCATAATATAGCTGTTAGTGGACGAAACGGTGTATACGGTACTTACATATTTGTACCATGAAACAGCTATTAAAACTAACTATTGTATTTGAGTACATAAATAGGCTTGTTAACTTACGCACGAAGATTTAAAAGTTTTGATTTTAATCGTTTTATTAGAACTGTAATATATTTTTTATATTTCTTTATAATTATTGTATGGACCCACCCACCCACAAATGCAAGCGTGAAATCAATTTTCAATCGTGCTGTTGGCAATCTTTTGTATTGAATACCTAATTGGTATTTACACGTCTATGTTTTGATAACCTAGCATTAGCTTAGATCAAATCTTTACAAACAGTTTTTTATGATGCTGCAAAAAGTTAATTTTGCAATAGGTACCTAAATATTATTGAAATCAAACGTCGATTTTAAATCAAGTACTTGTGTTGAAAGAAGCTGTAACCCGACATTTTACTCAAGTGATATTGTAAAAGTCCATGTATTTTTATATGCGCTTTTTTATGTTTCAACATAATAATAATTTCAACTGTTAACCAGCTATACATGAAATATTGCACAAGTGTGCGCATAATGCGCAAACGCAGGTGCACTCTTTATTATTTAGGGTACCATTCATTGATCAGCCTGAAAACTGTTTTAATTTTATAGCAGTTTTTAGATGTCCATTATTGTTTTGGTGGCCAAAACTTAATTAGG
The DNA here is from genome assembly GCA_949319885.1 of Mecyna flavalis. Lineage (NCBI taxonomy): Eukaryota > Metazoa > Arthropoda > Insecta > Lepidoptera > Crambidae > Mecyna > Mecyna flavalis. Next base: position 12,360,926 of record OX439439.1, read on the forward strand.
GAGGGCATGGTGTAGGCATCTGCCTTTTTTGCTTTCAACTTTATGTTTTCCCTTCAAATTACAGGATCTGCGTCATGTGTGTGATGCCCAGGCTTAGGTAAGAATAGAACTTACTGTGGTCCACCATTCTGGTATATTTAACCAGATGTGGTATGAGGATGTTTGCTCCTTCCTTAAGATGTATTGGAGGAATGCCATCCTCCCCACAGGCCTTATATGGCTTATAGGAATCTATTGCCCACCTCACTTGAACTGGTCGAATCATAATGGTGGCGTACGCGTATTTGCTTTGTGGTGTGATGCCTCTGGCGTTATAGGCGTTCATATGCAACGGTAACCATTTTCCTTTAGGTGGACAGTAAGCATGAGCGCTAATCTCGTAGTATTAAAAAAGAAGATTCGCCAAATATTCAAACCATAATTTCAGACGACGGACTGTAATTGGTAATATCCAAATAGTTTAATCCAAGCTGTCCAAGAGGTAGGTATTGAAACCCACGTATGAATTGATGACCAATATATCGAAGTGGCGACATATGGCGACTGCAATGATGTTACAGCCCACTTCGAACCATGACTTTAATGAATTTGATAGAAATACCGTGAAAAGACCTAATTAAGACTTTTATCAACTTTATTATCAAAATCGGAGCTACAGAAATATGGGAGAGAAAGGCATACGCTCGAAGATTACATACAAGTACGGAAACGTATGGAAGATTTTTGTTCTACAAACACTTTTTTTCATTGATTTACAATATTTTTTGTAATGGAGATTATAGTTATTTTGATATCGGATGTATATCACATTTTAATCATTTTTGCGCAAGTCCAATAATCACTACGTAGCATTGATATCTTTGAGTAAAGGTTCAAATATTTATTTACGCCTTCAATACAATACCTAAACAGTAAGACAATTTCATTACTTTGGCAGATTCAAGATGAAACTTTGAACTAGTAAAGTAAAAGAAATCTAAAAGATACTACGTACCTATTAAAAAAGATGGCACATCTTCATATATACTTATTAGGCAAAACTCTGTTTACCGTATTCTGATTATATCACCGACTTTCAAACAACATTTCACGACATATTCGGTAAATATTTGATATAACCACACGTTTCAATATTCTTGACACTGTCAAGTTTATCTGTAAATAAACGTCAGTAAATAGACTTATCCCCAATAAACTTTTGTCACTGAAACTGCCTCCGTGGTACAGTGGTTAGAGCGTTGGGCTCTAAAACCCGGAGGTCGTGGGTTCGAATCCCGCGGGGAACATCACTTTGTGTGATTGTTTCCAGTTTGGTTAGGACATTGCAGGCTTGAATCACCTGAATGTCTGAAAAGAGTGATGATTCCGTGCTTCGGAAGGCACGTTAAGCCGTTGGTCCCGACTATGTTCCAAGTATGTCTGGTTTCCCTTGTAGGGTTACGGAGGTCAGATGGCAATCGCTCCATTGTAATAACCAGGCTTGTCAAATCTAGGATCATAGTTGAAGCGGACCCTGAGCATCCATACTGGATGCAATCGGGAATACGCTGGGATGATGATGATGAAACTTTTGTCACTGCAAACCTGACCTTTTATTCTACTTGCGTTCGCCCCATCAATCAAGACCCAATTAGCCTGAGCATCAGGTTCTGTTTACTTAAAAAAACGATGGACTGTCACCGTCTCTTTAAAAGGTTTTTAAAAGTTATAATGATCAACAGTCAAGGATTCATTTTCAATTAATTATACATTATTAACTCCTCGATGGTCTAGTGGTTTAAGTACAGCGCCGAGATCTCGGGGTCCTGGGTTCAATTACCGGGTCGAGTTAACTTTGTGTCGGTTTTTTCGGACATTGCTCGGGTTTGTGATCATCAATCCGCACTTGGCATGCGTAGTGATTATGCCAGTACCCATCATTGTAACGATAACTTGATTTCAAGGATGGAGGTCTTTGCTCTGTAGTGGCATTAATAGGCTAATACTTTACTTTTTTATCTACATTATTTTTAGTATTTATTAGTAGACTTTTTATCGTAGCTTCTCAAGGATAGTTCATAGAAAATAGATGCATAAGTAGTAGCTTTGCTCCGGGTGAGAGCTGGTTAATCTTCACAAAGTAGAGGTTTTGTCCCTCTTCAGGCGTGAAGAGGCAACGGGGTAGGTGAGTGGGTAGTGCAACGGAGTAGTGCCGAGTCCCACACAAATTCTCCTCCGATAAAAGTAGTTTTACTTTTACGTGTCGTTTAGTCAAGAAGACCAAAACATAAACTTGAGATGCATTTATTATATCTTTTAATCAGCCATTTAAATGTACTGTAAAAATTAAGATAGCACGATATCACAAAAAGGTACCATTGTTAACTAAATTGGCACCGATTTCATCACGCCTTGGCCTACATTATAGCGTTAAACTGCTGGCTATTTGTTAACTAAACCATCCTAATTTGTGTCACCTTGTCAAAGAACTCTCGATTATCAGTTCTAAGACCTTACACGGCCATGTCATTTTTAAGTTGATTCTCAATCTAAACATACTCGTATTAACAATTTGTGTTTAAGTGTTAAGAGTTGGAAAAACAAATACTTAAGTTGGTTATGCTCGTCCTTGTGTCGAAAACGTCATTGTTATGAACACGTCAATTGATATAAAATACTATGATTAATATATCCTGTATTAAGATATTGTCAGCAACTGTACAAAGTATGTTGCAAGTAGAGGATTCGATCCCGGTCGATTTTTCTAGTCCCGGGATTTCGGGATTATCAACAGTTAATACCGGGATCCCGGGATAGTCCCGGGATTGTATTAGTAATAGAAAGTGGTAGCAAAAAGAAAGAAAAACATAACAAAATCAACCTTTTATTTTAAATCTTCACTTAAATCTTCAAAAACAAAACAAAATTATAATTTCTTCTAATAAAATCAATAAACTAGGCCCTTATAAAATAGTTTAATAAATTATTGCTTAGTTTGTTTATTTTATTTCACAATAAACATAAAAAAAATTAACTTCTTAAAATTTTACAAAAGAGATCAATGTTAATAGGACTCATATTTTAAATCAAATAGACCAGAAACTATAATTTACTTATTTAGGCCACGAAAATAAAATCTAAGAAATAACAACGCATCCAACGTCTCATCCGAAAGCATACTTCATAATTTGTTGCACAAATATGAAGCAGCGGTGCATAATCTGACACCGGTCGTTAGCAGCAACCACTGAACAAATAAGCAGCAACAAACGCAATCAGCTGTGTAAAAAAGATGGCCGGCAAATTTTGACGTTTAACGTCAAATGAAAGTAAGTGCGTTTCATTTCACGCACATTTTTATTGACTTATATAAAAAATATATTAGTCCCGAAAATCCCGGGATTCATTGAATTTAATCCCGAAAATTTCGGGACTAAAATATGATCGGGATCCCGGGATCCCGGTTTTCGGGATCCCGGGATCGAATCCTCTAGTTGCAAGCCAATGTACCTCATCGTATAAAAAAATAAATAATTACATTCAGACAAATTAAAAATTCTGCATTGCAGTTGTTAATATTTAGTAATCATCTTCATTTCATTCCTCGTAAACAATAACAATCACACGAACATCAGGAACTGAATCGATTAAAATTTAAAATCGAATGTAGCGCCATTTAAATTAATTTTGCAGTGTCAAGACACCACTTAACATTTTTCAATTTACGTTATATGGAAGACAGCCATTAAAAGAACGGGATGGGTGCCACTCAAATAATTTCAACATCGAATGAAAGTCAGATCCGCATCGATAAGATATCGAAACAGTTTTTAAATTAATAAAGTTCAGCATTCTCTATGACTCTAAAACATCCATTTATATTTTATGATACTCGTCATTTTTTGATTTAAAATATCTATTAGAATAAAAGAAGTAATATTATGAGCCTAATGGCAACCGAATTTTAATATTGATATTTTTTTTAAATATTTCATAAATGACGGATGACTCCATTATTTTTTAAATGATAAATTTAAGTGCTTCAATAATGTATGATGGATTAGTTTCTAAACTGAATTTAATTTCCGTTTGATAATAGCATTCCTGGTGAACTATGAGTTTCGGAACAATTTATATTTTTTATGTGCATGGCCTTTTGTTAACGATTTGTAATAAACAATCAATCTGCTTTATGTTACTATTTTACGAAAATCTGTTAGGTCTATTTTAAAGGTCGCTGTAAAAGGAAACAGTGACCGCATCTGCTAAATCTTCGAAGGTGAACAACTATGGAAATGCAATATACTATTACAAATCAGATAGTTATTAACATATTCTGTTAACTAGTGTTAATTTAAGGTATTAAGTATTTTGTATTGTTCAATGTGTCAGTAGATGAGTTTATCTTTGGAATGTTGCATGAGAAACAATTTTTAAACATCCTTACTGCGCCATCTATTACGATATTTTTTTAATAATATTTTTATCATAAATAAAAAAGCATAGATCGCGGTAGCAAAGATAGCGCCGTCGCCACTTAATGACGTCATTAAATTTGTTTGTCATTGTTTGTACAAGTGTTGTATGCGTCTATCAAACAGAAATGATTCTTATTTTTAAAATTAATATCAATCCCAAGGAGAAAATAAAACGCGACTTTTTGGCAATGAAAAATTTTTTTTAAGAGTTTTTATACAGTGCACACAGATTGAGACATGGTGGCCCTGGAATGCCCTGAATCCATAAAATGGTACAGATAAAAAATTAATGATTTTAATGCAGATTATAAACATTTGCCTATTATATTTGGGAACACGGCTGTAATAGGTTCCAACGTCTAGACGTAAAAAAGACTAGTCTTTAAGGTGTAACTTTTCGTGCAGGTCCATAATGGTAATGGTGATATCGCGCAATTCCACTTATATTACTTTTGCAACTGCACGTGTTACAGATGCGTTTTTAATTAGATACTGCATTCAACATACATGTGAAAATGTCATTTATGTCATGTTGTATTGCTGTGATGGCTGTGATAGGTATTTCGTGTGTAACAAATTATGGTATTATTTAATGTAAAATTGAAAGATTTAATGATTTGATTATACAGTATTGTGTAAATTGTATTGTACAATTTGAGCTTTTTGTCTGTTGTTTACTATTCACAGTATACATAAAATCAAAGGCACGAAGACCAGATGACCAATGGTATGGTAAAATGTAATGATATTTTCAAACAAAAGATGTGTTTGGTCAACTTATGTATAATATGTCGATATCTATGGCGAGCAACGATAACAAGTTTCACTGATGAGTAGAGCGATGGAAACGATACATCATGTAAGTCAACATCATTGCCAAACGTACCATCTGACTGTACTTATTTACAAAGCCTCTGTCATGGGTTGTCCTAATGTCATTTGATGCCTATCATAATCTCAGACTTAAGCCTCGCCACCATTGATAGTGTATTTAAAAAAGAGGTAGATATGCCATCCTTTGACGCACGGCGATTAGAATTTGATCCGTCAAGATATACTAAATCTATGTGCTTCACATAAACTTAATTTATAAGATAATATTAATTCCATGGTGCTTCACCAACCGTTGACATTATGCGTCTAAAATGATTTGTGTCAATTAACACAATATGAGCGGAGCATTTTTCGAGCGCTAGTGCCGTATCTACCTCTTTTTTAAATACACTATCAATGCTCGCCACAGAATATATAATAGTACGCCTCGCAAAGCACCTTCCACTCTATCACAATACCTCATGGTCTAATTTCAAATGACATGCCAAATCGGAGTCTAAGCATGTGAATTACTTTTAAATGCCCATCCGCACCTGAATATAGATCACGAAGTGGTTCACATTGGGCTTACAATGTAACTAATGGAATATCATCTGATCGATACTGATAACTGAGATTGGAATAATTTATCTGATGAATGAATCGACCTTGAACTTTTTAAAGATCTATTTGGTGTAATTGAGAAGTTGGCTAGTGCACCAAAGCTTGCGCATTCGATCCCACAGTACAAACATAAGTTTACCAATGCCACAGTGTAATGATGTGCAAGGTATGTAATCTTGTTGTAATTCCCGCATTACAACTTTCTCCTAACATTTTGTTCCGACATAGTCAGGGGACGATTGGCAGTGATCCAGGATTTCACATTGGAGCTACTGCCTTTTGACCTCCGTAACCCTCAACAGAGAAACTAGAGCAATAGGATCATAACTGTACAGTCATTCGACTGTGCAAATTTCCTCTCAATGTTTTCCGCCACCGTCAATCTAGTAGCAAAATTGCACATAGAAAAATCCATAGCCCGAAATTCGAACTATCAATCTCGCGCATGTGAAACGAAGACTCTCACATTACAAGCTTCATTTATTTGGGGGTAAAATAGCCCCGTGTATAAAATACACCAAGCCTTATTTATTTGTTTTGTCATAATAAACTTCCTAACTTTTGCCTGCAACTTTGTACGCAATGGAAACATATTATGCCGGCGTCTTTAAAGTATATTTTGTTTGTAAAACTTTCTTACAAATTATACACAAATATAAGCAAATTATGAGTCTGAGTAATCACATACACACAGTGTAAATATCATCTATTACAAGATTAATTATTATTCATAGCGTACGTTTCTATAATCATTTCAAATTACTTGTTAAAACATTTATCATAGTTCGATTTAAAAATGCATCCTCATTTACATTTTAATTATTAGATATGTATTATGGATACTGGAATTTAGTAGGCAGTAGTGGTCATTTACTACACAAGCAACTTCTATGCAGCTTTATTTTTTTTTATTTCTTTCTCAATATTTCAACGTAGGTAATGATACTTAATGATATTCTTAAAAAATCATCTTTACTATTAATGTAATGACATTTGCTATCATCATTATCACTCCGAATATTTGTTTTTCACGATAGATATTTTCAAAATTTACAATACAACTCTTGTCCTAGCAATAAAAAAAATCAGATCCAAACATTGAGCACATATTACATACATAATTCTGTAGGTACATACATACAATGACTTTTATTTATCATAAACTATGCTCAAAATCTTCCACAATAATCCGCACTATCTGTTCATTTGCATACGTCCCACATACGAATGTTCCGCAAATATACAAAGAGGGTGTCCGGTGGGGGTCCGTTATCTCAGGGGGACGTTGGCAGTCACCCAGCGCTGGTGACCCAGGATGAAGGCATAGTAGGAAGAGTGGAAAGTATGTTATCTTTATTCAAAAGCACCGCACGCGGCTTGTTTTTTTTTTGTGTTTTTTTTATGTAAGAGGGAGGCAACGAGCAAGCCTTATTGTGTGCGATATATCTATCTATGAGTCACCGCACGCCAACGAATTTAAAATATCGTTGCCGCACGCACTTAAATAGAAAAACGAAATCTCGACTCGTTTCTCAGTGCGCCATCTGTCGGGCGGGCGGGGCAAACACCGCGCAAGCGAAGATTGCGCATCGCGGCTTTTCGGCACCGCTTACGTGGCACTGAATTACGATTTAGCTAAAAGTGACAAGCTTGTGACAGGCAAGTACCTATAGTAGGTATTAGGTAACTATACCTATCGCGGATTGATGAGACAGGCAAGTATAGAAGGAAACTTTCCCGCGGATAAAGCCAGAGATAGCCTACTGTATAGGTACTCTATTTCTACTATGTTTAAGCCTAGGACACATGCGGTCAAAGTCTGTACAGTGTACACACTGTTGAAAAATTGATAAGCTGCTAAGCTGAAAGAGGATTTAGATGCACTACAAAATTGGGTGCTGCAAAGATTTAAGTTTTACTTCGGAATCATTTTGCAACGTACACAAAACTTACGAATTATTTGTCGTTTTAAGATGTTTAGTGATATTTAGTATTTGTGGCACCTTATATTTACCACTATACTAATTGGGCAAAATACCAATTTATAATTAAAATATTTTTATTAATCCTTAAGTGAGTCAGTGGAGATGTTGTATCCAAGTATCTCACTAGCTTGATTGAATGGATGGAATATACTCGTAAGAACACATTAAGTTTATCAAAAAAAGAAACGGTCTTATAAATGGATCAAAATACTTGTTTGAACAATTGTATGCACCTTAGACCTTCTTAGACTGCGCGAACTTTCATTTATAACTTATGGGAGCTGAGCATTATTCCGGGATAAAAAAGTTGCCTTTTTCCTGAGAATTACTTTCGCATTTATAATATTAGTAGGGATTGACTAAAAAAAATTTACTTTTTGCCAGACCATTACATTTAATAACAATTAAATTTTTTAACTTTAAACCATTTACCTCAAGTCCTTTGGATTTCCTTACTTGTGTGTACGAGTACAATAGAAATGGACGTTTATTGGCAAAAACTTACAAACCGCTCTATCAGGATAGTACTGGATCGTTACCATTTCAATATCTCTTAACCCTGCACGACGGGCTTGATTTATCGCACGTATAAAATTGAACTGGAGCACATTCGTGATGCAATCCCGATAAACTCTTTGACCAAATGGAGTAACTTCACCTCGCTCGATTACACCAAATGGTTGATCCTGCGTTATTAAGTCTCTTTTAGGGCAAATATTAATGTTATTTACGTAGATTTCTATTTATTTTTTGTTTATAGAGAAGAAAGAGATATATTACCTATTAAAGCACTTGAATAATTTATGATGATGCAATTACATCAGAAATATAATGTTTTCGAAAAATGCAAGTTTCGTCCCTCTCAGGTGTAAAATGTGATAATATTTCTCAGAAAAAAATCATAAGTGGTAACTAATGAAAGAACCGTCAAGCTTTTTTTCGTCATCAATGATTTCATATTCTTATTATTATTGTCTATTTTTATAACCACTAAACCTCTAGCAATACTAGAATCACGAGAAGCAAAAAACCAATAACAGATTTTTTTTTCATTCAATTTGTTTTTGATCACTCATTTCCATACGTTTTTTTGGAAAAAGAAAAAGCAGTGGACCATGAATAGAAAAAAAAGACTCGTTTCTAGTTCTTTCACTTTAAAGACGAAAAATGAAATCGATTTTAACTTCTTAAACAAAAATGAATGCGATTGAATTGAAATCTTCAAATATCTATCGGATAAATCGCAAAGGCTTAGCCGTACATTTTCCACGTAAGCCGCCAAACTCGGCAACAAACATCCTCGGAGTCCGCTGGCCGTTCGCCAAGCCCGTCCTTCAACTTCTGACACTGTTCGATTTATGTTCTGCCTCTTCTGTCTAATCCAAAGATATAAACATGTAGATACTACAGCTTTCAGCATTGACTTTTTATAGGAATATTTTCCATAGAATCGAAAGATTATCTTGCAGTGGTAAATGAAGAAGTGCAAACATTAGCCTATCTGCTTAGTGATTGGATAAACGATTTCACCACACAAAGAATGTGAACCTCTTATCTCTTATGGCTCTAATGACAACAAAGAACTGTGACCAGTCAATTATTTATAAGTCAATAAACTGATACAGTAAGTAGAAATAAAAAAGGTAGGAGTCAAATAGGTAACATATTTTAAAAACACATACACGATCAAAAATCGTAAGCATATAATATTTAATTCTTCAGGCAAATGCATAGGCTTAGCCATATTTTTTAGTAAACTGATAAACTCGACAACCCAGGCTCGCCTCTCGTCTAACTTGCTAAGTTATGTTCTGCATCATTTGGCTAATCATTTGTACTCATCAATGAAACCTGTCAATTCATCACTATGAAAGTAACACAATATTTCTTGTGTAAAATATCATTGAGTGCAAACGCATAATAATATTAATTCCATGGTGCAACGTACTGATTCGAGGTATTCCTCGTCACGTTCAAATCTAAGCCTACTTGTAGGTATATTATATTGAAACTATTTTAATATAATGACGCTGGCAATAGATAAAATCCGAATAAAACGACGTCACTGTGACATTATGGAAACCTCGTCGTATTTATTTATGAGCAAAAGGAAAAGACACTTTTCGTCAAGAATAATGGAAAAACATTCAAGTTCTGATAGCAATATATCAATAGATAGCTTAGAAAAAGGTTTTAAAAAGGAAAACCATCGGAAAGGTATATCATCTGAGGATAATGTTGAGACTATACTTGTGCCATTTTACGAAAACGACGTGCTCATAAAGGTACCAAAAGATCATAAAAAGAAACAAAAACAGGAAAATATCGGTAAAGCCCGTAGAGATTGTCAAATTCCGAACAGTTATCTCATCAGAAAAGATGTAAAAAAAGTAAAACGTACAACGTATTTAGAAATGTTTCGGAAACAGTTTGGTCCAACGAATGTTGAAAAAGTTAAAGACGAAAGAGAGATACGCTCGATATCTCCAGAATATGGTGATACCGAAAGAGAGAGCATAGGAGACGAAGACCATAACCCAGAAACAGAATTTTACAATACAGAGTCCTATAATGAAATTTATTACGACAGAATTCTCAATCAGAACTTGGAGAGCTATTTAGAAAACTCTTTTGAAGAAGGATTGCGTTTAACTGAGAATTTAATAAGTAAGTCTCCAGATGATTCTGCTAATAACAATCTGAAAAGTATTTCTGAAGTTTCTCAGCCACGCCGACAACGCAGGGCTACCGTCCAACCGATACAAAATGTAAAGCTAGGTGGTCTTGGTCCCGATATGGAAAAAATAAGACCAAGGCTAGAAAGAGCTAGAAGTCTCCAAAGATATTCAGAAAAAGTTAGAATGGAAAATAGACTCAAGATTTACAAGAAATCTGTGCAAGCTGATGTTGAAAAGAGAGCAGAGAGAGAAACATCAGCTAAACGACGAAGTTCTGCTAAAGAAATTCTTAGAGATGATCAAAATGCATCTTATTTAATGAATAAGTCAATAGAAGATAAATCACCTAATATTGTAAAGACAATTTACGCAAAATCTAAATCTGCTGGAGTTCAAAGGAACAGAGATCGCTATAAGGAAAAAGATCTTATGAAAGATGAGAGATCGAAAAGACATTACCACAAAAAAGATAATGTTGTTGAACATGAACAAAAACCAAAAAAAAAGTCACATGACAAAACATCACCTCAAAATGATAAAGACGGAAAGGTATTAGAAACCGATAATGATACAAAATATCAGTCTGTGCGTTCGAGTGCTAGGAATAGAGGAATTAATACTGAAAAAGAGGTGACCGGTGAGGAAATACTCCCAGTGCAGATTCGTTTTTCTGTTGAAGTTGGTGGCTTACGTTCGAATGCCTTACGAAGTCTAGAGGAGAAGCATAAGATGTTCCAAGAACAAGTCAAAGGGTTTACAATGGACAGCAATAACTTGTAGTATTTTTTTAAGTTTTTACGACTTTGAATATCCGTGTTAAATTTAATTTCAATAAAGGTCATATTTGTAATTTTTTCTTTAGTATTAATTTAATGGAGCTACAAACAATATCAAATAAATGGTGTTCATTTATATGTCACTTAAAATGAACATGGCGGGCATAGTTTCATTTAATTTTACAAAAATGTATGAAAAATTATACGCATGCGTAATCTTAAGCGTATGTTACGTAAAAACCTTGAAGTTGACTGCATCATTTGATTTGGATGAGTTAGGTGTTCAAAAGGGTTTATTAGATAGATAGATAAACCGTTTACACAATGCACATAGACATATAAAACAATTACAATATATACAAAAGCAATCATAGATACCTTGCATGTGTGCCTTGTGGTTACTTATTAGGCACCATTTAATATGATTTACACAGCCTGTACACAGCGGTTTTAAATAAAATAAAAAGCTTCAGTCAAAAAAACATACCAGAAAGCAATGAATAAATTATCAAATGTATCTGTTCACCATAAGTTGTCCTTTAGCCGCTATATTGGCAGCATTGCCTACGCTTTGTAAATCTGTCAAAAAACAGATTGAATGTTGCAGAACAATAACTAATTGAATGTATTAAAAAACAATAGTACCAATATAGCGGCTAAAGGACTTCTTATCGTGAACGATCTGTACTTGTATCCTTATTGGAATTGAGCGACAAAGAACGTCAAACTGCGCCTGTCTTGTCCGTAACGCATAAACGTAACAATATTATTTCCATGCCGTAACGTTAGCACTTAGCAACGCATCAGTTTTCACCATGGAATTAATATTATCTGTTTTCACACGATTTTGGCAACTCCAAGTATTAACTAATTTCTAATCTGTGGTATTATTATAATAGCATTTGAACCAGGTACCTGTTCCACATAAGAAGTCCTTTAGCCGCTATATTGGTAGTATTGTTTTTCAATACATTCAATCTGTTTTTTGACAGATTTACAAAGCGTAGGCAATGCTGCCAATATAGCGGCTAAAGGACAACTTATGTGGAACCATAAACTTAATATAAGATAATATTAATTCCATGTGTGGAACAGACACAGAGACTTTGTCACAGAGTGGTGTTAGCTTTGTGGATTTAGATGAGGCATCTATAAATATAAGCATCTTAGAACTCTAAGAACATTTTAGAGAGTCGTACAGCGTTATCCTTTTTATCTAAATATGAATATATTTATGAGCAAAAAGTGTTTGTGTTGGGTGGAGTCCAAACCATTGTTCAACAAATTCGCCACCATGATAACATCTATGCATCCATGTGTCTTGACAGAAGCAAGAAAGTATCAATACGTTTATAAGTATGATTTTGACGTAACAAACAACATAAAAAATATTAGTCGAAAAATACAAAGTAGGTAGAATGTATTTGCACAATGTTTAGCACATGTTGTGATCACCGGTTCTCAACCTTTGGAAATTGCGTCGCCCAGTGACATTAACTTAAATGCGAGTAAGTATATAAGTAAAATAAGTTAATTATGAGCTTGGCATTCTCAGCTATAGCTATAGGATCTCCATAGTGGAAGCAATATATTAACATTTGAGAACCTTAATATATTTTATGTAGATTCGGTTCATTCCCGTTCGTCCCACCAGTGGGACGAACGGGAATTCTTATTTTTACAACCCGTTGGTGGTGGGACGAACGGGAAGTAAAAATAAGAATTCCCGTTCAACTAAAAATCCATAAGTATTTATTTATTTATATTATTTTGTTTTTATACAAAATAAAAAATAAAAATAAAATATATTTGACAATATTTCTAAAACAAAGGGTTTGCAATTATTAAATTATATTATTGAGTCTGTGAAGGGGTTCGTTAACCGAAACATTGAGAAACGGTGTCCAAATATTTTTTACGCGTCTCCTTCAAACTTGACTTGAAGACAAGAGAAAGTGATACAGACAGATAACATCGTCGAAATAATTAGCGTTCCTAGCACCTCGTAGATAAATGATCTAATAAACATTACATGGACATGTGCAATTTATTGTGTAATGTATAAACATAGGTACCTAAATATAATCTATAACTAGCCTTCCGCCCGCGGTTTCACCGGCGCGTAATTTCTTTTGTCAATTATCGCCCCCTTCCCCCCTCTTGTTAGTATTAAATAAATAATCACTCACTATCGCAACAAAACATGAATGAGCAACATTTCTATTTGTCTATGAATGGATTCCGGTTCAGTTATTCGTGCTGTGGAGAAAGCAGTGACCTTGGTAGATCGAAATCGATCAGATAACTTCATCTTGCTTGGAGTTTATTTATTTTACTTGTAGCTTCTGCAATTTATTGTTCCTTTTTTTATACCACTTCTATCAGCACAGAGACACGTAATCTAACCTGATGGTTACCTGATATCAAGGCTTGCTTGTATGTGGGGGAAACCGGGGGAGTTTAGTGGGTAGTTGTAATTTGTATTTTAAAATATTCTTTAAAAAAAGATAAAACTGTTGAGTTTCTTGCGGCACTTCTTTCCTCAACAGGCCATTGACGTCGAAGTGCTGGTAGGCAGAAAAAGATTGACGTGCAAAAGTTTTTTTTTTAAATCTATTTGTAGAATACATTATTTCATTTCATTTCAATGTTTTGAGTCCCGAATTCCGACTCACACACGACTGCAGTTCTCGCCAGCTGGCGCTGTACAGCGCTTAAAAGGATTCTCCTCCGGAATAAAGGGTACTCTGACATACCTTTGATTTATTTCACTTCCGAAAGAGATCTAAATAAGTTTCAAGTGAAGTAAAGCCATGCTGCAGACAGTTCCTGTCTGTCAAAACATTTTTTTTCGGAGGAGAATGCGTTTATGCACCTTAACCGCAGGCTAGCTAAACTGATGATTCCGTGCTTCGGAAGGCACGTTAAGCCGTTGGTATCTACTATGTTCCAAGGTGGTCTGATTTCCCATGTAAGGGTTACGGAGGTCAGATGGCAATCGCTCCATTGTAATAACCAGGCTTGTCAAATCTAGGATCATAGTCGAAGCGGACCCTTAGCTCCATACTGGATGCAATCGAGAATACGCTGAGATGATGATGAACTACAGGCTAGCTAAACCTGCGGCCGTGTGTGGGACTCGAGACTAAAGCGTCCACTACTACTAAACTCCCCCGGTTTCCCATTCACACCGGATTACTTAGCTACTCGTATTTGCTTCGTATATGAGAGTGATGGAAGTTTGTAAACGATAATTAAATATATTTATTTATCGTTTACAAACATATTTATTATTTCATATTTTAATAATGGGCGACCTAAACACCAATCTTCTCAATAAATCCTGTTCTTCCAAATTATTTTCTCTTGTCAATTCCTTAAATTTATCTATTCTTCCACTTCGCCCTACTCATCATAATAATTTGGCCTCAGCTGACACTTGGCTTGATGTTATTATGACGTCTTCCCTTGATAGCGTACTCAAGCATGGTCAGCACGTTGCTCCGTTCTTCTCGCGCCATGACCTTATCTATGCTTCGTATAAAATCCACACCGTCAAGCAAAAGCCAGTTAAAGTCCTAATGCGTAATTTTGCTAGGCTTGACAGGGATGCACTTAGTCGTGATGCAGCGGTACATAATTGGGCAGCAGTGTACTCCGCGTCGTCCATTGATGACAAAGTCACTACCTTAAATAGCTGCATTCTTTCCTTGATAAATGTGCATGCACCGCTGCGCCCCGTCAAGCTCAAGCGTGCTCCAGCCCCTTGGATGACCAGAGGTGTGCGCTTGGCTATGAGGAAGCGGGATCGGGCTTTTGGGAAATACAAGCGGTTGCGTTCGGATGATAACTGGGGTGCTTACAAGGCTGCTCGAAATCGCTGCAATCAGATGGTAAGAGCGGCCAAACGCCGATACTATTATGATCATCTTGCTGAAGCTTCTTCGGCTGAAGTTTGGAAGTTCCTCAAACGTTTAGGTCTTGGCAATCGCCAACAGCCTGATACTCTTTCTGGTACATCTTTTTCCTGTGATGATTTAAACATCCATTTTTCTTCTTCCTCTTCTCTAGATCATACCAGAAAACTTCTTACTGTCTCTGAAATTACTTCCCTGCCGCCTCTTCAGATAGATTCCTTTACTCTCTCCAGTGTCTCTTCGGACCAAATTCATAAAATTATAATTTCTCTTAAATCCAAAGCCATTGGTTGTGACGGGATCAGTCGCGATATGGTGATGGTTTTACTTGATCACATACTTCCAGTCGTTACCCATATTATTAATTTCTCCCTTACTTGTGGGGTTTTCCCAGCAATTTGGCGCAAAGCGCATGTTATTCCCCTCCCTAAAATTTCGAATCCCGTTAATCTCAACAACTTTAGGCCCATATCTATATTACCATTCCTCTCCAAGATTCTGGAAGCAGTTGTGCACTCCCAACTTTCCAATTTTGTTTTTAATAACAATCTTCTCTGCCAATTCCAATCTGGGTTTCGCCCCGGTCATAGCACCAGCACAGCTCTACTCAAGGTTACCGAGGATATAAGAGACGGCATGGAGAAAGGCATGTTAACTGTGCTTGTCCTCATAGACTTCTCCAACGCCTTTAATAATGTCGATCATGATCTCCTTCTAGCCTTATTGTCCCACATGTGTCTGTCCTCATTATCATTACAATGGTTTGCCTCTTATCTTCGTAACCGCCAGCAAGCGGTGAAGGTAGATCAGACAGTATCGTGCTGGTGTGATCTTAACACAGGCGTCCCTCAAGGTGGTATTCTGTCCCCACTTCTCTTTTCTATCTTTATTAACTCTTTGACCGCCTCCCTTAACTGCTCTTATCATTTGTATGCTGACGATCTCCAGCTTTACTACCAGTGCCGCAGCAACGATATTGACTCTGCCATAGCTGCTGTTAACAGAGATTTGTGCTCCATCGCTGCTTGGTCTGAACGGTTTGGCGTTGCAGTAAACCCGAATAAATGTCAAGCCATTATTGTTGGTAGTCCATACTACATGTGTCGGCTCGTTATAGACACTTTGCCCCCTGTCCTCTTTGGTGGTGTCCCTATTCCCTTCTGCAGTAGCGTCAAAGACTTAGGCCTACATATTGATAATACACTAAGTTGGTCTATACATGTAGGTGAACTTAGTCGTAAAGTCATTTCCACGTTGCGAGCTCTTTACAGATTTAAAAATTTTCTTCCTATTCCCACTAAAATCACTCTTGTTCAAGCCCTTATCTTTCCCTTAATTGATTATGCGGATGTGTGTACTTCTGATTTAAATAAAGATCTTCTCAACAAATTGGATCGTTTAGTTAACAATGGTATTCGGTTCATTTTCAACCTACGTAAATTTGATCACGTTTCTTCCTTTCGCACTAAGCTTAATTGGTTACCTATCCCATTTCGTCGTAATGTCAGAATTCTCACTACTCTCTTTTCTATCTTAAACGATCCACTCGCTCCTGCTTACCTTAAGTCGAATTTCAAGCTTCTTAGCTCGACACATTCCCGTCAGCTACGCTCCTCGAATAAAACAGTTCTAGCTACTCCCTCTCACCGGTCCGGTTTTGTCTCCAGCTCTTTTTGTCTTACGTCTATTAGACTTTGGAATGCTCTCCCCGAGAACATCAGACAGGCACCGAGTCGGATGTCTTTTAAGTTCCTTCTCCGAAAACATTATCTCCAAACTTCCCTAGCATCGTCATCCACCTATCCCTATCATTAACCAGCGTCATCTTTCTTTTTTTGTTTTTATTATATATTAAATTATTATAATATATATATTTATATATCTATGTATGTATATATTGATATTATATTGTATTTATGTTATATTAATTTGTTTAGGTTTTCTTTATTATTATTATTTTTCGTTCTTTCTCTCTCTTTAGCCCGTTAGCACTACCTACTATTATTTTTTCTGCTTGGCCCAAAGGTTGACTGGCAGAGAATGCCATTAGGCATTAGGTCCGCCTTATGTACTCTTGATTGTGCATTAAAGTTTAAATAAATAAATAAATAAAATAATTTCTCCCATTCGAAACCAAGGTGACAACTTGTATATAGTATTAAATTAAAACATAGCAATTTCGATGATATAATTATAATCGTATGACTTACATTATCTAAATAATTTACGATTACATTATAATAAACACGGTTGAAACTTTATATGCACTTTCACTTTATGATAATAATTACATGCTTTACTCTTGTTTTATTATTTCGTACAACATCAGTGGTACAGCTGCAGGTAGTGAGTCATATGTTTACGCTACGACTTCACTTATAGTTCCGAGTTTGATTCCTGGATGGACCAAAAACGCGTACTTTAACTTTTTAATAAAAAATATTGTGACTGTTCTCAAGTGCAAGAGTTCACCTACGGTGGTGCGGGCACGTTTTACGGAAACCTTACTACGTGGGAAACAAATGTCTAGCTATGCCGCCTCCGCCTGGCCCTGGCAGGAGAGGAAGACCCAAGAAGAGCTGGCTTGGCGTCTTGGCGGATGACATCCGTGTCAATGGGCTCACCACAGGGGATGCACAAGACCGTCCGAAGTGGAGGAGTAAAAGCAGGAAAACGGACCCCGAGCTCCGCAAGGGCGCAACCGGGATAACGCTGGGATGATGATGATGATGATTGTGACTGTTCTCAAAGAGTGCACTCATAGGGATGTAGACTGATTCGAAATTATTGCAAAAAAACAAATATTTCAACTTAGTCGAGGTCACCAGTTACTTATTTTTAGATTGCTTACTTACTTTACCTCTCATGATCTTTATCTCTCATGATCTTCATGAAATTGTTAACGATCTAGATATTACAACAGTTAGGAAATAATTATGGTACAATCAAAAGCATTTTTTGTACAAAAAATGAGACTGAGTTATTGCTCCAGTATTTCCTAAGCAATAAGATATTTTTACCCATCAAAAAGTGAGCCTAGTGAGTAAAGTCATGTAAACAAATATATTCAAGAGATGGGTGAATAAGAAATAATATTAAGGGAGTAAACAGAATAAACAAGAATTTATTGAAGACTTTTGCGTTGCAGTATAAATTGTCTTGAGACCACAGTTTTAATTAATCGAAACGACACGCCGTAATTAAAATATTTTCAATAATATTTTACTAACATTACAAGCAAATTAGTCCAAAATACTTTACGACAGCCTTACTTCACGTGTTTTTTTAAACCCATACAAATTTAATGCTTTTGCAATTCAGCATAAATTAAAATGCTCAGTCACTTTTGTTTACGAACATACATCATAATATTACCTTTACAAAAATATTCCGATCGAAATCGCGATAAGTTAAATTTTTAACTAATTTCTTGTTAGGAATCTAGTCCAGCTGATCTATGTGCACACAAGTGCATAATCACGTATCCGTGGTTAACATTACGACACCAATTACATACGTGCAATCTGCAATGTATGCAGGCGTATGTGAATGAACGCGTTAGGCCTTTAACACATTGACGACTAAAACGAATCAGTTTTTTTCTAACCTTGAATTTTTTTTATAACCATAACCGCCTTGCTGTCGTATGTGGGAGGTTCGTGGGATTACTGGTACATCGTCCTACTACACATGAAACTCAGTTCCCCTTTACGCCCGAAGAGGTAGACCTTGAAATTAGGTCTATTTAAATATATCTGGACATTATTCACAGAGCGCCATCTAGCCCCAAACTTAGCATTAGCTTGTGCTATGGGTGCCAGCAGACAATGGATACATTACCTACTTATATACTTTTTTTTTGTTAATACATACATACATTTTATACATAGAAACACCCAGACCTATACAAACAGACATATTATGTTCATGCACACAAATGTTTGTACCGTGCGGGGATCGAACCCGCGAGCTCTGGGTGTAATAGCTGACTTCTCGTCCATTACACCAAAGGGCTCGTCGAGTATACTATATGTCTTATACTTTTAGCGAAATTACTGGGTATATGAGACCTAATAACTGTCGTCTCTTAAGGCGGGCAACGCGCCTGAGACCCCAAGGGGGTCCCGGGTGCTTATGGGCGGCGGTGATCACTTATCATCAGGTGACCCACTTGCTCGTTTACCCCCCTATAATATAAAAAAAAAAAAAAAAATGTCTATAACAGTGAAGCCTTATAAAACTTTTACTTAAAAATCGTTTTAAACCAATAATTACTGTTAATATTGAATAGTGCGTAGTGCACTACTAATAGTTATAGTAACTCTTACTAAATATCGGTCAACACATGACCTACATTCATTTAATCCCTTTGTAATTTAATCCCTTGTGTTATGCTTATCAGACAGACAGACACACAGACAGAGTTATCTGTGCACATTTACACATGGATAAAGAATTTTGTACTGTGATATGTTTACAGAGCCTTTAGCACGACTCGTATTTATAATTTTTTTTAATCTACATGATTTATTGCACACTGCGTGATCATTATTAAAATAATTACCAGTTGATTGTAGCGAGCGTTTCGGCAGCCTTATCGCTCACTTTTCCATAGATAGAATCTTTAATGAGGTTATAATTTGCACGGGTAATATTTGGTGCTGCAGATTCTGACATTGCAGTGGGTATTGGGAATAAATACAGTTTTGCATTGCTCAACCGCAAGCCATTAACTAATGTAGATAATAAACTTGGATTATGAGAAGAAAAATCGCTTAATCATTTAGGTAATGAATATGAACATGTTATAACTTATATTTAGGTATTTTTATTTATTTTAGAGATAAACGTGGTATGAAAAAAATTATATTTTAAGCCCACTGTTCCCATTGATTGTTTTTAAAGTATGACGAATTTATCTGTCAGTGATTGTTACGAGTAGGTTTTTGCATTCTCGTGGATACATGGGTTAGTACTATTATACATTATATTCTGTGACATGGATAAAATGTTTGAAAAAGCAATTGTTAGTTGGTAACGGTAGAGCCATGCTGTTTTACAGTAGGCACGAATGGGTCGGGGGCCGGCACGTCCGGGGAAGTACCACCCTCTCACATAACACCAGCGTGAAATAATAGTGACTACTGTTGTGTTTCGTCTGGTTTGTGAGAGTGCCGGCAACGTATCAGCGATCCCTTTGGTGTTGCGGATGTCCATGGGCTGGCATGGCATGATTGCTTACCCGCTAGCTCGTTTGCCGCCTCTGACATAAAAAAAGACTCTACATTCTACAATTCCTTTGTACATTCAACTCATACCTTTACATTACTTGTATTGATGGCCTAATATTTATTTAATTTGTAGGTACAACATTTATCATTACCGGTTTAATAACAAAACAATCCACCCGTTCATCAATGAGTAACTAGATCCAATTGTATACGATCATAGTGCAGAAACTAGTTTTAATGCATACTCGTGGGAGATCAATGACCTTTGAGGATCTCCAAAACCACCAATAATCCTTTTGAAACCCAAACTTTTTATTATTATTATTATTATTAATTATATTTCATTGCGCGATCTAGATTCGCGTGAGGATCGATTCTGCAACCGTCCACCCTCGAATACAGAGCCAATCCAGGTCAAAACCAAAGCTACTTTTACCGTCCTTGGTGCCCTATGGTCGCCTCCTCTCACCGCCGAAAATGTCGCATCTACAGGCGTGACCGTAAGTGCTACCAAATTAATTATTATTTATTCGAAAATCATTCTGTTCGTATATAATTATTTATGACCGCATCTGTGTTACAATGGTTTAGTTCATAAACCCTACAGTCATAATAGCTTAATAATATTTTGGGTACCAATACACTTGAAATTGAGGGCTCAAAATCAGAGAAGCATAGTTTGGCCGCCTGCCGCCGGTCTGCAAACTAAAGTGACATAAAGAAAATATGTACGGACTTTTGTAGTTTGCTTGTGTAAATAAATATAACGCTTTACCCATAAACCACATAAGACGATTATTATTTGGACCCCGTCACTAGCTTGCAACTCTTACAAAATGGTTGCTTTAACTGCGTTTTAGCTAAGTCTAACGATAGATTTTAGGGAATAAATAATAATCTAAATCCAAAGTGTTTAAGTATTTAATTCTCTTGTATTGTGAGGATCGATCAATAAGAAAAAAAAATTTGCGTAAAAAGTTTTCTTCTCGACTGTACAAGAGATTAATCGTAAATACAAAATAATCATACCTTACAATAAGGTATCGATGATAGCTTTATTCGTCAATTAGGTTAGCATATATCAATTAAGGCTCATTTATCAATTTATAAACAGCCCTGAGCTTCGGAACTCGAAGCTTTAAAACATATTACCCTTTTTTGGCATCGAATTAAAGTCAA
Organism: Mecyna flavalis; assembly: GCA_949319885.1. Lineage (NCBI taxonomy): Eukaryota > Metazoa > Arthropoda > Insecta > Lepidoptera > Crambidae > Mecyna > Mecyna flavalis. The sequence continues at coordinate 12,382,586 of OX439439.1, forward strand.
TTGCAGCTATCATGATCGTGACTAAGCCAAAATGCATTTTATTATTGCGAAACCTGAAATACGAACCAGGGAACAAAGGGCTGAGGTAATTTATGGGCCTGACAGGGTGACCATCTCAAAAAAGAAGATCTGCCACACAATGAGGGAAAAAATCTACCAATTTACAGAACTTTGGGAGAACATTAAAACCAAAAATGGGGCCATAAAAATTATTCTTCATAGAAATAAAATTAGTAGAGAGTGATTAAGTAGATGATTAAGATGGGTGGTTTGTTTGGCCTTCTAGTTTGTAGATGCTAATCCCGAACTATATTAGAAAAAAAAAATTGAATCCAATACCTACCACGATCATGTATTTAAACCACCCGGATCAAACAAAGCGGAATAATCTTATCGAGTGTTACCTCATTCTGTAATAAATCCGATGCAATTAGCGTTACGAATACAACATTAAAAATAAATATATCATTCCACATAATATACTTCAGGGCAGACCATATATTACTGGTTACAAATAAAGCCTGCAATCTAGATATGCTAATACAGAGGTCCTTCGAAACAATGAGAGTTGCGAAAGTACACGATAGAACATTACACAAATACCCGGACCATTGTTGGTAAGCTATAAATATGAATAATTATTTTTAATTACGACACCAACAAATCACTAGTGTAAAAGTTATTTATGGCCTATCTTGTTAAGCATCGATTAACGATACTTGATTTAAATAATGAATAGGAATATTGATAAAGCGATGTAATAAAGTTTGTGTGGTAAAACCTGTTGTTAAGTAGGTAAATGACCACCACCGATTTTGTTGAGAGACCTTTTTTTTTCGGAAAATCCGTTTTAGCACCATTGCCGCAGGCTAGCAAGTGTGTGGGCGCTGGCCCTAGTAGAGAAGGCCCCTCGCGGCCGCTCGCAGGGGCACTCCCTTGAGTAATGGCATGGGACCAGGGAATGCTGCCAAAGCGGCCTTGAGGGACCCGATGGGGTTTAATGGGTAGTCTAGTCTGCACTCAGCGGGAGTCCCACACCGCCCTCAGTCACCCCCGTGACTGAGGAAGTGCATTGTGCGTAAAAGCACTCCCTATCGCAAAAAAAGACTACCGAGTGTCTTGTTAAGAATTAAGTAGGTCAGATAGCAGTCGCTTCAATGTAAAAACTGCCTTTATTCCCCGTGGTGCCTGTGATAGTCCCTGGAAGGTACCACGGGGAATCATTTTCCCCGTGGTCCCTGAATTTAGTATAAGCCAACTAACTGAAAATGCCGAATCCTGGATCATGAGTGCCAACAGTGCGAGCTCCTATCAGTAATGAAGCCATGGAAAAGAGTAAAAACTAAAACGTTATTCGTTCCTCCTTTGTTTCATTATTATGCTAAACGAACTTCCGCCTGCGGGTTCGCTCGCAAGTACTTCAATTCAATTGTAACATCTTATTTGCAGCTATTATCCAATTTTGCTGTAACCATAATTACTAGAAATTAAATTGTCTCGTACATATCAAACTTCCTTGATTAAGCATTTTATTCGGTTATGATGAAATGATGCACGAAGAAGTATTATTTTCACACTAGCTTTCCGCCCGCGGTTTTACCCGCGCGTAATTTCTTTTTTGAGTTATCCCGCGGGAATGAGACGTTTCCCGTAATTTAATAGCCTTTGTCTTAATCCGGGTTATAAACTATACGTGTGCCAAATTTCATCTAATTCCGTTCAGCCGTTTAGGCGTGATTAAGTAACAAACATCCAAACATCCAGACTTTCGCATTTATATAATTAGTAGGATTGACGTACATATTATTATCTACACCATCACTCTTCAATTGAAATACTTGTCTATCAGCAATTTCATTGTTATCCAAACGCCGAAATTTTATTGAAAAACAACAATTGTTTTCTAAAAATATGCCGGTCGTTTTATGCATCGTAGGTTTACTAATTCGGCCGCTCACCATCTGCCATTGTGCCAGGGAAAGTGGAGCGTGCATGGTGAACTATGGTTATGTAGCATTATGACATCAAATATGACGTATGTATTATAATATCATTATAATACATACGTCAGTCGTCGTCCGCGTGACCTTGGTGACGCACGCGCTCGTAACGGTCGCTGCGTATTAAGCTATTTACATGCAATATGGTAAACGCGAAGTGCAATAGTTGTAATGTAGTAATATGTGAGGTGCTGTCCTTTATTCAAAATAAGTTGGATGTAATGGATCAAATTACTTTGATACAAATATGCGCGAGTGCATTTTCGCCAGAGGAGGTATTGGAAGCAAAAAATCTTCTGTACGACTGTGTTACAACGAAGAAGAAGTCACAGCGTAGGAGAGATGGGAAGGTACAGAAAGACCTAGAAGACATTGTGGGAGTGTTTCGGGACCTGGACCCTAAGGAATTTCCCGTTTTCGTTGTCCGGAATATAAACAAACTACCCCCAATTTATTTTGATCATCTCGATGCGAGCAAGCTTCTAAAAGACTTATTACTGCTAAGGAGTGATGTAGCCAATATAAAACAAAACTATGCAACGGCCGAAGAGTTTCTTGCACTGAGAAATGACGTGGAAAATTTGAAAAAAACATCGATTGTCAACAACTTTGGAGTATCTAACATAAATACGTTACGTCGAGGCGGTTCGAATTTTTCGGACGTAATTGATAGATTTGACAGTGGGCCTATAGGATTGCTTGACATCCCAGGATCCCAAGAATATGATCACCTCCCGGCCGAACCAAAACCGGTCGGAAGTTATCAAGCTACTTCTCACACTAAAACTGATGACAGTGAGACAGTTCTGCCTACTACTTTAAACAACACGGTGGGCGATAAAGCTTCCAAGAGGACTACAAAAGCATCCGCGGAGACACGTCCGAAAGCACCTGCGAAAGCTGTCACCATCATTGGGAATTCTCATAAAGCTGAGCAGAATAGGAATTCGGTCTCGGTAGCTTCTTCGGATGTGGATAAAGATGTTGTTTCTAACCGAGAGGCGCCCACACCTCTCAGGAAATCATTTGCCCAACTTGTTAGTGAGGATGGCGAATGGAAGGACAGAGAGCCCAGTGAGGAGTGGAAACTTGTGCAGAAAAGGAGGCTAAGAAATAGACTACAAACGGCAAAGGGAGAAGCAATAGTTGATCCTGAAATCAAGTTTAAAGCGGCGGACGTTAAGATACCATTATTTATAAATAATGTCGACAAGAGTACCTCGGCAGATGACATATCCAAATATATTCAACAGAAAACTAATGTAGATGTATGCCTCGAGAAGATAGTTCCGAAAATAGCACGAGAGTATGACGCATATAAGCTGATAATACCTAGGAGCAAGCTTTCGGTGTTTTTGGATGTACAACTATGGCCAAAAGGTATTACATTTAGGCGTTTTGTCGGCCCGTTTCGGCAATACGATACTAGCAAATTATCAAAACAGAATGGATAAGTGCAAATTAATAACATTTAACTGTAAAAGTGTAAAGCGATCAGCTTTATGTATAAAGCAATTGTGTGACACTGCCTCCATAGTGTGCCTTCAGGAGACGTGGCTTCTCCCGTTTGATATACCCTTCCTTGGAAGTATACATCCAGACTTTGAGTACACGGGGAAATCGGCAGTGGACATCTCAACTGGTTTGGTTCGTGGCCGACCGTACGGAGGCTCGGCTATACTGTGGCGCCGGAATGCATTCACGTCAGCGACAGTGATCGACTGCGCGAGTGACCGTCTCACAGCTGTGCGCTTCGAAACACCGAACGGGTTATTTATTGTGTTTAGCGTGTATATGCCTACACAATCTACCGATAACTTGCCGGAGTTTACGGAATGTTTGAGTGAAATGAGTGCCATAATTGATAGCAACGAAGTTGAGGTAGTGTTTCAGGTTGGGGACTTTAATGCACACCCAACGGAACTTTTTGAGTCGGAACTGTCGCGTTTCTGTGTTGATCAGGCATGGGTGTGTGCGGATATTCTTAAGTTTGGATTGAGTTCCAGTGAGTATACGTTTGTTAGTGACGCGCACGGAACGAGACGGTGGCTAGACCATTGTGTTGTGACGCAATCGGCTTTGGACCTTGTTATGGATATTAAGGTACGTTATGATGTTATGTGGTCTGACCACCATCCATTAGAAGTGTCTTGTGATTTAAAGCTCATCCGGAAGAAAATATTACCAGATAATGTGACGTCAAATAGTTCTGTTGTATGGGGTGAGCGGCAAAAGTCGCAAATATATGAATACTCAGTACTGTGTAATGATAGTTTAAGGTTGATTGATTTTCCTGAGGTGTTTACTGTGTGTGCAGGCAAACAGTGTACCGATTTTAGCCATAAATCAGAGCTTGATAAACTGTATTCACGTATCGTAAATATTCTAACTGAATGTGCTAAGTTGACTTATGTTACCAAAAATTCCAAAAATCGTAAATATGTAACTGGTTGGAATAAGCATGTATATGAGGCGCATAAGTACGCCAGAATGAGATTTCAGGATTGGGTTTGCGGCGGTAGACCAAGTTGTGGTAAGGTTTTTGAGGAGATGAACAGTAGTAGAAAAATATTCAAAGCTAAAATAAAGTGGTGTCAAAATAATCAGGAGCAAATAAAAATGGATATAATTGCCAGTAAAAGATCCGAAAAAAACTTTTCACAATTCTGGAAAGGCGTACGTGGGCTCAACCCCAGGTCTGGTCTGCCGGCTAGTGTGAACGGAGTTTCGGATCCAAAGGAAATAGCGAACCTGTTTAAATCGCACTTTTGTGAGGAACCGCCTAATGCGAACCGTTCTGCGGGGGTGTTCGATGCTGGGGGCTGCCATGGTGCGGAATGCAGGGTGGCGATTTCGGCTAAAGAGGTTAGGGAGGTAATCCGGGGCATGAGCAGGGGTAAATCTCCGGGCCATGATGGCCTCAGTATCGAGCACCTGCAGCACGCGGGCCCGCATCTGCCTAGGGTGTTGGCTATGTTGTTTTCGCTCCTTGTTAGCCATTCACACTTGCCTAATGACTTTATGAAGACCATAGTCGTGCCCATACTGAAAAACAGAACAGGCGATGTTGCCGATAAGGGCAATTACAGACCAATCTCATTGGCTACCATAGTATCCAAAGTCATGGACCGGATTCTTGACAAGCACCTTACCCAACACCTACAATTTCATGATGGGCAGTTCGGGTTCCGTCCAGGGTTGTCTACAGAGAGTGCAATATTGAGCTTTAAACAGACAGTCCGATATTATGTAGATAGACAAACACCGGTGTATGCATGCTTTTTAGATCTGTCGCGAGCTTTTGACACAATATCTTATGACATACTGTGGCAAAAGCTTCGCGACACTACCTTGCCGAAGGAAATAGTGTCTGTTTTTCAGTATTGGTACGCGAACCAGATAAACCATGTAAAATGGGCCGGGAAGCTCTCCAACGCGTATGGTTTAGAGTGTGGTGTGAGACAGGGGGGGGCATCTTCTCCCCACCTTTTTAACTACTACGTGAATGGGCTGATAGAGGGTCTCAGCAGCAAACCCATTGGTTGTTATATCGATGGGACACCCATTAATAACATCAGTTACGCTGATGATATGGTGTTGTTGGCACCCTCTGTCAGGGCATTAAGGGAGCTTACGGAGACGTGTGAGAAGTTTGCCGCAGACCATGGCTTGCAATATAATGTCAAAAAAAGTGAAGTAATGGTCTTTTCACCAAAGGGCAAAACAATCGAACATTTACCACCAATTACGCTGAATGGAACGCCACTGAAGCGTGTTAAGCACTTTAAGTACCTGGGTCACATTGTTACTGACACTCTAAATGATGAGTTAGACCTGGAGAGGGAGCGGAGAGCGTTGGCGGTGAGAGCTAATATGTTGATTCGCAGGTTTGCCCGTAGTTCACATAGTGTTAAAATAACACTTTTTAAATCATACTGTCAGACATTCTACACGGGAAGCCTGTGGACGACGTATACGCAAAAATCGATCAATGCTCTCCGCGTTCAGTACAACAACGCTTTTAGGATGCTATTGGGGCTCCCGCGCTATTGTAGTGCCTCCGGCATGTTCGCTGAAGCGCGCACCGACGGGTTCCACGCCTGCATGCGCAAGAAGGCTGCATCGCTATTAAGGAGACTGCGAGCGAGCACCAATGGCATCCTGAAGACGTTGGCGGGCAAACTGGACAGCCCCTTTTTAAAGCACTGCGTGCGGGTGATGCTGTCATAGGTATAACTGTGCCTCTTTCCTCGAGTGCAGTGTTTTTGTTCTTATTGTTATTGTGTCATAAATGTATTTTTTTTTTTTTATTTACCTACCAATATAATTACTAACATAGAATTAAGTGTGTACCTACTAATACTCTATGGATCCTAGATATCTGAATTAAAGAATTATTATTATTTTCGTGATTTATTTTTCTCAGCTGATCAGCTGGTAATTTTATTATTATTATTATTATTATTATTATTATTATTATTATTATTATGATGATATAATATTATTGTAAGAACTATGTTAAATCAATTGTGTTCCTTGATAAAACTAATTTTACGAATAACACCAGCTGCTTAAAATACTTAAAGCTAATCGATTCTCGGCGACTATTCCAATGAGACTAAACTTAAAGTTAGTGTTCTGTTACATTTTTACAGATCTCTTTTTTTTCTCAGATTAGCAGCACAATAACGCAATGCGATGTTTAAAAATCGACCAGGAGGGCTAGAATTAAAAAAGTGAACAGTAGTTAATTTATTGAGTAATTTTTGTATGGGATTGGGAATTCTATTGGCAACGATACTTGCCGCAGTGATGCCACTAAAGATCTCATACTTTTTTATTTTTTTTGCGGAGGAGAACGCATTTACGCGCCATTACTGCAGGCGTCGCTAGCCTGCGGTCGTGTGTGGGGCTCGAGACAAAGTCCCACTACCCACTAAACTACCCCGGTTTCCCCTTCACACCCGATTGGGACGAGCCGGTGCCAGCCTTGTGGCTATTGGCCAGCCCACTAAAGATCTCATACAAAGGAGAATGCAAAACTTGCTAAGAACAATGGGCCCAAAAAATTTAAGTTATGTATGTGCAGGAATTAGATATGATGTTTATTATTTTTATATGAACATAAATAACATAATAAACATATTTTTTGCACTAGGACCAATTTTGTCGACGCCGTAATAAAAGTTGAAGGTGTGTTTATTGGATCTACATTGTAGGCTATGTCCTAAATCTGCACAACATTTTTTTTTTGGGCCCAGACTTTTGCATTGTCCTTTCTCGATTTGTTTTTTCGATAGATGTGCTAATCCTTGTATTGCAAAACTGCAGATTATACAACTGGACGACAAACCCCTCTCCCCTCATGTTATTCCGTCGTTGCTCGGTAATAGGTATCTCATTAAAACTGGTCTAGGGCGAACACGCGAGCTACTCGTAGTTCGACAACACCGGACATTGAAAGTTAGGCTTACACCGGTTTCCTGTGCAACATATGAAACAGGACAATGTTTGTGGTATAGAAATAGTTTTATAACAATGACTGCACTTGTGCTCTGAAATGGTTTATAGATCGCACTTTAAAGCGACGCCAGTTGTCTTGGGTTCAGATACGAACAAGAACACATAATCGTTAAACGTTATGATGGAGAAGTTAAAGACTTCTAATAGAAACTTTGAAAACTTCGTTCCACTGTACGGTTTGATCCTGGTAAACTTAATTTCAGTAAGAAACGAAGATCTAGTTGTGTTCTTGGACCTTGTTGCTTAATAGTTACCAATTGTAACTGAAATGACCAAACTTGAATATAATATGCACACTCAGACCAAGAAAAAAAAATATAAACTCGGATAAAGAAAAGAAATGAGAACAACCCATCCAAAAAGCTATTTAGTAGTGCAGACGAGCAGGGTGACTCTGATGATAAGTGATCACAACATTTACTGTCCTTTAAGGATAGAATACGCCTTTAGAAAGGCCTTGCCAAGGGCAAGAAGGGTATCAGAGTGTTCTCCAGGTGCACTTGGACTTAGTTGCGTTTAGAGTGAATTCCCCTAATATAAAAGAAATCTGTTGCCTTGGACAGCAAACGGAAAATCGCCCTCCCCAGAGTCCGTAGCCTCTCTAACACGATTCATGTTGGTCCTAGGGTAAACTTTGTTTTAAGGCTGTCACCGGCCCGTCCCAATCGGGTAGAAAGAGGAAACCGGGTGATTTTAGTGAATACTGGTATAAACGCCTTTAGGCTGGTTTTAGAGTCACGCTGATAAGCATGCGAATAGCGCGCGTATCAGCAAATATCGCTGCTCTTGTAAGACAGCGACGATTTGAACTGCAAAGAAAACCGGCAGTGTATAACGCTACGCGCGTTACTCTGAAACCAGCCTTAGTTCCGAGCCCCACACACACGGCCGCAGGCGTCGCCAGCTCCGCTAAAAAAATGGTTCATTCCCGTTCGTCCCACCAAGTTTGTCCCACCAGTGGTAACCTTTGTTTAATTTCGTTATAAATCAATATATAGCTGTCATTGAATCCTCCTGCAATAAACAAACAAGACCACAATGTGACCTTGAGATCCGTCACTCGTTAGCTTTGTAAGTGAAAATAAAACTATTTAGTTATGACCTTTGCTTGTGTGGTTTAATTTAATAAATATATTCAATTTTATGTGATGATGACCGATGATTGAAACATTAAATTATTTTCGACCACAGTCATTACTTCTAATCGAGTCTTGGTTTGCTTGTGGTTTATGCTCATTAATGCGAGTACAGTCGCGTAGAGCTAAATTAATGATAACACATTAATTACATACGAGGCCATGATCTTGGGGTCCTAAGTTCAATTTCCGAATTGGGCAAAATGAGGAGGGGTGATAATAGGCATTTTTTCGCACATTATACTCTCAGACAAAATCCCTCGTACTTAGTTTATTTTTAAATGGATTTTTATACTTAAAGGTTTGTATATTTTCTTTATTTTAAGACATTTTCATAACAAATAAATAAATAAGTCAAAGAAATTAACAGTGTATGTTTATGTCGTTTTTTCAACATTAGACTTTGATCCTATTAGAGCACAAAAGTCTGATGATTATTAAGGATAAAATTTAAAATATTATGTTTAACTCGCGAAAGAAACCCTTGAAACTTCAAATGATTTAAAGTTACTTATAACGCCGTAGACTTAACCTCTATGTATCGTAAATTACCTTGCAATCTGTAACATCCATTCACAAATGCAGTATAGTACAGACTTCTATGTAATTTATAGGCATCGTTGGACGATTTTCTGTACCTCCAGTGTTACAAATCTAGAGCATTAGTGTTTCGAAAGCTCTGCATAAAGGTGACCACGAATTAGTTTATAGCCGCGTGGCTTGTTGTTGTTGTTGGCTTTCCATTTGGCATGAATTGTTTATGGTATTTCTTACAAGAATAAGTATCCTGAGACAATCTCCACACAGCACTATCTCAAACTACGCATAGCTTGCACAATGTGTGCCAGTAAAGCAAAAGTATCAGCCTATTGATGTCCCACTGCAGTGCAAAGGCTTCCATCCTTGAAATCAAGTTATCGCTACAATGATGGGTACTGGCTTAATCACCACGCTTGCCAAATGCGGATTGGTGATCACAAACCCGAGCTGTGTCCGAAAAAACCGACACAAAGTTAGCTCGACCCGGCAATTGAACCCAGGACCCCGAGATCTCGACCCGGTACTTAAACACTAGACGAAATACTTTTTTTTCTGTAAAACCATATAAGTAGTTCATAGGAACACCTACATTAGTTCAAACAAACCTAAGTGGAACAGTACCTAGGGTCTAAACGTGGTCGTGGATTCGATTTTACCCTTCCATTTGGTAAACGGTAGGACTTTTTCAGAGTCCGACTGGTTAACTACCATAGGTGGAATCTGTCATCATAATAGCTATAATTACTGTGTTTTGAAAATATTGATGTGGAGAGCAGAAGTATTTTTTTATACTAGATCAGTTGGCAGAGAGGCACGCAGCCCACCTGATGGTAAGCGGTCACTGCGGCCTATTCCACTGAGGGACACTTCATCAGGAAGCGTCCCTCAATGTGCTGCCACACTGAAGGCTCCTCCGATCTTCGAGCCTTAAATTTTCAAGTGTACTGGCTCCCACATTAATATTGCCGGACACAGCCAAAGCTGTTATGGCGGCAGATTTCACCTGTGGGGGTGGTAGCTAGCCAGTCGGACTCTGAAAAAGTCCTACCACTAACCAAACCCAAGGCGATAATTGAACCCACTACCTCCGGGTTTTATACCCGAGCGGCTTTTGCCACTGTTCCACGGAGGCGGTCAACACAAAAAGCTAAGTAAGTACACTTGAAATCGAAGGCTCGAGGATCAGAGGAGCGTACAATATGCAGCACATTGAACGAGTATCTCTTAATGAAATAGACGCCAGTGATCGCTTCCCATCAGGTGGTCTACATGCCTGACTACCAAATAAAGAGACAAATAGTAAATCAAATTGAATTGTCAAAAATTACGATGTTACAGCAATCAAATGTGCAGTCAAATAAAATAAACGCCTAAAAATATTAAATACTCTATACTTTATTAAATAATAAATAATCATTGAAAGGCTGATATGCCCTTGGTTAGTTCTGTCAGTTTACATACAATTTATCGGTCAACTACTCAGAGGATCATAACATATATTTAGACCTAATTAATCAATTAGTAGATGGGTCGATTCATCATGATGTTGACGTTGGGTCAAAGGGCAAGAACTTTGAAATAAAAGTCACGTCATGTCGTTGTCACTATTTATTGTAGTAAAGATATCATTATGTTTACTTGTTGTGAAAATTATTTAAAGTTTGATAAATGGCTTTTAAATTGTATTTGTAAAACAACATCTCTATAGTAATATAACAAAACATGTAAAGTAATAGAAGGTCCATAGTTTTACCCTGAAAAACTTAAGTTCTGTATTTAAGTAACCGTAATAATTAGAAATAATGAATTAGAGTAATTACCCTTGAACGTTGTGCAGTAATTACTTACCGATTTATTTAATTCAAATCTATAACAAAAGACGATTGCAGTACCACAAAGACCTATTTTGTAGGCACCATAATGTTATGGTCGATACGAAACTAATATACCCATAGAGCTATAGAGCGCTCCGTGAGAACATATTTGCGCGGATTTCCGTCGGTCCGTCTGTATATCATTATGTCAATCGATATACAACTTTAAATTAATTACCAGCTTCATTAAGTGTTGCGTTAGCTTGTGTTCTTGCGATGCTTCTTAAGACATCAAAGGGCAATGTAATCAATACTTAAATTATAATAATTCGTAAAGTATCTCTGTCTTATTCGGGTTAAGGCTTAGTTCCCAAAGGATAACAGAATTAAAAGTATTTTTTGGTTTGTTCCTAGCCCCACACACGGCCACAGGTCTTGCTAGCCTTCAGTTAAGAAACTCAAACGTATGTATATATGTATCTCCGAAAAAAAAAGTGCTCACGCTTCTTTATTTGGGATAATTTCAAATTAATATAATTTATGTTGTTGATCGATATGTATTTACTCTCAGAGCTCGGTCCGAGTGCGACCGCGTGTTAATTGCATCCGAAGCCATGCTCCAGTTGTGCTCTTGCGCAACAATTCCGCGGCTCTTCCTGGTCCGAGATGCCCTTAGCTAATACTCCTGCGCAGATGCGAATACTATTGTGGTTTGAAATGATTTAGTATCGACATATAATAGTTTAGTGGTAATTTTTACCATGTCTTATGATTATGATAGAGTACTGAAATTGGATATGCACAGTTATTTGGAAATATTATTATAATATATGGGGAATGTAAAAGAACTTTAGTAAAATAACAAAAAAGAAAAAGCTGAACAAACTTTAAGATATAAATGAAAAACTTGAGTAAATGGAAAGTACAGGCTAATTTTCGTAAATCGTTTTTTTTTTGTATCCTAAGAAAAAACCACCTCACGAAACAACCTGTAATCTAACACTGCATATGCCTGTGTGTTTCGACTCCTAATGGCTCCAATATATAAGTATAGAATAGTCGGTTTAATTGTAAATTGTAAACATTTGACTTAAATCTTATTTATTTTAATGTGTATCCTAAAATTGTATGTGGATTCCTCTGATCCTCAAGCCTTTTATTTTAAAGTGTCAAGGTTAACGGTAAAATTTGTGGTCTGAAATATTTCCACAAAATGTACTTAATGCATTTAAAAAGTCATAAAAATTAATTGGTGTCTAAAAGTGCCTGTAAGTTTAGTAGGTGCAAAATAAAAGAATTAACACTCAACAAAAGATATCAACGCGCGCCTTTCAGTGAATGAGTGTTTTTACTTTATTTAAAAAAAATATATTTACTTATGTTTTTTATAGTATGAGCTAAGGCGTCCTGGGTTCAATTCCCGGGTCGAGCTAACTTTGTGTCGGTTTCTTCGGACACAGCTTGGGTTTGTGATACCAATCCGTATTAGGCAAGCGTGATGATTAAGCCAATGGGTATTATCTTAAATAGGTTATCTTTATAACGATAACTTGATTTCAAGGATGGAGGCCTTTGCCCTGCAGTGGGACATTAAATAGGCTGGTAGGTACTTTACTTTTTTTAGTATGAGCTTATTATAATGTTCCTTGAATGACTACGCTTGTATTTTATTTAATGTTTTGTTATACTGCAAATAGTGTTTAAAACTATACCTACATTACCTACATAAACATGTCAAGCACAAATCTGTTAAAAATACCTATTTCAATAATATTTTATTTATGTGATACACATTTTTGTATTTGGTGTCTCTGGAAGATTATTTAAATATTTGAATATATTTGAGGCTTACCCATAACACAAGTGCTCATGCAACTAACTTTGGGGTCAAATCAATGTGTGATGATGTCCTCACTGTTGGCGATAAGTCCGCCTGTATTGTACAGCTTTATTATGTAACATGTTTTCCTATGTTTTGTGCAATAAAGAGTATCTATCTATCTATCTATCTATCTTTTTATATTTTTGGTTAACTTTAATTTTTCATGTTCATATTAATATACAAAATATTAATAATTGCCAAAAATTGTTAAATAAAATAAAGTTACAATAGAAAGATGCACAATTATTTGTTTTTTTCGCACTTGTCATGTTTAATGACCTATTGTTGTATTTGTTACCTTTGAATCCACAGATATTTCTACATTATGTACATACAGCTAATTTATTAAGATGTTAAATCCGAGATCTAAAATATCAAGGACACGTTAAATTCTGTAAACATTATGTTAACGATGTTATTATAATTATGTCTTTTTAATTGAGGTTTTTAATCTTTCCTACTTAACCTTTAACATGGAAGACCTTTATAGGCTGATGAGTTAATAAGTAATGTGCTAGTTCATTTAAATAAAATGTTATTATATCGTTATAATTCTTTTTACTATGCGTCTTCAGGGTTAATTATCTATACAAAATTATAATCTTCTTGACGCAGAAATGTGATACATACTCATTAAGACAGTTATCTCTTTTTTATTTCGAGCAGAGGTTCCCAGTAGGTACAGCACCATGATCTAAGATTGCAGGTCCAGTTATTACATTAGATCGACTACCATCTGACCTCTGTAACCCTTAACACGTTCACTGCGTTATGAGGTCGAAACGCCCCATGCGTGACTTCTTGCTGGTGCGGCTGTCAAAAACACGTTCTTTCACTCTGTGCGGGGGACGACTACGATAATATTCCTAGTAGTATGACAGAGACAAATAAACAAAATCAATTCTATTACGAAATCTAATCACATGGTGTAGTTGATAAGACATGAGGTCGAATAGGTCTCATACGCACTGAATAAAAAATAATCAATTACAGTGCGGAGTGAGGTCAAATCTGCCTCATAAATTTTAGGACTCATAGCCGCACAGGGTGAAGTGCTGCTAGTTTAGTGTTGTGATAAGTGTCGATATGGGAGCACAGGGAGTCACAGTTTGTTTTTTTTTAATCCAACTGTTTTTTTTGTAAAGATTACGTTCCAATCTATTTGCTAATATTCACTTAAAATAATTAATTTAACTTTTATTTAGTAAATAGATTTACATAGCATCACAGCTGTAAGCTCTTTGGCTTTCCAAAGCGATAGTAAACTTAAAAATAATAATAAAATGTCTTAAATGTTGCACTTTGTGTGTTCTTTACCCTAGGATTGAGTTGTTTCAAATGCATATTGATTGCGGCGATTGCTAAATAGTAGTCAGGGTGCAAAAAATACTAAAAAAATTGACACTCGTTGTGGCCGCCTCCGCGGTTTCAACCGCGCGTAATTTCTTTTTTCAAATGTCCCTTCTCTTCCCCCCTCACTTCTGGGATTAAAAGTACCCTATGTCGCCCGAGAATAGTTTAGCATTCCAACAATGAAAGAATTTTTCAAATCGGTTCAGTAGTTTCGATGACCAATTAATTATTCTGTTTCGACTATTAAAATACTATTTATAAAAAATTTTGTATCTCATCATCTTTCTTTTTAAAATATAACATGCAACCTTTTTTGGATCATTAAAAACGCTAGCAGAATAATTAATTTCCATTTTGACAGTATGTAAATAAAAGAAAATAATTGTTTCTTTTTCCTTTATAGGCGTTTAGATTTTTTTCTGAAGAATCTAGCCACTATCAAATGAAAAATTTGCATGATAACCTGCTTGGTTTTTCTATGCAACTGGCACATAAACGTAATATTATAACTAACTAGACTGTGCTCTCGTGGCCTTACTCGTGGCTAAAAAACGAGCCGAGCGAAACAGTCAGACAGAGCAGCTTGTCCCTTTCCAATAGGGTGACAATAGGTTTCGGTTAAGTGAGACAAATTCGAACATGCAATCTGCGGATCTGCCTAATAATAGTATTTTTAATTCATGTTAAAATATTTCAACAGTCGGTTGTGTCGGCAGCAAAACTTCATATTCAACCGTTGATATAAGTTTATAGAGAGCTGTGTTGTTTAAGAAGATGTTATAAAATGATGAAGACAGTGCAAAAAATGTGATAGAAAGGCTCCTGGTCTTATTCATCACATAATGCTTTACGGGGTAACTACCTTAAGAAATAAAAAAAAGACAATTTATAACATATACGCTTTTTCAAATTTAAGAATACCTACATTGAACGAAAAATAAGTAAATATACAATTGTACATTAATACATTGTAAAAATAACATTAAAATACAAGCGTTAAATTAAGTTTTTGGTCAGGCAAAATGGTTGCCCAAAAACATTTCTTATAATGACAATATGAAAGAACGAGAATCGAGACCGTAGTATTCATGGTCACTCTAACTATGAATGAACTGTCATTGCGTGCTGGCAATGTGAAAGAACGAGACAAGCTACTCCCGTCTTGATATCTTTCTCGTCTCGGATTTGCCTCGCGTCAGGCGCAAGCAAATATAAACTTTAATGCGTTGGGATAGTGTTCATTTTCAAAAATGATATATCAATTTTTTTAAGATAATCACGCCGGTTACATAGACAATATTATTATTTCCATGAACTGGCATCAGAGTTACGATTAATTTGACAGCAATAAAAAGCAAATCTTTTTTTTAAAGGAATATTAAAAAGTTTTTAAAACACATTGACCTTCTTTATTTTAAAGAAGCACTGGCAAGTAACAACAATGCTTCTGAAATTTGACAGCAATAAAAAGTAAATTAAATTCTTTTTTTTTTCTTTAAATGGATTTTCTGAATAATTTAGCCAGCATTAAATTTTTAAAAATTTATATTAACCTTCTTGGTTATTAATTTTATGTAACCTTCGTGGTTATTTTGTTATTTTAAAGTAGCACTGGCAATAGTGCCACAAAAGTTTGACAGTAATAAAAAGTAAATTTACCTAAAGTTTGTTTTTTCTTTTACTTAAGTACATAGCGTTTCGAATTTTTCTGAAGGTTTTCCTAGCGTTTTCTGTGACACTGCCGGCTAGGTATTATTTGAAAAGGTCGTTGCTATTACGTTTCTTCATTCATCTTTACTATCTATTTACGCAGTCTATTTATAGTTATCAAGTAATTTCTTTTTTCAATATCCCCTCTTCCCCACACATTTCTTGGATAAAAAGTACCCTATGTTCACCGGGGATAGTGTAGCTTTCGAACAGTGAAAGAATTATTCAAATCAGTTCAGTATTTTCGGAGCCCATTCAATACAAACAAACAAACAAACAAACAAATCTTTCCTCTTTATAATATTAGTATAGAAAATATTTTTTGTCTAGTAAAGCTTCTGAACATGATCTTATAATGTATTTTATTAGTACGGTCAACGGCACATCACGGTAAACACATGCAGTTCGATAATAGCACTTATGCCCCCGACATAAGAGTGGTGGTACAAAGTCCAAAGTGTTACGTCGGACGTGCTTTTGACTGTACCTAAAATATTTTGTTAAAGGTATATTAAAGTAACACGGTATATTGTCAATATGTTTTATTTCTTATACTTCAACGTTTTAGTTTTAGTAATGTTGTAACTTCGTTTACCACCTACTATCTCTTGGTCTACGTACCCCTCGGACAGATATCTTAATCTCTCAAAATCCCACAGTCAATTTACGATCTAATCAAACATAGATTCCTACTTCATTTGAGACGTTTGGTCCGACTAGGGTAAGTTATACCTAATGCTGCATAATGTATTAAAAGATAACTTATTTATTTCTTTTTTCAATTTATCTTTATAAATCCATGATGCCAAAATTCTTTCAGGAGAAGTGTTAAAAATAATAAGAACCATATCCACGATATCAATTGGTATAGCATAATACTTACGTATAAAAATAAGGCTTAAAGAAGGAATCGGTTATTTCATTCTACCTTATTTAATTTTCGAAAGCCAACAGCAACTTACCTAAAACAAAAATAAAAATCAATTATTAAAACTCGTAAAAAATATAGCAAACTTACGACTCAACGTTTATAGCATAAATACGAGTATGATATGGTACGAAGCAAGTTCAACATATTCCTGGCAAAAGTTAATGACCTCAATAAAACAAATGATATCATTAAAGTTTTATTACATGGCCGTTGCCACATAAAAGTCGTTGGCACCGATCGTTGCTGAAGTAAAAGATCGACATAGACTGAGAAAATAGCAGACTGAACACTTGTTACCGATAAAACGAACACCAATCAAAGTTACAAGTTTTAATTACTTCAGATGTTATATTTATCCTTTGGTCACAGAATATATAACTTTGGTTCTGAAAAATGGTAAATGAAAAAGGTTGAAGCAAAACTGAAAATGAAACTAAACAAAATACAGTTTTGTTACTTGGTTAAAAAATTATACCCAAACATGAAGAGAATTCGACATCGGTCTGGGGAAGTAAAAGTTATTTGTTATCAAATTGATAGTGCCATTTAGAGTACAAATTTTCTGTCGTATAGCGCGGCCGCCCCACCGCGGTATCACCCGCGCGTAATTTCTTTTTTTCAAAAATGTTCCCCTTGCCCCAAATTTCTGGGATAGAAAGTACCTACCCTGTGTAGCCCGGGGATATTGTAGCTTTCCAACAGTGAAAGAATTTTTTAAATCGTTTTAGTAGTTTCGGATACTATTCTTCTACACACAAACAAACAATCAAATCTTTTCTCTTTATAATATAAGTATAGATTATCAAATACTTGTGCACAAACATAAGTGACACTTCTGTATCTCCAAAATCTATGATGATAAAACGAATACGTATTAATATTTACACTTATACGATGATAGCGAATAAAAAAAAATAGTCTGATAGTACCTAAACAAATACTAGTGTGCGTATTGTATTTCAAAATGTGTTGTTTTTTTATATTATCAGATGAGAATGCTCTCTAAATTTATTCAATCAGCCGACAGTAATAAATTATAGTTTTTAGACATTAATGTGAAATTATTCAAAATATGTAGGTACTAGTACTATTTCTATCATTTAGTTGAAAATCAACTCTAGGAATTTTTGGACGAGGTTTTGTAACTGACTCCACGAAACTTGTATTGTCTAATTCATATTTATATGTGATAGAAATTTTATTTTATCTACATCCATACCATAATATGTCTATTTTATAGTCAGGAGCGATGAGCAAACGCCCTACATTTAGATATAAGTATCTGTGGCTGCATCGTAATGTTTACATTTTAGTATCGGTAACCAATACTTTAATTACGTTCAAATTTCGAACGTCTTCTTAAAAAGTAAAAATTAATGGATTTGAAGCTAACATAATATGTAAGCAAAACATCTTGATGTATTTTCAAAGGTACCAGGAGAGCATAACCGCAGCGTAACTTTTCATTAAATCAAAGAGTTTGAAAGACGCGAGCTGGCCTAGCTTCTTGTTCTTCTCTGCTCTTCTCGTACTACGGATTATATTCCTACGGATAATAGTTATGTATGTGACTGTACATAATTAGGCATTAAAATACTCATGTGATCCTTTTATGAAACTCACTTCGTTCGTTTCATAAAACCACATTCGTATTTTAATGACCCTCATTATGCAACAGTCACATAAATAACTATTTATGTGCTATAAGATTTTAAAGGATGGGCTAATATATTAATAAAACAAATCAGAATAGTGCAGTCATGCACACATGGACCCCGGTACCCGGGGATGGGCTGGTCAATAGCCACAAGGCTGGCACCGGCTCGTCCCAATCGGATGTGAATGGGAAACCGGGGGAGTTTAGTGGAATGGACGCTTTGGTCTCCAGTCCCACACACGGCCGCAGCAGGTCTAGCTAGCCTGCGGTTATGTTGCATAAACGCATTCGCCTTCAAAAGGAAAAAAGTCATGCACACATACATTCGGACGATTAATTTGTACTACGATTGATTTGTATTGACTCCAGTTATTTATCATGGCATCCTAAAAATCATAATATATCCGATATATTATTAGATACACCGTCACTTATTACATTTGATCCCAAGAAACTTGAGCAAAACGATATCAAGATCAATGAAGCACCACATATATATATTTTTTTATATAGAGGCAGTCAGGATGACCTCACTCCACCTGATGGTAAGCGGAAGTGAGGTCCAAATATAAGGTTGACTGGCTCAATAGATCATAGTACCCATTGAGCCAGTCTTCCTCACCCTGAAGGCCTGCATAGATGCCGCTTCACGCCCCGCCTGAAAAGCCCAGGATTATAGGAGGAAGGAAGAAGGAGGAAGGATATTAGTGGTAAAATATAGTTAATTCCCGATAGAAGACATTTACCGTCTTCAAGAATTTGCCGTCAAATTGTTTATTACTTGCCGTAAGTTATTAGCAGTAAAACCGAGAGTAGTTTATAAAATAGTTTGAACACTTATAACACATTAATTTTTTATTATCTGTTCCAAAAAATACGAACTAATTAAAAATGAATTGAAACCATAAAAATATAATAGACAGACATAAGCCATAACGTTACTGTGAAAATCACGATCTCTACTTAATAGGTAAATTAAAAAAATCTAAACGACCAAATCCTAATAGACTCACTTTGATATTAAGTGTAACGTGTTGAATAACACATGATATTTCATAAAAGCATGTAATAGTCGCACAGTTTCAAACGATGATTCGCCCCATAAAAACGCTAACGTTTAGTAACGTCTACCGAAATACGACATAAACAGAACTGTGTTGCATTGCGGCGCGTACGCAGTTACACGAACATCTAGTTCACGTTAGTGTAGGGTTGGCGAATTCTTTGTTCTGTTAATTTAAATACTCTACTGTACGGAACAGAACGGGACTGTACGGAAGAGCTGTAGAGTCCACTGGTTTCAAGTGTAGACATACGCGAGGACGATAGTTCAAATTTCGGCGGGCGTATTTACCAATGTAAACCGGTCAACGTGGTCCGTTTCGTTCACAGAAGACCGATGTATGAGTAGTAACTAACTCTCACTTACCAAGCGAAGAACAATAGCAAATCTCTTCCCCTTTCTTCTTCTTATCCCCATAACCCTCTCGTTATTTTCATCTAGAACTCTACTCTAGAACTCTCTGCCGGCTCATGTATTTACCCCTTCCTATGAGAATGACATGAGTCCCTTTAAACGAAGCGTGAAGAGCCAGTACTGCAATGCCAACGGATAGAACGCCACGGTGTTGCGTCCGTTGTCATGGTAATTTGGATTCCCCTTTTGCTTACCATCAGGCTAAGTGGAGCCAATGCACTGAGCTACTATAAAAAAAATCTAGTCAAATTTAGTCACAGCTTTCCATAGGCGGTAGAACTTACTTACCATCCAACATTACTTTATCTCGTTGCCTTACATTATTATGAAAAAAAAAATGCCAACCCTGCCTTGAGAGCCGAGATGCATGCAAACCATTACGTAATGAAAAAATTGTAACGCACTCCTTCGAGATGTAGTCGCAGATTATCGTAGTAAGTTGCTTCATTCATTCGCATATTTCTGACCAAATCATAAAGATCTCTTAGAAATACTTGTATGACCACTCGTGCATGGCATTTTGTAAGGTATTTATCTGGTCTGCCTAATAGTTTTAGGTCGTGACGATATATTTTGGTAACAAAATCAAAGAATATTTTGACAGGTATGTGTAATTGATTAATCAAATATGATATTTTCTGAGAAATACAAATCACCTTTACATTTTCCTTAAATTCGTAGACATTTTGACTTAAGTAAATGCGGATTTTGAAGTCCTATTTTAAAATAAGAGTTTAGTTTTTTTTATATAAACTAATAGTGCATTTTGCAGTTGGTGAGTGGCAATGGTGGCACGCGCAAATTAAAATAAATATTATGTTGAATCTACATAAGTTATTAGTGATGTTTATAGTGAACATGTACTAAAATACAATTAAACAAAGTATGTATAAAGAATTTTTATAAATACGTTCAAGGCATTCACGACATTCATAAAATATAGTTTATCAAAACAATAAGTTATAAAGCAATTAACACCAGCTAATTTAATTGGACTATTTAGAGCGTGTGCATACAACATGCAATTCAATGCATACATCTCCAGTGGAGCGTGACAGGACCGCCACAGAGTTGCTTCTTTACATAATATTCTCAAGGATTTAACTTAAGTGCCCAAATTGCCCAAATGTAGGTATACATTTATGTATTTATGTGTATGTTTCTCTCACACACAGAAGTATGTAAACATTTCATTACAAACTTTTCTGTATTACCGAAATAAGGAACTGATTCCATTCACAAACGGATTTCTCATTAATAAAGTCTACTGATCCAATGGGTGTTTAAAATAATAAATTAATTACTTAATAGATAAAACGGTCAATCTTGGGTACTTTAAAATTAAAGACAAGAATAGGTAACCGTTTTTCCGCAACTCCTGTGTAATTTTATAGCTCAAATTTTATTTGTGTTTATTGATTTTGTCCAACATCATTAACATTGTTTACACTGAATCGGAGGTAATAAAATACATTTTCTTAGATCCAAGCTAAGTGTTGAACATCATAATTTAGTTCCTGGTACTAAAAAAGTAAAAACTATACCATAACAAAAGCTTGCGATTAATCGCAAATTCTAATCGACGCTATATGGCGAACCTCATACTTCACGTAAACACGCACGCAGTAAAAAAAACTATTTTAGTTTCCGTCGTTTAATTATTTAAAAGCTGTTAAAATTTAAACAACTCTGCGCGGTTTACAATGACATCCAATTCGCAAGGTCGCATCGAAATCAGAAAGTAGTTTTTTTTTACGATAAAGATAGAAAAATGCAGTATGAAGTAAATGATTTAGGTCGGCTTTTGCTTTATGTTACGAGGTCTGATAAATGACATTCTTGTTGCATTTTTGTTGAATTGAGATGTTAAAAGTTGTGTAAGACCGCATTCGGATATTGTATATTTTTTTTATTTTAAGATGCGACTTGGAACTTTGCTGGAATCGAACCCATCATAACCTCCGGGGTTTATGAGCCGAGCTTAACCACAGTTTCACTGAGTTGGTCAGAATAGTGCCCCAGCATTAGATAATAATCGATTTCTAACTCTAGCTTACATAAGTATACCACAAACATGATTCTTTTGATAACTTTTGACATGTGACAACATGTCTAGGTCCCAATTTTAGACTGACGGTTTGCTATATTAATATCCATGTTGTAATGCTACAATAAAAATACTACGCAACACGAGAGTGTTTGCGCTAAAAGTCAATTTGGTAATCAATCATTTCTTTCAGAGTTTGCATTTAAGGTCTAACTTAAAACCTGATATTTTGGTTAAAAGATTGACAGCTGGATTACTTAATGCTGAAATGATTATGGATTGAAGATTAAATAACTAACGGTCAATTATAAACAAATAAGCTCTAATATAAAGGTCGAAAATGGCGAAAAGGTTAAGCCATTTTTAAAGTACTGACGGGTGTTACCTAGATCTTAAGTGTTGCGACATTTGGACAATTTTGGACTGACCTGAAAGTTAGGCTACATAAAATCAGAAGATATAAAATATTTCACCTAACACTGATTCAAAAGTGCGTCAAAGTACCACTCTACTTGGCAGACCCTAATGTACACTCTACTTGGCAGACCCTAATGTACACTGGGCCATACATCAAGCTATACAAATGTGTCAAAACTCTCCAATCGAAATAGAACTTTATGCTATAGATATTACGCTAAAGATTGGTCGTAATAACTTAACAGATTTGTAAAGTTCGATGTATCGCCCACTGTACGTTTCGTTTCCAACTTGATGACAGATGCTACGACATATAAATATCATGAAACCCTCAATTATTATTCAAAACGTCGATTTCAATTTCACTTTTTGTAGTAAATTAAGCCATAACAAACTCTGACATAACTTTATGAAAAATCAATACTCATTGCACCTGACATTAATGTTTGGTAATGCTAGCGTCGTCCAATCACCATGCGTAATTTCATAATGACAAATCTGTTTCTAATTCGTTACCCTAAGGTTAAACTGCCCACGGTGACGTTTGACCTCTGCGCCGGCGCATCTCCATGGAAATGATAGATCGATCCACGCTTAAGTAATATTGATAAGATCACAAGAGTATTTTGTAAGTTCTTATGCCTTAAATGGTTAACGAACACCTTTTGTTATTTTTTGTTGAGCAATTGATGATAGGTAAGTCCGGTCAGTTAATCTCGTGCGATGAGAGTTCCGTTGGATAAATTTAAAACATTTATCTGTCTTAACGCCTCCCTAGAAGTTGAAGTACCTGTTCCATGATGTCATTATTTCCACCTAGCCGAGTTTTGGCTACGGCGGCGGCTAATCGGTAAGATTAAACGACTATGAAAGATATATTATAGTACACAAGGGAGTGCGCAAGCGCGGGTGGCGTGCAACTGCAATCCCTGTACCCTCAGTCTCATAACACGGTAAAACAGCAGTCTGATTCGACCGAACAGTTTTTGAAACGTATAATTTTTTTTCCACTTTTTTATTTAAAAGTTTCAATGCACGAAAGCACAGAACATCTAACGAAACGAAAGTGTACTACTCGACAGTTTATGACGTTAATTTCGTCATTACCTTTCCGTTTACATACACATTATTAGGTGTTTTTCCCGCAAGTATTATGCTCACCCATCTAGAAACAAGTAGCTCTACTTTGAATAACATCTGTGTACACTTTCGTGCAAAGGTATAAGACAACGATTACATTTCCTTACACCACAGCAAATACAAATACTCAAAAGAATTATAATGGATCTTTCATTTACAGAAGACCACAGTAAAGTAGCACTTTATAACTCTTTTGCTTTGTTTTTGACGGTAAGCCAATAAAATGCCTCTGGTGTTATTAAGCGTCCATTAGGCGACGGTAACCGCTTACCACTAGGCCGGCCCCGCAGCATGAGCCACCTTTTTGGTATAAAAAAAGGTTATCACATCAATATTTGTTTTGGGTGTATTTGAACTAAATGTATCGGGCCAGTCAATTAACTTACAACTTTTTTGATGAGTCGCGTATTATTTTTAATACAGTAACTCAATATCACTGCAACCAAGTGTAATCAATCTTAAATCATTATGATAATGCGTATCTCGCGTGTTCTTAAGGGTATTACGTTAATTAATTATGCTTGCAAGTTGCAGCTAAACCAGGGCGACACTAAACATGTAGGCCGGATTATTTATGCAACAGTTGGAGTAGGAGAAATGATCTAATGAGCATATCATAAATATTCATCGGTCTCATAAACCCATCTAGTACATTCAAAATCAATCATGACAACTGTATGGCCATTATTATATACACGCTTTTCGTGTATCTACGAGTGCAATCATCATCAGCCTGTAACAGTCCACTGCTGGACATAGGCCTCTCCATATGCTCGCCACGCTGATCGATCCTCGGCCACTCGCATCCAGCTTCTGCCAGCCATCTTGCGCAGATCATCGCTCCACCTGGCCTGAGGGCGTCCTACACTACGTTTACCGAGACGCGGTCTCCACTCTAGAACCCGTTTACCCCAACGGTTATCGGTTCTACGGCTGATATGGCCAGCCCACTGCCACTTCAGCTGGCTAATCCGGCGAGCTATGTCGGTGACTTTGGTTCTCTGCCGAATCACATCATTTCGGATGCGATCCCGCAGAGAGACGCCGAGCATAGCTCTTTCCATAGCCCGCTGAGCGACTTTAAACTTGTGGACTAGCCGTGCCGTAAGTGTCCACGTTTCGGCTCCGTATGTCATGACGGGTAGGACGCACTGATTGAACGAGAGTGCAATGCTCTATGTAAAATATGAAGTTCGATAAACAGCTGCCTGATTTCTTTTAAGAATTGATTAACCAATCAATCTCTTCCATGTTTTTGATTTCAAAATTGTTATAAAATTTTATTAAATAAAATTTATATCAGGATAACAAACATTTGGTATCCTTCTCTGATCATCGATCCTAGAACGAAGCTGAAGCTACCACAATATAGGTACTACTTAAAATTTCTATCAGGTAAAATTCCAGTCAGCGAAAAAATACCTATATAAATGTTTTTTTTTCTTTCAATGATTATACATAAAAAATAAGTGATGAGACGAACATGGAAATTAGCATTTGTTCATTAAAAAAATGTTTGTTGGTATGTATCTCATTTATAAAACATTCGTTAAGCATAATACGTCTCTTAAGTTACGCCTTCTTTCCACATACTTCCAAATATCCGCGATTACAATACGGATTGCGTCTGTATCAACTATATAAAACATACAAAACAATCACTTCTTGCCAGTTACACAATAATAAATGTTTCATTATTTCGTCGGTAATTATAATTTATTGCATTAAATATACGGTAGGTGGTCAGAAAGCCTGAAAGTAGGCTAACATTAAGTGTTATGTTTCTTAACAGTGCGTTTAACAGTCTGTTAGTGATCTTTGTTTCAAAATAGGATTTAGCCAAATGTAACAAGCAGTAAAGCATCAGATTTAATATCCCATTGCCGAGCAAAGGCCATCATCATTTACAATAATAGATACTGACTTAATATTTACGCTTTCCAAATACGGATCGGCAGTCACAAACCAAGCTATGTTCGGAAAATCCACCGAGGTGTTCAAAGGAACATGAATAAAATAAAAGAGAATAATTTTTACTAAAAATTGTGTCTTTTTTAGCGTCGATTTGGACTTTTCGATTAAACTGATTTTGGGATGGTACGGACAGCAGCAGATCAACCTACCCTAATCTGTCAAAAAATCTGAATTGAAAGAGAACTCTATGTGAAGTGAATAAAGCTGAAAATTGGTTGTAGAAATTTGACAGATTGGGGTAGTCTGATGTGCCGGCGACTGAACATTGAACATTGGTCGACGGAGAGGGGGAAAGTTCGCGCATGTGCACTTGCGCGTGACCAATAGCGCGCGCGAACCTCCCGAACGCCCGCGCGCGCTATTGGTCAGAGTTATGCTTCTGACTGACCAATAGCGCGCAATATATATAGGTAAATAATAAAATTCATGTTCTGCGCAATGCCCATCCGATATTTAAGAAGTTTGCCGGTACCTGTACAATCTACTTCCTCAGATAAATTAATGCCGATGTAAATCTAAATATTTATTGCCTGAAGAAATAAAAAATGCAACATCTATCTTTTTTTTGTGAATTCATTCATTCACTTTCATTTAACACAAAAATGATTGTAATAGTTGTCGATAGATCCTGAACTCTCACCGGTGACTACAAGGAATGAGTTACTGGTCAAAATGTGAGCCTATAATGAATGCAGTTAGCCAATTTGTAGCGTAATCACATTTTGTCATTAATCTTAAGACACGGCTTCACTCTTTTAAAAATAAACTCCGTAAATTAATCTAGCATTTTTAATTAAAATGACAGGTGGAAAGGATGCGTTACTTTCACTGAATTCCTGACTCGCAGGTTACTGCGACTGTAAATATACATTCATTGTTGGTATTATTAACGTAATACCAACATTCATTATATTAACAGTATAGGTATTCCCCTTAACACCTTCATGCTTTTGATTTTAATACTAATAATGGACTAATTACACCGTTAATGAGCCTCTTACTAAGTATTATGTGCAGTTTTCGAGTTTATTATTTAAATTAGTTTTTTTCATCTGTCAATTTAACGCGAATTACGTAAATATGTTTTCTAATTTCGCACATTTGACGACTCATATTTTCAATTAGTATGTTACGCACCATAAAGTTACAAATGAAAGTTTTTTTATTATTTCGCCAATTATTCTATATTAATAAGCTTGTGACTTTTTATTACCCCTTTTGTTGAAATTTTATTATTTTTTTCAAATTACCTAAATAGTGACTTCCGTATTACTACAAAATTATGCAATTTTAGACAACGTCTATTTTTTAATTGTGATTTCTTATGATTTATGAATAAATGTCGTAAGGTTTACTTTCCGGGCATTCACAATGTGTGATCCTGATTTTATTCTTCTAACCAGCCGTCAAATGTCATTACTCGTACAGTAACAATGAATGGATTATACTTAACGGACCACTCAATCCATCCACCTAGGTGGTCAGTTAGGAATTTTATTCCTAACAAACCACCTACTGTCCACGTGGGTGTTCAGTTAGGAATATTTGAATCGGGGAACATATGCTAGGGGAGGCTTACATGATAGGGCAAATTTTAGTAACAAATATATAAAAAATAACATAAAGCATTACTTACATCAACACTCCGAGTAAACATTTTTGTACTATCATTCAAAATTATAGTTATACTGCTACTATGACAGATGATCGATGGAACACTAAATAAGTCATAGTTTCTGGCAGGTCATTGGATAGGATAAGAGGACCTATTTTGCATGAACGTTGTCAATTAGTCACATGATAATGCGTAATAAAAAATATATTAGCATTAAAAGGACCACCGAATCGCACAATAAATTGCTTAAGAAAAAAATGTAGGCAAAATTAAATGACATCTTAGTGATCACCGCAGCCCATGGACACTTAAAAGCTTTAGGCTAATGCCGCGTAGCGTCGTTAGCCTCGAAGAAAAAATCTGCTCGCTTCTTAAAAGTTCCCAAGTGGTATTGGTTTCAACCAACCCGCACTAGGCCAGCGTGGTGGAGTATGGCCCGCACCCTGTGTCCCAGCAGTCAAGTGGGAACGTATATAGGCTGATGATAATGGTGATAATTGGTTTCAAAACTCTGCCACTGGACATTGGGTTCACTATGTAGCGTATCATATATTATCTCCAAAATTCCTTTTCCCCCAAATTAATTTCGATGTTATATTTTTAACACTTTAAGTGCGTTGGCACAAAAACCTGAACTTGCCGCGACTGCGTTACGAACAAATACTGGTCGTACGTACCTAAGCCAGAAGTGCGTTACGACCAGTATTTTGACGCACCACGACCTGACTTCCAGGGCCTACACAGACGTGGAAACTCATCGTACCAAAGATTTTCTTTTTCAAATCTTTAGGTCATATCCCTGTTTATACACAACTGCCGTAGCACAGGGTTCTGAAGGATATTTTGGAAAATATAAGCATTTTTCGAAATCATTGATTTACGACCATATATTAGTCGTTTAGCATAGAAGCGAAAAAATACTAGTGATGGGATCTAAACAGTTAAACAACAAATGATTTTTATCGATATTTTTTTTAAGTTACATATTTTTAACTAGAATATAATCAATTAAGGAAAAAAGTATAAAAATCGTTAGTTTACTTTCAATCATTATTAATATAATCTGAGGTAATTATTATTTATTTCTTTGTTTTTAGCGTTTATTTAACCAATTGCGATTTTATAATTTGGCACCTGTCAATTTTACTTTTATATTAACCACAGAGATCACACAATATAAGATTTAATGACAAGTTTTTTTCGCGATCATTTCGTTCTCACGAGCCTCCAAAAATCTATCGATACACGTGTCGATATTACAGGCAGAACTAGTGCGAACTGAGGCTCAGCGCGGGCGCAAGCGGGTGGTTGCGGGGCTGGGGGGGTGCGTCAAAATACTGGTCGTACCGCACCAGACGAAAACAATTTCCTTTCTATGCGTTACGACCATTATTTTGCCGTACATTTTTTTTGCAGAATATTGTTCTACTAGAAACAACAAAAATGGGAATACCACTATCTCTTTTATACACGTATGGGAACATAGAAAAATAGCCCCCGCACCAAGCGTAAAACAGGGACAGAGGGCTGCCGCGCTGGCGGAAAGGCGAATACGTCAAAATAGTGGTCGTAACGCACTGAATGTGTTAAACAGACTTTCTCGAGCGTGCAGACGATGGAAAGTACACATAGCGGATGTAAGCATGATCGGTCACTCAAACTTAACTTACGTCATGTTTGCACGAGGTATTTATTATCTTTCAGGCTATTAATGCGCGGAGTCAAGTTCATTGACACTGGTCTTGTAACCTGTTAGCATTGGCTGAATAATTTCCTAATCTGTTGTCTATGAATAGTAGATAAAATCAATAATTAATGTTGAAGAATCTTATCATTTGACTGGTTGAATGGAGAATTTGATAATGACCCTGTAGAACATTTGTGTTTGGTTTGTTTTTGTGTATCCACTTGTATTAACTTTTAAGTTTGTGTCTGTGTCTAGTAATGTACCTACCTATTATCTATTTCTTTCAAAGAATATGAAATTTTTAAATTAGAATATAAATATTTTTTGGCTAACCACGGTGAGTCTCCAACTAAACCCATACCTAATATAAGTTTATAGATTGGCTGGGCCAGTTTATTCTTACAAGGCAGGTATCAGCTCGTCCTATTCGGGTGTGAAGTGGAAACCAGGAGAGTTCAGTGGGTAGTGGGTTCATTCCTGAGTCTCAGACACAGCCGCAGGTCTCGCTAGCCTTCCTTTATGATGACTGAAAGCAATCTCCTCCTCAAAAAAATAATACATTGATTGGCGAATCAGAAAACTAAAATTCTGTAATTTTGTACCTATCTACCTTGGATTTATATAAAACTAGCGACCCACCCCGGCTTCGCACGGATGCAATGTTGTTTCTCTACTATATTATGCATGTATTATACATACGAGTATAAACCTTCCTCTTGAATCACTATATCTATTAAAAAAAACCGATTGGCTGGGCCAGTTTATCCGTTGCGTAGTTTTAAAGATCTAAGCATACATACTTTAAAGGGACAGACAGCGGGAAGCGACTTTGCATTATAATATGTAGTGATGTCTCTATCTCTCATTCTAGATAATTTTGCAAACTATAATAAAAAGGCGTAGATTAATTTAAAAGTGATTGCGATTATAAAATTACTAAAGTAACAATCTCGTTCGCTTCCAATTGGCTCTACTTTCCAATTAAACCAGTTTATCTTCTCATCGTCGCCTATGACTTATCTCAATGTACTTAGGCTACATTCATATCCAAATTAATACTCAATTGTCTGCATATTATGCAAATAAAAATATAAATTGATATTGAACACAAGAAATGCTAGTCTATTATTAATTGATCAATCATAGCATTGAACATTTAAAACATTCTTGTTACGTTTGTTACTGTTGTTTTGAGATGAAATGTTACAGATATAAAAAAATATCTTCATAGTAAAAGGTCAAAAGTTGAAGGATTATTTTTTGGAAGACCTTGGTGTATTTATACATATTATTTCATTAGCCTTCTTATCATCAGACGGGCAACTTTTCTGTATACGGGACCAATTAGACGATACAAGAACATCATCATTTCATTGTTTAAATTGCGTGCAATCTCACATGAAGGTCACGTAAGTAAACATTCTCAGAGACATATGAGACCAGAGGAATCTCGTGTCTAATCACTCTGAGAAATTGGTAAATAAAAGTCAATGTTAATAATTTTTACACAATTTAACGTTCATTTAATGGGCGCTATTAAATTTGACATTTGCTATTTTCTGAATGCCTAACAATATGTAAGCGAACAATGAGATCTAAGACTCCGCTTTTGGGCATAAAATTACAAATTTATTTTTATTTTTATTTGAATATTGAATAATTAAGTTCAAAAAATTTTTCATCTCGAAATTTTTAGGATTTCGGCCATAATGCAAGTAAATATAAAAAATAAAGCCACTGCTTATTGAAGATCACTTTTTCACTTTAGCTTTTTTATGTTATAAAGCCTTCCCGCCCACGGTTTCACCCGCGCGTAATTTCTTTTTTAAATATCCCCCCCTTCTCCTCACTCCCCACATTTCCTAAATCAAAGGTACCCTGTGTTCATGTTAAAACATAAGCAACAGCAAATTTTCCAAAAAAAAAAAACGATTCAAATTTTCCAAAGAAAAACAATTATTTTTAGTACCACCTAAACTGTGCAATAGTAATGCATTTAATATTTTCACCCACTCACATTCACGTCACGAAAACACGCAAATCCGGTGACGTCGCCGATTGTCTATTCCTTTGACGGGAGCCATAAAGTGCACGGGAGGTAATTTATAGCTATTTGCGCTGTAAAACGCACTTATTTCCCCTTTTATGTGTTAGTTCGGCATATTTGGAAGCAATGTGGATCATTTAAATGTCACTTTCCTGAAGGTTTTATAGGGTGAGGGTTCTACTTTGGAAGAATGACTTAATTTATGGACGGAGTGAGGGGTCTACTATGAAGATACGAACTTAGTTTATGGACCCCGATATAATCCTGCTGTACGCATTACCAATTCCAAGCATAATTTAATAAAGAGTTAATATGAGAATATTGTAAAAATTATAGAAAGCACTATATTTATTAGGGGTGTAACTCCCCCAATTAAACTTTAAGGGCACTAATATAGGTATATTATACCTACCTAGTCAATTAATTTCATCCTTTGTATAAAAAGAAACACTTATTTATTAGCTGCCAATAAACATTAAAAAAACTTTAAATTCATTTCCAATGTCCAAATAAGAACACTTCAAAATCAAAGGAGTTCAAGGACATTTTTGCATAATTGCAGTATGAACATAAAAGTCAAATTAATTCAGGTCAATCGGGCGAAGGAAACTGGTCCTATTCCGTAGGCCGTAGTCATAGTACAAAGAGTTGAAAGTATATTACGAGAACCAACTGCGAGCGTCGTTTGTGCAGGTGTGTGCGGCGCGTACGTCCCTCTGACACCTACATTTGTGTTCTGCGCAGGTTTGCGCACAATATTTAGACAAGCCGATTAAGTTTACGCGTACTATAAAATGTGCGTCATAGTATCTATGCGTCGCAGATGCACGCAGATTCAAACAATTAAGGCGGTTACCACACTGCACCGCGCTCCGCCGCGGTACGCGGGACGACAGATTTAATCATTGTATGCAAGTACCTCAGAAAACACGCACGGCACAACACACTGAAAACGCGCCCGCGTGCGGCGTGAATGATTAAATCTGTCGTCCCGCGTACCGCGGCGGAGCGCGGTGCAGTGTGGTAACCGCCTAACCTCGACCCGTTTCTCAGTGCGCCAGAAGTAGTCTGTGGTCGGGACTTGCAAGTCACATCTTTTCGGTGTTCCAAAAGTGACAACCCTACGACAGGCAAGTACCTTTATTAGGCAATTATATCGATTGGGCCGGAGATAGCCTACTGTATGTTTATGCTCTTTCTACTATGCCGTAGTAAAAAGCCGTGAAGGTCGCATGCACTTGCAGCCTTCGCCACGGTGCATCGGTCGTAAACGCAATGTCGTGACTGCGTTATGCTAGTGGATAGACAAAGCAGCCATTCACTTCAACAATTTTACAAGCATTCCAGGGCGCTGTGTTGGTGCAGTAGCGCTTACTTAACGGTTATGCTCGGGTTCGAACTCCGGTTTAGACAGAATATATAATTATAATATTTATTTGGGTTTTCGGATATGGAAATATTGTTTACAATACAGATTGAGGTTTGGATTGCAGGTACAAACAACCCCGTAACATCAAATCGCCGTTTTTAGCCAAACCTTAGATCATGATCCAGGCTTACTACAACGAGTTCAAAGCCATTATTATTTACATTACACTGCACTCATGTATTTTATGTACATAACCACATATTAAGATATGATTTGTTTCACAACGGTTATGTAATGTGACTTCTTTGCCATTAAGTAATTTACTTCATTACTGTAAAGAAGCAATGTAACTGGTTTGATCGCGAAAAAGCAGGAGTATTTGCTATTTCGAAATAAACACGCAATGCGAAATTATAAAATATCTATGTATATAATTCCGCCTCGATGGACTAGTGGTTTAAGTAACGGGCCAAGATCTCGGGGCCCTGGGTTCAATTCCCGGGTCGAGCTAACTCTGTGTCGATTTTATCGGACTCAGCTTGGGTTTGTGATCACCAACCCGCATTTGGCAAACGTGGTGATTAAGCCATTACCCATCATTGTAGTGATAAACTGATTTCAAGGATGGAGGCCTTTGCCCTGCAGTGGGACATTAATAATAGGCTGATAGGTACTTTAAATATAATTTCACATTGCTAGTAATTCGCAATGCATGGGCGATTTGATTTATTTATTTTTTAGGTGATTTTAGTTAGTAGACAAAGTCAAAGTCAAAAGTAAACTTGCTGGAGTACAGCCAAATGGTGACGGCAATTTTCTCATATAGGAGAAATAGCTAGACATTTGGTCTTTGAAAAAGTCCTATAGCCAACCAGACCCAAGGCTGCAGGACTATTACCACTACATAGGACTACACAGGACTAGAACTAGTAGGTATATTTTTTCAAACTAAAGTCATATAAAATAATTGGTTTTACTTCTCTTAGGCTATAAAGTCAATATTAAGTAAGGCTCCTAAGAACTTAGGTTTAACGTCATCAACACTAACAAGTAGAAAGTGCACCGCAAAGTTTTGCAAAACTCACGAAATTGAAATGAGGACGTCGCAACAAGACAATTTTATTAAAACCTCAAATCATGATTTAGCTAAATCGTTTTCATCACCTCGGTTTACCAGGCAGTTTTATTGCAAGCAAAATACAACATCCCCATTGTTGTTGGTTGCCGCAGATCGTAAAAGGCAACACGACAATTTGATGGCATTGGAAAATTCAGGAGTAGGGCTGTCGTGTCAATATTTATTGTTTTGTATTGTGTTTTATCAAAGTTAAGCAACTTTATATCCGGTCAGTACCATGATGGGTGGCCAATAATTACACTTGTTTTGCTCTGAACTTTCGAACACATTTATAGCGAACGGCCAGAATGCTATAGCAAGACTAACTATTTGTAGATAATTATTTAAATGCCAGTAGTCAAAATAAGAAAAAAGCTCTGACAGTTGTACACCTAATTAGTCACTAATTTATTAAATTATGACTATAGAATTATTATTGGTTATTTTTTTTTATCTTCCATTCCCAATTCAACGAGTTAGTCAGTTTTATAAAACACTGTAAATTTTTTCTCTCACCAGTCCCAAAAACTGGAGGGTACCATAGCGGGACTTTTTGGTAGGTATTTTGAGAGGGTGCCATACCGGTACAGTACCATAGCGGAACTGTACAAAATACAGGTAGGGTTATGCCCTTTAAGGCTTTTTTAAAGCCCTTTGAAAAGTCGTGAAGCCATACTTACATAATACGTGATTGTACTTAAATGTGAAAAACTTGATTTTTTATCTTGGAAAATAATTTTTGTAACAGACCCGGTTCCACCACATTAGCTTTGTAGGCACAGTCTATGATTTAATATACAGCAGGTATGATCCAATCAAAGGAATGTTTTGTGAATAAAATATTTAGTGTTATAACTTTTCACATAAGAAATGACCAAAGAACAAGACATTTTTATTACTTAATTATGCTATAAGATTGAATTTTTCTTAATAATTGTGTCCTATTTATATAAAATTGACAGAATAGACAGTATCTAGTAGACACTGTGTGAAACTGGCCCTTAGTCCCCGACAAACATCCATCAATCTTTACTAACATACATTAATAGATATTATAAAACGTTGGTTACAGCATTAAGAACGAAAAAGTGCGTTAATTCGATATGCCAAGCTTTTTCTCTGTCATGTCATAAAAGAATCAATTTTGCCAATAAAAAACACGCGTAGACAAGAGGTGCCAGCCCTAACCGGAGAGAGAAATCACACCCACGACGACACAGAAAGTAAAAGTGGGCAGAACCGCTCTGTCAATCTGAAATACTTTAATACATTCTTATGATCACTGCCACAGGTTATGTAAGGGAATTCACTCGCCATTATTCGAGACACCTGGCTGCGGCTACGGAGAGTAGTCTATTATGTCGTGTCGTGATCAAAATAATGGACAAATAACAATCGTACCTGTCCACGAAAGTAAACAACTTTAGATCTTGTTCTGTTGGCTTTTGTGTCGAGATAAGTAGTTTGTTAATAAGGTACATTACCTTAGAATTGTGCTTACCAACGAAGCCATACCTACCACTTCGAAAAACAATAGAATTACGAAATGATTCCATCAATTAGTCCGTTTTACTGTTTTAAGACGAGCAAAGGACGAGCATACTTATGTAGAGTTAACCCGGGATTGGCAAATAATATTATATAACACAGGTTTAAAAAAACACGTAATATTCAACCAAACTACACCACACCACATTTCAAACTTTGTCAACATTCTTACTTTTCCGCATCTACCATAAAAGCAGACAGATTGGGAAATATTTTGATGATTATGTTCACACACCATTCGCGTTGTGCCAGCGTTATTCAACAGTTATAGGAATATTTTGAACTTGTTGATCACTACGCATATAAAAATTATAAATCGATAGACATGCCATTTATACGTTTTATTTCCGATAAAATCCGTGAGAATTTGCACAAACAAGCAATTATATCTGTCTCTAATAACGCAGCTTGGATATCTTGCGTTCCTCATCGATTTATATTCGATTCCTACTGTAATACCTAATACATTCTTGCCATAATTATAGCCTACATAAATACTTCTTTGACATTCTTGTAAACATAGTGTTATGTTAAAAACTTTGTCATTATCTTCGTTGGAATTTTAATGTAACTAATAAAAAGATTTTTCAGCATTGAAGTCAGGCCTTTAGTGTTATTATTGATTTAAGCGAAATCTTCTGGATAAATATTTATTGTAGATAAATAATATGACAAACATCTAGAGATACTGTCAAATTATTTTAATAATGCATCAAAAACACTATTGCTTACCTATTGCATAACTATTGGGTGGGCAGGCGTACCAACCGCGTACATAGTTTAAAAAATAAATTATATAAATATCGTAGAGAACGAAAGTGAATTCCTCAATTACTGTGCAGGTACGCATTTAATTCATTTGGTAAGTATTTAATTCAAGGTGTCAATCATATTTGATATGATTTTTCCCCTCATCGGTGTCCCAAAATATACAAGGTGTCGGAAGTTGTACATACCACTCATGTAGAGTTTTACCGTACATGTATTTTGAACACAAGATAATAAGAGCAAAAGTAAGTTGGTAATTATGTATGTGACAGTCTCAACTTGCCTGTGACACACATCGCCTAGGATCTTACAACAGTAATGATGATATAACTTTAACTACTTATTTACTAGGTCTTTCAACATCACAAAATAATGTCTTTAAGGCCTACGAAAACTATTATCAATTCTTCCGTCATATTATTAATATGTGCACAGATTGACTGAATACCTCGATGGCACAGTTGTTAATAAATAGTGGTTCACAACGACTAAGTATGGGGTCTCGAATTCAATTTCCAGGTCAGGTATATTTTTTTTTACGTAGGTATGTTTTACAAGTTAATACATAGTTTGGAGCTAGATAGCGCTGTGTAAATAATGTCCAAGAACATTCATTAGTATTATAATTGTATACCTAAGCATAAATTATCATACATAGATAAACTTTAAAGTTTACCTATGTATGATAATATTGTATGATTTAGAAGATCTGAACCTGTGCGTGAGATATACCATTATCGAACGAGGTCGACACACTCTTTGCGTTTGCGCAATGTCATTTGATTTATATGTATATGTTACGGGCCATTTGATAAGTCCGGGCATTATTCATAAGGGCCGGTCTGTATTAA
Organism: Mecyna flavalis; assembly: GCA_949319885.1. Lineage (NCBI taxonomy): Eukaryota > Metazoa > Arthropoda > Insecta > Lepidoptera > Crambidae > Mecyna > Mecyna flavalis. Next base: position 12,419,189 of record OX439439.1, read on the forward strand.
TAATGCCCGACTCAATTGGGCCATGTGATTAAAACAGCAAGATTTATCACTTTTCCCGGCCATTATGAATAATGCCCACCCTATCTTGGGCCAAGTAATAAAATAGGTGAACAGTAGTGTTTTTGTTTATTAAAAGACAAAAAGCTTACAATTTTTTCATGAAAAGTTACCAAAAAATAAGCGACATGCATTTATATTACCGGCCAAAGGCGATTTCAGGACAAACTAGTTTGGCCTAGGCTAAACAAGTTCTCACTAAGGGGGAAATCGACTCGGATGGATATAGGTTAGAAGGCTAAGGGCGGGAGCGAAGCGAAGCGGAGCTCCCGCCTTAGCCTTCGTGGTTATTTTTTTTTTTTAAACCCTGAAAACCTTTTTTTGTTTTTACTATAATAATATATTCTATGTTGACTTAAATTAGTTTAGCCTAGGCCAAACTAGTTTCGTCGTTAAGTCGTTAAATCGTTAATTTGGGAAATAGGTGTTAAAAAAAAATAACCACGAAGGCTAAGGCAGGAGCTCCGCTACGCTCCGCTCCCGCCTTAGCCTTCTAACCTATATCCATCCGAGTCGCTTTCCGCCGCACGTAAGGCACGGCCGCGGTCCAATTTATCACATTGCCCGGCTACAAGTAGGGAATTATTCATACTGCCCGGTCTAAGTGATAAATTCAAGCTATCTTAAACACTGATTTATTACATGGACCACGGGCGGTCGGGCATTATTAATAAGGGCCGGTCAAAGTGATAAATTAATCACTTTGCCCGTAGCTCTCGGGCATTATTAATAATGGCCGGTCCTTATTAATAATGCCCAGTTAATCACGTTGCCCGTAACATATATATCAAATAAGTATAATATATGACACAAGACAAATCGGGTCGTGGGTTCGAATCCCACCCAGGACAAACACATATGTGATGAACATTTGTGCTTGTTCTGATATCTGAATGTTTATTTCTGATAATTTCTTGATTATTTATGTATCAGATAACAATAACGCTACTTTTGTTTTTATTTTCAGAACTGACATAAGGGACTATTTATGTATACCTAGCTGGTGAATAAAATATCAGTAAGGCTCTTTGACTTTGTTAATCATCAGTCTTAGCTTTGGTGACGAGGTTTTGCTTCGGAGAATGTTACTTAGTTTTTTTTAATACTAAATTGGCAGACAGACACGCAGTCCACCTGATGTAAAGCGGCCTATTCCATTGAGGGACACTTCACCAGGAAGCGTCGCTCAATGTGCTGCCAGACTGTAGACACTTTTATGTGTACTAGTTACTTTTATGTGTGAGGTTTTTTACCACTCAACGCCGAACCGGCACTCGCGTGCCGCATATTAATAGATTTTCTATTGTGTCTGGTGTTCCGGGGCTAGAAGGATTAAGTCCGAATCGGCAAGCGAGCCAGCGGGTCGCCTGATGGTAAGCAATCACCGCCGCCCATGGACATCTGCAACACCAGAGGAATAGCTGATGCGTTGCTGGCCTTTTAAGAGATAAATAACCATGATTTTGATACTCATTATAAGAATGTTGCCTCTATCTGCTATAAAATTACTATGAATCTGTCTCACTTTAGACTTATTAGTATTTTCCATTTAATTTTAATAGTAATATTTTTAATACTAAACTAATAATATTATAAAGAGGATAGATTTGATTGTTTGTTTGTTTGTATTGAAAAGGCTCCGAAACTACTGAGCCGATTTGAATAATTCTTTCACTGTTGGAAATATATGTATATACTATCCCCGGTGAACATAGGGCACTTTTGATCCCGGAAATGTGGGGGGGAAGGGGGAATTATATAGTGTAGCTTTCCAACAGTGAAAGAATTATTCAAATCGGTTCAGTAGTTTTGGAGCTTATTCAATACAAACAAACAAACAAATAATCAAATCTTTCCTCTTTATAATATTAGTAATAGATAAAATTAGAGCATAGTTTACCTTAGAAGGTATGCTCGCTATACAAAGTTTATTAGTTTCCGATCTGATAACTGCAAATTATGCTCATTGGTACTAAACTCGAACTATTTTTGGCCAACTAATTAGCTAATTGGGTGAACATTGTGCAATGTTTAAATATAGAAGTCCTTAAGAATTAGAAATTAGAACTATTACCGACCATGACGAAAACATGCAAAATGTTTTGTTGGCTGCTTAGTGAAAAAAGCTGCTTAGCCCCTCGAGTGAAGCTGAAGCTGAAAAAAGGGACAATTTTGTCTCGAGTCTATTTTGTTTTTTTCATACTTGTTTGATTTCTTGCGTTGCGACGAATTTAAAATCTGAGAGGTAGTAGGTGTCAATTATAATTCAGTAAAAGCAAAATCACCCTTAAATTTTATAGTGTAGCTGTAGCCCAACTAAATATTATGAGGTGATGTCTCTATATCTACATTTAATTACTGTTAATACCTACTTTATGTAATACAATGAAATCTTCTAAGACAACTGGTATTTATTAAAACGTACCTATGAATACCAATTATGTAAACGATTATGGATGGACCACTAAACACCCAAAAAAGTAAACATTATACCTATGTCCAAAAAGTTATAATCCTTTTTTGCACCTATATTTGGTTTTGAAATTGGAACCGGTAGCTTCTTCCTGGGCTGCTTATATTAACATTTATTCCGAAGGCATCGTCCGTTCTTGAACATTATTATTGCAATAATTATTTAAATAATAATTGTGTTTTCGTATTTCGAAATTGACTCTACATTCTACAATACGAGTATATCGTGCCAAACGAACTTTGCATTTATTTAAAATATGCATTGGGTACATATTATGTTTGTAATTAATAATATCATTAATGCAGTTTTAGTTTTACTATTGTAATGATTTTAAGGCTTCGTCTGTAAAATTGTGTCGCTTGGGTTTATGTTTGTTCTAAGTAGTTTTTAATTTTATTGATTTAAAAGGAATTTCAATAATATTAAGTATTAATTAACGATTTTATAACCAAGTTAAAGAGATGGTACTTAAAAAATTACCTTTATTGAATTTGATTTCGATCATTTGTAATAACTTAGTATAAATACCAATTTTTTTAGTGACAATAACTTACCGACATCTCGTAGATTATTCGATGTTCTTTGCGCACTGGACAGCAGTACCAGTGACAGCAGGACCACACTGGGAATATTATGGACCAGAAGGAACTTCATTTTCGAACGACTCACTGGTTTTAAAAAATATAATTAAGAAAAAAAATACTTTGTATTATTAAGGTTAGTTAATAAATAGGTTGGTCACTAATTTAAATTTAGAATGTTCGAATTTAGAAACTCGTTTTCATTTTCGCGCTATGCGGCAGCGTTCGGAAGCGCCTGCGTCGCGGCCTTTGTAAAGTATACTGAGGCTGCGTGCGCAGGTGGAGAGAAAGAAGCACGCAGAGTCATCGCAACCGGTCGATGCCTCAAAACAAGACCGCGCAGACATCGATGACACGCGTGTCCACCTAAATTAATGCAAGTATGCGAAGAATTCACCACACTGCGAGTAGCATGATAATAGTAATAGCGATTTTTGCTGCACAAAATATTAGCGTGGGTTTTCTAGAATTACCTACACGTAGTTAAGTACGTATGTTATTTTTGTTTTGATTTGAATAATTTATTCACATTCCCATTTTTTTATACTTGGTCAGTTGGCAGACAGGCACGAAGCCCACCTGAGATGGTAAGCGGCCACTGCGGCCTACTCGTAGTCCATTGAGGGACGCTTTACCTGGAAGCGTCCCTCAATGTGCTGCCAGAGTGTAGACTCATCTGATCTTCGAGCCTCTGATTTCAAGTGTACAGGCTCCCACATTAATATTGCCGGAACACAGCCAGAGCTGTTATGGCAGCAGTTTCACCTATGGGGGTGGTTGCAAGCCAGTCGGACTCTGAAAAAGCCCTACCAACAACCAGACCCATACCGGCGGGAATCGAACCCACGACCTCCGTGTTTTTATACCCGAGCGGCTTAGCCACTGTTCCACGGAGGCGGTCAGAATTAATATAGGGGTGTTTAATTAAAAACGTAATGCCATGCCATTTTAAGTAGAGAGCGACTATGACGACCGATTTGGTGTAATTATTCAGTAGTCGGCTATTACACTAGAGGTCGCGAGTTCGATCCCCGTAAGATACAAATATTTGTGTGTTTGATTGAACCTCTGTTTGTATCGGTCTAGGTGTGTCTATTTATAATAGGAATGTTTTAGCTACAATAGTTTATCCGTATCCGTTGTCTGAAGGTTTGGAACTAAACTGCGTTGTGTGAATAATGACAAGCCCCATTTGGGGCCTGAACCAGTAAAATTCTAACCGACACTCAAGGACCAATAACCAACATGAACGCCGTAAGATAGAAATCGAAGAATGTAAACCAGTGGAAGAAGTCTTCCCATCCCTGTACAGATAGCTAACTCATCGCAGTTTGCTACACTTGAACCTGAAGAAACATCGGCACAATAATGTACGAATGTGTCACGACTCACGAGCAATTTAATGTAGCTCTTGTGTGATTGCAATAAGGTTCATAAAAGATGAAACTGTTATAAAAGCTTCTGACAGTACTCATTATCATTATTCATTATCAGCCTGTACACGTTCCCACTGCTGGGACACAGGCCTTATCTCAATTGTGAGATAGTGTGGGCCATACTCCATCACGCGGGCCCAGTGCGGGTTCGTGAAGGGGTGCACAAGGCAAGTGACCAACCTTAATGTCAGATGTTTTTAAGCCGCCAAATGGCCTCTGACTAGGCTTGACGACTATATCTACATTATAGTAAATATCATCCGGGATCAACAGCTTAACGTGCCTTCCGAAGCACGGAGACGCTCGAAATAAATGTCACTAAATGTGGTCAGAATGGTCACCCATTCATTAACCGACCGCGGCGTGGGCGTGTGACTATACTACTGCAACGCAATAGTGTGGACGATCAACGAGCGCTTGCTACCTTTCCTCAATAGTCAGGACTATACGTAGGGCTCTCCGAAACAAAGCAGAAGTGCTGGACTAAAAGGCTGAGTGCGAAGAAATCCATAGTGAAGTTATTCATACATTTGAATTAAATAAGAATGATAAAAATTAAATAATTACCTTCCTAGAATATAATAAAAAGTACCTTGCCACCAGTGGCGTAGCTGACACCCAGTCAGCCGCCCGGGGCGAAAGACAATTCTGCCTTTTTTTGCTCCTCCAGTTGGCAAACAGACACGCAGCGGGGGACGGAAGACAATTCTGCCGCCCTTTTGTGAAATTTTGCCGCCCCCTAAAAAGAGCCGCCCGGGGCGGATCGCCCTCTCTCGATCGCTACCCTACTGCTTGCCACTCTAGCTCCTGAACTATCCCTATATTAAAAATCACGTCGATCGATCTGTTGCTTCGTCGACGACGCAGACTCGCCACGAATATTCATAATTATTATCACAAGAAAACTTCATATTATTGTTGTAAATGATGTAAGATATTAATAAGAGACGTAATGTATTAAATAACATCAGGTAGGTATGTTAAAATACAATTTTTTATGGTGTATGTACCTACAACTCCTACAAGCATCAGAAAAAGTAAGTGCGGCCTATTCCATTGAGGGACACTTCATACAGACTGTAGTCATAACTGATCTTCGAGCCATCGAGCCAGATTTCACATGTGGTTGTGGTAGCTAGCCAGTCGGACTCTGAAAAAGTCCTACCACCAACCAGACCGATGGCGGGAATCGAACCCACGACCTCCGGGTTTTATTCCCAAGCGGCTTAGCCACTGTTCCACGGAGGCGGTATTAAGTTCTGTGCTCCAACCACTGGAACAAGGCTCCAACTGCCTAACCGATGACAGCACTGTCGCAGGCATGTAAATATTCTGTCGTCGCAGGTATCATCATCCTACATTTTACGAACTATACATAGGTAACAAAAATCGCCGCATCCGGTCTTTTGTGGAGGGTTCCATAGAATAATCTTATTTACATCCTTTCTAAGCGTTGTTTACGTTTAAATAATTCATCATATGTGTATCGATTTTATGATTTAGTCCTAATTTAATATTGATCTCTGTTTAGTCTTTTAATCCCTGCTTCTAAAGGTATATTAGAAAAATATAAAATAACGTATTTTTCAAAACAATGTAAATCCCGGGGAGGAAACGGTTTTCTCTATGGTTACTCGCTCAATCGGCTCGGCTCGTTCGTTCGTTCATTCATTTCAATATCACACATTTTCAATATGGCGTCAATTGTCAAGTGAATTTGTGTCGTGAAAAGGCTTGTGATTAGTTTTAATTTAAATTCATTTGAAAATATGGCTGGTTTTACGGAAAACGCTCTTATACGTAAACTTCAGGAGTTAAATTCGAGTCAGCAGAGTATTCAGACTCTGTCGCTTTGGTTAATACATCACAGAAAACACCACGCCGCTGTGGTGAAAACTTGGCACAAGGAACTGCTGAAAGGTATGAGATTAGTTTTTTTTTACACTATTATCTATATAATATTTTTTTTATCACTATGCTTGCTAACTTCTGAGTTTGACTCAATATTTACTAAAAAGACAATAAAAACTAATAATTCTAAAGCTTCATTCAATGACTGGGCAACTAAAGGTATTTATAAGAGTAGACATAGATTATATGAACTGTATGGTTTAAAAGCATGTTCTAAAGATCCAAAGGTCATAGAATATTGTAAAAACTATTCCAAGATTTTTAAGAAAGTATGTTATAAAGCAAAATCTATTTACTTGCGTAACAAAATAAATAAGTCAAGTAACAAAGTCAAAGCTACTTGGAATATAATAATTAATAAAGAGACATGTAAATTAAAGCCATACGAAAGCGACTATTCCTTAAAAGTTAACAATGAAATTCTTAAATCTGATATAGAAGTCGCTAATGCCTTTGAAACTTTTTTCTCAAATATACCTATTATAACAACTAGTCAATTAAATTCTAGCTCACACCAAGCTCAAATTTTATTAGCTTCGAGTGTAGCTGAATGTCAGATTCCGTTTAAATTTGATTATATAAACCCAAACACAATTTTGAAAACGTTCAAAGAACTGAACATGAAAAAAACCGAAGACTTATGGGGCATCTCTACTGATATAATAAAAACAGTAATTGATGTTATTTCACCCCATTTAGCATTCATTTTTAACAAATGCATTGATGAAAGTCAATTTCCCAATTTGATGAAGTACAGTAAAATAATACCTTTATTTAAATCGGGCAATAAAAGTGACCCATCCAACTTCAGGCCAATTTCTATTTTACCATCTTTAAGTAAAATTTTTGAAAAAATTATGTTTAATCAATTACTTGAACATTTCAACATCAATAATTTACTTCATAAAAAGCAATATGGTTTTACTAAGAACAAAAGTACAACCGATGCGGGAATTGAACTTATTAAACATATCCTTGATGCTTGGGAAGGTAAACAGAACGCAATAGGTATTTTTTGTGATTTATCAAAGGCATTTGATTGTGTTGACCATACAATATTACTTGATAAATTAAAACATTACGGTGTCTCCAACGCTGCCATGAAACTAATTGAATCGTATCTCACTGACAGGATACAAAGAGTCAATATCAACAATATTAATTCGTGTGGTGCTAAACTGAGAATGGGCGTGCCACAAGGCTCTATACTGGGCCCTTTGCTATTTTTGATTTATATAAACGATCTACCATACTACACCGGGGACCTCTGTGAGATAGTTCTGTTTGCTGATGATACTTCTTTAATATTTAAAACAGATAGAAATGAAAAAACATTTGACAAGGTAAACAGGGCTCTGTCGCGAGTGTCACAATGGTTTAACACAAACAACTTATCACTAAATGCAAAGAAAACGAAATGTGTTAAATTTATGATGCCTAATGTAAAACAGATGGATACATTCATTACTATGAATGATGAGCAATTAGAAATAGTTAATGATACTTTGTTTTTAGGAATTAATATTGATTCCAAACTTCAATGGGGTCCTCATATTACTGCATTAGCAGCAAGACTTAGCTCAGCTGCTTATGCAGTAAGAAGAATAAGATATATCACTGATGTTGAAACGGCAAGATTGGTTTATTTTAGTTATTTTCATAGTGTCATGTCATATGGTCTACTGTTGTGGGGCTCTGCTGCTGACATCGAGTCTATATTTATATTACAGAAAAGAGCTATTCGTGCAATCTACAACCTTAGACCTCGTGACTCGCTCAGAGGTCTATTTACACAAATTAACATTTTAACCGTTCCTTCGCAATACATTTTTGATTGTTTAATGTATGTTCGGAAGAATTACAATAATTTTCTAAAAAAATCCGACTGTCACAAATTTAACACAAGGAATAAGCACAGACTTGCCGTTCCTAATGTCAGGCTTCATAAAACAGGAAAGTCATTTGTTGGACTGAGCATTAAACTATTTAACAAAGTACCACAACGTCTTGTAGAATTACCTTTAAATAAATTTAAAGTCATAATTAAAGATTACCTTATGAGGAAAGGTTACTATAAAGTAGAAGATTACTTAAATGACAAGACTCTGTGGACATGAAACACATTTGCTTCTCTGCACATCTACTCTTATGCTTATTTATTGTACTTATTACATATATTATTATTAAGTTGACATTATATTGTTATTAATTTGACATTATATTATTATTAAGTTATTATTGTACAACACAAAATGATTTAAAAAAGGCTATCATATGTAACTGTTGAGTTTCTTGCGGCACTTCTTCTCAACAGCAGGCCATTCATTCACGTCGAAGTGCTGGTAGGAAAAAAAGTTTTTGACGTGCAAAAGAATTTCTTGGTAAATCAAATTGCAAAATAAATACTTTGACTTTGACTTTGACTTTATCGCTATTCCGAAACATACGCTAAAATAATTACTCTTTCCCTCCCGTATACTTCTAAAATTATCACTACCAATGCATACATTTTAGTAATGCCTCGCTATAAATAAAAATAATAGAGCTGTAACTGAACCTCAAATTTTTATTTTTCAACTGATTTGTACTTTTTACGTCATATGCTATTATTACAACATACTAAAATGGTAATTAAGAAATTATGAGGCCTTTACATTGTAAGATAATTCTTTCTGCTAAAACTACCAGTTGGTAGGCTCCGGTACTGGGCCGTCTAGGTGGGTACCACCACAGTGCCAAATATTTTCCCGTGAAATAGAAGTATGTCCAGCACTTGTGAGTTTTGGGGAAAGGGCACTGAAGCTAGCGAAATTACTGGGTATATGAGACCTAATAACTGTTGTCTTGGTGTAGCGGGCGCAGGGCTGTGCCATACAGTAACTGCTTGGTTACTGTTTGGAACTGAACTGTCTAAGGGCAGATGTGGCGCTTACCATCAGGTGTACGATTTGCTTGACTTGTTAAACATTGCAATTAAAAAAAAAGGTTTCCATAGTATTGTTTACGAATCTGACAAAAATTGCTGTCCCACCTACTCCAGCAGCTGACACAATCTATTCTTATTCATATGATCTTTCAATAATGTCTAAGATAATATTATTCTATGAAATTTAATACTCAAGTTCAGCACATGTTAATACTAGAACACACTGAAAAATAACCTAACACTGAACAAACATAGATGTTGAAATACTGAATAAAAATTAGCTTCATATATGTGCTGCGTTCACATGGATAATATAATAATTAATATTCTGGTAATAGGTATTTCATTGAGTATTGTGTGGTAATGTTTAGTACTAATTAATCTTGTTATCTGAAAACATTTTGTATTGGGACAATTATAAAGCCAATAATGGATTTTTAGATTTGTGTCTAAATGTAGAGACCAAACCAAATATTGAACAAGAGGCTGATTTAATGGGATTTCTTTATGTCCCTTCAGCTGTTGGCATACAGACCATCCAATAGAAATACCAACGGCCTATTCCATGTTTTCATTTATTGCAACTTTCTAAATTTATTGCTGATATTTTAATGTCTCAAAAAAAGAAGAACATGGCTGGCTGCCTTGGACTTACTATTTTTTACTGGCAGCCAGAAACATAGCATCTAAGCAGGTTGTGCGAAATACCTAAGACAGTCATCTTCTGCCCCAATGTAAACTAATAAAATAATTAAATCTACATCTTACCTGTGATGATGTTATATACTAAGTCAAGACAGTAGATGCTTTGTATAGTTAGAAAAAAAAATTGTTTCAATTATAATCTATTTATTGTGACCATTTTCAGCTAAAGACAGCAAACAGCTGACTTTTATGTACTTAGCCAATGATGTGATACAAAATAGCAAGAAGAAAGGCCCAGAGTATGGGAAAGAGTTTGGCGAGGTCCTTGTGGACTCATTCAAACACATGGCCAAGACTGGAATTAACACTAAGACTAAGCACTCACTACACAGGATACTATCCATTTGGGAGGAAAGGGGTGTGTATGACTCACAGAAAATACAAGAGTTCAAGGAGGCTGGTATGTAAAATTTTTATTAAGTCCTAAGTGTCCAGGGATAAATTTTATTCTGTAAATACGTAAATTGCATGGTCCTATGGCCAAAACTGTGTGGGGCCAAAATCATTGTAGTTTTGTATAAGTTTTATGTTATTAAGCCTTTTACTTTTATAGGAATTTTAACATTCTTTAATAGGTACACCTAGTACTCGTATTTACAAAAATAGTGTTTTATACAAAGCCATTATTGGTAATTCAAAATGGTATGCAAAGTTTTACATATTGTTTATTAAATTGGAAAAACTGTTAAATTGGAATCTCTATTGTAATGCAAGTTTTATCAAAACAATTACAATTTTAGTGGACCCTAATGACGCATTGCCAAAGAAGGTTAGTAAAAAGAGGAAGTCGGTAGACGTTGAACCTAAGGAGCCAGAGAAAAAACCGAAGGTTGAACGAGAGAAGCAAGAGAGACGTAGGAGTGAGACTAAGGTGGAGGTGGATGGGCACATTGAGACCCACACAACGCTTAGCCCGAGGACTCCACCTGGTGACCCCCCAGAGCCAGAGGAATTGATCAAGGTAATTATTTTTATCTTTCTTATATTAGTCATGTCTGATTTTAATTAATTATTGTGTTAAAATTGCAAAAACCATTGCAATATAATTTTTAGTCAGCACAATAAGGTTCACAAACACCATTATTTTTTTTAATTTAAATTCACTCGTTAAATTGACAAATTGTCTACAGACTGTCCATAGAGTTAAATTGTGGACTTTATTGTATGGATCACACAAAACTATGTTGCTGTGTGTTGTGGTAAGCAGTTTTACTTTTGGAAAACCATGTTATTTCTATTCTATTTAGGTTTGGTGGTTTTTTTGTTATTGCCATTCAATGGGGATTTTGACTTAATAGTTAAAAAGTTTCAAACCATACAGAAGAAATATAAGGTCTTCACTTAAAAATGTCTTAATAAAACATGAATGGACAATATTTTTTGGAAAAATTGATTTAGCAAGTACCTATATGATATGAGAAAATATTTTGAATTGTAGTTTTTTTACAAACTTTTTATCTAACAATATTGATTTATCGCTATTGGTTAAACTGTTTTGACAACATCCCTATTATGCAATTACCAAAGCAATTATATCAAGAAGCTTCTTGGCAGTTAATATTATTTTAAAAAAAATGTGGCTTATGTGAGCTGATGATTCGGTGCTGGCGATAAATCTTCCAAGTTGTTTACAGTAGCTATATTACAGTAAAATAAATAAATACAATCTCACATATTTATTGAGAAGACAAATCTATTTATTATAAACAAATTGACACCCTTGAAAACTTTACTTTCGCCCATTGTGGTGTCTGATATAAAGTAGCGTTATTACAACTCATTAACAACAATTAGAGTCCGACCGAAACTGGTTTTCCGGCCGAAACCGAAACCGAAACCGAATGTTCGGCCGTGGCTTCAGTTTCGGCCGAAACCGAAACCGAAACTCACGTGGTCAAGTATAAAATTCCTTAAAATACTGAAATTTGGTGCATTTTACCCATTATTCTGCATTAATTGAGACATGAAATGGAATCACAGTATAATAGTATAATATAAATTTTGTTGTAATTATTTATTTTACACTAGACTTCCGCCCCTGGCTTCGCTGGCGTACACTCTTTAGACTACCATGAAACCCCCCAGGTAACTTCCAAAACCCCCTTCTTAGTGGAAACTGACACATTATAAAGCACGCTTTTAGAAAATTTAAGTTAAAAAAAATTAACCACTTTTTAACACCCCTTGGGGGTGAAATATCCAAAACCCTTTTTAGTGGGAACTTAAACATTATAAAGAACTCCTGTACAAAAGGATCATGCAAAGAATTGTATGGGCTCTATCCCCACCCACCAACAGACTTGGCACTAGTTTCAATATTATTATGACACTAGCGGCCGCCCGCGGTTTCACCCGCGTGGTTCCCGTTCCCGTGGGAATATCGAGATATCCTTTCTTAGCGGATGCCTACGTCATAACATCTATCTGCATGCCAAATTTCAGCCCGATCCGTCCAGTGGTTTGGGCTGTGCGTTGATATCTATGTCAGTCAGTCAGTCAGTCACCTTTAAGTTTATATAATATAAAGATTCCATGAAAAGACAAATAACCATTTTTAATCCAAAAAATGACAGGGTATGAAAAAAACCGTACTTATGCCGCACGATTAAGATGCAGAATTGCGCTGTAAGTGTCTAGCTTGAAGTAGACTCGATGTACAATATTTTTTAAGATTACATTTTGATTGTACACTTTTATTTAGACAAGCCCCCCTAGACAAGCGGCATTTATGACGTTCGTTATAGCTCAATTTGCGATAGCGAATGTCAAATCCCATACTTTCAAGTTTCACCACGTGACTTTTCTATGGCATCTGTCAAATCCATACAATTTAAAGTTAGCGAATTTCGCTATCGCTGTCAAAATGTTACTTTGTCTAGGCCCCCAGGGGGGTTACTCTTGATCGCCTGCACATTATTTTCACAATTAACTGTGTCAAAAAAATACTTGAAAATATGAAATAAATACAACATTCAAATTCGATTTGCGTGAAGTCCCCGTTCCTACGGCGATGTAATACAAATCAGTACGGCAAGAGGTATTGACAGAGAATAGAGATACGTTTGGAATCTGTTGGTGGGTGGGGACGTTTTTTTGCATGGTCCTTTCATTTTTTTTTTATACCCCTTTTTAACCCCCATGGGGGTAAGTTTTCTATAACACCTTTTTATTTGAAACTGAAACCAAACTAAAAATATACGTTCCGAATTTTAAGACTGCAACTTTCAAAATGACGAAGTTTTATACAAACTTCTAGCTCTCTTTTTACCTCCTTGGGGTTAATTTCGAAAAACCCCTTCTTAGTGAGAACTTACGCATTATAAAGAATCCTTGTACAAAATTTCAAGTTCCTGGGTCTTGTACTTTGGAGCTGGGCGTAGATTGTCAGTCAGGCATTCATTCAGTCAGTCCATTTCCTCCCATTTATATAAAAGACTAGCCTTTCGCCCGCAGTTTCACCCGTGCCTAATTCCTTTTTTAATCCATCAAGCCCCAGAAAACCAGACACAATAGAAAATCTATTGTTTACGCGACACCCGGCTTTCGGTCGGGTGTTTAAGAGTTAAATACCCTCCCTTCCCCCCCACATTTCCGGGAAAAGTATTCTATGTCACCCGGGGATAGTGTAGCTTTCCAATAGTGAAAGATAATTCAAATCAGTTCAGTAGTTTCGAAACCTATTCAATACAAACAAACAAACAATCAAATCTTTCCTCTTTTTAATATTTACCTATAGATAATACAAAAAACATATCTATTAATAATACTTTTATTATTTTTTCAAATCAAGTTCTCATAGCAAAATGTTTATCAGTTATCAATAATCGAATCACTAATTGTTACTGTTTAACGCACTGACTATGTTGTGTTGCTACAGAGCTATCCGAACGGCGCAAGACAATAATTCCTAAACAGGTACGCCGCCAAAGCGTTGCCACGAGAAACGAAGTTAGGCGAGCGTGCACGAAAACTTCCGAAATCAGTTTCGGTTTCGGCAAAAGTTTCGGCCAATTTTGGCCGAAACCGAAACTGCCGCCGAAACTTGAAATTTGGCCGAACCTCGGCCGAAACCGAAACCGAAACCGAACCTTCGGTCGGACACTAACAACAATTAAATAAAACCACTTATGAAGATTAAAACTGCTACACAGCAATCGTCAAATAAATAATTAAATTATTACAATACGTCGGGTTTTGTTTTTTAATAATATTGAAGGGCGCTTTTAATCTGTTTATGTTGTTTAATTTGCTTGGTTTCGCCTAATTCTTTATTTTGTGTACTATCGATTTCGTTGTAGTGTTGGCATTTATACGCCGGACTTCTATTGTCCGTTTATTATGAGTTTTATGATCATGTATAATTCTGACGACGCGTGACGTGTCGATTCGACAACGGACTAACTACGCTTTCTTGTAATCTTAGATTGCGATTAGACATCATCATTATGCATCTGGTTAACAATGCATGCGATAACGGAGTCCTACTATACGTCATATTCTCGGAGCCGTGTACACAGGGTATTTTAAATGCCGGCGCGTGTCTAGGCAACTGAAACGTGTAGGTTCGTCATAACTGTTATGTAGTAAAAGGTCTTTTAACTAATAATCTTACTCTTGAGCTATTGCGCTACGTTTGGTGAGTGAGAGTACCGAACCCCGGAAGAACACACCCTCCCTTTTTACCTCTTTTCAATCCCCATAACCCTATCCTTCCTACTTATTATTTACTCATAGGCCCGGACCACGCTTTCACAGACCCCTTTGTTACTATGGATTAGGTACGGCGAGAAGTTCTTAGGGGGGTGTACTAAACCCAATACGATTTTAGATTTGTGTGTTCTGAACATGCAAATAACATACTTACACTTTGTTTGGCAGTTCACCTAAAATTGCAAAATCTCTTATTTCAACGTAGAATTTAAGATAATTAAATCCTTAAATAAAATTAAGTTCAACGGATTAACAAGACAAGACAGACAAGGTTTATTTAAATATATATTCCATTTATTACAGCTTTAGAAAAAAGTTAAAAAGTTATTTCATATTAACAAAATTAGGGCGTTTGGCCTCTCCATTGACGTAATATTCATTGCACAGCTGCAAATAGTTTTCTATCTATGAGACGCTAAAGTGACCACGGTTGTATGAAAAAAGCCCAGTGGCCAGGTTTTATTGCCGGTGAGTGTATCTGACATTATTAAGGTCGGTCACTTGCCTTACGCAGTACGCACCCCTCCACCAACACGCACTGGGCCAGCGTGGTGGAGTTTGGCCCACACTATCTCACAATTGAGATAAGAGCTGTGTCCCAGCAATGGAAGGGAACGTATATACGTTGATGATGAATCGACAAATCAGGGATCTTTTAAAATGTTATGTGAGTAGGTATATGAGTGTACTAAATAGGGTACTTGACTTTGCTACATAATTAATTGTTTTGACTTTCACCTGTTTACTACACATTATTTAAAAACATTGTGAACTGAGTGACGTCTTTATATTTTAAAACTACTTTTTTTTTTAAATGGAGTTATTGAAAATGTTTTACTAACTCGTATAAACGGGGTAATTATATTTTGTTGGATTTATTTAATTTTCATGTGAATGTTACTGGTATCATTCTTTAATAATATAAAATTGCTAGCGATAATATAAAAAGGATAATATTCAACTGTGACATTGATTTGATTTATTAACAATGAAGTTGTGTTTGTTTCTGAAACGCAGTCATATCGATTAAGAAATAAGAATGTATCGATAATCGAAATTAAAAATATTTTTATAACGTTGTTGATCTATACCGAAAAATATGCATGTTACGTATTTAATCATAAATAATATAGTTTTACTTTGTCGTTGTAAAATTGATGTCAATAGCGTCTTTTCTGCAAAAATGTTTCATTAACATAAGTTTATGATATGCGGTTCCATAACTAATATAATTTCATTGTTTTAAATTCCGTGTCATTTTATGAATGGATGCTAAATATGTCCGAATTTCATCAGGAGGCAAGTACCCTATTACCACTCGAACCCGCTCAGTCGGGTGCGCAAACGCAAGGGGACACACGAGCGCAAGATGACGCGCAAGGTGAGCCAGTCGCGGGTCCCTCCGGCCGCGGCGAGGATAGCGATCGCTGTAGTTGCGGGCGTATGTCGCTTAGGGTTAGTATTGTTGTATTATTAGTAGTCCAGGCTTCTACGTTGAAATTAACCAGCGTGAAGGACCTCTTTGGTAAATATAAATAATTAAAAGTACCATGATAATAAAAATATGATGTTACTAACATTAACAAGTAAAAGTTCCGTGAAATTCGCTCCAGTCTTTTTTGATATGAGACGAAACAACGAGACAGTCAAACATTTTAAATGATTAGAAAAACACTTCTTCACTTATGACCAAATTAAAAACGACATAAGATTAAACTAGGATTGGAGGGAATACCAACTTGAATAAGGTCCGGCTAAAACTAGTAACTAGTAGTCCGCGTCAACTTAATAGGCTTGTCTGAAGTTAGCTGCGAGCGTCGTTTGCGCAGGTGCGGGGCGCGGCTGCGTCCCTCTGATACCTACATCTGTGTTCTGCGCAGGTTCTCGCACGATGTTCAGTCAGACAAGCCAATGAAGTTGACGCGTATTACAGCATGTAAAAGTTTATGAACATGGAAGAAGTGAAAAGTAAAAGGGCAAAAGAAAGATGCAGTCTATGAGGAAGGAAAGTGATCAATAGTTTTATAGTTTTTGGTATAGTAAAAAGCCAACTTATTATAAACATTACAACCAACCCTTTTAGGGATATAATAGCATGTATCTTAAATACAGATCAAAAGCAAATTTAAGCCAATTTTTTAACTAACTTGAATATTAACTGCCAATAAGCTCCATAGATTTTTTTCGGCGTTCGGGTAGAAATAAGCTTTAATTGTTCGAATGCTCGGAAGTATACGAACTTTGACTTTTAGTTATGTTTAATGTAAAGCTAGAAAAAAGATACCATACACACATACAACTTTGTTTTAGTCCACTTTCGTAAATTTTTCAAAAAAGTTATCCTCAGGCATATATTATTAGTTGCATTTAAAATTTAATGCTGATGATGCGGTCTTCCTTCATGCAAAATTAACAAAAGAGACAGAACGATACCACAGATTAATAAATAAGTTACTACGTAACAGATCCATCACTTCCCTGCAAAACGACCAATACCTACGCTTTATTGAACACAACTTTCTAGCTGTCAAGCGACGCGAGTAAAAATGAACTTAACGGCTTTGACTCAACGGAGCGTTTCAAGTGCACATCGCGCGATGACGTGCGGCCGGTGGTTTGAGAATACGTTAGGGTTGGTAAAGAGAAAATCGGTACGCAGTAAGGTAGGTAAACGTGCCGCGCGACTGTACGGCGGGCGTGTGGCACCCCTCTGCTCACTTGTGCGTTCGAGCACACGGCTAGCAATAGGTGCTTATCGCGCGACCTTGAGCGAGTGACGGAGGCCTGACGATACTATCTATCAGCTAATCTGAATGAAGAAATAAAAACTTACATAATAGCGACGAAACTACCCGTCCAAAGGATAAGTGCAGTAACGTGCTTCGACAATCGAAGTTCCTTACTGCACTTCTCCAGTAAGGTACTTCGATAGTCAATCCGTGCACGTCACTAAGAACCTAATTCTCGTTCCAGGCACTCCTGGAGTTAGAATCAAGCGCATCGAGCGACGAAGCGGTTCGCGAGAGGATAGCGTCACTCCCCCCCGAAGTCTCTGAAGTACAATTATTGTCTAAGTTAGAAGGTAAAATGACACCTAATTTCCGCCTCAACTATGTACTGTCGCTCATTAAGCGTTTATGTGAATTGTCCGAATACCTGCGAAATAATAAAGATGATGCACCTTTGTAATATGATTTGTTTCATTTATCTCATGAAATGTTTAGGGATACAACACCCATTTAAAATATGATGCTCAAAACCTTTACAATAACTTTTTCGCCAACACATTAAGAATTAAAAAAAAAATTCATTAACTTATTCTGGATAATGAAATGAATTAAAAATGTTGAATTTTCTTACATAAATTTTATTCATAATCTTGACTTCACTGGCTGGACATAAGTAGATAAGTATCATGAAACCATTAAGAACTGTGTCATTCAAATTAAATTATCTTAGAAAAACCACTTATGTTGTTAAAGGTTATTCATTCATTAATGGGCATATTTTAAATGGAAATAAATTCATACCAACACTCTGATTACATTCCAAATGGGTTACTTATTTACAAAATAACTTTTCTGACATCCTACTAACTTTAGAAAATATAGAGTTTCAGATAGAGGGCCAATAAAATTCACTGTTTTTCTTAATATAATTATTGAGTTAACTTTTGTAATAATTTATTATATTATTATAAAGAAATATAAAGAAAAACTATTCTACTTTGCAAATATTGCAATGAAGGAGCATGACTGGGATGTTAAAATATACTGGGCACAATTAACTCCTAGCATCAAGAAACAAACCTTAGACATGTAGTTTAGGTATAGGATGGTTCAAAGACAAATGATATTTTAAACAACAGTTAACAGATCCGCCTACTTTATTTGTCAAACATACTGCAATGTCGTTAGACACTGAAAAAGTCACCAGAATCTAGGAATCATCATCTAAAGATAGCACAGAAGACCTCACCTTACCCATTTATTTAGCAAACCAAATCATTCCTGTATAACTACAAAGTTAGGTTTTTGGGAAATTTTGATGAGATGTGACCTCCTTAGGCGCTTAGACTTGGACAATTTTGTGTCTTATGACCTTTACTAGGTACCAGTGAATATGAAATCGGCCCTGCCTGCGCAGACTAGACACTTTTGTGTTCAACTTACATACATAAAATGGGGTACCGTTTCGTCAACTAAAAATGCCTACGTCTGCGCAGCACCTAAGGCATTGTCTAGAATGGCGATTATAATGCGCGAATCTAGCCGCGAAACGCGAGATGCTCCTGGACGCAATGTACGGACGCCAGCAGATCAATCTACCCCAATTTGTCAAAAATTCTCAATAAAAAATAACTTTATGTAAAGTGAATAAAGCTGAAAATTGATTGTAGAAATTTGACAGTGTAGTCTGATGTGCTGTTGACTGTACCTATTGAGCCTCGTACCTCGCCAACGCACGTTTTGTTTTCGCGCGCACAGATTCGCGACGCATTCGTCTTCCTGGACAAGGCCTAAGTTAATAATAGGTTAGATGTGATATAGGTAGACTGAGCTTTCAGTAATCATTCAAACTTACGTCCAGAAGAGGGTAGTCGGACAGACAGACATTGATAAGACACCATATGCATTCCAGATAAGGAATCTGCGTTAAGCCTGAGTGCCGTGGTGAATTCAGCCGTGGAACTGTTAGCGGAGTACAACCTGCGGCTTACCGAGGAACTAGAGAAGAGACGGAAGGTGGCCGCCATGCTTAGGGACTTTGCGCAGGCACAGCGGGACTTGGCGAAGCAAGCTGAGGCTAGGCTTGAGGTGAGAAATCAATATAGTCGAGAGTTCAGAATCATAAAAATATGTGACAATACAGTAGTACTACTGAAACACCTACACAGACGATGCGGTCTTCTTTTGTTGAAAATCTGACTTATTTTGCTGCCCGCCCACGTCAGACTTTTTGTAGGACCGATAAAATCAGTGACCGATTTTATTTCTATGGTATGTCTGACCGACTTTTTGTAGGACGTGTGCTTTGCTCCATTGCTATCAGTACGTTCTATTTGTCACCTACAAAAAGTCGGTCACCGATTATCGGACGTCGGCGGCCTTTGGCAGATAAATTATCATGAATTTATATGATCGAGATGGTATGACGTCGTTTAGAAGTAGAAGATACTTTTTCCCCTGAAAATTATCACATTCCTGCAGGATAACATCTTAAAGTCCATAATCATCATTGGCCTGTCTCAGTCCACTGCTGGACATAGGCCTCTTCCAATGCTCGCCAAAGTCTATATAAATAAGTATAATTAAACGCCCGAAATAAAGGCAAATAGAAATTGTTATTCATGTTTGTATTGTGCCAAATAACATCAGGTTCGATGAAATCATACATAAAATAATGTTTTTTCTTTCCAGGAATACAATGTAAAGCTGCAAAAAATATATGCAGTAAAAGCCGAAGTAAAGTCTCACATAGACAACCTGCCCGACGTATCTCGACTGCCCGACGTCACCGGAGGCCTCGCCCCGCTCCCCTCCGCCGGAGACCTCTTCAGCGTCTGAGACGAGACCCCCATTGGCTGCCCCGCAGTAGGTAGCTGACAAACAACCCTCCCGACGTATTACAGTCACCTAAATATGTATAAGAAAATAATCCAGCGCAAAAATGTTTAAAACCGCTGATGAATCTGAATGATTGCAGCAGCCTTATTTGTTGTAAGTGACCTCTTTTGTTATGATTGTCCTCTTTTGCAATGAGTGTTTGCGTTGTGAGTTTTATTCATTACTTGTATAGACATCGGCGTTGATTCTGGGCTCTGGCGTATTTTGTTATAAAATATTTGATAAAGTTTGGCTCGCTAGAACTTTGGCTGACTTAAGTAAAAAAAAATTCAATATGCTATCATTTAATAATATCATTCTATAGTAAAAAGTCGTATATAATCCCAATAAATTTTTATATTGACATGTGAATGAACATATAAATCGATTATATTATTGTTCCTGATCAGATTACTTAAAATAAGTATGATTTAAATCTGTTTATAGACTATTTTCGTAGCTCGAAAGACTTTCATTTTATCCTAATTACAGTAATGTTCAGTTTCGCAACTGACAGATGAGTTCTTGATAAAGGCACTGAGCTCTATGATAATACGCTCAGCGTATTACGCTGGAGTGGCTATAGACATTGAAATGACAGCTATTTTTCAGGGGGCAGCTGGGCAGCTGCCCTAGGGGGGGGCCCCTAGAGATCAAATGTAGCTAGCCGCAAAGCGGTAACGCTTGATGCCCTCGGCGTTCATATTTTTTCTCCTAAATAATATTGCCCCATTGCCCCCCCCCCCCTTAATCATAAGCTGGCGACGCCCTTGCCAGCCTCCATACAAAAACCTTCATACCCCTTTATCAAGAAACATATACTCTGTTCACCATAAGTTGTCCTTTAGCCGCTATATTGGCAGCATTGCCTACGCTTTGTAAATCTGTCAAAAAACAGATTGAAATTATTGAAAAACAATAGTACCAATATAGCGGCTAGGAAACTTCTGATCGTGAACGTAGTTTAGATGCTGTTGCTTTTGTAAAATTCTCAAAACAGTTGACAGATCACAAACTTAATTGTCAGAGGTGAAAATTAATTATAATTCATTGATTTTGATTATCAAATGTTTGTACGTGTTCAACTGGTTCAATATGACTTCAGAAAACATGTAATGTACAGTCTGTTCACCATAAGTTGTCCTTTAGCCGCTATATTGGCAGCATTGCCTACGCTTTGTAAATCTGTCAAAAAACTGATTGAAAGTATTGAAAAACAGTAGTACCAATATAGCGGCTAGAGGACTTCTTATCGTGAACGATCTGTATTTATTAATATGACTTATGATATTCTATGTCAAAATAGGTGAGCATATCTCAATTATAATTCCTTTATTCACAATTCTTCTAAAAGCGGTTTGAGCTTTTCGGTCTACTTTTCTTCCAGTCTTCTTCCACTTACTTGCAATACACTTGTCTAAAATAGATTCTGCGTGTTATTTTGTTTATACCAAATATGATTGATGACAAAACACTGAATTAGATTTTTAATATTGTACACTACAGAGTAAAGCAGCATTTGCTTGTTTTCCCTCTAACATTATGTGTCACATACACAGGATAAGACGTCATCATCAATTTAAAAATGTAAATTAAATTGTTACTTCGTTTGTGACATGTTAGCAAATATTTTGTCTATTGTAAAGCAGCTTTCGCATAATTCATTTTGCAGAAAAAGACTTTTGAAACAAATTACTGAAAGCCTAGAAAACAAAACTAATAATTGATGGTTCTCTAAGCCCCTTGACTTTTTATTTATCGATATGTGTGTAAGTGGTGAGTACGATTGAAAAAGCAATAAAACCCCAATATATTGTATATTAGAGTTCAACCCCCTGGCCGCACCGAATCGCACTTTCTATGCATCTATCCTTGTCTATAATTCAGAACCGTCATTCGCTAGAGCGAGAAAGATAGTGAAAGTAAGCGAGTAGAAAATCGACCGTTGAAATATAATGCGCATTTTAAGAATTCGGCAATATTTCGGCTATTATTGCATTCGAGCTTGGTTAATTCACATAAGACGTTTTTCAAATCGGTGCTCTTCTATTTTGAACCTTAAATTCCTATTTAAGTAAAGTTTAAAATCAAGTGAGGTCATTACACAGTTTGTATTATGTGCCGTTTTTGTTGATGAAATGATTTTATAAAGCGTGTAGTGTGGGTATTCCTCAGATCACCCATATTTCTCATTGACTGTAAAAATCAAGCTGATTCCGAGTCCTAAGCTGATTTAGACTTCACATAAAGAAGTTTAATATTATTATTAAATCTAAACATAATAACATTCTTGTGCCTTTAAAACAATCACAAAAAAGAAAGAGAAATAGTTACTGGACATTTGGTAGACTAAAATAGGAGTCCAATTAGTTTTACGTTTGCTGGCCTTGAAATAGGGGAAAAATGTATATCGGTGCATATATTTAATGTAATGCTGTTAATAATAATAATTTCCCGTCATTTACACTATGTACTGTGTACATTTCGTCATTTATTAGATAGTAATTGTTTGTCGGATTGTTCCTACCGTGACTGTGAAAGGGCATATAAAGTGACTCTCAAATCTTAATATTATTACAACATTCTTAGATACGTTACTGATACAACACTGGTTTTACTCAAAATACTACTATGATATTTTTACTATAGACTATCTTCAAGAGTCAATGTTTATATTGTAATTTCCCAATAGCAAGGAAACTTATTTTGAGTGACATTAATTTTTTGTACTATCAGCGCGAATTTGCTTAAATTGATGTAGGTACTCATATCATGCAAACTAATTTAGAAAGTACAATCAGATTAAAATTGTTTAGAATCCATGCCTTCGAGAGTCGCAACTGGGGTTAAATGACAAGTGGAGATAGTCGGGAATTTGTCTTAGGGTCTTTGAAATTAATTAATTTCCGTCTATAATTATCCGTATTCTAAAACGCATCTTTGTTTTTCCTCGGGGAATAAGTTACGTAGGTACCGTCACTCTCTTTCGGGGGCGGAGGGCGGTGTGTGGGACTCCCACGCCCTAAAAAGGGCGGAGTTTACCCACTGAACCCCGGGGTGCTCCTTCTTGCCTTATGGTGGTGTCCTGGTAATGGACGAGCATTCACATCCACAACACCATCGGTTTCTGAAACCACTTTGAAACCCATCGTAAGCAACCTCTTCAACTCAAACCAACGCAAGTCAATTTGTACTCTAATGCAGACAATTTAGGTAAGAAATTCGAGTGAACGTAGCGTTTCTTCGCCCGATGTGTACGAATGTACGAATACGGGCCCTGCACTTTTGTAAGAACGGTTACTATGAAAGTAGTCATTTTAATTAAAAATATTGTCGATGTGTATTTTGTTGTGAATTTGTTTTGTTTTTTTGTGATTTGGACCTATTCATCTGTAAATTAGACCTATTAGATTTGAGTTTTTATATTATATTCGGCTGCTTTTACCAAGTTTTAGTAAGTTTTCAATGGTGTTCATTATCAGTTTTCTTGTACTTTATGTATGGATGATATTGATAAGTTAACGGTATTTACAATTTATTTTAAGCGATTTTTCACTCTGTATTGAATAAGATTTGAAAAGTATTTTCTCATGTGTTTTTTGTTTTTTATTTGTACACTAAATGGCATAGATAGGGATATCTCAGACAACTAAGTTTCCTAAATACATTTAGACTTATTTTTTACCATAAGATTGAAAATTGATTGTATTGTAGCTTATAATTCTTGGATAGACATATTACTTTATGTGTATATTTGTTGTTGTTACTACAGTTAAATATTATAGTCTCATCCTTTTAACCACTTATCATCATTTATCCAATCAAAGGATTTATTCATACCCTACAAGTCATAAACAATAAGGGTATGTCGGATAGTTTATCTTTCAGATTTAAAAAAATATTTTTTTTTTGAAAATTTGCCAATTAGAGTACACCAAAATTGTCTCACTCACGAACTTATCTGAAAGAGGTAAAGCTGATCCTATGGCTGATCCTAATTATAAAGGTTAAATATGTGGTTAAAAGAATGTGCCTAATCAAAATTACATGTATATGCATGTATAGTCATGAATCAATATTTTACTAATATCATTTTACCAAGTCACATTGTTGGAACATTTGAACAGTATTTTACCGAAACTGTTTCATTGTAGGTAGGTGCAGATTACTGAAGGTTTGTAAGCCAAATAGTAGTATAATTCGGTGCGAGCTAGTTAATTTATTTAGCTGCCAGAGATCAGAGGTGTATAGCTAGATATTATTATTGAAATATAAATTTTGTTATATTAACAATAATGGATGTTTTATTTGATTTTTGTAACTGTAAGTAACCCTCAAATAGGCCTACATAGTGGAAACAAATAATAGTTTCTTACTTACTTAACTTGTAAAAGAGAACTTTTTGGGCTCCATCGCAAGTAATCAATGTATTTTATTAATTTACTATACTTATTTTGCTACGAAGTTTACTTCCAAAAAATTTGCCCTGGCAACCTACACAAAATGCTATTAATATGAACTGTATGAATGAATATTACCTATTGAATAATAATAAAGCTCCTTGAACATTGTTTACAAAGAGCCATCTAGCCTCAAAGGTGGAAAAACATGAGACGATAGATACCATGAGAAAACATGACAAAACTATTTTACTTTGCTTTGTTACAACTTTCCGGCTTTTTTTAAATGATGATCAGATAAGTAAGCCCTACTGTATATTTATGTGTGTATTCGAAAAGTTTTTAAAAAAAAATCTATTTTATCTACTTTTTCTGACATATTAAAATTCGAAAAGTTTTATATAAAATTTCTATTATCTACTTTTTCTGACATAAAAAAATGCAAAATATCTTTTTGAGTGATAGTTATTGATTGATGAGATTTCGAGGCAAGTATTTATCGTTATATCAGTATTTACAAACTTTTGTAAAAAAGTAATATTAAAATAATGAGTGAAAGTGTGGTAAGTATTTAACAAATTGGGTTCATATTATTTTATTCAATATTCTATGATATATACCGTTTTTATGTATTTTACAGAGTACACGAACGAAAACTATAAGCGAATCTGCCGAAACGGAATCTGTAGACACTGCTCTTGTAAGTATTTCACTTGCCATGCCATCCGTTGTTGGTTCCTGTACCTACAGTACGAAAGCGTTAAGAACAAAATTTGGTACTGTCATCGCATCAATGGCCATGAGACGTCCAATGGAGCTCTTCATGAAGGGAAACCAGTTTGATTCGTTATACTACTGCTGAACACGACAGCTTTTATAGGGTAGGTATTCGAGTTGGAGTTAAATTGAGGGTAGAGTAGGTACTTACTTATCTACTGCTTCAAAATGTACAGTCGGAAAATAATTATCATAAAAGTCGTAGGTTACTTTTTTAAATCGTTTTACAAAAGTGTAAATCTGTGGATAAAGAAACCATTCAAGACATTTTAACGAAATGTAGTCTTACCTACTCTGTTGATTTCAAGTAATTTGTTGTTCTAGACTACCAGGCAGGTAGCATTGTCGGGCTTTAGAATTTTCAACGCGTATTTTGTCGTACGTACCCAATCAACAAAACCAACAAGTACCTACTTAAGTACTTACTTAAGCATTAATTTATAAAAACATTGATATAAGTTCACGTTTAAGAATGTGTTCGATTTCCATGCGCCACTTGAAAACAAGCCTTGCTCGTGATTCGACGGGTGGGGCAACATTTTCTTGATTGTCTACGGAAAAGCATTTTTAGTGGTCAATTAGTTCTAGTGGACAGGGAGCTCCCTGTATGTCCTTGGGATGTAACGTTACATACTTTGTTATTTTCCAGGCTGCAGACAGATGGAGCCACAGCATCAGCTACCGCCAGCTCGTGATATCCTCATGCATCGGCATCTTCCAGCTGTGGTGGCACCCGTACCTCCACGACTTGAAGAAGCTGGTCCCGTTCATATTCCTGTACAATCTGTTCAGCGTTCTGATTGGTTACCCAATGTTCTACCTC
Source organism: Mecyna flavalis (assembly GCA_949319885.1). Taxonomy (NCBI): domain Eukaryota; kingdom Metazoa; phylum Arthropoda; class Insecta; order Lepidoptera; family Crambidae; genus Mecyna; species Mecyna flavalis. The sequence goes on from OX439439.1 coordinate 12,445,594, forward strand.
GAACTGGCGCTGGGGGTTGTGACGAAGAAAGGCGTGCTGCGGTGCTGGGATTTGGCTCCTATGGCTAGAGGTACGTTAGTAGTTCTTACCTAAATTGAATAACTACTTACCGATCGATTACCGTACGCATGTCTACTCGTATTTTCTCATAATCTAGGAACCTACCTAACTATCTACTCATCACTAACGTTGGCGACTAATTGCAAATCATTCCTCCAGTTGGCAAAGCAGCAAACCTGATGGTAAGTGGTCACTGCGGCATATTCCATTAGGGACACTTCAACTTTATTATGAAATTTTGCCGCCCCCTAAAAAGTGCCGCACGGGGCGGACGCCCCCCCCCCCCCAACGCTACGCCGCTGCACCTTCGCTAACATAATATATTGCTCTGTTCTGTGCTGCGTGCGTGTCCGATAGACCCGCACTGTCTTATTATTTTCACATAGTCCTATCTAATTGCCGATGTTCAGTTCAAGCCACAGAGATCTCTGTGGTTCAAGCCTATTTAAAAATATATTTGGAATTTGAAATCTCTTTCGCTTGCTCCAACATTGCCCTATCCCCTAGGTCTTGGTTTCGCCATGCTATCCTGCTGCGTGTTCGGCGCGCTCGCTCTGGGCGTAGTATGCGCGTGGAGCCTGGCACTACTGGTGCACTCGCTGCACGCGTTCCTGCCGTGGCTGCACTGCGCGGCCGCCGCGAAGCCGGCCTGCGCCGCGCGCCACCGCCCCATGCCGCGCGGGAGCGAGACACCCGCGCAGTCCTTCTTCTTGTTAGTCTATATTTATATCACTGTATAGTCCGCGTCAACTTAATTGGCTTGTCTGAAGTTAGCTGCGAGCTTCGTTTGCGCAGCTGTGGTTTAGCCTGCCGCCTATTCTATTGCGGGACAGTTCAACAGGAAGCGTCGTTCAATGTGCGTCCACACTGCAGGCTCATCTGTTCTTCGAGCCTTTGATTTCAAGTGTACTGGCTTCCACATTAATATTGCCGGAACACAGCCAGAGTATTTTTTTGAGACAGCCAGATTATAGCAGCAGGTTTCACCGATGAGAGATGGATTTTCCTAGCACCAGAAAAATGGAATGAATTGAAGACCTAAACAACATGTTTATGCACACAAATATTTGTAAGAAGCACTGTATGGGGATCGAACCAGCCATTTCTGATGGAAAAGCCTGACTTCTCAACCATACATCAAATCGATCGTCAATTCTTCTTTATCTTATTTCAGCAACTTCGTCTTGAATCTGAAGCGCGAAGGGTTGGAAGGGGGTCTCGGCAACGTGGTGTGGGAGCTAACCAGTTACTTCATCATCTCATGGATCCTCATCTACTTCGTAGCTATCAAACGAATTTATAGCTACTCGAAGGTAACCGACCATCCTGTGCTTAATGATTTAATGACACTCGATCCCTCCCAGGGGAACGAACTGGAGGTGTGGGCATCACCTTTGCAAGCCACGAATCCTTGCCACAGATGGAAATGACTCGGTGCTCTCGGCCATTTCTGACCCGGTGTTGCCGGTGATGTTATGGACGTAAAAGTCATAGTCCATTTTCCCTAGACACTACCATCAAGCAAGGAGCAGCACCCAGGGGTTCACTGGGTAAACTCCGTCTGTTCCGACGGAGGGTGAAGGTACAGTCGACAGTACATCAGACTTCCCTGATCTGTCAAATTTCTACAACCAATTTCCAACTTTATGAACTCCACATAGAGTTCTCTTTCAATTGAAAATTTTTGTCAGATTAGGTTAGGTTGATCTGCTGCCGTAGTACCTACGTAAAGTTCCCGGTTTGAAGCACTGAAAAACTATAGTAATCTTACTATCGCACTATCTAGTGCTTCCCTGTTTTTTTTTCGGCAAACTAACTTTTTTTCAGCAGTAGATGATTAGGTATCTAATACTTGGTTTCGTCATTTCAGTTGGTCCTCTTCAAAGACGTAATGGCGTATTTCATGCTGCTGTGCTTGGCACTGGGAGCACCGCGGCTGGCCGGCGCGGGCGCAATGTTCCACAAGTGCGATTGGTTCGTGCTCTTGGACAATATACAGGTAGGTGCTACTTATTTTCCAAGCATCCTAAGTCCTAAGATAATAGACGATGGTATCTTGCCCTTTGAAAAGATTTTCTTAAGTCAGGCACGCTACAACTAAGGCTGCGTCCCCAGTAGGCAAACTGTTAGCGGCAGACTGAGTTTGCGGCCTATCGATTTAGTACGCCTTTCAATATGCATTTAGAAATGGAGTGTCCACAGTTCGCTAGTTTTGCGCTCACTGTACGCAGGTTGCAGCGAGCAAGGGGCGCAGCCCGCCCCGGGCGTCACTTTTTAGGGGGCGGCAAATTTCACAATAAATAATAAAAATATTTGAAACATTTCATATTTTTATCGCAACTACGAAAGCCATTGACGGACAATGGCCCCGCCTAATTTTGGGCGGTTATGGACCAAACCCTGTTTTTCTAATACAATACCTAATGTTTAATGTAGGTGTGTTTGTGTAGAGTGTATGAAAGAAAGAAAGAAAAACATTTACATTTATTATATGACAAAAAATATGAACTGATATAGAGTAGGTAACCTGAGTAACAATTTCCAGATATGGCGCGACGCGGTCGAATACACACTCATAGAGATGACAGTATCCCAAGGCTCCCTAGTCATGCTGGGCTCGCACTGCCCGAAGCAGCAACACAAGCTCGGCACCACGGCGTTGCTCGCGTTCGCCGTGTCCAAGACCACGTCCATGGCCAGTGCGTTCATCCTGGGCGCAGTGCACGGAGCTTTGCAGAGCGATTATGATAGCAATGCTACTAATATTTGGCGTGGTGAGTTTGGATATTAATATGCACTTGCAACATAGCGCTAAGTAGCTTAAAATTAAGGCACTGCACCACTAACGTATTTTAGCAGAATAGAGCACGAATAAGTGAAACGAGAGAGTATAGTTACAATACTAATGATTTATTAACGAGAAACCAAGATTATATACGTTTACATGATTAACTCACTTAAGCATAATTATATAACCAATACAGACCATTATTTGTAACACCCTGTACTGTAACACCTACTCTTTGCAAAAATAAATCTTTGGATGTTATAATAAAAACATAGGCGGCACGTTTTAAGTCCATTCACATACGAGTAAGTAAAATGAGGCAGGCCCATGAAAAAATTGTTATGCAATCAACTTATGATTAAGGGGGGGCAATTATGATTAAGGGGGGGGCATTGGGGCAATATTATCGCTTGTTTTCCTGTGTACCCTTGGCTGTTCCCTTGATGGTACAGTGGAAAATAAATTTTAACCGTTTAGTAGAAAAAATATGAACGCCGAGAGCATGAAGCGTTACCGATTTGCGGCTAGCGACATTTGATCTCAAGGGGGGGCAACTGCCCCCCATGCCCCCTCCCCCTTGGCGACGCCCTTGTATGCAATCGCTCTTATTTTAAGAAAGTAGGATACAGTTTGCCATTTTAGTATTACACTGTACACAAACGGCAGAAAAAAATCCTCAAATTCTTCTGCACATTTTCGTCTTTTCTTCGCGGGTCCACATTTATTGTAAAATCTAAATTTTGTTTCTTTACGATTACGATGTTATTTCTTTTTCGCAGGATCTTCAGCGTCGATGGTGCTGTGGTCGGACTACGTGGCCAGGATCCCCGGCAGTCAGTTTTGGTCCTTGCTATTTTTCTTCATGATGTTTGTGCTTGCGATTTCTTCTACGGTGAGTATAGTTTCACTTCCTATGTGGATTATTAAATAACTATTGAACAAACAATATCAACATTGGCTACCAGTAACAACGAAATTACTAAGGTTTGTTTTCTTGGATGACAGTCGAACCCATGACCACTAGCGTTTAATCCAGTGTTACTAAATACAATAAAACGTGCTAAAGTGAGACTTCATGGACATAAGTAGGTACCTTTTAAGTAGTGTAGTACTTTCATAATATTGTTATATTTTTCCAGGCGTTGCTGGTTCAAACAATAATGTCGACTCTTACTGGTCACTCCATTCGAAAAATCTCTTGGGCGTTCCTGATATTCACCTGCTTTCTATTTTGCTTGATTGGAACCATGACTTTATGTACTCAGGTATACCTACATTATTATTAACTCATAATTAAAATATGTATTTTATGTAAAATAGTACCTACACGCTCATGTATTTGTCATAGATTTCCAATTTCCAGACTCCGGACTGTGACTAAAATATGACTGAATTCAATACTCTCTGGATTTAAACCCAGGACCCTTTTTTTCAGAGTAGAACCATAACCACAGGCTAGCAAGCCATAATTGCCATTATGTGGGTCTTAGGAATCGAACCAAGTCATTTGAATCTAGATATTATTATGTGTCTATGGGCGGTGTTGGTAATTTATCCTCACCTGACTCTCGCTCACTTAGGCTGCGTCCCCAGTAGGCAAACTGTTAGCGGTAGACTGAGATTCCGGTTTATCGATTTAGTACACCTTTCCATATATAACAAATGAAGTGTCCACAGTTTGCTAGTTTTGCGCTCCCTTTACGCAGTTTGCAGCGTTACGCGCGCCGACTATCGCAGTGAGCGGCCGACTCCCAGCAAAACCGGTTGCGACGTTCGAAAATCAATTTCAGTTCGCCACTTGCGGCTCACTCAGTCTGCCGCTAACAGTTTGCCTACTGGGGACGCAGCCTTATGTACTTCTCTAAATAAAACAGGTCCTATCTATTTCCAGGGCGGGATGTACATTCTAAACTTCCTGATGGACTGGCCGGTGGCGAAGCCGCGCGCGCTGATAGCGGGACTGGCCGCCACGGTAGTGACCTACGTGTACGGACAGACCACCTTCTGCGAGGACGTGTACTTCGCAGTGGGGGAGTATCCGACTGTCTTCGTCAGGATCTGCTGGGCCCTCTCCCCGCCTATCTTGCTGGTAAGTGTGGACAGCGGGAATGAACCGTTCTATTAAATGCTTTGTAGTTGTGAGTTGTTGTATGTGGGGGAAAAGTTACCATATGACCAACATGTGCCTTTAAATTAATGTATGGTGACTAAAAAGGACTGACCCTGAATCATTAAATATCCTACTAATATTATAAATGCGAAAGTCTGGATGTTTGTTCCTCAATCACGCCTAAACGGCTGAACGGATTTAGATGAAATTTGGCACACGTATAGTTTATAACCCGGAATAGGACATAGGCTTTAAAATTCCTACGGGAAACGTCTCATTCCCGCGGGATATTTGAAAAACGCGCGGGTGAAACCGCGGGATATTTGAAAAACGCGCGGGTGAAACCGCGGGCGGAAGGCTAGTTCTAAATAATAAAAAAGTAATCTAAATCATCTCATTCGACTTATTTTTTGAATGGCTGGCGGCTGCTTTTGAAAATAGTCCAAGGGCCAACATTTGGACTATTTTAGAAACACCAGCCATAAGATTAATCCTACAAACAAGAAGGGGCTAAATGAATGCGGAATAAACCTATTCTCTCAAAAGCCCTATTTTTATTTTATTTATTGCAGACGGGCAGATCCTACACCTGATGGTAAGCGCCACGTCTGCCCTTAGACAGTTCAGTCAGTGCCAAACAGTAACTAAGCAGTTACTGTCTGGCACCGCCCTGCGCCCGCTACACCGAGAAGACAGTTATTAGCTCTCATATACCCAGTAATTTCACTAGCTTCAGTGCCCTATAACGAACTGCGTAGTATTTGTGTCCTAGATTTGGTAGCAGAGATTTAGTCACAAATCATATATTATTTTCCTTCAGTTAGTATTCCTGGCTGGCATGGGCTCGTGGCCGCCGCCGGGCGCCGCGGCCGGCTGGATACTGGTGGTGCTCTCGCTGCTGCCGATCGCTGTCGTCGTGGTCTTCTACACGATCTTCAGGTGCAGAGTCAGAGTAAGACTTACATTTTTAATTTATTATGACTTCATTGAAGTGTTTATTTTGTATTAATGTAAACAGTTAACACTCAATAGGGTTAGTCCATCTAATTATACTTTTAGATAAACAATATAACAAAGTGGACAAAAAAATCTGCTCAGTTTAAATAGTAGTGTAGCGAGACTAAGAGCACTTTTGCATTTCAGAATATTGTGGGCAACGAAAAGTAAGCGTGCCTTACGGAACGTGTTTCGGCTACCCTCACATCGGGAAGTAGTCCTATTAACTAGTTAAATTTTGTAAATGAGATCTTGTTTAATAAAACATTGAATTTCTGAATGACACCATATTTTATTCACAAAATTTTCATAACACCAATTTGTTACCAAAATAAAGGATTATTTTATAATTAGTCATACACACAATATATCCACATAACAACTTACAGAGTTGGCTGTAATAGATGACGCACTATACAGTGATATTTTTTTTGTCTTTTTATTTTTCAAGTTGAACATCACCTATTACGACCAACAGGAGTATTTTTTACACAATATATATTTGAAATAAAATAGTTCTCAAACAAAAAATCATATTTAGTTGCAGTTTAATTGAGGAAAAAACACTCCTAGGTAATAATACAATACAGCCTTGGATCTTAACACTAAACTAATTAAACGTAACTTAAATATGAACCTCTCATATAAAAATAATAATAAAATTAATGTTATGCATATTACATACTCTAAAACCTAAGTAGATAGACCGCCAACATGTTTGTTAATCTGTTACCCCATTGTACACTATGCGTTATTTTAGACTATTGCACATACTCTATACAAGCAATAAGAACAGTTATTTCGTATAATTTAAATTTGACATGTTTTAAAGGTAACAAGGGTTTTAAAAATATTCGATAAACATAAGTAAACGATTGCACCGACGAACGATGTGTGGGGACTAGACGGTTAGTTGGTTGTGTTGTTCGAAATTGTCAATGGTAGAAATGTATGCAGCTTACGCTTATTGCAACTATGTAACAGAGGCAAATGTTCCGCGAGCGAAAATTACTAAAAGAAACGCCGCTGTTTGCTGATCGCAATCCAGCGGTGGAATTAATTTTGCGCCTTCGTATAATTATAAAAGTTAACACATAAAGGCTATTTTCGCATAAGCAATCAACGTCTGATATAATTACTAATGATTGAATTGATAGGAAAATATTACTATAAATAGAAATGTATGTGATTTTTCAACGATTTGTCGTCTACGATTGACAATAAACAGCAGTTAAAAATACGTTCCGTTGTTGGGCAAGTCAATTGCAATGTGCGATACAAAGCATCTTAAAGTGGTTTAAAACAAGAAAGGACGATTGTGCTTTTAAAAGAGAGCGGGTCATTAATTTCTATGATTCAATAAAATTACATTTAATATTACAAACGATCTCGAACACGCATGTCGTCAGACACGCAAGTGGTCAGATACGCATTTTGTCAGAATACGCAAGTCGACAGAATCGCGACTCGTCAGATTCGCGTTTTGTCAGATTCGCAACTCGTCAAGTACGCTACTCGTCAGATCGCAACTGGACAGATATTTGTAATTTTAACGTGTTAAAATTACATACCTAATATTTTGATTAGAAAGGTGTCCGTGCTTCGGAAGGTACGATAAATAATAAAAAGATACACTCTGTAATACTTGTTTTACTCCACACGTAATTAAAATAATATATATTTAACGATAATTTAAAAATTTCAGAACTTAAAAAAATATAACAATGTTATTTTTTGACGTGACAACGTCTTATAAATTGGTTTGCCGGGTGACACTTCAAGAAACTGCGTTACGCTCCGCTCACGTTATGCGCTCACAATGAGAGCGAGTGAGAGGCACGCGTCCCGCCTAAGAGCGAGAGAGACAGACATAAAAAGTCGTTGTCACGTAAAACTTTCGCCCGTATACCGACTTTACAGGCAACCAATTTTTTTTTAGATTAATAAAAATGTTTGTAAATAAAACTGTTTTATTTAATTAATTTCTTGTTTACAGTGGTCTGGATGTTATTTACAAATATCTGACGAGATGCGTATCTGTCCATGTGCGTGTCTGTCGAGCTGCGTACTTGACGAGTTGCTTATCTGACGAGTCGCGTTCCCATCGACTTGTCTGACGAAATGCGTATCTGACCACTTGCGTGTCTGACGACATGCGTGTGATCCTTACAAACTCCTTAGTAATTATATATTATTACCTAAAAGATAAGCTCTCATATTAAATAATTCAGTAAGCATTGAATAAAAAGCTTCAGATTATACTGTTATTCGTACCAAACAGGCAAATTAGTGGAAAACACAGTGATGGCAAACAACATTGCAAGCAACACATTAAAATATATCATCATTCGATTAATTCAATTATACAGTTAAAAAGTGTGATCTTTAGAACTTAAGAAACCGTGTTGGCACATAAAAATGACAAATCATGAACCCTAGAAAGCTGCTCTCTTCTATAAAATACTAACTAAAAATATTTCGATTTCACTCACAACTATTTTGATCAGACATTTTAAAAACTATCATCAGGAACGTTTACTAATCGATTAACTCGTTTTAAACTAATGTACATAATGTAACAATTTTTATAATCTACACAGAAATAATTTATCGTAAATAATGAATGAGTGATGAAAAATAATGATTATATTATGATTTATTTGGGTCATTTAGTAGACTATTCAAATTATAGGAAACTATACATAAAGATGTAAAGATTCTTTTGTTATATTTATAAAGTCAATGCGTCGAAAATATCAGTGCTAACTGTCATTTATAACAGCAGAAGTCCTAATAGCTATGTCACAGCCAACTGCGAAAGGATCATCTCATACATGTTCATAAATGCCAGTATTAGCTAGTTAGCATACTCATCCTAACTGACTGAAAATCAGAGTAGAACTGTAATATTATTCCATAACATACTACACATTGACTATGTGTAATCGAATAATACCAATGCGGTACACATTTATTTTTAGATACAACAAGTGACGTCATAATCTTAAATAGGATATCGTTTTTTTATAAACTAATATGATGCGAATAATGCGAGTCCAGCTCATGAAGAATGAAAATATCAATTGTTTTATACAATTTCTACTCAGATCGACAATCGCAAGGGTTCGCCGCGATCAAAATATATAGACACTAAACTATTTCAATAAATACGCAACAAAGATACTTAACTAAAAGGCAGTTACAATAAACCTTACTAGCTACGTGTGCTCCTTCTACGTTCAACGATGGCCGACTCGATCCTACTTCAGTCTTTCTCAATAAACTTTAGCTGCACTACACCCAAAATGAAACGTATTCAGTTACTTTATGAAATCGTTACACTAGCACATAAATAATTATGTAAGTGTAACTATGTCATTTGAAAGATGCCGTAGGAATCCTAACACTGAACAAAAGCAGTTGAACGATGAGAGCCTGGATATTTGCTAAGATAAAACCAAACTGAATTTGACTTGTTCCCTAAATTGACTAAAGAATTCTCTATAATTGTATCAGTCTTCGTTATGAATGTGACTCTTGTATCATTCATCTGTGTGATTACATTGTGTTACCAACAGTAATGACTGTCACTTTTTTTCTTATTATTATATTTCTTGAGTCCATATCAAATGCTCAATATTAATTCTGTCGGTGCAGACAAAGGATCTTTATCCAAATGGGACTAAGTCCCTCTAATCGTATTAAATCAAGCAGTGATTTCATGGACACAATGCAGTGTGTAATCACTAGTCAATCAGGTTTAGGCATTTTGGATGTTGATTTTAAGGCGTTTGTTTGTACATACATATTGTTTTATGAAACATTTTACTTTTCATCTCATTGACGCTAGTGCCTCAAGTATATTACATAATATATTGTCATATTAGTTGGCACAGGCTTTCGAAAATGACGAAAGTTATTTTCAGTTAGGTGTAGTACAAAAGTTTATAAACACATTCACAAACGAAGGTATTTGTGCAGCTATGTTTGGCTACCATGAGCCTAAGGGTTTAAATTCGTGACAAGTTCTACGATAGAACCATTTTTGACTAAAATAAATATTTTAAATAATTTATTATTAGTACTTTATTGTAACAGATTGTGCATTTTGAGTCAGGATTTGTGAGTTAGGTGAAGGTGGCAATCAAAGTGACTAAAATACGTAATGTGTAATGTTTTATATGATTCAAGTTATTTTGACAGTTGCCACACTTCCAATGCTGCCTTCTTTTGTTAATTACTGAGGACCCTTACTTGTCAAACCCTGGTTACTCCTATGCACTGCATTCTTTGTCAATATTTCGTACTGTGGACTACATAATACCTTTAACATAATATTCAAGAAGCTTAAAACGAATTTTTTAAACTTTTTACTAAAGAATTATAACTACCATAAAATAATCTTTTGTATACAGAAATCGCGGCACTTTTGTGTAAGTATACAAATATGGTGTCTTTTACTTTACAGAATCAGAATTGTTCAAGATTCGTTGATTTTACTGTTTCGATAATAAATTCCCTGTCGAGGTACCAAATTGCAAGTTAGTAGCAAAGAAATGTTTGAAATGAATAATTACAATAGTTATTGCCAGTTTTCATCACGTAAATACTCTACCCTACGACCTACCCTCAATCCAAATAGTATTAACAACAACCAAGTTATACATATAAAAAGCTTAGTGAGTTAGTAAATAAATTTGTATCAGAAATTATCATACAAAACTAAATCTATTTCGATTCATTATTATACATAATAGTTAAATTGACTAATTTTAAGACTAAAATATTCTTCAAATACATTTGGACATTCACCAAACGGGTTTTACGATATCATCTTTTATCCTAAAAATGTATCGGCGTTTTTTAAACACCTTAAGTAGAAAAGCTCTAATTTAGTAGCAATTTCAAATGATATCCATACTTTTTGGTCAATTTCGTAATAGCAAAATATTATCATTCAAACACTAAATAAGGCATGATGTATAGCCTCATCACTCTAAGGAAGGATATTTACACCGATATATCACGCGTTCTTAACCAAAACAACAATATCGTGAGATCAAACGACGCGACGCGGCATTCCGCGGGCGGAGGGCCGCCCGTCGGTTTCGCATACGATACATAATAAATTACATAGTAAAATTTTGTATACCCAACAGTTCAGCTAATAATATCCAATATCGTGTACACTGTCAACACAGAACAGAACAGATCTCGAGTCGAATTTATATGAATAATATTAAAAACAGACATTCCTCACGAACTCAGCAACGGCGAGACAATAGACAATCTATTTATATTTAACACTTATACCGTTATAACAATATGATACAGAGACTACGACTAACGATCCGATGTAATCACCATGCATGCCATATCACAAGTACCAAGGGCACATTACGCTCACTGCCTAGCTTAGTCCGTCAACGAAGCACCGATTCTTTGATACGCTACCGTCGGCTGGGCGCTCGACAACAATATATCTCCCAGAGGGCATTACCGACTTGTTCTAACCAATCATAACGCATACTATTAATTCAACGTTACAGCAATTTATTACTACACTACATCCCAAGTCGAGCCCCAGCCCCATTCCATATGAACCTTACAAATCCTAAAATTATGTTACTTATTAATTTCTAGGACGTAATATTTCAATTCAAGATACATGCTCCTTCCCATTGTTTAGTAACAATGCTATACTGCAGAATACACTTTGTATTCACTTAACTCGAGGTACATAGCGACTTTGTACTTAATTCCAATAAACATTTTACAAGAAAAGATATGTATCTTGAATGTTATCTGATATAGCTACAATATTTTTTTACATTTTTTTATATAATTTATAACACCACAATTCCATATTGTCCTGTAGAGACTTTCTAATTATTACTACGATAAGGGTTGGGGTCCATTTATACAGATCCCACTAGGCACAAAACTTAGATACAAATGTCAAGCAGTACAAAAATTGTGTTCATAAGCAAAAATCAAATAAGTAACATGTTAATACAAACAATGACCCCAACTCACAGTATATTACTAATATTTACAACATTTTCGAAGCAGAGGTATCAAACTGTCGCATACACGCAACAGTTAGAGAACATTATTTAAAACATTTCTTAAATTTAGCATAGTAGTCTATGTAGTGACTTAATTTTTTTTTATATTTACATCTAATTCAACTTTATATGCCAGCAATATGAAAGGCCTTTAAAATTTACACACTGGTACACAGTACAAATTTTTGAACAGTCAGACAACACAAATCGTAAGGAATAATAAAAAATAGAAAAAAATGCAACTAAAATTCATAACGGTGTCGAGATAATTTAAAGGCTAACCTATACACTACCAATGTACACTTACAATAAACACGTTTGGGTACTTTCGCACTGCAGTCTCAAGAGGCACATGTTAACATATTTACACACTATACAACACCGCAGCACTTTCACTCCAGACGGTTCGTCTAATGAACACCGTTTAATAGTCGAGGTACCGCGGGGGACGCGCACCGATCGGTCGGTAGATGATATGAATTAACTTCTATTTTAACTCCTCCCATTTCGTATTTCAGGGAGCGACTTATCAACTCGAGAGCAACACTATAAACGTCCCAGTCCAAACTTGAGCGATCTCGGTGGGTTGTCTCACACTTCCCGTCGAGATCGGTCGTCAATCGCCTCCCGGCACAGCGGTTATTCCTTCATCTACTGAGGCCGTCTCACTCCTTCAAGTCATCTACTGCGAGGTGTTTGCAGGTCCACCGTACAGGTTGCGGGTTCACTCAGGCTTGGGCCGTGTGGGCTGATGCGTTTGATGAGCGTGGTGCGCGGGCAACGTGTCGTGGCGGCGGTACATGAGTAAGTACGGCATGCGCGGCGGCTTGGCCTTCAGTACCATCGCTTCTGACACCTGCGTCACGGTCGAGTCGTCGTACCTGTGACATAATGATCGTTAGGATGGGTGTAAAAGTGAGGGCATTGGGGTTGGGTGGAGACTTACTCAGATATGGTTGTCCACATATAGGCTTTCAGAGACGAAAAATAATGAGACATCATTGTATTAATTTGAAATTATAAAACTTTGAAGCTGATGAGTGGAAGATTTAAAACTTGAGTAGTAGGTTTGCTTTTAAATATTTTGTCAGCACATTAAGTTCTTACTAACCCAAACATGAGAAATTAGATGAAAGAACAAAGTTGACATTATAAAAAAAAACAACTACTTGATATCAATTCTACTGGCATTGTGCTTTCTAGGTTATAATTTTTTTTTACTAAACTTCTAAATCTATTCAAAAACTATGATTTCAAAACTGTAACAGCCTCAACCTAAAAGCTTTTATTAAATAAGTAATGTACTAAAAACTTATATTTGAATTTAACCAACAAAATTCTCTAACTGTATTAAATAGAATAATTACCTTATCCAGCCGACTTGTCCATGGTAGGTGTCTGTGAGGTAGTGTCCCTTTACTGCCTCAACACCCTCGTGATACACCACTGCGAACAGCTTGTACAGCCGTTGTATCTTCGTGTATTTGAGTTTAGATGACATTATCTCTGCAAAGGAATGTTCTCAGTTTATATTCAGAAGTATGAGATAATGTTTATACACAAGATGTGCTTTTACTCAGACTTTGTTGTCCACATTTTGTGATTATGTTAACCACTTTCAGAGACGAAAAATAAGTAACCATCATAGTAAAGATCTGCATTTTTACAGTAAAGAAATTCTTACTATCTCTACTCAGTCTAGCCCTCAAGAGTCCTTATTTTTTATACATACCATTCCGAAATAATAGTTTTAATATACAACGTGTTAATTTAAATGCGCAAAACCTGAAATTAGTTTGATCAGAACAACAAGTAGAATCCATTAAACCACGTTTTAATATAGGTCACATTTTTCAAAAAATATTCAATAACAATGTTGCCCTGTCTATTTATTAATAGATCGAGCCGTCACGTGCGCAAACCATACCTACCGACTCGCCCTCGACGAAGCGTCGTCGCAGACACAAGAAACGATCAGAATTGCCATTAAAACTAAAACAGCTCATAAAACCTTTAAATTCTTTTTTATGTTGTTTTTTTCTTTACAATTAGGTCCATTGTATTAAAAATCATTTGGGGTGTCTGAGGTTTTGCGCATTTAACTTAACACGTTGTTAGAAGTCGAAAGTTTCTTGGATGACTCTATTCCATTCTACCATCGATCGATACCGTCGATCGACGATAGATCGATTGGTTTGGTAACACCCTAATTTTTTATTATGATTTTTAATATATAAAGTAAGTGAATGTTTTAGCCTAAGACTCTCTTTCTGCAGTACACTATTTCCAATGATACTTTAAAAATAGTTTTTATCAATATGTGCTCCTGAATCAATAATCAAAATACTCAAATATTGTTGGCGATTATGTACTTTCGAATCAAGGCAGCTGCTCCAATGACCGTTGTTACCAGGCGTGAGACAGACATTAAAAGATACGTAATACACAACTTACTTGGATCAATCTTCAAATCGATAGGGAACTCGATGTTCTTGACAATCTTAGCGGTGTGTCCCTCTGCGTCGAGCTGAAAGCACTTGAGGTGCAACAACAGCACCACAGGCAATTGCTCTAACGACAGCTGTTGCCAGGCGTCCGACACGCCTTCCAACGTGTCCTTGTTAGCGAGGAGCTCAAGAGCGTCCTTTACGCTGTTCGCGCGCTGTAATAAGGATTGATGAGGTTGAGTAAAGGAATATTTTTGTGATGGTAACGTTTGGTGAGCAGGAGACACTCAGTGAATTTTGTCTATTTTTGTATATTCAGAGACGAAAAATAAATAGCATCATTGTAAATAACTTTGATCAATTTCATAATTTTTTTAAAGACAGAAAAATGGTAAATGGAAGTTTCTGGTAAAAAGGTATCAGCTTGGCTTATAATAGAACAGATTGCGAGATATTTCTGGCGTATTCTGTAGCGTCTACCCTATGTGCTAGGGGTCGTAGGTTTGAATCCGAGACAACATTCATTAAGGAAAATTTTGTGTCGGTCCTGTATTAAAAGGGGTTTAATAAAAAATCCGCTAGTTGGCGGTACGTAGCCAAGGTCCCAATAAAACGTGATTGGTTTATTTTGAAGGAGGACCGCAAATCGCCATAATGAAAGAACCGTTATCTATGATATTTGATTTCGAAACACCCTCAGTTCCCCTGTCCAGGGTTACTGGAGGACAGATGGGAGCCGCTCCAACAAAAACGACTCGATGCATCCTGGATAACGGCGCAAGCATATCCTAAATAAACCGGGACAAAACGCTCGAAGATAAGAGAATGACATAAACAAATGGGAGAAATTAGTTTCCCGCGTGCGGCCGCGGAAGATGTCCGCCACCGGCGTGCGCCGCGCGGCATGCTATACTGTGTCGGTACCTCGATGTCGAGCTGCAGCGTGAAGAAGGGCTGCACGGCGTCGGTGACGTCGTGCGTGGGCGCGTGCGCGTGCGGCGGCGGGTGCGGCTGCGGCCGGTGCAGGCGCAGGCGCGTGCGGCCGCGGAAGATGTCCGCCACCGGCGTGCGCCGCGCGGCATGCTATACTGTGTCGGTACCTCGATGTCGAGCTGCAGCGTGAAGAAGGGCTGCACGGCGTCGGTGACGTCGTGCGTGGGCGCGTGCGCGTGCGGCGGCGGGTGCGGCTGCGGCCGGTGCAGGCGCAGGCGCGTGCGGCCGCGGAAGATGTCCGCCACCGGCGTGCGCCGCGCGGCATGCTATACTGTGTCGGTACCTCGATGTCGAGCTGCAGCGTGAAGAAGGGCTGCACGGCGTCGGTGACGTCGTGCGTGGGCGCGTGCGCGTGCGGCGGCGGGTGCGGCTGCGGCCGGTGCAGGCGCAGGCGCGTGCGGCCGCGGAAGATGTCCGCCACCGGCGTGCGCCGCGCCGCCCAGCGCCGCTCCACTGCGCCGCGGTTGCGCGGGCCCATCACCTGGACCAAGCATAACGTGACTCATTCGCTAACTATAGGGGCGCCCGCTGAGAGGCCGGATGTCTACTCGAGTATTACTATCGAGTCGAGTCGAGTATACTCGGATGACTTTTATAAGCATATATCTTTTTCTTAGTGCTTGTTCACGTTGAACGCGCAGACGCGGCCGCGGGCACGGGCGCGCAATATCAAACAATGGCTAGGTATCGAAGTGTTCACGTACTGCCGCGCGCGCGGGCTACGGAGCGTGCACCGCGTCCGCGCCCGCCACCGCGCCGTTCAACGTGAACAAGCACTTACACTCAGAATTGTTGTTTAACTGGAGCGAGAAAGATAGGCGCAGGCCCAACGCCTTACGCACGACTAACGCCTATTCAAGTGACTTAGATACTAAACTTCTCTATGTCCTATTCCAGTGTTAGAAAAAGTCTAACACTGGAATGTCCTTACTCCCTTTGCCTCTAATTTTTTCTAATATTATTTAACTAGAGTGAGTAAGAGAGACCGCGTGCCATAATGTTAGTTCAAAATTAATTGTCGTCTTCGATGAAATCTACGGAATTTTACATTTCCTACTAAGTTCAGATACAATTAATAATTATTAAAAATTCTTACAAAACCTTCTTCTAATCTTGTAAAATAACAATATATCAATGATGTATAGTAAAATAAGTAACATTCGATGCTACTTTAATAAATACTTGTCATTTGAAGTAATTTCCTCAAAAATTATGAATTCAATCTTTTAAATTACTTTTCTATCCGATAGAGATGAATTCATACATTAGGTATTATTCCCTTAACCTTACCTTCCATTCATCATCGTCGTCATCATCTTCCTGGGCTTGTTCTTGTGGCACGATGCCATTTTGCTGTCCGTTGCCGTCTTTGGGCTCTTCTGGTTCGACCAGCTTCATCAACTACAACAATACATAGAAACTTATGAATGTTATAACCATATAAAAATTAGAAAATTTTCGATAAACCATTTTTCAATTCGCAATGCATCTTTTAAAAAAAAAAAATATCTAATCTGCCGTACTCTGGGCGGCAATAGCCAGAGAACAAAAAAAAAAAAAAAATTTCAATTCGAGATCGCTGAAATATTTTCGGTTTTGGTAAGAGTACAATAAATAAACGGAGATAATTAATTACATGAAAACCAATTTTTTAGACTGCAAATATTATAACATTTATGTACGATCGAGGTCTCCCGCGCGTGATCACTTTTGGAAAAATATACCGTGCACGCGCATCGTGACTTCCTAGGAGCGGCGCTCGGTAAATTAGGAAAAGCTCTGAACTGGAACAATAATGTTGTTTTTTTAAATAGATAAATAAAGACCCACCTCAAGCATCTCATCATTGAGCGAGTTAAGCAGGCACCCGAGGAACTCCTCGGCGTCCTCCTGGCGGCCCTCCTGCGAGCCGGGGAAGGGCCGGAGAGCCCTCAACACGCGGAGCCCTGCGCCGCCCTCCAGCGGAGGACCCGCCGGCACCAGCGGGCCTCCGCCCACGCCGCCCTCGCCGCGACCGCGCGGGCGGATAGGGTTCGTAGATGTTGCGCTGAACTCGTAGCATAGTTCCACCCTGGACAAACAACACTTATGAGGCTAATGTTTCAGAACAGGTTCCTTATCCGATGAATCATATTATTATTATGATACATAAGGCAATTTTTGTCCCAATTTTAAACGTTCATGAATCACATATAATACGCTCGAGTATGTACAGGCAATAGTTTTTTTTATACATTTTTGAAAGTCTATAGCCCCCCCCCCCCCCCGATGAAAAGGTATAATTATTATGTTATATGACATTTTTTCTTTTTATCATCTAAGCTTCGCAACCCAATAGGTCTCAATGACGCTTGAGCAAGTACCGAGTTAGCATCGTCGCTTCCTCTACTATTAGGCTAGTTACAGAGTAACGCAGGCGGCACGCGCGTAGCGTTATACACTGCCGGTTTTCTTTGCAATTCAAATCGCCGCTATCTTACAAGCGCGCTGTTCGCATGCTTGTCAGCGTGACTCTAAAACCAGCCTTAACAAGACGAGTAGTAGGTATGTAAAACTTACATAGAATCAATGACAGGCGTGCTGGACTTCCCGCGGCGCGTTTGGTACGGCAGCTGCTTAAGCATGTTGTAGAACGGTGGGCACGCGATCAGGGCTTGAAGGATCGCGTTCACGTAGCAATAGTTCGACCGGTTGGTCAGCCCTCGCGGTAAGAGCGACACTGGTCTGTTGTCCAGTTGGTACTTTGACAGGAACTCTGAAATAGTGAATTTTTTTAAGTTATTAACATGCAAGGGAAACAGATAGTTTTTCAAGATATCTTACGTTAAAAACCTTGTAATGGGACCTTGATATTAGATGGATCACTTGTAAACTTTTGAGTACGCCAAGTTAGTCGAGTGATTGTTAAGTATTTTGTAACTGGAGTATTTTTTTAATTATGAAAACGGAAAATAAGTTTACGTACGGTATCTGAGAAAGTAACTTTGGAGGTTCTTGCCAGTTCTCTTCGATATATAGCAACATTCCAATCAAGAATCAAGTAAGTTACTTTGCAATATTTTGTGCATCTTTGAAGCCCACATAAATAAAACAAGCTAAAAATAATGCAGCTAAAAATAGGAATTTTATATTCTTCTTTAAATAATAATCGTAAAATCATAATTACCTCCCATCCTGTACGAATTGGGGTCATCACTAAAAGGCGACGGCTGGACTGGCAACGCCGGGGTCGGTTCCTTCTGGATCGGCACCTCACGAACCTCAGGAGTACCCTGGGGCGAGGGCTTAGCCGCCGGAGCCACGCTCGGAACGTTGCTGACGGCGTTCACCGAGGTCTTCTCGGAGTACGACACCGCCGGGGCAACTGTGGTAGTGGGGGGTGGTCGGAGGGTCGGTGAGCTCTTGTCGACGGCTGCCACTTGAAGCGGGGAAGCGTCGAAAGGAGAGACCTTAGCGACTGGTTTCTGGACGTTAGGCGCAGCCGGCGGCGTGGTCGTAGTGGGGCTGGCGGGCTCCTCAACCGGGGCGGGCGCCGGGGCCGGGGCAGGTGTCGCAATAGTAGTCTTGCTCGAAAACAGACTGGCCCACGATTTGCCCGGCGCAGGTTGGGGCTGGGGTTGAATCACCGGGGGAGGAACAGGCTCGCCTCTGTTCCTGGGTGTGGGCGGGGGAGGGAAGTCGGACGCCGTGGGAGCCGGGGGCGGCGGCTGCGGCACTGGAGGGGGCTCGGGAGCCGCTGCGGCGGCTTTCCTCGAGTGAGCGAAGGGGGACTTGTTCGTCACGATCACAGGGGGACCCTGCGAGTGCAGCGTGATTGAAATCGGCACGGGCGCCTTGCTCGGCGGAAGGGGTGGTTCCCGCTTGATGTGCTGCTCGGCAGATATGTTCCTATCTGACCCTTCGGCGTTGTCGTTGGACGGCGAGCGGTTCGGGGGTCCCTCGCGCTTCTGTCGGTTTCCGAATGGAGCTTTGGGCGTCGAGGCGGCCTGCTGCACCGGCACAATCGTTTGTGGCACTGAAGGTTTAGCGGTCTGCTTGCCTCCGGAGAAGGGAGCCGCGGGGCCTTTAGTCGGTTTCCCCACTGTGGGCGGCACTTTAGGTGCGACTGCGGCCTGGTTGTTGGCCGATGCAGTCGGTGGGAACGATTTCGCAGCTGTCGGCGCTTGGTTGGGAGCTCCTATTTCAGTTGGCTTGTTATCATTTTGTACCCATGCAGGTTTTGAGTCAGTTTTCGTCGGCTGAGGTATTTTTTCGCTCGGTGACGGCGGTTTGGCCTGAGTATTATCAGCAGGACGATCGGTCTGTTTCGGGCTGCCGGGACCTTTGCCGGCGATCTTGAGATCTTTAATGGGAATCGACTCAACGGCAGAGGCGGATACGGAAGCCGCCGCCGAGGCAGTAGCTGTCGCCGTAACGGGCGGAGTCTTTCGTTCCTGAGGTTTGTCCGGTGGTGTGTAGGTCTTTTGGCCTTGTCCTTGGACAAAATTCTTGGCATGGACGTTGAATTGATGCGGAGTAGACTGGTGCGGGGGCGGCGGCTGGGGCATCGGGACTGGCGGGGGATGTTGGGGAGGTGGGAGGTATATTGGAGGCATGTATTCCACGCCGCCTTCAACGGGAGGTCCATACGGTGGGCCCGCGTAATGTGCGCTGGCGTAGTATGCGTCGACCGCCTCTTGTTCCATTACAACTTCTTGGGGATACTCTTCGGGACCTTTGTCTCCTGCGTCGCCTTCTACTGGCATAGGGTAGTCAGTATAATATGGCGGATACGCGTATGGACCGTAGACGAGGGGCTGGTACATTGGCAGATGATAGAGTGGAGCACCCTGGGCTTGTGCAGCGGGGTAGTACTGTGGATATTGTACGTAGTATGGTGGGGGCTGTGGTGGGGGCGGGGAGGGCGCACGCTTGCCTCGTCCATTGCGCCGGTGGTTGCGCGGGGGCCGTTCGACCTGCGGCAATGGGTGCTGGATTTGTAAAAGAAAAAGAAATGATTATAATAAACATAAAATAAACAATTAAAACTAAAATTATCACTAACAGTATAATCCGCCTCAACTTAATTGGCTTGTCTGAACATCGTGCGAGAACCTGCGCAGAACCGAATGTAGGTGTCAAAGGGACGCAGCCGCGCCCCGCATCTGGGCAAACGACGCTCGCAGCGAACTTCAGACAAGCCAGTTAAGTTGACGCAGACTATAACTATATTGAGAAATCAAACACAAGAAAAAGTAGGAATATGAAACAGATTTCACCATTTTGGATAAAACTTTAGATATATTATTTCTTTGCAATTGGCAAGCATAGTGATGAAGTCTGTACCCATTGAAATGTCCTCTTAGTCGAGTTTTCGGCTACGGCGGCCAACCTTTTGAATGTAATTATAAATAGCCACCATAAACATTATGTGGCAACTTTACCATGGCAGTAGTGATTTTTATAAAAAGAATTAAGTTTAAAAGGCCAGCAATGCAACGGTGATGCAGGTGTCCAGGCAGCAGTGATCACTTATCTTCGGGTGACCCACTAGCTCGTTTGCCATTCTCTACAATAAAAAATTGGGTTGCTAGCTATAATACCAGACAGTCACTTTATTTCGATACTGTTGGCATATAGGTGAAATGATACAGTGGGCATTTAGATAAAGTAGACTTTAAGAAAAGACAATAATACTATGGACATTTAAATACTGTGGAAGTATTGATATTATGGACATTTCAATATAGTTGACAGTTTGTTATAGTGGACTCTATGCAACTAAAGGGTCGGTTTTGACCGCATCCGTGGAACAGTGGCTAAGCCACTCGGGTATAAAACACGGAGGTCGTGGGTTCGATTTCCGCCTTGGTTCTGGTTGGTGGTAGGGCTTTTTCTGAGTCCGACTGGCTAGCTACCACCCCCACAGGTGAAATCTGCCGCCATACAAGCACTGGCTGTGTTCCGGCAGTATTAATGTGGGAGCCAGTACACTTGAAATACGAGGGTCGAAGATCAGATGAGCTACAGTCTGGCAGCACATTGAGCGACGCTTCCAGGCGAAGTGTCCCTCAGTGGAATAGGCCGCAGGAGCCACTTACCATCAGGTGGGCTGCGTGTCTGTCTGCCAACTGATGTAGTATAAAAAAAATATATACCTGTGGCGGCGGCGCGTACTGCGGCTGCGGCTGGTAGTACTGGCCCATGTACCCGTGCACGTTGACGTTCGCGGTGACCTGGCTGACGTACACGTTGGGCGGCGCGACGGGCCACTGGTGGTGGTGCGGCGGCGGGTAGGCGGGCGGCGGCGCCACGTACGGCGGCGGCGCTCCGCCCGCCCGCACCGGCGAGTGGGGCGCCATCTCGCACTCGCCGCCCGACAGGCTGTCCAGGCTGCTCGACACGGTCGGCGGGCCCGCGGTACTCGACGAACACGATGAGATGTCTATGCGTTAACAAATACACCTTGTTTATCAAAGTCTATGCAAAGGAAAAGTTGATCTTTGCATACCTTGTGGTCCAAATGACATTTCAATGCTTTTGTATAGCCCGACAAATGAAATAAAAAACCTCGCCATATTGCGGAAAAATATTGGAACTATGTAATTTCTTCAAGTGGCAACAATCAAATAAAAAAAACAATAAGATGTCATTTATTATTATTCTGTCAATGTATGATGTCAATTTTATTATTGTCAACCGTGCCTTGTTACTATTGGATATTGTGAGTTATTTTGTGAGTATAACCATAGCAACTAAGTGTTGCTATACCCATAGCTAATGTGGCACCTCCAGAGCAGGTTTTTTTAATTTTTTGGGTCAGGCTATAAGTATAAATTACTAGGTGATAAATAAGGAAGACAAATAGACTACATTGACCAACTCTACTTTATAATATTAAATTTTCTTTGGATCCACCCAGATACACAGCAATCAATAACTATTGATAGTGGTTCCACATGGAAAAGCCTGCAGAAAAGCTCTGGTGAGCCTGATCTGTATGCTAGGGTGATTAATGATTATTAGAAAATATGCCAAAAGTACATAATATTTTTTCTTGATTTTTCAACATTAAAGCAACAAACTATGTAGAGCCGCTCACAAGCACTTGTACTTTACTTGTTTTTCATGTTTATACTGACGTCTTTTTATAATACTTTTTTTTGGTTTGGTAAGGGCTTAAGCTCCTTGATTTGTGAATAGATCAATGTTATGATATTGTGTAACATTTATTTATTATGGTTACTTTTGGTTCACTATGTAGTGGATATTTGACAAGGAATCATGTGTATAACTATAATAGCAGGACTAGTTTTTAGGTTAGGCATGCAAAAGTCTAAGCTCTCTTTTAATTTTTTGTGTTCCCATTTCAATGATTCATTTCAAAGCTATAGTAAAATACGTAACTTTACTCCAATTAAATTAAATAAACAATTATCTAATTATGTAAGTTGTATTTAATGAGAAGTAAAATACCTAATATCAAATTTATTTGTAAGCCAATCTAACTTACTTTTAAATTTTATTACCAAGCAATTTTGTTATTGTAAGATGATGACATGTATTAATTATTTCATCACCTATGCATGATATTCTTGGCATAAAAGTGGTCCATGTGGAAAGGAATTGCACTCTATTTAGTGATATGAATAATTACAACAAGTTAGCGTTTTATGACCACCAATCTCTTATACCATGTATTTTTAATAATTAACAAATTCTCACCTAAGGCAGATTCAGCCCAACCGTGTGAGACTGTAGACGCCGGTGTGTCTGGCTTCCGCTCGAAGAGTGCACACTGCAGACTACACAGCTCCGCTTCTCTCACATCTGACAAGTCTAGGAACTCATATTCCTGAAACACGCCACCCATCTTTAGCAGTGAACTTAAAACTAGCATTCCCATAGCATGCTACACTAATCAACCACATCCAGTATGCATTGGCTCAGACATAGTAAACAAAAGAATAAAATGAAGGAATGAACACTCACTTTACATATTTTTTATGAAGGTTTAATTAGATTTCGCAATTAATTCAGTTGTTTCAACTAACTTTAATTGCTTTTCTATGCTTTAATTAGCTATGAACTTTTTAAATATAAATGTTGTACATTAATTTATACTAATGCAAAACTGTAATAACTTTAGGTACTATTAAACAAAATGTAAACTGTTTATTACAATATCACTCAACAAATAGGAAAGTATAAATTCAAAAATAGATGATATTTCTTGTAATTTGTTTTAGGTATAATACATTTATGCTACCACCTAATATAAAATAATTGTTATATTTTATATTAACAGTGGTGTTAAACTGTCTAAAAATTGTGTCTTTCCTTTCATGAAACAAATTGGATGAATGAGCCAACAAATACACATTTAGCCAAACCTTCCGAATCATTACAAAATTAGGAAATATAATGATTTTCAGGTAAGCCTTGGCACAGAGATAGTCGGAATTAATATTTGAAGAATAGTTCTAACTACATTGCAAAATAGAAGACAAATACAACACATTTGTACCTACCTAGTTTATTGTACATTCATAAACAAAAATATACTTTTGCCGTTATTATCAAAATAGTAATTTTCAACAAGGATAGTTTTTTTATGTGATTTTATCACTCATTTCTAATTAGGAACTTATGGAAGTTATAAATTAGTAATATTTTTATAGTTATTTGATTTTGTTGTGTTTATTCAAAGAATTGTGTAAATTATGAAACAATAACTTCAAGTCATTCATGCTTTCAATTATTCATTATTACATTATTAACATTTTACATGACAGTAAAATGTTAATTAGAATAATTTACAACCACACAAAAAACCTATTAATATTATAAAATAAATGAACTCTTATTTTTCATAAGTCTTTTTTGAGACTTAAACAGGCATGTCTTTTTTGAGACTTTAACAGACAAATAAACTTTGTTTATTCTTTAGTTTTTCGGGGAAACTTGATGGCAATGTAATTAATGGGTCAAAGTGCATAAATACACATGCTCACTCTTTTGCACATCCTGTTAACAATGCTGTATTATTAAGATCATAGTATATGACGTATGTCTGTATATATTGTGTGTCATGTCAGAAACAATCATCTGACAAATAGTATAAATATTATAAAGTACTTAATCAAAAAATTATAGAGAATGCCAGTTGGGAAGCAAGTAGTTGATATAGAGGACAGTAACCCTAAATGATAGATTGAGAAGTTGGCTTATTTACAACCAATACTTATAAGTACAGAAAAAAATATGTGTTCCAAAGTAATGAACAGTAATTACCTTATCTCACAATACATTAAGATTACATGCAGTTTCATTTGCAAACAATATCATTACATCAGCATACCACAGTTCTGGGATAGATTTCTATCATAAAGTAACCTTGAATTTAGCTGCAAAATGGACACAAGTGACACTTGGTATGAACGTTGGACTTCACAGCAACTTGTCAAATGAAGTAGTTTTAGGTTATCTTTGTCGACTTTTACCAGTCACCATACATACAAATGTACAATATACGTAATACACTCCAAACTCGAAGGAATAAACCATCTACCGTGCAGAGCTTATTATGCAATAACACTTAAGTACTTGGACAAATAACAATAACAAATCTGACTAGGCACATGTGGTTTTAGATTTAGAACAATATTATAATAGTGAAAATGACATACCTAGATTTAAATCATATTTAATTACAATTCCATCGATCTCCCTTTCAGTTAGAGCACTTTTTTCAGCTTGTAAATCATATTCATTTTTAAGTTAAGCTTCAAAATATGCGGAACATTTGGAGGACTCTAAGATGGCGTAACAACGCTCAGTTGCCGGGTGCCATCCGAGTATTGACAAATCAACATATTGGCGATTCTTATGATGTAAACCCGAAACTGGAGACCGTCTATTTATTGTAACTATAATAACTTACCTCCCACGTGCACACAATTTCTGGAAAGAGATATTTTTTCTAATGAAATGGCCAGTTTCAATATCACCAAAACAAGAAACAAAAGCCAAACAAATTTTTCAAGTGATTATACTGCATTTATGTTATTCTTACCGTTTTCATCAAATCCATGGCCTTTTAGAGAACACCATCACGAATTTTGACGCCGTAAATTTTACATATATACAACAGCGGCGTTGTAAATTAAAAATCTTGAAACGGGATCAACGTGAGACCATGCACTCACTTCACCATCCAATACATAACAGGATGTGACAAAAGAGCACCATTTTTAATTTCTTAGCAATTTGAACCAATAGCGTTGCTCGATTAGTACCATAGTCTAAAAGCATAGCCAAGTAGAACGAGAATTGACATTTGTGAAGGAAATTACGTCAACCACCGTAGACAAAAGACAATTAATAGGGAATTAAATTTAATTTTAGGAGAAAAAACATTTATATTTCACAACATTTTATAGAACTTGTTTTAAAATAAAAAAAAAATTGAAATTTAAACGAATTTTTGAAATAACTAACAAAATGTTACGTGAAATGGAACGTCAGCCAAGGTCGTTGCCCAATGGCGGGATAATTAAATTTTAATTTTATACCAAAGAATTTGTAAAAAGCAAGTGTAAAAAGTAACTTCACTATCTATACATATAATAAATTTGTAGAAAAGTGGTGTCTGTACAATGGAAATATATTAAAAAAAAGTAGCAGGGGTTGTTATTATATCGATACCGAACCCGAAATTGTAATTAAAAATTTTTTTGTCTGTTTGTCTGTTTGTCTGTTTGTCTGTTTGTCTGTTTGTCTGTTTGTCTGTGTGTTTGTGCACGCTAATATCAGAAACGGCTTATTCGATTGAGATGCGGTTTTCACTAATATATTGTGGTAAGCTTCACTTAACATTTAGTGTTTATTTCATGTCAATCGGTTCATAAATAAAAAAGTTATGTCAATATTAAGGTACACGCCTCGCGCCTGAGCTGCGCGTCCGTATATAAAGCGCGCTGAGAGTATGGCGAATAGGTAGTTGCATTCGATTATTGCGATTTACTTGAATACTGACAGTTTGGATATTTCATTTATTTATATTTAAGGGTTTGTAGGTTAGGTTGTCTTTCTTAATTTTCTTTAAAAATTTGTAAATAATTATTGTAAGCATTTGTAGGTAAGGCATTTCTTTTCTTTATTTTTGGTATACTTATCTTAATTTTTTATTTAGGGTTTGTATATATTGTTACGACGATGCCCGGCAACGGAGCTTGCACGCGAAAACGGACCTCACTCCTCTACGCAATAAGGTTCATTCTCGCGTGGCCCGCCTGCTTGTCTACCTGCGCGCGCGCTTGAAGAACGATCCTGCCCTCCCGCGAGTTCGAGAGGCTTCACGAATCATCCACGAAATACTAGAGGGCTCGCGCCGGGTATAAATAGAGGGTGAGCGACGCTGCGGGCAGTATTCATTCTTCGGAAAGCGATCAGTGCGAACTATCCTGCGACGTTTGAAGTGAACAGCGTTTACCAGTGTTTGTTTTGAATTGTCTACGTAAAGTGTGAAGTGTAATTGTGTAAAGTGGTGTATTTCAGTTGAGTGGTTTTAAATAAATAATTGTCTTTTCGTAACCGGCATTTAATTTGAATTGACGTACCCCGTACCCGCAACATTGGTGTCAGAAGCGGAATTCAAGATGCCACGAGAAGACAGCGAGGGACGTTTGACGAGGAGCCAAACTGCGACAGCTGCGACTACGCAGGGAGATGAAGCCGCAAGTACTTCGTCAACGGGTTCAGTAGCAGCACAACCACTGGCTGTGGACTTTAACACCCTGGTAATTTTGATAAAAGAGCAAGCTCGTCGACAAGAAGAACAAGCTCGTCGACAAGAAGAACAAGCTCGTCGACAAGAAGAACAAGCTCGCCGTCAAGAGGCGCAGCTAGCTCAACTACGAGAGGACCAGGCCCGTGGACAAGAAGAACAAGCTCGTCGACAAGAAGAACTAGCTCGTCGACAAGAAGAACTAACTCGCCGTCAAGAGGCGCAGCTAGCTCAACTACGAGAGGACCAGGCCCGTTGTCAGGATAAGTTAGCAAAGACTTTGTTGGGGGCTATTGAGAAAAAGCAGGCAGCTTTGGAAAAGCAAATCGCTGCTTTAGCGGACGTGGTAAGGCACATCAAGGAGGACGTACTTCAGATGAAGACACTACAAACCCAACACGAAGAGCAATTGACCCAGGTTGATGCAACGCTAGAGAAACACGATGTGATGTTGCAGCAACTGCGCAATAAAATTCTGAAGGTTGAATCGCAAAGCGGTGCCGTACTTCCAGCACATATTGGGTCTCCTAAGATTGAAGTACCCCACTTTGACGGAAAACCATCCTTGGGTCCAATGTGCTATGGCTGCGGAGAGAGGGGCCACATCCGGATTAGTTGTCCCAAAAGGAGATTGCCGCGCAGAACGACAGTAGCGACCTCAACCCAAGTGGACGCTGAAGAGCTGTCGTTATATGAAGCCAGGGCGGTGGGGCAGGCGCTGGTTGGTCAACATCAAGCTCATACTATCACTGTATCACAGATGGAAAACGGAAATAACCTTACAGTGGAAGGACAGCTGAACAGCAAAACATGTATCTTCACAATAGACACCGGTGCTTCAAGAACCATAGTGCGCCCGGAGTTCCTGAAGAGAACTATCATGTGGGGACGCAGACCGCTATCCATCCAGCTGCGAACAGCAACAGGCCAGCCAGTAACCGTGCTCGGTGAGACAGTGGTGAAGATAACTATTGGAGACCAGACCTTCGACCACAGGGTGCTAATAGCAAATATCACGGATGAATGCATCATCGGATTGGACTTTTTGAGAAACCACAAATGTGTAGTAGACGTCCCTAAGGGAGTACTAAGTTTTCCGGAGCAAGAAGTATTTCTGAAGGAAGGATCATCGTGTGCAGTCTACCGCCTGAAAAATACCACATTACCGCGGAGGTCTGAAACTTTAGTACCAGGTAGCTTCTC
Organism: Mecyna flavalis; assembly: GCA_949319885.1. NCBI lineage: Eukaryota > Metazoa > Arthropoda > Insecta > Lepidoptera > Crambidae > Mecyna > Mecyna flavalis. The sequence continues at coordinate 12,474,026 of OX439439.1, forward strand.
CCCTAATGAGTGTAAAAGACCCTACCAGATCATCACAAGGCTGGATGACCTCACCTATCGGATCAGGCAAGGAACAAGGGGCAAACCTAAGATTGTGCACATTGATCGGTTGGCACGCTATGGATCAAATAATGCTCGGGACGAGCATGACTAAGAGGGGGGTAATGTTACGACGATGCCCGGCAACGGAGCTTGCACGCGAAAACGGACCTCACTCCTCTACGCAATAAGGTTCATTCTCGCGTGGCCCGCCTGCTTGTCTACCTGCGCGCGCGCTTGAAGAACGATCCTGCCCTCCCGCGAGTTCGAGAGGCTTCACGAATCATCCACGAAATACTAGAGGGCTCGCGCCGGGTATAAATAGAGGGTGAGCGACGCTGCGGGCAGTATTCATTCTTCGGAAAGCGATCAGTGCGAACTATCCTGCGACGTTTGAAGTGAACAGCGTTTACCAGTGTTTGTTTTGAATTGTCTACGTAAAGTGTGAAGTGTAATTGTGTAAAGTGGTGTATTTCAGTTGAGTGGTTTTAAATAAATAATTGTCTTTTCGTAACCGGCATTTAATTTGAATTGACGTACCCCGTACCCGCAACAATATGAATAATTTATAAGTATTTGGTATAGGTTAGGCAATTCTTTTCTTGATTTTCTTTATTTAAGTACAAGTTTATAAGCTCAGGTTATTAATTAATTTTTCTAGCAATTCTTTTGTTTCATAAAATTTGTACGTTTAGTTTACACATCTTAATACTAATACGTTTTGCAGTCAGCCTATGTTTTGCGATGACAATTAATAAAGCCCAAGGTCAGACGATGAAAGTTGTGGGTGTAGATCTAAGTATCAGCTGTTTCTCGCACGGTCAGTTGTATGTGGCTCTGACACGGGTTAGCAATCCTAGGAGCCTGTATGCTTTCATTCCCGATGTCCATACGTCACATATCGTATACCTACAGAGAAGCATACTGTAAACAAATTTTTAGCCACCCAAAGGACGGTATTTGTTATTTGAAATATGCTGCCCGAAAAGACACTATTCCACGCGGACGAAGTCGCGGGCACAGCTAGTAAATAATAATTGTTTAACTTTTTGGCCTAAGCGAAGAACTAACAGTAAAAAAAACTTTTAGTAAGGTAAAACTAGTTACAGCGTAAATTTTTTTGTGACGTATGTAATAAACAGATTTCATATTTTTTCAATAAATACCACCCATGGAATTAATATTATCATACCACCAGGTTTAAATGTAGGTCCTCCCTTTGTTCCTGTTTAAAAAAATATTTCTATTTTTTTATTGTTCGTTTAAAACTTTTAACAAGCTTGTAAAATATTGTGTAAATTAATATCCGGTTTATAAAATGTTGGTTAACAATTTTCTCGAAATGAGTCGAACCATTTATAAGTTTCAAAACAAACTTTGTCCTGTGATATGAACATCAAACAGAAAATAATGTTTGTACATTATTATGTTGCAGGTAGGTGTGGTAAGTAGAGCCATGCAGTAGTTCACTGTCAAAGGTTCCTTTTAATTTATTGTTATGTATCCAAGATGTTATTCCTTTGGTAAAAAGACGACAGCGTGAATTATCTGACAGATAAATTAGGAAACTATACTTGACTGTGGTAAAAAAAGGGCTAAGGCATTAGGTACCCAATTTTTTTCGAAGAAGAACGCATTTACGCGCCACGTAACCGCAGGCTAGCGATGCCTGCGGCCGTGTATGGGGCTCGAGACTAAGTCCTACTAAGTACTACCCACTAAACTCCTCTGGTTTTCCCTTCACACACGATTCAAGCCATCCAAGCACAGGCGCGGTCCGAAGGGGGGGGGGGGTTCACAGGGGACATGACCCCCCCAAACTCTAGGTCAAATTGAAAAATCTCAAAAATTTGCCAAATAATGTGGTGAATGGTGGTAATTCCATAAGTATAATCATTAATTATGTAAGTATGATTTTGTAACACTTCCATAGGTTTCCTTTTTTTGAGTTTCTGAGGTAGTGAGTGACCCGGGCTGGTCAATAGCCACAAGGCTGGCTGAGGGAGTTTAGTGGGTAGTGGACGCTTATTAGTCTCGAGTCCCACACACGGCCGCAGGTTTAGCTAGCCTGCGGTTTATGGTACAAAACCGCATTCTCCTCCAAAAAAAAAGGTAATGAGTGATCCCCTCCAAAATTTCAGGCTGCGACCGCGCCTGTCCAAGCATTAGGCACCCAACATATCGAGACCCAAAATCGAATGAATTTACTTTCGCATTTGGCCTATTGATATTGCCATAGAAATGCGTGATTCAGCATACCCTGTCCACAGCTTTATTGACTCTCTTATCTTCGTAAATATTGGACGGTGTGTTTGGTTTGGTCTACCAAATCGGTACGTGACGCATTAGGTGTCGATTATTCTGACCAATAAAATTCTCTCTAAGGTCGTCTTAACAAATTGCTCCAGATTTGGGCAAACGTACGTGCGTCTTTTAATACCTACGAAAATAATTTTGGTTTATTCGGATTGGTTGGTTATTTGGATTTGAACTTCAAAGTAGGTACTTATTTACTTACATACCTATTATAAAAACTTTTTATTCGCACATGTAATTTTAGAGTATCCCTTTCTAAAATGGCTTAGGGATATTTTAAGTGGCTTTGAGACTAGATGATTGGTCAGCATTTAAAATATCAAAAGATGAAGTAGGTAAGTATAGGTTATTTATTTATCCACAACCTACAACCTTTATAAGTTAAATGAATATATTTTTCTAAATAAAGAGAGCTAGCAATATCGAAATTGAAAAATTGGTAGATACCTACTTAGTCTGAAATTAATTAGTAACTATCTGAAATTAATTAGTAAAAAAAAATTAAGTAGGTAGATACTCGTACATACTTATGTAAGTAACGCGAGTAACGTCCCATTATTTAAATCGGTCTTTTGTTTTGTTGTAGTATGTTAGCTTTTCTCAAACGATTGAGTAACATTTTCACAGGAACCGGCATAGCTCATGTTAAAGGTCCACCAACCGCGAAGGTTACGTAAGCTGGGTAATTGTTTTCGTAATGAGGTTAGTAATAGTAACTACTGTTTAAGATAATTACACATGACGATTAAGGTATCGGGTTGTAGAGTTTTGACAAATAACACCGAATTAATGCCGCATGTGGGTAGGTATTTAATGACTTAATTATTGTACGTAATGTTTACTAACTAACGCCGCGTGTTAGGCTCATTGAACTACAATTACTAGGTAAGTCTAGTAGTTTAATATTGGTATCTTAGTACGTGGTCATGACCTCGGGTTCAATTTCCGGGTCGACCATAGTATCGGTTTTTTAGACACAGCACGTTTGTGTTTAAAAATTCGCATTTGGCAAGCGTGGTGAATAAGCCAGTACCTGTCATTGTAGCGGTAACTTGATTTTAATGATTGTGGGCTGTGAGAGAATGGGACACTAACAGGCTAATGCTTTTTTACTTTTTTAATGTTTATTAATAAAGCTATTTTAAAAACCAAATTAAAGACGTAATTATGGTAATCCCCATTTCGCAAAATTCTTTGATTTCATATTATGGGTATCATTCCTGATTAAAGAAATGTTTTTGTTTTTAATTGCTTCACTAAAAACATTATATTATTATCATAAAATATTATCATTATTATCAGGTCATTATGTAATAATAATAAAATCAATACCTCAACTAATATTAAATTTCTGGACATAGGTAAATAACAGAGCGCACAGTGGGACGCTTTGTATGGACGGGCGGAAAATATTATTTTTTGAGTAGATATGTGATCTAATGTCTACTTTATCATAATATTATTGTTTATTATTGAATGTTCTTTTAGAATAATGGTAATATTTATGTACTAAACATATATTATATATTTAAACAGCGTTTTCAAAGAAATAAAATTAGTACAATGTATTTCCTACTATTTTTTTTATCAAATACTTGTTTTTTATGAACATAAGTCATACTTAATTTAAAAATGTAAAAGTACAGTTAAAAGTGACAACAAAAAATTAAAATAACCAATTATTGTTACTAACTAACAAGCTAGCACATCTTTATGAAGAGACAGTGTGTTCTTTGTCTTGGCTTTTAGTAGGCTACTTATAAATGAATTTAGTTTTTCTGCAGCAGTCATATTTAAATCCTCTCACTTTCTCCCTTGTTATCTTATAACGTCTTATGCGGGAAAAACACTCCTGAAATTGCTTTTTTTGGTCGTCCTTTTAGTTAGTTGTGCTTGTGATCCTCTGGAAGGCCCTGGTGTATTATTGTCATCGTTATCATCACTTATAATAGAAGCACTTGTAGGAATTGTTAGACTTATTGCCAACCATTCTTTATAATTAATAAGGAAACGGATTTTGGTACGATTAGCTGCTTGCCACTTTTGAGCCAATCTTGGGATAAAATTTTTCTTCAGCTCTGTTTTAGAGGTTCTCAAGAGGAAACTCAGTTATGTAAAAGTATTTACTTTTTAAGTATATACACTTTTCGGGTCTTTATTGCAAGACGCGATTTAGGCTAGTTCCAAATATAACAATGTTACGGTTGACATGGTTTGTAGTTACTTTCTCAGGTCCAAAAAGGTTAACGAGACTAAATATCATTTCTGTTAGATTTATAGATCAAGACACCTATTCATTAAGGTTAGCTAATGAATAAATTTAAAGACAATATTTGTTTAATTATTTTTCTTTTAAAATATAAAAAGATACTACTTAGGTATATGATTTTTTAATATTTAATTAATACAAAACACCTTAATGAATGATTCCTTATGCATTTAAATAACAGTCGTCTCATTAAATAACGATTTCATAACTTATTACCAATACCCCAATTTCTTGTCTTTTTTGCGTTAGGCTAGTAAATGTTGTCATAATCATAAGGGGGCAGATGGTGGCAGCTGGATTTGGTGTTTATTTCTTGAAGAGACTTGTACCTTTAATACAATGTATAAATTAGCCGGGAGCAGCCGGGAGCTAGATAGTTATGAACGTTAAAAGACATAAAAAGTGAAAAAAATCGTTCAGAATGTAACAAATTCAAATAAATATAGAATCTAAATAAAATTGTGTTAGAATATTGTTTTCATATTGACAAAGGTATGAAAAAGGGTAAAAAATACCGGAATTAAAACAAAATCATATAGGTTTTGAGTATGTCACGATCAAAGAAAAGCAAAAATTCGCTTAGAAAGAACTATTTTCGTTTAGTGTTCCTTTCTGTATTGTTTACGCAGTACTCAAAATAGTTACATGGTTAATCCATGCTGTAATACGTTGTAATAGGTGTCTTCTATATGATAAAATATAAAACTTCGCTAAAGAGATCTACTCTAAAATTGGACTTTTTGCCGCCCGCAAACCAATGTGGAGCGCCGCGTTTAGCAACCAACTAGGGAACCTGTGACCTGTGTGTGTTGTAAAAGCCGATTTGTCAAAATTGGTCGAAACTCGTAGCGTCGGTAATGTTTTCTTACATAATAATATATACTTAATTATATGAAAAATAATACAATACACTCCCGTGTCTGGAATCTGGATCTTTCGTGCGTATAACGCAGTTTGAACGTATTCAATTGTTAACATGCTCCATCCTACACTTTAAGTGCACTCCCAAATTAGTTTTTGCTCCGTGCACTCTATTCAAATCACTACAACCTCCATTGCAATTTGAAATTTCATGTTTACCTTCCTACTCCATACAAAAATGAGCCCTGATGATAGAATATAAAGTTCAATTTCGTATTCATGACACTCTAATATCTCGCATACGATACATACAGGAATCTTATGAATTCCAATAATATTACTAGTAGTTCCTCCCCAGTGCTACTGTTTGTTTAGTTCGGTGTACTTATAAAATGAGGCTATATTTTTTATTTGGCTAAGAAGCAGGACGAAATTGATAGGAGCGTCTCGAGTGCAATATTACTCGTAGAACTATTGTATGTGTATTTACTTCGGCAGCTAAGTAGAAATGATTGCGGGCAAGGCATTGAAACATGTCGGCTTCGAAGGTTCGATATTATTCTATTTTTGCCCGTGTGACTCGGTAACGCTATAGGTACCTGAGTTCGATTCCAAAATTAAACTAAAAAACTACTGTACTATCTTTTTTTTAATGAAAGAGGGAGGCAAAATTTTATCGGGCGTGACTTACATACCGCCTATAAGAGAGCGCGTCTAAGATATCTGGCAGATAATTTATAGCCGACATAGCTTGCCGGATTATCCAGCTGAAGTGGCAGTGGGCTGGCCATATCAGCCGTACAACCGATAACCGTTGGGGTAAACGGGTTCTAGAGTGGAGACCGCGTCTCGGTAAACGTAGTGTAGGACGCCCTCAGGCCAGGTGGAGCGATGATCTGCGCAGGATGGCTGGCAGGAGCTGGATGCGAGTGGCCGAGGATCGATCAGCGTGGCGAGCATTTGGAGAGGCCCATGTCCAGCAGTGGACTGTTACAGGCTGATGATGATGAATTAGTGGTGATAGTGGTCCAAGGGCCTGGGAATATTAAGAATGGCTGGCTAAGTTTTTTGGATGATAAAGTTTATTATTATTTTTCTGTTAAATTCTCTCCATCGAAATTGTAAAGTGGATTTTAAAATCTTTTACGTAGCTTTTCAAGTTATGCATGTTCTTCACTTAATTTCCCTTAAATTGACGTAACATTGTTCGGCAATTAACACGCGAATAATTCTTAAACGCGATCCCCTAAGCCGCGCTGAGGTTTATATAAAATTAATGTTATGTTAATCCCTTGTCAAGTTCGCCCGTACCCGTAATCGTTTCAGTATTAATGAAATTTGTCGCCATTAATTTACGAGTCCTTAGTGAGGCCTCGTAGTCATTATTGCTGGGATCCCTGTGAATTACCACCTGCATACTCTTTAATTGCTTTACTTAGCAAATCTTATTTTTAGATTTATCTAAAAAGGGAATAAGAGGTCCTTAAATTAAGTTACTCGGACAAATTCGAATAAAGTCACTGATATTTTAACAACAAAGTCAATAGATTTATGTTACGTTCATATTTAATCATTTTGCAAAATCTGTGTTAAACACATTCACATCTTTGACTAATAAAATAGCTGATATATGTATGTATAAGCACACAAAGGTGTTAAGCACATAATATTAATAAGATCTTTGAAGACACAACAAGCGATAGAAAAAAATCGCTATAATTTTATTGTTTTTTTTTGTCTTGAGCAAACGCAGAATAGTATAAGTATGTACTAAACTTTCAAGTTTCAACATAGGCATAGTACTTTTTCTATGGGTGTAATGTCTGAGAAGTCTATTACATGGCGAGTTTGATTCTAATTCGAATTTCACAAAAGTAATCCCACAGAATATCACTATTGGCAATTATTTTTTGAATGTTCTTGATCTCATAAAATTATAACCGAATACCTATCTAAGGAAAAGAAGAACAAATATTTGTAATTAAGATTCTTTTGATATGTAACTAAGATAGTAAATTACGTACGACTTTTGACGTAACTAATTATGTAAGTAGAGATATATTTTTGCTATCCGAATAAGTAATGTCAAAGAACTCATTAACTTTTAATTATTTTTCTCTGAAATTATTTGAGTCAAAGCTTACCCTACATTACAGGAAAAAGAGAGGAGAGAGCTTAACGCATAATGTTGAAATGTACACGTAGGGCTAGGGTCTAACTAGGCTCATATGTCTTACAATACCACCATCAGATCAGGAATGGAAGAGCACCCCAAGGTTTAGTGGGTGAACCCCGCCTTTTCTAGGGTACACATTACGCTCCGCTCCCGATGAAGGAAGACGGTACAATACCATGGTTAAAAAAAGTCTAACGAAACGCCACTAAACCATTAATTTTGTGATATTTATGATAATGATCATCTGATTTAAGGCATCTGCCTTCAGTTCAAATACTAATTGTAGCGATCCAATGCCTAAGTGTACTTCACTTGAAAAATGTTTTATTTTCGTCCGTTCAGTTCCAGTTCGATCATTACTTATTATAGGTAATGTAATAATAACGGCGCTAAAAATAAATAGCAATTCAGTATTTTTTATATTTTAGTAATAATTATAGCATTTTTTGTATTGAAAGTTCGTACAATATACATTTAATGACATTTTAGTAACCTTTATAGAATGCGTTTATGCAAACATATTTCAGGGTTTGTAATAAACCAAGTAGCAGCAAATAAAACCACAGAGTTAGTTAAATTAAACGATAGTGTTATCTTCATACTTGCACAAATGAGACGAATAAAACTAAACAGAGCAGTTTCTCGTCATGGCAGAGGCTATAAACATTTTCCAGAGATGCGTAGGGCGAGTGTCTAATTGATTACTGTAGTCAGCTAGACTAGCCTCAATCTCGGCGAGACTTACACTTCGCAGATGTAGCAGTGTCTAGTCACATCTTACAAATTACTTTTTTATGCGGTAATTTCATTTGTTTCTGGTTCTCAAGGCTTTTCTCGAGGTTTTACTTGTGTTGCTTCACTATTATAAATTCTATGATGCAGAATATGTGAGCATTAATAAGCCGTTGAATATCAAGACGTGGAAATATAAATGAGTCAAGATATTATTTATTTCTACCCCGTTTTCAAAACTCATAAACGTTGTGTCATAATTATGTAATAATATGGAATTAATATTATGTAATTAGAAAAATCATTTTGTCAAATAAAACATAACTTAATCGTACTAAGTAATTATTTAACGGCCTAAGAAATAAACCAAGAAGTATTAAATAAAACCACAGAGTTTAATCGAATGAAGATACCATAAACAACAAAGACGAATACAAATAAACGGGAAACTGTGCTTCCTGTCAGGACTACGCAGAGGCTACAATCATTTTGCAGTATAATATACCCCGTGTAGTTAGTTAATGAAAAAGATTTGCCATCATAGCCAAAACTCGATTATCTGGAGTATTTATTTTCAAGCGTCGTCTTATGTTCTAATAAAAAAACACTAATTGGCAAGCGTCTTCACCTATGTTTAAAACACGAACGGTGGTTACGACTACTTGTGTTTTTTTGCTTAAGCACAAAACACAAAAAAACATTACTTTCACAGAAAATTTAGAAGCCCATAAACGCTAACATTGGGCATGTTTTAGGGATACCCTGATAAGAGGCAGTGATAAAACACCTGACAAGGTCTCACTAAGCCCAAACCGTTATTTATTGAATTGTTGTTACGTAACTCTTTATAACGAGATCAGATTTTATAAGTTTCATTAATTGCTGAATATTTTTAACGTTTCGGCAAGGAGATACCACGTTTCCTTAAAATAAAATGTATATTTTTAATATATAAGATATTCGGCAGAATGACTTCAAGCTGTTGACATAAGTACATAGCACTTAAATCTTTTGCCTAAATAACTTGGCCTTGCTGTAATAGACAATGCGCAACACCTGATGTTGATAAAAATGAATGCAAAGATTATGCCTTATCTCATTTAATGTAAGACTTGAAAAGGATAGACGTTTTCAATTATAAAAATATTCTCGTATGTGAAAACACATCTGGATAAAGAAAATATTTTGTACTTGTGGGTTTTATTTTCGTTTGTAACATATCATTAGTATATGGTGGCTTTAATAATATTTCATAAACTTTTTAAATGAAGTAAAAGGTCTACTTTGTTTATTTATTTATTTCATACACATTAAAAATTACAATTGACACTAATCATAAAAACAAAAATATACATTTTGATCTGAATTGCAATTCAAAAATATGTTTATGTAGAAAAGTTGAATAACAAAATTTTACAACAGGGGCAATATGACCAAAGTATTAATTACAGTTTATTGAATTATTCAATCGATTTTGCGTCACTGCCGATTTTACTTAGCATTGACGCCAAATGAAACGCTGTTTAGAGGACGTCCTTGAGTATTCTAACGTATTATTTTATTAAAAAGTTAACTTAATCATTATCACATCTAAGAGTCGTAATACATTTCCAATGTAACCCTTTACTGAGATTTTACGCAGTTTCATTCGCTTCGTTGCTTACTAAATAAGTTCGGATCAACTTCTTAAGTCAATTAACCTGTTCACACCAAACTCATTACGTTTCGTTATTGTTAATAATTGAATTTGTCTTGATTTCTGCAAATGAATAGGTACTTAATTACCAAGTTTAAAGGTTCCTCTTTAGGCATCGCTTCGAGAACTCTTTTGTATATAAGAAGTAAGTAAGAAGTTCCTAAACGTACTTTAAAGTATTAGTATTGTTGAAAAACAAGGGACAGTTTTACAGTAAAACGTCTAGACGGTGAAGCCACTTTGTCTGTTAAAGTAAACTGTAGTTTTAAAGTTAAAGCAATACCTAATACTTATAAATAATTATAAGTGGGATATGTGATTGTGGCGATACAGTTTTGCGAGAGTTCTCACTGGACTCTGAAGTTACGACCATAGGTTACGACAAGTAGATGTTATGCTGGTTAAAATTATTGACAACCAAAATTAACTTTAAATATATTTTTTTATTAGTACTATGTCAGCATAAGGAGCAATGCTATTGCTGAAGTTCCCTAGACCTGTTGCCGCTTACTTACCAGCAAATGGACCACATATTATATTTTTGTCACAATATTTTTTTTTACAGCATCAACATATAGGTATGTATGTACACTGGCAAACCTTCTTCTTGTGCATGTTGATTGTAAAATGTAAAACTGTGAAAGTAGCGTGCTCATTTCTTGAATAATATTATATGAAAGTCACGATAATTGTGAATACTTAATACGTGATGCATAAATACTTTGTTATGGATGATTTGCATAGTATTTCACGTCGGCTGATGTTGCCTATGATACCATGCCATTAAATGGGTCGTTTTTGTTTCATTACAAGCTTTTAAGCTTAACTGTTTTCTAAGGACCAGCAGTAAATTTTAAATCAAAGGTTTGAAGATAAGAGGAGCCTTGGGCGCAGAAGAACAGCGATGTTTCCTGGAGTAATATCCCTCAATGGATTATACCGCAGTAAGTTAAGAGAAGAAAGAAGTAAGCAAAAGAAAAAGAAGCTAGAGCTTAGTGGATCAAACACACAAGTGAGCCGCTCATCTCTAGAAGAAAGTGTAATCTGAATCAACTTTACTAACTTGTCTGAACTTCGTGCGCGAAACTGCGCAGATCACAGATGTACATAGGTGTCAGAGGGACGCAATCGCTCCCCGCACCTGCGCAAACGACGCTCGCAGCTAACTTCAGACAAGCCAATTAGGTTGACGCGGACTATACTTCCTCCTTACTGAAGTGGGCTATGTTTCTATCGGTGAGTAAGGTCTCGCGTATGGTGCCTTTACAAGCGTTATAATCGTCCTTAAGTATTCGATTACCGATATAAAAAAAGGAATTCTTTTCACAAAGGCGGGTAACATGTCTTTGATCCTGAAAGCGCAGTATATGTCCATGGATACCGGTAACAGTTGCTCGTTTGTCTCCCTTTAAAATAAAAAAACAAAAACAGCCCTTTATATCTACCAACTGGAGCAGTTTTTTAATATAATACGGTTACTCCACGGTTTTACCCGCGCGCAATTTCTCTTGTCAATTATCCCCCCCTTTCCCCCACATTTCCGGGATCAAAAGTACCCTATGTCACCCGGTAATAAATTAGCTTTCCAACAGTGAAAGAATTTTTCAAATCGGTTCAGTAGTTTCGAAGTCTATTCAATACAAACAAACAATCAATTTAATCTTTCCTCTTTATAATATAAGTACAGATAATAATTTATTTTATACTGTGCACTGATGTAACTTTCAGGTCATGTCATGCAGAACGATCTAAAGCCAGAAGACACGGGCTAATTTTACCTCGCCAACAAAAGGTTACTTTGGTCGTAAGATTTTTCAGCCAAATAGCTAGCTACCATCCCTCCAGGTGAAATCTGCAGTCATAATAGTTCTGGCTGTTTCGTATATTTTGCAGGACACCGTCATAATATTGGTTTTGGAATTCGTACAGACATAAAAAATTGCATTTTGTATTTTACTCACTGCCTTACAATAAACTCGCAGTAACTATTTGCGACGAGCCATTTGGTGTAATGGTCGAGAAGTCGGCTATTACACCAGAGGTCGCGAGTTCGATCCCCGCACGGTACAAACATTTGTGTGAATTAACATGTCTGTTTGTATCGGTCTGGGTGTTTCTATGTATAATATGTATGTATTTACAAAAAAAAAGTATATAAGTAATGTTTGGGCTAGATGGCGCTGTGTGAATAATGTCCAGAGATATTTATTATTATTATTATAAGCAACTTTTAAAGTCAAAACTTAAAGTACCTATTAGTAGATCTACTAATAGAGTTTATTGAATTTGAATAAAATACAAAATGCTATTATGTCTGTATGAATTCCAAAACCAATATTATGACGTGTCTTGCAAAACGGAACTTGTAGTTGCATAGCTCGTAGTCTCCGTAGTTTTGTAGCTCGTAGTCGTAGCACTGAGCCCAGTCCAGCCTACGGACGCCCACGCGCGTCTCTCATCCAATCGTGGCAACTTACCTACTTTATAGAGACGCAACCTACACATTCAAACTCTTTTGTTGTTTATTTTTAATGTCATTCAACACCTTTGTGACGTCATTCTGCATTAGAGTTACATTAGAAGTATGTTTAATTAGTCTTGTTTGGTATAATTTCTGACTAGCATGGCTCGAAAGTTAGTGACAAAATTTTGTTATGGATAATTGGAATACTGCATGAATTTACTTAACTATTTTTATTTTATGAAAAGTTGAGAGAACATTTTTATTACTAGGTCATATATTATAGCTCTTTTAGTAAAGAATTTAGGCGATGTGCAACAAAGTACCTACGAGGCTTAGAATAATAACATAGTATCATAATACATTTATATGGTATCATATTATTACATGGTCAATCAGATCTGGCTAGTATTAAAAAAGAATTCTATGCTGCGTGTTGATAAGCCCATCAAACTTAATAATAGTGTAGCTACTACTTCTAGAATCTTTAATTTATGTAACGCATCGTAGTTTCATAGCTCGTAGCACATCGTAGCCCGTAGCACGGTAGTGTTGGGCAGTGTCCACAGCGTAGCATTCGCTCATTCGTAGCAGTCCGCTTTACCGACACAGACAGTGTATTGACACAGCGTGGTCACATCCTAAACGACCTCACTTGTTGACATAATTGGTACGGACAGTGACGTCACACTGTGTCTGTCGAACTGTTTAGTTTATTTTATTTAGCTAGTACTGCCGTCTTCTGTAGGGCTATTGATAAATCTACTGCTGTGACTAGCTTTACTAATTGGATTGCCATAAAAATTGCTAAATTCAAATTACTTTTCATTTTTGGATAGATATAGACAACGAATCTAATATCTAAAGTTTAAATAATTTCATGTCAATTAACCGATTTACTATTATTCAGGCGAATGCGTTTGATTTTTATAATGACCACGTAACAAAATATACAAATATATTTATTTATTTATTTATTATTTATAATAAAACCTTAAATGCGCAATTAACATAAACAACACATAAAATCTATACAAAATCCGCGTTGCTTTTTTACTTTGTAAAAAATCAAAAATATTCACAAGTTTTATGAAATGGTGAACTTAACGTAGAAAAAATAGCAAATTATCTTTTCTGAAAACCAGAACAAGATTTATGGGCAAGAATTGATAACAATCACAACAAAAAACAATAGTCCAACGGTATTATATATATCACTAGCTTTCCGCTTTACCGCCAGACTTTCGCATTTATAATATTAGTAGGAAGTAGGATAGTAGGATTTATCAGTTACAATAATTATATTAATAAAAATTAATCACTGAAAAATAGAACATTGTGCCTGAATGACCTTACAACTGCACCAAATTAAATAAATTGCAATCCTACTAATATTATAAATGCAAAAGTCTGGATGTTTGGGTATTTGTTTGTTACTCAATCACGCCTAAACGGCTAAACGGATTTAGATGAAATTTGGCACTAGTTTTTGGCAATAGTTTATAACCCGGAATAGGACATAGGCTATAAAATTCCTACGGGAAACGTCTCATTCCCGCAGGAAAAACAATTTTGAAACTACTGAACCGATTTGAATAATTTTTTCACTTTTGGAAAGCTACACTATCCCCGGTGAACATAGGGTACTTTTGATCCTGGAAATGTGCGGGGAAGGGGGGATATTTGAAAAAAGAGATTACGCGCGGGTGAAACCGCGGGCGAAATATTAAACATAAATGACATATAAAAAATATGTCGAACTTAAGACCCGGAATACGTGCGATCTATTATTATTATCTACTGCGCCACTAAACTAGCTATACACCCTTGATAATTAGTTCAATCTATTGTAACTAAATACTCAATAATAGGAGTCTGTAATATTGAATTGTTTGTGTTATATGTAATTAAATGGTTTCTCATAAACGATATGGTAATTTAACTCTCTCTATATCAGAGTTGAGCGGCAAATTCACAATATATCAATGAGTAATCTTAAAATTACTATGGATTATACTTAGGGTTAATTTCACCGCAGTCAGATAAGTCCTTAGCCAACCTAAAATTTCTCTTTATAATATTTAATAATAATAATAATAATAAATATCTTTATTTTCTCCACAATCTATCTTAATTCTATAATATAATGAACTAGGAACACCAAGGTATACAAATTAGATTGTGAGAGACAGGTGTCTGAGCTAGGCTAGATGCCTGTATTACAGAGCACCAGCTCTCTCCTCTCGGGATGGGAACGGATGTATAACAGTATTATAGCTTAAGGTTACACAGGTTTAATTACAATTTTTACAAACAAAAAGAACATTTTATTCGTAAGTTAACAAATTAACAAACAAAACGTTTCATTTTCCGCAGCATCGAATTTCGTCTGAGGTATAGAGAGCTTCTTTCTTTTCGAGGAAGAACTGCGCAACTTCGGTCATCGACACAATATTAAATACCTGAAAAGGAACGCTTGCCACGAGTACACAACTTTTACTGTAAATTTTCTTGATACTAGAAATGTTTCTCGTAGCATCGTAGTATCGTAGCCTGTAGGAATCGTAGTTCGTAGCATACCACATACATTTACCTCATCGTAGGTTATTAGTAAATTAATTACTTATTACCTCTTATGTTGTAATAATCTTTTAGTTGTTATAAAACACTAGCCTTCCGCCCGCGGTTTCACCCGCGCGTAATCTCCCCTTTCAAATATCCCCCCTTCCCCCAAATTTCCAGAATCAAAAGTACCCTATGTTCACCGGGGATAGTGTAGCTTTCCAACAGTGAAAGAATTATTCAAATCGGTTCAGTAGTTTCAAAATTGATATTCCCGCGGGAATGAGACGTTTCCCGTAGGAATTTTATAGCCTATGTCCTATTCCGGGTAATAAACTATACGTGTGCCAAATTTCATCTAAATCCGTTCAGCCGTTTAGGCGTGATTGAGAAACAAACATCCAAACTTCTAAACATCCAAACATCCAAACATCTAAACATCCAAACATCCAGACTTTCGCATTTAAAATATTAGTAGGATTATTACAAGATACAAATATAGTTTGTGTTGTAAGAAATTTTAATTGGAAAAGCAAAAGTTTGAAGTAGGACTAAATTGACTTTGACAATATTTTGCAAACCCTTAATGTCCCTTATTATGTCATAATTTACAATTTCAGTAGTAAATTACATAATATATTATGTATTAGCAATATCATATGCTTCGGAGGGATACAGTTACCCAATAAATAAAACCAATCAACCATCATAGCCAGAGAAAAGTTAAACAGTTGACAAAAATTAAGTATAATACCTATATCCCTTTACCAAACTTTACCTAGTAATAAAACCGACTCTATTTTTTGTCCGATCTATTCAGAATAACCCTCAACCGCATTTAAAAAGAAATGAATAAAATCCTCTTTAGTTTTCATTTCAAAAAACGAACACCTCCAATCTTCCTGGACACCAAATTAAAAATCTTGCACCTTTTTGAAAAGAGAACTCGTCTTTCCGTGCATCCGCCTATCTTCTGGGCAGCCCACGCTCGCCCACGCTGGGCGCGGCGGTACCTCTGGCCCACCGGTATATAACCCGGTGGGCCACAGAGGCCGGCTCATTTCGTTGCAAGCGCGGCAGACGCGCACAGTATACGTGAGTGACGACTGACGAGTTTGCGGAACTTTCAGGTGAGTCGCATTTTAGGGTTGGTTTTATTAGGTTAAATTGAGATGGGAGAAGTTTTGACAAGTTTTTGTGTGCACTTTGTAGGATTTTTTTTTGGGGTAAAAAAGTTTTTTTATTTTGGGTTTCACGACTTTCGTTTGGTATTTAATTGTAAAGTTTTTTTGAATAGAATTGCCTGCAAAAACATTTAAAATGGATTAAAATAGTGGGGACGTATTAATGCCGAAACTACTTTTCATTCAAAAAGTTACAGTGTTACTAAATTTCCTATAATCTAAAGTATTTATAAAATAATCATAGTTAATATTTGTTGTATTAAATTTTTTCTTTTACGAATGTAAATGTAGGGCACCATAAATCGTAATTTATAATTATTGAATGATTTTTTATTCCCAAAATAATTTTAACCACTCAATCCCGAACCGGCACTCGGGTGCCGCGTAACAATAGATTTTCTATTGTGTCTGGTAATCCGGGGCTCGAAAGATTAAGAACGACAGTTTTAATATTAAAACGCATGATCGTTTATTTTACACTACGGTTATGGTATAAATGTTTATTATGAATGACAAACATTTTCATTTTTATTAACAAACTTATTTTAAATCCGATCTCTTAAACATTTATCTTGATTTTCAAAAGAGATGTAACTACTTATAACGAATCATTATCCTTGTGAATATTATATTCAGAAAATAATTCTCGTTTGCCATTAAAAACTCGGTTCAAATAAGCGACCTAAAATATTTCGCTAGTATTTTTTAGATCCTTAAAAATATAAACCGCTAAGAAAATACACATTAGTTAAACTAAATAGGCAGAAATTAACTTTGTTATTTTTACTTTGTTAGGGTGTCTACTGACCTATATAAGTTCTGCTTAGAACCTACATCATAGTCTGCCTGGAATCTAGATCACAGCAACAAGTTTTATCTAGAATCTTTTGTTTGCGGTTATGCCCAGTTCAATAGTTGCTAATTAATTTTATTTACGAAACATAGTGATCGGCCTTGCCACTTTTCATAGGTGCGATTTATATTAATTAAAGAAAAAGATTTCCTTACGAAAATAATGTCTTACTCTCTATTGGACCTGTAAAAAAGTTTTATGAATGATCGAAAAAAACAACATTACGAAATCTGTGGAGCCGTTGAAAAGTTGACGTGATAGTTTAAAGAAACAATATTTATTAAATACAGTTCCACAATATTTTTTCATGAATAGTAATTTATAAATATTTCGCGATTACTAGTCATTAAATAGAATACAACTTAGGCGATAAAAAAAAATCATTTAATATTGCATGAATATTGATAACCCATCTCTCTTTTACTCTATGTCTTAGGAAATTATCAAATTGGTCGTAACCTTTTTTTTATTTAGTACAGATGTGCTTTCTACAATCTACAAGAAGAATGAGTTCCTTCTTTAAATGTAAATATTACAACTACCTCAGTAACTCATTAAATCTTCCGAAATAGAGTTAATAATTCCTTACTTTAATTCGCGAATGCTCAAAACAGGGAATTATTAACTCTATTCAACTCTTTGTATCTCTCTAGTTAAAATTATAAAGAACTATAATCAAAGCCAGTTATATTGCAACGACAGAAAATCGCAATGAGTCCAAACTCGAACCGATGGCCAATTTTTCATGCGATTCATACGATCAGAACTAGTTATTTGTCATAATTTGATAATATTAAAAGCGTGTTTTAAAGATAAGCATTTTTTTTTATTTTTTCGGTCTAGTCATGGTAGGCCTACCCATTAGCCAGGATGTGGCAAGTTCAGTTATTATTTTGAAGCGCCATTTCAGTTGTTTAATGTCACACCTCCGTACCTACTCCTTACGTTGAAACCAGACCAATTAGAATGAATATTTTTGAATTCAGTGTTTCGTCCCAGTGGACGAATCACCGAACGAGTCATTGCTACACTGGTAAACTGACTGTGTAAAGGGGTTTGAAGATTTTTGTATGGAGGCTGGCTTACCTTGTGGTACGCCATTTTGATTTTTTTTCAAAATAGCGTTCACTTAAAATTCTATGAAAAATCGATACCTTACATTAATACAAACATAATATGTTATTAGACAAAAACCTGTAAAGTGTCACATTTTAAAGCTATAAGCAATTAAAGTTTTACTTCTTTATTTTAAGATTTTTTTGTGTCAAGTAAGCCCCTTCGTACACAAGGCGACGCAAGTCTCCGATACTCGGCGACTTGCGTCGCCTTGCGACTACCGCCATACAAATCCATTGAGGCTCGTACACTAGTCGACGCGACTCGCGTCGCCGACATTCGTCGCGCGACTCGCGTCGCGCCACTCCTACGATACCTGCCTGCCGAAGTCGTCGCTACTTAAGTCGCGGCGATTTTCAAGATGGCGGAGCAGTTATTGAATATTAAATTTGTTTCTGAGGTGGAGAAATATCCTTGTTTATATAATTATACTGAACTAGCTTACCCAGTGAACTTCGTATCACATACCTCTTAATATAAAACATATTAACTTAAACCCTATCTTTTTTCCATATTTTCTCATCGTTTAAACCTTCCCTGGACTTCCACGAATATTTCAAGACTAAAATTACTCAAATCGGTTCAGCCGTTCTCGAGTTTTAGCGAGACTAAAAAACAGCAATTCATTTATAAATATTTATATAGGCAATTCACGTCGCCGTGTGTACGGACCGTGCGCTACTCGATACTCGCGACTCGATACTAAAGTAGTATACAACATTAGTATCGGAGACTTGCGTAGCGTTGTGTACGAAGGGCCTTATAGTGCACATAAAATTCATTTAAAAATGGATACCTGACATCAATACAAACATAAAATGTCATTAGACGAAAACCCGTGAAGCGTCACGTTTTAAAGATATAAGCAACTAAAGATTTATTTTGAGATTTTTTTTATCTCATGTTATAGGTAGTTCACTAATTCATTTAAAAATGGATACCTGACATCAATACAAACATAAAATGTCATAAGATGTCATTATTACTATAACTTGTGAAAAAAAAAAACTCAAAATAAATCTTTAGTTGCTTATATCTTTAAAACGTGACACTTCACGGGTTTTCGTCTAATGACATTTTATGTTTGTATTGATATCAGGTATCTATTTTTGAATGAATTTTGAATGAATTTAGTTAGTGGCAAATACGCTTAGTTAGAGTTAATGTTTTAAGCAAATACACATTACGCACTAGGTACTTGCCAGGATTCGAACCATCGACCTCACGCATCTGCAAACCAACTTTTAAATCACTTGCAAAAATTATGTTTTTCCGATTTGTTATAAAATATTGGAACAAATGGAAATTATATAAAATTGAAATAAAATGATTTCAGGCTATGTTTATAATATTATTATTGACAAATTACTTCAAAATAAAATTTTTGGCGAGTTTATTAAGTCTATAAAACAAATACAAGTCAAAATAACACAATATGTATATTGATTTAATAAACAGTAAGCACACTTGCGCCAACTACCAATCACTAAAGCTAACAGAAGCAGATCCCGACAATATCCTGACAGAACAAACCAAACTATCAGACAACGATTTTCGTAGTTCAATCTCTCTCTATCTATGTATATCTCTATCTCGCTCTAGTGATTTAAAACCCTTCTTTAAAATTAAAATATTTTGAGAATATGTGTACCTAATTAAACTTCTAAGATATTTTCCACTCAACGAAATTTAGCCGCAAACTAAGCTAAACTAAACTTGTACTTGTTTGTAATTAAGAAACAATGAAGTTACCACAACGACGACAAATATAATTATGAACAAACGTTAAGTAGGTATTGTATAATATATAAATAAATCTCTGGACATTATTCACACAGAAGTTTATTATAATAACTAGCTTTCCGCCCGCGGTTTCACCCGCGCGTAATTTCCTATTTGAAATATCCCCTCCCTTCCCCCACATTCCGGTATCAAAAGTACCTATGTCACCCGGGGATAGTGTAAGTGTAGCTTTCCAACAGTGAAAGAATTATTCTAATCGGTTCAGAAGTTTCGGAGTCTATTCAATACAAACAAACAATCAAATCTTTCCTCTTTATATTATTTGTATAGAGTATAGACAAATAAGATTCGAACGCCCGTTTAATAGATTGTATCCAATGTTTTCAGCCCAATGCCTCTTTGGTGTTGTATTTTAAATACATGCGCGTAATCTCAGTCCTGGGTTCAAGAGTAGGTGAAATTGGTTTCCGGCTTTTTCAAATCTGGTACGGGTTTGTAATCACCAACTCAGATTTCTCAAACGCCGAGTGTTGTAGTGAAAGACTTTGTTTCAATGGCAAAGGTTTGTCCTACTATGTGACATAAAAGGCTGAAAATAATTTAATGAATGAATGAATGAATAAATGAAGGCTGAAAATAATTGAATGAATTTAAGGAAAGAAAAACAATAATTATGCGGGCTCAATATATTGCGTTGCAAAGACGAGCCGAGCGAAACGCAAGAGTTATAACTTTTCTCAAAAAGTTAGGCATTATTAGAACCTGCATATTTGTATTTCGACAAAATATGTAACGTTAAAAATAAAATAAAATGTAATCATATTATCATTCAGAGTGTATGCGCAGTGCTTTAGTATGCAAACGGGAGCTTCTTGTATCGTTGAAGTCTTAATTTAGCTTTTAATACCTTAAGTTAGGTAAAGACTTCCCATATTTATGTAAAGTGTGTAAATGTTAAAGTGCCTAAAACTTCTTCGTTTTGCTACCCTGTTCCCAATTTATTTGGGGTTTTCACGGTCACTCGTCAACAAAGAATTTAGTTTCTTTTCACTCATACTCGTATTAACTTTTAAGCCATCCATCCCTCTCTTTTTGGTCCTCCTCTCTTTCTCCACTTTTTTCAACGTAAGAAAATTATTTATAATCGGCATGAGCATGAATTTAACTTTAGCCTTATTATGCGATGTGGGTAGAAGTTTCATTCGACATTAAAGATAGACTCGTAGGAGTGGAATTCGCTCAAATCTCTGTAACAAATATACTTAGACAACTCCTAATCATTTCAAATAATTAAATAACTGAAGAAATGTTTACAATGGATGAATTATAAAGTCCTGGACCGACGTTTCGAAAACTTTATAACAGTCATAAGATTACTGTATGTTAAAATTGCTGCAAATGAATTAAATTATGAATTAATTTGCCGCTGCCTCCGCGGTTTCGCCCGCGCGTAATTTCTTTTTTCAAATGTCCCTTCCCTTCCCCCCACATTTCCGGGATAAAAAGTACCCTATGTCGCCCGAGAATAGTTTAGCTTTCCATTTCAAATAATTAAATAACTGAAGAAATGTTTACAATGGATGAATTATAAAGTCCTGGACCGACGTTTCGAAAACTTTATAACAGTCATAAGATTACTGTATGTTAAAATTGCTGCAAATGAATTAAATTATGAATTAATTTGCGGCTGCCTCCGCGGTTTCGCCCGCGCGTAATTTCTTTTTTCAAATGTCCCTTCCCTTCCCCCCACATTTCCGGGATAAAAAGTACCCTATGTCGCCCGAGAATAGTTTAGCTTTCCAACAATTAAAGAATTTTTCAAATCGGTTCAGTAGTTTCGATGACCAAATATTTATTCTGTTTCGACTATGTACATATTAAAATACTAATATTTTAGTACATAGTCGATTATAATTTTTTGTATCTTATTATCATGCTTTTCAAATAACATGTTACCTTTTTGGATCATTAAAATCGCTAGCAGCATAATTTCCATTTTGACAGTAATAAAAAGAAAATAATTGTTTCTTTTTCCTTTAAAGGCGTTAAGACTTTTTTTTTCTGAAGTATCTAGCCAGCATCAAATGAAAAATTTGCATAATAACCTGCTTGGTTTTTTCAATGTAACTGGCATCAGAGTTACGATTAATTTGACAGCAATAAAAAGCAAATCTTTTTTTAAAAGAAATATCAAAAAGTTATGAAAAGACGTTGACCTTCTTTATTTTAAAGAGGCACTGGCAACAATGCTTCTGAAATTTGACAGCAATAAAAAATAAATTAATTTTTTTTTTCTTTAATGGCGTATATATTTTTTCTGAATAATTTAGCCAGCATTAAATTTTTAAAAACTTATATTAACTTGCTTGGTTATTAATTTGATGTAACCTTCGTGGTTATTTTGTTATTTTAAAGTAGTAAAAATTTGACAAAGTAAATAATTTAAAGTTTTGTTTTTCTTTTACATAGCGTTTCGAATTTTTCTGAATGTTTTTTCCTAGCGTTTTCTGTGACACTGCTGGCTAGGTATTCTTTGAAAAGGTCGTTGCTATTACGTTTCTTCATTCATCTTGACTATATTCTATTTACGCAGTCTATATTATAATTATCAAGTAATTTCTTTTTTCAAATATCCCCTCTTTCCCACATATTTCCGGGATAAAAAGTGCCCTATGTTCACCGGGGATTGTGTAGCTTTCGAACACTGAAAGAATTGTTCAAATCGGTTCAGTATTTTCGGAGCCTATTCAATACAAACAAACAATCAAATCTTTCCTCTCTATAATATAGTATAAAATAAATAATAAATATATTTTAGTTCACGATATAGAAACTTTGGAATAGGACTTTCCTCTTCTGTACAATCGGTATAGCTAATCGGAGGTCCAAATTCCATAAATTGTCAATAGTTTTTAAAAACCTAATGTTTTTTTAGGTTTTGTTTTGTGTTCAATAAATAAGAATATGTATATAATGTTAGAATAAGGGCAAAAAATATAAAGCCCTTGAATATTAATAAAATTAATGGATTCAGTGACAAATTGCTGTCCCCACGCTAGAGAAGCGCCATTATAGTAACGTGTCAAAAAAGCTTAACAAATGAGTATGTAATGAACTAAGGTAATGAAATTATACACGGAAAAATAAAGATGTTTCGTAAAAAGTTACCAAAATTGTCTTAATTATGTAGCCTAAAATTACATTACTTTTCCGTAATTACACATTTCGTGAACTACTTTACTCTCTTAGTTTACTGTATTATAGTTTAACTTGTCAAAGATTAAATTAGTATTATTGGCAGACAACATGCAGTCCTCTGATGGTAAGCGGACATTGATGTTTGAGCCTATTATGTGCCTTTTTTCAATAAATCTGCCGGCATTACAGCTAGTAGTGTTCTGGCAAAATTAATAATCTTTCCCTTTTTTTTAATGATTCTGTTCATCATAGACCTTTGTCAAAATGTAGATACTAAGATGAGCGATTGATGTAGGTAATAAATCATTTTAATACCCAAAAGAATATATATTATTTAAGAAAAAATACTCTTTTATAACATAATTATCATGTGAAATAGTGCCCTTCCGCTAGATTAAATTACTCAATAAAAAAAATGCTATTCCTGCAACAATGGGCATAAAATAAGTTATTTAAAAGTTTATTACTCTGATTACGTTTTAATTGGTTCATCCATTAACCCCCATGATATTATCAAGTCGCTTTTAATATCCTAATGTTTTTTCAATGTTCAAGAGCTACAAATTATAGTGATGGTATTATACCGACTTATAATAAGACTAATTGTAATAGCGTTGATATGATACATACAGTACTATCTGGTTCAAATGCTATTATGATACGACCTTTTGGAGTTGCGTTACACAGATAATATAATGCGTTACTATTGGTTGCTAACGTTACAGACAAGCGCATTTAACGTCATTTTTCGCTTGATTCCAAAAGGTATTATCCGTAAAGTTTAAAATCGATCCCATATTATTACTAAGATTGTTAGTTGTTAGATTGACCGTTTGTAATTTACTTAACACTGTAAAACTTTTCTCCTCACCAGTCCCAAAAACTGAAGGGTACCATAGCGGGACTTTTTAGTAGGTGTTTTGCGAGGGTGCCATACCGGTACAGTACCATAGCGGAACTAACCCGATGTTTCACAATGGACGCATCACTCATTTGAAATGTGAAAGTAACTAGTGTTTTAAAAAAGAGTAGGTACCTAAGTCTAGATTACAAATTTCCAAGAAAATCCAAGATTCAGGTATGATTCAATTTATCGGAGATAAGTTTTTAAGGTAGAGGCCCATCGGGAATTCAATATCTAAAGGATGTAGAAGTTAATTAAGCAAATTACTACTTTTAAATTCGACCAGATAACTCCAAACCTGGAATTAATTACGAAAAAATTAACACCGCAGTAATTTGTAAAAAGTGGTTCGAGGAAGTGACAAATCTTTTTATTCTGGAAAGGTAAAAGTTGTAAAAGAAATTTCGCAATAAATGGAAAGGGAATTAGGGGTGACACTGATCCGGTTGTCTCTTGGGTAGCCGTTTGAAATTTAAAGCTCAAGATGGCTTAGTCAGATTAAATAATCTTAAAGGGTTCCGGATAGAAACACAAAACAGGTTTTTATAGTAATTTATAATCAAGAAGCAAAGTGCATTTAGTGGATAGAAGAGTTACCTTTATTTAAAAGGCTTGTCTATATGAAAGACACATTATATGAAATTATTATGTAAGGGTAAATTAATATAAAAATTATGCAAGTACAAAACGATAAGTATACGCGACACGACAAAAATATTATTATAAATCTAGGTAGGTAACATTTAGATTTTTCTTCCTACAGCGTGACCCTAAAGAGTACCTAAACCGTAATCTGATCATTAGTTCTCAGCTACACTACCGTTCTTTTACTGGAAAATTATATTGCAAGTCAGATATGGATTAGGAAAATGCACTGAAACTTTAAAACTCCGCGTCAGATGCAGTTGGGGCTTAAAAAATTTTACTCCTCTTTTTCACTTATATTGCATTTGACAGATGACCTCCATAAAGTCTAGAGATAATACTTAAAAATGGAACGAGCTATCTTGCTTTAACAACTCGAGCATTAAGATGGATACTAAGTACTTCAATTCTACTGCCATCCGGGAATGTATGCATTTTAATAGGTCCGATGAATGAATTTGAAAAAACTGGAGGCAAAGACCTATTAACACCTGATGATAAGCGATCACTATTGATTAAGAGGGGTAGAACATAGTGGAACTTCCATTTGAATAATCTGCTTGTTTGGGGAGGTACCTCCACTTCACAAAAAAAAAACACGCTGAAGTACAGGTACCGGCAAACTTATTGAACATCGGAGAGGGGAAAGTTCGCATGTGCACTTGCGCGTGACCAATAGCGCGCGCAAATCTCCCGAACGCCCGCGCGCGCTATTGGTCAGAGGTATGCTTCTGACCAATAGCGCGCAGGCGTGTCTTAATTCTTGTTCTGCGCAATTCCCACCCCATATTCAAGAAGTTTGCCGGTACCTGTAACACTTCATAACTGTTGTGCTATGTAAGGTCTCTAGAGATCGATTGGGGAGGGTATGGTGTAGACAATCTAGTAAAGTAGAATAGAATAGAAGAATAGTATAGTATTTATTTGATTCTTATCACAATCACATTTCACAATAATTGAAGACATATGTACATTGTTATTACATCTTACTAATTACTAATATTATAAATGCGAAAGTCTGAATGTTTGGATGTTTGGATGTTTGGATGTTTAGATGTTTGGATGTTTGGATGTTTGTTACTCAATCACGCCTACACGGCTGAACGGACTAAGATGAAATTTTGCACACGTATCTATAGTTTATAACCCGGAATAGGACATAGGCTATAAAATTCTTACGGGAAACGTCTCATTCCTGCGGGAATAACAATTTTGAAACTACTGAACCGATTTGAATAATTCTTTCACTGTTGGAAAGCTACACTATCCCCGGTGAACATAGGGTATTTTTGATCCCGGAAATGTGGGGGGAAGGGGGGATTTTTGTAAAAAGAGATTAAGCGCGGGTGAAACCGCGGGCGGAAGGCTAGTTTATTATAAATTGATAGTGACAAAAAACCAAATTGGCGTTCATTCAGCATGTGTCAAGGTGAGGGCAAGCCCAAGCCAAGACGCTGGTTTTCAGTGAACACCAAGTAGTAAAGAAAGAAACTTTCTTTTTTGTTGCCAGCGATTTTACTACCTTAACCTTAACACCAGTAAAGCCGTATGCTTAAGCGCCAACCTCGAGGTACGAAAAGAATACACCTTATCTCACTATAAAACGAACAGTATTAATTCAACCTGGAGTCCCAATCGTCTCTCATTCTCACAACTCGTATTTTTTAAATTAATCAAAGTGAACTCACTCGTAAAACACAAAATGGAAATGTTTCTATCTCCGTTCATATTTTATTCTAAATGCCACCTTTAATAAAGCGCTTTACTACTGTCACCCTTTCAGCTTAAATAGAGTCAGCAATATTGTTTGTTCCGCCACTATAACAAACCTTAAAACGTAATTGTGGAACCAATTTTAAAAGGAAATTAATTTCAGAGAACCCTGTTTGATTGGAATAGTTCGATGCATCGCATGTATTGGAAGCCATTTTAAATATTTATAAGAATATGTTTTAGTTAAATCTTTGTAGTTCATTTTCTTTCGCAATGTTTCTTAGAAGTATCATGCAGAAGAATAGTGTATTTCTTTCTAAACTGATATTATAAATGCAAAAGTATGCAAAGATTACGGATCACAGAAATCTAAATAATAAGACAATATTTAGATTTCTGTGTTACGGATGTACGGATGGATGTTTGTTACTCTTTCGCGGAAAAACTATTGAACGAATTTAGATGAACCTTTACAGTACAACTAGATTTCAAATTCAACGACGTCGAAATCCCGCAGGAACGTGATACTTTTACAGAAAAAAGGACCTTTTTTATATTACTCTCTAACCTCTTATAAATAAATATCTCGGGCATTACAGTGCCATCTAGCCCCAAACTAGCATTAGCTTGTTCTATGGGTGCCAGACAAGGGATAAACATTATTGATAAGTAACTATACTTTTATTTTGTAAACCTACATAAGTACACATTATACATAAAAACACCCAGACCGGTACAAACAGACATGTTAATGCACACAAATGTTTGTAGGTACCGGGCGGAAAACGAACCCGCGACCTCTGGATTAGACCAAAATATGGCTCGTCACGTCACTATCTCCATACCAAAATAATGTAGATCCGTTGCTCCGTTGCGAACTTGCGACGTGAAAGAAGGACGAACAAATTACAAAATACATTAAAATAGGTACCTACTTACGTAAACTTATAAGGCAACAAGCACCTGAAATTTTAAACCATAGCGGCATTTAAAATGCAAATTCGCATGGATTTGCATCAATTTAAACGGTAAATAAGTTATTTATTAGCTAAACATAATACACATTATTCAGTTTTCCGAGTGAGTAGAACTTGTATAAAATTGCTTTTGTGTTGTTGCCCGAAGTTTCCGATGCAACCTTTGGTCGAGTTGCGAAGACAAGCAAATCACAAACTTGATGGCGAACCTTAATGGGGGGAGTGGGGGTCTGTCTTGTTAGAACCTTGACCGTAAATGCATATTGCTTAGTTTAATTGCAACAGTATAAACTTAGACGATAGAAAATGGAGAACTTTAGATTATTTATTATTTGGCATTGATGTTGCCTGATAGATAAATAATATATTATGTAGTAACACAAATCATCATTTTGACCACCTCCGTAGAATTGTAACTAAGCCGAAGACATGGGTTCGATTGAGTCTGAATAAGTCCTGGACAAGCCTCATGAAAAAAAAAATACGAGTACTTGTAAATAGAATCAAAAATGAAAAATGCTCTATGAAAGACCGATAAAAGGAAATAGTTTATTTAAAACATGAGTTTAATTTCATAATTGTCGCTATTAAGCAAGATTATGTTATAAAAACAACAATACATCATCATAAATGTATGTAGCAACAAAAAAGCATTTATGCTCATCTCATAAGTTGTCTGGCCCCCATAGTTCAAGTTATGTTTAATTTCCAAGGTTTTTTACTTATTTCTTGTTGTTATAGTATCTAGCTACTTACCATCAGGTGCGCAAACTTTATGAAAAATAAATTGTTCTGTACTTCAGAGATTGTAAATGCACAATACCTGTCTTTTATACTACCTACCCAAACCATAATTCCCACGTAAAAAATATTGTGTTCTTTCATAAATAGGCTAAGAGGTTATGCATCGTTAAGGGAATTGAAACCTCCACAGAGGATGTGCCTACACTAGAATAGACTAGCCATCGCCCGAAGTTTCCCACACACATTTGCCATTATTATCCCGCAAGAATGTGATATTTTTTCGGGATAAAAGGTGCCTGTGTCTGTCACCTACATTTGAATTATCCCCCATCACCAAAACCAAGTAGATCCGTGGCTCCGCTGCAACGTAAAGAAGGAGAAATAAAAACACTTCTTTTTTTATTATGGAAGCGCG
Source organism: Mecyna flavalis (assembly GCA_949319885.1). Taxonomy (NCBI): domain Eukaryota; kingdom Metazoa; phylum Arthropoda; class Insecta; order Lepidoptera; family Crambidae; genus Mecyna; species Mecyna flavalis. Next base: position 12,502,630 of record OX439439.1, read on the forward strand.
AATTAGATATTAATAAGAGAAACTTTTGTAACTTAATTTTTAAATTTTATTTTTATCCCGGGATAAAATGTCTTTTTCCAAAGTATTTTACATAGTTACAAAACAGCCATACGTTCCTACACTTCTGTTATGAATAGCGATTTGCGGTCATAGTACTCCATGACGAGTTTATAGTATGTTTGTAGGCAGGGTAATATTGCGATGGTAATAAAATACACAAAAGATACCGCAAAATGACATCAACACATAAATGGCACACCTTGCATGCATGGTTTGTATAACGACTGACCAGTAGCAATAACTCTGTCTCTTACCTAATACATCATTCACGCAATTTTTAAATGAATATATTAGCCTTTCGCCCGCGGTTTTAATCGCGCGTAATTTCTTTTTTCAAATATCCCCCCTTCCCCCCCACATTTTCGGGATCAAAAGTACCCTATGTCACCCGGGGATAGTGTACCTTTCCAACAGTGAAAGAATTATTCAAATCGGTTCAATAGTTTCGGCGCCTATTCAATACAAACAAACAATTTAACCTTTCTTCTATAAATATTGGTATAGATCTCTATGGTCTAGGTTGAACCATTGCACTACCATATTCCTAGGTTCAACTCCTGGGTCGGACAAAATTTGACAGATTTTCGAAATACCGCTTGGGATTGTGATCATCAATTTGCATTTGGCAAGCGTGGTGATTGAGCCAGTATCCATTATTGTGTAATTGGCTTGATTTCAATAATGGAGGATTTTGTAGTTGAACATTAAATATGCTAATATTTTTTGCCTCTAAATGTCCCTATTGTTTTTTGTGTACCTATTATGTAATGATTGTATGTAATGATGCTAGTGCATGAGCAAAAGGGCATTCATTATTAAGTTTTTTTATTACATAATGATATTGTATCATAAAATAAAATTTTACTAACAAAATTGTTACTTTAGGCCGTGGTTGTCAGTTAGTGATACACTTACCCCAGGGAAAAATAAAATGATGACATGGCAATCTAAAATTTAGAACTGGCCAAATGAAAGTTTACTCGTGAGTTACATTAAATAAAGTAAATATTTTAAAAAATTATAATAACCTATTATTATTTTATTTTAATAAAAGGTTCTCTAGGATAACTAAGATTATTTTACTTGAGTATGTAATTTCAAGTTGTGTAATATTAAATTTGTATCGTGGTCCCTTTTCTTTGTTTCTAATACCTTTTACACGAGGGCTTGTGTTAATTACATTTTGGGGCCACATTAGTGAATTTAATGTTGTTTTTTTTCAATTGCTAATTTTGATAAAGATAGATACTATTGGAATATACGGAGTCTATTAGAAAATCCAGTAGTAAAATTCACATTCAAAGATTTCAGAACATAAGCATAGGCTAGAGAAAGTAAATATTTAAAATAACAGGAATTTAAGTGCTTTCACGCTGCGCATGATAATCTAATTGGGAACCAGAGCTCAAAGCTACAAATTGTCACAGACCCATAAATGACACTCTACCGCAAATTAAAAAACCGGCCAAGTGCGAGTCGGACTCGCCCATGAAGGGTTCCGTAGCAGCAAGTATCATCATAATATAAAAGTTCTTGTAGTTCTTTGTAAGTTTGATCGACGTTTTTGTATTTGAGTTGATTGAATGAGAGGAAAATTGCGGTTTACGATTTATGACGTTTTAAAAAAAAACTAATTACTTGATCTCGTTCAAACCAATTTTCAATGGAAGTTTGCATGGTATTGTACATCATATTATATTTTTTAGTTTTATCGTTCTCTTATTTTAGAAGTTAGAGGGGGGGTGACCAACATTTTACCACTTTGGAAGTGTCTCTCGCGCAAACTATTCCGTTTAGAAAAAAATGATCTAAGAAACCTTATAATCATTTTTAAAGACCTATCTATAGATACCCCACACGTAAGGGTTTGAAGAAAAAAAATTTTTTGAGTTTCAGTTCTAAGTATGGGAAGCCCCAAAAATTTATAAAATAATTACTTGATCTCGTTCAAACCAATTTTCAATGGAAGTTTGCATAATAATGTACATCATATATTTTTTTTAGATTTATCGTTCTCTTATTTTAGAAGTTACAGGGGGGGGGACCAACATTTTACCACTTTGGAAGTGTATCTCGCGCAAACTATTCAGTTTAGAAAAAAATTATATAAGAAACCTTATTATCATTTTAAAAGACCTATCCATAGATACCCCACACGTAAGGATTGGATGAAAAAATTTTTTTTGAGTTTCAGTTCTAAGTATGGAGAGCCCCCAAAATTTATTATTATTTTTTTATTTTTGTATGAAAATCTTAATGCGGTTCACAGAATACATCTACTTACTAATTTTCAACTGTATAGCTCTTATAGTTTCGGTAAAAAGTGGCTGTGACATACGGACGGACAGACAGACAGACAGACAGACAGACATGACGAATCCATAAGGGTTCCGTTTTTTGCCATTTGGCTACGGAACCCTAAAAACAGCCCAATGCTCTCATAGGCAATTTTCAATTCCCAAAGCCCGCAATTCCTCAAAGTAGGCGTGGTTTTTAATACACTTTAATTATGTATTGTCTTCACTTTACTCGTTTTTCTTTTGGGAATTGCCGTACACGAGGTTAGCTAATGCGATAGGACGTTTGGTTAAGTGATTAAATATCTGCGTCATATTTTTCCTAATTATCCCAAAAAGTAACAGTATTGACGTTGTTCATAATGTCCTGCTAGCTGAGTTTTGGCTTCTATACGATCCACTTACAACGCAGAATATTTTGTATAATTTAGTGCGCAAGTACAGATGTACTCCCTATTTTCTCACCCTCATAACTCGGTGGAACATTCTGACACGACTGAAGAGAGATCAGGCGTGGAACCTACGGTTTACCTACCTTTATGAGCCATAGAGTTGTTTTACACCGCCAAATTGCAGACTCCGGATTATCACTGAGTATTTTCCGAACATAAAAACCAAATTGAAAATTTTTAGTCCCCCCTGGAAAAACACTGGGCGCGGCTATCACTTTTAGACGAACTCACTTTGGGCGTAACGCATTCCTCACAATAAAAAAAAAAAAAACAATAATACAAAGGCTATCTGCGGAACATTTTGTTACTATTTTCCCCATTTTCATCCCCGCTAGATAACACGTGTCCATCCCACATGATCGAATTGTCCATGGTCATTTCGCAAATTTCTCATTTAAATCTCCACATTCTGAGGACCGGGGAATCCAATAAGATTAGCTCCTGAATCTTGTAATAACAGCGTTTTATAGCTCTCTGACCCTCGCTATTCCAGTATGAAATGCCTTAACATTTGCTGAATGATTTTTCTTTACGATTGAATTTCTAAGGAATCGGTCAACTTTATACAATTCGTTTAACCGACCTCTGAACGGGATTTATGTGGCTTTCTATACTTTGTTTTGTGATATTTATGGGCTAAAATATAGAAAATCTCATCAATACATCGGATTGCTCAATTTTTTTATGATCAAACTCAACCAAGACAATATAATTAGGGTCAAATGGTTCGAATTGGACAAAGGTATTATGGGTTGACTTAAAAATAATTTTGGTTTTTGTTTATCACCAGTTTGACTGTGAGGGAAAATATCACGGGGAAACGTTTACCATCACGTAATACTGACAGCGTTTTTTACGATTGAGTTAGTTTTATTTGGAATTATACAAGTCTAATAACATTGATTGGACGATAGTCCACGTCAAACAGTTGACTTATAATCATAAGATATTCACTATTAAACATAGGCCTTACCCGGCGACCTTCAAAATTTAACGGAGTGCAGGTCGCCTTATTAAATCGACCTGCATCCAGTGTATCTTTCTTCGCCAGGTCGTCTTGCCATCTCAAAGGGGGCCGTCCTCTGCCTAGTGGTTTTCATTTGAGAACTTTGTTTGGTTTATCTCGATTAGATGGACACAAAGAACTCGAGAAATGATGTATTTCTCAATTCCCCTTTGATGTTCGTGGATAGTCAACAATGTTGTAATCAACCCGTAAATTTTCCTTATATCAATATTTACTATTTTCAAATTCTACAACACTGGAACTTAAAACTAAACTCTGAAACAATTCAAACTTAAATAAATAACTTTACCTCCGATCTAGTTTGAGCACACCGTCAAACTCGGAATTAAGTGTTTATCTCTAAGATAAAAGCCGAAACAATGTCGGAAACGATATAACGATATAACCCCTTTGAATATTAAATGGGGCAAACATTCTGTTCCTTTGAGTAATTAATCCACAAAGGTTTGGGCCGATTGTGAATTCGAATCGTAGTGTAATTTCATAAGGAATAGCCTGAAATAACTACAACAATTGTTATTAAAAATTAACAAGACATTTGAGAATAACTAATTAATGTTTGGTGAAGATATAAACAGGATCTGTTCACTCTTAAAAGGCATCTAAGAAACCACAGAAGTTAAGCTATAAATAAGTAAAATGAAAATTTCAGTTAAGAATATTATTTTTCGTTTTTTATATAAAATGTTCATGAATAGAAGCGTTTACATATTTACAAAACAAATAGTAGCTATATTGACTAAAGTTAAAATTTCCCACTGTTCCTTTAATTAATTTCCCAGTTGTCGCCGTGTTGGTCACAACAATTCAAAAGAAAGTTGAATTGAAACCAAATATTATTCCTACAGCCTAATCCAACAAAGTGAAAAGATAGAATCCAGTCTTTTAAATATTCTTCGTATCCTTTTTGAAGAGAGAAAGATTTGTAAATTTTAATTTGCCTGATAATTTTTGTATAGTTGGTTTAAAAAACATTTTAAAAATTGTGTAAACGAACAATATATTTTTAATTATTTTTTATCTTACATCAGTTTTGGTCTGTAGCAAGGACCTTTTTTTTCGGAGGAGAATGCGTTGTAGCACCGTAACCGCAGGCCGTGTGGGGGACTCGGGTCTGAACTCTGAAGTGTCCGACTACGCACTAAGCTCAGGTTTCCCTTTCACCGAGGAATACCTCCCTTTCACACCCGAAGAGGACAAGCCAGTGCCCGCCTCGTGGCTTGGCCTAAAGCGAGACCGCGATCAACATTTATTTTTAACACATTGTGAATACTCGTATGACCTTTGACCTAGTGGATAGAAACTAAATTTTAAATAAATATTGTTGTGTGTAGCGAAGTTCATCAATTTCATGTATAGCCCGACCAATAAAATCAAAAACCTCGCCATATTGCGGAAAAATATTGGAACTAATTTCTTCAAGTAGCAACAATAAAAAAAAACTCTTATTGAGTCATTCATTATTATTCTGTCAAAGTGTTATGTCAACTGTCAACCGTGGCTTGTTACTATTGGATTTTTAGATGTGGTAGAGCCACGTTGCAGACAGTTTGCCTGCAACATGAATGGGCCGGCTTGACCGGGGAAGTACCACAGTCTCACAGAAGTCTGGCGTTATAATAATAGCCTAGCTATTGTGTTTCGTCTGGTGAGTGAGATAGCCGGAGGCCCAACCCCCCCCCCCCCCCCTCCCCCACAACATGGAAGCGGCATTCAACAGTACAGTACCCCAGGAGGGTACCGGCGCAACCTGTGCCGGAGAATCCCTCCCTGAGATCTACTCAGGCTGCCCTACGTACTCTGGGGAGGGCAAAATTCCGCGTGTTGTCCAACGAGGGAAGAGCAATAAATAAATAAATAAATAAATATCTCGGGACATTATTCACACAGCGCCATCTAGCCCCAAACTAAGCATTAGCTTGTGCTATGGGTGCCAGACAACGGATAAACATTACTTATATACTTTTTTTTTGTAAATACATACATATTATACATAGAAACACCCAGACCGATACAAACAGACATGTTCATGCACACAAATGTTTGTACCGTGTACTTCTACAGCACCACCACCTACGCTCAAAGTGAATTTTGCTAATATTAGGGGAATTCACTCCAACCTAAACTCCGTCCATCATCACCTGGAGACGGAAAAGCCCGCCTTGCTCTTCCTAACGGAGACTCAGATATCGTCACCTGCGGACACGTCATACCTCAATTACCCCGGGTACAAAATTGAGCACAGATTTGTGCCTCACGCCGGTGTATGCGTGTACGTTAGGGACGATATCTGCGTCCGCCGTTTGGGCAACCTTGAAGGTAGAGACCTATCCACCATCTGGTTGCGAGTAGATTGCGACGACCACCCGCGCTTCTACTCGTGCCTTTATAGGTCTCACTCCGGTGAAGCGGAAACTGACCGGCTTCTCGAGCACTTGGAATCGGCAACTGATTCCCTGCTTCAACAGGTCCCGTCTGCGATTGTGACCATTATAGGGGACTTTAACGCCCATCACCAGGAATGGTTACGGTCACAAAAAACTGACCACGCGGGCAGGTCTGTGTATGCCTTCGCCATGGCCTATGGCCTGGAACAGATGGTCACATCCCCTACCCGTATACCAGATGTAGAGAGTCATGCGCCCTCTCTGCTGGACCTTCTGCTGACTTCCCATCCGGATGGCTACGTGGTTACCGTTGATGCCCCACTCGGGTCATCGGACCACTGCCTGATTCGGAGCGAGGTGCCACTCACGCGCCAACTGCGGCCTCGCTCTGCGGGCTGCCGCCGTGTGTGGCACTTTAAGTCAGCAGATTGGGATGGGATGCGGGCCTTCTTTTCATCCTATCCATGGGGGCAAATTTGCTTCTCGCATGAGGATCCGAGTGCAATTGCTGACGCTATAGCTGATGTGGTGCTTCAGGGCATGGAATTATTTATTCCAAGCTCAATGGTGCCAATAAGCGGTAAGTCCCAGCCCTGGTTTGTCCTTCCCTGCAAACAGGCTCACCGTCTTAAGCAGGATAAGTACCAAGCCTGGGCCGAAGCGGTTGCACGGAAGGATCCAAATGCTTGCGCATACAAAAGAGAATACAACTTTGCCTCCAGATCCCTAAAAAAGGTTGTGGCCAGGGCTAAGGCTGAACACATCGGCAGAATTGGGGAGAGACTGGCTCACCTTCCGTCAGGAACTCGTGCATTCTGGTCTCTCGCCAAAGCTGTCGAAGGGAACTTCAGTAAGCCATCTTTCCCCCCGCTACGTAAGGAGGGTGACCAATTGGCTCACGATGCAAGAGAGAAAGCAGATCTTCTGGGCTCTCTTTTTGCATCTAATTCCACCTTAGATGACGGGGGAAACCCACCGCCTACTATCCCGCGGTGCGATAGCTCCCTCAATGACATTTTGTTCACACAAAAACATGTCCGCAAAGCACTTTTTTCCTTGGACATAAACAAGTCAAGTGGGCCCGATGGCATTCCTCCTATCGTACTTAAGACCTGTGCTCCCGAGCTGGCACCAGTTCTAACGCGTCTATTCCGACTTTCGTATTCACTGGGGGTTGTGCCGACCGCATGGAAGACGGCCTTAGTACATCCGATCCCAAAAAAAGGTGACCGCTCAGATCCGGCCAATTACAGACCTATAGCGATCACCTCCCTGCTTTCAAAAGTTATGGAGACCATCATAAACCGGCAGCTCTTAGGATATCTGGAGGAAAACCAGCTGATCAGTGACTGTCAGTACGGATTTCGACGTGGACGGTCAGCTGGTGACCTCCTTGTCTACCTGACCCACCGATGGGCAGAAGCAATTGAAAGCAAAGGTGAAGCGCTGGCGGTCAGTTTGGACATAGCTAAAGCTTTTGATCGGGTGTGGCATAGGGCACTGTTGTCGAAGCTTCCCTCATATGGTCTGCCACCGAAACTATGCAAATGGGTCGCCAGCTTCCTAGCGGAGCGTAGCATCAAGGTTGTAGTTGACGGCTTCTGCTCTGACTTAAAACCGGTGAATGCTGGTGTCCCGCAAGGCTGTGTGCTATCCCCAACACTGTTTCTCCTGCATATCAATGACCTGTTACAAACCAGTAACATTCATTGCTATGCGGATGACAGTACGGGTGATACTTCTTACACCGGTCGTGCAAATGTTTCCAACGCACATGTGATAGAAAGTCGGAACGGACTTGTGTCTCAGATGGTGACCTTCCTAAAAGATGTCTCCTCTTGGGGACGTCTTAACCTGGTCCAATTTAACCCGAAAAAGACACAAGTCTGTGCGTTTACCGCAAAAAAAACCGAATTTGTCGTTTCCCTCGATTTTGAGAGCACTCCTCTTGATAAACAACCGAGCATTGGGATTCTCGGCGTCGATATCTCGAGCGACGTTCAATTTCGCGGTCATCTGGAGGAAAAAGCTAAGCTTGCCTCAAAGAAATTAGGTGTCCTAGGTAAAGCAAGGTGGTATTTTACTCCGACTCATCGCCTCCAACTCTATAAAGCCCAAGTTCGGCCTCACATGGAGTACTGTTGTCATCTCTGGGCCGGAGCACCACAATACCAACTTCTTCCTTTTGACCGTATCCAACGTCGAGCAACCCGGATTGTCGGTGCCGAGAGTCTTGCCGGTTGCTTAGATCCTCTGGCATTGCGTAGAGACATTGCGTCCCTGTGCATCTTCTACCGCCTATATCATGGGGAGTGTTCCGAGGAATTATTTGGTTTGATTCCTGCTGCTAAATTCCACCACCGTACAACCCGCCACAAAATGCGGTTTCATCCAAACCACTTGGACGAGTGGCGTTCAACTACAGTACGTTTCTGCAGACATTTTCTGCCGCGCACGACTGCTCTATGGAACCAGCTTCCCGCAGCGGTGTTTCCAAGCCAATACGACATAAATACCTTCAAGAAGCGAGCATATTCCACCCTTAAAGGCGGGCAACGCGCCTGTGACCCTAAGGGGGTCCCGGGTGCTTATGGGCGGCGGTGATCACTTACCATCAGGTGACCCACTTGCTCGTTTGCCCCCCTATTACATAAAAAAAAAAAAAAAAAAAAAAAAATTGGATATTGTGAGTTATGTTTTGTGTGAGTATAACCATAGCAACCAAGTGTTACTACTACAACCATAGCTAATGTGGCGTCTCCAGAGCAGGTTTTTTATTTTCCTAGTCAAGCTATACAATAACTAAACATCTTTGTATATTTAATCATAAATGCCAATAACTTGCAAAGTAAACGGATCCATGTTAAATCCCAAACAACAATTTAAAACCTATTTGCATTAAGTTCAATAGATTATTTGGGACCAATGGGTCGGGGGAAAATGGGGTTATAAGGATTAACCGTACGGGTTGTGTTATGATCTTTATTTATGATCCGATATTCAAACTAACTGGTTTTACCCGAAAAGTTGGGTAAATCTTCGAATATAACTTAGGTTATTTATTTAGGCTTCAGATGACCTGTTATTGATTTGAAAACATTTATAAGATATTGTTAATATTTTTTACTGCGAAATGATGGCTATTTATTTTGCTTCTAATGTTTTTATAATTTACGAGAGGTCTCTTTTTATTGACTTAGTGTTTTTATTGATTATTTTCTGGATAATTAAGTAGAGAGACACGCTCTTAAAACAGTTAAAATTGCGTTAAATATCCAATAAAATTACTTTTACTGCTGACTATACTCGTATTATTCTTTTGTTGGTCGTTAGGTCTCACCATAGACGCAATAGCAATAGACCATGGCCATACACAATTACACACACATGTTGTTGTGAGTGTTGTGACGGACATTTTCAGATGGCATGGCGAAATGACTTCAATGCATTCTTGAGAGCACGGCCTACTCATGAAATAGATATACATACATAGATGAGTATTTTTTATTTTTCTATGGGCAATTCTGGATCTGTTTTGCAATTCTACTAATCCATAATGATAATATTTTAACACGAAAGTAACTCTGTCTAGAAGTGTTTGGTAGTTTAGATGTGACAATCATTGGTTATTTGATTAAAATGCATTCAAGAGTCGTTTTAAAAAAAGTCTTAACGGATATCTTTACAGTAAGATAGGTCTTACATCAGTATTACATTTTGTGTAATTTGTAAGACACGAAGCAGCGAGCGAAAGCTAGTCATTAAAATAAAATGAGCTTAATGGGACCTGCGGTTCATTAATTTAATGAATAATAAACATTGAGCGACGCTGATAAAGTGTCCCTCAATGGAATAGGCCGCAGTGACCGCACTTACCATCAGGTGGGCTGCGTGCCTGTCTGCCAACTGACCTGGTATAAAAAAAGATTTCTGAAAATACAAGCTCTAACTGTGGTGGGTGTAAATAGTACTATATTTACATATTCCTGTTCAATCTCATCTCCATTATGTTGAGATAATTCAAAAACACAAACCATTCACACCATCATCACTAATCAAAGGTTAAGTTACCTACTCATTGTAATGACGTCACTCCATTAATTTACCTTTTGAAGTATCGCCGTGTCACTGGCGGTTAATAGAAACCTCTCAGCGATTTTAATAAACAATCGAAGGTGCTATGTTGCGAATTTGTGGGCGTTTCAATGGTGAACTAGATGGGGAATATTGAACGGTGTAAGGCACAACCTTACGGAGTTATTTTTACCCGTGACTTTAGAAGCAGTTATGTAAAAAATTAAAGCGCAACTTACGACTTGTTTAATTCCACGGCTCTTGTTGCTCGCCAACAGGGTAACCACTGACCATCTCAAAATTTGAAGAAATAAGCTACAGTAATACTGTGTTAAAATCTTTCAAATCAACCAAAATCCTGACACACAACCGAAAATTAGTGAATATATTTTGGAAATCGCTTCGTGAGTTCTAAGCCTTATTTGTGCAAAATAATACTTATCGTCGCCATTGTCGGTTCGTTTTACTAGTGTAATTTTAACGAAAAATAGGGATCGTAGGCGTCTGACTGTATTGTTTTTTGCAACACCAATACCATTTTTCTCGTTACATACTTTAATATACATAATTTTAATAAACCGTGTGAGAGATGATCTGAATGGAAAAGGAGTGGATGCATTGTTGACGAGTGACAGGGATGAATGGCAGCGGAAAACATATTACGCCGACCCCAAATAAATTGGGAACAGGGCAGGGAGATGATGATGAATTGTAATAAAATGTTCAGTTTAAACTTTTGTTGGTTTCACCGTTGCAGAAAAGTTGGGGATATCGATCAGTCAGGTTGCTATCTGACTTACTCTGTCTTTTTTCTTAAAAATGGACAAAAAAGTCGGCATCTAAGTTATCTGACTTATGACTCGATCTGTTTTAAATTCTATTCGTCGTTACACGATCATCAACATCATCACAGATATATTATTATGTTCGTACATGTTAAGATGCTTATGATACATTATTATATCATTCCTTGAGGAACTACAGAACTATTTAAGCAAAATTACAGTTCGTAACAACCTAGAATACAAGATTTTACTGCATACATTAACCAAATCTGTTTTAAACTATTTGTACAGTGCGCGCATTGAACCTGTAACTTTTTTTTAAAAATAAGAACCCTTTTTTCCTTTAATTAAGAACCCACTTTCTCAATCGTAACACCACATTCATCTTCCAAAAGAAAAGTTTTAAAACCTCGAAGCCTAAAAGTTTATAAAATTCTCACATCAGATTATAAGCCGGTATCATTTGAAAAAAAAGAATAGGTATGTACCCCAAGACTAATGATGAACATATTTCAATAATATTTTTTAATAAGAGACATATTTCGTATTCACGTGATTTCACGGATTTCTTAACCAAACATTGTATCCATTCAGTACCTTGTAACGAAATTATGCTTTGGAAACCTTGGTAATACATTTTTAATAAAACCTTTGCGGATTCCGGGGAATTTTCTCATCTTATTAACTTGTTTGAACTTCACATGAACACAAAATATCGGAAAATGAATAGCAAGAATCTCGAATTTCGATTCTGGTATTAACTCTTTTATCTCATTTTCCATTTTGCTTGGGGCTGCTGCAGAATGTTTGTATTTTTAATAAAACCTGTAGGTTCAATTTGTGTCGAAGAGAGATTAACATTAGGCGCTGCGCAGTTCCATAATGTTGCTGAAAAATCAATATTTTTTGTGCTATGTTATTGCTTAAATAGATATTTATATAAAATTATTATAATATAAGCACTTATTTTACATGCAATATTCTATTATTATAACCACGCAATATAAGTACGTGTACCTATGTGTTATTTTCATAAATAAAGACTCTGATCACGTCAGAGGGCCATAATCTATAAGAAAAAAAAACATACAATACTGTTTTCATTATAATTATCAATTGATATTGCAGATGGGACCTCAAAATAATCATTTCTTTTTAATTGATTAATTAATGGAATCGATGATATCGATACTTCTAATCACACATTTACAGAAATAAGGTTTATTAGTATTTAAATAATAACCTTACTGTGTTCGTATTGAAAAATAAGTAATCTAAGGCCTTCGCCACACTTGACGGAAATTCCGTCGCGGATCTTCGGCAACGGAACGCCGATACATGTAATTGCATATAAATTACAAATAGCGGGCACACTACGCGGAAGATCAGTCGCACCGTCGCGGACAACATTTATATGAAATTACACGCATTGGAGTCACGGACGATCCGCGACGGAATTTCCGCCAAGTGTGCCAAGGCCTTAGAGATACAAATTTTACCTATATGCCTTTAACTTGAGTTACACCTGATGATGTAACTTGATTGTAAAATTGTATTAGGATCTATCATTGAATAAAGATTTAACTGAAAGCGATCATCAATACAGGATTTACTCTTAAAGGGCAACTATAATTTATGTTAATTTTAAATTGACTTATCATAATACTATAGCAGTAACTAGTTTTTCTACTTTCAACTTTTTCTCAAAATGATAACAGCTAATAAAAGCTACACGAGTTATCTACGTGAACAGCCAAGCAGCACATAGAGAGATGTTATCTAGTTAAGTCTCCCTCAGTGGAATAAGCTTCTGTTGCGCTTCAACTGAAATGATATAATAATACTATTAAAATAGTAACATCGAGGCGTTAAAATGCCTGTTAAAAATGGAAACATGGCGACAAATGTACAGTTACTACCTACTAGTGACGCAGAACAGTGAAATGCTAGGGCTCAAACAAAGCATTTTACTAGAGTATGTGACGAATGCCTGACGTACAGGAATGTGAATGTGAAGCGTCACTTGATAGGTTATCGAGCGTAGTGTCGCATCGCAAAGGTTCGTCGAAATCACCTTTCTTTGCTGTAAAATAAGCCAACGTATTGGCGAAAAATATGACGGAGAACTCGAAATAGGGATTTAGGTTATCTGATATAAATGTTTAAAAATGTTATTTTTGGTTAATTCAATTTGGAAAAATAGATTCCGTTGTGTCGTTTTTTTAGCGTTAATTCAATTTAGTCAGGACAGGATACACTTGCACGGTGGGTATCCAGGATTTAGCAAGTTCAGTTATAACTTTATAGCTACTGCACTAGATCTTTTGATTTCCAATGAATACGTAATTAATTAGATAAGGGTTGTAATTGTAACTAATCGGTCACTAATCTAACCTGTGAATCTAACCAAACCTAATCCACATAAATACTAAGTTAGATGCTAACTTAGTATTTTAGGTGCTAGCCTACTATTTTTTTTGTGGATTAATTTATTATTTCTCAATAGAAAATGGCTGTTTTAAAATATGAAAAACTGACAGAACATTGAGTAAGAATCATTCTTAAAAACCTTACTAGTATAACCAAGTACCTAAAATTGGTTCCAAAAAGATTAATTTAAATATTTAAAAACGATAACGGTGGAATCGATAAAAAGTTTGTTCACATAAACATCCGGTTGAGTCCCCATTTCAACACGTCTGTATGTGTGTTTAACACAAATACAATTTGAACGTAAAAATTATTCGAACATAAACTAAAATCTATTTCAAGACGTCTGCGTCAATCCTAGGTATACGTAATTTTTCACAAAATCTTTATGAAAAGCACGTTTTTCACAGAGAGTAAGTTTCGTGAATCATATTGTCATTATTGTGATAGGAAAATCAAGGAGTATTGTTGCATCTAGCAATGTCTCGTTAGATACATTTGTTGCTGCTTACATAGGTAGGTGAATTTCTCGTACATAACTGCGCAGAATAATGAAACATGTTCGATCGAATGGCGTGGGTTGGAAATTTTCGCAAAATATTTAATTTTAGTATTTGTGAATATTTAAGTTTGATATAATAATGTCCAAGAAAAACACTTCCACGTTTAATGAAATTAAATAATTTATGCAGCAATTTGATTTACATAGGTAGTAAATTCTTTTGCACGTCAGATTTTTTTACCCTACCAGCGAGCGCCTCGAAGTGAATGGCCTGTTGAGAAGAGGCGCCGCAAGAAACTTAACAGTTACATATGCCTTTTTAAAAACTGTGTCAAGATTACAATTATTAGGTCAAATTAATTTTACAATACATAAAAAAAACAATTAAATTAAATAAAGTAGTGCGGCAGAGCAGATTTCATATCCATATCTTTAGAATGTATTCATGTAGCCTTTTTGCATCATGCACGATTTAATATAGGTACAAATTTAGTTTATTTACTTACAGGAAATACAAGAACGTTTTGAGGATTTATTGAATATTCAGATGCTTAATCCTATAAAACAAATTACTAGTCTTATATGAAGCCTATGATTAGGAACGGCAAGCTTGTGTTTATTTCTTGTGTTAACGTTATGGCAGTCATATTTTGTGGAGAAAAGGTGTAGGTTTTTTTTCCCACGGTTTTTTCGAATATAATACGCAGTAAATTATCACGAATGTATTTATGACAGCGGTGGAACCGGCTCTTAGTATTGTACTTTGTATTACATTTTGGTATGAACAGAACAGAGCCTTAATTAGGCTCTGTACATACATGCCACTGGGAAACACTGCTCTTACAAGAAAACCCTATTTTACCCTGTTTAGAATTATAAAATTGTTTTGTACAATGTAAGCAAAAATAAACAGTAGTAACTATGAGAAGTTGGCCAAACTCACCCTTGCTTTTTTATTATTAAATGGTAAGATAAAATGAGGAATTTGTAAAGAAAAAGCCAAAGTCGTATCTTTTCGTATGAGAGAGAAAACTATCTACTCCATATGAAAATGATTTCTATGAAGGGTCAAATTGATTTTCCAAAGTTATTTTCGTCTACCCCCTCAATTGATGACATCATGGCGACCATTTTCCTTTATTTTGATTAGGAAAAACAAAATGGCCGCCATTTTGATTATTTTTTGATTTTTAATATTTTTAAAAAAATATTTTAAATCCTTCCTGTATGCAAATACCAGTCATTTGGTATCAATAAAGTCATTATTAAATGGTCTACAAGTTAAAATTATATAATTTAAATTATATTCTACTGTGTTCGAACTGTATGCGAGGGAAAATACAAGTGGAATGAAATTGGGTAATTAAAACTAAAAAATCAAATTAAAAAAAATAAACAACTTGTTGCTTTAGTTGTCCACTTTAAATTAACCTGTTACTATTAAGCAATAAACACATTAAATAACATTCACACCTTTACATAATAAAATATCAAGTAAATCAACAATTTCTGCATACAGTCACAGCGCCCGGCGCGCGAACATTTTAAAAAGATTGACAAAACTCCCATCGGTTTCAAATGTTCGCGCGCCGGGCGCTGTCATTTGCTAGTCGCTGGTTTGTTCTACCAACCTAACAAACTAATAAAACACAACGAATCGTCAAACAAACGAAAACAGACTTTAAATACGGGCGATAAGGAATTGCCTTCTAAAGGCAGCCCATCAAACGTCGACCATCATGGCGCTGCCTTTAGAAGGCAGGCCATCAATTGAGGGGCTACTTTTGAAATATTAATGCAGCACGCAAAGCGTAAATAGTTATTTTCTCAGTTTACCTGCTTTTTCTCGAAACCTTTGATACTCTCATGAATAAAATGAACCTATTCGTCTTCAGGGTTGTCAAAACGTGTTTCAACATGTCTAAATTAAATCTTTTTACTTTTAATATTTGACTTCTCAACTATTTACACCAAATCGATCATATTATTAAAAAGTTTACTTCAATACGTTTCACCTACTTATTTTTATTATCAGTTCAGATGGCAGACTTGTTGAAAGTATGAGATTCAGACAAGATTTTTTATGGGTCGTTCAGTTACCTGATAGTAAGCGGCCACTGCGGTCTATTTCATTGAGGCACACTTCACCAGGAGGCGTCGCTCAATGTGCTGCCACACAAATTCAATGCTGAATGAAATAATGCTTAATTAAACGATATCGAAAAAAGTCCTTCTGTTAAAGATTAGACGTGTATTGTGTATCGTAATTGATCCTGTAATGGCCAAACTGTAATACATCAACGTCAAATTACTTTGTTACAAGCTTCGGCTAACTCACTTCACTTGATCTTTAGGCCCACACAATGTGTTGATTGAATTATCTAAAGTACACCTATGTATTTGCTGGTCCATAGTTAATTATTTTGGTTGATTAGCGAACTTTAAGCATTATTACATTTTGGGTCTTTGGGTTTAAGACGGATGTAAGGTTTTCGAGCCGACCAGTTCGATAGTATTGTTAAATTTATTATAAAATTAAAGCCCAGGTTAATACTTATACATAGTTTTCGATAATTTATCTGTCAGGTAACTTAGTTGCTGTCAATTTTGGTAATTAAAAAGAAGACATATTTTTGAAGGCTTCGCTCTGGGAATGGGACATATTTTACACTTATCTATCGATACTAACGGAACCAGAAGAGACGCTAATAACTTAGAGCGACTGATGGTGATCGGGAAAGTAGAGGGAAAGAGGCCAAGAGGAAGAAGCCCAAAACGATGGACAGATCAAATCTCTGAACATTTAGAGGTTTGCGACGCTTTACATCAGGCGATCGAACGAGAGGGATGGAGGCAGACCATTGGCAAAATCAATCGGAGTCACGATCCTCAGCATTGGGATACCGATAGGAGATAGGAGAGCGCGATACTACGAGTAACATAAGTTGTTCATTTAATAATGATGCGTTCATTAAACATCCAACAGTCCTTAGAAACTTCCGTACATTTTCGTGTTTTTTCCCGGGGAATGCGTTACGTAGCCTAACCTCGTCCTGGAAGAAGGACAGGGTCGTGTGTGGGACTCCCGATGCCCTAAAAAGGGCATTTTTCCTGGGCTAAAGATGGCCCAGAGGTTTACCCACTAAACCCCGTAGCTCTCTCATCGCCTTAACATGGGCACGGGTATCAGCGAAGCCCTTGCTCCGGGCCCCCCCAGCGAACGCTCACCTCTGCGAGCTCCTCCCACCGTCGGGGAGAACTGTGGAAGTGCCCCGGAGTACTGAGGCACTCCCGCCCGTCGTTGGTGGAGCCGTGCAATGCAGGCTAGGGTACCCCGTACCCATGACCTGCTGAGCTCCACCTTTGTTCCGTACATACTCGTAGTTAACGAACTTAACTAGTACTTTTAGTATTCGATTTCAATGCTAAGTCTAACTCTAGTTCGAAAATTGGTGTCACTTAGTTCAAAAACGTATTGCGTCCAAGAATATCCCACACTTCAAAAGCGTATGTAAGTAAAAACAAACATTTGTAACATGAATATTGAATTTCAAACTCAACAGTTTAACTTAGCAACGTCTATTCATGAAGTTCTGGACCACTTTATTGACTAAACTTTGAACATGGAATAGTTAACTGCGGATGCGGCAAATTAGCTAAAGAGTACATTGTAATTGGTATCCATGATGCACACCATGTGGCATAGTTCAGACTGTGTTCCGGCGGAAGCCAGTAAGTACACTTAAAATTAAAGACTCGAAGACAGATTAGCCGCATTGGCAGCACATTGAGGGACGATGTCTGGTAAAGTGTCTCTCAATGGAAAATGTCACCATCCTTGCCATCGGGTGGGCTGCCTGCGTATCTGCCAACCGATATTCCATAAAAAAAATGCTTTGCTAGTGTAGTGATATTAAACGCCCCTGTACGCACACTTCACATGCATGAGTAAAGCCAATTTTAATTTCGACGCGTAGTTATAGACCTTTCTCTACGCGGTTTTTACAACTAGATATCTTACGAATATTGCCTCCATAAATGACTGTCCCGATGTCTATAATTTGGTAGTGACCTGCCCTATGCGTTAGGGGTTATGAGTTCAAATCCCATTTAGGACAAACATTTGTGTTGGTCTGCTGATTAAGGGCTCGACAGGGCGGAAATCAGACCTTCCTGCGCAGACGTTAACACTTTTTGTGTCTACTTACTTACAATGGTGAACCAAACAATAAGTGTCTCAGCGCCTAAGAAGAGCAAATAAAACCAACTAGTCAGCAAACAGTATAGTTTTCTATTTGTTCCCACGTCACCAATGTCAAAGTTTCATTACAGACCATTTGCATTGTATGGAACATTGGAACATTTGAACAAGTAAAGCGGCGGTCTCATTATGCTGGCGTCGCGAGTTAGGCATTGTCTCTGAGTTGATGGAATTCAATGTGGAGGAGTGACCTCGATACCTAGACTGACTAGTTTTAAAGTTTTAGAATCAGAATATAAATAACATTACATTATTATTATTATTATATCTCTGGACAATATTCACACAGCGCCATCTAGCCCCAAACTAAGCATTAGCTTATGCTATGGTTGCCAGACAACGGATAAAAATTACTTATATACTTTTTTTTGTAAATACATTATTATACATAGAAACACCCAGACCGATACAAACGGATAAAACGATATTGTTTAAAACTTTGTTACAGTGGTAGAGTATAATACTCGTAGTTTTAGGATCTACAGTTACCATAATAGGTATGCAATATGTTAGACAGTGCAAAAAGGTCAAAATAGTAGGGAATAGTTTATTTGATATATCAGTTTGTCTGACGGTTACACTGTTACCAAACCCTATTTGTTACTATAGATACTATAGTGTTTTTGTTTGTTCTTCTATCATGTCGCAACCGAGCAATGGATTGACGTGATTTTTAGTATGGCGAACGGTTAAAAACTGGACAATGAGTTCTTTTTATTACATGACTGTGGAATAAAATCATTTCTCGTCTGACAGTTTATATTTACTATGTTTTATTTCTTATCTCTTTATAATTTCTGTAATGTGTAACGTGTGTCAATAAATGCTTTTTCTTTCTTTCTTTCTTTCTATTTAGTCCACGCGGACAAAGCCGCGGGCAGATAAAATGTGTGATGAAATCGTGTAAGCTCTTAGTAATATACAGACATGCTGGCTGTTTGATTTTAACTCTTCCGAGCTAGGAACCGAATTGGTGACCCCCATGTGAATGAAAGGTGGGTATTTTCTGAATACCTATGGAGTTATGGACGAAATGCCGAACCTCGCGTTCATTTAATCTTCGGCTTCGTCTGTTCAGTTCGGCTTTTCATGTTCACAATCTAATTAATTGTGCTCTAAAAGGTGTGGTGAATTTTTATGCAAGTTTTTAATTACGTTTACTCGTTTGTCTAAAATATGTCTATTACTTTATTGAATATTATTGTTATTAGTTGAACTAACATGCTAAGTGAAAGTATACCAAAACGAAGGAAATTAAATTCTTCTTGACTAAAATATAGTGCTACTTACTTGAGGAACGACCAGTTTTACAACTGACTGATAATTTTGTGATCATTTATCTGTCACATAACTAGATGCTCTTTATTTTGTCAACTATATCAAAAAGAAGACAAAGACTAAGGAAGCATTATTCTAATGTGACGTTCTGATTTTGTCAACGGAAGATTGGTCGTTCCGTCGCGGACGGTCGCTATATACATGCATACTTTTATATCTTCGTCATAAAAATTACAAGTGACCAAGATTTTTAAGTTAGACAGCTGATTAAGGACCTTAACCATTCGTTGGAGCATGGAAGGACACTCACAGTCCTTCAAATCTACGTTAACAGTCCGTCAAATGAATTAACAGAGGTGTTAAACAACTAACAGAGTATTGTGAATCTGTTTTTTTTTTCAGTGCTTTTGTAAGCTCAATACCAAAAAAAAAGTATAAAAGAAACGTGAAATAATACAAAGTATAAAACAGAATATTAAATGTTCAGCTAAAATACAAAATTGATCAAATAAGAGTTAAAAACTGTGTCGACACTCATAAAGCGCAAGTTCGCTGAAAGCGAGGAAAGAAAATATCATAAAATAATATTAACTATCCCTTTCGTACCAGCTTTGCTGACCTACCTTTACACATGTTTTTACTAACTGAAATTGTAAAAATAATGAATGTAGTAATATTAAGCCTTTGCTTTAAAAATCTTTGTTTTTATTTTATGACTAGCCCGTCCGAACTTCCTACAGGTGGGTATTTTGTTTGCTTAAACTTAACCTTTTGCCTGTGGATTTGCACGCGAAGAATATGTACATATACGACTTATTCCGCAGAAATGTGCTATTTTTCCGGGATGAAAAGTAGTCTATGTCACTTTTAAGCTCTCAAACTATCTCCATACTTCAAATCACCCTGGTATGTTAATCTTTTGTGACGTGCCAAATTTAATCAAAATCGGCTTAGTAGTTTAGGTGTGCTTACGTAGGTTTCGTCCACTAGGATCCCCTAACCCGATCCCCCAGGGGATCCCCTTGAACTCATCTGTTTATCAGAATCCCCCTAAACAAAAATAAGCTTAAATAAAGATGCTATCGCACTGAGTCCGATTTATATTAACCTGAGTCCTATTTTTTTAACTTCAGATCAATAGACAATACTTTCCTACCTTCACTTGTTTCCCCGACATTCACTTGTTTTCCCGACATTCATTGGTTTTCCCGACATTCATTTAACTGACATAGCGACAGATAGACAGGCACACAGAGTTACTTTCGCAATTATAACGTTAGTAGTGGATAGTAATGTTATACATGTGCGTTGATCCATAAAATTCCCTAATTGCGTAGGAGTGTTACGGATTGATCAAAGGCAATCAACGAGGATACTAGAGCACTGTGCATTTGCGCGGATGCTCTGGTCAAATTCCTGATTACCAGTTTAGATGTGTAGGACTTTGAGGACTTAATTAACATCGAGTAGCTTATTCACTTAGTATAAGTCAAAGTAAATTACAGATCTGTTACACTGTCAAAAATAGAGATAGAGATTATATTTTAAATAAAAATTAAATGCTGTTCGTTAGTCTCGCGAAAACTCGAGAACGACTGAACCGATTTGACTAATTTTAGTCTTGAAATATTCGTGGAGTCCCGGAAAGATTTAAAGGATGAGAAAATATGGAAATAATTAGGAAAATACTAAAGTAAGTGATACGAAGTTCACCGGGTCAGCTAGTAAAGATTATAAAAGTACTGTTCTATAAAGAATGTCTTTCCATGGGAAAAATATAGAAAGAAGATACCTACCTACTTTAAAAGTCTTTTTTGAGTCTGGCAAAAGAACACGAGGTGTCATTTTAGTCGCAATTTCACGTTCTTTTAAAAAATTGGCAGCAAAAGTCATATATATTCTCCGTCATATAATTTCCCCTGTTTCCTTCATCGTGATTTATTTTCAATTCGACATAAAACAAGGCGTTAAAGCACCCATCTTTGAACGCTTCCAAAGAACTCGGGAAGTGAGCACTGAAAAATGCAAGCGTTAATATACCATTTTACGTCTGCTTTGAAATGCGATACGGCGACTCTCCCCGTATTTCAATAGTCGGGGTTACGGAATATGACGCGGGGGAAAGACAATAAGCTATTTTTAAATGTGTCTGAAGTAGCATAAATGATATCAGACTTTTTTTTTATGAAAGAGGAATGCAGAATGTTTCGTAGTAGGTGACCATCACCGCTATTGGACATCCGCGATTAGGTCCAAAATTCGTGGCTTGCTATTGAAAGATGTGGTGAAGGGTAAACGGGGTAGGGAGTGAACAGAACAGGGAAACTAGACTAGATTCAAAAGGTCATTCGGTCGGCTACTTTTTCTTTTAATCCGTGGCAATGCTTAGTTACCAATGGGATAACATAAATTGTAGTGTTAACCACCGTGCTATAAGAGTGAGGGAATAGGAAGTTTAGTCCACTTGTGCTTATGCACTCACTTGTGCAATGGTGGTTGATGACACGAGGTTGATCAATTATAAATATCTGAACAAAATCTGATATAAAAATTTCGAAAAATGTAAAAATATTATAATAATAGTAAAAATACTCAGATAACGCGTAAATATGAGAAGTAAAGCACATGTCAGTAAGTATTTCAGTAATTTTCATGAGTGTTCAAATTATAGACTCATTACGACCTTAGATAATGTTTTTATTGTAATAGGTACTTTATTCATGAATAATGTACAACAGCAGTTAAATTATACTTTGATTGAGTCTGAGGGATTTCTGCATACGTTATTTTATTATGTAATGTACGTTATTTTTTTAATACATTAGGTTCCAACACGGATTTTTTTTAATTAAAACAAAATGATATTTTTTAACGGTGAATTAAATTAAAAAAAACTGTGTTATTATTCAGCAAGTAAATTTTAAAGAAAAATATCCTTTTACATTACTCTACACTCTCTATTCATTTTCAAATCTACATAATCTGTTTTAACCATAACATTTACAGAAAATTTCACTTAATATTGTAATATAATAACGTAACACACGATCATTATGGCGGAAATACGTAATTAACAAAGTAATTTCCCAAAAGGCTTTCCCATAAACAACCTTGTATGTACAACTCATCGACTAAAATTTACTGACAACCGATACGACCTTTTAACAAAGCGACGAGAACAAAGGAAACTGTACTCAAGTGACAAATTTAAAAGTACACACCCAAAATAATAAAGTAGAAATAATTTATTATCAGACAGTGATGTCATCATTGACCATCTTTTTTTTTACCACAGCAGTTGGCAGACAGACACGCAGCCGACTTGATGGTAAGCGGTCACTGCGGCCTATTCCATTGAGGGACACTTTTTTTTACACACATTTTTTTATTAGCACAACCGAAGCCAAAAGATGGCAGGCGCTTCATTGTAATAACTAGAATTGTGAATTCCTAGATCATGGAAAAGAAGAATTACATCATATTTAGTTTTGTCTCTGATAAAGATAAATAGAAACTATATTATGAATTTCAAAGGAAAATTCATTTTGAATATTGCATATTATGCGGCAATGGAATTATTCGTACTGCTTTGAATACAGTAAAGACAGTGTTCAAACGAGTCTCTTCAAAGTAATTTGAGTTAAATGTCGCTGGAAAGTTTTTGATAGCAACTGCTTTGTCTCTTGTAAGTGTGCCTTTAGTTTCTGTTAAATATTAGTTTATATTACAAGTGAACTTGTCTTTACAATTCCTTATAAATGCGAAACGATATGGTCAGTTGAAAGCATGTACTAATTGTTATTTTTGTTGTTTTGTTCGATGGACGTGGTCTTGGGTTAATTTCCCGTTTCGGGAAAAAATTTAGTCAATTTTTTCAAACACATCTCGGGTTTGTGAGCGGATTGAGATCGTTGGTTTCTTCCTAGTAAAATGTTTATCTAAGAATGTTTTTGACATAAAGGAGGAGGAGAATGCGTTTATGCACTATAACAGTTCCCTCATTAGGACGCCATTTTTTTTCAGCACAACCGCAGGCTAGCTAGACCTGCGGCCGTGTGTGGGACTCGAGACTAAAGCTTCCACTACCCACTAAACTCCCCCGATTTCTCCTTCACACCCGATCCAGATGCCAGCCTTTTTCTGAGGTGGCTATCGACCAGCCCCACCCCCGGATCAATTGAAGACTACTTTTGTCTCCATTCTGAAAAAGGCAATAATTGATATTCCAGGTCATATTAAAATTGTATTTGGCCAAAAAAGAGTGGACTTTAGTGTGTTTGGTTGTATCTTCCTGAAATAATAAAAAAGAAAGACAAACCTCGCTGAAGTTTCCCATCTTTTGCTAATTGGATAGATGCTTGAGGAGGTTGTGGCACACTCGTGGAGTGGTTTTAATGTTAGACAAACTTTAGGACAGACGAACTATTTTAAAACGCGATGACTTCTGTGACGTAGGTGGACATTTTTGGGCTGAGTTTTCGGCAGTGGCAAAATTTGAAATGCTACTCCAGCTGAGAGACATGCTCCAAAAGGGAGACATTTTGTAGTGGTTTTCTTTTAGACATTGCTTTGTTAGGACAGTTCAATAGCACTACGTTGCTATATTGCAGACTTCCCCGATTTTTTACAGTGTGTAGGTTGTTTCCTACGTTAAAGTGGGATACGGAACGCAAAGTGTATGAGAATAAGAGCGAACAAGATGACATGACGTGTGAGTTAGGTAAAAATTTTAAAAAATAAATCTTTGAATTTTTTTAGTCAATTGGATATTATAAAATTGGAAAATATAAAACACAATTTCATTCCTACATTAATTTTATATATACAGCTGAGAATTTGCCGTCTTGATAGGCAGATTTTACTTGTAGAAGCTACTACCTGGGCAGTTTGCCTAGTCAGACCCTAAAAGTCTATTGAAAGTGGTTCAAACCGAGACAAGTCACCATTCTTCAACGCGGAGACGCGAGTAAACAGCGTACAAATATCCCATTGCACAATATTTACTCTTTTTTGTCACTATAATATAGTACAATATGTACGCCTTATGTACTCTTGATTGTGCATTAAAGTTTAAATAAATAAATAAAAATAAATATACTGCAATATTATAGATACAACAAAAGGTATACTACCTATTGTCGTATCTAATCCCCACCTACCTTTTAAACTAAAAGGAACTTATGTCAACAGATAGTGCAGTTGGCTTTAATCTGGTGTGTTCCGTTAACGCAATAGTTGTTTCGTGTATTTAGTTGCGAACAATTTCTGTAGCTTACTTCCCAGACAACAGGAACAAGAAAGAAAGATTTCTGTTGTAGAACGTAAGCTACAGAAATATCTTCTGTATGATATTATGAAGAAAACAGGATTATTTTGGACAACATTATGATCCTCTTTGACAAAATACCCTTCTACTACGTTAATACTAGGTACATATGATAAATATATTATGTGCTTCTACAGAGTAAAGTTGTATAAAAAAAACTAAATGGAAATGTTGGAAGGAAAAGACGTAGAAGGACACTGCTGGACAGATCCAGTCTCCTGTCAGAACATGAGATGTGATTTAGGAGGATGGATCAGGTCAGATGTACCCTAAATAGACGAGCATGCATAAAAAGATTGATGAATGTTAAAAGCACAAGTTCTGAGCCAGGATTATAGCCAATGCCAAGCCAATGGACAAACATTTATTATATATTTGTTGTGTTTGTCCTGTGTTGGATGATAATTAAAACTTGCGTTTATATTTTGTACTACATACTTGTATCGGCTATCAGAATGCGCTACATACGACAGACTGACGACAACAACGCAAGATTGTAAGTCAGCGAAAAGTGCACGTGTAAACATTGGCTTCGAGACTCGTCACTCGCACGTCACTGAGACAGCCGATCCTACGTCGCGCTAGCAGAGTTATTCTCTCGGCTAGCTTAATTATATACAACACACCAAGAGGCATTGGGCCGCGGTCCCCGAGCACAGACATCTAGCTCGGAGGAAGATCTTCCCTTTTCGTTGACGTCATGATACGTAATCATCATACGTCACATTGGTGACCCCGACGTGTGTGTTTTAATTGTTTTCGAAACCCATAACATAAGTCGTCAAGCTACTTAGGTACTTTGCGATCAGGTTAATGTATGTGTGATGGCAAGGCCCATCTGTCGGTCGAATTATGAGGTATAAATTATACTAATACCATATAATTATAATAACTGTTTTGGGAACACGAGAGTGTATTTTACTACTGAGATATAATGCAAATATTCGAGTCGCACAGTTTCTCTTTGATGCTAAAATGCACTCACATTAGATAATTACATTAGGACTAATATGATTATTAACTTGGAACTTCTCCACAACTAAGTAAACAATGGACCAGTTAATTTAACACTATAATTAATATGGTGTAATTGTTGTTGGTACCTTCTAGTGCTGTTGTAACCAAGTGCTTCCAAACTTCCCGGAATTGAGTTCAATGAGTAAATTGCAATCCATCTATCTACATATAAAATATAAGAAAAAACTGACTGCTTGACAATTAACACCCAGCCCATACAACCAGACCATGGAACTAAAAATTTTGTACAGGGGTTCTTTATAAAGTGTAAGTTACCATTAAGACAGGATCTTTGCAAATTGCGTGATTTGTCTTATGTTTACTCCCCGAGTTCGAAAATTTTGTTACAGGTTCTTCGGACTTATGAGTCTTATGACCAACCATCACGTGGCAATTGTGATGATTGAGTTAAATACTCACCATTTCAATGAAAACATATTTTAAATAAAAAACTCGTTTGATTCCTAGTGATCTTGTCCAAACATTTAACTATATATAATATCAAGTGTAAGATTAACAATTTACTTTAATAGATTTATTAAATTAAAAACCCACCTACACAACTTGGTTAAAGTTAATTTTTAACGATTGTAAAATAAACAGACACAACTTGGTCAAAGTTGATTTCTAACGATTGTAAAATAAACAGACAGAATTTCTCGATAAATTCGATTGTGCTTTTGAAATGAAGTGGACGGAACGAAGTCAAGTGTCAAACAACAAGCCTAGTCGTTACGTCAGTAAGTAGGCTCTCTGTTCATAGGGCACGCACAGAAGGGATGACCCCTAGTCATGTTACCACTGGAGAGTCTAATTCGGCCGTGATATTTTGTCTGATACGGTAAAAATAGATCACTGCTTTGATACTTTAGTGAGAAAAATTGGAGGCCATAGGTTTTTCCGGGTCGGGTAAAATTTGTTCCAAACTTAAACAAGAATTTCAATTACAACATTAATATAATGATTGTAATAACAATTGTGTCTATATCCATTGTCTAAAGTTGTATTGTGGTTACCCATTAGTTTCAAAGACTTATTTCTTTTAACAAGTCTCGTTAAAACTGTTAAACATAGAATAGAATACTCGTAGTAGTAATATAATTGTCTAAAAGCGTGCTTAGCTTATTTAGAAATAGAAATAATACAATGTTGCACCTTAATTTTGAAAAGTGCATACTTTTCACGTTTTTACCTGTACAAAGTGGGAGTGCATAATGTGTAGTGCAGTGTTTATGGAGCTCTTAGAGATAATGCGACCGGTCTTCTTGCTAACAAGAGGATTCGTTACGACTGTTGTGTTTTATGACCTCTTGTTGTTTTATGACTGGGAAATTGGAAAAAGGCATGTGAGTATATTGTGTGCGTAACAGTTTAAAAAAATAATTATTAGCTTATAATCATTTATTCTAAGTAATTAGTAACAATGTAGCGCTCTTAATATTCCCCCTTTTTTAACCCGAGAAATACATTCCGTACCGTCATCCTTCGTCAGGTGGTGAGTAGGATTCACCCGCCCTAGAAATGGCGAAGTTTAAATAAAAGTCTTAATAATTCAAGAAAGATCAAGTATAAAAGCGAAGACTACGCATTTACGAGACAAGGGGTTTCGACATTGCCAAAACATAGACCTTTATAAACATTACTAGGAATTCCAGACCTTAAAAAACGGATAAAAAAACATACGTCACATGACTGCAAGACCACGACATAGTACTATTTTATGTATTCTGTGCCACAACTAAAAGTCACTATGTATCTTATCCTTTTACCATTAAACCCCATTAGTACAAATTAGGGGACGAAAATAAACAGAGAAACCGGAAAGAGCCAATTACCGTGAAGTTTTAATTGAATTGCACTTATTTATTTACGCCGCCATGAGCGCAAAGAAACCGGACTGACCTCAGATTAACGTTAAATCGGGCTCCTAGCTTTTACAAAATTACTTGCCAGTATACATATAACTGACTAGTTTGTAGATACTTGAGGCCAGCCAATGTTGACGTTTTTTGGCTGATGATGATGATATTTATAAACAAACGTTTCCCGCTTAGAAACGATATATTTTACGATTGCATATTGTAATAGTAAGATAATGCAATTGAAATTATTTAATTCAAATAGCTTAATAAAATTAATGTTATCAAAATTTATTGAAAAGCATAAGCTAACAGACACAGTTACTTTTGCACATGTAATATTAGTATAGTATTACACAGTCAACGTGAAATGATGTCTACTTGTCTAGTGATATCGATGTAAATGCAGTGAAGCCGTATTTAATCTTATTCTATATCAGGAAATCGCATTATGTATCGTGTAAATAGCTTTTTATATATAAACATGTAGGGTGAAAACATTCAACTTGATCGTTTGACATCAAATGTATTTTTGTTTTATTGTGGTTAATACGGTTATTTTTATGGTGAGATGTGTATTGTCATCTTTTTTCTTTCGATAATAAACACTGTTCAAAAACAACAACCTGTTACTGTACCAGCAAACATGAAATCAACTCTCCCTGCGCATACGTACTTACTACGCTGGCTCAGCGATCCGAAATGGGTCTTAGCCTCCGACGTCAAAGCTCGCCATTTCCTTCGGTCCTGTGCCAATTCCGCCCAATCATGCACGTTTAGTGCCTTGAGGTCCTTGGCGACTTCGTCCCTCCAGCGATATCTCGGATGACCCACAGGACGTACGCATACGTAGATACTTTTTTTGTCCACTTATTTAAATACAGCGGTCACAATGGTGTACCGTCTGCTCAACAAAATGTGTCTTCATCTGCACAGCGCCTAAAAAATTCTGTCTGTACCACAATTTTTTTTTATTTTTAATTCTAAAAAAGGTAATCCTTGTTCCAGCCATGAATATCTCAATGCAGCTAGCTGTGGTCGCGGCCGTGTGCCTCTGCCTGGTGGAAGGCGCGCCCGACGTGCGCGTCGCCCGCGCCAAACAGCAGCGGCCCACGCGTGGCTTCAAGAACGTCGAGATGATGACCGCCAGGGGCTTCGGGAAACGCGACCGCCCTCCCACCAGGGCTGAACGTAAGTTCCTTCGTCTGTTTATCCAAAAAATCATGTATTCCATTGCGTGTGTTATGGCAAATGATTAAAAACTTAAGAAGTATTTTAAAAGAACGTACTTTTATTCAATCGATGGCATGATTTAAAAAAATAACGTTGTGCGATATGTTGAAAAAAGTACGCTCGCCGTCCCAAAGCTCCTTAAATGCTGCATGTATAACAAGATGAAAATCATAGAAATAAATGAAGAAAAAAATATCAGTCGCTTTTTTAAAATCGGAAGTTTTATAAAATAATTAATTAAAAAACTGTCTACATAACTTTTTTCTGTAATTCATAAAAAATAATGTGTTTGATTTTATAAATAGAGTACCTACCTGTACCTAGTAACATTGCTTTTTTTAACAATTCACACATTGTTACAGGATGCATTTACTTTTACAGTTTTTGATGTTAATATTTACAAGAGTTTTGTGAAAAGTTCTGATTGAATTTCAAGAATTTCTTTAAAAGAAAAATAAATGCATCCTCTCTCTCACTGAAACAAAGTAAAGTATTTATAACAACATCGATCTTTCTAACTTGAAGAACCATCGCCTAATGGCCGCATAATTTGTTTTCATTTTTATTCTCACCTCTTTGCAGCTAAGAACATTTTGAATTTTAAATGTTATTTCAGATGAAGTTTTGGACCCCTCAATACTAATTTAGAAAATGTTTGTGATTTATGATAATCTCATCCACGAAATTAGGTTGTGTGTTTGATGCAAATTCGAAAATATTTCGTGACCTTTTCGAAAGTAATATATTGAAATAATGAATTTACACATAAAATGATTTATAGAAGAAACATTTTATGTTCGGATTCTTAGATGCAACCAGAAATTAGTTTCGTCAAAAATATATAATATTATGTATGTAATGTAAACGCTTAAATACAAAATAATAAAATATGAATACTGTCATATACATTGATTAGACAATTTAGACACCAAAGTAGTTTGAGTATCAAAAATAATGAAGGTACCACAAATATAATATTTAAATAGGTACACAACGGGAATTGAATAAAATATTTAATTTTTATTCCACTAAGTTCAGTGGGACGAACTTCCATCATCCATCGAAGCCAGTCTGAATGTAAAAATTCTTCGCTCTCTTGGATAGTTACATCCACGTATTTCAAAGGGAAAATCAGTAAAAGCCTGTGACAATCAAATTGTACTGCGAATCGTTTTTTATTTATCTTTTGAAATGGGAATAAAATCGACTGAGCCGTGTCAAGTCACGTTGCATACGTGTTAATTTCGTGTAGTAGTTACTAACGGATATTGGTTGCATTTTCTGGGTTTTTTTTTGTGCGATAACCACTCCCGTGGAACAGTGGTTTATACCACTCAGGTGTAAAACTTGGTTGAAGCACACTTGATATTAAAAGACTAGGTATGCAGTGTGGGATGTTTTTACGTCACAGAGGCAGTTTGCTATCAGGTGAGCAAGCCTGTCGGCCAACTTAAATAAAATGTGTTAAACATTTGTGTTTGTTCTGTGTCTGGATGTTTGTTCGTAACTATTTAAGTATATATTTTGGTACCTTTGTTGTTTCTGATACAAGCGCTTACGCCACTTATTTTGTTGTCAGATCAATGTATGTGATGTTGTCCAATATTTATTTATTATTATTATTTATACAAAAAAAAAAACTAAAATGACATAAAAAAGAATTGTAAAATACTGGGCCAGTTTCACTATTTTCAGATAAGTTCGTAATTATTTAGATTTTTATCTGACAGATAAACTCATTAAAATAAAACAACTTTAAACGGATGAAAACTCGCGTATATTCTGACAGATACAGATCTGAAATCATTACTGACAGATAAACTATTAGCAGTATTCTTTTCTGATAGATAAGTTATTAGGGACTCATCTATAGAGGTGAAACTGGCGTACAAAAGTCAGTTATATAACACTAGTGCGGTAGTATACATATTCGAATCATAAATAATTAATGTCGCAATTAGTACTGACCTTTTTTCTTTGACACTGGTATTTTAGCTCCAGAAGACAGACACAGCTTTAGAAGACAGAACAGGGTTAATTAAGACTAAATAATATTAAAGAGAAATTTTAGGTTGCCTTTCGCTAATGTATACGAGAATTAATTTGACCTAAGATCACGTACCTAAATAATTTCGTCTATTTTGCATCAAACAACTTCAAAATTTTATAACAATTGCATTTGAAAATAGTTACAGGTAAAGTACGCCAAAGTTAAAAGTAACTATCTCTAATATTTCTAATTAAATACAATTTAGAAAAAATAAAATTTATTAATGACGCTACTTTTGAGTTATGTATGTCGTACTGTACCTCATCTTTTGTTATGTTTATTTTTCTGTTGTACGTTCTTTTATATAAATTTTATTTAAGTACTACTAGTACCTCTAGAGTAAAATTTTTGTAGTTAAAAATTACGTCATATTATTTTAACTAGTTATATAAAACTGTTCTATCTTATTATTCTATGTAAAAAATTCAAGTTTGTCTAAAGTTAGTGAATTTTTCATCATAATATTTACGAAACACTTAATCAATTTATAATTCAATGTTCTCAATACATACTTTGGACAACCTTGACTATAACTTCACAGATTTACCAATAACTTGTTGATTTCTATAAGGGGACGTAAACAGTCAGTCATCATCGGAACGGTCCCAACGAGGTACTCCCACGTTTAAAAGCTCCAGCGTTGGGATAGCCCGGGATTTCGGGAAGAGAAACGAAGACGGTGAAGGTATCAGACTATTGAGTGTAATGCACAACTCGCATAAGTTGATGCGAGGAATGGTGTGTGACTATGACTAGTGTTGTAGGGGACTCGAGTCTTGCAGGCTTTTAATTGTTTCGTGATTATACAAAAAAAGTTATACGTTTGTTTTGGGGCCGAGCAAAATGCTTACCACCATAAGTACTTGATTTGCGGCCATGTGGCACTAAAAAAGTTCGTCATACACTTTTTTATGTTGGTAATAAAAAAAATGTGACATCAAAAAACAATTTTATGTATTCTGTTAAGCATTATTATGATCCAAAGTGACTGGTGTAGTGATAACTGCTAGTCCACTTAGAAACTAAAGTAGAGCTCTACAAAATATGGTTACAGTTAAAATAATATTGATTCAAGTACCAAGGTATACTCGTACTTAACATACTGGAAGTTGCTTCATCACTACATAGTATAAAACAAAGTCGCTTTTTCTGTCCCTATGTATGTATGCTTAAATCTTTAAAACTACGCAACGGATTTTGATGCGGTTTTTTTTAATATATAGACTGATTCAAGAGGAAGGTTTATATGTATCATCATCATCATCATCATCATTTCAGCCGAAAGACGTCCACTGCTGGACATAGGCCTCCCCCAAGGATCTCCAAGCCGATCGGTCCTGCGCCACCCGCATCCAGTGGATTCCGGCGACCTTTACAAGATCATCGGTCCATCTTGTAGGAGGCCTACCACGGCTGCGTTTCCCGGTACGTGGCCACCACTCGAGGACCTTTCCGCCCCAACGGCCGTCAGTCCTTCTTGCAATGTGCCCTGCCCACTGCCACTTAAGGCTCGCAATTCTTCGGGCAATGTCGGTGACCTTGGTCTTTCTGCGGATCTCATCATTTCTGATGCGATCGCGCAGGGAGACCCCAAGCATGGCCCTCTCCATTGCCCTCTGCGCGATTTTTAGCCTTCTAATGCGGCACATTGTAAGTGGCCACGTTTCTGTTCCATATGTCATCGCTGGCAACACACACGTATTAAAGACTTTCGTCTTGAGACATTGCGGTAAACGGGCCGAGAATACACTGCGAAGCTTCCCGAATATATGTATAATACATGCATATTCCCGCGGGATAACGTCCTATAGTTCACGCGGGCGAAGCCGCGGGCGGGCCGCTAGTTTTAACATAAAAACCACGACAAACAATTTCAAACTCAGCTGAATATTTGAATCACAGTACAAATCCCAAACGACTTGATATAACATTTAAACGCCAAATTGAATATTAAATAGGTATTATAGTTCAACTCCCACTTGATATAAAGAGTTAATAACACGGGTGAGTAAGCTTCAAGGCTTAATTTCCATACATCCGTCTTTAAATCTTGTGTAGAAGTTATTTTGACTACGTAGAGTTCTGTAAAATTTAATAAAGATGGTTATTAATAAAAGGCTGTCTAAAAATAATCCTTTTTACAATGGAATTAAACTGGTTGCCCTGAAAAAAGGACATATAAACAATTTTTTTTTATGAAAAAGGTGGGCAAACGATTTAGTTATTTTGATCTGATGGTATGCGATCGTATATCGCCTATCAACATGTGAGACTAGGGTCTCAGATGCATTGCCTTTGAGAAAAGAATAGACAGAAGAACAGAGTCTAAGAGTCTATGGGGATGAGCTTTTTGGGTTGCAAAGTATTCTCTATCCAAAAAGAATAGAGCTCGAGCTAAATTAAACCGTTACGTTTTCGATTTTCCAAGTATTATTTTGTAATACACAAGATTTTCAGGACTCGAGTCTAATTCTAATTCCTAACAACACTAGTTAGTGTCAGGCAGTCGCTCATCCGGAAATGACGTGGAAACACGAGCGGAAATGGTCAATATAGCGCTAAGAACCAAATGACTGGTCGATCGTCGCTTTATGAGTGTGATGCGAAGGAAATGGCGCTGGAAAATTATGGTATGACTTGATCTCACGTGTATTGAGTATTGGGGCTGAACATCG
Source organism: Mecyna flavalis (assembly GCA_949319885.1). NCBI lineage: Eukaryota > Metazoa > Arthropoda > Insecta > Lepidoptera > Crambidae > Mecyna > Mecyna flavalis. Next base: position 12,536,343 of record OX439439.1, read on the forward strand.
AACATTTTAATTAACCCCTTATAAGGATTAGGGTGATGAATGCTGATGACACTATTTTACCATCTCCCTATAAAGTTGGGTTGTAAACCCCTTTAGGTTTAGGGGGATGAATGCTTATGACACTATTTTACCATCCCTATTAAGTTTTGGTATTGTAGATGTAAAAAGAAATAATAACACAATACTGATGTGACGATATTTTCAACAAAATTGAGCTTTTACGCTTACAAACGTGTAAGAACATTACTAATTTTAGATTTCAGTAATCCGCCAACATAAGGCTATTTGTTGGTTTTACGAAGGTTTGCTAATTGAAGCACCAATTAATTTTCCAATTAACACCTAATTTACGAGAACCAATTTTATAGATTTAGATATATGTACGAAATATGTCGGTGTCACAAGCACTACAAACGTGCGGTTGACAGCGTCACACAGCTAAACATACAGCGAATTGCGAACTAACGTTAAAATCGAAGCTAGTTAATAAGGCGATTACCCACTGCTCCGCGATCCGTTGCGGATCACGCGGCCGCATGGGAAATAATTCGGTGCGCGGGCGCGTTTTTCGTTGGTCAGTGATCCTTGTCGTATTATCTATACAAATTTAGGTACTTACATGCAATATTATTATTTGCAGCCTGCGCTTCGCGACGGATCGCAGTGGGATAACCGCCTTACCGATATGTGACGTCATCGTTCACTATTTGCGTAGCCTCGCTAACTCCGCCAGATGGCGTGAAATGAGTTGCGTATTCGGAGTTGATGCGGAAGACGGATCTGACGATTCGTCAATAAGGGATTCCAGATGTTATTTTGTTGTTTATTTGTTGCTGTCGGTAAATCATTACTACTTTTCAAATTGTTTTTCTTTGTCATATTTTTTCGTAAAATGTTTGTTCGGTAAATTAAAATTCAAAAAAGAATTATTTTCATATCACGTTTTACCTTAACTTTTGTAGGTACTTTTATTTATGTGCTTCGAAGTTCTAAAGCCAATTAGTAGACCTGACTTGTTGATGTTAATTCGAATCCGAGTAATCCAAAATTGGTCCGAACATACTAATTATGATATGGTATCCATTTTGTTTTTACATTTCGTTACGAATAATGACATTAATAAAGTAGTGATTGTTACAACATTTACAAAGGCAATAATCGTACGTTTTTTAGGGTTCCGTAGCCAAATGGCAAAAAACGGAACCCTTATGGATTCGTCATGTCTGTCTGTCTGTCTGTCTGTCTGTCTGTCCGTCCGTATGTCACAGCCACTTTTTACCGAAACTATAAGAGCTATACTGTTGAAAATTAGTAAGTAGATGTATTCTGTGAACCGCATTAAGATTTTCATACAAAAATAGAAAAATAATAATAAAGTTTGGGGGGTCTCCATACTTAGAACTGAAACTCAAAAAATTTTTTTTCATCCAATCCTTACGTGTGGGGTATCTATGGATAGGTCTTTTAAAATAATAATAAGGTTTCTTATATCATTTTTTTCTAAACTGAATAGTTTGCGCGAGAGACACTTCCAAAGTGGTAAAATGTTGGTCCCCCCCCTGTAACTTCTAAAATAAGAGAACGATAAATCTAAAAAAAATATATGATGTACATTATTATGCAAACTTCCATTGAAAATTGGTTTGAACGAGATCAAGTAATTAGTTTATAATTTTTTGGGGCTTCCCATACTTAGAACTGAAACTCAAAAAAAAAAATTTCTTCAAACCCTTACGTGTGGGGTATCTATAGATAGGTCTTTAAAAATGATAATAAGGTTTCTTATATCATTTTTTTCTAAACGGAATAGTTTGCGCGAGAGACACTTCCAAAGTGGTAAAATGTTGGTCACCCCCCCTCTAACTTCTAAAATAAGAGAACGATAAAACTAAAAAATATATATGATGTACATTACCATGCAAACTTCCATTGAAAATTGGTTTGAACGAGATCAAGTAATTAGTTTTTTTTTAAACGTCATAAATCGTAAACCGCAATTTTCCTCTCATTCAATCAACTCAAATATAAAAACGTCGATCAAACTTACAAAGAACTACAAGAACTTTTATATTATGATGATACTTGCTGCTACGGAACCCTTCATGGGCGAGTCCGACTCGCACTTGGCCGGTTTTTTCAATATTTGTGCCGATGCTACGAAGAGGCTGAGGAGATTATATTTTATTTTTACTTCAAAATAACAATACAAAAAAATTATTCATAAAATGAATTTACATAGTCTTAAATAAAATTGAATTTCAGTATTAAAATGTTCATCGATGCTACAAAAACTCGCGAAGTCTTAACCATCAGACGAAAATCGATAACATCGATATATTACATCGAGTCATACCATGATTTTACACATGTTTATGCGGTGGGATGAAATATTTCTCAAAGAAGACTTGCATTTTTAAAATTCCCTGAACTATTTCAACCCATCCAATATATTTCGAACCTGTAAACTAAAATACAGGCAACTGAAAAATGTACCAGTTCGACCTTTGATTACCTCAAGGTCTTAAAAAACAATTGTTCGTGGGGTGTGTAATATGAAAATTGTACGTATTTTCCCGTTTACCAAAGTTACGTAAACGTGCTTAGACTTTTTATTAAGACAATTTCCAAGGATTGTAACTCCAGATGGACTGGATAATATGTGGCTTTTTATGTGTTAAAATAATAATTATGTTAAGTTGTATAGGGGTAAGTTGACTATTGCTTTAAATATTTTATTGCAAACCAGGTTTAAAAACACGGCCTTAAATAAATAAGTAATTAAATTATTTTAATAAAACTTAAAAGATAACTTTATAAAAAGTACATATTCGTATTTGGTTAATTTCAGGATTTTATTTCATTTATATGAATCTATTTCAACAAGATTAACCTGTTAGGTTTCCATTTTAATAGATAAACATTTGAAAGCTGATTAAAACTCAAAATCCCCAGCAACCCAATACCCTTAAAATACTGATAGTCCTTTTGTCCGATCTGTCACCCCAAGGGGACAAAGCAGGGTGACAGATCGGAATAATTCCTTTTTTAAATGCAGCAGGCATTTATTTAACAATGTTCATGTTAACGACGGGTACAAAATCAAGGGATACCCTCTTAGATTCGGTTTTCAGGACCACAAACAATGATGAGGGTCTAACCCATGGTACCCATAAATAAAGTCTTCACATTTACTTGTGGAAGCGCCCGCCTCAATCGAATATAATATTATCCATTTAGCTAGGGTTACCACCTAAATTATCCGATTCAAATGCTATTAGGATAATACCTTTTGGAATTAACCGACAAATGATGTCAACTGCGCCTGTCCGTAACGTTAGCAACGCATTATTTTGTCAATGTGTGTGTGTCAGTGTTTACTGCCGCGTAACGCAACTCCAAAAGGTATTATCTTAATAACATTTGAACAAGATACTATTATTCATACTAATTTTATAAATGTAATAGTAACTCTATCTGTCTGTGATGTAATCTATTCACGCATAAACAGTGGTTAAGCCAATGTAGATTAAATTCAGTACAGACATAGACTAGAAAACATCAAGTTATGTCTACCAAATTTCATTCCAAATGGAGATAAAATAGGCTACTTTTTATCCCGAGATAATGCTCTGATCAGATAGGATTACATAAATGAAAGTATTTTTGTTTGTCATTATTTCACGTTGCAATGGAGCACCGGATCGTCGTGAATTTTGGTATTGGGATAGTTAAGAAGCTGGACAGTGACATAGGGTACTTTTGATCCCAGAAAATATCCCATTCTTGCGGTGTAACGCCGTATATTCCACGAGCAAAACCGCCAATGGAAAGCTTGTACAAACACTGGGATATTTTGTATATTTAGAACTGTGTTAACAGGTCCCTGTTTGCTGACCGACTTGATTCAAAGCAATACGTAGAAACCTCAACCCACAGTTAGCTTTTACACTGAGGTAAACCAATGGGAATTATACTGTTTATGTGCAAACCCAGGTTGGTCTGTAATTAAGCCAATGCTTTGACAAGTGACAAAGGCTGTTTGACTATGGTCAATAGAAACTTGCAGTGTGACCTTTGAGGTATTTTTTTTTACAATTTATAAACATATGCTAGGAACTGATAGGCGATATTTAAATCTTTATTCAGGACACCCGGTAAACAATAGAATATGTTACGTCCGTAATAATTCTTGTTAAAATCTGTGCTACACTTAAAACTTTAAAACTGACTGAAATTGACATCTTTAACTGATGAGTTAAACGAAAATACGGCACGATTAGTCAAATGTCAACTTCTGTATAGAATGACATTACCAAAGCGACTAATAGGCGCTTTGTCATTATAAAATCATTATGTTTTTTTTTATTGCAATGCGTAACAAGACGAGCAGATCGTAAGCGCCACATCTGCCCTTAGACAGTTCAGTGCCAAACAGTAACTAAGCAGTTACTGTCTGGCACCGCCCTGCGCCCGCTACACCGAGACGACTTATTAGGTCTCATATACCCAGTAATTTTACTAACTTCGGTGCCCTTTCCCCAAAACACAGAAGTGCTTGACACACTTCTATTTCACGGAAAAATAACTGGCACTGCGGTCAATAAAGGTCAAGCTAAAGTAGGTTTAACCGGTTAATGCTACCTGCATTAACAAGATTAAATCTAAGTTAATTTAGCTTAGCTCGCATAGCTGAAGCGGTTTGTAATACTTTTGTGCATGCTGAGTTAAACTAATTATGCTTAGTTCTTGGTCTGCAACCCTGGTCTGTAAGAATGAAAAGGCTGCAGGCAGACAGATATAGTTGCTTTCCCATTTGTAATATTAGCATGGATATTTAAAAAATAATAATTTTCTTAAATGTTAACCGTGGAGTGCTAAAGAAAAGATCCGTAGCTCTCCAATTTCCTAATCGCATTACCAGTTTTCTTGGATAGTGTTAGATTACTTAACTTTTTAACTAATATAATAAATTTTGAAAAACGAATTTCATTATTTAACCGTACATCTACCCATCGTTTATATTCTAGCAATGATGGTTCCAAAAATATATTTGTAAATATCCAATCGTTTTACCTATTTAACACTGCGCGAAATAATGTATACAACAATGACTAAATCTCAACTAGAACATGACAAAACATAACACACATCTCAATTAACAGAATACAACAGCTACGAAGGACCCATTCGGAAGCAGTTTAACCCAAAAAGCTCTCTAATGGTGGCGTCGGATTTCGGGAAAAGGAGTGGTAACGGTGACGACGAAGGTAAACTGCTGTACAAATTACAGCTTTAACGCTTTGATTACGAACATTGGTCAAAATTGGCGAATCTGTGGTTATGAAAAAATTGGCGGAAGATGGGTGGAGCAAGACGAGGTTTTTTAATTGTTCTTAATAGTTTTATATGTATGTATACTGTGGCAAAGAAATTTGAAAAACAATATTTTTGTTAACTAATTTTTCAAAGAATATCTTTTCATCGAGTGTTGGGTATTAAAAATAGAAATATTAACTCAAATAGTTGTTAAACTTAAGACTAAAATTAAATCTCAATTTAAATGTGAGCATACTGGAGCATACGCTTTACATTGGGCGGGCTGATGCCTATTTGCAAAAATATTTTTTGTGCACACACATAATTTCAAGTGTACTAGCCCACATTTATATTCTCTGAACAAAACCTTTTTGAATACACCTAGCCAGTCGTATTCTGAAAAAGTCCTAAAGGTCCTGGTCTCCAGTCTCGGTCTTGCAAGCTCTGTGTTTAAGACTCACTGTTCTACGGACGGGTTAAACTAAAAATTTAACTTTAAAAAATACTCACTGAAAAAAAAAATTGCTCCACCTACCCCATTATTCATAACCACTAACATCTAGCTTGAACCCCGCTTCATCTCGCTTTGACTGAGCAGATAAATTAATCAGACTCAAATTCGGACAGAGTACGAAATTAGAGTGACCAGGGGTACGTTCCGGCCGAGTTCCAAAATTCTTATCGCGAGGGGCTATGGAAAGCGGGATGACTCTCAGCGAGGTAAAAATATCGTATACAATATATTCGAAATTTGAGCTCATTTGTAGGAAAAGTGACACATCTAAAAATGAGTAATTTTTAAAGTAGGTATCAAAGTGGAATTTCCTCCTTCCCCTGGTATACCCCACATTGAGCTCCTTCTGACAGACAAAGACCATCACGGCTTAAATTTTAAAGGCAAGGTGGAAGTCCCTCACCCAGAGAGAAAGGGTGAGTCTCTCTTCAATTACCTTTAGACGCCTTGGTAACGGTAAAAAAAAAAGTATCACAGGACATAGGCAAGGCATAGGCACTTTACTTCTAGGATTTTGCAAGGCCAATCTATCATAATAATCTTGGATATCATTACACCTTCTTCGCAGTCAGGATAATGCATATATGCATAATATAATTTATTCTACCTCATAGAAGTCGTCACTTAAAATATTACAATATTTTTTTACAACTGCTTTTATAAAAACGTTATAAGATTTGAGCATTCTGTCAATTCATATGTCACTTTTGGTATACACAAATTTAATTCCCTATCCAGATTTTACATCCGAAATTCCTCCTTTTGAGATACGTCTCTTTCCTGCAAAAGAGCGACTAGCACAGGGATGTTACGCAGTCACAATACACTCCGTGCACAATACCGTCGGATTTAATTATTGGATTCCCGAATTCGATTCCTATCCCGACAAGTAAAATTAGTTTCAACCTCGATGCGTTGTTTGACCGTAGTATTGGCGGTGCCATTTTCGAGATATATATCTATGTTCGAGATGTATATCGTTAATGTTAATAATGTCTGATCACCCGTGATAATGGTCTGAACATTAAATACGTATCATGTAGTCATGTGAAATTTCTAATTTCTCAGAACCTTCTTGTGAAACTACTAATATATTAACTACTAGCCTCCCGCTTGCAGCTACGCCCGTTGACTATATGAGGTTATCCCGCAGGTTTAAGATATCTCTCCGGGATAAAAAGCCTATGTTACTCTCCGATTCCCAAAATTTTATCGACTGAGCATAAGGCCTCGGCCTCGAATTTAGCGGCAGCTGGAGCGGCGGCGCACGCAGGCGCACTGCAGTCACCGCTTGACGTGGGCCGTCAAGAGCGGTACGATGCTGTCAAGCGGTAAACCGCAGTGCGCCTGCGTGCGCCGCTGCTCCCGCTCCCGCCCCGCTGTGTTCAAGAACGGGTCTATGGGATTCCATACAGAACATTTCACCGCTGCCGCTGCCGCTCCGCTCTATCCCAAGGTCTAGTCTATCTGGCACAAATTCCAGCATAATCGGTTTAGTGGTTCAGGTTGAGAGTACTCTATTTTTTCGGACATAAGGACTATCACTATACTTACTTCCCATTCATTCATTTATAACATACCTATACCAACGATAATTCCGATGATTTTTCATGGACAAAATAGCTACAACTCTTAAAATTTAGTCATCTTCTATAAAAACTTCCGATTGTGCCTCCGTAACATCCCTGACAATCTAAAACCAATAAAATAAATCTATTGGTCAATTCGGAAATCGCTACTAAAGAAAACAAAAACGGCTAAGAACCGGGATAGCTTTATTAATATAAGGGAAAACAAGACTGGAAAGCCTGAGACAGGAAGATACACATGTACCTATTGATTGCTTGTGACTGCACATTCGCTTTGACAAACACAAACACAAACGCTTCTTAATTTAATATAGCTTTGTACACACCATTCTACTGTATTTATTAAGTCCTAGGAGTTAAGGTTTTGCAATTTAAAGTTTTGGGATGCTATTTTTGTCCCTTGAGCAGTAAAGGGTTAATGTTTTTGATCGCTCATTGTAGACTCGGGTACTATAAACTTTGAGGTGATGCTTTTTATTATTAAGTAGGTTAAACCCTTAACCCGTCAACTTGGTTTAATATTTATAGCCTATTTCGGAAGGGAAAGGTTTTTTTTATATTTTTTTTTAATATTAGAAATATGAACTATTTGTCTAAGAGCTTAATGAAAAGCGCACATTCTTAAAGATTCGATATAAAGATCAAATTCTGATGCCATCACACATATTCAGTGTTGTAACGCTCTATACTTTAAAAGATAACTATTCGTAGCTGTCAAAACAGGCATCTTAAATAATATCGATTACTTATAATAAATAAAAAACTCTGGACATTATTCACACAGCGCCATCTTGCCCCAAACTAAGCATTAGCTTGTGATGGGTTCCAGGCAAGGGATAAACATTACTTCTATACTTTTTTTTTGTAAACACATTTTTTTGGAACCCCTAGACCGATACAAACAGACATGTTCATGCACACAAATGTTTGTACCGTGCGGGGATCTAACCCGCGAACTCTGGTGCAATAGCTGACTTCTCGACCATTACACCAAATGGCATAATCTTCAATAAGAGATGGGTTGATCGTAAAATACGACTGTTAATTCAAGTGCAATGTCTTTAATGAACGTTGTAATAAAATATTGTTATTAAGATCGGAAAAATTAGTATTAAAAATGCATTTCAAGTTTAAGAATTTTAATGCCATTAATTTTTCTAATTTAGGATAGCGTCTGGCAGAATGTTGCCTGTAAAACAACTACTAAAAGTTTATTAGTCTTTACTTTTTTATATTTATGATGTACTCTGTCGTATGATCCACTCTAATCTGAATTTTCTTTAATCGTTATGATGAAACTAAGTAAAGTACGGGCAAACCTCACATTAAAAAAACACTAAAAGCATAATTATCTGATGTCGGAAATCACAAGTTTGTATTTGGACCTCATTACACACGACTTTTATGCCTATTTATGAAAATGTCACATATATCGTGCATAATTTATTAATTTGTCAACATTATTAAACTATTTACCAAAAAGTCAGATCAAAGATCTCTTTCACAGCCAATATTACTCATAATATTTTTCACAAGGAGCTTATTTCTAAAAAGAAACTCGTCTCCCCTTTTTTCGCTTAGCATAAATATGTTGTATGTATGAGGCTGTATCTAAAACAATTATGTCTTTCGTCGAAGTCGTTGCTCCATTGTGGGGAGAAAAAGGTGGGAAAAATCAGGCACGGATTAAGTAAGAGAATAATAATTCTTAATTTTATTGCAGAAAATGTTATACATTTTATATTACTTATACTAGTTACACAAAATCTAAGATAATTTTAAGCAAGAAAAAGCACTATTTAGTATAATTAGATAGGTATTACAAAGTTAGATGAGTTATTAAGAGTTTCCTACTGTCCTTATTTACTCTACATTTAAAGTCCTACTACAGGACAATCATTTATCTGAAACGTTATTATACTTAACACTTACACAAATTCTAATATTGACTCATTTGAAATCAAAGTCAAATGCACAGTAACCAATAATATTTGGCACTGCCAAGCTTCATTTTTCGATTCGTGCCATCACTTATTAAAGAAGTAAACGAGTTACTATTTATATGTAGAGGTAATATCAAAAGCTTCTTTTGATTTCCTCCAAGAAATTAAAAAAAATACTGAAATTACGTAACATACTAGAAATACAAATTATTAAAAAAAATGGTATTAGTAGACTTGTGGTGTACTTGGAGTTGCATCTACTATTAGGCCCAGTTTTACTGATGTTCATCTGTCAGAATATATCAATGATGATGTCCCTCTAAAAATTAGGAGCCAACATCATTGATATCTGTTAGATAAATTACGAAGAACTTATCTGACAGCAGAGAAACTGGCCCTTAAAGTTTTATTCTGCATTATGAACTTTCTACGACCGTTTTACACTATCAATATTTCAATATGCATTAACCTTTTGAACGCCAAGCACTGTCGTGTCCTGTACGCCAGAGCTGGGTTATGCTTTATCGTCGAATGTTAGGAAAAATACCAGTTATCATTTTAAACATATTTATTTCATATTTTTAGAGTCAGGGTTTTTGTCGAGTATAGTCGTCGTTGGCGCACAGGGCCCGCAGGTGCTTCTCAAGTATAGACGACTTTGGCGTCCAAAAGGTTAACCAATGCTTTAAGTGCGATAAACTCTTGCAAATACCCTAAAATTTAAACTAATCCACGCTTAGTCCGGCCCTGCTAAATCTCTCCTGCTAAACCTACGGTGAAAACTGACTTAGGAGAGATGCGAGTGTCGACAGTTGCTTACGTCAGAGCTTCCATTGTTGGCAGGGACTCCTACGACATCCCATTGTGTACCGACATTGCTCATTACTGCATTGAGTCAGGTGGACGTTGATTAGACTCTTAATGTTAGAGAATATATTTTTCCTTTTGCTAACGCTACTGTTATGTGTAAGATCGGCAGATTATGACGTATCTTGTTAATGGGACATTTGTCAGCTAATATTAGTTGTTGTCGTTTAACTGAATCGTTCTAAGATGGCTGACGGTGCGATAGGGTGATAATGTCAATGTGGCATTCATTGAAGCTTTATTATTGTTCTCTATGATTTAGTATTGTATTTTTATCGCAATCCTCAGTGATCTTAGAAACCGACAATCAAAATAGGACTGCAATAATTGAAGTGACCACATACATTTTGACGAGGTTTACTCGTAGCAATGCCATTACTTAAATTGAATATGTCTGTAAATGGAAAAGATAACACTAGATAGACTAGAGGTTTTTTTAATTGCTACAGAAACTAGCAATGTAATTTATTTTCTTTTTTAATTACATATTAAAATTTTGTGGCCAGATTACGACCACTTTTTGAGTCATTTCCTCGTCGAAATCTTGTGTTCACTACTTAACTAACAACATTATGTTAAGGCTCGTACTATGATTATACTAATTATTAACACAAGATTATTGTTCTTTGATATGCTTATATGATTTCGATTAATCCACAAGTCGACTAATGAGTCGACTGAATAATACGAGTCTATCTAATTATGTTCTAATTAGTCTGTCAATGTGCTAATACTTCGTTTGTTGATTAAATTCATCGCTTGTTCTTTTTTTTTGTTCTTCAGCTGATTTGGTGGTAAAATTATAAACTTTATACCTATCAGATAAAATGTGTAACCTATGACTTGGTTAAGTGTTATCTAGTACTAAGTTGAAAACTATAATCTTTCGGGTCAACCTCCTAGAAAAAGGTACCTACTGGCATTAAAACTGCTTGCATTCTTATATTATTTAGGCATTAATTACTGTGCATTGCCTACAGTATGACAAAACTTGAAAACTTTCCTAGATGGCGAAGATATTTTAATTTTTGGTTATGATTGCCAAAGTGTTATAAATATGTATACCTATATTTTATTTAGACAGTCAAATGTTCTATCGCCATGTTATAAGCTTAAGTTGTGTTATTATTTAATTCTGAAATCTTGTCTAGGTTCACAGGGCGTAAATGTAATGTTGAATAGTTGTGACAATTCAACCCGTTTTTGAGGAGGCAAATGCGTTTTAGCGTAGCAGGCTGGCGAAAACTGCGGCCGTATGTGGGAGTTGGAACTAAAGACATTCGTTCCACTGTTTTCTTGTTTTATTGATTTCCTGTTTATACCCAAAAGGGTCGAGTCGGTGTCCACATTGTGGCAATTGACCAGCCCATCCCGAGATGACCATTTGAAATATTTAACAAAATAGAATATCATCAAACCATTTTTTAATTAACCAATTCGATGAAGGTTCAATAACTATAAATAAATAACTGACTAGGTATAACGAATGAATATCGGGAAATACCTTTTAGTGACAATACAAGTATTACACGTAATTAAAAAGAGATGTAGGTAACTATCCAACATTACATTTATAGAATAAATGGACACAAAAGGCCAAATGAAAAGGCACAGTCGCCCATGTATCGGCTTTTGATATATCTTTTCTTTATTCTGCCTTGCGTAAACAAAAAGGGAAACTTAATTATTTGTGTTAAAAGCCAACCTGGCTAATGGCATTAACGACTGGTAGACAACGTCGTTACCTTTCTGAGTAAAGCAGGGTCTTTGATGTAAGCGGGTATGATAGCGGAAAAATCACATCTATTATGCCTACCTTGGTTTAAACCTGGATCAATAAAGTAAAATTACTTTGTAAATAAAAAACTTTAAATATAAACTCTTATTTATTTTGGTTTATTTTACATTTTGTTCTCATCAACAGATAGTATTCATTTTTTTTTCTTTCGGAATTGGTTTTCTTAATCGACAGAATAAAGATATTGAATGATTCGCATTTTGAAAAAGTAAAATTATTCAAGTTGAATGTATTTTTACAGTACCTAGTGGAAAAGTCACACAAAAAATCTGGTTGGAACTGCTTGTACTGGTTAACGGAAATGAAATGAAATAATAAATGACATTCGTTAACACGAATTCATATTTTGCCTGACCCATTTTGCTTTTCTTCCAACTATGCTTTAAATTGATTTAAAGACATATTCTTTAGAATTATTTTTATTTCACTTAGATGTAACTATAAATATCAACATAAAAAGTACTAAGTAGACAAGTATTGAATAGTAATTCCCGCAAAACTATTCCCGCTATCCGCTTCCATCAAAGACCCATGATTGTATCCAGTTAGCAAGGTTTTGGGAGACGTTTTGGCCCAGTGTACTTTGACACATTTTCACGCACATTAGTGTCTTGACATTAATTAGGGAACGGCTTCATATTTCCCAATGACTCAATAACAAGGTAAAAAAATATATACCTTATAGAAAGTGCGAAAATACGTATCAAATCTATTTGCTCTATCGTTATTATTTATTATGTTGATATAATGAAATTTAGGTACTAGTTTCCATACAAATTGGGTATAATTAAAACTGATATTTGAGCGACAATAGTAACAAATACAGAAATTAACAGTTAGGCATGTTAGTGTCGCTCTCTAATGGAGGTACTGACTAAAACTCTACTGTGGCTACAATAAATGCAGGCTAGGGAACCGGGTCGCTCTGTGTTGAGATTCACACTATTACGCTGCAACTGCGCTTTGACGCTTTGGTGCAGCGTGCCTTAGGGGAAGTTACAACTTCCCCTGTTGCCTCATGGCGTTCAGCTTAGTTCAGAGATTTTGATAAAATCGAATGATAAAGTTTGATGTCAAAGATACAATTTGTAAAATTACTTTTACATTGGTTGGGGGCAATATTATTTCTGCCTGGCAAATGACAAATGAATATACGTATGTCGTATAGCCATTTGCCAGGCAGAAATAAGAAATCATAATTTGTGATTTCTTTTTCATTTCAAGTTATTCCGAAAGGGTTTTCTTTTGAAATACTAAGGTTCGTGAAAAGGTGTCGATATATAAAAAATAATTAATTACATTTTGCTTTTATTGTGTCCTGGGTCAGACGTCAACCGGTATATGCTTGGTCATTTATTGTAATAGTTTCATAGTAATAGATGGTTATTGGAAAATGAAAAAGAAAATCTTTATCGAATTCATATTTTTTTTTTCATATTCATAACCTAATAAATATTTACAATGATGACTAAACTCTCTTGCTTATTTTGCTTTGTATAAAAGGTCCCAAAGAAAATACGACGATCTTTGTGAACCTACAGAATTTCTTCAGAACCAAATGTGAATTATGTATTTGATCAGAAAACGTCATCATAAGGCGATGAATAAGTCAATGTTGTAACAAATCTCCGACATATCAATAAATATTTACAACGCGGGCCAAATTGAATCGAATTAATAAATTGAAATCTTAATCTAATCGTCAATCCTAAATAAAATAAATTTTTACTACATTTTAAAGTCTGATAAATCAGAGACGCCGAATATGGTAGCACATTGGGCTATCCTTTTTATTTTGTCTCACAATAAAAAAAATTCGAGGTGACAATCCTCTGTTAAAAATAAGTTTATTTAGCTCGATTAATAGAAAATAAATGTAGAAACGTTTACTATTCTGCTGCCCGTCTCGGTAATGAAGGAGATATTATTTATAAGCGTTGTGACAATACCTACTAAACTTGGGCGGCGGTGATTGCTTACCATCAGGCGACCCGCTGCACTGCCCCGTTAATTTGCCGCCTCTGACATAAAAAAAAACTTTGTTATTAAATCGATTCGACTCGGCTCGGTATACAGTGAATATGTACTTTATTCCCTCTTTTAACATCTTTTCCTCTGTTTAGTGTATGGCTTGGACAACTTCTGGGAGATGTTGGAGGCTTCGCCAGAGAGGGAAGGTCAAGACGCTAACGACGAAAAGGCCTTGGAAAGGTAAATAATAACTGATAATAATTAGTCAGTAAATAATAATTTAGTAAATAAATATCCCTGAACACTATTCACACTGGGCTCTCCAGCAAACTAAGCATAGCTTGTACTGTGGGTACCAGACAATGGATTATTTATACATTTTTGTGTTGTTCTTCTTCATTGTTTATAACTCCGTGTCAACCTTTTTGCGAAAGAGAATGGGTTAAAACACAGCAAAAGGTGTTCGGCCATTTCGTATGAGATATTAATGACCTATCAGTTATAGGATGTCTAATGTTCCCATAAAAGTAGAAGATCTTCCTCCGAACTACTATTGTTGGGGAGAATAATCCAATCTTTGGTGTGTCATTTTTAAACCACAGGGTGCGGCGGTGACTTTGCTAGCGCGATGCAGGATTCCACACTTACTCGTAATCGTCTATTATAATTTATCAGCTTGTAGAACTGTTTGTATCGAGCGGGTAGGTACTTGATGTTTGTGATCAATAGAAGTCACCAAATAATCATTAAAGTTATAAAGGACACAATAGCTTAACCGGGTCAATCCCACACAGCGTATAAATAGATAATAAATCAACATGAATAAAATATTATGTTTTTCGTAGTTACCCTCACAATGACCTTAATGCATATTCTAATATGTACATCTATTACGCCTAATAAAGGCCCATCATTCTGGCTGACATAACATTTCATGTGCTGAATGATGGGTAAAATCTGAAATATCAACACAAACCAAGCATTTTTGAAATAATGGCTAGCAAAGAAAATATGTTGGTTTAATTAAAAAAGTCATGAACTTTACGATCGCAAAAATGAAAAATTACGCCACATCAACATAACAAGTTTTTAAATAATCTTATATACGAGAGATTTTTAATTTTAAAAGCACTTAACGAGTATAGCGATTTTTAATCCCTATATTTTAAACTTTGACCCCGCGAGCTATTTGGTAAGGTGACCATGCTATATTAATGATGAAATTATATGAATTTATACACGAAGCATCGTTTATTGTCACTTCATTCTCAATCGATCGATCATATCTCTTCAACCTGTTAGTCAAAACGAAAATGTATTAAACATTTGACTAATGACGCTTCTACGAGAATTAAGCTGTCGTGGCGAAAATATCCTGAATGCAGTAAAAAATTACAATAATAAAAGCACAAGTGGTTTTATTATGCCTTTTTTGGAACAAACGAAGATCAAAATTTGAAGTTATGTTAGTTGACATAACTTCAAAATTTTGATTTTATAGTCAGTTGTCTTCAAAGCTGTCTTTAAAGACAACTGACTAAAACTTTTAAAGCACCCTAATTGTAGGAAAGTGAGATCTGCGGTTTGTATCTAGTTAGTTATTGTTATTACAATATAGTTCCACTATCTACCAAACTCTCCCTAGAGCAAAAAAAAAATTATGACAATGACTTGTTTTAATGAAATAAGCCTCTGCCCTGCCCTATTAAATTTAAAAAAATGGGACAACATAATATTCACTGATCTGATCTCTAAGTAGCTTGAGCACTTGTGTAATGAGTTGATACAAGGAAGGTACCACAAATATACATTTAAATGCACGTAAAGATCTAGATACAGGACCAACACAAATGCTCATCACATAATTGTTTGCACTGGGTAGGATTCGAACCGACGACCCCTGGAGCAGCCCTATGCGCCTTGGGTCCTTATTGGGTCACTAACGAATGCGCCGCACAGTGGGTCGAAACAGTAATATGAGGGACATAGAGGTTTTTTTTGACAAATCGTATTTTTTTGGATGCCGATCGATAGTCCTGTAGACACTCGTAAAGACATGTTCTATAACATTTTTCACTCAACCTAATAGTTTGGCCATAAAAAAATAATTTGTGTTTTTTTTGTATGAAACAAGACCTAAAGTACTAAATATCTCCCAGGAACTGCTCGATCGTGCCTTTTAATGACTTAGGTCGGCATAAGTGCATTGTGTACTAACATCCTAATCTATTTTTAGCTGCTCCAAACCGCAATTTTGCCTGTTAAACAGTTCGGAAAAAAAATATTTTGACTAAACTTATTATGGGATTATAATAACAATTCTAAGAAAAAGCGTCGATTAGGGTACTAGAAACTAATAACGTAGTTAGTCTACATTGTTCTGTACTATCAGAATCTATTAAAACCTCTATTAAAAAAGTTATATAATCATCTTATGCAGAAAATGGGACGGTAAGAAAACAGTGATTCATAAAAAAAGTTTTGCCAGTGTTTTTGTGCTAATATTAATAGTAGGTGGACAAAATCCCATCGATCATTTCCTCAATTTTTAAGAAGGAATGGAGATTGGTTGGAAACCCCAATTAATTGGCCACAAATTATAAATGAAGAAAATATTGAGCACAATATTGATGTAGTAATTGAAAATGTAGACGAAATACCGTTAAGTATAGAGGAAAATGTAGAAAATCTGCCACCATCTACAGAGAATGCTTCCACTTCTTCTTTTACCCCGAGGAAACCGTTTGAAGAACTAAGCTCGAAGCAGAAAAGAAGACGTGTAGTGCGAGTCTTATTCTCCAGAAGAATTAATCGCGGCTACAATACAATCATTGTAGACAAGTGGAAACGAAGAAATAAGTTTGATAATTAAGCATTTGACAGAACATCCAGAAGACATTGCAAAAGTGAGGAGCTGTTTAGATAGCAAAAAGGGTAAAGTTACAACATATTCTCCCATGCAAGCATTGGCTATACTTGTTTCACTAAAATTATCAAAGTGGCAATATATTAGCTTGAGAGAATCTGCCAGTGAACAAGGAACGGAATTGTACCCATCATTTATAACAAAATAAAACTAGCTAAATTAGAATGTTACCTAGCAGAAGAAGACATAATTTTACCCGATAAGGGGGCTTCTATCAAGTTGCAAGCCTTACTAAACTTAACCGCGATCAGACCTTTACAGGCTGTTGAAATTAATACAGAAAATAAAGAAGATTTTAAACTAGTTAGCAAGTGGGGTTTTGATGGAGCTGCAGGCCAGAGTAACCATAAACAGAAAAATACTGATAATAATGACGATTTAAGTGTTTTTATGGCGAGTTTAGTACCTATTAGGCTATTGCGTGATGGTGTTGCAGTATGGGAAAACGATAGACCCTCATCAACATTTTATTGTCGACCAATCATGTTCAAATTTATAAAAGAAAATCAGTTATCCGTCGAAAGTGTAAAAAAAACAATAGATGATGAGATAGATGCCCTTCAGCTTACAAGTGTCAAGGAAGTTAATGTAGAACATCAGTTGTTAATGACCATGATCTATCTCTACTATCACTATTCTCTGTTTTCTTACCCTAAATCATCTCTGTTAACATACACTAAAAATACCTGACATCATTTTTATTTTAAAGTCATCCAGTTCTAAAAAAAGGTTTTAATAGATTCTGATAGCACAGAACAATGTAGACTAACTACGTTATTAGTTTCTAGTACCCTAATCGACGCTTTTTCTTAGAATTGTTATTATAATCCCATAATAAGTTTAGTCAAAATAATTTTTTTCCGAACTGTTTAACAGGCAAAATTGCGGTTTGGAGCAGCTAGAAATAGATTAGGATGTTAGTACACAATGCACTTATGCCGACCTAAGTCATTAAAAGGCACGATCAAGCAGTTCCTGGGAGATATTTAGTACTTTAGGTCTTGTTTCATACAAAAAAAACACAAATTATTTTTTTAAGGCCAAACTATTAGGTTTAGTGAAAAATGTTATAGAACATGTCTTTACGAGTGTCTAAAGGACTATCGATCGGCATCCAAAAAAATACGATTTGTCAAAAAAAACCTCTATGTCCCTCATATTACTGTTTCGACCCACTGTGCGCCGGGCCGACGCAACACGTCGCGCTGATATACATATTAGTCTAACTAAAACTAAACAACACGTTCCTTTTTCTCATAGAACAGATCATTTATAAAAGAAACCATCCACCTCACCTCTTTTACTATTCATTTATTGCATTTTCCCTTAGTAATTCAATTTTATTTACCTTCTCTTGCACTTCCTTTGTAGGAAATTGAATGTTATGTTTCAAACGCCTGGCTTCTTTCTATTGATTAAATACGTTTGCCATCATATTTTATTTCTCAAGGGGTAACCAGTGCTTTTTCATTCAAATCAGACTCACCTGAGGTTTTTAGGGTTCTGTAAAGACATTACCCGTTCGGAATACTAAAATGTGCTTTAAGTTAATCGTCATTGCGTTTGTCTGAATTAGGAATTTCAATTCCAAGACTTTTGAATCTCACTTGAATGATTTTAGCGTGATTGGAGTTTAAATGAGGTAATTTTAATTTAACTCTACCTAAATGACAAGTCAAAGATTTGGTTGGCTGGATGGTTAATTTGTAATTATTTATTTTAAATAAACTTTCGTTTGCAGATAGCTACATAGCCTGCCACAATGGCCTATTTTGTTGATAATATTTCATCAGGATTCTTTCTTCAAAAATACATAAAAAATAGAATGTGTAGTTATTTATATTATATAGTATCCTTGGTTCCATTCCCACCCAAGACAAACAATGTGTTGAAATTTTTCGCTGATTTTGGCTCTTTATAACATAAACATAGGTACTAATTTTACTTCTTCTTAAAGCTTAGTAATATCGGTAATTATACGAACTAAGCTTATTACACGAAGCTTTATACTTAACTAATCTTGTCTGCAATAAGTTTTCAGTATAAGATAAATTCCATTCAAATTTCATTTCTAACAGGTTGCAATAAAGTTCATTGTCACAAGAGAGAGCCGCTGTGTGAAAATCTACTATGTTTTAAGCTAAATATTCATAACACTACAAACTTTGGTTAAATTGAAATTGCCGTTGTTTTGAGTAGACTGCCTCTTTGATAGTAAACTTTTGAATTTGAAGTATTAATAATGTTTTCATAGTTCTGGTATATATTCTTAGATAGATATAAAAGTATTTTGTGGTTTTCTAATTAGAATAACAATATTCTAGTTGCTATAGGATATATTTAATATGAAGGATAAAACCTTTTATTTACCTTTTGAAAAATATTTATAAGACACATTGTTTCATTGATTGGCCCGAAAGCGCTTTAGTAGTGACCCTAGGCGCTAAGGGTCGTGGGTTTGAATCACACTCAAGACAAATAAATATTTACCATGGGTGGGAGAATAAACTAAATATCCATTAAATTCGAACCTACGATCCCTTGCGGGCTTGCACAATCGCTATTAAACGCACCATTAAGCCAGATTAAATGTTTTTGAGTCGAAAATGAAATATTAATGATTGGCTGTACATCAAAAAATACTGATTGTGCATCAAAAAATACTGAATTACTAACCTAACCTAACCTTTGGTGTGCAATCAGTTATTTTGATGTACATTTCAGTATTTTTTGATGTACACTTAAAAATATCCCTTAATGATTTTCTTCTTTTCAATGTCACGGATCGTATTTGTAACTACATAATATTGTTTTGTGCAATAAGGAATATCTATCTACTTATGTGTCCATTTTTAAATACCTCATATTTTCTATTCTGGACACCTCTAAGTTATAAGGGTTGGCAAAAATGTCAATTTACTTGAAAGCAATTTATATCGGTTCCTATATTTACCGATTTCAGGTAAAACGACTCTGTTAGTGCGTGTGTGACATTTATTAGGATTTATTGACTAATAAATATGGACAGCAATGTTTTTACCGAATATATTGTGTTTCTCTAATGCGTAGTCCCGACTCCACGCAATAAAATGATGCCTTATTTGAAACACAACATACTATTAGCAAACGCCTCGATGGTCTATTGGTTTATATACCGGGCCAAGACCGCGTTGTCCTGGGTTCAATTCTCGGGTCGAGCTAACTTTGTGCCGGTTTTTTCGGACACAGCTCGGGTTTGTGATCACCAATCCGCATTTGGCAAGCGTGGTGATTAAGCCAATACCCATCATTGTAGCGATAACTTGATTTCAAGAATGGAGACCTTTGCCCTGCAGTGGGACATAAATAGGCTGATACTTTATACTATTAGGTACAAAATGCGATAATAATTCCGTCTCACTTCACGCTTAAACCACTCAACCGATTTTGATGAAACTTAGTACAGACATAAACTAGACCTTAGGAAAGGTCACATGGACTTCTTTTTATCCCGCGATAATGCTCAGCCTATTTCCCATGGGATAACAGAATATAGAAAATAAATGTTTAATGTGTTTGTCCTCATTTCACGTCACAGACTGATATACTGTGTATAGATCGACGTGTTAGGCCTCGGCCTCGAATTTCGCGGCAGCGGTGGCGCACTCAGGCGCACTGCAGTCACTGCGTTTGACGCGGGCCGCCGCCGCTCCCGCTGCCGCCCCGCTGTGTTCGAGAATGGGTCTATGGGATTCCATACAAAACATCTCGCCGCTGCCGTTGCCGCCCCGCTGCCCGTGAAATACGAGGCCGAGAACATAAGGTTTCTCGTTAGGTCTCAATCTAGCTTGAGAGCTAGAGAGTGCTAAATGCTACTTTTATCAAATTAAATATCAAATTCCTGCGGTACAATCAACAATGTCTTTGAGTACACGTGGGCGAAAGCGGGGGCCAAAGGCTAATATTCTATATAAAAAATCTGCCACTCATATTTCCCCCTTCAACTCAGTAATGAGTAATTCTTTATGAATAAAATCAGAAGGTGAGGTTCTTAACAAATCCGTATTTGCAAAGTATGCTAAGTCATTGAAATCTAAAGTATCGGTAGTTAATTAAGGTCCTGAGAAAACGTCTTGTGTACAGGCGGTTTCTTTGACAAAATCAAATGTAAGAATGGATCTATATTTATGAATTTAAATAGCTCCCGCCCACAACTTTGCCCGCGTACAAATTGTAGCCTATGAGTTAATTGTTAAGTTTAATCTAAATCCGTTCATTACTTCTTGAATGAAGTTCTTTTGCATTTATAATGTTAGTAGATTATTTCGCATTGATTTTATTTATATCAATTTTTCACGTTCCCAAAAAAAGAATCAATCGAGAGAAAATATAACGTTTGACTTTTACTTTTAATATAATTTCTGATCGACAGAACGTGTGAAGTAGCACAAATAAAGGATTTGGCGGCTTTTGTGAATATAATACAAATAGTATTTCTCATTTACGAGTTGTTTATCTCTCTTCATGGAGTCAGAAAATCGAGTGGGTATTTTTACCTGTACAAAATGAGTTATACTATTGACAAATAAACGAATGTTTTATTAGCGACTTTATTGTTTTATGACCGTTTCAACAAAAAAAAATCTCTCATGCTTATTATTCTATCCCCGCACGGTACAAACATTTGTGTGCATGAACATGTATGTTTGTATCGGTCTGGGTGTTTCTATGTATAATATGTATGTATTTACAAAAAAAAAGTATATAAAGTAAGTAATGTTTATCCGTTGTCTGGCACCCATAGCACAAGCTACTGCTTAGTTTGGGGCTGGATGGCGTTGTGTGAATAATGTCCAGATATATTTATTTACCAGACTGTCACAGTCCACTGCTGGACATAGGCCTCTCCAAACGCTCACCACGCTGATCTATCCTCAGCTACTCGCATCCAGCTCCTGCCAGCCATCTTGCGCAGGTCATCGTTCCACCTGGCCTGAGAGCGTCCTACACTACGTTTACCGAGATGCGGTCTTTAATCTACATAGAACCTCCTCTATATATTTGTTTAGTTATAAATAAATACAATTTGTCTGTTAACAGCATTCCACTGGACTGGTTCGTGAACGAGATGCTGAATAACCCGGATTTCACGCGATCTGTCGTCCGCAAGTTTGTTGATCTTAATCAGGTAATTACAAATTGAAACATATTTTTTGGTACAACGATTGTCAGGCTAATTGACTAGCTACCAGGTGATACGATAAAACTGTCTTGGTCTAACTTGTTAGCTAGCAGGGTCTGCTGTGGGTATACCTCCCCTTTTAATGGTCCCACATAACATTTCAATAGTATAAAGTAATTTTTTTCTGGCCATCATAGTTCGTTGGTTCGAATCCCACAAATGGAGAAACAAACGTTTAATGTGTGGAACATTGAACATTTGTGTTTGTTGTGTTCAGATACCTTGTGGTACATTCGGTGATTCTGATGCCCATACAAGTGCTTACGCTATTTACTTTGGTTGTTGTTCAATATTTATTATTTATGAAAACGACTTTCCATTTCCACTGAGAAATATTCTTTAAACAATTCAATGCACATTACACAGATTGCATAGATTACCCTGCTTTCTCAGTAAAACTCAGTTACACGACTAGAATTTAATAAACTATATCATGTAAAGCATGCCTTAAAAGATACGATAGAAATTGTATTGAATCTGCCATAAATGGACGATCTTTGCATTGACTTTTGACATACAAAGCGACGCGCCAACGGAATAAGGAAGTGATTCTGAATTTCAAGTGGAAAATGTATGCGAAATTGTTTTAAGTATTCTGGATATCTGGATTTCGTATTGAAAATTGTTGTATACTGTTTGATGTGTTCCTTGTTAGGCTCAATGCTTATTATGATGGATGATGATATAGTCAGTCACAGTGAAAAGTAGAATTGCTACATAATTTTTTATATGAGTCATAATCATGTATTTAACAGCAGTGGTCGATGAAGCGATTTGTATTTCTCTATGGACTCTGCCAGCACCTAAGGCTCCCATAAACGTCATGACATCCTTTTCTTTCAACTGCTGCACGTATAGGGTGTTTTTTTAGAGGTATAGAACTTTAAATTGCAATAAAACAACGATGGATTATTCGATTGACAAGATTTTATTTTTATTCGAAAGATATTCTTGTGGCATTACATTTTAAATATGATTTCTGGCATATGACTGCCACGGCTGGCTCGGATGTAGTCCAATCTGGACGTCCAATTTTCAACGACTTTTTCCAACATTTGTGGCCGTATATCAGCAATAACACGGCGAATGTTGTCTTCCAAACGGTCAAGCGTTTGTGGCTTATCCGCATAGACCAATGACTTTACATAGCCCCACAGAAAATAGTCTAGCGGTGTCAAATCACAAGATCTTGGAGGCCAATTCACAGGTCCAAAACGTGAAATTAGGCAGTCACCAAACGTGTCTTTCAATAAATCGATTGTGGCACGAGCTGTGTGACATGTTGCGCCGTCTTGTTGGAACCACAGCTCCTGGACATCATGATTGTTCAATTCAGGAATGAAAAAGTTAGTAATCATGGCTCTATACCGATCACCATTGACTGTAACGTTCTGGCCATCATCGTTCGATAGCGGATGGATACATTCGGGTCTTCCTCAATGCTACGCTTTACAGTAGCAATAGCTTCTTCTGTACGCACCGTATGATGTCTCTGGGGATGCGAGTTATCAATTAGAGTAAACAAACGTTCCATGGTTAATCGAATTAACTGCTCTGACGGACGATTTTGTCGACGATAAAATGGACGTAGTGCGCGATACGTATTCCGCACAGAACCATTATTTTCAAAATAAAACTGCACAATTTGCAGGCGTTGTTCAGGCGTGAGTTTATTCATGATGAATTGCCAAACCAAACTGAGAATAAATCACTTGACAGCTGTCAAATCGGTCGCCATCTTGAAAAGTAATGCAAACTTAAAGTTCTATACCTCTAAAAAAAACACCCGTTAGTTTCTTATTGGTCTCCCTTTTCCTCTTATTTTTACAAGTATGATGCCACAACCAATATTTAGGGCCGATTTCTCTGGCCAAATAAGTTCTTAATAGTTTATCGGAGAGATAACAATATGATGCCGTCTTCTTTTTTCAGAAATTGTCACGAACTTGTTGGCCCTTAAAATTCGAAGATACTTTTATAATATTAGTAGGGATATGGGAACTCCCTAAAATTAAATTGACAAATTACTCGCACATGGCTCAAACTTGAGTCCTTATTGACCAACGTCACTTACATCCAGAAAGTGAAGTTAACTTGTTTTAACTTGTTTACTTGGCGTGAAAGTTTGCCGCGTAGACAGTTAGCAGTTCCTTTAGCAATGCAATTAGTTCCCGCCGGGATTATAAGGGGTTCCCGTTAATCCTTTTACCTTTACTTACTGGCCTTTATCCGCTTTCAGATCAAATACCTGAGTCGAAGTAGTCTTTTGTTGAAACTAATATACATATTTTGTTGTTTTATTAATTAAAGTTTTGGCAACGTATGATATTTGAAAAATGTTAATCCTTCTTATATCTTACTATTTAAATAAATAAATATCCTTCAACTTAATTACACAGCATCGTTTAGTATCAAACTAAGAATCGCCTGTACTATGGGTAATGAACATGAACTTACTCGTAACATTAATTATTAGGTATTTTTTTGGCAACTTCCCATTTGGTAAACCTCAAACTGTATGGGATTTAATGTATGAAGTAACAATTTTAGTAGGTAAAGTTTGAGGTTTACCAAATGGGAAGTAGCCATTTTTTTACCCACAAATACAATTTACAAATTATTACCCATAACTACGTCGATATATTCTGTGACAGACAAAAACTGTCTGCAGCACGACATAATATACTCTTGTTGTTAAAACAAAAAAGTCTTAAAATTGACTAACAATGCCTATTTATATGACTGCGTGCGGTAAATAAATGGCGGTTTTATCTTACATCATTTAATGATATATACCTTGTTTCAGGACGGACAACTGACATCTGACGAGCTCCTCAGGAACGTGGTCTAATTAGGTTTCCTCATAGCTAATTTAATACTCAAGTGTTTATTGTTTTGTATGGATATTTTACTGTAAGTAATATGTTTATCTATATTTATAAGTTATATTATCTTTGGAATTATGGTACTGTGATATGAAATAAAACGGAATATCTTCGATCATTTGGAAATGTATAAAAAAATATACGATTAGTTGTTTCCTTGTAACGATTGCTATTTTAAATAAAAAAATTGTTGTTCGGTAATGACTATTAGTGTTGTAAATAATTTACTTAAATTAAAATACGATGTCGATGGCATAAGAAAATTGTCCATAGAGAAAATACTCTTTTCAAACGTAGATTTAAAAATTCTTAGATTTCTTTTGTGTTCTACAAAATTCAGCGGACTAAAAGGTCCATTATGAAAATTATAACTCGAAATCTGAATACCCTAAGAGATAGAAGACTTAAAAAATGTATTTTAATGTGTGATTACCGTGATGGAATGTCAAGCACATCACGAACTTAAGTAATTGCTTTGGTTTTTTTTTATAATTATTATAAAAATTCCATTATGTTTTTTCAGAGTTTGCTTGTAACAGTTTGAATAGTAGTATGAGTAGTAGTATAATTATTACAGGTAATGATAACTTTTCGCTAGTCATTTGATGTTAATGAAAATATTCTTTAAGCATTGTCATACTCGTATTTATCATTGAGACAAAAAACATTAGAATGACAAAGATGTCTTTAAAAAAAATAGTTAATTTTTAATTGCTGATGTACTTACATAGTTTTTTTTATAAAAAACAAGTGTCAAACGTTGTATACGTTGTTGTTATGTAACAGATTCTATTATCTAAGTACAATTTTGATAATTTTCATTTTCAATTATGACTTTAAAACCATTAGAATAACCATTGCCATTATACATCTGTTTCTTTCCCCTAAAAAAACATAAGTAAGATCCAAAACAAAAGTTTCTTATGCACTTGTATTATACGATAAAAGATTTGGTGTAATTTTCCAATTCTCAAAAATAAAGTTGAAAAGTATACTTATTCTAAATGTGTATTTAAAAATATAATTTTTATACTTCTCGTTCATGTTATGGAAAACAGGCTGGAATTTCTAATGATGTCAATTTTCGAATAAAAATTAAATATTCTGTCCTGTAATAGTGTCTCTACATACATACATGTAATATTGTATAAATTATAAAATTTTAGATTAACGGTAAATTGAATGTTTGGATACCCATAAATTAGTTTGTTGTTTATTGTCGCGTTATGAATAAAATAAATATATCGGGTATCGATGTTTTGTTTTTATTTTCATAACCCCTGTTAGGTATTTTACCTAAGAAGTAGCGTAATAAAAAAAATTAGAATATCCAGCTGCACCGGTGTTTTAGGCCGGCGGCGGAGATAACATGCAACAGTACCTATGTATTATAAAAATTTCGTGCAAAAATTACAAAACTGATTTTTTCTAACTAGGTATACATAATCAAATCACATAAAAATGCAGATTGTTCAACTGTGATTCGTAAATTAGTCTGAAATTGACAGCAACAGACGGGTCAAAAATCGCGATTTTCTTTTTTCTTTTGAATCATGGATATTTTATTGGAAAGCATTTTAAAAGTGTTGTACTACAATTGGCAGACCAGCCAGTTATGAAAAGTAATTGTTCATTGTGGTTTCGGTCAAGTTTTACATATTGAATAGCAATACAACTAATGAAAATTAATATTATGTCCAATGAAATATAAAGCAATGGGTCAGATAACATTTCAATAAGATGTTTAGGGGAGTAAGTGAATTCAGTCCTAGGCACAAATTAAACTATCGAATTTGAGTAAAATTGAAACTTATATGATTCACACGTCCGTACCCTCACAATTTCGCAGAATGGGTGCCTGAGAAAACTATCGACAGTTCATGCATAGGAAAACATTTTCCTTCAAATAATTTGGAGGATATTTTCTTAAAAACTTAGACCTTTTTCGTGATAATAAGTTACTTTGTTGGAATATAAATAAAGTTTAAACGGCGAGGCACAAGGTTTGCCCGTTTTATCAGAAACAATGGTGGCTAGAAAAGTCAGCAATTTTAAAACAAACTTTATTTACTTGTCTGTGTCTGATAGCTATGTGGGTCACGATTCTCACGAACTACCATTTAACAGGTTTTTTTAAAAGGGTTAGGAAGGGAAATATTGTCATTTATTTGTATATTTGATATGGAAATGCTTGTGAACAATAATATTAACCGATTAAATTACGTCAACTGCGTGATGAATTATGGATGAATTACACACACACAGATATTATTTGGCGTTGCTAACGCTACGGACAAGCGCAGTTGACGTAATTTTTCGCCCTATTCTAAAAAGGTATTATCTATTATCCTAATAGCATCTGAACCGGATAGTACATACAAATAAGCAGTATTTTTTGTAATCCATACTGAAGTTGATATTTGACCCATTGATAACCTTCTCTTACACACAATAAACAGTATATTTTAAAATACAAGAGTCTTAACTACTAATGGCTTCACATTACATCCTCGAGTTTGTGGAAGTGACACAATAACGATTCCTAAGTAGAAAAGCTTAGATATCGAGGATTGGGTAGAATAACACAACTTTGAAAGCATTTCTCACTGTATTGTCTCACGTAGCCGGAAACATTTAGGATGACATACCTATTTATACTTCCTCCATATTGATGCAGTGAAAAATATGATTCCAACCAACGAATTTTAATATCGTTGATTCCAACATATTTTTCGCTGTAATCTAATTCTGCGTGACATTATAAAACTTGTTGAGTTGTTTTTTGATTGTTGTTAGACATTTTAATTGAAACATAATAGCGTTGTCTTTTATTAAATTTAAATCAAGGTTCATTAAAATAATACAAAACTCAAAGCTTTGTAACATTATAGGGGATACTAAAGAGAGCACATCGACTAGATGGATTGATCATTTAAAAAGATTTATTTTATACAACCTCTATTGACAGACAGGCACGCAGCCCACTTGATGGTAAGCGGTCACTGCGGTCTATTCCATTGAGGGACACTTTACCAGGAAGCGTCGCTCAATGTGCTGCCAGACTGTAGGTTCATCTGATCTTCGAGCCTTAGATTTCAAGTGTACTGGCTCCCACATTATTATTGCCGGAACACAGCCAAAGCTGTTATGGCGGGAGATTTCACATGCGGGGGTAGGTAGCTAGCCAGTCGGACTCTGAAAAAGCCCTACCACCAACCAGACTCAAGGCGGGAATTGAACCCACGACCTCTGGGTTTATTACACCCGAGCGACTTAGCAACTCATACAAGGGTTCTCTCAACTCTCGCCAGCCAGACATTTACAATATTATAATTTAAAAGGTCACAGTCTCCGATGGTTCGGTCATATTGAGAGAATGGCTTCAGATCGAAGTGTCAAGAAAGCTTATCTCGGACAACCTGTTGGTCGACGGCCGGTCAGTCGCCCTCGCTACCGGTGGAGTGACGCTGTGGATGCAGACCTCCAAGAGCTTGAATTGGGAGACTGGCGCGAAACCGCTGGGGACCGAGATAGGAGGCGTTATCTTGTATCGGAGGCTAAGACACACTTTGGGTCGCTGAGCCAATAAAGTAAGTATAATTTAAAAGGTAAGGTTTAAAAAGCAAGAAAAAGAAAATAACAATTAAATAATATAATTAATGTGTATGTGTGAGTGAATGTAACTGTGGGTGGGCTTGTAATTGTGTTATTATTTATTATATATTTATTTATTGAAAACACGTGGACACTGGCTGGGCCATATTCATAGAATTTTCAACGGGTTATTGTATATTCGTCACAAAGTAAATTCGTCACATTTTTGAACTTTATTCTAAAAACATGAAACGGTTAAATTATATCCCTCCGACTTTATATTCCACTGGCCTTTAGCTATAAATATATTTTATATAAATACCTACGTATTATAAAAACAATAAAATGACCCTCTCTGTTTGTATGCTGGTGAGTGACCACATAAAAGAAGAGTGTATTCCAAATGTGTCTTTATGTGTTGCGAATTTATGTGAAAACCTGTGTGACTGGTCTCCTTAATGTTACTAAAGTAGTTAAATAATAAAAAATATCTTTTTTGTAATACGAAGACTGAGCGCCTAGATGGTCTTGTCACTAGTGGTTATCTTGGGGTCCTAGTTCAGTTCGAGGGCGGGAAAAAAATTATTGTGAACAAAGCTCGGGCTCGTGATCACGAATTTGGTAACCGTGGTAATTACAGTCAATAGCCATTTTTGTGACAATAATTTATTGCAATTATGGGGGTTTCTGCAATGCATTTTAACATTACCAGATGCCAATAAGATGTAAATTCATTGATAAGGTGTTTGTTCGTTCACATCAGTGAACTGAGGTACTCATTTACTAACCCATAATTATCATGGGTCAGTAAATGCGTTTGAGCACCTCAGTCACAAATAGGTATGAGTTTGATAATTGTTTTTGATTGAGCAATAACTATTAATATTGACATAATTTTGATGATGATGTACCTAGGTATGTAAATTTTGTAGACCTTTTTCTATGAATATTATTTTCTTTACTTGCTATTTTTTTATATAATTCACAATATTTCTTTCCCTCTCACTCTTAAGAGGACAGGCCATTAATAATAAACCTGCTCTTTGTACCATGGGCGTATAAATTATTACAGATTTCATGGTTGCTCGAACGTCCTACATTTCCCCTGTTTATTTTAATGTCCTTATTTACTTACTTTCGAATAATTACGTTTTGGGTTTTTAAAATAATATGCCTTGTTTGCTCAGGGACAATGAACGAACGCTTTTGTTAGCTCGGGTCAAAAAATAGGAAAATAGTCTATAATGCGGGGGTTAAAATAAATACGTTTGGTCTGTATTTTGCTACTAGGGTTTTTGACACTTTGGAATAGAATATGGAGGAAAAATAGATGAGCGGCTATGAGACATAGGGATGGGGAGGAGGGAGAGAAATTGTGTTTTGGTTCTTTGGCACCGTCTTACCAAACGAAGCGCAATACAGTCAACGTCAAAATTATCTGAGCGTTCAAAACTACCAAAAATAACTGAATATTTTGACAAAACTCAACCTTACCTGAAAAAAAATGCATTTTCATTTGTTGTTTGAGAAAAAATGACAACAAACCAATAATATTAAAATTATAATATCATTGCAACAAACGATATTTACACCTCAAAGTATTGTACTAAGATTGATTTTTGTCAAATGTTCAAATATTTTTGGTAGGTTTAGGTGTACGCTCAGATCATTTGGCGCTGACTGTCAATGCTACTGTCTTTTATGAAATGGTCATATGTACTTCTCCGGTCAAGCAGGTCCATTTCAAATGACAGATGGGGCTGTCTGCAGCTTGGTACTTACAAGGAACCTTAAATGCTTCAGCCAGCTTATTAGGGACGCGATGAATAATACGACAGTATCAAAGAAGCGAATTCTGTGCAGTTTTCTGTGACACTGTCACTAATGTGTAGAGTTTTAGGTGTTTACCTATATTCTGGGTAGGAGAGTCGCACATAACCCTTGTCCTCGATATTTTCAGCAGCACCCGGCACGAAAGTATGCGCTACGCATTCCTCATAATAAAAAGAAGAGAAAATCTTTGAGCACTAAACTTGTCAAGTATAAGTATTTAAGAGAAAATGTTATGTAGAATACTCCAAAAATCTAACTCTAATCTTATTCCTTATACCGAAACTAGTAAGACGGCAGCTGCTAGGTACAGGGTCACAGCCACAACTCAATCCGTGAGCAACTTGCCAACCAGCTTATCTAGTGCATTGTCGTCGGTAACTCCAATAACTTTATTAATAGCTGATGTGTCTAAGCTCTGAATATTCCAACGTAAATCTCTTAAGTGAAGGACACGAATAGTTTTGGTGTGTAATATAACAAAACTTTTAGTGAGACTTTTAGCAAACTAGCGGTCGCCCTCGCGGTTTCACCCGCGAGTAATTTCCTTTTTCAACTATCCCCCCCTTCCCCCACTTTTTCGGGATAAAAAGTATCCTATGTCCGTCTCCTGGTTCTAAGCTACCTCTCCACCAATTTTCAGCTAAATCGGTTCATCCGTTCTTGAGTTATAAATAGTGTAACTAACACTACTTTCTATAAATATAGATTTTACCATAAGTGGTATCAGACCTTAAGATATTTTCTTTTATGAAATAGGTAGGTAAGTGATCAAAACTGCTCATACGACTAGGTCGAAGATGCGTAGCCAGCTTTGGAAAGAGTATGAAAGAAGTCTGGAATGTTATGGGAAAAGGGGTTTGGGAGGATACTTATTTGCTTTACTTCCTCTCCTCTTCTACATCTCTCTCTCCTTTATCGGTTTTTTTTCCTTGGTATTTTAGATTTTTTGATGTTAGTCGACCACTTCTCAATATCGCTTCGGATGTATGAGGTCGATAATTAAAAATTGTTACAAAATATGCACAGCCCTTCATTCATATTTGGATGTTAAGCTTAACAAATGAGTCTCATTTAAAACTTACGATAAAAAACGTATAAACCATTTCACTCACCATTAAAGTATCAAAGGAACATCCTCACACCTAATTTGTTTAAGTTTCATATTTCTTACGATTCAACAAGATTGTTCACTTCACAAAGAAACAATTTCAAATGAATGCACAAAGCTCCTATAGTCTTTCAACAGAAAAATATTACGAAAAAAATTGTTTCAAAGGTTTTAAAAGAAACCAAAGAAAGACTTACTTTAGCGAAGTGTAAAAAGGAACAATCATCTTGGCTCAAAAATTTAAGACAGTGGTTCGGTATGAGCACGAGAGGGATCTCGTGCTCATAGTATATGCTGTTCTGAACAGGGATGTTCAGAACAGCAGTGGATAAAGTTAGGATTGCCATCATGATCGCCAACCTTCGGTAGGAGACGGCACCTAAAGAAGAAGAAGAAAAAGGAACAAGTACCGAAGCATATAACATATGGGGTTAAAAAAGGAGAGATATTTTTATTCTTTTATTCCAATGAGTGTAATACATAATTCAAACACCGATTGGTTCACATCAGTTCACATGATATTATTACAGGCATCGGGTTTGATAAGAGGCCATTATTTTTTAAATATTTTTTTTCAGAGGAGAATGCGTTTTGCACGATAACCGCAGGCTAACTAGACCTGCGGCCGTGTGTGGGACTCGAGACTAAAGCGTCTCCACTATCCACTAAACTCCACCGGTTTCCCCTTCACATCCGATGCCAGCCTATTGAGGCTTTTGACCAGCTTGGTTTTTTTTCGGTATTCTAATACGGAAAGACAGCTTAAATCAATTTCAAATTGAATGTAACGTACATCGTTCGTTCACAATAGAAAATTCTATACGTTTGGACCTCAAAAGTTGAATGCTACTGTTAATTGAAACGGCCTCTGATGTAGACTGATAGGAAGTGTATTAATTTAACTGCGTGCAGTCCGTTTGGGAAATAAAACTTTTTGAAATGTGCTGTGATTTCGCTCGTGCAGAAGAATTTATATCTTTTTTTTTTTATCTGCGGGCATCTGCGGGACTAGACAGCCTTAAAGCTAAAAACAATATATAAAACTTAAGCAATTAAAGTTTTCAAAACTAGTTGATACATAATATATTTGTTATTGTAATAGAGACTAGTGCGAATACAAAAAAAAATATAATAACTATCTATCTGGTGCAAATGCCATTAGGATAATACCCCTTGGAACTGCGTTACAGTGATGACTGACACACACACTGACAAAATAATGCATTACGGACAGGCGCAATTGACGTCATTTGTCGCTCCTTTAAAATACGTTGCGGTTAATAGAAATAGCGTCAACGACCCACTCAAATCTTAAAATAATGGAAATATCGATGACAAAATTACAAAACATCTTATATAGCGAAACTGATATTTAGCCCTTCAAATTGTGAAGTGTAACAAAATTATCGGCTGCCGGCAACTTGCCAGAATCACTAATCGAATTATCAACCAATCTCAGCTTTCAAATTTGTTGCCAACAAGAATCGGAGTTGATGTAATTTGTTTAGACCCCCAAGCATGACTCGCTTGTCTTTGGACCATTATAGATTCTTCATTTTAATTCATGAATAAAGAAATTCTTGCGATACAACAGTAACCAATTCTTAGAGTTGAAAAGTTGCCTACGGCGGCCAATCATAACCAACTACGCAGTGTACAAGTAAGAGCGTGAGTACGGATGCACTCCCTATTCCCTCATTAATCATTATTATAAGGGATATTTTTAAGTGTACATACTGAAATGTACATCAAAATAACTGATTGCACACCAAAGGTTAGGTTAGGTTAGCAATTCAGTATTTTTTTCATGCACAATCAGTATTTTTTGATGTGCAGTTAAATACAACCCTTACCTATAACCCGGTGAGATATATTTCAGACACGACGTATAAGAGATTAGGCGCAGAACCAACGACAATACGGGCTTTGCGAGGCACAAGGGTGATAGACCACTAATTTCCAAGTGTGAGTATTTTCACAACAGAAAAATCTAATCACAAGTTTTCGATCCATCCCGGGATTTGAACTCAAGACCCGCTGTTGTTTTAAAGAGCTCAAATTATTTGATCATTTGTCAAAAAAATAATTAAATGTTGTATTTGTTCATCTTCCTTTTATTTTTTAAGAAAAATAGAACACGAATTTCTAAGATTCAAACACGATCTAACCATAAACAGATTAACAATACAAAAGAGTAATTAATGTTTAAGATTAAAAAAAGGAGATACGAATTTTTTTTTAAAGGACGCTCGTATTTATAGCGAAGAGAAAAAACAACGACCAATCAAACATAAAGGAAAAAAGCGCATTGATTTGATTCGAAGAATTTATGATTTGTGCCTCGCTCGTCCCACATAAAAAAATCCTCGCCTGTCCTAATTTGTATGCCTCACTCGTCCCAAAACATATTTTTCAATATCTTATTCCCTGCTCGTCCCACGTTTTTTTCATTTACGATAAATTGCATTTTTAGTACAGTCATCATAAAAATAATTAGATGGGAAATAGTCAAGCGCAAGTTGGATAATGAACCCACGACCTCTGACACTTTATAGTGCACCACTTAGACTGCTTTCATTTAAAATCTCAACACTCTTAGTCCAAATAATATATTTAAATCACTGGTCCATACAGGCATTTTTTATTAGACTTTTGGAGAGATCAAGTTTCTGTATAAAGGAGGGCATTCAAATTAGAAGATGCTTCGCTTTTCCTCGAACACAATAGCAACACGGCCACATTTATTTTGAGACTGGATTTTTATTTCAAGTAAGTATTACAATCATTTTTACAAGCACATCGACAGGGGCCATGGATGAATGACAAGTGACATGAATAAATGGAAGAGAAGAACATATTGCGCCGACCCCAAATAAATTGGGAACAGGGCAGTATGAAAAAGAAGAAGACATCGGTAATAAGCCCATACCTACTAGGGAATGCAATCCCGATCATGCGGGATCCCGAGGCATTTTTTCGGATGGGATTAACGGGATTGGACATACAGACTTCGTGTGACACAGCCCGCGATGGCGGTGTTAGATGTTAACTGGTGGCGGATTGCCAAATACGGCGCTCGAAGTGTACAAGGGCGGCGATGAGTGTGAGAGGTTAAATAATATCCTTAAAAGGTAATGAGCAAGCAGCTGCTTGCGGAACCGTGTTGCGACTTGCACAAGCCACGCGGGTTTTTTTGTTATGGAAAAGTTTTTCTTTAGTTATTATTATGCAAATTTTATATCTTGTTGATTGTTGGTTACGTTTCCACATCGCATCGGAGCAATGGATCGATGTGATTTTTGGTATAGAGATAGTTTGAAAGCTGGACAATGATATTTATTTATACAATACAATAAAATTTAACTCAGAAAATATCACCTTTCAGTAGGATAATACATACTTTACGCGGGCGATCAGCTGAACGCCATTATTTTATTAAATGTTAATAAAATACTCGTCTAAAGCTTCAAAACGACTTTAATTGGCTTGATGGTAACAGAACGTGAACTGGAGCTAATTAAGCTGTCGTGATGACATGTAAGCGCGTTTCCATGAAGTCGTTTTTGTATATGGCTTATTATGTTGACAGACATACACGTAACCAATTGAACCTAACCCTATACTCACCTGATGGTAAGCGATTACCGAATTCTATCGACGCTTGTATACTTTTATTCTAATGTCATCATCATCATCATCATCAGCTGTAACAGTCCACTGCTTGACATAGGCCTCTCCAAATGCTCGCCACGCTGATTGATCCGCGGCCACTCGTATTCACCTCTTGCCAGCCATCTTGCGTAGATCATCGCTCCACCGGACCTGACTACGTACCGCGCGGGGATCGAACCCGCGACCTCTGGTGTAATAGCCGACTTCTCAACATAACACCAAACGGCTCGTCAAAATAGTAGTCAACAGACTAAAAATAACAAAACAATCTAAAAATAACACCTGCCTATAAATATCCGTTTTCTTCACTTTCCGCATTCCACTCAGGATTTTCAATGTCTATTTATGTATGAAATTACCTTTAATAAATACCCAATCAATTTATTTCATGCGAGGCAAAAGCCTTTCATTCATTGGTCCGTACACTTCGAAATAACATTACAGGAAAATACTCAGTGCAGGACTGGCAAGTAAATGAAAAGAAGCGAAGCGCGGTTTGTGCCTTTTTCTATAAGTTCTAATTATTGGATACAAGAAGTACTAACTTCCTTATTAAAAAAATGGTAAAATATAGGGTGGAATATTGTATTACTTACCACACTGTTGTACAATATTAAATAAATAGCGACCCGCTCCGGTTTCGCATGGATGCAATGGTGTTTCTCTACTATATTACGCATGTATTATACATAAAACCTCCCTCTTAAACCACTCTATTTATTAAAAAAAAAACGCATCAAAATCCCTTGCGTAGTTTTCAAGATCTAAGCATACATAGGAGGGACAGACAGCGGGAAGTGACTTTGCTTTATACTATGTAGTGATGCTTCCATTATGTATCTTTCAGTTGAATTTTGTAGTGGTAGAGCCACGCTGTTTTACAGCCCTTTCACACGGCATCCAGTTTTGCAGGACCGGCTTTTTACTGTATCCTGCAAAACAGGACGGTGTGTTCACATGGCAGTTCAGTTTTGCGGGATCCAGTAAAAAACTGTGGACTAAACGGTCCTGCAAAACTGGACTGCCGTGTGAAAGGGCCGTGAACACTGCTATATAAATATTTGTGCGACTAAACGGGATCCCGCTTTTTACTGGACGACGGATCCAGTTTCTAGTGACAAAACCGAATGCCGGATCGGGTTTTTGCAGTATCTCGCATGCGGGATGCTCGTGTGAACGCTAGCATATAAACACATTCGCCATCAAACGGGATCCTGCAGAAAACGGGATCCTGCAAAAAACTGGACTGCCCGTGTGAAAGCGCTGTTACAGTGCGAATGGGCCGCCTCGTCCGGGGAAGTACCACCCTCTCACATAACACCATCTTGAAATAATAGTAACTACTACTGTGTTTCGTCTGGCCTGTGAGAGTGCCGGAGGCCCACACCCCCCATATCCCCATCGGCAACGCATCAGCGATCCGTCTGGTGTTGCAGATGTCCATGGACGGCGGTGATTGCTTACCATCAGGCAAACCGCTGACTCGTTTGCAGCCTCTGACATAAAAAAAATAGGCTGCAATGTTCATTTGCCACCAGGGCAGCTGTCTGTCTGTATAGCAACTGTTATAGCATTTTCGTTGAAGTATCCTTAATGGAATAGGCCGTTATGACCTTTTAACAATAAGTGAGCTAGTTGTACTTATCTTCCAAGACCCGTTTTCCATGATGACACCACGATCAGGCTATAAGCAACAACCCGGTTGGGGGAGGAGGGGGGGGGGAGTCCGACACGCCACTTCGGCCCCATAGAGAAATAGTCGGAACGCAAAGCACATCTTATCTTCCAACTGAACTACGTCCTACAAAATAAAATCGCACAAACATGGTATAAGGGTCCAATAGGGTTTCTTTGGCTATGGAACCCTTGTAAAAAGGCTCAATTTATTTACACGTTCGTTTTGTAGTGAATGGGCCCCGGAAATTAGGTTGATACGTGAGTATACTTCTATTCTACTTGTCCCAAAGGTTGAATCCTCCGTATCCTAACTATGACCATTTGTCTCTTTCCGCTGGTGTTAAGTTATTTTTGTTCAAATATTCTGTTCCATTTTTTAAGGGCATGTAAGTTATATTTTGTTCTTTAATATTCATTCAATAATAGATTTCTGATGAATTCATTCATAAATGTAATTAATATTATACAGGAAATCACATTTAGGCGATAGGGCAGGGTTCAGGGGATTTGAAAATATTTACCTTTGGTAATTTTATCATACATATATTATAATGAAAACAGAAAATTAATATTTTCAAACATTTAGAACTCATGACATCCAGAACAATATAAACTGACACATTGACTTGCTGGATGGTTGCGTAAGGTCAAAGGTTCCAGTCTCGGTCCGCGCCTATGCATATTTGCCTTTATCTCGGTGGTGAGGGACAAAATCGTGAGAAAACCAGCACATTAAAATTATACGTATCATGACGTCAACGAAAAGGGAAGATCTTCCTCCGAGCCAGGTGTCTGTGCTCGGGGACCGCGGCCCATCGTACCGTCTTGGTGTGTTGTATATACATAATAATTATGTATGCTAGCCGAAAGAATTAGTAGTGGGTAATATCGGATTTTTACAATATCGAATCGAAACTATATATTGATATCTGATATCGGATTCTGAAACTATATATTATTTGAAACTATATATTGGTGTATCGGAGTATCGGACTGTGAAACTATATATTGGTGTATCGGAGTATCGGACTGTATTTGGTTACACTAAACCTATAAAACGATGTGTTCTGAAACTAGATACTGTATCATGACAGGATATTTTCATTGTGATTTATTTCTTAAAACTGACTCGATTAGTTACTTTAGGTGTATTAAGGATGCTTTAATAGTATTTACTTAGTTATTTGTGTTTCAGTAAGTACTGCATTAATAAAGATCGTATTTAGAACTTCTAAATACGATGTTTATTAATGCAGAACTCATTAGTAGTAACTAAAAGCATGAAATACATAAACTTAATTATACCAACCATCGAATCTATTAATAGATTAACAAAAGTTAGAAATGGATCACCAATGCTATGAGTTCAAGGACGAAGGTCCGTGAGAGTTACGTAAAATTGCAAATCGAAAATGCATCTTATTGCTGACAAAATAAGGTCTAATAAAAATATGTCAAAATACACAAGAAAGTATTGAAACAACCTTATTCTTATACAAATAAGGTTTAGAATTGTACGAAAACACGACTAATGCTATTTCACTCACTCACAAATCCTTTCTAGCTCGTATCGCAACGCGATACGGTTTAATATCCTTTATCGATAGGTCTTGGATATCGAGCTAGATATCAAATCGAGACGCATCGCATCGATCCAGCAATATCGTGTATCACCAAATATATAGTTTGGATACGCAGCGATATCGGATTTTACGATATTGGCCTGATATACGATTTAATATCTATATACGATTTGTATCGGCCATTCCTAGAAAGAATTACTCTGCTAACAGACGCAGGATCGAAATCTGATTGGCTGTCTCAGTGACGAGCGAGTGACGAGTCTCGAAGCCAATGTTTACACGTGCACTTTTCGCGGAAAAGAGGTCTTACGTTCCAAAGTAACTAAATTCCCAAAAGTGTTAGGAATTCTTAGGAAAACCATCGTTGTTGAAGAGTTCTATAATTAGAAGCCACGCACGCTTGTCATTGCTTCCGTTTTGTCGTTACAAATATACGCCTTTTAATCACATTACTTACAAAATGAGGGTCGTTCAATCCATTGTAATACTTTGAATATAAAAACATAATCCATCACTTGACAGTGTATCAGCAAAACTTATTTTATACCGTGACGGGAGCTAAATGTATACTTAACGAGGTATTCTAATAATAGAAAATGATGACCGCATTAAAAAGTAGGCTAAAATTCATCCACCCACTTATATTTATAGTATAATAGTAGGTATACTAAATCGTCCTACTGCCCGCTAAACTCCCCCCCCTGGTTTCTACTTTCCACCCGAGAAGAGACCCAATACGCTCTGAAAGGAAAACCAAATCACAAATTGAACCGACCCGGGATTAGAACCCAGGACCACGCATCGCTTTAAAACGCGACTAACTGCATCCCAAAGTCTGATTAAATGTACATATTGTACTCAAGTAATATATTACTCGAATAAATAAAGAAGTAGTATTAAAAGTCATCCTGAAATTCGCTTGATTACATGAAGCTACCTTTATGAGATCATAAGCGATGTAATGATCACTAACGTAGCCGTATTTAACACGAAATTATCTCTTAATATGCCGCATAACTTCATCATTAAAGCTAGAATTAAAGAGACGAGAAAGTATAATGTAACTTAATTACATAAAATTTTATCAAAATCTTTTAGTGCATACTCGTATGATCTAGTCTTCTATACTTATTTTATAAAGAGGAAAGATTTGATTGTTTGTTTGTTTGTATTGAATAGGCTCCGAAACTACTGAACCATATTTGAATAATTTTTTCACTGTTGGAAAGCTACACCATATATTATGTATATCAAATTATCAACATTTTCAGCTTAATGTTCACGGCATAGATTTCTATTACAATTTAGACTTTTAGATAGAAATTAGGTAGGTTGGTTGATGTGCTTGTGCATGTAACAACAACTATAAGCTCGCCGTCTGTGCCTTTTTCTGGCCAATCTCTATTCAAATACTTAAGGTTCTATCTTTTACCAAAGTAATTTGGATTAGAACCTAATGGTTTGTCACACAGCGATGGTAAGCGCCCGGATGGAATGACCCTTGTCTCCTGGAAGATGGGGCGGCCCCTTGTTTGGGACGCGACTTGTGTTGATACTTTGGCACCGTCTCATCTTCCTTTGTCGGTTGGCAGGGCTGGTTCTGCGGCTGGTTCGGCTGAAGACCTCAAAAGGCGCAAATATTCTGTCATCAGTGATGCCTATATATTTGAGCCTTTTGGGGTTGAAACGCTGGGGCCCTGGGGTCCAAGCGCTCGCAGGGTGTATCGTGAGATATCTAAGCGTTTGCTGGAGTCATCTCACGATCCCAAAGCTGGTCTGTACCTAGGGCAGCGTATCAGCCTAGCCATCCAGCGTGGAAACGTTGCTAGTGTCCTGGGTACTTTCCCCATGGACGGAGACCTCGGCCAAATTTTTTATTTATAATTATGTTTAGTTCTTTTTTGTGTATATATTTTTAATGTTGTAAATAGTGAATATTGTAAATTATAATTAAAATTTGGATTAAGATTTGTAAATCACATTCAAAAATAGGTAGTATAAGTTAACCCTTTTATCTTTCTACAACCCCTATACTGGGCTTCATTACCTAAGCATCAGGTGTAAATAGGGAGATGTGTTCAATATCACAAAAAGGTGCTCGCACAATGGGGGTCATTTTCTTTTCGCTTGTTTTTGGAAGCGTTCTTTAATCTTGAACCCCGATCTATTTAATAGCAGCTCTCTGTTTCTGGGTTAAAATATAAGATTGTATTTTTAATAAACATAAATGCCTACACATTCTGTGAAGTTTCTAACAAGAAACGATGATAATATTGATATAATTGAAAGTATCTTTGTATTTTACATGGTATAATTAGTTTACAATCTTGGTAATGTCTTCCAAGTTAAAAATATAAGATCATTTGATAAATAGGCTGTGACCTATAGATACAAAATTGTGATTTTGCATCAACAAAATGGAAGCATAATGAACCAAGGGCGTCGCCAGCTTATGATTAAGGGGGGGGGGGGCGGGGGGCAATGGGGCAATATTATTTAGTAGAGAAAATATGAACGCCGAGAGCATGAAGCGTTACCGCTTTGTGGCTAGCGACATTTGATCTCAAGGGGGGGGAGGGCAATTGCCCCCCTGCCCCCCCTTTGCGACGCCCTTGTAATGAACTAACGATGCTTTGTAGTTATTTTTTTCTACATAAACTGTACGAAACCAGGGCGGAATGCTAGTTGTAAGTAAATTCCTATTACACATGAGAAATACATAAAGCAGATTTATTTAAACTTCAGGCAGCCATAGGCTATTTACTTTTTTATAATTGTTAAAAGTGGGATTTGGTTTCCTATTGGTCCTCTCCGATTGGTAAAAATTGGTCATCATTAAATATCCCTGGACATAACTGGACACTATTCACACAGCGCCATCTAGCCCCAAACTAAGCATTAGCTTGTGCTATGGGTGCTAGACAACGGATAAACATTACTTATATACTTTTTTTTGTAAATACATACATATCATACATAGAAACACCCAGACCGATACAAACAGACATGTTCATGCACACAAATTTTTGTACCGTACGGGAATCGAACCCGCGACCTTTGGTGTATTAGCCGACTTCTCGACCATTACACCAAATGGCTCGTCATTGCTTTAGAGACGAAACTTATTTTAATAATTTACAATATTTAGTTGCCGTGTACCTCATTAGTGGACGTTTATAACAAGACACCTTTTATGCTCGCTCTATTATTTATTCCCTCGGGTACCTCTGTTCTTATTATACTGGAAATCTATTGCAGGTAAAAGCTCTTTCACAACAAAGCATAGTTTGTATTAAGTAATATACTGCTACAAGCTATTAATTGGCAACAAATTACTATTGAAGATAAAAATAAATTAAAAAAGTGCTAGCTTGTGGATCAAATTAGCCAATTCGATGCAGGGCAAATTATTAATTAAATTTTTACCTAGTTGAACAGAAAACTAGTACCTACGATATAAAACATGCTGATTGCACTATACTGATATATTTATTTTTTGTGGAGCGAAAATATTGAATATCAAGGATTCTTCTGGAGCTGATGGCAACATTCCATAGTCGAATAATAAATGCATCTTTGAAGTGTAAATGAATAAAGAATTGTTTTTTTGTCATTTAATTCGAATTAAAAGTGAAGAAAAATGTCTATGATTAATTGGGTAGGGCACTTGCGGGCAGGGGTAGCTCCCCAACGCCCGCATTGCGAGGATTCAGGCGACTGGGACCACTATATAACTGGGACCG
This sequence comes from Mecyna flavalis, assembly GCA_949319885.1. NCBI lineage: Eukaryota > Metazoa > Arthropoda > Insecta > Lepidoptera > Crambidae > Mecyna > Mecyna flavalis. The sequence goes on from OX439439.1 coordinate 12,578,583, forward strand.
CGGTCCCAGTTGCCTGATTAGTTTTTATTTGTTTATTTCGTCAGGCGAGTGGGACCACCCGTAATTTTAACCACAAATCCATTGTTGAAATACAAGATTAACCCATTCAGTGCCGAGCCCGCCCATCGGCGGACAATTTATTTTAACTCTCATGCCGAGCCCGCCCATGGGCGGGTCAATTTTAAACTGCAATAACTTTACGAAATAACGTCAGAAAATTATGAAATCTTGTGTAATGATTTGTTTTATTAAATTATATTGGCAACTCAAATGGCCTGCTGATATTTGAAGTTTTGAAAAATTGCCGATTCTAAACTGTCATGCCGAGCCCGCCCATGGGCGGGCAAGATTTGTATTCAGAAATCACAAACCTTTTGTAAGCTTTAGTAATATTTAGTTTGGACATGCTCGCTACCTCTTTTGCGTTGATTTATATTAGGTGTAAACATTTTATAAATACACTTTCAAACGATGTATGTCATAAAATATGTATGCCATTGCGGCATTGATTTAATTTAATTAATCATAATAGACGTCCTCTACAGGGTTAATGTATTATTATCAAAATCTAACTTGGTCGTTGTCATGGATTGTTTCCCTGAAAGTAGGCACAGTTAAATGATGTTCAATGAATGCCGTATGTTATTATATGTGCCGTACATAGTTTCGTAACAAATTAAATAAAAGCGTGTAAAAGTGGTGTTCTTTATAAGGCAAGGTATCCGTAATGTTGTTTGAAACGATTCCTTGTTTAACGGTTCGAATTGCAAATGTGGAAAATTACTCAGGAACACAATTTGTAAAACAGATTTGGTTGATTGATAGAACGTCCTTTGCCTTCGACATAGGGTTTTAATTTGCCTAAAACGTCCCAAATGTCGTATTGCAAAACGTACCGGCCGGCCGCCGGACCAGTAAACAAATCTTAAAAAGTGCCGACCGGACTAGTAAACAACTTTGACATGCGTATTGAGTCATAATATACAGAGGTATAAAAATATTAAAAACTGTCTACCTGAACCCGAGCATCCCTTTACCGATAACGAGTTGCGCGGTGTAGCGGCTATCGGAATGCGCTACATACGGCAAACTGACGACAATAACGCAAGATTGCAAGTCAGCGAAAAGTGCACGTGTAAACATTGGCTTCGAGACTCGTCACTCGCACGTCACTGAGACAGCCAATCAGATATTCGATCCTGCGTCGCGCTAACAGAGTTATTCTCTCGGCTAGCATATATACAACACACCAAGACGGTACATTGGGCTGCGTTCCCCGAGCACAGACACCTAGCTCGGAGGAAGATCTTCCCTTTTCGTTGACGTCATGATACGTAATCATCATACGTCACATTGGTGACCCCCGACATCGGACAGCAGCAATCTTCTGACGCAAGTATGGTTATCATCACTCCTCGCAAAGCAGCGGCAACGCCTCATTGGGTCCACGGGCAGCGAACTAAGAATAGCGACTTGGTCCCAGGGCACACGCAGAAGTTTCACGGCACACAACGACCGGTCATCATGGTAGTACACCGGCGTGCCACGTGCAGCAGCGCTCGTCACAAAGGACGGAGCATCACTGGAATGGCTTTCCAAAAAAGAGGAGGGGGTGTGATGTAGCGGCTATCGGAATGCGCTACATACGGCAGACTGACGACAATAACGCAAGATTGCAAGTCAGCGAAAAGTGCACGTGTAAACATTGGCTTCGAGACTCGTCACTCGCACGTCACTGAGACAGCCAATCAGATATTCGATCCTGCGTCGCGCTAACAGAGTTATTCTCTCGGCTAGCATATATACAACACACCAAGACGGTACATTGGGCCGCGTTCCCCGAGCACAGACACCTAGCTCGGAGGAAGATCTTCCCTTTTCGTTGACGTCATGATACGTAATCATCATACGTCACAGCGGCATTGTCATTGCCACATTCCTTTGACAATGCCGCAAATGATGATTTATGACTGAGTTCGCACTTCCTTGGCACGAGTTATAGATAAAACTATGAAATATAACATTAAGATGCACCGACTCATTTCATTGCTTACGTTTTTTTAGTCACTTCTGTTTTACTGTTCGTAGTAATCAGACGTGTGTTCCGTTTCTATGCACTGCACATACACGCTTTACAGACCGTACAGTACTTGTAAACTGAACATATTATACGATTCCAATCTCAATCTATAGCTGCATGCCGAAAACGCCCATGGGCGGGCAAGATTACTTAATCGTAATGCCGAGCCCGCCGATGGGCGGGCTGCATATTACAGTATGGCGGCATCTGCGTAATGTCGTCACTTTTCAAGGCGGCATCGAATGGGTTAAGTACAGTTAGCAGAAAAGGTGTCACAAATAAAACAAAGTTAATTTTTGCAAAGGTAAGTTAGTTTTTGTGTTACCTACATAAACAGTATAACAGTCTTAATTATGTTTTAAAAATCACGTTGGCTCATAATAATATGATGCCTACCTAACTAGTAATTCTAAGTAAACAGTCTTAATGTCTCTTAACTTTATACACCATAAAGTAAGTACTCATTACTCATATTATATATTTATAATAAAGTCAGAAGATGCACATATCGTGGTGTAATATTTATTAGCAATGACAATCATCTCCTCATAACAATGTTACTTATTCAAAATTCAAATTCAAAATTCAAATTCAAAATAATTTATTTGCCTTAAATAGGGTGTTCACATAGATGGTACAGAATGTTCATGTAGGTACTTATGCCTATTCAGCTTTTTTTTTATAAAGCATGCAAATATGAATTAACATAATATTTACAATGTTATCTATATTTTCTTAATAAAAATATTACATAGGTTCTCTTATGACACTGTATTATACCTAATCTACTAATTTACTTTATTTAATTTAAAATTTATTAACATAAAATCCACTAATTTACCTACTAATTAATAATTTAAAATTTATTTATCAACTTATAAGAAATTTATATCTTTTTAAATACATTTCTTAATACAATTTGAATTGTTTTTACATTTCTATATTTTACTTATAATTAAATTATATTATATTAAAATTAATATTTTCATCTACCCTTAATGATGTGTGTCTTTGTGCTTATATCTAAAAAAATCTTCTAATGAATAAAACATGTTTTCAATTAACCACTTCTTAGCAACCGAATGTCTACTCTCCATCCGTCTTACGAATTTTCGATCTACTCTTTGGTGTTTATGGGCGCCTGGTACTTCAAATAGAAGTTTTGCATCACTTCGCTTTTATTTTACATGAATTTTATTCACCACGCTGCCATTTTAGGATGTAATATTCCGTGTGATTACTCTTCGGTACTTATGGGCGCCTGGTACTTCAAATAGAAGTTTTGCATCACTCGCTTTTATTTCCATGAAATTCTACTCCGCCATTAGATATTCCGTGTGACTTAAACTCTTTGGTGTTTCTGGGCGCCTATAACTTCGACGAGCATGGCGAATCAATCTTACTAATCTGTCGCGAGTTTAACATTTTTTCCCATAAAAAAGTGTACAACGCCGCTAAAGAAGTTTTCACTTCAAAAATACTTGACCGTAATACTAAATAAAATAAAATCCTGAGTTATAACTTGATTTTTCTGTTAACTGTACATTAAAGGAAATTAGGTATATGGTCCCAGTCGACCGATTCAAAAATGTTATCAGGTAACTGGGACCGCGGTCCCAGTTTTATTTGGTCCCAGTCGCCTGAATCCTCGCATTGCACCGTCCGAGCCAAGTCTGAGGGTCACCTAGTATCTCGGGTGGCCCTCCCTAGGCGCCACACCGATTTGAGGCCTCTCAAGTCGGGGTACCCGGGGATAGGCTGGTCAATAGCCACAAGGCTGGCACCGGCTCGTCCCAATCGGGTGTGAAGGGGGAAACCGGTGGAGTTTAGTGGGTAGTGGGACTTAGGCCCGAGCCCCACACACGACCGCATGCGTCGCTATATAGCCTGCGGTTATGGCGCGTAAATGCGTGCGTTCTCCACCGCAAAAAAAAGGTCATGGTGTTGGCAGCGGGAATAACCTTTTCTTGCTACCAACGTCATTATTTTTTCTTCAAATAACAGGTTTGGAGAGTTGGAGACGCGAGTGATACTGGTGTTACAAACGTCCATCGGTGACGGTAATCTGTTACTTATAAGGCGAGCATTAAATTTAGACTTGATAAAAACAAAACTCTATAACATTTTCGACAAATTATACATAATATGCGGTACCATTAACCCCGAGGGTTCTATCCCGGAATAGCTAGCGTAATATTATGCTTATAAACAAGTTAACATGCACCGTGATTGTAGGATGTTTGAAAGTAACTTTCTACACACAAATAGCCCATTGTTATGGAATTAATAAAAGCAATTTGCTCTATTTCATGCTCTGCCGGAAAAGTTGGTTAAGTTATAAATATTATAGGTGAGTTCAGTGTTATATTCAGGCTTAAAGAGGTTCCAATAACAAAATCGATTAGGTACATACAGTCAGAGCTAAAATTATATGAGCGTTCAAACCTACCAAAATTATCTGAAAATTTGACAAAAATCACTCTAAGCGCAACACTTTGAGGTGTAAATATCGTTTATTGTCATTTGTTCTCAAACCACAAATGAAAATGCACCTTTACGTCATAAGCTAAGGTTGATTTTTGTCAAATGTTCAGATATTTTTGGTGGTTTCGAACGCTCATTTTAACGCTGACTGTTACCCTCCTGTTTAGAGCGTTTGGTCTATGATTTAGTCAAGGTACACTTGAACAATGATCCAGGATTTGGCAGTCTACCGCATCAGGCCGGGGTACCCCAGTGACGGGCCGGCCAAGGCGGGTACTGGCTCGTCCATTTCGTGCACGCAGAGAAACTTTTTTTTTTATAAGGCAGCAGTCAGAATGACCTCACTCCACCTGATAGTAAGCGGATTTAAGGTCCAAATATAAGGTTGACTGACTCAATAGAACATAGTAGATACGCATTGAGCCAGTCACCCTCAAACAAACCCTGAAGGCCTGCTGAGATGCCTAAAATGCCCAGGATTATAAGAGGAAGGAAACACGTAAGCCGGAACTCCGGAAGGGCATTCCATGACTTAATGGCACGGGGTAAAAAAGAAACTTGGGGTGGTTAGTGAGCAATAGTCAAATGAGCCTGCGGATAAGGTGCATTTTAGTACTATACTGTGGCAATATCCTCCGCAAAAAAAGTCGGTCACACCTAAGTATAGGCCATAATAAAATTCTAAAAATAAAAAGGAAGGAAACCACTCGAAAAATTATGCTTGAAATCTAATACCCCGAAATGTAATGTGTGAATAATGTCCCTTCGAGCAATATTGTCCATGCCTAATGTCTTTCGTCGCGTCTGAGTGCGACCTTCTACCCACTACACAATCGAGAAAGCTAATGTTGTATTCTAATTTTAAAAGGTTGATGAATGTTTATGAAAAGTGGTTGCTTTCTAGTACCGACTACGCAATGGAGAAAGTCATCATCTATGTATGTTTTATTCTAATATACAGTATGACAGGAAATGCCAGGGACATATTTAAACCCCAAATAGTTCATGCCTTCATATAACAAAATAAGTATAAATCAATAAAAACTCTGGTAAATATCTGTCAATAACCTTAGTCGAAACATGAAAATCCGCGTAACGTGCGGGCACTCTTTCCTTCATAGTACGTATTTCGTGCACTCGTTCAAGTACGACTCAAATTGTAATCGCATACAATTTGAGTTTCGGGCGTAAACGGCCGCTCAGCACACGGGATTTTTAGGTAGTTCATGCATACATAAATTATTAGGATAATTATGAAAAAAATTAAGGATATATTTTTTATAGCGAATTGGACTCTAAATCGGATTCTGAACACTCTCTTTAATATGTCCCTCGGGTTACCTAACACCCAGTATAATTAAAAAAAGTTCGATGATAGTTTATAAAAATTAGTTGCTAGGAAAAGAGTAAAGACAAACATATCCCATTTTACCTGTGTCAAGCATAATAAACTTCGCTTTGCCAATCGTGCCTACTCGTATATGCTAAGTAAGGAGCAGTTATTACAGAGATGTTAACCAAGTCTTGTTTTTTTCTTACATTCTTACGTTAGACAACTTATCTTTTAGCTTATAAAAATCCTAAAAATACTTTATCCGACGAATGAAAGTTGTAAAACTGTGTGCTTTTATACTTAAAATTCATACGGAATGGAGTCAACTGTTTTCTTACAAAAATGTGAGAAATGGTCATAAGTGGATAGCGCCTGAGTACATTTGTGTTTGATGCATTCAATGTTTCAAGAACAAGGTTTGTATGACTATTTTATTCTGAAAAGCACGTTAGTCTCACGATATCGTCATAACGATCCGTGAATCTCCCTACTAGGCATTGATGATAACTGAAACAAACGTTAGCACTAAATTCCAGGATGTATTTATCGTATTAGCCTTCCTAAAATCGTAACTGATCCATTTTCCATTAATTCTATATCTCCAGGAAAGTACGTGATTTGCGCTTAAACCTCACACAATGTGAAGTGAACCGATTAATTAAATCACCGCTATTGGTGCGGGATGCGGGAATGTGGTGAGGGATTACTGGACACGCACTCGAAACATGCAGGCCTTTGTAAAAACGGTGTAATTAAATAACTTTGTACAACTGATGTGCATTGATTTTTGACTGACGGTACTGTTACGATATTGCACTTTCGTATATAAAAAACTTTTTTTTATTAAAATAAAACTTGCATACCCACGCGTAATTTCCTTTGTCAATTAACCCCCTCCCCTCACATTTCCGGGATCAAAAGAACCCCATGTCACCCGGGGATAGTTTAGCTTTCCAACAGTGAAACAATTTTTCAAATTTGTTCAGTAGTTTCGGAGCCTATTCAATACAAACAAACAATCAAATCTTTCCGTTGAGTGAAACGATAACATGCCGATGCACGATTACCTACTGTGCTACAACAGCCAACTTAGGATGCTAGTCTGCTAGAGCTCAAAAATCCTTCTAGGTTTTAATTTTACTCCAAAAGACGTATCTCAGACTGAAAAATAAGAATAGCAACAAACCGAACAAACCTGCTGAAAAGAGCAGCTAACTAATTTTTAAGAAAAAACAATCAAAACCATTATTAATGTTTGAATCATTACTATTTAAATGACTGCCAGCTGAAACAACATAAAAATCTACATAATTTCAAACTTTTCAATGAATAAATCGGAAATTAATAAGGACTATAACAACAAATCTAATTATTTTGTAACTTTGCCCTATTTTGTTACTTCCTTTCATTCGGAATATTAATCCATCCGGAAGAGTTACCATACCGAGCAGCTATATTTAAAATGAAAAGGCAGCTTAAGAAATATTTATTTAGGAGGAAGTTAAGAAACAATTTCAAACCAACAGAGGCAACTTGAAGGCAATTAATATTTAATACTAGCTGACCCGGTGATCTTCGTATCACTTACCTCTTAACCCTTTCAACGCCAATGTCTGAAATATCAGACAAACCATTTTCGTGCCCACCACGCCAATGACTGATATATCAGACAAAAAAACAGGATCAAGAAACGTTGTATTTTTACTTGCCTGAATAAGTTGAGTATAACTTAATAATTTTTTGGAATTTTTTTTTAAAGGGTCGTGGCGTTTGGGGCACCATTTTTGGAAAAAAGCGTGGCGGGGAAAGGGTTAATATAAACCCAGGCAAACACGTGGCAGGCAACTAGTACAAGTCCAGCCGCATTATCCCCTAGGTACTCTATCCCCTCTGTGCTCACGTCAGCCGCGGTTCTTGTCGCTGGCCGGCCTCGCTGGGCCTCCCATATGGGTCTCACCCGGCGGGCCGAGACCGCCAGTCCGCGCAGTAAGACACAGAGATCAATCCTTGAGATTGCCATCATTCACGGGACGTGAATGAGAATTTAGCCCTGGTAATGAGCACCTGCTCGACACCTGCATCCGTCCGTTACGGACAACGAAACCATTACGGCAGGCAACTAGTATAAAATCTATGAAAACGGTATGTATACGATAATTAATTGGTATAAAAATCACACCGTTTGTCACAATCACGGCATTTAATTCAATGAGAACAATACCTCATGGCGTTCTTCGAAGGTCCATTCAAGACTAAGTGCTACTGACATAAAAGGAATTTCTCGTAAATCAAGTTCGAAATTAAATGTTTTGACTTGGTGAATGGAATATCTCTGCCTACTTTATATCGCAACTAGCGGCCGCCTCCGTGGTTTCACCGGCGCGTAATTTCTTTTGTCAATTACCCCCCTTTCCCCCCACATTTCCGAGATAAAAAGTACCCTATGTCATCCGGGGATAATGTAGCTTTCCAACAGTGAAAATTTTACCAAATCCGTTCAGTAGTTTCGGAGCCTATTCAATTCAAACAAACAAACAATCAAATCTTTTCTCTATAAATGAATAGAAATAGAAGCTGAGGAAATTTTACGCGAGTCGGACGGCGTTTGGAAAAGCCACCTTAGTAGGTACCTATTAATAATTCGGCCGCTACCTTAGAACAGTGGCTAAACAGATCGGGTATGGCCGTTGGTTCGATTCCCGGCTTGGGTCAATTCATTAAGGGATGCTTAATCAGTTAGGGCACAGATTAATAAATAGTTACTAAGTTAGGCCTATGCCAAGAGGCACACCGAATTGCGAGACATATTATAATTAAACAAAAATTTGTATCCTCAAAGTTGTAACAATTTCGGAATAAAAGGGCTTTATTATACTAAGTTAGGGTGTTACCAGACCAATCGATCGATCGTCGATTGACGGCATCGATCAACGTCGATCGAAGTTGATCGACTGGTCTGGTAACTTTAATTGATCGATAGATACCGTTCGACTAACCAATCGATCGATTGCCGGTCAATGGCACCGGTCGACGTTGATCGATTAACTTTGTCTAGGCCCTCTGGTAGAAACTATCGATCGAAGTCGACTATTCCATTCTACCATCGATCGATGCCGTCGATCGATGATCGATCGATTGGTTTAGAAACACCCTAAGCAATACTCATGCATGCTATGTGAAGCACTCAGCTACCACTCCATAATTATATATACGTAATACCTACGCATATAATTTATGATACGCGTTGTAACATGTAGCAATTAACGACCATCGTTGATAAACAACAGTTAGCACACGCCTTATCAATTAATTTAAACGAGACATTGTCACGAAATTTGTTCACATTCCGCAACTGTGGGGAAAACGTATGAATATTAGACACGCTTTCATTGTAACTTCTGGAAAGGAGAATGCAAAACTTGCCATTGTTCTTGGGCCCAAAAAATTTAAGTTAATGTGCAGAGATGAGATGTATTCTACGTGAAAGACCACAAACACACACCATCAACTTTTATTATGATGACACCATAATCGGTCTCAGGGGAAAAAAGTTATCGTCCATAATAGGTAATTTATTATTTTTATATGAACATAAATAATTAACATAATAAACATACTTTTTCACTAGGACCAATTTTGTCGACGCCATAATAAATATTAAAGGTGTATATTGGATCTACTTCGTACTCTATGTCCCAAATCTGCACAACTTTTTTTTTTGGGCCTAGTCTTTTGCATTGTCCTTTGTTGGAATTCGAGATAATAATGGTATTCGTAGTATTCTTTGCTTTATTCCACTGAGATGTAATGTTTAACTGAATATTTTTATTTTATACTATGCTTCCACCCGCGGCTTCGTTCGCGTAGACTACATCTTATAAAACACTATGAAACTCCCCTGGGAAGTAACTTTCAAAAACCCCTTCTTAGTGGAAACTTCCACAATATGAAGCACCCCTGAAAAAATTGAAAGATTTAGTGATCAGACAAATTGGAACCACTATGCTTGCTAATGTGAGAAATAGTGGTCTAACATAGGTTAGTGGAGATTGACTACAAACATTTAACAGCGCGCCGCCCACGAGTGAAGTTCCGTGTTGCGGGGGCGAATGCTACGTCACGACAAACAGATTTGCTAAATAGTTTGTTTTGCCGTTTAAGAACTGGCCAAGCGCACTCTTATAAGCCGTATATTTGGTTTTAGATTTCATTATTCACTTACATCAATACGTTGGAATATATACGATACGAGCATAGATTTCTTGCGAATCATGTCTTCCTGGCTATGTTTCAACTACGGCAAGCAGCTCTTCAAAAAGTCAAAGAATCAACAATGTAATTTATTTATTAACATAAGATACTTATGACATAACAGTATAGGTACCAAAACGAACTTAAAAATATCCTTCGACATTAATCTCACAGCACCATAGCCCCAAAAACATAGCTTGTTCTAAAAATAGTAGACATAGCGGATAAACTTGACTTTTATGTTTTTATTTTTGTAAACCATAAATATTATATACATAGAAACTCCCAACCCATACAAACAGACATTTTCATACACATAAATGTTTACCTATATTGTGCGAGGATCGAACCCTTGGGTTAGTAGTCGATTCGCACGAAAATAATTCGCACGAAAGTGCGAATCGACCACTTTCAAAAATAACATTATTTTTAGTAGTCGATTCGCCCGAACGAATTTTAATCGCGTGCGAGTCGACCCCTTTAAAAATTGATAGTAGGCGATTCGCACTTTTGCAATATTATGTGCATTAAAAAAAACAAAGTACAGTCGTGTACAGGAAATTTTTATAATAATATTAACCTATTCGCTGTCTTTATACCTTACAGCATACAGAATCAATTAAATTTCAAATGTTATAATGATTTTTCGACCAACCCATATCGCTTAAGTACCTTGGAGCAATACCTTAAAGAGAGCCCCGTTAAACTTACACATTCTTTTGCATTTCCACTATGCAAGTTGACATTATTTGCTTATTTATATATTTTTTCCAATTAGAATATACATGTATCTTACATCGTTCTAAAGTTCGCGTTAATTCTAATTAGAAAACATAACTTACATATTGATTACAACATTTTTTCTTATTAGAATCTTATCTCTACGTAAAAAGTTCTTACAAAACTATGATTCTTACACATTCTATGCTTAATATTTATTGTAAATAAGTGAAATAAATTTAATTGGATTTATATTTATTTCACTTATTTACAATAAATCCTACGTAACAATATAAAATTTAACCTAGTATAAGCATAAATTGAGATTTTGTCTCCGCTGTCCTTAAAACGTTTCCAATTATTGGTGTCATTTTAATATTAAAGTTATCAAATATAATTTAACGCTTAATGATATTAGTTTATAATTTAACATGTTTCCTGTCCGAAAAAAATATAACATTTGAAATTTAATTGATTCTGTATGCTGTAAGATATATAGACAAGGAATAAATGTTAATAATATTATAAATATTATAAAGATTTCCTGTACACGACTGTACTTTGATTGTTTTTTATGCACATACTGCAAAAGTGCGAATCGCCTACTATCAATTCTTAAAGGGGTCGACTCGCACGCGATTAAAATTTGTTCGGGCGAATCGACTACTAAAAATAATATTATTTTTGAAAGTGGTCGATTCGCACTTTTAATAATAATAATAATAATAAATTTATTTATTTCAGGCAACTTTCACCCATATTCATTTTGTGCGAATTATTTTCGTGCGAATCGACTACTAACCCGAACCCTTTGGTGTAATACCGACTTCTCAAACAAATCGTTCGTCGTATTTATTTATGGAATATTGCGGGCGCCCGCGGTTTCACCCGCGTGGTTCCCGTTCCCGTGGGAATTGATCAAAATCCTTTCTTAGCGGATGCCTACGTCATAACATCTACCTGCATGCCAAATTTCAGCCCGATCCGTCCAGTGGTTTGGGTGCTTTGATATCTATCTATGTCAGTCAGTCAGTCACCTTTGAGTTTTATATATTAAGATTTTTTTTCCATTTATTTTGGCACTAAACAGTCATTATATTAAAAATAAATAAACATAATGAGAAGTATAATAATAGACAAAGAGTGCCCTAACTTGTTTCTAAAATTATCATGTTACTAAGAATTTTTGATTACATCCTGATTTCTTAGAATTAACTTATTCGGTTGCTAAAGCAAACAATTCATCGACAGCAAATTAAAACAGGCGCGTAGGCGAGGTAAATTAATATAAGCGAAAAATTTGAATTTTGACATAGAACATTGAGTGGGTTAACCGTGCATCCCGCCGATTGCCCGAAGATAACCCCTTATGGATTCGTAATAAAACTCTATAAAATATCGCAGAGACAAAACTCTAAAATGTTGCTAAATAACTTACCTATTAGCTCCATCATGTATTACAACAGGAGTTAAAAGAACCGAAACATTTGGCACGTGAAAAGTTTATATGGATTAAAAACAGACAAGCTTACACAAATGGTAATGAGAATTTGTAAAGCTGTTTAGACTGTTTTTTTTTTGTGTAAGGAAAGAGAGGGGACCAAAAAATCTAATCCCATCCAGGCCAAACATTTTATTTGATGAACCCAATCCATTTCTGGTACCCATAATACACAGGCTAAAGCAACTTATTTTTGGGTCAGATAAATCTATGTGATGTTATGCAATATTTATTATTTATCTACTACCTCCTTGCTTCCGTGGTACAGTGGTTTTTTTTTTTTTTTTTTTTTTTAAAGTCTATGTTTCCTCTGACGAAGCCAGAGACTTTTTTATTACAATTTTATTATTTGCATGCTTATGTTTAATCTGTCTTGTGAAAAATATATTCTGTCTTTGTTTATGTATTTATCTTGAGAAATTGTGGTACAGTGGTTAGAGCGTTGGGCTCTAATACCCGGAAGTCGTAAGTTAGAATCCCACAGGGAACATCACTTTGTGTGATTGTTTCCAGTTTGGTTAGGTCATTGCAGGCTTGAATCACCTGAATGTCTGGAAATAATGATGATTCCGTGCTTCGGAAGGCATGTTGAGCCGTTAGTCCTGCGCCTGATCTTTCTTTGGTCGTGTCAGAGAGGGAGAGGTGCACCTGCGCACTCACTTGTGCATTATAATTAGGGGTTAGTAGTCGATTCGCACGAAAATAATTCGCACTAAAGTGCGAATCGACAACTTTCAAAAATAATATTATTTTTAGTAGTCGACTCGCACGAACGAATTTTAATCGCGTGCGAGTCGACCCCTTTAAGAATTGATAGTAGGCGATTCGCACTTTTGCAGTATGTGCATAAAAAACAATCAAAGTACAGTCGTGTACAGGAAATCTTTATAATATTATTAACATATTATTCCTTGTCTATATATCTTACAGCATACAGAATCAATTAAATTTCAAATGTTATATTTTTTTCGGACAGGAAACATGTTACATTATAAACTAATATCATTAAGCGTTAAATTTTATTTGATAACTTTAATATTAAAATGACACCAAAAAATTGGAAACGAATATGTATTGTTTGTCTGTTTTTTTTACAACTTATACGAATACTTTGATAATTTTATAATAACATTTTATTTATTCACGTACAATTTCTTTTTTTAATATTCGCGCCAGCGAGTGAGATAATTACTTTTAGTTTTTAAGAGCGGTACATTGTTTTGATCAGAGCTCTCGCCCCGGACATACCTACTTATTTGATGAGTCATAGAAACCAAAGGATACCTACCGACTTGAGCTTTGGTCGGCTTATTGCCGCCGTGCTTCTAGCTAACAGCTAGGGGGGTGGGGAGCAGGATATTACGTTGCACCCCGCACCCTGCAGTATTATAAGCATGAGAGCGCTATTTATTACACGCTTTACGTAATAGGTTTCTAATAATTCACTTACAATTCTTTTTAATATTTGCGCCAGCGAGTAAACTATATATACAACTACCATGTTAGTTTGTAAGACAGGTACAGGTACCGACAAACTTATTGAATATCGGGTGGGGATTGCACAGAACATGAATTTTGATACGCCTGCGCGCTATTGGTCAGAAGTATACCTCTGACTAATGACGGGAGATTCGCGCGCGCTATTGCACGCACAAGTGGACATTCGCGAACTTTCCCCTTCTTCGTCGACCGATGTTCAACAAGTCTGCCGTTACCTATACATTGTTTTTATTAGAGCTCTCACATCACACAGATGGCCAGCAACCTTTACTTTTTGTTTATAGATATTAGCTAGGTAATTAGGCAGGTAAGCGTGTACGTTTTCAAGTTAAAATGGTTCAGTTACAAATTGATATTCAAAATAGCAGCCGTCTGTATCTTTTTGCCTTTGCCTGTAACGACATCCGGATGTAACGACGAAATAACAGTGGTCCCTTCATCGTCGTTATACCCGAAATCCACTGTATTTGTATTTCTTATATTATACTTAGTGTGTAAATCGCCTATCGGTATCCTTTGGTTTCTATGACTCATCAAATAAGTATGTCCGGGGCGAGAGCTCTGATCAAAACAATGTAGCTCTCTTACAAACTAAAAGTAATTATCTCACTCGCTGGCACGAATATTAAAAAAAGAAATTGTACGTAAATAAATAAAATGTTATGATAAAGTTATCAAAGTATTCGTATAAGTTGTAAAAAAAACAGACAAACAATACATATTCGTTTCCAATTTTTGGTGTCATTTTAATATTAAAGTTATCAAATAAAATTTAACGCTTAATGATATTAGTTTATGATTTAACATGTTTCCTGTCCGAAAAAAATATAATATTTGAAATTTAATTGATTTTGAATGCTGTAAGATATATAGACACGGAATATGTTAATAATATTATAAATATTATAAAGATTTCCTGTACACGACTGTGCTTTGTTTTTTTTTTATGCACATAATATTGCAAAAGTGCGAATCGCCTACTATCAATTCTTAAAGGGGTCGACTCGCACGCGATTAAAATTCGTTCGTGCGAATCGACTACTAAAAATAATATTATTTTTGAAAGTTGTCGATTCGCACTTTCGTGCGAATTATTTTCGTGCGAATCGACTACTAACCCATAATTAGAGATCGGGTAATCGTATGAATATTTACCTAAAGTTCATTTTGGCTACAATATTATGGAAGCGGCTTCTTATAAAATATTTTTTTAAATATGAATCCCGGGATTCCGGGAAATTAGTGAATCCGAATCTATTCGATATAATGGTGAGAATTGACGTCTTTAGAATGTGGCATTTTTTACCGACTTCAAAAAGGAGGAGGTAATATATCCAATTGGATGTATTTTTTTTTATGTATTTCCGGCGATTTCTCCGTCATTTGTGGATTCGTTTAAGAAAAACCTTTTGAAAATTGAAGAAAAAATATGAGGCAACCGTTACATATTTCTGTGATAAAAACATTAAATTTGTCGAATCCAAAACCCTCTAATTTTTTTGACACAAAAGTGCACTCCATATTAGCACCTTAAAATAAGTAAATATAGCTACATCCGATTTGATTCTATAATAAAAAACTAAATTTGCCGATCCCGCAATCCCGGGATTTTTTCGATACGATAGTGCTTTCCATGTTATGACAACACCTCAACTTTAGGTAAATATTATGCATCCGAATATCCGATCTCTAATTATAATATATCCGGCGTAGTTGAGTTATACCTTATTATTTATCTTATAATTTATTGACTTCTTTAACCCTAACATGTCGCCCACGATATAAAACTTACAAAAGCATCTGAATTTCAATTTTAAATTTATGATACAATAACCTTTTAGTTAGGTCAGCCTCTCTGTACTCGTTTTGAATATTTCGGAATTCACGTCCATTTCCTTATAAGCCCCATTGTTATAAGCCCCAGACTTTATACCACAGTAACGCACAAATATTAATATCAGCATTTCAATATCTATAAGACTGATATTTCTGCTAAGCCGAAGTTATGAATTTCAAATGAAATAGATTTGTATTGTTCAGAAAATAGTTCATATCACTTAATACTGACATTCGTATTAACCATGATAAATTAAAATCGTGTTTCAATAAAGTTTTGTACGACAAAGTTTGTTAATAATATATTATCGTTCAAAATCGTTCAACCTTTACAGGGTAAAAGATACTATAAATAAATATGAATGATGGTATCAGTAACTAAAATGGATCATTTATTATTAATCCAACTTATATTTGGACGAGACATGTAAATTGTAAATGACATTTATACAAGCACCTATATTGGGAACTGAAAATAAATCAATTTTACCAATTTTGTCTCGTTCAACAATTTTAACCGACTTCAAAAAAAGAGATGAATCTCGTTTCGAGTGGTTTATTGGAAGTAAATATATTTTTAATATACTCAACACGTAAAACATAAACGTATAAAAATTAAAATGAAACAAATTACACTTTCCACGTTCAAATACCTATACTTTCTAGTTAACACATTCAAACCACGTATTTTCATTAGCATCGCACAAACTATTAACTAAGTATTCTCTGTTAAAAGATGGCGTCATAATTAGTAAGCCAGTGCTAAAAAGCTCGTCAGGCCATTATGGCGGTAACGCAGTAATAACAGAGCTAGTCCGGGCGAGTGATTAGATTGCTCAGGCGCCGCTGCACATACTGCACCCGTCGCCCACTGCATATTCAGCCACAGTTCAGATAACATCAGAACATGAGATCCAACAAAAATGTTTCTAAAACGCGTCAGTCGCGCGTCAAATAAGATGAATTCTGCTTGTGTTTGTACTGATTAAGGATACCCGTTCGTTACTGAATAATCTTTATCTACATCCATACCATAATATGTCTATTTTATAGTCAGGAGCGATGAGCAAACGCCCTACATTTAGATATAAGTATCTGTGGCTGCATCATAATGTTTACATTTTAGTATCGGTAACCGATACTTTAAATACGTTCAAATTTCGAACGTCTTCTTAAAAAGTAAAAATTAATGGATTTGAAGCCAACATAATATGTTATACATACATATTATGTAAGCAAAACATCTTGATGTATTTTCAAAGGTACCAGGAGAGCATAACCGCAGCGTAACTATTCATTAAATCAAAGAGTTTGAAAGACGCGAGCTAGCCTAGCTTCTTGTTCTTCTCTGCTCTCCTGGTACTACGGATTATATTCCACGCGGTTTCACATCGATCCTGACTTTAAAATAGACATTTATCGTATGAATGAAGATAAAGTTATGTATGTGACTGTACATAATTAGGCATTAAAATACTCATGTGATCCTTTTATGAAACTCACTTCGTTCGTTACATAAAACCACATTCGTATTTTAATTACCCTCATTATGCAACAGTCACATAAATAACTATTTGAATGCATTAGTGTTAAAAAAATATATATATTTAAAACAAAATAAAAATTAACAGGTAGAAAAAGTATATAAAATATAAGTACATGTAAGTAACATGGCATAAATAGCCTATATCTTTTCTCAAGGTCTAGTACCGAAATCCATCATGTGGGTGTTTAATAATTGTGTGTGAAAATCAATCAGTGGTGGACAAACAGACAGACAGTTACTTTTTAATTATTATTTTTTTGCATTTATGATATTAGAAGGGATTAGGTTTTGCACTTAGTAAACCCTTTGATGCAGATTTTATTCTGTAATCTTTTGTACTGTGCAGATTTATCATTAAAGCTCATTTTGTACGCACAAGAGTAGTTATTCGGATCGGACGTCTATCTGAATAAGGGCTATTTATAGACACAATGTGGTATTTATAGAGTAGAGAGTCCTTTTGTGTTTACCTAGAAATTCAGCAGAAAAATACTAGGAGTGCAGTAAAAATACTCATTTTAGCGGAAGCCTACTCTCATTACCAAATAATTTTACTAGGTTTTGGTTGGTTGTTGTCCTGCTTGGGCTGGTTAAGGCTATTAACACACTGCACGTCTTAGCGGGACGACAGATTTAATCATTGTATGCAAGTACCTCAGTTTGTATAGAAAACACGCGCGGCACAACACACTAAAAACGCGACGGAGCGCGGCTCAGTGTGATAACCGCATATAATAGGCACAAGACTGGAACCAAATTCTCTCAATCGAGTGGAAAGGGGAGTTTTGTGGGTAGTGGGGTGCTTTAGTCTCGAGTCCACACACGGCTGCAGGTCTAGAAAAAGGTTAAATAAAATTAACACATATATTTTTTCAATATTTAAAACCAGAATGAATAATAATGAAGAAATAACTTTAAAGAAAAACGCACTAAAATCTGATTTAGAATCAATTCAGATGATATAATATTATAATTATATTAAATAATTTCAAATCACAAAGAAAATAAAAGTTGTCAATATTCGCCCCTGGTCTCGTATATATAGGGATTTAATTCTATGAGCTAAAATAGTAGCTTTTTCCAAACTAATGCGACCATTCGTATTTATCGGTGTGGATGATTGCACCGAGCTACTCAGTAGGGTTACCACTCTTTCCAGAATTAAAACTGAAAAGGTAATTTTAATGTGGGATGGGATCGTGGATAGTAAAACCTGGTTACCGGTATACGATATAAATTTATTACTTACTCCTCTTAAAAAAATTTACCATGAGAAAAAAAAATAGTTTAGATTTCCACATAAAAATAATCCCGATCTTTGATTTTTATAATTTAAAAGAATTTATGCTCTATATTATTAAGCGGCTCTAGAGTAACACATCACACGTTCTAGATCTTCAAATTTTATTCTCTTAGCAGAAAATGCTCATCAGAATGAACAACTTTTGCTGAGATGTCGTTCCTAATCTATCCTAATAAATAACACTATAGCATGGGTGTCTTCCAAAAGGATGTGAAAAGGTATTTTACAGGGTCGACGACGAACGATTGACGGTAATAGTATTGCAAGCGTCCAATAGGCGATGGGAACGCGCCTCGTAGGCTTAAACGCTACATAGTATAAAAATATCTACTTACAAGTGACAACCCTAATTCGCTCATATACAATCTGTACCAATGCGTAATGCAGGCACCATAAAAACGCTACGTGGGTAGACAGGGGATGCACGGTAAGCTCACTGTAGCTTTAATCTTTTATCTGCACTTGTGTTAAAAGCTAGGCTTTAAAATACCATAACATTATTCTATTTCAGTGGGAAGATGACCATTCCGGCTTTCGAAGATAAGTGTCCCTCATTTAAATAGGCCGCAGTAAAAATTTACCATTAGGAGGGCTGTGTGCCCGTCGGCCAAACGATTCGACTTTAAAAAACATTTCCATGTTCTTAAAATATTTATTGACTTTGCTAAATTTACGTTATAAACTCAGATTACCATATTTATTGATTAGTTATTTATAAAACGTAATTCTTGAAACCTATCTATTTTTATAATATACGCATCCGAGATAAAAGTCAATTTAGGTAGGCTCTCAATCCAATCGGTTGTTTAAACCAGCCACGTGGCATATAGCTAAACAAAATATCAATCAACTACCGAATCCGAATTTAAATATTTTTAGTTTTCAAAAAATGCCTGGTATTTCAACTAATCTCTGATATCGCGAAATCCGATGAAACCAACTGCTATTTTACGAAACGGTTTTTGATTCTATTATCTACTATGTATTTTAATTTAAACTATTTGCACCCACGTAAAATTTGTAATTAACAATGGAAACGACAGCTTGTTTTATTGTTATATAGCTACTAGCATTCGCCTCCGCGGTTTCAGCTGCGCGTAATATCTTTTTTCAACTATCCCTCCCTTCCCCACACATTTCCGGTATCAAAAGTTGTCTATGACAACCGGGGACAGTGTAGCTTTCCAACAGTGAAAGAATTATTCAAATCGGTTTAGTAGTTTCGGAGACTATTCAATATAAACAAACTAACGAACAATCTAAACAAAAAAGTTTAGATAAAGACAAAACAATTAAGATTTACACGAAACATCCAAATCATCAAATTAACATGATATTTTCGTCATTCACAAATTCTTCATTTATCCCTCCACTGCGAGTATAACAATACGTCAATACAACTCAACCTCTCAATTAATGACTGACTCTCGACGTGACTTTTTCGACAATTCCACGTCAACTGCCCGGTCTGACAACACCGCAATCCATCAACACGCCAACAACACCTGCCCTCATCAACACACTCGCGCGAAGTCAATCAACTTGCTTGCATTTAACTACGATAGTAGCTATATAACAAGAGTTCAAAGAGACTTAACACTCACAAGTATTATTTTTTGATTTGCAGAAATCTTTACATTCCATAAAAAACATGTCGCCGCTCCCGCTGTCGTTCCCGCCCCGCCTACGCGCCTGCCGCGAAATTCGAGGCCGAGGCCTAACGAAACCCAAGATTTTGGTTATTCGCCGTAGCCGAAATAGGTAAGGAAAACATATTATGAAGTAACAAGGTCGTTCATTACTCGAGTTATATTAACGCGATAATTTCACGCATCCTCTACAGATGTCGGAGGTGATTTATTATAATTTTAATAATTAAATCTGGAGTCGGATTACTCGTCTTGTTTCGTGATAATGATTATGTTTGCGCGTTAAAAGTTTCACTGAACTTCGGTACTGGCGCAAACAGAATTATCTGCACATTTATCAAAATGCCATAAAACTCAATTCTCTTCATTTCTAAGAGACCTGATCTCAATTATTACAAATTATAGAATATAGAACAATAGATTAATGTATTCGAAAATCCAAAATATATTTTACCCTACGCTTGCCTTTGAATCAATGTGAAATATTCAGCGAACTAAAATGATATAGTTCGCTGGAAATATTCAATTGAAGTTGACTAAAAATTTTATTTGTTGATCTACTTTATTTACTGAGTAGTGATCGCGTAAATATCATAAAACACTTTGAAAATGTATTTTGCTTGATATAAGGCTGCAGTTATTAAATACTTGTCTACACATTTACTTTTGTAGCCCACTGTACATTCTTACTTCAGACGAACTTATTACTTTAACATCCTAAGTTTTGTAACAGATCCTTCTGCCGAGGCACATTAAGGGTAATAGGTAATTATCACGTAGTTAGTTACAGTCTTTTATTTATATCCGCAGAAAATAAAGTAATCTACGTAAGTTCTTAGACGGATTCCATTATTTTCATTGATTAAACAACAGCGCAGATTACATTTACTTACTTTTAGTATATTTACTTACTTTTAGGCTTTGATAGCTGGGCCACTGTTTTTTAACGTGGAGGAAATTAATTTTTACGCATCTTCGGCGAAATGGAGTGGGTGGCCATAGAGAGATTGTAGGAAGATTGTGATGTTCACTGAGGGTGTCTTGCTAATCTTAGGGCCGGTGTCCAATAGGCTGCCTAAGGTACAATTCTTCAGCTCTGCTTCGCTGAATTGCTCAGAGTCAATTAACTTCATGCTTATTTCGTACATTTCTAAATCGCTTAGTTCGTACTCGCGGTATCTCCACTATAAACGGCTGGAGTCCCTGACCAAATCTAGTATGTAGTCTATTCTATCAAGCGATATATTTTCTTGGTGGGGATGTCCTTAGCTTCATGTAGTTTTAGAATGCAATTTCCCCAGAATTGAGCAACGTTT
Source organism: Mecyna flavalis (assembly GCA_949319885.1). Lineage (NCBI taxonomy): Eukaryota > Metazoa > Arthropoda > Insecta > Lepidoptera > Crambidae > Mecyna > Mecyna flavalis. Next base: position 12,600,102 of record OX439439.1, read on the forward strand.
GTGCTTCAGTAGCCCGCAGTCTGTGAGTAATGCAGAGGCGTTCCGTCACTTGTGTTACAGAATTTGCATTTACTCGATTCGCATAGACAAACTATTCCCGTAGACTCATAGCCTGGGGGTATAGCAATATTATTGCTATGACACGACCGGAGAGAGACCACTGTTTTTCGACGCACGGAGGTGTAATGATATCGCCTTTCAGGGTCTAGCTAAAGTATTTTCCGTATAGAAATACCTAAGTAAAAATATTTGGTCCTACCCAGGCTTTGAAACTAAGGTCTACGCTAAGTCTGTGGCAAACCAATTTAATTCCCAGGAAGGGGAAACTGGGGGAGTTAAGTGGGTAGTGGACCCTTAGTCTCGAGTCCCACACACGGCCGCAGGTCTAGCTAGCCTGCGGTTATGCGGCATAAACGAATTCTCCTTCAAAAAAAGAAAGGTCGGAAAAAAATTGTGTCACAATTTTTTTGAAACGCAGCTCAGTATTGTGATCCCCAATCCGCATTTCCCAAGCGTGGTGATGGTAGTACTCATCATTGTGACTAAGACTTAATTTCATTTTTGGATGCCTTTACCCTGCAATGGGATTTTAAATAGGCTGATTCTTTACTTTTACTTATCCTCTATGTTATCAACCCATTTAATCCGATTGCGATGAAACTTTGGAAACACGTTGAGAACATGAGAAAAACTTTTTGCTAAAAATACAGGTAAAGCTATAACTTATAAACGTTTTTTCCCAACGAGTCACACTGTAACCTGTAACACTGTGACTCGTTAGTAAAAATTTATAAAATGATTCCCAACTAGTACATTGTCACACGTTGGGAGATCTTTCAAATCGTATATAAATTCCTTACTAAAAAAATTAATTTTGTTTCACAGTCAAAACACATACAATTTATATCTTCAACCCTAAAACGTCTACGTCTAAAACTTACTACGTTCTGACACGCTTGGGGTCAGTAAAACAGTTAACCCTCGAAAGGTAAGGCGCGAGTGGGGTATCTAAACACATAAAATAAACTGACAATTATCGATACCAGAAATATGAATTAACGTAAGGGACATTTTGGCGAAAATGAGTTATATATATCATTGGATTCAGAATTTTCTGCTCTATCGATTGGTGTTATTAAAAAAGTTCTATCGTTAAAAAAATGTCCCTTACAGTAAGATTTTTTGGCCTGCGTAAAACGTTTTATGCCAAAAAAAATGATGTAACAGACGTTTACATTTTTTTTTCTCTGAAAAATAAAGTAAGTCAATAGTGTTAAATAATTTACACCCTTACCTTGTCCCTTACTTTAATTCGTGATTCAAGTTTTTTAAGAATTTAATTATCTGTCTGCCCATTCCTAATTATTTAATCTTGTAATCTATGTATATTAAAGAAAGTGGTTACACTATTTATAACTCAAGAACAGATGAACCGATTTGGCTGAAAATTGGTGAAGAGGTAGCTTCGAACTAGGATACGGACATAGGATCCTTTGATGGGGGAAAGGGGGGGATAATTGAAAAAAAAAAAATACGCGCGGGTGAAACCGCGAGGGCGACCCTAGTAATATATATTTCTAATATTAATATGAATATTACTTATATTTTTTTATTCATTCATCGTTCAGACAAATAATATTTTTTCATCTGTCTTTCGTTTTCAATACATTCATTCAGTTTAGGGAATGCAATACCGGGATACCGGGATCCCGAAATACCTGGATCCCGCACCATTTTTGCGGGACCAGTCCCGCGCCTAAATCGTGCGGGATTTGCGGGACTGCGCCTGACTCTTGAAGGTATAATCAGAAAAGAAATGAATTTGTTGCAATCTGGTGGGATCAAAAGTGAACATCTTCAATTCGTCTACAATGCGTTGTTAACAGTTGTGCCCACCAGCGTGGAAGCGGAAAGGGCATTTTCTGCTGCTGGATACCTAGCATGCAAAGTAAGAAGCCGTTTAGCTGACAAAACGATTGACACGCTATGTTTTATGCGCAGCTACTTTCAAAATAATGAATAATTGTTTTTTGTTTGATTGTAATAGTAATTTTATTTCTAATTAGTAATAGTTTCACAAAACTTGTTGTTTTCTGTTTGTTTGTAATAGTTTTTGATCTTTGTTTGTAATTGTTATTTCTGATTGATTAGTGATTTGATCACTTAATAAATAGTTTCATTCAATAATATTTTTTAGTTTCATTTTAAGTTCTATAGACTCGTTTATGATACAGGATTCCTCTCTTTTCTCAATGACTTTCAAAAAACTTGCGGGATCCCGCAAATACCTGGATCCCGCGGGATTGAACCTCTCAATCCCGCGGGATCCAGCAATTGAAATTTTGGTGCGGGATTGCATTCCCTAATTCAGTTACATAATAAAAAGACTGTTTGATTAAGTCTGAGATTCTTCTTTCAATTTAATTTCTGATTTTAAAGCCAATGATACGTAATTATTAAAACTACAGAGTTTGTTATAGGACTCTTAATTAAAAGAGATCATAAAGTCAAATTATTATTTTTAATTTATAAGTAAAAGGTGTCTAAGACTGCTAATAATTTAGGACATTTATTTAAAAATTGTTACTTTTATAACATTTACTTAAACTCAACAAAAAGTTTAATAGACTGATTAGTGTGTTGAATTTATAATAATTACGCAGACATAAAAGTCGAACATAAAAAAATATTAATAATAAATCGTTTTATTTTTGTCTCCCTAAATTTCATTTAAATCTGCGATAGCTAGGCTGAAACTTACATTTAATCATGCAAATAACCTATTTGCATGGTATTAAAATACTCTAAATTTAGTATTAAATATCTATAGTTACATCAAATTGTAACACTGTAAAAGTCCTTTACAATAGAATTTCGTATAATTTTCTATTTCTCTTGCTGCTTACGTTATGCTTGACGGTTTGCAAATAAAATATTAGCAACGTAAGGTACAACAAAACGTATTTTTTTAATGTAAGGGACATGCTATTTCTTAAACCACTGGGTATTTCTAAATTATTCGTTCATAGCATGAAAGAAGAGAAAATTCTAAGAAACTTTGCTCTAGACACAATTAAAATTGAAGCAGACAGTAAAAAGTTATAGAGAGATTTAAATTTTTTTTATCGTTTTTTGGCTCTCCTGAAAAACAGTGTTTGGTCCCTTACGTTAATTCATATTTCTGGTATCGTTATGTGACCCTATAAATATTGTTGACGCGTCGTAAAGACACATTTTACTGAATATGGTGGTGCACATAATATATATAAATATATAATGGGACAAAATACATTATTTACATTAAGGGAAACACTTTCGCATGAATCAGCTTGTGCGAGTTTTATTTTTTATAAGATTATGCTATAAAGCTAACCGGGTCGCGCTAACTTGGTGTCGGTTTTTTCGGACAAAGCTCGGGTTTGTGCGAAAAAACCGACACAAAGTTAGCATTGCATTTGACAAGCGTGGTGATTAAGCCAGTACCCATCATTGTAACGATAACTTGATTTCAAGGATGGAGGCCTTTGCCCTGCAGTGGGACAGTAAATCGGCTGATACTTTACTTTTTTTATGCTATAAAAAATTCTTCAAACGCCTTAGTACGTGGCTAACTAAGGCTAAGGCTAAGCTAAAGCTGACTACATTGATCAATACTACCAAATTGACATTAGTGGCTTATAGGTATCTTGGAAATGTGACACTTTACGGGGTTTGGTCTACATTTTATTTTTGTAAGAATTTTAAGTAAAAGATGTTTTAAAAAACGTCAAAATGGCGGGACTAGTAGGTAAGCCAGCCACCATACAAAAATCTTCATACCCCTTTGTTACTAACACATAATCATATGATCACAGAACCTGTACATTTAATTATACGTAAAGTACTATCACCAATTTAACCGCAGAATAATTAACGTAAATCTGTTTTAATCATCCTAGACCGTATCGCAACTCGATAGCCTTGCAGCTACAGGCAAAATTAAAACTTGAACCTAAACACTTCAAACGCTTGAAACCAGATAGTCTTTCATTAAAAGCGACTCGACCACGTCCAATTTGTTATTTTTAATGTCAATGTAATATCTTGCGAAAGAAGTGGGTGTCGATAATTATAATGATCGATCGTAGATTAATGATATTTAAACCATAAATATTATGTTTTCGACAGCTGCTATTTGTTTATACATCAGGATGGCGCTCAAACCTACAGTCCACTCGAGTTAACGTTTAGTTCTCTGCCTCATTAGGACGCCATTTTTTTTTTCTTACATTTTATTTACCTAAATTAGACAAACACAACTTTTGTCGTTTTAATAAAGTCTATCCTTTTGCGAAGCAAATTGACGTCATGTTTAAGGAACATGGACTGAAAGACACGGAAACGAGTATCAAGAAAACATTTATTAGGGACGTAGTTTCCGTCTATACAATCTACATCCTCGGAGGTGGAAAGGTCAATGATCTGTTTATGATTCTTGTAAATTCAGGATCAAAATAATCTCCTTAGTAGAATTTCCGCTTTGTCCAATTTCGTCTACTTACCTACTTTACCATTAAAAAACAAGCTTACGGATATCAGAGGACAAAAAATCATATTAACTGGTTCACACGTCACTTCTTCTTCCCACACCCCCTACCGACCTTATAAACTTATAACTACACAAACATTTTACTAGGTATATCGAATTGCCTTCAGAACAATCGATAGTGCAACCAAGTACTAGGAAGCCAATGGTAGATTGATAACAAGATAACATCGGTTCAGGTCGAGAGATCGCCAATACGCAAGCCTATCCATTAGCCGATGGGAATCACTCATCTTCCCATTTCGACACTTATGTACTGCAATACACGTCTTGGTATGTGGCCCGAGTGAGTTAGGGCTCTTTCAAATTAAACGTTTTGTGTCGGACGGCTGCGGTACGGTAGCCGCGCGTTTACCGCACCGCGTACCATACAAAACACGCGGTGCGGCAACAGTACGGTTGACGTCTTGCTGTCGAGCGTTCGCGGTACGGACGCCGTACTGTTGCCTCCACCGCTTGTTTTGTATGAAAAATAACGACCGTCCGGTCGCGGTGCGGCAAATACCGTACCGCAGCCGTCCGACACAAAACGTCTAATTTGAAAGAGCCCTTAGAAGGAACACGAATAAAAGCCCAGAATCTGAGATACGGTTACAACGATTTGTTTCATGAATCAAATAAGCTAGGCATGTTTTTCGTATGAAAACACTCGCAAGGTGAGGGGCGCGGTTTCGATCCCCGTCTGAGAACTTGACATATTTTTTTTAGTTAAAATAATGCAATTTTTGAAGTGAAAACTTCTTTAGCGGCTTTGTACACTTTTTTTGTAATGGGTAAAAAATGAATTCGTAAGACGGATGGAGAGTAGACAGCCGGCGCGGCGTAGGAGAAAAATGCACAACGTTAATATTCAAGTTTTCACTTCTGCCGGCACTCCCGGAGTGCAACCCGTCGTTTTTTTTAGTTTTTAAGCAAATCAGTTTTGCGACCGAAACCGATTGCGATTCACGGCGCCGTCCTCGAAGTTGTTGAAAAATATGTGTACCTTGGGCAGTCATTGCAGTTGGGTCGAAACAACTTTGAGGACGAGGTAAATAGAAGAATTCAGTTGGGTTGGGCAGCGTTTGGAAAACTACGTCGAGTCTTCTCATCGCCGATTCCACAATGCCTAAAGACGAAAGTCTTCAATCAGTGCGTCCTACCCGTCATGACATACGGAGCCGAAACGTGGACACTTACGGCACGGCTAGTCCACAAGTTTAAAGTCGCTCAGCGTGCTATGGAAAGAGCTATGCTCGGCGTCTCTCTGCGGGATCGCATCCGAAATGATGTGATTCGGCAGAGAACCAAAGTCACCGACATAGCTCGCCGGATTAGCCAGCTGAAGTGGCAGTGGGCTGGCCATATCAGCCGTAGAACCGATAACCGTTGGGGTAAACGGGTTCTAGAGTGGAGACCGCGTCTCGGTAAACGTAGTGTAGGACGCCCTCAGGCCAGGTGGAGCGATGATCTGCGCAAGATGGCTGGCAGGAGCTGGATGCGAGTGGCCGAGGATCGATCAGCGTGGCGAGCATATGGAGAGGCCTATGTCCAGCAGTGGACTGTCACAGGCTGATGATGATGATGATGATGAAGCAAATCAGTATGATTGCCCAGGTCACTTAAAAGTGAATAGACACGCTTATACCATTGTCCTCCACATCGCGCGCTATGTAGGTCTTGCATACACAAACACACGACCGCCGCAGGTAATGGACTTGCGCCATTGTTTTGAGACAATGCCACAGTTCTTTGTTACCCCACTCGGTATGAAGTAGGCACAACAAAGATGCTGGTATCGTATAGGCAGGATAACAGTGACAACTTTCACATCTTTAAAGAAAAGATCTGATTTTTATTTACAGGAAACTCTCTTATTTATACACGTGTCCTAGGCTCTGGATAATAATTCATACTAATATTATAAAAGTGAAAGTAATTATGTTTCTCTGTATGTCTGTCTATCTATTGCGCTTACCCAGTCAAACTACTGAACCGAGTATGATGAAATACTTCAGAATGAACAGTAAAAAGTCAAAGACAAAATTAAAGTTTTTATTTGATTTACAATAAAATTATTTTGCACAAACAGTACAAAATGTAGATTATACAGAATAGACATTTCCATCTCGGAAATATAATGCTTTGTTACATTTCATTAAAATCGGTTTAGTGGTTTATTCATAAAAGCAAGGCCGACAGAAGGAGTTACTTTAAAAAGGATAGTAAGTATGTATTTTGAATATTAATATTTCATGAATAGAACATCAAGATCCCTATAGGAATAACATCAAACGGTAAATGATTGTATCAACACCTAGGCAAACAGTCCCAGAGTCTATTAAGAACGTGCCATCTTAAAATACAGACTGTTACAAAGCAATAAGGGAAATTGTATTTTATTCGATTTGTAACGCTGTCTGGTCACTAGGGACCAAGGGTAGGGTTGAAATATTCGTTATTATTATTATTAGTTATGGTAATAAAAGCGTTGGAAGGGGAAGGCCTAGAAGGACATTCCATGACCAAATAGGCCAGGTTCGAAGTACTCCTAAACCGACGAACATGTATGGTTAGATTAATGAATGTCGAAGAAGCGAAGGTTGCGAGCCAGGATCGCAGCAGATGAAGGGATTTGGTCTTTGCCTACCCCTGCGGGAAAAAGGCGTAACTGTAACTGTATAATGTATGGTAAAAAAAATATCATAAGTGCGCAACCAAAAGTCATCACATCGAATCCGATTTTCACCATATTATGTCAAGCATGTGTAATGGTTGAGTCGGATAAACCAGATAGTCTAAGATATCACCACCTTCACCCATCTGTGATTTAGAGGAGACATTTATTTTATTAAATTTTATGTATTAAAAAACAAATCGCGCGATGGTTGCCTAAAAAATTCCTGCCCATGCTATTTTTAATTAATTATTGAAAAACCATTATTTTTTTACACCTTCATCTAAGCGAATTTTCAAAAATCTTTGAATGCAGTTTTCTTTCTTTTCAAAAATAAAGGTATGTTTTCTTTGAGTAAAATTTTCTATCTACAGTATTATTAGTACTTCCCCTTCAGGTGGCATAACAAAATTCCACCCTGTATACTTATTTATACTGCGTGTTATTTTAGTCGTTGTTTTCCCGCAGCAAAATGCTTCATCATCAGTAGTACTATCGATTTATGCATGTAGTTTTTTTTTTTTAATTTTTCTTTGGAAATTTTTTTAAAACAATTTTTGTTTTTTTTTTAAAGTTTGATGGGAAAATGGAAACCAAATGTGAGTAAATAGTAAATAATCATTTTTTTGATAAACGCGAAGGGCAATGACCCCGGCCGTTGACTGTCCGTGACGCAGCTAGTACTATTGGTTCGAGTTTTGTCTATCATAATCGTAAAACTTTTGATTTGACTAAAAAAAGAACTTTATTAGTTTATTTTACTACTAAGATAGAATCATTTTACTGCGGGAAAACAACGACTAAAATTCCACGCTGTATATTTTAATAAAACAGCATGGCTTTACCACTACAACTTCTAACACGCATACAGGCTTCTAACAGACTCAATGTCCACCTTTGTGGGATACAACATTCGTGGTGTGTATTTCAGTGTGTTGAAGTTATATTAGATGTAATATTATTGTGTTACATCTTAGATATTATACGCATCACACGTGTAAACGCACGCAGTTTAAAATCGCGTAAGCACGCGATCACACACACATACATACACACACGTGTCAGACACATGTGCCATACTATCATATTATGTGGATACATGTCTTCTTATCCGTCGAAAAATCCGTAGGTAATTCGATACTTACATGTGCATAAAACTTGAACTTGTATGTCCCCATTGTCCAAAAATACCTAATCATATGATTCATTCCGTATCTTCAGATTGTATGTATGATTTTGTATGTGCGCATTTTCTTTACAGCCTGATGGATGAAGATAAGATGTGTAATACTTACAGACAAATTTTACTGAATATAAATATGAAAACAAATGCTCCATTCTGTTCTTTTCTTTTGTTAGAATTATTGTAAAATCGGCCGCTGCCGCTGCCACCCCGCTGCCAGCGAAATTCGAGGCCGAGGCCTAAGACCTACTATTATTGAATGGTTGCCAACCCTGAATATATTGAAAGATTTTTCCGTTATAATGCCTCATATGTCGGTGCTTTCACAGTTCACCCCTTGGGATCTACACCTGAATGTCAATCACGACACTGAATAAGAAATCAGTTGTTCTATTTGTTATTTTTGGAATATTCCAATAAAAGTCTTATGCTCGTACGTTACAATATTCTAATAATCTGTGAAGTGCGTAGTAATGTGAAAGTAATACCCGAGTCGGGTCCAAAACAAGTTAGATCAGGTTGGTGGTACCTAATTTTTGCAGTGTGATAGCAACCCTGTTAGTAAATAAGGCCGCCATTATATTTCTGGAAATATTAACATGTATTTAGAAACCCGGTACTCTTAAAATAAGCCACTCGAAGGCCCTCAGGTCTGAACCGGAACTCAAACCGGAGAGTCAAGTGGGTATTGGGAAGAAACTCTAGTCCCGCCTCCCACACACGCCCGAAGGTCTCGCTGGCCTGTACTTAATATGCTAATTAGTATTCTATTTCACCTTAAGAGGTTACAAAATTAGAAAAATAATTTATAGAAGGATAGACTCCATACAAGCTCTTTGTCAGGAGTAAAATATAAATCGATTCTACACGACGCGTCGATTACTTGCTTACACATGCTTGAGTAAGATGTTTTTGCTTTTCAGATGTGTTGTAACTTTTTTTTATACTAGGTCAGTTATATGACAGGCTCGCAGCCCCACCAGATGGTAAGCGGTCACTGCGGCCTATTCCATTGAAAGACGCTTCACCTGAAAACCTACCTCAATGTGCTGCCAGACTGTAGACTCATCTGATCTTCGAGCAGCTAATTTCAAGTGTCCTGGCTCCCACATTAATATTGCCGGTACACAGTCAGAGCTGTTATGGCGGCAGATTTCACATGGTGGTAGCTAGCCAGTCGGACTCTGAAAAAGCCCTACCACCAACCAGACCCAAGGCGGGAATGGAACCCACGACCTCCCTGTTTTTTATACTTGAGTGGCTAGACACTGTTCCACGGAGGCGGTAACTGAAAATTCAGTACTTAAATAAGTACTCAAATCGTCATATTTTTAGCTTGTTTTGACACTTGCACTTCGGTTCGGTTCTGATTTGTACCATTTATGACTTCAGACATTGAAAGTGACTCAAAAGAGATGCTAAGACTATTTCTTCAAGTTATTATTCTAAGGTTACAGATCAAAATAATTCCTTTTAAGAGAGCAAATCTCATACGAATTCGATCAAAACACATGTAGGTTACCTAGAAAACAAAACATAGACCGAAGATGAATGCGTTAATATCGAAATAAGCATAAATCATCGCTCGCAGGATATTTTATGTCCGTCCGTTTAATAGTAACTAATGGATCTTGGTTTAACATTGGTCATATTCGAGCAAATGGAATGATTTTTCTTTGACAATTTATAAATCAGAGGATACGTACATACTTCCAAAGTTATTATTTTGTAGGAAATCTTGATTTTCCACTAAAAGTTGAACATGTTCAACGTGCTTGAGGACAATGGTCTATGTAACAATTTATTATTAATTACGCTAGCAGGTCTCAATAACTTTGCTTGCGCGTTGCAGGATTCCATAACAATTCGGATTTTAATCTCTAGTAACGGTGCGTACAGATTAAGTAACATTGTTATATGTATAACATGTGTTTTATAACAAAAATTTAGTACTGGAAAATGTTTTAAAACATTGTTGTAACATAACATATTATGTTATGTTATAAAACAATCTGTACGCACCGTAATGTTATTGTATATGTTACAGTCAAAACTCATAGCTGGTCAAAACCACTTTTAACTTCAAAAATGGGTTCGAATCCTACTGGGAGCATCACTTTGTGTGATGTTAGGTTAGGTTAGAACTGCGACCACAAAACGCACGAGCAGCGGCAGCCGCGGCAGCGGCCGGCGAGTGCCAGAACCGAATTCACTACTTTTGACTGCAAAAATCAGGCAAAAGTAGTTTTGACCGATGCCCTTGGTCAGTTTTGACTGATTTGGCCTGATTTTTGTGTCAAAAGTAGTTTTGACTTGTTATGAGTTCTGACTGTAACATATACGAGTACATACCAAAGTGACTCAGTCTGTCTGTTATGACACTCAACTACTAAATGGATTTGATGAAATTAGGAACATACCTACAGCTAAATAAAACCTTTAGAATGGACATAGGCTTTTTATCGCAAGGGAAAAGATAACATAACAAAAACTACCAAGCCAAGGGTATATGTATGTGTGGGAGGATAGTATTCTGGATAAATAAATGTGATAATTTATATAAAACAGCATATACTTACGTAGGAGCCTTAATCAATCAATATTGTTCGCTCATTTTCACGCTACTTAAGAATCAATCACGCGAACTAATCCTGGAGAAATTCGTTTCGTGACAAATGAATGATATATATATATGTGTATAATAATTTAACTAAAAAAACAATTTATTCCTACCTCGATTGTCAAGTGATTAAGTACCGAGCCATGATTTAGGTAGGTATATTGGGTTCAATCTTGGGTCAGGAAAAATTGGGTCCGGCCGTTACGCCCCCATTCCGGGTTTCCCCCGGCCGGTATGCCCCCACGGTTTAACGCCAAACAGGAACAAAAAAATTTTTAATGTGGGGGCAACCCGGAATGGGGGCATAACGGCCGGACCCGAAAAATTGTGTCGGATTTTTTAAAAACGATTCGGTTTGGGATCTGTAATTAGCAAGCGTGGTGATTAAGCTAGTACCTACCCATCATTGTTACGTACGCTGATTGATTTTAATAATGGAGGCATTTGCTCTGTAGTGGGACAGTAAATAAGCTGGTATATACAACGTGTTAATTTAAATGCGCAAAACCTGAAAATAGAACAACGAGTAGAATCCATTAAACCACTTTTTAATATAATTTTTTAATTTTTTAAATTTTTGTACTTTGTCATAGACAACTATACATTGAAATGCTAAATTAGAATGTTGTGCTCAGTTGTCATCGAAATGCAAATTTAGTATTATAAACTGAACTTAATATTATCATTATGGTATTTGATTTGTATTTTGTTACTGTGCCAAAGAATAAATAAATAAATAAATAAATAGGTCACATTTTTCAAAAAATATTCGTTAACAATGTTGCCCTGTCTATTTATTAATAGGTCAAGCCATCACGTGCGCAAACCATACCTACCGGACTCGTCCCTCGACGAAGCAGACGCAAGAAACGATTAGAATTGCCAGTAGAACTAAAACAACTCGTAAAACCTTTTAATTTTTTTAATGTTGTTTTTTCCTTCACAATTAGATCAATTGTATTAAAAATCATTTGGGGTGTCTGAGGTTTTGCGCATTTATTTTAACATAACACGTTGTATAATATTTTTGTTCGTACTTAAGATGCTACTGCAATTTGTACTAATTAGTTTGTAATTCCAACTGGTTTGCATGTAAGAGAGAATTCTAATTACATTCAAGCGAATTAGTCGGTGCCAATATTAGCCGATTTGCGTTTTCATTATCATTTAAGGCTTATGACAGACGAGCTACAATATTCACAAATAATAATTTATTTTTTATTGTATTATTTCAGTGGGTATCTATCAACTATGGCCGTCTACTCACGCAGCTCACCTGCATGATGGTAAGCGGCATATTGCGATTATGCACCATAACCGCAGGCTAGCTAGACCTGCGGCAGTGCGTGGGACTCGAGACTAAAGCGCTAGCCACTAAACTCCCCCGGTTTTCCTTTCACACCTGATTGATACGAGACGGTGCCAGTCTTGTGTGGCTACTGATGGTAAGCGGCCTGCAGCATTGAGGAAAGCTACCAAGTGAGCATCGCTGCCACATTGTAGGCACCTCTTGTCTTTGAGCCTTTGCTTTCAAGTCGGGCCCACATTAATATGGCGGCTATCTTGCCTGTGGTAGGGTAATAGCCAGCCGGTTTTAAAAAAATAGTCCCCTTTTCAATGTATTTTATCCAAGACTAGCGGCCGCCTGCGGTTTCACCCGCGTGTTTCCCTTTCTCGTGGAAATTAATTAAAATCCTTTCTTAGCGGATGCCTAAGTCATAACATCTACCTGCATGGCAAATTTCAGCCCGATCCGTCCAGTGGTTTGGGCTGTGCGTTGATAGATATCTATGTCAGTCATAAGAAAAGGGTTACTATTACACATATTATATTTTTCTAGAATAAAAAGATTTTAATCGATAGTTTACACGTGTATCGTGTGATTAGGGCCTATTGAGCACTTGTTGCAGTTATTACCAAATGCCTTTAAATACTACTAGGGTTGTTACGAAATGGCAAAGTCGTTTTCTAACCTCGATAACTATTGGCGATGTGCAAAGGTTGCATTTGTGATTATAACCATAATACTATATAGGGTTACTGGAAGGTAATGTATACCGATCCTTTGAAGGGAATGTAGAGTAGGTTCCCAGCTAACAATTGACCCATGAGAATGCAGTTCAAAAGTGAACCAATAATAAGATAATTTTTCGGAAAATTAGGGTTTCCCAACTTTGAAAGTTGGTTAAAAAAACTACAACATATTTTAATGTAATATTTATTATCAAGGTAGATCTTAGTCTAATAAAAAAAACTACAACATATTTTAATGTTATAATTATTATCAAGGTAGATCTTAGTCTAATATACAGTATGACAGGAAATGCGAGGGACATATATTTAAACCCCAAATAGTTCATGCTTCCATATAACAAAATAAGTATAAATCAATAAAAACTCTGGTATATATCTGTCAATAACCTTAGTCGAAACCTGAAAATCCGCGTAACGTGCGGGCATTCTTCCCTTCACCCTATTTCGTGCACTCGTACAAGTACGACTTAAATTGTACTCGCGTACAATTTGAGTTTGGGGCGTAACCGGCCGCTCAGCACACGGGATTTTTAGGTAGTTCATGCATACATAAATTATTAGGATAATTATGAAAAAAATTAAGGATATATTTTTTATAGTGAATTGAACTCTGAATCGGATTCTGAACACTCTCCTTAAATATGTCCCTCGGGTTACCTAACACGCTGTATACATATTAAAACAATATACATACATAACAAATTGTCTTTCATGCCTTCTTAATAAAGCTATCGGTTCGTTTTCCGCGCGAAGTTGGATTATCA